>OW388290.1:43056833-44444977 GCA_936450465.1 Gibbula magus | reverse complement strand
ATACACATGGAAAGTTTCAGAAAGATATCATGAACGGTTTTCGAGTTCTGCTCCGGAAACGAAATGATTACGGTCGGACGGACGGACAGACGGACGGACGGACGGACAGACAGACGGGCGGGGTGATGACTATATCCCACGGTATTACATAACGGTGGGATAAAAAGGTCTTTTCGGACGAATCTGACAGTGTATTTGACATCAGTCAAGATGACGAGGTGTTAAACGACTGACTCAGTTCATCATCAGAAGTTTACACAGGCGTAGATAAAATGATTTCAGAAACACCAATATCAGAAAATGAAATATCAAATGCTATATATCACAACTAGAAAACGGGAAATACGCTGGTCATGATCATGTCATCATAGACATGATTGAATGTTCTGAATTCAGAATCATGCCTTTCTTGATCAAATGCTTCAAAATATTATTTGATAATGGCATGTTTCCAGAAAGTTGGTCTTCTTCAATAATTGTTCCTCTACACAAGAAAGGAAAGCTTGATGATCCCGACAACTATAGAGGCATTTCCTTAATGAGTATTTTGGGGAAAATATTTACAACCATACTGAATAATACAATAACAAAATTGGCAAATATGCGGGATTTGATACCAGAAAAAACATATTCTACTTCAGATCATATCTTTTCATTACATGCAATTATCAAGAAATGACTTTCACACCGAAAACACAAATTGTAAGTTGCATTTGTCGATTTTAAAAAAGCATTCGATTCTGTAGATCGTTCTAAACTATGGTACTGTTTATTAAGGGCCGGATTTCGAGGGAAAATATATACTGTTTTAACGTCCATGTATGGTAACATAACATCTTGCGTGCCTTCTGGTGGTGATTTTACAGACTATTTTGATTGTCAGGTTGGATTAAGACAAGGCTGTGTTTAAAGCCCAATGTTGTTTTCATTTTGCATCAATGAATTGCATCACGAGATTGCTAATAATAGAAAGCATGGTTTTCAAATGTTCCCAGATATAATTGAAATAGTATTGCTACTTTTTGCTGATGATGTCATTTTAGTATCAGACACTGTTGTAGGATTACAAAATCAGGAACGTTACACAAAGGAATGGAAGTTATCGGTTAACTATGACAAAACAAACATTGTTATTTTCTGAAGGGGTGGGCCGTTAGCTGCAAATGAAAAATGGGTACTTAATGGTGTACAACTTAAGATTAACAGTCAATGTAAATATATTGGTATTTTGTTTACCCACACTATGAACTTTTTAAAAAGCATTAAAAATCTAGTATCAAGAGCGAAGAAAGCTTTATTCAATGCCATGTCTGTTTCATTTAAAATCGGAATGTCTTCCCCTAACGTATTTTTTAAAACTCTTCGATTCCCAAATACAACCGATAATGTTATATGGATCTGATATTTGGGATATACCAAACATATGACTGCCTAGAAAACATCACCTATTGGCATGTAAAATATATTTATCCTTTGGATTATCAACGCCAACCTGCATGAGTTACGGCGAATGTGGAACACACCCGTTATATATAAATTCTCAGGTAAAATGTCTTAAATATTGGATAAAAATTATTGGTATGCACGAACATTGAAATCCAAAGTTAGCTTTTAACATTATTTTGCATTTAGATAACATTTGTAAAATCACTTGGGCATCCCATGTAAGAAACCTTTTGTTCTCTCGTGGTTTTGGCTTTGTTTGGGTGAACAAAACAATTGGAAATATTATTTTTTTGATATAACTTTAACAACCAAGTTATTAATATGTTTTATCAAGATTGGCATTCCATCCTTTATAATAGCTCAAGGTGTGAAAGTTACAGTACATTTAAAAGTTTACTTCAACCAGAAAAATAGTTTTTTATTTTATATTCTAATGATTGAAGAAATAGTTTCATCAAATTTAGACTTGATTTATTAGATTTAATGATAAAATAAAGGTAGACAACATAAGTACAGAATCACAATAATCCATTTGTTTAGGTAGACAACATAAGTACAAAAACGTTCATGTTAAAAAAAATCCATGGAACGGAAAATTTGTTTCGTGTTACTACAAAAGCTCATCAGTAATTAAGTTTATCGAACTATTAAGTATTAACGATGTAAATATATTATGTACCTTAAGTAATATAAGGCAAACTCATTAAGAAATATTTTAATAAGTACATTCTAACGTAATTATTCCATCAACCACCCGATGTCAAAATCTTTTGTATATTCCTGTACCATTCTCCATGCCTTATATATTCCAATTATCTGTACAGAAAGAAATTGAATTCAAATATCAGAGCGGGCAAACAGTGACAGAGAGAATACGGATATATTTGTAAATAAAAACTCAAAGAATATAGAATCACAATAATCCATTTCTTGAATGAAATAAATATATTTAAACCACAATAAAGAAAACAACATCCGGCCATGAGGCTTATGAGACACGATAATGCACATCAACACTTACACACAAACACACTAGAATGCATACACACGAGCGCGCACACATACGCACTCACACTCATATACGCATTCATACACATCCTTTCATTTCAGTCAAACCTGATATACATATAAAAGAAAACAGCTATTGGTGATAACTTTATTATATGAGCCTATTCTGCCGTAATATGTCGGCGCCAAAACATAGTATATATATAAAATTTTATTTCTTTTAAATTATCAATATCAAATAATTTGGCTTTTTCATAAATTGTTTTCAACTTGACGTACCCAACGAGGACATTCGAACTGAAGTATTAATATATTTGGGGTGTTTGAACGTAGAACCTCCAGATGTTTTACCGTAATGTATTTTCATATTTGTGCTGCATTTGCTTTTGCTGCATTTATACCAACACCCTTGACATTAGTGAGAAAACACTTGACATACCCAGCGAGGCAAATCTAACTGAAGTGTTAAGATGTTTGGGTGGCTGAACGGTGTACACCCAATGGTTCGACAGCAGCATAATATCAGAATCACCATCACCCACACTATATTTGTGAAAATACATCTCAAGTCATTTCTGATTACAGCTGATTCTGTTCATTTGTTAATGGTAACACTGGTTAATTCGTCAGTCCAAAAAGTGATAGGTTAATTGAAAGATGTAAATAATCTTACAAGGAAGCAGTATTGTCATTCCCCTTATCAGCTTCAGCATGCAGTGTATGCTGAAATTAATATAATAGGCAGAAATGTTCTAAAAAATAAGGATAATCATGTTGCTTAATCTTTCTATACTATACTATAAAGGTAATTGACCGTAATTGCACTATTTATGTGTAGTGAGATAACGTGGCAAACCGTTCGGATTATAAACGGTTGTACATGTTATTCACAATCCATATAAGCACCGACAAATGCGAACTAGAAAAAGTGTTTTATACATCAGAACACATATACCCTAAAGGAAAAAGCTAATACCTGCAAAAACCTTTCATTGAAACCTGAATTGATTTTACTTGTTCGCCACATGAAGTGTACCATGACGAACATCGTAGTTTGGATTCATCAGAAATGTGTTTCAGTTGCGTATTTAAAGGGGCAGTAGCGCGTGTTTTTTTTCTCAAAATTATCTTCTTAAAATTTTCCATTTACAAAAATAGTTAATGTGATTTAAATTAACACTGGAAAGTAAAACATCTTTTTACTTAGACCAACTATCCGTAGTGGTAATAGCAGAGTTGCGTATAAAGCAAAAAATGCATGGTGGCGATTTTATTGTGAACACATTTTATTATTTCTAATTACGAAAACTATTCCCATGGCTTTATCGAACCATGTACACTCATTTTTAACTTGACTTTCCGAAGAGAGAAGGGTATTTTACTATTTTACTAATTTTACGTAATTTTTCAAATACATTTCATCAACTTATTTGAGCGAAAACACGTGCTCTACTTCCCCTTTAATGTCTATATTAGGATGTCGCTATTGTAAAACAAATTAATATATAATCAATTCAATTTTGGTCATCTTTACACATGTATCGCCAGAAGGAAAAGTGTTAATCGAAGAAGGGAACATGATTGTGATTTACAGTACAGCAGAGTATTTTGATTAAAATGATGCTCTATTCGAGAAGGCAAAAAGTCGATCAAAATAAGTAAGTAATGACTTCAATACATATATGATTTTCTTAGTTATAATGCAATTATTTTATTGTCAAGTGTCACCATGAAACATATTGACGCAGTAGACCACAAACTATAGGCCACTTCAAACACAAACTGAAACACAACAACAATTAAAACAATAATGATGTTCATAATAAAAAAAATAATGATCGTTTTTAGTTTTTATTTGTCAGTTATTCATTTCAAAACATATTGTAGCCGATAAAATAACCTAACACTCCACTCGATTGGGAAAAGAACAAATCTAAAATCAGCGATTGAATATCGAAAATTGCTCCAAAAACTTCGAAATTACAGAAGCACAAATACCCATTCTATCGGAAACTTGCAATGTCAAAAGTTGTTATTATGTTTTAAACGAATGATCGACGAAAATCGACAAATCGCCTAAGGATTTCAATGTAACAACTCCTGAGTATGACGTCACATCGCTAACGAAGGCAAGGCTCCACTCGACGGGCCAGGTGAAAGTGTTTGAAGAGTGAGATAATTCGCAAGCCAATTTTGCTCACTTTGAACCCCGATATCTTGGTAAGTAGGTCGTGTTCTGTTTACTTGAAAGTATTGTCTACATGAATAAACGCATTAACATCGAAAAAGCAGAGAGATTACATTTTCTTTAAAACAATTAAATTGTTATACCAATGTTAATATGTTATAAGTTCACGAAATATATATTTTTAATTTGCGATTATCGTTTGTGTGTACCGAAACTAGTTATATATATTTTTTTATTTCACTGAACTAAAATCAATAAAAAAACATGTGAAACATTTAATATAAATTTTATTCAGCGGATTTCACGCTAGCAATGTTCTTTCACCAATCAAAGTCAAAGGAGAAGCCTGCAGAGGCTGAGAACTGAGTGTTGTCATACTCAACCGCCATGTTGCCCTGGAATCCTTCACTCTCGTAACTCACTCGGCCTCTACCCTGTAAACCACCTCGTTCAGCTAACCCCGCCTGTCCAGAGGCACTGAACCCATTTGAACGATAGTCCAAACTACCGCCAACAAATTGTCCCTGATCTCGACTGTTTCCAGCAGCGGCTCTTCCATGAAAGTTATTATTCCTGTAGCCAACTGTCTCTGAACCGAATCCTGTCGGGCGTCCATCTTGATCCCGATCCACCGTTTGACGAGAGTACCAACCACTTCGTCCATCCTCGTTGGAGCTGTTTCGCCTGTTGAATAAACTACTTATCCACCAGCCAGTGTTGTTTCGCCGGTTCATCCTCAACCAATTCCAGCCAGTGTTATTTCGTCCATTCAATGAACGGTCATATGTTATTTGGCGTTTATTCCTTGATGACCCTACAGAAAGAATCCATATCATCATCACCACAATACCATCATAATCATAAACGTTGTGCGTATTATATCATATGTGTGTCGTTCAGATGCTACGGAATTGTCTAATAGGTGTATATTTGTAAAATGAAGATTTAATGACTTTGGTACCATTTTGCAATTTAAATAAAAGACATATTATATATTATTTATACAACATGGCATTACTAACATTATAAGGTTACCTTTTCAATTGAACACGCAGTGTCATCATGAAATAATTAATAATAAACAAATATATGTTAAGTTATCTTGTGTAGTTTAACCAATATAATTTACCTGAGCGACGAGCTGCACTCCTACTGTCCACAATACTGTATATCTTGTAATCCGAGCAAAACGACAGGATGAGAGGGCCCAGGGTTCTCTCAAGGTTACCTCCCTTTAATTCGATATCTCGGTAGTTCCAATCTTCGGTCACGTGTCCAGTAAGTCTCGAACGTGACTTGATATAAAATAAATCATATACTGGTTAAAACGTGTGTATAATGTCATACTCATCATGATATCCATTTTAGTTGACAGTACTAGTAATATCATGGTATACGTAGTTCTTGAAATGGTAAAATCAGCGCATTACACACTTCTATTCAATTTGTTCTACTCAAGGATTATGTTATATTGTTAAAGACTGCAACCCCTTGGGATGCTTCAACTAAAGAATCGAATGCAACTTGTTTATTTTGAATATCTTATTTTAAAGGTTATGGTGATGAAAAGACAATTAATACACCGCATACACTGGTCTTATTCTAACTGGGTGACATAGCAGAGACAAAGAGCTGTATCAGAAACAATTAATTGAAACCTTTGAAAAGACACAGCTTACAATTGAAGGAAATTAATATGACTAACGCGCTAGTTATACAATAAGGACTCCAGCCGGCGTTGTGTAATAGCTGATATCTTTCAACTATTCCTAAAACAAGTACACAGTACATGACTGTATATAGTATAATCTCACTCGTTTCGTGTCCTCCAGCATCTCTGTGAACTGGTTCTTGGTACCCTTGAATTTCCTGATGTAACACGCGCCATCTTGTATCACTTTCCTTGCTTCCAGTTGCTGGAAAATAATATATAGAGGATGTTTGACATTACTCGTTAAATAACCTGTTATGAGTGACGCAGAATATGTAATTATACAGTAATTTTGTTATATGTGATTTCTTCTTGACAATATCAAATACGTTCGAATACACCATGTGAAATATTGTACAATACAGACTGTTCTCAGAGAGTGTTTTTCATAAAATTATTTGATTTGATAAATACCAGGTGTGTTCAATTACTGTCACTCGATTTGCATACATTATATATATGTAAATACGTCAAAACCAATTTTCAATTAACATCGAGCACCGATATATGTGCAGAAGACGAAACAACACGTCCCATTTACATTTCTACTAGTAATATGACTTATTAAACACTAGCAACCCAAAGCTGTCCTTTTGTCTGCTCCATGTTTCTACAGATAAGTCACGGTTGCCTAATGGGCGCGCCAGCTGCGGTACATTGGCCGGTTTTCAACCAAATATCACGACTTAACACCTATATATTGTCACTATTCTCAATCGATAAGCATTTAAATTGTAATGTTGTAAAAATAAAATAATGGCAATTATTCAAACATCCTATATTTGAAAATAGTTTCAATACCAAAATCATATTTCGGTCAGTCAAATCATATAAAACAATATTGATTAAGACATAAATACCTTCCTAAAGTCATAGAGGTTGATACTCTGACGGAAGAACGGCTGTGGAGGGATGGGCTGTCCAGACACTGCTGTAGCATAGTGCTCGTTGATGGTCACGTCGAGAGGGATCAGATCTCCATTCCTTAGATGGCCAATGACTTGGAGTCCCTTTCAGAAAATACAAATTAGAACATATACATTTGGACACAAAATTGCATTCATAGGTGCAAACACAAACATTATATGTTTTCAAAATTAGTTTTTCCTTTTTGAACTCACTTATGATACTACTACTACTACTACTACTACTACTACTACTACTACTACTACTACTACTACTACTACTACTACTACTACTACTACTACTACTTCTTCTACTACTACTACAACTACAACTAAAACTACTACTACTACAACTACTACTACTACTACTACTAATACTACTACTACTAATACTACTACTACTACTACTACATCAGTATGGCGTTCCGCAGGGATCGGTCCTAGGACCAATATTGTTCACACTGTCCACATCGCCTGTGGGTGCTGTTACTACTAATACTACTTCAGCTACTGCTACTACTTTGCCTTAGCAACTCGAGTACTATTGGACACACATACACACACCTATGAGCGAGACCTGGCTTCTAAGACTATCAAAGGATTGTAGAAGGTTTGTGGATACTAATACTCTGATGGAGCAGGATATGTGAATGTGATATACGTACATACCTCTGATATATGGACAGCTGCTACCACCAACAGGACAAGCACTAGATGCATCCTGCGAAATATATGTAACTATGTTATGGTATGTACTCGTAGTTTTTATCCTTTAAAGCTTACATGAGTTTTTTTCCTGTTACCCCAAACTCCCGCATCAAATGTTGGTACGGCACTGTTTTTCAAATAAACGGTAAAAATGAATTACTTATCAACATATTAGCATATCACAATATAAACAATGACTGTAAACATTGATTTTGACCTTTTCACAAGTTATGTAAGAGAAAACTACTCATACCTTTGAACAAGAAAGGTGTGACTTTGACGAAGAACTTCACGAAGACGTGTTGGTGGGCTCTGAAGAACTCTGGTGCAGCATTGCACACACTATCTCTTATATGTTGCTCGAGATACTCGACGTCAGCACCAGGAAGTGTAACAAACTGCTGAGTGAGTAAACATCTAATTAAGTAATAATTATGTTTATCTTATTCCAAAGTAAACCGGACGAGCATGGAGAAAGTGAGAACATGTAGGTTGATTGTCTTGAAACAAGAGTCATGCAATCTTAACCAACAAGGAAGTTTCGTCACTCAATCATTTTCTTTTCAAAATTAAAAACAACCTATCTTATTTAAATAACGTTCAAAAACGCCAATCCTAAAACTAGTTTAATATAGAATACAGAATATTATATAGATTATATTTGTCTTTTTTGTTAATGTCATGTTTATAATCAACATTGATCGAAGTTGAAAGTTCATTGTTTCAGTAGTGGTGCACCTTTTCTACTCCAAGATAGGACGGTATGTGTACATAACTGACATTATATAGAGGATAATTTATGAGTGTCTATGTCATACTATAGCTATGTTTACGACACGAGTACCTGGATAGTAGTATTTCCCGAACGAGAGCGAGGGATATACCGATATTCATACACGAATGTCGTAAACATTGTATGGCATAGAAACGAATATAATATTCTGTTTATTACCGAAGTCGTGAAATTAATGAAAACACGTCAAAACCCACGTCAAAACCCGCAACGTCATAGACGAAGGTGACGACATGGTATTGTTTATGACGTCACGTCACCATGACAAAGTGATATTTTGCCCAAGGACAGCGTATGGAAAATATGAACCCCGATATGATTGCCCTCGTGGGTAATAAATATATTATATCATAGACTGGTAATGTGATGGATACTTTGTCTGGTTTTGGGGAAAAAGTTCAATTAAATATTTGATCCTTAGCAATAAGTGACAATTATAGTGTGTGGACTGCTTGTAACATTCCCATTTTAGTCGATCGATATAAAAGAAAATTATTTCAAAAGTTAACTAAGTTAAACCACTTCACCTTGTGGGGATTTACAAGGACATAGAGCATGTTCATTTATCTATTTCAATATGATTATAAAATCATTCATCTACGTGACATATAAGTAATGATTTTCCTTGTATATAACGTAATTAGAATGAAGAACAGAACAGTGATCCTGGAGGCTGCGATATTGTCAGTCACAGAGTCACTATGGCAACGCACAAGCAAATTCATCATTAGTGCTGCGCAGTTCCCTTTTGTCATTCATAAATATTAGATGATTGGCATGTTCCTGTTAAATCTTTTTGTCTGGTGATTATATCAGCGATATTTAACATACATGTATATATGTACATATTCTCCCTAGTTTGGGAAAAACTGTGCAGGAACTACATAACTGACTCAAATGATAAGTAGTCAAATACCATACCATTTAGCACTATACTATTTAAAAAAAAGTCTTTAGTGCCATCGTTGTTTATAAAGTGCGGATCGGGCAAAATGCTTTGCAATGACAAATAATAACCTGAATCAATATGTATTTGAATGTATTTGACAGACACGTGGTTTGTAGAAAAGTACTCATAATTTTTACATCAGAATATGATATCTTTATTTTCGTGTTTGTTCAAAAACACTTGGGGTGCTTAACTCGCTTTTTTGGCCACACTGTTTTTGAATTAAAGATCCCGTGAAATGCATTTTTCTCAAAAATGACAGATTATTACCTCTACGTACATTGTATATCGGAATCAGTTGAGCATAAACTCGAGACAATATACACTTGCAATTGATTATTAAGACAATTTTAATTTACCCATTTTAACAACGCCGCAGTTATCGCCGCGAAACGTTTTGAAAAGAAGCTTTGCGGCGTGAATGCTTCCGTGGAGCTTCATTAATTGATTAATGATGATTACCACTGCCGCTAGATGAATTTATGAGGTGTGTTAAATCGCCAAAAACAGATGTTTATGCAATAATTATGTAATTGTCATCTGCGGAATTACCTAGTTGGATATCTAAACATTCGATATATGGAAAATTTAAGTTGTTTGATTGAAGATTTGTTAGTGAAATTAATAATCAAAATGTTGCGAAAAAACGTTGAATTATGACTATTGCCGATAATGAGATTACTCCAGTGACGTCACAGGAGTCATCGCTTTAGGGACCACACCCCCAGCAGACTTTCATTCTGGTCGCCGGGCTAATTTAGGCGTTTTTTTTAAAAAGCCGTATATAAGTAATTTTCGGACCAATTTCAGAAATTTAAAATCGAGCAAATCGAGCAATTGTCAAATTGACATCCCATTTTAATAAATCCGATTTTGTCATTACATCTATCCTTTAAGTTCAAAACAATTTGAAAAGTAGTAATTTAAATAATACAAGACGTCATCGACCTAAATAACCTTCGTGGATATGAATTTGTTGACGCATCATTACTGTAGGACGTCACAAAAAAGCCAAAACTCAAAACGACTATTTTTAAAAAGCATGTTTCTCAGAAATATGAACATAAAATGTTTTGAAAATTCAAGTATAGTCCTGAAGACATGGTGTAACGCTGTTTAAGTCGTAGTTATCGCCCGTGGATTGAAATATTTTGTATTTTGTATTGGGACGTTTCTTTTGCACGTGAGTATATGTGTATATGTTTTAATGAGAAATTCAATAACTGATCAATGCTGAATAAAGGAAGACCATATTGTTTATTTATTGTTTATACATTTACCATTTTTAAATTAAGACTTGGCTGTAGCGATTTAAACGCACATACATTTGATCATTTTTTACAAACTGTCAAGTTGCCCTTGCGGTCATTATTACGAAGATACCATTCACTTTCTATTAATTTGTCCAAATTATGCTTACTTTCGATCAGAGTGATTCATTTACGTCAATACATATGATGTTCAAACTCTTTCATTTGCAAATTATTCCTTTTCTGACGATATCAACAAACACATTGAAGATCTAGAGTCTATTCAGATCTACTTTACCTTTACAAACCGCGTTTCTAGTTCATGTATAATAATCACAAAGTCTGTTAAACTTCAATGATTGCATTTTTTCAGTGATGATGAATTAACATAACTTGTATAAATAGTGTTTGTTTGTATGGGAGAGATATCAAGATAGGCTGCTAGCCTGTTTACCAATCCCGTTCTTTTTTAAATAAACATTGTTTAAACCATATTGTTTATTGAGAAATCGAAAATTTACAAATTTGGCAGTTTTAAAAAAGTTTACTGAAGAGGAAAATATGATATGAATATGCACACTTAGTGATATTGACACTGATTTTTCATCAATATATATATATAGATATACACATACACACACACACACTTGTACTAGATCTGGACAAAATTAATTCAGTGAATTGCACGCAAGTAAACGCATGCATGTAAAAGTAGCTGTTAAACTAGTACTTATCTTTAAGCTTGACAAATGTGTCGACGTTAGACAAAGTTGTATTTTCACATGTATCATATTCTGGCGATTCTAAGTATACCCACTGTTCGTCATGTCATGGAATGTACTGTTTGACAAGAGGCTTCGATAACCTCTTGCGATGCTCTAAATAAGTATAATAAGTAGGATCTTTGATGTTTCAAACAGATATGCAATCATTTCAATATTTATCCACTGAAAAAAATATAGTTTACTTCCCATGTTCAATTCAAAAGCGTCACTTTTAATCCTCTAAAGATGTTACCACTTTCTTCATAAGCCATAGTGATAGATAAGCAAGTAATACTTTGCTTAAAGGGGCATTACGTATGTTGATGGAGTCACATTATGTCAAACGATATACATGATATAATTGTGTTATCGAGAAAGAAAATTATCAACTTGATGCTAGTTAATTCAATATAGTTACAATATAAAGGTGTTAAATAGTTATGAATATGCAAGTCAGGTTAACGTGAAATGTTGTCTTTCGGTGCGTTATTCTCTTCCCACAGAGGGTACTCTCTTCAGATTTTCGATCCAAATACAATATTATGAAAAATACCCAATTGCTCTTAAAAACGTTAACTATTTCGATGCGAGGGAATGTTTTACAATGATAATTTCTATGGTATGAAACAGTAAACGATTAAAATAGTTTTAATTTTGTTTGTGTAAGAATTGAATGATACATGTGTTAATGTCCTATACTGGAGCAAAGGCTTTCTTTAGGGAATGAAAATACGAGGCATACTTTACCTAAAATACGCTAAAACTATTGCAGATCTTACAAATTTTAAATTTCAACTTTAAAAACTATGTAACAAATGTTAGGATATATTCATGGTTCCATTACCGAGGACAATTTAAGCGAGGCGATGATGTGACAAGTGTAATTTGATCTTCTATCCCGACCAGCTGAGTGTGCAGCATCCTATAACAACATGTGTCTGGCATTGCCTCGTGTACATTTGACCTAGATGAAGTTGCAGCGTAATGAATATCCCTTCCTGGTGCTTATCTTATCAAGTTAATAACATAGATTGTGATATTTCAAAGAGGAAGAGTAATTATAACTTCTGTATAAATACAGGCATATTCCTAGTAACGGCAACTGGTGTCCATTGTCAACTTCGAAGATGGAATTTCTCTACGTGATTGCCCTGCTTTCTACAGGAGTTTGGAGTGAGGTATGTCAAATTCTTGTTTTTTTTAAAATCATTCATTTGTAAAAGTTTACAGAAAATAATGTCTCTTTCATATCATTGGTATTTTTCTTTGTTTCAGCAAATACATGTCATTGGTCGGACGAACGGAGAGAAGATATCTTTCGACATAAGCTTGGAGGAAGATTTCATGATCGCTCTCACGGGTCGCCAGCCAGACCCTCCCCAGGCTAACTACAAACAGAGCATCAACTTCTACGACTTTGAAAAGGTATTAACATTCCATCTCTAAATCCATTAAAATATGTGCATGACTAGTTTTGTTTGTTTGTTTATTTTAATTCGTTCCAAAGATTACACATACACATCCTGTATAAAAATTCACGATGGAAACCGTTTTCATTATCATATGCAAACAACGAACAGGTATAATACGTATGTACATGTCTTATACATATATGAGGCATATAGCTTAAAGTACCATACATAAGTAAGTTGAGGAGAAGCCATGATGGTGAAGACGTACCAGAGATTGTAAAGCATGCATGCAATGACTTATTCTAAAATAGAAATCCAATGAGGTGTTGAAGAGTTTATCTTTTGCGTTTCTGTTTTCTGTTTCTATTAAGGTCAATTGATTCAATTCGTAATCTTAGCAAAAGAATATTACGTTACGTTTACAAAAAGTAAGCTGAATAACAATGTCATCATTATTAATATAGATAGATATATTGTTGAAAGTAATATAGTAATTTAATTCCACAAAAAAATGAACGAATATTGTGTTTATAACTAGTTATACCACTGTCTTTATTTCAGCATCTGGAAGCAAGAAAGTTAAGCGATGAAAATATTTGTTTCATCAGGCCCTTCGTCGCAACATACGAACAAACAAGACTCATCCTTGAAAACGCAACATTGGTACGTCCACAGCAAGTCAGTCATGAGGACCTCATTTGAAAGGATAATGAAAAACCTAATACGCCTAGCAGGATTTTTTGTTCAATAACTAAATTCATTAAGTTTTGCATCATTCTATTTCTAACACATTCAGTTTGATTTCAAGCATATATAAAACTAAGAAAGAAAATCGAAAGTTATATGTTTTCCAATGTATAGCAAAATGTTCAATTCATACTCTGTTACGTGCTTCTCTACTTCTCTGCTACTGATGGCATAACGCTAGAACCCTCAAACGATTCTAAACTTCGGAAGGTTTTTCTTGGTCTAGGTGAAATGTTCTATTGATTAATGTTATATTTCAATGGTTATGAAAATACATCAGTGACGCAATAATCCACTACAGCGCCCACATTTCCACAGCAGCAATTGAGCTAAAAAAAAAAGGCAAAAACTCCAAACAGATTCAGTGCAAGTTGAAACTAGTTTGGAAACGATTATTTGTGTGGAGTTGTAAGGGAAACATGGGGACATGACCTCTGTTGACTTTAAGTTTTAGAAGTCGTTCACCGCGTTAACATCATGTAACATATATTAGTAAAATGGTTTGATATACATTTTTCTTCTATCTCCCGATCCAGTCAGCGAGCAAGGAGACAGACCACGTGTCTGAGGACTTGACCATAGAAGGAGAGGAGATCCTTGTTGATCAGCTGGGTGAAGTGGTCGGGGAGAAGATAGCAGACTTCTGTGAAGGATCCAGAGTTGTCTGGGCGTTACAAGGTAATCAAACTTTCCAATCGTCAAATGGGTTCTAGAATAGGTTTGTTCTTTTAAAATGGCTTTCAAATGTGTGAATTACTTCAGAGTTATTTGGAAGGTAAACTGTGAGATAAACTACATATTTTGTATGTATTTGTTCGGCTCCAGCAGTTTTCTGGTCGTTACAGGGTAATCGGTGTTCCCAATGCTAGAGTCAATTGACCTCTTAGGCAAACACATATGCTCTTTTAACCTTCCATTCATTTAAACCTAGGTAGAAATATAGTCAAACACGATACTGTATTAAACATAGTTATATCCTAAGAAAGATAATATACATATTAATACTCACGTCGGACAAACTGGAACACGGCTGGTTTTGCTGCCTAAACCTTAATTTTAACGGTTATTCTGTTTTGGCGTATGGTGAAGTTACTGTAAAATAATTTTAAAAAAATACTGTCCTTATTGATACAGACTGTTCTGTTTTTTGTGTGTTTTTTAGGCACTACATATAGCACCAAGTCGAACCCACTTTCGGATGTGTTTGACATAAACGAAGCATACGAAATAGAACGAAAAACGGCCTTTCAAATTTCTTAATCGTCTCTTTCATATTTTCAAATAGTTTACGATAGGTATCAATACATTGGTAATATATGCATGTTGTATTTGTTCTAGAAGCAGTTTTACAGCATGAACTAGAACCAGTTGAAGAACATCTACAAGGACAGGAAGAAGAGGGAATCTCCAGCGTTAAGGAACAGGACGATGAACAGCCTACAGCCGTTATCAGGAGTAAACGGAGTCCTCAGTTAGATGTAGATGTTGATGCAAATAACAGAGGATATACAGGACGAGTGCGGTATAACAACAATCGTTGGACTGGAAGTTTACAGGGAGAGTATGGACGGGACGGAAGTTATGGCGGCCAACTTGGTCTGCAGTATCGTGGACGACATGGCTCGGGTGGGGGCTCGTTCGGTTATCATAGTCAGAGAGGTTATCAGGGCTCCCTAAATTATAGGAATGGTCGGGTAGATGCAAACGCTGGATTCAATTATCATCGACGCAATGGATGGGGAGTCACCGCTGGAGTTAGAATACGTTTTTAATTTACTTTGTCATGTTTTTAAGGATTCTCAGCTGGAATTGAAATACGGGTTTATTTTACTTTGTCCAAAAAAGGAAATATGGTAGAATTCTCGGCTTGACTGTAATACAACTTTAGTTATGTTCTTGTCAAAACTGTTTAGAATTGATTATGTACATTGCATTGACATTGAATCATTTTACCCCAGAATCTTCCATTCTACTTAATTGTAAGAGGTCAAATATGTTTCAACTGTATTGAATATTTTAACTGCATGTAGGCGAACATGATTTTTATCAAATAAAAACTTTAATATTGCTGCATTTTATTCATTTTATTTTTGCGACGAGCTAGTCTAAGAAAAAGTTCTAACTATCTCTGGGTGAATGAGCTTCTAAAATTCCTCTCAAAGAAGATGCCTCTGGGTGATTAATGACTAAATTCAATCAAGTTGTGTTAGACACTGTCACAAATCGCTAGTCCAGAAATACATTTCACTAGAACCAATACATTCCATTGTTTGCGCAAGCACAACATAAGTGTGTAATAATGACCATAAAACCCCTTGTAATGATAAACATAATGTAAACTGCGTAATGTACATTACTGACATTATTACACGACGTTCAGTACATGACGTAGTGTGTTCAAACAAGATGAAATGAGCTGGAAGTCAATTAATGGTCCTGTTTTCAGTACATGGAATAATATATATAGGGCGTTCCATCGAGTGTACAGTCAGCATATATTCAAATGAGATAAAAAAGATAACGAACGATTTCCTCCTAGGTAATACAACTTTTTATCTGACCTACATTACTTACTTACATTACTGTACAATCATCTATGAGGATAAACAGTTGAATCATGTTGGAGGAAATCGGCGTTTATAATTCTATTTATACTCATTTTAATATCTATAATATAAAACTGTTCTATACATGAAAGGATTGACACAATTGTCGAAATGAAACGGTTCGATGTTTTCTTACTTGTTACTCTTTCTCCGCCACTTCCTGTCTGTCTATACCTTCAGCTTGGCAATGTGAACAGATATGCCTTTTCCTCATACTTTCCCTCGCCTTTAGGTAGAGCTCTGAATGCTTCAATTTCTCCCCACAGCCATAGCGTCTCAACGTGATAATGTCTCGATGTAAACGCTCTCGATGTTGAGCTTCTCGAACCACATTCTTTCATTTCTTAAAGTTCCTTATTGTTTTCGAAGCAAAACGATGGGCATGAAATGTAAAAGTTGACCACAAATAACGAGTCCTACCTTTTTCATAGTTTGTAAACATATAAAGCTCGCCTACATGAGTCCACTGGAACGATAATGTGTATAGATTCGGTGTTTACAGTCAAACAAAACGTTTAGGTCCGTCCCCCGTCGAATCATTTGATAGTTCCTTTTAATTTATAATTCGTAGCTGAATATAGGGATAGCTCTTAATTTTTTTGTTAAGGATATACGGATATCCCAAGAAATGGGATATATTATTATTATATATATATTATACCCATGTTCGACACAACCCTCTGATAGTTGCTTTAGACCACACGATTAGATCATAGCATAACACAATTGAACTAGCACAATAGGCCATCCCTGTAGTTTCTCGTATCAAATACCGTCTTTCGGTCGCAGGTGGGGAAATATGAAAACTAGTTGACATATTGCTGTTATTGAACGTTTTTAAAATAAAGATGTGATGTAATATTAATGCATCATCAAACTCTACTGTTTTAACCTTTGACTTAATATTGTAAATCAAAATCAAAATCCTAAGCACTGGCTGGAAAGGATACTTTAAAGTTATTAAGGTTAGGTACAGCTGCTGAACAAAAGTTTGTTACATGCTTGATAACGGTATAAGGATCTATACCGAAGCCTCGCTATTGTTTATAAAGAAGTTGATCATCCATAAATATTTGTCTTCTTCATCACACCAACTTCTAGAATGCCTCTCAAACAGTTTATGTTTACATGACTTTGGCGACTTCAGACACAAATAACAAGTTTATAAATTCTTGTACTGTAGCACTATTTGGTATTATAAGAAAGTGCATTCAGAAAGAATTATTAATCCCTTTTGTTTTTCTCAGTACCTTTATTTGTTTTGGCATGGGTTCCCGGACACTACGACAGGTATCTTTTTAGACAAAAAAACAAAATTGATTTAACAACTTTCAAAGGTCCTTGCATGAAGTAGGCATTCCCCCAGCAGCTGTTTTACCAATAAAATCCCAGAGAGTCTAAAAAGGGTTTATGTCTGGGGAATTCCAAGGCTATTCCAATAATGGTATGTTCTGGACAGCCAAACATGAACAACCACGCATGAAAAAATTAGCAGTGTTTTTATTTTGGTGAAAAAATATCTTTAAATCAGAAATACAAGACATTCACGTCTTGTTTTAGGTCAATGATGATCACATTCTAACATTTCTGGGCATTCAAGAATAACAACCAGCTTCTGAGATTCCAATGGCCATATTCTGACCATATCCTCAAAATTTGACTTGGGGAGTGTGTGTTTTACAGTCGCCTCTGAACAATTACTTGCATATCTCTTACTTTTGAGACTCCTTATTTACATAGTACGACTATTACTAAAATAATTGAAAACAGATTTGTCGGCGAAAGCAGGATGATTCCAATCCTGCACCAAGTAATATCTGAGTGCTCTTCTCCACTCTCATCTAGGTTTTTTTTCCCAGCCATTCAAAATGAGTTGTCAGCTCGGGACGTAGCATTTAAACCCAAATTGTTGTAGATGTCTGGAGATTGACATGTGAATGATCCGAAAACCAACCATTTTCTGCATAATACCCCTCGGAATGTTAGGACTTGAGAGCAGTTCATGTACATTGATTTCGTATCCATCGGTCTTCTCAATGAGTTGTGCATCATGGTTTGCAGGATCTTCATGCATCAAAAACATCTTCTGTGGCATGAATTTTTTAAATCAACATTTTCATACCATGATTTGTGACCCTGCAATGTATATTTCAATCATTACTTTTGAACTTCTACCTATTTCATTCCACTGTGCAAGACGATGACAATCCAGGTAATTTCACTAAAAGTTGAATTTCTTCGCCTCAACATATTCACCGCATCATATGTTGAAATAACCAGTTGTCTGAGACAAGTGTGCCAATGGAAGCAGATAAATTATTTATCAACAGTATAAATTCTTAGAGATAACAGACATCAAGTTATGAAACTTTTTATAGATTCTTTGTAAATTTTAATAACTTCACATTGGATTAAATAATGTATATGTTTCATTTAAAAGCACTTTTTGTGTGGAAGATATATGCATGTTTTATGTTTGAAAACATTTTAAAGTTCATATGTAAAAAAGGAATGAATTCATCGCAACGGACTGTTGACACCTATAGTATTCATCTTTGTAACTGTAGCACTAATTTCAATACAATCAGAATGTAACTTAATATCTGAATAGTATCACCACTTTCCAAACTTCAATTGCATTAAAAATTATTTGACTACCTAATTATGAACAGAAAAGAACATGTTTATCAGTTAATTTGGAAAATAATGAAACAAATGTTACGTCTGTTGCGAATGTAACAAACTTTTGTTCAGCAGCTGTATGGATGATAAATTAAAATATTGAACCTTCTTCAGAAGCTTTCTTGAACTTTGAATCCTGGTAAAAAAAACTGAGTTGTGAATTTGTAAACCCCTTCGCAAAAAGAAACCATAACATGAATCAACCGTTATAGCGCTTTTTTTACTTTAGGAGAAACATAATCAATAAAACATCAATTAAACAAACCCCCATTGGTCATGGTACCGGTTCGCATGAGTTAACCTCTCCAGAGTTGTTCTTAAGAAGTCAGAAATGAGAAAGTTGACAGATGGGCGGACGCCTTAGTATCATGGCTAAGAACATTCTGTCCTCTCAGCCCTAAAGCTCTGAGCTAAAAGAGACAACAGGAAATTTAAAACAATATTAAAAGAAAAGTCAATAGGATCAGAAACTGCATGTAGCCCCAGTGAGTGTGTTGCCTGATTGCATAAGATTAGCCAGTCAAAGAGTGTGACCTTACATAAACAGTGTAAAGTCATTTTAAAAATTAGATAACACGCACGCAACAATTACAACCGCATACATTCATTTGTGTTACTCTAAGGCAGGTTACATTGTTACCTTGACACGATTTCAAATACAATTCTGAATATATGTGGCTGAAGTCTGTCTTATCCCTAACACCAGGACCATGGACTCTTACAGACAACAGACACGTCAGGTATTGGTTCCAGCCGCGTCCTCGGACTCGGGATCCGTCATCTTCCCCGGGGAGTTGAGTTTCAGTGGGCTGGATATGCAGACAGGTGCGTGCTTGAAATCGTTAATCTGTATCTGATGTTATAATCATGGTTCCAACGTTTATTTCTTGCACCTGATTATATCATGCTTATGCATGTACCGGTCAGACAAGGCATGTCCGTCGTATTACATGTACTCGGCTGTGTATCGACTATAGCACACACCGATCAACCGAGGTCATAGTATGTTCTGCCATTCGTGTAAACTTACTGCAGAGTTATTAAAGAGGCAGGGTATAGACTACTAACATTTTAAGAAATTGTTAATTGTGGTATAATTAGTTCGTTGAAAATAGAGCCATTGGCTCTGTAGCTCATCAGGAACTGCATGATTGCATATCTGAGATCGAAGATCTATACAAATAGAGCCATTGACTGTGTAGATAAGCCTTTTGCATGCTTTATAGTCTAAGGTAGTTTGTCATATAAACCAAAGGTCACAAACATTTATGACTATTAGTTAGACATAGACATTAGAGTAAATGTACAAAATATGATCTCCTAGATGCATGATACCTCCCCACACAATTTCAGCTTTGGGGGTGTAGCAGTTCTGGAGGAGAAGTCCAAACTGTGAAAAGTTTACGGACGACGGACGACGTCCGACGGACGACGGACGACGGACGACAGACAACGGCCTAATGGGCTAAAATGTTTCCTAGAAATAATTAAGTCATAAGAATAGCAAGTTATCTGTTCAATGATGGACATCTCCTATCTGCACACTCTATAGAAAGTTGGTTTCTGTTGTTAGCCTGTCCGTGTTTACAAACATGTCATACTTATTGATATGGATACAAAGAAGACTATATATTTATTCACACATAATTAACTTTCATAAATACAACAAATCATTAAAACATGATGATTCATCAATCATCAATAGCATTTATAAAATCCAAATTTTGTTCTCCAAAATGACACATTTAGTGGTAAATTAACACTCAATACAAATAAAAAAGAAAGAGAAAATATATTACCAGAATAAAGCAAATTGCCTTTCAACACATTCTCTTCCCACAGAGGTTACTCCCTTCAGATATCCGATCCTAACCTCTGTTCTAGATGGCCTGAATTTCTCGACTCCATTAAACACCCCCAGCGGAGGAAAGGGGAACCTCATCGTGTATCCCTGCATATTAACCAATAAAAACTCATCTTTCAGTGACCAGTCGACCGGGTGACTTCAAAGATCTAGGCATTTGACTCTTACGGGTCTTGCTAATGAGCATATGTCCTTCAAATATTGTTGATGTAAATAACACTAATGAACTAGTTTGTTTGGTATTTGTCTCTGATAACGTCTTCTTTATTTATCAGCATGTTTATGATCAAAAGCAAATAGCATATTTCGAGGAAACCCATTAAACGAGAAAACGTTTATGAGCTGAAAAACTAAATATTCTGGGTAGGGTCAATATAAGTTCTTCAAGGCACTGAAGCACGTCTTTTGCATTTTTATATGTTAAAATGTCTATTTGTAATACAAGTTCATGCCGTGTATCTTTACTGTAGAGGGTAAAACAGCCCATTTCAAGTCCCAATTATCCGTAGTCGTAGTAAAACAGTGTCACGTATAAAATACAAACTGCAAGCGGCAATTTTAGTATGAACACCTTTTAAAGATCTGGTGAAATGCATTTTTCTCAAGAATGACAGATGATTACCTCTACGTATATTGTATATCGGAATCAATTGAGCATAAAATCGAGACAATATACACTTGCAATTGATTATTAAGACGACTTTAATTTACCAATTTTAACAATACTGCGATTACCGCCACGAAACGTTTTGAAATGAATCATTGAGGCGTGACTCGGGTCCGTGGAGACTACTTAATTAATTAATGATGGTTATCACTGCCGCTAGATGAATTTATTAGGTGTGTTTTATTTATTTTTTTTTTTTATTTATTAGGACCGATTTCAGAAATTTAAAATCGAGCAATTGTCAAATTGACATCTCATTGCATCTATCCTTTAAAATTCGAGGATGAGAAATTAATCTGCGTTGCTTAAGCAAACCATAACCAGTCGTTTTTAATTAACTTTATTGACTGAGGAGGATGGTTTTCAGTCGGTGACAATAGATTTCTTTCCATTTTCTGTACATCTGGACCTCCTTTCACAAAGCAACCTTTACTAAAGTTAACCTTAACTCTCATTCTTTATCATTGCACTAAGGTTACCTTAGTCACTTACGAACACCTTAGTGCTTTGTGAAAGGAGACCCAGATCTAGAGGAAAAGTCGACTATATGTCAGGTTTAAAGACAATAGACGGACCCCAAGTCTTATATTTATAATGACAAACTGGTGAAATCGAACATTTCTTCTTAGTTGGTTACCGGATGTTTTAGTGACAACAAACACATAAAGCATGATTTATATTTTTTAAATTACTTTACTTTATCATTTTTATTTTCATTAATCATAAATGTTTCTTTTACAGGATATATTACCTGTCCCGCACTGTTAAGGTTGATGTGGCACGGTCGACTGTTGGTGTTTTATCTGCAACCAGCGCCCTACACCTTTATCGACTACCCCAAACTTGCCCTCAACCACGTAGTCTTTGTTTTGTCTGGCAGACTCACTATACCAGCTTCCTTCTACCAGACGTCCATGCCAAAACACCCGGCCACTGTCCACACCAAACTTGTCACTTTCAGAAGGTCATCGCTGGTGGTTGAAACATCCTTGGCATTGTCAAACCAGGTCGACCGGGCGAGGGTTTTCACAAATCTTGTTCTGGTTGCCAGTGAAACAAGAAAACCAGAGTCATTGCCGGGCTGGTGGAGAGAGAAGTACAGAAAGTTTTCTTCGACTGAAGCTGTTTCATTTGTGAGAGCGTTCGATCCACCAAACCAATTGTTTTGCAGAGGCATTGAAAGCAAACCGTATACACTGACTGTATCTCGACGTGATATGAACGAAGGTGACCATGTTGGTGTGGCTGGGCATCTACAGTATTGTATAGATGCTCTAGAACACCATCTCTACACCAACCACGTCCACTGTGACATCAACACCGTCAGTCTATTGGTGAAGACTGCTCTTTTTACTCACAGAGGTGAGGCCATCGTTGGCGACATACTGACTGTTGCATTATGGGATGGCCAGAGAGATCCTGACACTGTCGCCTTTGATATTAGCAAATTAGGAAAGAGTATTTACCAAGCCAAGCTTCAGTTCCATGATGCCAGGAGTCTTCAAACACATAGTAATCTGTGATTCAACTGTAACGTGATCATAAGTTTTGTCAGAGTTTTTACCTGGCTTTGCTGTTTTTATATCCCCGGTTTAAGACAATTACTTTCAATACAAGACATGTTTTTCTCTTTAAACGAGCATTCAAATTCTGCAGTTTATAACAAGTTTCAACACACTGGACATTTTCCCGAAAAAATAGTTTAGTTTTAATTATTGTAAAGTATTTACCCTTTGGTTCATTTCCATTATCTTCCCACAGAGGCAACTCCCTTCGGATTTTCTATCGTAACCTATGTTGCTTACAGGTGATATTTCACTATGTTCGCATAGCCCCTAGCAGTGAAAGTCAATCATCGTTTTACATCGGCGACCGAATTCTGTCTTGTAATTTATATCTAACTCTGGACTAACTTCTGGTGCAACCAATCACGATTCTTCATTCTTAGCCGAGAAAGTAGTCTAAATATAACATAGGTTACGAAAGAAAGTCTGAAGGCAGTAACCTCTGTAGGAAGAGAATCGTTTGGTTTGTGTTCACATTATACAATACTACACACTCTGAAGGGAATAACCTCTGTACAGAACATGAATTTAACATTACTTAGGAGCTGGGAAAAGTAGTGGACCGTCTACATTTCCTCTTTCTTGGTCAAGATGAATGCATTTACTATATACACGTGGCATGAAAATAATGGACATGGTCTATCGCTATCAACGCAGCGGCCCGAGGAAACTCAATTGACTTCAAAACTGGCCATTTATATCGCTGATATAATTTTCGAGTTTTTTCCTTGAAGCAACACAATATGAGCATAGTATGCACCAACTTCAACGTTTGTACGTATTCAAACATCATGTGATACATTAAAGAGCAACTCCCGGATGATTTTGCTCAAATTTCTTTCAAGTAACTGCCTATGGTGTACATGCACATTGCAAAGACATGGAAATTATGTGAATCGGTTTATAAACAACAAATTCTCGCATCCCATTACCATTGAAATTATGTGGGACTTTAGCAAATCGTAGAAAAAGTCAGAAAACTGTCTGTTTACGTCGCTTTTTGACGTGTCGGCCATCTTGTTTTACGGAGAACACCGGAAAAATCTCGATTTTCCCCGAAGGAATGTATGACGTCAACTGGAGAAAACAAACCAATGCAAATGGCGACCTCCGTAGTAATAACACTGTCAGACGAGTAAACTGCGCGGGCAATAGGAATCATACCAGTCGACCATTTAATGTCAAAACTTGCAAGATATTTGCATATGACAACTTGAAGAGAAACAGAAAAGGAATATACTCAATATCAGCGATAAAGTTTTAAAAATGGTTCTTCCTAAACCCGGAAGTAAAATCCCAAATAAGTAACCGAGCAGCTGATATCATACGTGTTTCAGTGCTGACATATCTGGCAAACTTACGTAATTTAGATACATCATTAATATTGTATGCATGTAGTTAAATATTTTGTAATTTGGTGACTATAATACATAGGTTTTTCATTTTTGGCGAAATAACTTTACCGTGCCTGCATGGTCACGTGATGTCTTCTCGGGCTGCAGTGAACTCCAATGCATATCCACACGTTTCGCTGAACTCGTACCCAATTTTGTTTTAGGATGAATAGTGTATTGCAATAGAAATAATTTAATTGTAGTGCTATTGTTTCATAAATATTGAAAGACATTGAATGAAAGAATGAAAATATTGTATCTAACTGATCTGTATTTTAGTGGATAAAATAGGTAAGAATAATGGAATTTTTGGTGATTGATATCTTATTTAAATAAGATGATTATTATTCATTTCAAAGTTTACATAATATTTTTTGAGTATACATATTTTGTCACGTATATATATTTGATCAAATGGAAAATTCAGACATTTATCAATAACATTTGCAATTTTAACTAACCTGTATTTTCGGTTACATATATATATAAAATAAAACATATGTACTTCATCAGAATGCATATAATTAATTTTGTAAATAGCATTATCCAAAGGGACAAAGATATTTATTTCTATAAAATAGATTTGTAACTGTGTGTAAATACCTATGTAAGCATGACTTGTGTTTTTTACATTTGCCTACACCTACCTGCATATCAAACAAACTTACCTTGAAACAAACCTAAGAAT
The DNA here is from genome assembly GCA_936450465.1 of Gibbula magus. Classification (NCBI taxonomy): domain Eukaryota; kingdom Metazoa; phylum Mollusca; class Gastropoda; order Trochida; family Trochidae; genus Gibbula; species Gibbula magus. Next base: position 44,419,630 of record OW388290.1, on the reverse strand, counting down.
TCTGAGAAAAAAATATACATTCAAGTTTTCTATTTTTACTGTGACATTAATGTCACTTAAGATGCAATATTGCATTTCCACTTTTTAATCATGAATAAAACAAACAACAAATATAAGAGCCAAATTTATTCAACTAAGTATACAACATGTATTGACCATTACTTTGTGTAAGTGTTTGCATTTTAGAAATTTCATAGAAACAGTGCACATGAAATTAATTTTATCATAAACATTTTTTTTTTTAAATTTTGGAAATATTTGATTTGATTTACTCTCATAATTAAATTGAATAATAATTTGATTTACTATTACACTGTTTTGTGTAGTCTTTCTCTGAGGCAGCTCAAGTTTGCTTCAAAGTTGAATACAATATTTCTGAAACATTGGCACATTCTCATATCCAAGAGAAGATAATGATTTGGATATCAGTTCACACAATCAGCATATATCACTTCTTATGACAATGTTTATATATATCATTTCCTGATATCAAAGGATCACACCTTCAGCACCAATATTTTACTGCACATACAGTCCATTCCTAATGGGTTTGTTTTGTTGTTGTGTTCTCTTGTATTAGGGACTCCCATCACCTGTAACAACAATAATAAATCTTTCTTGATGCTGCATATGTTTACACATGATTAATTCATAACATGGTTTTGTTTGTATTTGGTATAGGACCTTTGATATTTTTATGTCAGGCAAGTGAAATAATTCTAAACATCTACAGCCTCAGTCTAATTTCATCACAAACAAATGAATAGTTATCAAACAAAATATTGAAATCTTTTATGGAAAGCCATTTCTTTGAAAATTTAAATATGCATATACATTCATGATCACTAACTCATATGGCTTCTTATTTGTAATTTTTAAATACCAGTAGTAATTTCTACTACATTGTTATATGGATTTGAATTTGATATATGTCTAATATATTTCATTGAAAGCAAATGTCGATATTTAAAAAATAATTTCCTGAAGTTGAAGACAAATCAATTATAAACGTTTTTTAAAAAGGCGAGTCATGCACACATTATAACATTTTACCAAAGAAATGGTGCAAATTAATTATAAGTTCTCATAATTGACATGTTAATGAATCTCTGGGCTAAAATTAACATCAGTCATTCAGCCCGAGGCTAGTAAAAATTACTATGGTTATCAAAATTTGGATACTGCCATCCCTGTGGGCCAGACACATTTCTTTAAAAAATCACTTTGGAAGATTGTGAGCGCGTACCGAAAAATGGATCTGCAAAACACACTCGACGAGAGCCACGATTTGAGAGACTGATAATGTTGTTTTCCTCGACTCAGATTAAAAATTCAAGTAATATTTATATTTTCGAAAGAACATGTCCATTCACATAACAAATTATGCATCGTTAGAAGAAAGAAATCAAAGACGCACTTACCGAAATCATTCCGTGTCGACAGAGGACAACGACTCCTTCACTAGGCTACAGAATTTGACATGTCCTTTCGGATCATGAATTCTTCTCATAATTATGTACCAAAACAAATATTTAGCTAATTCCTCGTTGCCATTATACTTTCATACAGCAGATATTCGAATTTCACTCTCAGTCTAACTTTATTTGTGACCCAAATCGTCAAAATGCGATCACCGAAGTGAAGCGCTGTGTTGTTTACATTGTCACGTGGTTGTTACGTCACGTTTGTTTGCCCCAGTTGACGTCACATCCGGTTACATCACCGGAACAAAACGATCGCGGCAAGTAAATGACGCTATTTTTTATAATCGCAAATATTAAAATAATCTATTGTTTTAAAAATTTTATGACCTTACGGAAAATCATATTTAGCTAGATACTATGCATACAGATGCATATTAGTGTACAATTTAGCTTGGTTTAGTCAAACGAATTTTGGTCCATTTTATCCGGGAGTTGCGCTTTAAGCATAAATGGATATGCAGTATTATGTTGAAAGCTTCAAGAATAAAAAAAACAGGAGTCGACCCTTCATCAATGCGTTAAACGTAAAACATTCTTAAATATATCCATAGTTGATTCAATAAGATGGTATCTTTAATGCCTTGTTAACTCGAAGTATAATCCGATCTCTCGAGAAATGTGTTTACTTTTCTTTAAGTAAACATTTTACACACATATATACAAGTATCAAACATCATGGATTGTTCATGGTCACTTCACTTTGATTTACAAAGAAATATGCTAGACGAAGATGCTATGGATTTACATAATCTGTCAAGTTTTATGTGAAAAGAAACAAAGCTACTGTCATAATATAAATCAAGTCGAAATTGACTAAATAAGTTTATGCTTGCACTAACGTTGTAAGTGTGGGAACTGAGGGGAAATATTTAGAGAGTCCCTGGATGTTTTTACAGAAATGGGATTGTGAATTTTCAGGAATAAAATATCTGTTTATGTTTATTAAATGCCTAACCACAGCACCGCTTTGTTGACTACCATTCTTAAAGCGCAACTCCCGGATAAAATGGACCAAAATTCGTTTGACTAAACCAAGCTAAATTGTACACTAATATGCATCTGTATGCATAGTATCTAGCTAAATATGATTTTCCGTAAGGTCATAAAATTTTTAAAACAATAGATTATTTTAATATTTGCGATTATAAAAAATAGCGTCATTTACTTGCCGCGATCGTTTTGTTCCGGTGATGTAACCGGATGTGACGTCAACTGGGGCAAACAAACGTGACGTAACAACCACGTGACAATGTAAACAACACAGCGCTTCACTTCGGTGATCGCATTTTGACGATTTGGGTCACAAATAAAGTTAGACTGAGAGTGAAATTCGAATATCTGCTGTATGAAAGTATAATGGCAACGAGGAATTAGCTAAATATTTGTTTTGGTACATAATTATGAGAAGAATTCATGATCCGAAAGGACATGTCAAATTCTGTAGCCTAGTGAAGGAGTCGTTGTCCTCTGTCGACACGGAATGATTTCGGTAAGTGCGTCTTTGATTTCTTTCTTCTAACGATGCATAATTTGTTATGTGAATGGACATGTTCTTTCGAAAATATAAATATTACTTGAATTTTTAATCTGAGTCGAGGAAAACAACATTATCAGTCTCTCAAATCGTGGCTCTCGTCGAGTGTGTTTTGCAGATCCATTTTTCGGTACGCGCTCACAATCTTCCAAAGTGATTTTTTAAAGAAATGTGTCTGGCCCACAGGGATGGCAGTATCCAAATTTTGATAACCATAGTAATTTTTACTAGCCTCGGGCTGAATGACTGATGTTAATTTTAGCCCAGAGATTCATTAACATGTCAATTATGAGAACTTATAATTAATTTGCACCATTTCTTTGGTAAAATGTTATAATGTGTGCATGACTCGCCTTTTTAAAAAACGTTTATAATTGATTTGTCTTCAACTTCAGGAAATTATTTTTTAAATATCGACATTTGCTTTCAATGAAATATATTAGACATATATCAAATTCAAATCCATATAACAATGTAGTAGAAATTACTACTGGTATTTAAAAATTACAAATAAGAAGCCATATGAGTTAGTGATCATGAATGTATATGCATATTTAAATTTTCAAAGAAATGGCTTTCCATAAAAGATTTCAATATTTTGTTTGATAACTATTCATTTGTTTGTGATGAAATTAGACTGAGGCTGTAGATGTTTAGAATTATTTCACTTGCCTGACATAAAAATATCAAAGGTCCTATACCAAATACAAACAAAACCATGTTATGAATTAATCATGTGTAAACATATGCAGCATCAAGAAAGATTTATTATTGTTGTTACAGGTGATGGGAGTCCCTAATACAAGAGAACACAACAACAAAACAAACCCATTAGGAATGGACTGTATGTGCAGTAAAATATTGGTGCTGAAGGTGTGATCCTTTGATATCAGGAAATGATATATATAAACATTGTCATAAGAAGTGATATATGCTGATTGTGTGAACTGATATCCAAATCATTATCTTCTCTTGGATATGAGAATGTGCCAATGTTTCAGAAATATTGTATTCAACTTTGAAGCAAACTTGAGCTGCCTCAGAGAAAGACTACACAAAACAGTGTAATAGTAAATCAAATTATTATTCAATTTAATTATGAGAGTAAATCAAATCAAATATTTTCAAAATTTAAAAAAAAAAATGTTTATGATAAAATTAATTTCATGTGCACTGTTTCTATGAAATTTCTAAAATGCAAACACTTACACAAAGTAATGGTCAATACATGTTGTATACTTAGTTGAATAAATTTGGCTCTTATATTTGTTGTTTGTTTTATTCATGATTAAAAAGTGGAAATGCAATATTGCATCTTAAGTGACATTAATGTCACAGTAAAAATAGAAAACTTGAATGTATATTTTTTTCTCAGAATTCTTAGGTTTGTTTCAAGGTAAGTTTGTTTGATATGCAGGTAGGTGTAGGCAAATGTAAAAAACACAAGTCATGCTTACATAGGTATTTACACACAGTTACAAATCTATTTTATAGAAATAAATATCTTTGTCCCTTTGGATAATGCTATTTACAAAATTAATTATATGCATTCTGATGAAGTACATATGTTTTATTTTATATATATATGTAACCGAAAATACAGGTTAGTTAAAATTGCAAATGTTATTGATAAATGTCTGAATTTTCCATTTGATCAAATATATATACGTGACAAAATATGTATACTCAAAAAATATTATGTAAACTTTGAAATGAATAATAATCATCTTATTTAAATAAGATATCAATCACCAAAAATTCCATTATTCTTACCTATTTTATCCACTAAAATACAGATCAGTTAGATACAATATTTTCATTCTTTCATTCAATGTCTTTCAATATTTATGAAACAATAGCACTACAATTAAATTATTTCTATTGCAATACACTATTCATCCTAAAACAAAATTGGGTACGAGTTCAGCGAAACGTGTGGATATGCATTGGAGTTCACTGCAGCCCGAGAAGACATCACGTGACCATGCAGGCACGGTAAAGTTATTTCGCCAAAAATGAAAAACCTATGTATTATAGTCACCAAATTACAAAATATTTAACTACATGCATACAATATTAATGATGTATCTAAATTACGTAAGTTTGCCAGATATGTCAGCACTGAAACACGTATGATATCAGCTGCTCGGTTACTTATTTGGGATTTTACTTCCGGGTTTAGGAAGAACCATTTTTAAAACTTTATCGCTGATATTGAGTATATTCCTTTTCTGTTTCTCTTCAAGTTGTCATATGCAAATATCTTGCAAGTTTTGACATTAAATGGTCGACTGGTATGATTCCTATTGCCCGCGCAGTTTACTCGTCTGACAGTGTTATTACTACGGAGGTCGCCATTTGCATTGGTTTGTTTTCTCCAGTTGACGTCATACATTCCTTCGGGGAAAATCGAGATTTTTCCGGTGTTCTCCGTAAAACAAGATGGCCGACACGTCAAAAAGCGACGTAAACAGACAGTTTTCTGACTTTTTCTACGATTTGCTAAAGTCCCACATAATTTCAATGGTAATGGGATGCGAGAATTTGTTGTTTATAAACCGATTCACATAATTTCCATGTCTTTGCAATGTGCATGTACACCATAGGCAGTTACTTGAAAGAAATTTGAGCAAAATCATCCGGGAGTTGCTCTTTAATGTATGTACAACTGTTAAAAACTTATTTGTTAATTGTATGTTACTGTATAATATATCACATTGTATCTCCAGTCATTGGAAGAAATAAAACACCAAATATCAAAGCATAAGTGTTAAAAAGATTGAGAAAAGTTGAGACTCCGTGGTTCATCAGGCTTTGAATGGCCGGAAGTTGAAGACGTATATTTCTCCTTCCAAAAATGTGATGTCAAATAGTCGTCAAATATATTTTATCATGTGATCGCCAGTATACAACCAGGATATATCAATGAAAACAAGTAGTTGTCACCAAGGTGACATGATCCCCCGCCGCAAATTAATACTTCAAAATTGAAAAATAATGTCAAGATCAGCAAAATCGACTGTCGAACATGTCGAAAAAGTTCCACTGTGAGCTTGAGAATAATGTCAAGGTCAACAGAATCTAATCAGCTCGTCGTCTTCTCTAGGAGGTGCTTTGTTTAAGATATGATGGAATCTCGGTGAACGGTTGAGATATCCCGCTGACAAGCTTCATATGTACATTACTTGTCGAAAAATTCAAAGTTCAACTCTGACCTTGGGAATAATGCTAAGGTCACCAAAATCTAATCAGCCCTTTGTCTTCTCTAGGAGGTGCTTTGTGTAAGATATGATGAAATTCCGGTGAATGGTTCTTGAGATATCCCGCTGACAAGCTTTACATGTACAGTATCAAGTCGAAAACTTCAACTGTGACCTTGAGAATAATGTCAAGGTCACCAAAATCGAATCAACTCGTCGTCTTTCCTTGGAGAAGCAATGTGTAAGATATGAAGAGAATCCAGCGAATGTTTCTTGAGATATCCCGCTGACAAGGATAAAATGACAAAGTCTCGTTGTGACTTTGAAATGAAGGTCAAGGTCACAAACTTCTGTAGGAACATTACTCTCCTTATGATGAACCTGTTTCAAATCTTCCGTTTATTTCAAAATTATTAGAGAAAGTTGTCCTGAAACAGCTTCTAGATCATCTTACATCAAACGACCTCCTTGAGACCAACCAATCGGCATACAGGAAGAATCACAGCACGGAAACAGCTGTACTGTGCGTGCTTAACAATCTTCTTAATAAAGCAGATGACCGACTTGTGTCACTTGTCGCGCTTTTAGATTTAAGCGCGGCATTTGATACGATAGATCATGACATTCTACTGAAGAGGATGGAAGTAACCTTTGGGATTAAAGGCTCCGCCCTAGCATGGTTCGCATCCTATGTTACCAACAGAACCCAGTCCATTGTACTTGATGGTCAGCAATCCTCAGCCAAGCCTCTACAATACGGAGTACCACAGGGCTCTGTCCTCGGTCCTGTTCTATTTACTCTATACACCCAGCCTCTATCAGATGTAATTCATGTTCACGAGTGTGACTACCACAAATACGCGGACGACACAAAGTTGTCAAAAAGTGGTCCTCCTGCAGACTTTCAACAAATCAAGACAGGTGTACAAGCATGTGTTACAAGTGTGTTGTCTTAGATGACGAGCAACAAGCTCAAGTTGAACACAGATAAGACTGAGCTGATGCCAGTAGGCTCAAAGACCAGACTACAGCAAATTGAGGAAACATCTGCTTACATCGGAGACACTGATATCCAGTTTCAATCAAGTGTCAAGTACCTTGGCGTTAAGATTGATAGCACGCTCTCCATGAAGGACCAAATAAGTTACATCTGCAGAGGATGTTATGTCGAACTCCGGAAGCTTGCCTCAATACGAAAAAGCCTTACAACAGAATCTGTTGCAAAGTTTGTAAATGCGTTCATCACCTCCAAGCTCGACTATTGCAACTCTACCCTCTATGGTTTACCTGCAGAACAGCTTGATCGCCTCCAGGCAGTACAGAACTCGGCAGCTCGACTGGTTCTACAGAAACGGAAATATGATCATGTCACACCACTACTGCAAGAACTACACTGACTTCCGATCAAGTACAGAGTGATGTACAAGTTGGCAACAATTGTGTACAGATATCTTGCTAACACACTTCCACCTTATCTTGCAAATGAACTCTCTCAGTATGACCCAAAACGCAACTTGAGATCATCTAACGTTTCACTTCTTTGCACACCGAAGTTCAATTTAAAATCAGCAGGTGCACGAGCCTTCAAATGTGCTGGACCTGCTGTTTGGAACTCACTGCCTTCTGTTCTCAGAAATATACCAAACCTTCAACATTTCAAATCGGAACTCAAAACACATCTTTTCAAGGAAGCTTTTGCATAAACATTTCATCATTCAGTATCTCACAGCAGAGAAGAAGCGCACAGAGTCCTCTGAGAGGAGAACTGCGCTATAAAAGAACTATACATTATTATTATTATTATTATTATGAACCTATATGCAAAATAGGAAAAGAATTCAGTGAATAGTATTTGAGTTATTCCATTTCGTACGGACGGACGCAGCCGAATACTATATCCCCCGCTTCGCACTAAATGCCCAGCGGGGGATAACAAGGCACTAGTGACTGTTAACAACACTGACATCAAGGAGTAGTGCATGTATCACTTGATGCAGCATGCTGTTTCTGAGGTGACAGAGCTGCGTACTACTGCGACCTCACATCACGTTAGACAAAAATATATACACAGAAAATCTGCATATTCGTGATAGATATATTACTTTTTTTCCGTTGGTTGATTAGACAATGGTTGTATTTGGCAATAAAAGATAGATATTCTCTTAAAAATGTATCATCCCCTGTGTCTACATTTTAACTCTCAAGATGTTTTACTTTTAAACACAAATAATAATCCTTGAAGTGGCCAATTTCACAATAATATTTCAACAGTTATTGAGAAGACCAGGATAGGTTCCCAGAACAGATTCCCTTATTAGAGGCGATAAGGCCATCAAATCTTCAGTTTATAATCCCCATCCACTGAAAAGTATGTACACAAGATTCCACATCCACAGGCTTTTAGTGATTTGAGATGACAGGGTTAATATTTTAGGACAAATGTATTTTGGTCACAATGTCCTCAATCTATAATTTATGGGCTATTCCGCTAATGTATCTGGCCACAGTGATCAATTAAACTGATTTAAATGACACATCTGACTGATTATACTTGTTCTTATGACTATGTTTGATTATCTGACTGACCATGTTGATCTTTAATACAGATCTTCGATTTCGGAGAAAGACAATGTTCTTGTGTTCCTCAACTGGCACCTTCCAATATATCAAGAGATGCACATTAGCAACACGGATAACCTCCCTTTTCCAATCCCAAAAGCATCTATCATCTTTCTCTTAACTGACTGGTGTGTTTTTCACACAAAGGGATGCCGGCAAATATTCGACAGTAGTAAAATGAGCTGTTGAGCTGAAGTGTGAACATGATTTGCATTAACATCCATGATCATTATCTAAATAGCCTGCATAATGGATGCCTTCAGATCTTTATACAGGTTTATTGTCACCATGAAGTGGAATCAAGCCAAGAGCTACTAGACATTTCAGTGTGATCCAGATAGTTCCCATCCTCCTCTTGTGACTTGATGTGAGTCTGGAATAAGCAGTTGGCTCCAGATACCAAACAGGAATCAAAGCAAGACTGGGCAATCCACAAGTTGTCGTAATGATAAATTGATAAATCACAAAGAGTTACTATGCAAACCTAAATTTAGGAATACAATAAAAGAGAAACATCATGAGTTGTGATAGTGTTTACTTCTTCATCCCAGACAAGCTAGGATATATCTCAGCTAGGATACTTTCCAGAATAGGCACTCTGTATTAAAACAGTGACCTAATATTTTGGAATGGGTCATGCAGTAACTTTATAATGGATTATCAGATCAATGATTTAACAAAATGTTGTTTACCATTTTATTATATCAATAAACCAAAATAGTACATTTTATCAACAAGTATATTGAGATTTACGGACAGTTTTCCCATTTGGTAAAAAGAATTCATTTCATGATAAATTATTACCAAAAAGGTGCAGAACTGCTTCATAAAATCAAATGACGGAAACCTCATGACTCTAAATGATGATACTGATACAAAGTGTATGATCTTGCTGCCTCAACAATCTTAATAGATGAAGACATGATTCACTCGCCATGACATCATAGAGATTTATCAAAATGTTCTTCATGTGAATATTTCTTTCTCATTATGAATATAAAATGTATATCCTTAAATATGATAATTACAAAATATTAATTTCAACATATGTGTATTGTAAATGTATTAACCAACTTTCCCGCAAGTCATTACTTGTGCCAGTCTTCATCAATGGATAATTCAAGCTTTGCTGCATTTCATTAACATTTCTGTGAAAGCGTAGCAGCTTTTAATAGGCCAAACTGTTGAAACTAGCGTAACGACTTGCTGGGGACGTTGATGCAATAACATGAACATCTTTTCATAAAATGGTTATATTAGATAAAGCAAGTGTTGAAGAAGTTTTGAGGATAACAGTGAGAGAGGATCAAGAGGAGGCAGAAATAACAGTACTGATAGATACAGGGTCATGAAGATATCTATGTAGAAGTGAATAGCACTAGTTAATGCATCTATATATTTACAATACACTATGTTCAGGAGACATGAAATATACAATGTACAACATGTAGTGAAGCAAACAAATGTACACAAAGATTGACTATCCTACATGTACACACTAGGGCTGGGAAGGGTACCTGCGACGAGTGGGTACTGAGTAGGACCTGGCTACCTATATCATTATCCTGACCTACATTGATCATGTGACCAAGTATTAAACAATGTCATTTGTTTTCTTTCATAATTCAAACATTGTACCTGCAATCAATAGTTTTAAATTTAAATTGGCCAAAGAAAAAATATTATAGACTTTTGGCTCTCCTATAGACTCCCAGCAGCTGTTGATATTACTGATAAATCTTACACACATGATATAAGGATACAAAAAACGATTTCCAGGGAGGGAAATAAAGCTTTGGGTACCTCGTAGATAAATTTTTACCAATCCCAGACATATCATGACTCGCTAACATAGCCTGACATGAATCTTGTTCCATAAAAGGAAAACCCATTGCTTTTTCAGTCTAAATAATCAGACAAAAGTTCATTAACCTGGCAATACACATTTAAATGATACTTTCTATTTACAACATTTACAACTTTGTGAAATGTACTTAGTATGATATAAACAAACTCAAGGAGAAAATACTTATCATGACTAAACACAAACGAACACTGATATAAACATTCATAATTTCAATCCTAGATAATATATATACATAATCATGCATTCTACTGCAATCCCTATTTAAAACACTTATGATGAGTAAACATTATATGTACAATAACAAAACATAACAATGATAAATAAACAATAATAAGGAGAATCTATTAAATATAATCCACAATCATTGATGGTTATGTTCTTATATGCTCAGAGCTTTGTACAAAGGCAAATCTCTCGGATTTAAAATTCACACCTTGATTTAAACTGTTGTTTGTGGCAGAAAATAAAGACAACAGAATTAATCCTGTTTGAGAAACTGCTAAAAGCGGTTTTTTTCAGTAATTTTCAGCACATGACAATTTGTAATTGTACATCAGTGTATCAAATGTCTGTCTTTAGTATTTGCTAACCTTCTCAAGACTTATTCATGGGGTTATTTCTATAAGCAAAGTTTTGAGCTGGAAAATTCCAAGCTTATTTAAGTATCAACAATGTTAAGAGATACCATGTCCAAAATAACAGCACTGCTCCTTGAGAAAAGCTGAGAGGGAATCATTGTGGGACCTTTATAGAAACACCAAGCTCAATTTAGTTAAAGTAGGACTCGATACAGACTGAGTTCATTGAATGGGCAGATGGACAATGACGCTCATGGAATAACTGTGAGTATGACAGACAGAGATGAAGCTCAATAGTCTGTTCAGCCTCTCCGTGACGTGGACACCTGGAGCTCTCTCCTCAGCTGCATAATCATGTTCTGCATGTTGATAGTCTCCTCTTCCAGCTGGGTGATGCCTGCAATATAATGTGATCTTGTAGACTGAACAGAAGTGAAAATTGTAATTAATGATAATTTTAAAACAAGAAGACATAGTCATCAACATCCCCCGCCAGACAAAAAAAATCGGAACAAGGGCAATAATTTGAGAAGAAATAATTGTGCAATTCTCATTTTGATTCCATCAAAGTATTGATACCCTCAAGCCAGACAACTGATCTGATTTTAAACAGTTTCTGAGAAAAGCTATTCCCTTTGAAGATACCTGAAACAGGGTCGGAAAAAAACGGAACAAGGGAAATAACCCCAGAAAAAATAATCACACGCTTCTTATTTTTGTACTCCATCAAGGTATTATGCCCTCAGCCCACACATCAAATTTGGTTATCCTATCTAAATAGTTTCTGAGAAAAGCTGTCCCCTTTGAAGATACCATGAACAGAGTCCAGAACTACGGAACAAGGGCAATAACCCAAAAAAAATAATTGCACGCTTCCCATTTTCAAACTCCATCAAGGTATTTATGCCATCAGGCCACACACCAAATTTGGTTATCCTATCTTAAATGGTTTCTGAGAAAAGCTTTTGGGATACCATGAACAAAGTCCAAAAATAGGGAACAAGGGCAATAACTCCCAAAAAAATAATTGCACGCTTCCCATTTTCAAACTCCATCAAGGTATTTATGCCATCAGGCCACACACCAAATTTGGTTATCCTATCTTAAATAGTTTCTGAGAAAAGCTGTCCCCTTTTGAGATACAATGAACAAAGTCCAAAAATAAGGAACAAGGGCAATAACTCCCAAAAAAATAATTGCACGCTTCCCATTTTCAAACTCCATCAAGGTATTTATGCCATCAGGCCACACACCAAATTTGGTTATCCTATCTTAAATAGTTTCTGAGAAAAGCTGTCCCCTTTTGAGATACCATGAACAAAGTCCAAAAATAGGGAACAAGGGCAATAACTCCCAAAAAAATAATTGCACGCTTCCCATTTTCAAACTCCATCAAGGTATTTATGCCATCAGGCCACACACCAAATTTGGTTATCCTATCTTAAATAGTTTCTGAGAAAAGCTGTCCCCTTTTGAGATACCATGAACAAAGTCCAAAAATAGGGAACAAGGGCAATAACTCCCAAAAAAATAATTGCACACTTCATATTTTCGAACTCCATCAAGATATTAATGCCCTCAAGCCACACACCAAATTTGGTAACCCTATCTTAAAAGGTTTCTGAGAAAAGCTGTCCCCTTTATCTCGGACGGACGGACAGACACACGGACGGACGGACGGAGCCCAAACCTATATCCCCCTTCCACTTCGTGGCGGTGGATAATAAAATGTGAAATAACCTCAGCAAATAGAGTATATAGTCTCAAATGTGGTATTATCATGCAGAAGAGATTTTAAAAATTTATTGGACTATTATATTATGTCAACGGAGAGATGATGAATACTTTGACGAAATTCAAGTAAAACTTTATAGAATTCTATCAAATGAAAACAAATAAAATTCCAAATAATATAGATCAGGTAACCTTTGTTTGAAACATATTTAGAATTGTTCAGTTTAATGTTGATGTTATGTACTTATGTTTGTTCAAAACACTTACGTTCATTCTGTGCCTTAAGGACACCTTCATTGCTTTTTATTTGGTTACTTTGCTGGTCAAGTTCCTGCTTCAACTGAACATTTTCTGAAGACAGTTGATCATTACGTTGTTCCTTCTCTGACACCTGGTGTGTTGTGTTGATGTGTTCTCTCTGCTGGGCCAGGATCTGCTGCCTGTGCTGATCTATCTGCTGATCTCTCTGATCTATCTGCTGCCTGTGCTGATCTATCTGCTGATCTCTCTGATCTATCTGCTGATCTCTCTGATCTATCTGCTGATCTCTCTGATCTATCTGCTGGTCCTTGACGTGGATGTTCCCCCTCATTTCCTGCATCATAGTAAACTCTTTCCGTGTCGTCAACATCCAGCCTATCAGCAGGTCCAGGTTTGGGAAACTGTCTGTAATGAAATAGTTTATGTTACTTGATTTTTCTGTACAGAAAATGAAATATTCTTTTTTCAACAAGAGTTATATATTGAATATCAGACAGTTTAAAATACTTATTATTCAATAATATTTCAAAGTGAAACGTGAACAATAAAATGAAACTTTTCTAACATCTAATATGAAAATGTTGCAATATTTGATGATATCATCATTCTGACACTACATTTCAAAATAATTAAAAATCAAGCAAGAATGGCAGGTTATGTAATATATCAACAGATGCACATGATGTTAGTTGGTAAAGTGATTTCATACAACAGCATAATATACTAATATTTGCAAATAATTTTTGTTGACATTTAAAATAATAGTTCAGTTAATTATCTCCCTTTGGCAGTTTCAAATAGTATTTTACATTCGCATATCAAATTCAGCGTTTGAACTCACTGAAGACTGCCTTAAAGTGACAGATAGCTTCACGTATAGATTGTAGATCAACTTCAATGTCAAACTGACTTGCTAGAGCAGCCTGACATCCTGTGATGATGGACGCGTCAACGCTCGGTTTGAAGGGGAACGGAGATTTCACCGGGGACTCGCAGCTTACTGGTTCATCTGGAATGTAGGAAAGGGATGCATTAATACTTAACAAATGCCCATAACAAATTTGATGTGCGTACCTTGATTACCCAGTAGAAAATGTTTTTCCTATATTGTCAACATACAGCAGACATGAAATTTACAATCATGACCTTGATGTACATAATCGCTGATATTAACTAGATAAACCTTTCAACTAAAACGCATGTAAGTGTAGTAGACCAAAATTGTGTAAATGATGTTACACTACAATTTATCTTTGAGTTGTATTAGTCTAAATCATATGATGTTTCAGTCTTCAAAAGAACTGGATACTTTTATAAACAGTTTGCATTGTATTTCAAGTTATATCTAGACTTAGTGACAAGATTCTTTGACAACGATACATTTACACAAATGTTTTGATAAAAAATAATCCTTGTTAACTACAATGAGGTGCAAGCTAATTTGCCAAATAAGGAGAAAATAATAAAGCAAAGGAATATGTTCTTTTTTCTTACCTGCAAGTTCAACTTGACATGATGTCATTTCCTGAAAAAGAAAATTTGTATTTTTGAAAAATGAAAAATGTGTTTCCAAGTGGTCTAAAATGCCCTTGTGACACCCATATTTTAGAATTTCATATCAACAATTGACATATGTTTATACTTATATTTGTTTAGGAAACAATCAATCCAAATTATCTCCCCTGTTGTGTCAATTGAAACCAACTTAACATTGGAAGGATTGATCTTATGTTTTGTGATATTTAAAAATAATATTCATACATTATTATTCAACATTCAAGGCCATTCACCAGTGATCTTTAACTGACCACTGTGTTGACAAAATAGATAACACATTCAATACAATAAGAAAATGAAATCTTTTCTAAAGAGCAAGAAAACTATCATGTCTTCAGTCTGCAAAGATTGATCTCATCCAATAAATACTACATGCTCACCTGAGTTTGTGCTGCCTGTTGTTTGATGTCCTGATACTCAGGTAGACTCTGCAGGTAGACACAGCCAGGTGAGTGTTTAGCATGTTGAACTTTAGCATCAGCTTCTGGCTCCCACTTGCTTAGACTGTGTCCACACGCGAAACATGTCACCTTGTCAAATGTACCTGAAATGTATGTGATAGTTTATTTCCTGATCAATATCATAATCCTTATACTACTACTGCAAAAGATGTTCCAATCTATAATCTACATACCAGTATTTGTATAAGTAATGATACCTTTTCGAGGTAATATATCCAGTGTTCGTTAACATTTTGCGTGTTATTATGGTTATTTGATTAAAAGATTTGTTGGGGTTTTGTAAAGAAATCTTTTTATTTGTTTTATTGGATGCAATTGTCAATGTTTGACACAATGCCTCTATAGACATTAATATCAAAAAGAGTATAAAATCAAAATAAAGAGTAATTAGAGCATATTTATTTGTAAAAAGCTATAACTTTATAATGCTTATTTCCCTTATCATAGTTCAATTTTGTTTCTTCAAGTTTAAATTAATATAATTCTTTGATTTGATTAACAGTTGATGAACAGCTGAATTAATAATCAGCATGTCTTATCAGAATTACTTTAAATGTAAAATATAATTAAGAACAGGAAGATTTTCTGGATAACAACTTCTTTAATGTGTATTTTCATATTAAAGAAGTTGTTATCCAGAAAATCTTCCTGTTATGTATACAACTTCTAAATGCCCTTCAAAGACCTAAAATATAATTATTCATAAATATTTGATCTCAATACAAAGCATTTGAACATGACAACACTTATGTCTCAATACATATTGAAGAGAAAACATTACTGACAGACAGACAGACAAGTTTATTCAATATTTAAGAAACAGTGGCCCAAAGTACAGTTGATGTTTCATCATGACAGCTTGAGATCATGTGACATAGTTATTGGTTTTGTTCGGGATTTTAAAATGGACATCACATGTTTTATAAAAATAGAGCCATGGGCTCTGTAGCTCATCAGGGTTTATATTGTTTAATGATGAAGACTGAAATAGATAGGTAATAGATAGATAGGTCATGGCTTGAGGCCCTTATTTGAGGCACCACAGGGTCTCCAAATCTAAAATTTAGAATCCCCATTGGCTAAAGAGTCTGTACACAATATTACAGCCTTCTAGGTACATTTGTTCTGGAGTAGATGAAAATAGGTTTTTAAGGAAGTGAACCCCGTGACCCCAAATGGGGTCACAGGGTCACGAAATCTACAATTTAGAATCCCCATTGGCTAAGGAGTCTGCACACAACTTTTCAGCTCTCTAGAGCTTTTGGAACTGGAGAAGAAGATGAAAATAGGTTTTTAAGGATGTGACCCCCGTTACCCCATTTGGGGTCACGGGGTCACGAAATCTACAATATAGAATCCCCATTGGCCAAGGAGTCTGCATACAACTTTTCAGCTCTCTAGACCTTTTAGAACTGGAGAAGATGAAAATAGGTTTTTAAGGATGTGACCCCTGTGACCCCATTTGGGGTCACCGGGTCACGAAATCTACAATTTAGAATCCCCATGGGCCAAGGAGTCTGCACACAACTTTTCAGCTCTCTAGACCTTTTGGAACTGGAGAAGAAGATGAAAATAGGTTTTTAAGGATGTGACCCCTGTGACCCCATTTGGGGTCATGGGGTCACGAAATCTACAATTTAGAATCCCCATTGGCCAAGGAGTCTGCACATAAAATTTCAGCTCTGTGGAATCATTGGTTCTGGAGAATAAGTCGAAAAAGCGAAAAGTTTACGGACGGATGGACGGACGGACGGATGGACGCCGGACGCCATGCCATGCCATAAGCCCATCAGGCCTTTCAGGCCTGATGAGCTAAAAATGGCAACGGATTTTAAGACATCAATGTTATTAGAATTAAGTAGATCATACATTGTTTGTGGATTGACATAAAAACAATTTAAATACTTCTTTCGGCAGGCAGATAAAACATCACAAACTAACAATATGTGAAATTCGTCTTCTATTTGACCAGAAGAACAATAAAAACATGATAGATCATCCATCGTATTCTTATCCTTTCTAAAACGTTCTATTATTAAAGAATGTAGTGAAATTCGAAATTTACATAGATTTCGTGAGTTACTTTTAATAATAATATTAACTGATACATTATTACTGTTAATTTAGTTAATATGATTATTTTTTTGTCAATACTAACCTGAATAGAAGAATCCTGCTTCAGTAAGTTGCTGTGCTGATGGTTTCATCTGTGGAGGCCAGTCACAGAATGTGTTCCTTCTTACAGTGACATCCTCAAAATATGGATTATAGAATGTAGGAGCTGGATTTGAAATCCCTGAACCATCATGGACAGAGTTATTCTCGTCATCAGCATTGTCATTATCACCATCTCTAATGTCTCCTTCAAGTGCACTCTGCAATTCACTTGTCACATTACCAAGTTGGAATCCTCTGATAAATGGACAGTTTGGATTCAGAGTTTTGTGAATGTTATTAGCCGACAAGCAACACTCTACACTTGGACAGTCTGTTTGTTTCCCACAAAACACACAAACAACTTTGTTCATAGATTTCAAAACAAATCCATTTGATGCTAAGTCTTTTGCCTTTGCAGCTGAAACACCAGTAAAGGATGAATATCTCTTGCTTTCAAACAACATGTTGTTGTCACCTACTTTGGGTTTGAAGGGAAGAGTGATGGTCGCTTGAATCTGTCCATTTGTAAGAACACTGTTGTTATTTCCGTTGACATTTTCGTCTCCAGGAAACAACTGACGTCTGACAGTTGCCAATTCGGCTGCAGTTAGGAAAGAATCAAAAGACAGTGGCGACTCTGAACCTCTTGGTGTCGTGTTGTCATCATTTTGACAGTTCTTCAGAAACTCACAGTTCGGACTTTTACAAAGATGAATAGACAAGGGAAACTCTGTATAATACGCGCCCCAGTCCTTTAGAACAAGACCGCAAGAAAAACACCTTACTTCGTCTTCGATTGATGAAGTATCACGGTAAAATCCAGCTTTTGACAGCACAAATCCAGATGGAAAACTTGTAAAACTTGGGATGTTTCCAAATGAGGTCACCGGTTTCAATGGATTTTGTCCAAATGACGCCGTCCTGAACAATTCTTGAGACATGTCAACAGCTGGCGTAGACTCCATTTTTATCTATTGTGAGTTTAAAATGATCAAAATTACAATAGATTTCTTACAATAACAAAATAGAAGTTGTACCCGATGTTGTCAAACAATGCGGGAAATCGCCATTATTGTTATGAAAGGGAGGTAATTTTCAATATCGAGGTTGGTACGCATACCGCTAAGAAATATTTACTTAACCGCTTTTTATTTTGGATGGAGTTATACATCCAGTGACTAGGGCTGTGTATTGCCTCATTTTTCGTACTGCAATATGTATTGCTGAACTGTAATGTATGGCAATACGTACCACAATATATTGCAAGATCCTCCGGCAATGAGTGCCAATGATATCGCAACATGCTAAAGGAACTCTCCATTTAACATTTACACTTCTTTTGGCAGTTTAAACATGACACATTTGATGAAATGACTTTCAGATCTTTACAAAGATACAGTCCGAAACACATTCTAGCACTTCAAAATAATTTATCTTAATACAATTTAAGCCAGTAAATGCGCCTTTTACAAGATAAGTGGATAAATTTATCTTAAAGTATTTGTTCGTGCAATATATTGCGATATGAAAATTGTATTGCAATATGTGTATTGCACAAATCTTTATAACAATATATTGGTATTCCAATAAAATTGCACAGCCTTACCAGTGACCAAACGTTGTTCCCCACCCTGACATTTTCTATAGACTTACATGTTAATTAACCGTTGCAAAAGTAATTTTCATACTTAAACTGTCAGTAAAATGGTCATGACATTTATGGGAAATCACTTTAGCTTCATATACATAGTTTCCATGTAATTTTCCGTTGAGTGTCAAGAAAATTGTCTTTGTATAAGCAAAACATATACGTCATACATCAAGAGTTTAACATGGCGGCCAATGGGACATTGGTTCATGAACTTGCATATGCGTTCTTCAGTCGCATGTCATTTGATGAGTGATCAACATAAGTGAACCAAATTATAACAGCTAACATATTAATTTCAAAGATGTTTGTTAAATTTTACAACAATTTGACTCATTTACGCGTTTAAAAAATACTAAATAGTTGTGACCTAGCAAAAGTGTTTACAAACCCTCATAATTTCCCCGAATTCAAATGGCTGGTTTCAAAGGTAGAAACGATTTCAAAAGATCAGCATTTCAACTGTGACGGAAACTGACAGGCAAAACAAGTACTCACCACAGTTGATTTTATCATAATGTATGATTTCAATTGCAAATATCTCAAGTTTTCGATGCCATAAACTTAAACTGAAAAGTACAGGTGTTTAGTCAGCAGTCGATGAATACTTCTACATGTTTTTTACTTTTAGAAAAAAAATGAAATTTTAAATTTTAAATTTTAAATTTCTTCGAAAATTATTTCTGATGATACAAAACTATTGATCGACATATAAGACATATATTACCCCTGTCATCATTAAACAAAGATATGTTAACTAAAACCTAACCACAGTAAGTTCATTCAAACTACTGCAGATAAGTATTATTGTATCGTGCCATAGTTAATGCATCTGATTTCTTTTAAATATTGAACGAATCGAAACCAACTGAGGTGAGTACTTTCTTCTGTCTGGCAGTTTAGCTCTATATTGACACTGTCAGTTCTAAATGACAATTTTATAAAGCTTTCAAATATATATATCTATCCTTTATACTTACCAAAAAACCCCATATTTTCCCATATTAAAGCTTATAACTTGTAATAATAATTTACCAACTGTAACCGGCTGATGGAATCAAGATAGTGCGTTAACTGTGTAATGCTAATACTGTTGGGAATGAATTTTAAATGTGAGTTTCTTCTAATACAGAGATAAATTGATCTTTCGAAACAAATATATGATCTCCAAAAAATCTCTATGATATTTTTTTTGAAATTTAAAAAATTATAATGTAATAAAGGCAAGAACTTGACGTCATTTCTGAATGAATTGTTTAAGCTGTTTAAATATGGTTTTTACGTATTTTATTAAAAAATAAGAAATGGAAATGGCAAACAAGCCTAGATGGCTAATGTAAATGCCGCTCCACAATACATGTACTATAAAGGTTCACATTTATACATGATGTTTGCACAAACATTGTAACTTATGATATGGATTTGTTTCATGGTCCCTTCATGACAATTATAATTTTATGAATCAAATCGTTTTGATGCAATAATAAATTTATGAACATGCAGACTGTAGGATATTCATATTCATCTGGTATAATTGTCACAGAGTACATCATGTATGGGGAAACCTTTCTCATAGAAATAAGATTCGTACCGAAAGATGTTATATTTGGGACACTTGAAAAAGTAATGAAAGGCATCCCCATAGTCACGTGAGCAGGAACAAGATGCATTATCAGAAATGAAACGATTATATTTATCTCTGTTCAACTCACTGTTTATACTGTTTAAATATCATTCAAATGAACCTGTTCGTTCACTTGCCATGTATTGTTTATTGATATTTCATGTCCTACCATTAGTTGGTTGAGAAATACACTGTTCTGTCTGTCTGTTAATTCTTCCCATTACCCGGAAGGTCGGGGTTCGATTCCCGGCCGCGTCAAACCAAAATACGTTAAAAGATGAGAGTTGCTGCTTTCGCTCAGCATTTAATAAATTTAGCTGAAAACCCATTTATTTCATGCTGCATTCAGCTCGGATGTAGACTTATAATGAAATCCAGCAATATTGTGTGGCTCGTTAAGCGCTTATGAACAGTTCACTGGTGTCAGCGCTGTATAAGTTCTTGAATAGATAGATAGCTAGATAGAACAATGGTTGCCTGGTGTAATTGGCACAAATCGAATTTCAAAATGCATTGTAATAAGCAAATCAAGTGGTGTTATTATCTAATCTTATCTATTATTATCTAAACAGGCGTATTTATTACTCACCTTGACAGCCCAAGTAATTAAGGATTCAGCCATAAGGCTGAATCCTTATTGTTATTGGCGTGTTTCTTTTTATTATTATTATTTCAAGATTTTTGTGTAGGCGACTTCTACAAGAAGGATTGCAGCTATTACAACCAAACTTTACAGGATGATAGACCTTACTATGTAGTTTTGCAGCGAAGCTTTTGGGCCCAATCGATCAAGCCATTAAAGGTCCAGTTCGATTCTAATGTTCGATTTTTAACATGGGAAATTTTTTTCAAAATGCACCTAGAGACTTGCAACTTTTCCCAAAAGATCCGCAATGACATTGCGAGCAATAAAGTCAATCATGACGAAATCGTCAGTCACTTGGTTTAGCCGCCATCTTGGATGTTTTAACTTTTTCAAATTTTCCGACCCCATGTACTTTTGCGGAAACACCACTCCGAAGATACTAGCACCTAAGAGCTGAAACTCTATTTATATATAGCTGACACATTGGGGAATAACAAGTTTGTTCTCGTTTGTGCGAATTCCTAATACTTTTTTCACAGTGACCTTTCAAAGTCCGACAATTTTTGAAAATAGCAAACTTCAAACGGAGATAACTGATAAGATTTAATCCAAAATTTCAAGATTTGTTCAAGAAATGTAAGACAGTACTATTGTCTATACGAATCAACAATGAAATCGACGCTGAACAGTCATTTCCGGTTTTTGAGAACGGGTACATAATTATAGATAAATAACACTGACAATTTTAACATGGGGGGAATTTTCAAAATGCACTTAGAGAGTTAATTTTTTTTAATATGATAGACAGGAACACTACAGACAAAAAAGTCAATCATAACAATTTTGTAAGATGTACGGTTTCGTCGCTATTTATGCGAAACTATTCACACAATTTGAACAACAGACAAAGGATGCAGGTCACGCCCATAGACTGTGTAAAAGTCGCATTTCCTTTGTTCTTCTACCACGGATCTTGTAAACACGACTTTTGTCAGAAGGAATGCGACTATTGCAACCAAACTTTGTAGGCTGATAGCCCTTACCATGTTGTTTTGCAGCGCAGCTTTAGGGCCCAATCAATCTGGCCATTAAAGGTCCAGTTCGATTCTAAAGTTCGATTTTTAACATAGGCAATTTTTTTCAAAATGCACCTAGAGACTTGCAATTTTGTTCAAAAGATGCGCAATAACAATGTACGCAGAAAAGTTAATAACAACGAATTCGAAAGTCACGTGGTTTAGCCGCCATTTTGATTGTTGTTGATAAATCCTACTTTCGTTTTACGTGATGGACAGGTAGAGGCTGCTGTAGCTTAATGCTTTTAGAGATCTTCGTGTAACTTTGAGGATTGACTGCTGATATGATATACTTATTAGGAAATTAATCAAATATGCGCTGAATCCTTTTATCGTCACTTGTGACTATATTTGTTGTTCTAATTTATACCAGCACAACATAAATATATGGCAGGGAAGAACAACTCATCTTGGGTTGGTAATGATTTCAGTAATGTGCCATCTGTCCTTAATTTACATTTGTTTGAAAGGAATACGTTATTTCGAACAAATGATCTAATAAAAACCTAACTACCAATAAATTGTCTATTAATATCGTCTATTTATAATGCACTTATATTAGTATTATGACAATGTTAAGCAATGTCCTCCGGTATTTAATGTGTTATATAACTAACCAATAAACCTTTTTTCTAACTAGTATCTTTTAAAGATTAAGTGTTTTATTGAACGATCAAACATTAGAGTTCGTGTGCTTTAAAAATATATTAGTTCGTCAAAGATCTCCGCGAGTTTTAACATCTGAACATTTTATTATTTTAAGTATTAAACTTCTTTTAATAATGTTATTGAAATATTTTACTGATAACATAAATTTGTTCCCTAAATTATGTTTTTTTGTTTTCTGTTTTTGTTTGTTTGTTTTTTATTTTAAAAAAACACACCTGCTGGTCTGGGTTTCCCCCACTATGCCATAGTATGTAACTGAAAAATGTCCATTATATCAACCAAATTCAAGCTTATTTTGATTTAATGATTGTTTTCTATGCTATAATTATTAACTTATGCACATAGAGTCATATACCCAACCTAAATCTAAAACAGTCAATACTTATGGTTTAAATAGATATTTAAACTTCAAAATTGGTGTGCCAACAAATCTAGAGAATAAAAACCAGACCAGGTTTTTGTTTGTATGTATAAGACATATCTTTAAAATTACCACGAAATAAACAAGATAAATAATGCAAATGCAAGGAATCACATAATGATATAATGTATTTTATTCAAAAAATGCTTTTAATACATGTTACATGTGCATATTTCAAAGGTACAGAAAGTTAACGGGAGCAACTGGCCAGATCCACGTGAAGCGCACTTAAAATACCAAGAAAAACGCTTGACTTGTCAAATAAATAAACTGAACTCAATTACCAGCTCTATATACTTGTTTATTGTCTGTTGTAGAAAGTTGTCAATGTGAACATGTTAATTTACATTTCTGCAACTTCAGAGACAAACTGGAATGTTCAAGTCAAAAGACATGTTGGCATGTCCCTGTATCCAGCCTGATGAATCCTCTGCACTGGATGTATGCGCGTGTCTAAAAGATAAATTAGTTGGTGAAATCAAAGCATTTAAAAACCCAAAACAACTTCTTAATCTCGTCTACTTATTGACAAATTTTGCAAAATGAATGCATTCCTAGTTATTAGACAACAATAAGTACGGGTTAACCAAGTGGAATCTTCAATAGTAATACATCCACTAGTGCGACCTTTAGTTGCGTGATTTCTTCATTTTCTTCATCTTCATTATAATATGTATACATATCTTTGTTTATATTGTATACCAATAACTGTATGTCCAAAGCAAAACATGTCTGACAATAAAGATTTGTCGACAATGGTTCACTGTTTGGCCTGATTAGAGAATCTGAACTGAGTTACAGAACAGAAATTAAAAACATTGTGGAATGGTAGGCTACCAATCAAACCTGTTATTTTTTAATGTGCAAATAACAGAGAAATGGTTATAGTATTTTCAGGAAAATAGGTCTGGAATAAATCTTGTGACTATTGATAATGAAATAGCAAGAGTAACAGAAAATACATTTTTGGGTACTGTCTTAGAATCGAAACTTTCTTGGAATGAAAATGTTATGTAATAAATAAATAAATGGAATGTAAAGGAAAGGACAGCAACGCTTGCATTTTTAGTGTTTCAAACTATCTTGAGGTATTTAAGAAAACTTTTATTCAAAGTGTGGTAACATTTATTTGAAAAGTATGTTGAAAGTTCTACAGTTTTCATGAGCAACAACTTTTTAAAAAACAAACAAGTATTTTATGTGACCAAACTAATTTACTTTTTCTCTCGAAATATTCCCCATTGCCGTATGCGTATGCCGTCTAGTAGAACAAACAGGTTTCGTCAATCATTTGTTCTAAAAAGCATATACCTTTAATGTAACCTTTTTTGAGTGATTTTTTTATGATCAATTTACACAAGTGTATATATAACAAAGTTTAAATGGTTGGTTTATGTTGTTGTTTTTTTTATAGTAGAGAGTTGTACAAGATGTAATGTAATTTCCCTCGGGATAATAAGGAAATATTATATAATTTTATATAATATTCTATCATATCAACATCGTTGATCCAAAATCAAAGACAATGTTGATGACTACAGAACGTTTCCCCCCACATTTTTATATGTTCAAATTTGTTATTTATAATAAATCTTATTCAGTATATCCTAACTTAAGGGGGTAAAACAACCAATTAAACATTCTGATTTCAAACGGTCATTTCAGTGTGAATAATTTTAATAATTCGAGGATAGTAAATTGATCCGCGTTGCTTAACTTAACCATAAACATTTTAGAACTCTAGTTATTGATTTAAGAAGGTTGTTTTGCAAGTGGTAACATTTCTTTTCTATTTTGTGAAATATCTTTATTCCCAAGAGAGAACTTGCCACAGTCCCTTTATATACACACGCGATGGGGATAAAGTGATATCATGGCGGCATTGGCGGGCGGGTACAACGGAGGTATCAGCAATGTTATACATTATATAGTATCTGCCGAAATACAATATTATTGTTTCTAGGTCGAGTCCCTTGTAGGATTCCACACCCACAGAGTCAGGCACCTGGTGCCAGCACGTACTGTCGTAACAGCTTACCCATTCCGGGTACCAGATGCAGTAAGTGTTACATTTGTTCACTGTCTAAATAGCATGCATTTCTACTATGCTTCAAGAGTGGTCAAAATATTATTCAAATATTACGCAAGGGCTATTCAAAATTGATTACCGGGTATAAAGGAAACTTTGATCTGAAAATTCAAATTATTTCCATCTCATGATCAGTTTATGACTGAGATACATCTGTCCGAGTAGTAGTTCTGATATATTTTCCTTTGATGGTGGTAATTGCAATTTGCTCATGTATCTTAAAGCTTTGAAGCTTGAAGCTGTTGATTGTTTGTTCCCCCTTGGGGGACAACTATTATATATGTACGCGTTCTAGCTGCAATACTGTGCGTCAACACACAGTTGAAACCTTTAATCATACATATTAATATACATTATACATATGATA
Source organism: Gibbula magus (assembly GCA_936450465.1). Lineage (NCBI taxonomy): Eukaryota > Metazoa > Mollusca > Gastropoda > Trochida > Trochidae > Gibbula > Gibbula magus. Next base: position 44,393,698 of record OW388290.1, on the reverse strand, counting down.
TATCTATACACCAGCTTTATGCTATGTCATGCATATGTATGTGAATGGAAACATGCAAGCAAATGAAACTATTTTCGAAGACTTACATGCTATATCGTAACATCTTATGTGTACATGATTCTACCACATATGTACCTATAAACTAAAGAATACTTTCTTTATGATATTGATTACAAAGCATGTAGTGTCAGCTCTTATTTAAAAAATATCAAACATGAAATATTTGCAAACGTAACTGCAAATAAGCAAAGATATATGCAATATACCACTTTCTAATTATATCAATCACACAGCTTAGTATAGTCATGTATATTGCCAGCTTTTATTGAACGAAAAGCAAAATGACAATAGTTATCGTTTAGTGAGACTGTAAGATTTTCACACATTGTTTTAACTAAAACATATGTTGTTGATTTAACTGGACAGACAGGTTCCTTTATATGGGTGGTTCCACTCTACCCATTACCCTTGTCATTGCCTTTTGAAGAACAGGAGAATAGCGAAGACGAAGACGAAGACGAAGACTAAGACTAAGACGAAGACGAAGACGAAGACGAAGACGGAGATGGAGATGGAGATGGAGATGGAGATGGGGATGGGGATGAGATGGAGATGGAGATGGAGATGGAGATGGAGATGGAGATGGAGATGGAGATGGAGATGAGATGGAGATTGAGATGGAAATTGAGATGATGATGAAGATGAAGATGAAGATGAAGATGAAGATGAAGAATTGTTATCAGACGAGGAGGAGCTTTCTGACTTTGATTCGGCATTTCCAACATGTCCGCTTACAGAGCCTGTCAGAGGCGCTACCTGTCGAGCCAGCAGCGCTGAATCCAGCATCGCCTGTAGGAATATCATCAAAAGAACGATTGGAATCACGTGTTTGACATTATCTTTCACAACTATTCAAAATAATGAGAAATATGTTAACTCTTATAATGCAGTCATAACATGACAAACCTACATAAGATTCATGAATACACATAAATAAAATGTACGTTTGACAAACATTTAGACGTTTGTAGATATCCATATGAGTAATGGATTTTCAACTGTTGTTTATTCACTCATAGCATAGCAGAGATCAAAGTTAATAATACTGAAATAAATGTTGGAATTGATGATGATATTAAATTGATTATATAGACTTTATTTAGTTATATATTATAGTATAGACTTGCTTGACATTTCCAGGTGAATGACGGAAATATGATAAACAACGTGTTACAATAGAAACAATGATGCCGTAATCATTGTAAACGGTAGTGTTATGATGCCTAGATAAACATCATTCTAAAATGAATTGACTGAAAAATGAACAGATTTCTTTTTATGAATGTATTAATCAAACGAAGAAGAAACATTGAAACATGTCAAACTGTTTAAAAATTAAAAACACTTCCCAATTTTGAATATGATTCTTTGAGAGTCGAGGAAGTTAGTAATTGTTTCAAGTACAAAGGGGGATAAGACGTCATATATGAATAAAATATAAAATTATACCTTCCTTTTTTTAATTTGTCGCAAACCTGATATTTATATGAGAGAATATTTGTTTATATTCAAGCGAGTCTGTGTGTCCATACGTCTGTAATCATCTATTGCTGGGGTAAGTCTTGAAACGTCTTGTAACCCTTAATCATAATCTAAAATTATCCAAATATACTATATAAACAAAATGTAAGTTAACAACAAACCGTTAAACATACACATACTGACTTCCAACGTGTTAAAGGCGATGTAGCACGCCGTTCTTACTGAAATAAAGTGCTCTCACAAAAAGGTAAACTAAGTGTTACCAATGGCTAAATCATACTCCTAATTCAATAAGAAAGAGTTCTCAAAAGAATGTGCATGGTTCTGTTAAGCCATGCGAGTCTATTTCCCATCGAACAACCATTTTAAAGTGTTCACATTAAAATGGCCGCTCAAAGGTAGTTCAAGCGATCTATCTGATGTAGCGATGCCTTCAAGGGACAGTAGCACGTTTTTTCGATCAAATAAGTCGATGAAATGTATTTGAAAAATAATGTCACCAATAGTAAAACACCCTTCTCTCTTCGGAAAATCAAGTTAAAAATGAGTGTACATGGTTTGGTAAAGCCGCGAGAATAGTTTTTTGTACTTCGAAATATTAAAATGTGTTCACAATAAAATGGCCCTCATGCAATTTTTGTTTTATACGCAACATCGTTATTACCACTACGGATAATTGGTTGGTGTAATTAGATGTTTTACCCTCTAAAGTAGATATAAATGACATAAACTATATTATTAAAAATTATAAATTAAATTATGAAATTATTATAAATGGGAAATTTGAACAAATAAAATTTGCAAAAAACGTGCTATTGCCCCTTTAACACCCAGTGTAAGGTTTTAAATATGGTACAATGCTGGAATGGTCAACAATTTTGCTATCTCAGCTCTCAAAATATAAATCTTTCTCTCACACTGAAGAGTTTTGTCGATTTATACACTACTGGGCAGAAAACAGTACACTGTGTTCTCGAACATTTCGCGAACATTAATTTCACTGATTATTAGGAAACTACAAGCATCATGTTGTATAAGATTATAATCCGTTAAACATACACATACTGACTTCCAACGTGTTAAAGGCGATGTAGCACGCCGTTCTTACTGAAATAAAGTGCTCTCACAAAAAGGTAAACTAAGTGTTACCAATGGCTAAATCATACTCCTAATTCAATAAGAAAGAGTTCTCAAAAGAATGTGCATGGTTCTGTTAAGCCATGCGAGTCTATTTCCCATCGAACAACCATTTTAAAGTGTTCACATTAAAATGGCCGCTCAAAGGTAGTTCAAGCGATCTATCTGATGTAGCGATGCCTTCAAGGGACAGTAGCACGTTTTTTCGATCAAATAAGTCGATGAAATGTATTTGAAAAATAATGTCACCAATAGTAAAACACCCTTCTCTCTTCGGAAAATCAAGTTAAAAATGAGTGTACATGGTTTGGTAAAGCCGCGAGAATAGTTTTTTGTACTTCGAAATATTAAAATGTGTTCACAATAAAATGGCCCTCATGCAATTTTTGTTTTATACGCAACATCGTTATTACCACTACGGATAATTGGTTGGTGTAATTAGATGTTTTACCCTCTAAAGTAGATATAAATGACATAAACTATATTATTAAAAATTATAAATTAAATTATGAAATTATTATAAATGGGAAATTTGAACAAATAAAATTTGCAAAAAACGTGCTATTGCCCCTTTAACACCCAGTGTAAGGTTTAAAATATGGTACAATGCTGGAATGGTCAACAATTTTGCTATCTCAGCTCTCAAAATATAAATCTTTCTCTCACACTGAAGAGTTTTGTCGATTTATACACTACTGGGCAGAAAACAGTACACTGTGTTCTCGAACATTTCGCGAACATTAATTTCACTGATTATTAGGAAACTACAAGCATCATGTTGTATAAGATTATAATCTTGATTTTTTAAATTCTTTTAAATATTGAATAATATAGCTCACTAATTCATCTCCTATAAATACTTAACATAATGGCATTGCTCTGGTTTTGATTACCAAGCTTTGTTTGTTACAATGAAAAATGAATAAGTCGTTAATCAATTTACATAGAATTAAGGATGTCACTGGGTTCAGATGTTCAATTTATTATCTAAGCAATCTACTTTTATTTGTTATTGATGCAATGAAAGCTTTTGAAAAGGTCAATAGGAAGTGTTTATGGTATAAGTAACTGTTGTTGAAGATGGGTATTAACGGTAAATTTGTCCATGCAGTTCAGTCGGTATGATGGCACGTCGTCTCGGATTCGTATTAATGATAGTTTTACTGAGGTGTTTGAACTCGGGTGTTCGTCCAGGTTCTGTATTGTCGCCGACACTTTTTTCTGTTTATATTAATGATCTAGCTAACGGAATAGATAGCTTACATTGTGGTATACACATTGATGGACATATGTTGAGTCTGTACAGCGTATGCTAGATTGTGTTGCTAAATGGTATTCTCGTTGGTGCATATCGGTTAATATTAATAAGACTAAGGTTGTACATTACCGTCCTTGTTCAGTTAAAAGCTCCGACTTTGTGTTTTCATTAGGTAGTGATGTCGTTTCTTATAGTTATTCTTATACTTGGGTTTATGGGTTTATGGATGAGGGTGTTATCTATTTTATATATCGACAAAAACCCAAAACAAACAAACAAACTAACGTAAGTGCAGTTGTCTAAATGTTTAACTGCAGGTGGTCCAAGTAAATTAAAGCGTACATACAATATTATGGAAAGTTTCTGACAGCAGAATACTAACTTACAATAAACCCTTCCAATCCTTCGTTGTCTATTGGTAGAGCATTGGGCTACAAAACAAAGGGTTGCGGGTTCGAATCCCGCAATGTATGCTATGAACATTTTAAACTTGGCAATTTTGTAGATTGATCGTCTTACTAAATGGGACTTAGAATTTCTTGGGCAAAGAATTGTACTTGGAGGGCCTTATACTGGATGGTGCCCTCTTGGAATGTTATTATTCTGTCCAAGGCCCTCCCAGTGGGGTATTATCCAGTATAAGGCCTTCTGAATAGGAATTGTAAGTCCCTAGTTCCTGTCGTAGGGAAGTTCTCCCGAAAAAACCCCAACTGAATTCAAAGAGTGTTAAATGGACCTCGAGCTAGGTTCTTTTTAGCAGTTCGTAGCAAAACCCCTAATTTAGCAGTTCGTGGCGAAATAGGCTGGGTATCTCACTGTACTAAGCAAAAAGTTGAGGTTCCACGTTTCTGGCGTAAACTTAATATGCTCGAGTCCTATAGAATATCTAGTATTATCAGTAGATGATCGGGTCATTGGAGAAGATCTTGATTTAATGGAGTTCATAAAATGTTAGTCAGCTGTCATAGTGTCAGCTGTGCTAGGTATGTGTTGATGTGATTCTTAAAACAATGTTATTTTAAAGTGATATTGTGTCTCATAGGCTTCATGGCCGGATGCTGTTTTTATTATTGTGATTCTATATCTTCTGAGAATTTAGTGTACAATGCAGCATGTAACACGTAAATACACTATATTTCTTGATCTTGTTCTTCACTATTCACAAAAGAGCAAACAGTGATATACAGTATAGTTCATTCCTATGTACACACACCAGCATCTAGTTAAACCATATTTCCAAATCGGTACCTATAAATGGTGTCCACCGGTATGCAAGTTCTAACCCATGGACATCCCTGTTAACGAATATCTGATTATAATTAACGACCCTAAATGGCTTAATCAAGCGGGGCACTTCAGAAAATATATAAATGGATGAAAAATGTTGTATATTTAACTTCTACATTATATGGCGAAATGATGAATGTTGTATATTATACATGTATATTATCCTCTACTGATGTTATACCTGTAACAGCGTGTGCTTGTACGGTTGTAATATGTTGTAATATATTGTGTTATTCTTATATACTCGTGTACTATACTATTGTATAGTATTGTGTATTTTAGTGAAATGTGGGAAATGTGATAAAATATTGAATTGAACTGGCGTTCAGTGAACTGTCTTGTTTTAATACCCGATTAGGACAAGTTTTGATACGTGTTCATTTCATCATGTTCTGTTATTTATGAACACTATTAGTTAATGAAGTGAGAGTGTTATTCAACGTTCTATACGAGGATGGTACAGAAATCTTAGCATTAATACAACCATCCTTTCTTGGAACTATAGTGTTATGCACATTTTCGATTTCGGAGGAATTTTTAAAGGTATATATTCGATTATTTAGTTGAATGTAATGTATAATGAAAACTATAGTAATAATATAGTGCAGCAAAAACAAGAATTTGATTTTGTAAATGAAATCTTATATGAATTGTTATAATATATCACCATATCACTATCAGTATCTTAATTGGAAAACATGACTGTAGTAATCATGAATATAGACAGAGAGACAGTGATTTAAACAGGGATAAATACTTATAATCGTTTCATTTATGGTAATGCATCCTGTTCCTGCCTTCGATTACCTTCTCATGTGTACCAAATGTAATAACATCATTTTCAAATGTTTCATTTGAAACCTATGATCGAACCGATGTCCTGTTGCTTTCTGGCCGAACGAACTAACCATTCGACCAAGAGGCCAGTTGAAACTTTGTTAATGTTTTCATGACCAAATGAATAAGGTTCTTATAATGCGTGATATAATATCACGAAAACAACTGTATATCTTTTTAAAAAAAATGTAATCTTACGTGCAAATTGTCACTGAAACTTGCTTATATTTTCTCTGAACGTTCTCTAAACTAGACATTAGCCATGCAGTTTATGACGTTAGCTGTACATTTCAGCGAGATGCACGTGCAGAACGTTCGGTAAGCGTTCACATTGGGCCATATTGATTATGCAAGTTGAGTGAAAACATTTGAATTGAAATCAGTACATATCGTATGTTGGCACGTATTTCAGCCAAATAAAATCTTATGAATCACAATGGATGTATCTTTAACTAACCTAATATTTCAAACATGTATCAATATATTTTGATATTTATTTATTATTTGTTATCTTTTGATATTGGTTTAAAGTTGATTATATGACAGATAATGAATACCCCTTCTCGATTTCTCACTGTGGCACTTATAATGTTCTACTTTGGTCAGAGGCACAAGTGCCACAGCACGATGTTACCTTTACACAGCCTCAAACCATATATTTTCTATATTTACGGTTAACATGAAAGACTTGGGTTGGGTTGGGTTGTATCTATATCAGTATACCTTTATAAAGGGGCAGTAGCACGTTTTTTTCAAATTTTCCATTTATAATGATAGTTTAAGTCATTTATATTTACTTTAGAGGGTAAAACATCTTATTACACAAACCAATTATCCGTATTGGTAAAAACGAAGTTGCGTTTAAAGCCAAAATTGCATGGCGGTCATTTTATTGTGAACACATTTTATTATTTCGAATGACAAAAAATGATTCCCAAGGCTTTACGGAACCATGTAAACACATTTTAAACTTGATTTTCAGAAGAGAGAACAGTGTTCTACTATTGGTGACATTATTTTTCAAATACATTTCATCAACTTATTTTAGCGAGAAAACGTGCTACTGCCCCTTTAAGTGTAGAGTGTAGTGCTTTTGTTTAAAAACTATATATATTATTATACTTTCACTTAATCCGTGCTTGTCGGTCACGTTTAACCGATGTGCTAAAGACGAGAACATAAAAGTCCCGCAATAACTGATCTATAAAGTGTTTGTATTACTATGCGGTATGCATGAAGATACAGTCGTAAAATAGTAAGATATACGTTTTGAATATGAATGTTTCTTACGAATATCAATGTTTCTAAAGACCATTCGGAAAACATGTAATGCAACACAACTCAACAGGTATATTTTTTGAGACATACGACACAGATAGCTTACAAAGCATGAACATGATGGGGTTATCATATTTCGGTGGAGGTGCGAAGGTAACATTTGCATTGATGATCTTGCAATATGTTGATACTTCCCTGAAAAACGCAAAAACTGTTATAGTGTATATCGACAGGTGTTGACGTAGACCTAATGATACTGCATGCGGCTATATATCTGATTGGCAAATCAGAAAAAAATTCAGGGTTGGTGTCGAAGGTTATTCTGGGGGGTGAGTTATTTTGACATTATTAAGAAACGGTTTTGCTTTACATCATATTTGAGTTGATATGAAATTAACATTATTTTATAGATTTATATTTATGTGAATGTTTTTTTTTTTACAACATTCTGTTAAATTGTGAACCTATGTATTATTTAATCTGGATCGGCATTAATATACGCCATTAAGGCTTGTTTGCAAATCCTTTTCCATTGAATAAAATATGTTTAAACAGTACATTTTTAATGAATGATCTACTGATCATGTCATCTTGTAATGTGTGTTTTGTATCTGTAACTGATGATTTAAGATTTAAGATTTAAGATTTAAGATTTAAGCTTTAGTTGCTTTAGAAATGTAATTATAATTCGTTGACTGCTCTCTTTTGATATTGAGATTAGAAACTATAATGTACGTATGATTATGTAGAACCAATTGGAGTGCATTTCCTTATCGAATATTAAATCTCCTTCTTTTCATTAAAACTGTTTACAGGGCTTCATTATGTTGACTACATGTCTCATTGTCCTGGCGTTTCTTTTGGCAAATGTGTCTTCACAGGTATTTAAAAAATTCTAATTTGGGGTTATCCTACTTCTTATAAGCCATTTATGGATTAAATGTTGTTTCTTAATTAATACATTCATTTACCTTTACAAATAAACCATTATTTGGTTTACTCATAAATTCATTTATATATATTTCCTTGTCAGAATAGAAACAAACACTACCGCTTGAGTAATAAATATTAACTAGTTTATTACGCTAGCTATTTCAGTATAGTCATGAACAAGCTATTTCAGCTACACAATTATGTTATATGTTTAGTCAATGGGGAAAAATTTGTTTACAATATGTGATATGTTTTTCTCCAAAATCTTTGTTTTAATTAATATTTTGTAATTTAACATTTCACTTTTCACATATTGTCACTTTTATCGATAACACTCTAAATACCAACGATTCCGTCCGTTCGTCCATCCTTTCATCCTTCGACCAGAATATTTTTTTGTCTGATCGATTACAGAAAAAACTATTCAAAATTATTCATTATTCAAAATTGGCACATGTCTTCTTCACCACTAGGAGAGGAGCCATGCTCACCTTTTTGCTAGTTTACACATGTTTTAATGGACGATTGATATATATACATTGTATATATATATATAAAATCATTTGCGAAACATGGCAGTGATTTTGTATCAACATCAATATTTCACTTATATTTGCGATATATTTTCTTCAAAGTACCATTCTAATTTTCTTCAAATATTCAAGTTGAAACATGCAATTTTTCTTATAAACCAGCATATCAGGATCTTAGGAGCACCCGGAAATGGAGAAGTAATTCCAATGGAAATCAGTTTGAAAGAGAGGTCCATGCTGTCCGTCTCCGGATAACCAGACCCACCACAGCTCTTCTTCAGACCAAGCGGCAATCTGTACGACTTTGACAAGGTGAGTTTTGTTTTAATTTCGTTGATTCGCCATTCACAATAAAGCAGTTGACGACCTTGGTGAGATAGTCTATGTATAATATCACTTTTGTTAAAGGGTAAATCCATTGTGAGATGGAGTCAAAATTAATATGCCAGAGATTATAAATGGTGTTATTTATCGAGAACTACTGACAAGAAACCGAACAGTACACCGCGGTTGGCGCGCGTCAATTAGTCCAACGTTATTTTGGAAATTTATTTACAACAGAAAAAAGACAAATTTGGGTTGATAATGTTTAATAGATCATGTAACAACTGTGCATATAAAGGGGCCGTGTAGCCTAACGCCCTGCACATGGATGATGTTTCTCAATTTTCATTGGAACCTAGTAATTATGATATATTTGGCGATTGGGGATGGATATGCAACGTTGGTGAATCAGCACATACAAAAATGTACGGTATTTCGGCATCATGTAAAGTCAAATAAAATATAACGAGACATAATGGATGTCCCTATAATTGACTATTCACAGTGAGTCATTTGACGTTTTGCAATTTGCCAAAGTAAGCGTCATTTCACTTTCTTTGGAACGACTTTAACAAGGCAAATCTATAGGATTCTAACTACCGAACATCGAATCAAACATAGAAACCTGTTGCCAAAAAATGTTCTGCAATGATTCTTTGCTTGCAACTTGAAACATGTATGATATGATAAGTAGCTTTGATTACAAACTATAAAACAACAATCTATCTTGGTCTGAGCTTTTTTTTATGTATATAGCTAACTAAAGTGTGTGTCTTTAATTTATTTTAGCAACTTGAGGCCATTCGAATCAAATCGGAAAATGTATGTTACATCAACACATACAGTTCGACGAGACAGACATCAAGAAAGTGATCGACGATGCCATTACAGTAAGTAAAATATTAAAATCAAAATTCGGAAGATTCCCCCGAAAGTCGCGAAACTCTCTATCAATGGCTAAATTAAGTTTTGCTGCATTTCGTATACTTTTTTGTTTTGCGTAACAGCATGCACTATGAAATTCACGTGCTGTAGCGAAAAACGCCAGTGACGCGAGTGAAGTTGAATCTGTGGTCATTCTTTGCGAACATTGCAAGTGATTATATTGCATGATCCGACTTGTCCCTTGCACAAATCCTAAATAAATGTCAATCCCATAGTTTAAACTGTGTTATTTACCTTTATGATATGGAGCCAGAATAAGGTCTTTGTTTACTGTAAAGAAAGTAATGGTTAAGTAAAATGCTCATCAAGGATCTGATGATGTACTGTGTGCATAGTGTTTGCCTTTTATGAAAATCTTCAGACACAATCCAAGTTTCTTACCCAAGTCACAGAAGAATGGAACGTGAAAGGAGAGAAGATAGCGGACGAAGACCTGCTGGAAACTTTTGGTTCTAGAATAACCCGGTTCTGTGACGGGCTCGAGGTCTACTGGATGGAGGGCGGCCATGAAGTAAAAGACAACGATTTGAGTAAGTTTATCAATCGTTGTTGGAAAGTTATAAACGGTTCATGTCTCAGTCTCACAGTTTTGAGAAATAACATATTGTCATGCATTCTGTTTTTTTAGTATCAATAGTGGTGCATTACTGTCTTCTAGTTTCTGTATCAATTGAAAAGGTAAAAACATATAAGCAGCCATTTGTTTCAAAGATTCACATTCTATAAACCATACGTTTCTTTATTGCTACAATTTATTTTAATCCAACATTAGTGACTTTTAAATAAATTGTTTATATGGTTATACAGTTGAAAAATATTTTTTGCTGTCTAATTAAAATCGACCGGGATGCGAACACGTTCTGTAGAGAGCTCTCTACATGGAAGGTTTGGCGATGAAAGCTCCGAACGATTTGAGTTCGTATCCCGGTAGATGCACTGTTTTGCAGCTTTTATATCTCGGAAAAGGGTATATTCTAAAACAATAACATGCCTATAGCCAGTTTACATCGAGATCACATTTGAAATACATACACGTTCTCTTCCAGTGACTCGTCTTGGCAAACGCGGCGGCGTTGGTATTTCCATATCCGGTTCTAGTATCAGTGTTGGAAGCCATTCCTATTCCGGTTCCGCCAGCGCGTCAGCAGATGAAGGGTCGGCATCTTCCCACGCCCATTTCCTCTTCCGGCTCGTCAAAATCATTCAGCTCCTCATCCTCGTGTGGCTAAACAGTTTACCACAAGTCCAACCGATTTGCAATAGTACATTAAAGTGCATTAAAGCTGCAAATTCTGACTTTTTGTTGTTGTTTCAGTATTTAAAAAAATCACTTGTTAAACGAATACAAATCCATCAATGGTACGTTGTTACACCTATTTATGTGTTCAGTTATGTGAATGTTAATGAAGCAGACTGTGATAGCTTTGAACGTTGATAAAAACTCACTGTATTGACACACCAAGACAAGAGTGTGTTTACATATCAGACTTTGCTTGGGTATGCATACATGTTCACTAACATTCTGAACCATATGAGACAAATCAACCTTTGTTTGGGCAGACACGCCCACTGTTCGGGTATACCTTTCAATTCAGATCAGTTTTATGTGTAGTATTTAAGTAAGTATTTCCTCACGTTGTAATAACCCTTAATTTAGCCTCGTATCTCCCATTGAGGATTTGCAAATAAAGACATTTACGTTATAATATAAATGAAGGTTCACAACAAGTAACAAACACCGGCGAATATTTGTCGAAACCATTTTCTTCCCTCGCTAGTGTTAAGATGCTTGGAGAGTTATGACTTGATGATTTCATCCCTATACCTACTTTTACTTGCTTTGCGTTTCTCTGTTATGGGTAATGATTGTGAAAAACGAGGTAAACCAATGAAACCATGAGAATAAATCAACATTGCCATTCATTGTATTTGCTTTCCACTATCCTTCAATATCTACCTCTCGAATAATTTGACTGTGCATGACCAACATAACCTGACACTAAATGTAAAGGAAAGCAAGCACAATGATCGTCTCAATATCAACGGCCGTGAACAAGAGGTCAGGGTAACCTCTATAATACAACTGAAGCATTCATATTCCCGAATTCATTATACAGAACCGTAACATAAAGAGAAGAGAAGAAAGCCTAACCTTTGATTATACAGAAAAACAATACTGTAAAAACAACGCTTGGATGTCATTGTTAAGACAACGCAGTGGTTATAAGTAAAATGCATCTAAATTCCTTATTTTTGTGTGCTACAAATGGCTTCATTTGAAACTGCTAAATTTTAAATTTACAGTTCTGTCTCCAACCAATCCTCGGTTACCCATGGTTTTATATATATGCTCCCTTACTCTCCACTATATCACCCATGGGAAACCTTATCAGGGGAATCTGTTCTCAAATTACCCGCCCTTGGCCGGCGTGACGAAGTCAGTAACCAAAGAAAATGCTCAATAGGATAAGATGGAAATGGCCAAAGGAGATAACCGGTGACGGATGGCTAACACAATGACCTCGCTTGCTTTGAAACGAAGTGATATGAATTGTCATTGGCTCGCAGGTCCAAGCTGCGTAGCAGTTTGATTGGCTCACGCCGGCCAAGGGTGGGTAATTTGAGTACAGATTTCTCTGATAAGGTTTCCCATTGGTGATATAGTGGAGAGTAACGGAGCATATATAAAACCATGGGTAACCGAGGATGTCTCCAACCAACAAAGGCAATATTTTCAAAGTTTGAGCTTCTTGACAGTGTCCTGACAAGTGTCGAGCATGGACACCCTGTCAAGTTCATATTTGCGGGAGGGTCAAGACGAAATTTTAAACCGGGCCATTGGCTCTGTAGCTAATCAATCTTTACTTGTCAGAGAGTTTACAATTTTATAATTTAGAATCAAAATTAACCAAGGTGTCTGTACACCAGATTTAAGTTTTAGGCTTTTAGTTCAGTGAAGAAGACAAACATAGAGCCACTGGCTCTGTAGCTCAGCAGGCTTTATATTCACTAACTAATTCAAAATGGCAACTTCTAGGTGAGAGGTACAACAAATAGGAAGCACTTTAAATGGAGAAGATACAAAAGGTCTTAAGGTCCTAATACCCCTCTGACCAATCTTTGAGGTCAGAGATAAAATCCCCTACAAATAAAGACACAATTGAAGATATAATTCATCATTTGGGCCGCAGGGTCACGAAATCTACAATTTAGAATCTCAATTGGCCAATGAGTTTGTACACAGCATTTCAGCTCTCTAGACCTTTTGGTACTGGAGAATAAGATGAAAATAGGTTTTAAAGGTTGTGACACCTGTGACCCCATTTAGGGTCACGGGTCACGAAATCTACAATTTAGCATCCCCATTACCCAAGGAGTCTGCACATAAAATTTCAGCTCTCTAGAGTCATTGGTTCTGGAGAAGAAGTCGAAAAAGCGAAAAGTTTACAGACGAATGGACAGACGCCGGACGCCATGCCATGCGCCCATCGGGCATTTCAGGCCTGATGAGCTAAAAAGGAGACTTATAGGGACCAATGAGGCACCAAATGATACAAATTTATCGAATCCATTGGCTGAGGAGTCAGCTTTCAGGCCAAATGAGCTAAAAGGTTTACTGGTACTGACGGATGGACGGTGACCAGTGGCCATTCAGTGAGCATGATCTTGTCTGCCAGTCTTGATGAACTAATTGCATGAAAGCGATTGAAGTTATATATTCCATGCATCTGCATCCAAAGCAATGATGATAAAGATCATGTATTTGATAATAGAATATTTTATTTTCAGAGTCACAAATATATAGAGAAAGAGATTGAGACATAGAAAAGCAATCTCATTTAAATCAGATCGAACGTAACAATCGTACCTCCTTCAACACACCAGAGGTCATGTCAGGCGATCTTCACTGTGACCTTGCACTTTCAATAAATTACGTTACGTTACGTTTGATCTGATTTAAATGAGATTGCATGTAGGTTCTTAAACATAGAATTTTCACATATTATTTCATATACAAGATATACATTATCTGAACATTGTCTTATTTGCATTGCTGTCGCAAGTCAATCATGATGATTATTATAATAATAACAACACCAAAACCAGGTTTTTGAATATCTGTGTAGTTTTCTATCTGTAGCTGTCTATTTACTGAGACATATTCATGTAAAATCTGTAAAACCTGAAATTGCTTATTAACAATTTTGAACACATAGTCATGGATGGTGTAGAGAACCAGATCTAAACATAAACTCTTCTCAACAATGTGAAGTATAATCAAAGTGTGATATGATAATAGATAAATTATTTTATTTCATTTACACAAACTACCTTCAGTATACAAAGAAAATTATTGCAATTTACAATTATTATCTTATTTTATGATAAAAGGAATAATCCTAAAATTAATGTCGAATAACATAATGGTTGAAGTTATCTTTTCAGATGTGAACATGATGATTTGCTGCCTTTACACAAACTTACTTCAAGTAACTGTATTGCAATACTTGTGTGAATTTGATACGATCTTTAAATGTCAATTTTAAAATATAACATGTAACACAAATATAAGAATATCTAAAATTTGTACTATGTAAAAGTACTATGTGGAAATGATGAATTTTTAGAAAATGATTTTGCTGCCTTCATAAGAAGTATTCTCAAAGATGAAAAAGATTCAAGTATCAATACAGTTAGAATGTCAACATTCAACACATACATGACTGACCTTTAATATCAAACCAGCTGATCATTTCACAGTTATCCTTTAAGTACCAGAGAAATTTTAATAACATATAATGGAGTGAGATACTTGGCTCTTGCATGACATCATATTGTATAAATATTTATCCAGTTGAGTGTAAACACTAAACACATGTCAGATCAAACAAGCTGATAATTTCATCCTTTAAGTACCATAGACATTTCTATCAACCTACTTATTTCACACTACTGTTAAGCTATATAGCTAAACTATGGTAACAGAATTGCTTGAGAAATAAGTTTGACAGAGAGGTAGGGATAGCTGAGAGTGATCAAAGAGACAAAACAATAGTATGAGATAGATAGAGTCCAGTTAAAAATATTTCTTGTTTCATTTCAAATGTGTATGAAATTTTGACACTTTTAGCTATTAATTTTCCTTTGAAGAAAATTGTCAAAATATCACCAGAACACAAGCTTGTTTACACAAGTGATTGTTTTTAAAAACAATAAGAAACAAGAATATCTTTATGTGGATTAAAAAAGATGGAGAACCTAATGAATGCAAGACATTACAAAACAATAGTATGTATAATAAAGAATATATGTACAATCTAATGATAGCACTATCTCCGACAATTTACAATAAGTGCATTACAAATATTTGTATATGTAAATTATATTCAATTAAAAAGAAGTAAACTTCTTAAAAATGAATTCAACAATTTTAGCACTATAAATTAAAAACGACTCTGAGATTAGTAACAAAACAAGACAAAACCGCCTGTCATCTGAAATGAATCAACTGAAACCAAGTCAATAATGTAATGCATCTTAAAGCTTTGTACAATGCCACTTCCAAATTAATCAAAAGAGGATTCACCAATAAAAGAAACCATTTAAGAATCTTCTCCTATAAAATCTCAAGGTTGAAGATGGAAGTAACACTGTTCACTAATATGACAACATAAATGGAAGTTAAAATCTCTGTGCCACATAGTTTTAAAGATCCATCTCTCTCAGAACTTCCATGATTTCAGATAAAACATAAATTATACCCTATAGACAGGACAACAACAAAATGAAACACATATCATCTTTCATATTTCTATCTTTCATATTTGTTTACATAGTTTCTGATATGTACAATATGCACAAGAGTATATAAGTTTTATATATCAAAACAAATAAATCTCTCTATAATATTGTGTTTCCATCAAGGAAATGTAACAAATCCAACATTGGAGAATATAAAACTGGTTTTCAAGATAACAAACAGGTTTCAGAGACAGGACCTTGAATTCCAACTCAGTCCATTTGAAATGTTGATACATAAAGTACTCAACTCAATGTAATGATTGTTATTTGGATTGATGTATGTCAAGAAGCTCTCTCATCATTGAGCAAGTATTAGCTGCTTTTATAAGTGTTTGTGTAGCTGTGATGAAATGAGCTTCACTTGAAATGTTCTTGTATACCAGTATTGGTTGTAATGATGGTAATGAATAGCCTCTTCACTGATGTTGAAGTGGTAGGTGTCCTGTCCAACACACCTACAATTGCATATGGATGTTATCTTGTGTATTGTGACGTGTTCATGATGATCCCTCATGTCGAAATGTTCACATCAAGAGAGCAAGATGGAGATGCTCTTCTTGCACATAACAAGATGTTTTCTTAGTGACTTGATGTTCATGATGTCTTAATGTTCCTGATGTGTTATGTCTCTTAATATATCATTGACCCACTTCTTAGATGTAGATGACACTGAGGTTTAAACCAAAATGTTGATGTTCTATATAAGGTTTTTCAGTCCAAGATGTTCCTGATATTTTACCCACGTCTTGAGGTTGACAGCTGAAGCTGCATGATCTCCATACGTTGCTGCATGATCAAGTTCTGCATCCTGATAGTGTCTTCCTCCAGCTGGGAGATGCCTGCAATAGTATGACAGTAGGTAGTGAGAAAAACAGAAATTAAAACTCTTTGACATTTAAGCAGCAACAACGTTATATGTAATGCTTCAAGGTCACTTTTATGTAGAAAGTATTCCTGGTAGCAGAAGTAAGGTTGAGAAAGATTTCTCATTGCAGTTTGTTTACATACATAGCCCAATTGTTTATAAATATTGCTTTATATATATTTATTTGTACTAAGTCACACACTTTCAAAACAAATTTGCTGCCCATATTTAACAACAATAATGTAAATGTTGATAAGATAAATGTCTCAAAATGGAATATTGTTATAAATGTGTAACTATAAATAAACTGTAGTAATTAGATAAACATTCTTTTTAACTTACGTTCATTCCGAGCATCAAGGATTGCATCTTTACTACTATTGTTCGCTTCTGATAACTGAAGTTCTCTTTGCAGCTGTTGGTTTTCTGATGACAGTTGATCATTACGTTGTTCCTTCTCTGACACCTGGTGTGTTGTGTTGATGTGTTCTCTCTGTTGGGCCAGGATCTGCTGATTTCTCTCATCTATCTGCTGATTTCTCTCATCTATCTGCTGATTTCTCTCATCTATCTGCTGCCTGTGCTCATCTATCTGTTCAGTATACATCTCTCTATCCTGTTCTATCTGTTGGTTTCTCTCATCTATCTGCTGCCTGTGCTGATCTATCTGCTGGTCCTTGACGTGGATGTTCCCCCTCATCTCCTGCATCATAGTGAACTCTTTCCGTGTAGTCAGCATCCAGCCTATCAGCAGGTCCAGGTTGGGGAAACTGTCTGTAATGAAATAGTTTATGTTACTAAGCCATACATATATTGGCAGGATTTTTCTGTATAGAAAATGAAATATTTTTTTTTCAACAATAGTTATATATTGAATATCAGACAGTTTAAAATACTTATTATTCAATAATATTTCAAAGTGAAACGTGAACAATAAAATGAAATTTTTCCAACATTTTATATGAAAATGTTGCAATATTTGATGATATCATCATTCTGACACTGCATTTCAAAATAATTAAAAATCAAGCAAGAATGGCAAGTTATCTAATATATAAACAAATGCACATGATGTAAGTTGATAAAGTGATTTCATACAACACCAAAATATACCAATTATTGCAAATAATTTTTGTTGACATTTAAACTAATAGTTCAGTGAATTATCTCCCTTTGGCAGTTTCAAATAGTATTTTACATTCACATATTAAATTCAGCGTTTGAACTCACTGAAGACTGCCTTAAAGTGACAGATAGCTTCACGTATAGATTGTAGATCAACTTCAATGTCAAACTGACTTGCTAGAGCAGCCTGACATCCCGTGATGATGGACGCGTCAACGCTCGGTTTGAAGGGGAACGGAGATTTCACCGGGGACTCGCAGCTTACTAGTTCATCTGGAATGTAGGAAAGGGATGCATTAATACTTAAAGAATGTCTATACAAAATTTGATGTGCATGCCTTTATTACCCAGTAGAAAACGTTTTTCCTACATTGTCAACATACAGCATAAGAGATGAAATTTACTATCATGACCTTGATGTACATAATCGCTGATAACAACTAGATAAACCTTTCAACTAAAATGCATGTAAGTGTAGTAGACCAAAATCGTGTAAATGATGTTACACTACAATTTATCTTTGAGTTGTATTAGTCCAAATCAATGATGTTTCAGTCTTCAAAAGAACTGAACTTCGATACTTTTATAAACAGTTTGAATTGTATTTCAAGTTATATCTAGACTTAGTGACAAGATTCTTTGACAACGATACATTTACACAAATGTTTTGATAAAAAATAATCCTTGTTAGCTACAATGAGGTGCAAGCTAATTTGCCAAATAAGGAGAAAATAATGAAGCAAAGGAATATGTTCTCTTTTCTTACCTGCGAGTTCAACTTGACATGATGTCATTTCCTGAAAAAGAAACATTGTATTTTTGAAAAATGAAAAAAGTGTTTCAAAGTGGTCTAAAATGCCCTTGTGACACCCATATTTTAGAAATTCATATCAACAATTGACATATGTTTATACTTATATTTGTTTAGGACACAATCAATCCAAATTATCTCCCCTGTTGTGTCATTTGAAACAAACTTAACATTGGATGGATTGATCTTATGTTTTGTGATATTTAAAAATAATATTCATACATTATTATTCAACATTCAAGGTCATTCACCAGTGATCTTTAACTGACCACTGTGTTGACAAAATAGATAACACATTCAATACAATAAGAAAATTAAATCTTTTCTAAAGAGCAAGAAAACTATCTTGTCTTCAGTCTGCAAAGATTGATCTCATCCAATAAATACTCCATGCTCACCTGAGTTAGTGCTGCCTGTTGTTTGATGTCCTGATACTCAGGTAGACTCTGCAGGTAGACACAGCCAGGTGAGTGTTTAGCATGTTGAACTTTGGCATCAGCTTCTGGCTCCCACTTGCTTAGACTGTGTCCACACGCGAAACATGTCACCATGTCAAATGTACCTGAAATGTATGTGAGAGTTTATTACCTAATCAACATCATAATCTTCATACTACTACTGCAAAAGATGTTCCATTCTATAATCTACATATTTGTATAAGTAACGATCCCTTTTTGAGGTAATATATCCAGTGTCCACTTTGCGTGTTATTATGGGTATTTGATTTAAAGATTTGTTTTTGTTTTTGTAAAAACATCTTTTTATTTGTTTTATTTGGATGCAATTGTCAATGTTTAGCACAATACATCTAAAGAAATTTGTAATATCAACAAGAGTATAAAATCAGAATAAGAGTAATTAGAGTATATTTATTTATATAAAGCCATAACTTAATAATCGTTATTTCCCTTATCATAGTTCAATTTCTTCCAGTTTAAATTAATATAATTCTTGGATTTGATTGACAGTTGATGAACAGCTGAATTAATGATCAGCATGTCTTATCAGAATTACTTTAAATGTAAAATATAATTATTCATAAATATTTGATCTCAAAACAAAGCATTTGAACATGACAACACTTTTGTCTTAATACATATTGAAGAGACAAATTACTTTTAACAACAAGAGAATTAGTGAGCACAGCTCACTCATGATACCCCCGCTTTTAACATTGGTCAAAGAGAAATGTTTGAAAATAGCAAAAGGGCATCAATGTTTAAACTTTTGTATGAACATACCATTATATATAAGTATTATAAAGCAGAGTAAGTATTACACTTGTAAGCATGTTTTAGAAGTAAAAGTCAAAAAATTTGAAAATGGCATTACCGGGTAAATATGCAGATGAGGGTATGAAACATACAAATATGCAAATGAGGGTATGAAATATAAAAATAACAGATGTACACATCAGTGGTTTCGTAACATTTGAACAATTAGTGTCTGAGTTAAGACATAAGACACAAGTTATTGTTAAGAACAGAAAGTGTGAATGGCGAAGATGAAAAACAGAAAATTTGCATAAATTATGCAAATGAGAGTATGAAACATACAAAAGGCAGATGTACACATCATGGTGATTGTACATATCAAGTTTTGTAACATTTGAACAACTGGTTTCAGAGTTATGAGTGGAACAAAAAGTGTGAATGCACTGAATGGTTAAGCTGAAAACGGAGACAATTTGCATAAATTACGCAAATGAGGGTATGAAACATACAAAAGGCAGATGAACACATTACAGTGATTATATGTATCAAGTTACAAGACATTTGAACAACTGGTGTCAGAGTTACGAGTGGAACAAAAAGACTTTTTTAAGTGTGAATGGTTAAGTCAAAAACAGAGAAAATTTGCATAAATTATGCAAATGAGGGTATGAAACATACAAAAGGCAGATGTACACATCACGGTGATTATATGTATCAAGTTACAAGACATTTGAACAATTAGTATTTGAGTTATGAGTGGAACAAAAACTGTGAATGGCAAAGTAAAAAAACAGAGAAAATTTGCATAAATTATGCAAATGAGGGTATGAAACATACAAAAGGCAGATTTACACATCATGGTGATTGTACATATCAAGTTTCGTAAAATTTGAGCAACTGGTTTCAGAATAATGAGCGGAACAAAAACCGGATGGACGCATGGACGTGCTGACCGCTATATACCCCCGACTACCTCGTAGCGGGGGTATAATTATATAACTGATACATTAGTAACATTACTGTATATTTAATTAATATAATTATTATATTTTTCAATACTAACCTGAATAGAAGAATCCTGCTTCAGTCAGTTGCTGTGCTGATGGTTTCATCTGTGGAGGCCAGTCACATAATGTCTTCCTTCTTACAGTGACATCCTCAAAATATGGATTATAGAATGTAGGAGCTGGATTTGAAATCACTGAACCATGGACAGAGTTATTCTCGTCATCAGCATTGTCATTATCACCATCTCTATTGTCTCCTTCAATTGCACCCTCCAATGCACATGTCACATTACCAAGTTGGAATCCTCTGATAAATGGACAGTTTGGATTCAGAGTTTTGTGAATGTCATTAGCTGACAAGCAACAATCTACACTTGGACAGTCTGTTTGTTTACCACAAAACACACAAACAACTTTGTTCATTGATTTCAAAACAAATCCATTTGATGCCAAGTCTTTCGCCTTTGCAGCCGAAACACCATTAAATGATGAACATCTCTTGCTTTCAAACAACATGTTGTTGTCACCTACTTTGGGTTTGAAGGGAAGAGTGATGCTCGCTTGAATTTGTCCATTTGTAAGAATACTGTTGTTATTGTTGACATTTTCGTCTCCGGGAAACAACTGACGTCTGACAGTTGCCAATTCGACTGCAGTTAGGAAAGAATCAAAGGACATTGGCGACTCTGAACCTCTTGGTGTCGAGTTGTCATCGGTTTGACAGTTCTTCAGAAACTCACAGTTCGGACTTTTACAAAGATGAATAGACAAGGGAAACTCTGTATAATACGCAGCCCAGTCCTTTAGAACAAGACCGCAAGAAAAACACCTTACTTCGTCTTCGACAGATGAAGTATCACGGTAAAATCCTGCTTTTGACAGCACAAATCCAGATGGAAAACTTGTAAAACTTGGTATGTTTCCAAATTTGGTCACCGGTTTCAAAGGATTTTGTCCAAATGACGCCGTCCTGAACATTTCTTGAGACATGTCAACAGCTGGCGTAGACTCCATTTTTATCTACTGTGCGTTTAAAATGATCAAAAGTATGGTAGATTTCTTACAATAAACAAAATAGAAGATATATCCGTCGTTGTCAAACAATGCGGGAAATCGCCATTATTGTTATGAAAGGGAGGTAATTTTCGTTAACGAGGTTTGTACGCATACCGCTAAGAAATATTTACTTGACGGCTTTTAGTTTTGGGTTGTTATGCAGAAAATATCATATCATGCCCATTTCAAATATACCGAATAGCCGTGACCTACCAGAAATGTTAATAAACATACCCTCACAATGTCCCCGAATTCGAATGGCTGGTTTCAAAGGTGACAACGATTTCAAATATCAGCACTTACTTACTGTACGTGGTAGCTTCATATATTGACAACAGTTCTAAGGTCACTTTTATAAAGCTTTCAAATATGTAAATCTATGCTTGGAAAATTACATATAGTTACCAAAAACACATGTTTTCCCATAATAAAGCTTCTAACTTGTAACAATAATTTACCATTATTTAACCGGCTGAAGGAATCCATCTCAAAAGAAGAAAGATATTGTTTTAACTGTGTAATGCTACATGTTGGTAACAATCTTTTTAATGTTAGGACCATCCAATGCATACAGTAGATATATCGAATTTTCGAAACAAATAAATGATCTATTTAACATTTAAGAAATTATAACGAACTTGAAGTCATTTCTGAATGAATTGTTCAAACTGTTTAAATATCATTCAAATGAACCTGTTCAGTCACTTGCCATGTATTGTTTATTGATATCTCATATTCTCATGTCCCATTGTTGGTTAGGTGAGAAATAAACTGATACTTCTAAGTAACTGTTATTCTCATATATTGCAGGAAAGAACAACTAATTTTGGGTTTGTAATTATTTCAGTATGGTATGTCCATCATATACATTTGTTTGAAATACGTTATTTCGAAAAATTGATCTTATAAACGCATAACTACCAATAAATAATCTATAAATATAATCTATTTTATACTGTACTGTATATTAGTATTATTACAATGTTAAGCAAAGTCTTCCGATATATTTGATGTGTGATATACCTAACCAATAAACTTGTTTTCTAACAAGTAAAAGATAAAGTGTTTTATTGAACAATAACGTATTAGAATTCGTGTGTATTTAAAATAATATGGTACGACAAAGATCACTGTGTGTTTTAACATCTGAACATTTTATTATTTTAAGTATTACACTTTTTTGGATTATATCATGGAGATATTTTACTGATAGCATACGGTTATTCCCTAAATTATGTTTTAAAAAAAAAAATGGTGGTGTGGGTTGTCCCCCACTATTACACAGTATGTGACTGAAATTTTCAATTATATCACACAAATTTAAGCTTATTTTGATTTCATGATTGTTTTCTATGCTATAATTATTAACATATGCACATGAATTCATATATCCAATCTATACTCATTAAACATGATTCCATTAAGTCTAAAACAGTCAATACTGATGGTGAAATAGATTTTTACACTTCAAATTGGAGAGTCAACAACTCTAGGGAATAAAAACCAGACCAGGGCATTGTTTCTTTTATGTATAAGAAATATATATATAATGCAAACAAAAGGAATCACATAATGATGTAGTGTAGTATTTCATAAAAATGATTTTAATACATGTTACATGTACATGTTTCAAAGGTGCAGAAAGTTTAAGAGTCATTAAGAACCTACATGCAATCTCATTTAAATCAGATCAAACGTAACGTAACGTAATTTATTGAAAGTGCAAGGTCACAGTGAAGATCGCCTGACATGACCTCTGGTGTGTTGAAGGAGGTACGATTGTTACGTTCGATCTGATTTAAATGAGATTGCTTTTCTATGTCTCAATCTCTTTCTCTATATATTTGTGAGACCAGTGAAGCGCACTTAAAATATCAAGAAAACGCTGGACTTGTTAAAAGATTAAACTGAACTCAATTAGCAGCTGTATATACACTTGTTTATTTCTGTTGTAGAAAGTTCTCAATGTGACAATGTTTATTTACATTTCTGCAACTTCCAGAGACAAACTGGAATATTCTTGTCAAAACAATAGTTGACATATTATGTCCCTGTATCCACCTGGATGAATCCTCTACACTGGATGTACGCGTGTATCTAAACAGATAAATTAAAGGGAAAGTTATATCACCGATATATCGGCAACATCCGCCATATTGGATTTTTGACATTTCGTGAAATGAAAACATTCTATATTAAACCCAATTTTATTTTTTGGTGAAAATAAAACCTATACACTGATAGAAATGTCACACAGAAACACATAACATATCATAAAACTAATAAACAATATGCTGTTAGGCCGTAGCGATATTTTCCCCACTCGCAGCGTCGATGAATAACTTCAATTCTCATTGTTTTTATTTTTCAACATATGCGCGCTTGTCTTTATCAAGTTGTAAAATGTAATGTCATCAACGTATTAAGTTCATTAATATATTTCAATTTGACTGTGTTTTAATCAACATTAATAGCTTACTTGTGTAAACGAGAATATCCTCTCGAATTTCGTTTCCACAAAAAATACCCCGATAGAACCCTCCTTTTAACTTGATTAAATCAAAGCATTTAAAACCAAAAACAACACAAATCTTCTTATTGACAAATTTTGCAAAATGAATGCATTCCTAGTTACTGGACAACAATAAGTACGGGTTAACCAAGTGGAATCTTCAATAGTAAATAGAACCGACCCTGGGACGAACCGCTTTGGTACGAACTGACCCGGAACTCGACCGATTTCTTCATTTTCTTCATCTTCTTTATAGCATTTATATCGTTGTTTATAGACAGACAGACATATTGTTTATTAAAAGTTTCGCCTCATATACAAGTATAAAAAAAGTAAAAGTTTATATTTTATACCAATAACTATATCCAAAGCAAAAACATGTCTGACAATAACGATTTATCGACAATGGTTCACTGTTTGGCCTGACTAGAGAATCTGAACTGAGTTACAGAACAGAAATTAAAAACATTGTGGAATGGTAGGCTACCAATCAAACCTGTTATTTTTTTAATGTGCAAATAACAGAGAAATGGTTATAGTATTTTCAGGAAAACTAGGTCTGCAATAAATCTTGTGACTATTGATAATGAAATAGCAAGAGTAACAGAAAATAAATGTTTGGGTACTGTCTTAGATTCGAAACTTTCTTGGAATGAAAACACAGACAAAATGTACATGTAAAGGAAAGGACAGCTTATGTGTACATGATTCTACCACATATGTACCTATAATTATACCAAAGAACACATTCTTTATGATATTGATTACACAGCATGTAGTGTCAGCTCTTATTTAAAGAATATCAAACATGAAATATTTGCAAACGTAACTGCAAATAAGCAAAGATCTATGCAATAAACCACTTTCTAATTATATCAATAACACAGCAGCAGCGCTGAATCCAGCATCGTCTGTAGGAATATCATCAAAAGAACGATTGGAATCACGTGTATGACAGTATCTTTCACAACTATTTAAAATAATGAGAAATATGTTAACGTGACAAACCTACATAAGATTCATGAATACACATAAATAAAATGTACGTTTGACAAACATTTAGACGTTTGTAGATATCCATATGGGTAATGGATTTTCAACTGTTTTTTATTCACTCATAGCATAGCAGAGATCAAAGTTAATAATACTGAAATAAATGTTGGAATTGATGATGATATTAAACTGATTATATAGACTTTATTTGGTTATATATTATTGTATAGACTTGCTTGACATTTCCAGGTGAATGACGGAAATATGATAAACAACGTGTTACAATAGAAACAATGATGCCGTAATCATTGTAAACGGTAGTGTTATGATGCCTAGATAAACATCATTCTAAAATAAATTGACTGAAAAATGAACAGATTTCTTTTTATGAATGTATTAAACAAACGAAGAAGAAACATTGAAACATGTCAAACTGTGTAAAAATTAAAAACACTTCCCAATTTTGTACAAAGGGGGATAAGGCGTCATTATATGATTAAAAATTAAAAAATTAAATTATACCTTCCTTTTTTTTTAATTTGTCGCAAAACTGATATTAATATGAGAGAATATTTGTTTATATTCAAGCGAGTCTGTGTATCCATACGTCTGTAATTATCTATTGCTGGGGAAAGTCTTGAAACGTCTTTTAACCCTTAATCATAATCTATAACTATCCAAATATACTATATAAACAAAATTTAAGTTAACAACAAACCGTTAAACATACACATACTGTATTCCAACGTGTTAAAGGCGATGTAGCACGCCGTTCTTACAAATATAAAGTGCTCTCACAAAAAAGCAAACTAAGTGTTACCAATGGCTAAATAATTCTCCTAATTCAATAAAAAGAGTTCTCAAAAGAATGTGCATGGTTCGGTTAAGCCATGCGAGTCCATTTCCCATCGAACAACCATTTTAAAGTGTTCACATTAAAATGGCCGCTCAAAGGTAGTTCAAGCGATCTGACTGATGTAGCGATGCCTTAAAGGGACAGTAGCACGTTTTTTCGCTCAAATAAGTCGATGAAATGTATTTGAAAAATAATGTCACCAATAGTAAAACACTCTTCTCTCTTCAAATCAAGTTAAAAATGAGTGTACATGGTTTGGTAAAGCCGTGAGAATCGTTGTTTGTTCTTCGAAATATTAAAATGTGTTCACAATAAAATGGCCGTCATGCATTTTTTGTTTTATACGCAACATCGTTATTACCACTACAGATAATTTGTTGGTGTAATAAGATGTTTTACCCTCTAAAGTAGATATAAATGACATAAACTATCATTATAAATTGGAAGTTTGAACAAATAAAATTTGCCAAAAACGTGCTATTGCCCCTTTAACACTCAGTGTAAGGTTTTAAATATGGTACAATGCTGGAATGGTCAACAATTTTGCTTTCTCAACTCTCAAAATCTACAAATCTATCTCTCACACTGAAGAGTTTTGTCGATTTATACACTACTGTGTAAAAAACAGTACACTGCGTTCTCGAACATTTCGCGAACATTAATTTCGCTGATTGTTATAGGAAACTACAATCATCATGTTGTATAAGATTATAATCTTTATTGTTAAATACATTTTTTTAATCACTTTATTTCTTTTTCTCAGGGTACAGCATTTTGCATTTTCATTTCATGGTAGTAATTTTAAATATTGAATAATATACGTCACTAATCCATCTCCTATAGATACTTAACATAATGACATTGCTCTGGTTTTGATTACCAAGGTTTGTTTGTTACGATGAAAAATGAATAAGTCGTTAATCAATTTACATAGAAGTAAGGATGTCACTGGGTTCAGATGTTCAATTAATTATCTAAGCAATTTACTTTTATTTGTTATTGATGCAATGAAAACTTTTGAAAAGGTCAATAGGAATTGTTTATGGTATAAGTTGTTGAAGATGGGTATTAACGGTAAATTTGTCCATGCAGTTCAGTCGGTATGATGGCACGTCGTCTCGGGTTTTACTGAGGTGTTTGAACTCGGGTGTTCGTCCAGGTTCTGTATTGTTGCCGACACTTTTTTCTATTTATATTAATGATCTAGCTAACGGAATTATACACATTGATGGACATATGTTGAGTCTCTACAGCGTATGCTAGATTGTATTGCTAAATGGTGTTATTGGTGCATATCGGTTAATATTAATAAGACTAAGGTTGTACATTACCGTCCTTGTTCAGTTAAAAGCTCCGACTTTGTGTTTTCATTAGGTAGTGATGTCGTTTCTTATAGTTATGCATATAAATACTTGGGTTTATGGGTTTATGGAAGAGGGTTTTATCTATTTTATAAACCGACAAAAACCAAAAACAAACAAACAAACTAACGTAAGTGCAGTTGTCTAAATGTTTAACTGCAGGTGGTCCAAGTAAATTAAAGCGTACATAAAATATCATGGAAGGTTTCTGACAGCAGAATACTAACCCACAATAAACCCTTCCAACCCTTCGTTGTCTATTGGTAGAGCATTGGGCTACAAAACAAAGGGTTGCGGGTTCGAATCCCGCAATGTCTGCTATGAACATTTTAAACTTGGCAATTGTGTAGATTGATCGTCTTACTAAATGGGACTTAGAATTTCTTGGGCAAAGAATTGTATTTGGAGGGCCTTATACTGGATGGTACCCTCTTGGAATGTTATTATTCTGTCCAAGGCCCTCCCAGTGGGGTATTATCCAGTATAAGGCCTTCTGCATAGGAATTGTAAGTCCCTAGTTCCTGTCGTAGGGAAGTTCTCCCGAACAAAAACCAACTGAATTCAAAGAGTGTTAAATGGACCTCGAGCTAGGTTCTTTTTAGCAGTTCGTAGCAAAACCCCTAATTTAGCAGTTCGTGGCGAAATAGGCTGGGTATCTCAATGTACTAAGCAAAAAGTTGAGGTTCCACGTTTCTGGCGTAAACTTAATGTGCTCGAGTCCTATAGAATAATCTAGTATTATCAGTAGATGATCGGGTCATTGGAGAAGATCTTGATTTAATGGAGTTCATAAAATGTTAGTCAGCTGTCATAGTGTCAGCTGTGCTAGGTATGTGTTGATGTGATTCTTAAAACAATGTTATTTTAAAGTGATATTGTGTCTCATAGGCTTCATGGCCGGATGCTGTTTTTATTATTGTGATTCTATATCTTCTGAGATTTTATTGTACAATGCAGCATGTGACACGTAGATAAACTATATTTCTTGATCTTGTTCTTCACTATTCAATATAAAGAGCAAACAGTAATATACAGTATAGTTTATTCCTATATATGAACACACACTAGCATCTAGTTAAAGCATATTTCCAAATCGGTACCTAAAATGGTGTCCACCGGTATGCAAGTTTCTAACCCTTGGACATCCCTGTTAACGAACATCTGATTATAATTTACGACCCTAATTGGCTTAATCAAGCGGGGCATTGTCATTATCATGGCGTACTTAAATATAGATTAAGTCATCGAAATTAGGAATAAATTATTAAAACTTCCAGTG
This sequence comes from Gibbula magus, assembly GCA_936450465.1. Classification (NCBI taxonomy): domain Eukaryota; kingdom Metazoa; phylum Mollusca; class Gastropoda; order Trochida; family Trochidae; genus Gibbula; species Gibbula magus. The sequence continues at coordinate 44,364,743 of OW388290.1, read as the reverse complement.
AGTTGGGAATTCACTTCAGAAGACACGATATATAAATGGATGAAAAATGTTGTATTTTGTATTTATTTTCTACATTATATGGCGAAATGATGAATGTTGTATATTATACATGTATACTATCCTCTACTGATGTTATACCTGTAACAGCTTGTGCTTGTACGGTTGTTATATATTGTGTTATTCTTATATACTCGTGTAATATACTATTGTATAGTATTGTGTAATTTAGTGAAATATTGGAAATGTGATAAAATATTGAATTGAACTGTCGTTCAGTGAACTGTCTTGTTTTAATACCTGATTAGGGCAAGTTTTGATACGTGTTCATTTCATCATGTTCTGTTATTAATAAATAGAGGATATTTGACATTTCTCGTCGAATACCATATATATCTCATCGAGTGAAGTAGAAAAGCATATTTTCACGAGTGGCGCAGCCACGAGTGTAAATATACTATTTCTACTTCACGAGATGAGATATACTTGGTATTCGACGAGAAATGTCAAATGTTCTATTTATTAGATTTAACCAGTTATGTATAGTTCGAAAATGACCTTATTACAATGAAAGGAGCATCCATGCTCCCCTTGCTTTAACACGGTCTTCTTATGACGTCATCCTATTGTTATGATGACGTCATACGATCGAAAGTGTTCTTTCACGCTGTAGAATAACATGTTATTTCACTCAGTGAAAATACGGCTTTTATTTTAACCGATAAATGCCGTATTTCATCACTGAAAATATAATAAACACTTTTAGTTAATGAAGTGAGAGTGTTATTCTACGTTCTATACGAGGATGGTACAGAAATCTTAGCATTAATACAACCATCCTTTCTTGGAACTATAGTGTTATGCACATTTTCGATTTCGGAGGAACTTTTAAAGGTATATATTCGATAATTATTTAGTTAAATCATTAATGTATAATGAAAACTATAGTATTAATATAGTGCAGCAAAAACAAGAATTTGATTTGGTAAATGAAATCTTATATGAATTGTTATAATATATCACCATATCACTATCAGTATCTAAATTGGAAAACATGACTGTAGTAATCATGAACATAGACAGAGAGACAGTGACTGAAACAGGGATAACTGCTTATAATCGTTTTATTTATGGTAATGCATCCTGTTCCTGCCTTCGATTACCTTCTCATGTGTACCAAATGTAATAACATCATTTTCAAATGTTTCATTTGAAACCTATGATCGAACCGATGTCCTGTTGCTTTCTGGCCGAACGAACTAACCATAAGACCAAGAGGCCAGTTGAAACTTTGTAAATGTTTTCATGACCAAATCATTATGCAAGTTGAGTGAAATCATTTGAATTTAAATCAGTACATATCGTATGTTGGCACGTATTTCAGCCAAATATAATCTTATGAATCACAATGGATGTATCTTTAACTGACCTAATATTTCAAACATGTATCAATATATTTTGATATTTATTTATTATTTGTTATCTTTTGATATTGGTTTAAAGTTGATTATATGACAGATAATGAATACCCCTTCTCGATTTCTCACTGTGGCACTTATAATGTTCTATTTTGGTCAGAGGCACAAGTGCCACAGCATGATGTTACCTTTACACAGCCTCAAACCATATATTTCCTATATTTACGGTTAGCATGAAAGACAGTATTGTAAAGATTTGGTTGTATCTATATTAGTATACCTTTATAAAGGGGCAGTAGCACGTTTTTTTCAAATTTTCCATTTATAATGATAGTTTAAGTCATTTATATTTACTTTAGAGGGTAAAACATCTTATTACACAAACCAATTATCCGTATTGGTAAAAACGAAGTTGCGTTTAAAGCCAAAATTGCATGGCGGTCATTTTATTGTGAACACATTTTATTATTTCGAATGACAAAAAACGATTCCCAAGGCTCTACGGAACCATGTAAACACATTTTAAACTTGATTTTCAGAAGAGAGAACAGTGTTCTACTATTGGTGACATTATTTTTCAAATACATTTCATCGACTTATTTTAGCGAAAAAACGTGCTACTGCCCCTTTAAGTGTAGAGTGTAGTGCTTTTGTTTAAAAACTATATATGTATATTATTATACTTTCACTTAATCCGTGCTTGACGGTCACGTTTCACCGATGTGCTAAAGACGAGAACATAAAAGTCCCGCAATAACTGATCTATAAAATGTTTGTATTACTATGCGGTATGCATGAAGATACAGTCGTTAAATAGTGAGATATAAGTTTTGAATATGAATGTTTCTAATGAATATCAATGTTTCTAAATATCATTCGGAAAACATTTAATGCGTCACAACTCAATGTATATTTTTGCGACATACGACACAGATTGCTTACAAAGCATGAACATGATGGGGTTATCATATTTCGGTGGAGGTGCGAAGGTAACATTTGCATTGATGATCTTGCAATATGTTGATACTTCCCTGAAAAATACAAAAACTGTTATAGTGTATATCGACAGATGTTGACGTAGACCTAATGATTCTACATGCCGCTATATATCTGATTGGAAAATCAGAAACGATTCAGGGTTGGTATCGAATGTTATTTTTGGTGGTGAGTTATTTTGACATTATCAAGAAACGTTTTTGCTTTCATGATATTTGAGTTGATATGAAATTAAGCTTATTTTCTGGATTTACATTTATGTGTTTATTTTGGTGTACAACATTCTGTTAAAATGTGAACCTATGTATTATGTAATCTGGAGCGGCATTAATATACGCCATTTAGGCTTGTTTGCCAATCCTTTTCCATTGAATAAAGTATGTTTAAACAATATGAAATTGTCCTTAATTCTTTATATGTTGTACATTTTTAATGATTGATCTACTTATCATGTCTTCTTAATATTGTAATGTGTGTTTTGGATCTGTTGACACCTCTCTTTTGATGTTGATATTAGAAACTATACCTATGATTATGTAGAACCAATTGGAGTGCATTTCCTTATCGAATATTAAATTGTGTTCAATTTCACCTCCTTCTTTTAATTAAAACTGTTTACAGGGCTTCATTATGCTGACTACATGTCTCATTGTTCTGGCGTTTCTTTTGGCAAATGTGTCTTCACAGGTATTTTAAAAAAATCCAAATTTGGGGTTATCCTTCTTCTTATAAGCCATTTAGATTAAATGTTGTTTCTTAATTAATACATTCTTTTACCTTTACAAATAAACCATTATAATGAAAATAAACCATACTTATGTTATATGTTTAGTCAATGGTTTACAATATGTGATATGTTTTTCTCCAAAATGTTTGATTTAATTAATATTTTGTGCTTTTAACATTTCACTTTTCACATATTGTCACTTTTATCGATAACACTCTAAATACCAACTATTCCGTCCGTTCGTTCATCCGTCCGTCCTTCCACCATAATACATTTTCTTTCCGGTCGATTACAGAAAAACTATTCATCTCATCGTTTTCAAATCTAACACATGTCTTCTTCACCACTAGGAGAGGTGCAGTGCGAAATTCAACCGGAATTGGTGATTTTTTGTGATTTTTTGTGTGTTTTTTAACTTAGTCATATTCTGAGCATTTTTTGTCCGATCGATTACAGAAAAACTATTCATCTCACCCTTTTCAAACTTGGTACATTCCTTCTTCACCACTAGGAGAGGAACCATATTCACCTTTTTGCTTGTTTACACATGTGTTAATGGACGATTTATATAAAAAAAAAATTAATAATTTGCGAATCATGGCAGTGATTTTGTATCAACAGCAATATATTTTCTTCAAAGTACCATTCTAATTTTCTTCAACTCTTCAAATTGAAACATGCAAATTTTCTTATAAACCAGCATATCAGGATCTTAGGAGCACCCGAAAATGGAGTAGTAATTCCAATGGAAATCACTTTGAAAGAGAGGTCCATGCTGTCCGTCTCCGGACAACCAGACCCACCACAGCTCTTCTTCAGACCAAGCGTCAATCTGTACGACTTTGACAAGGTGAGTTTTGTTTTAATTTCGTTGATTCGCCATTCACAATAAAGCAGTTGACGACCTTGGTGAGATAGTCTATGTATAATATCACTTTTGTTAAAGGGTAAATCCATTGTGAGATGGAGTCAAAATTAATATGCCAGAGATTATAAATGGTGTTATTTATCGAGAACTACTGACAAGAAACCGAACAGTACACCGCGGTTGGCGCGCGTCAATTAGTCCAGAAAAACAGAAAAAAGACAAATTTTGGTTGATAATGTTTAATAGATCATGTAACAACTGTGCATAAATGTCCTGCACGTGTATGATGTTTCTCTATTTTCATTTGAACCTATTAATTATGATATATTTGGGGATGAATATGCAACGTTGGTGAACTAAACTTGAACTGAAATCAGCACATACAAAAATGTACGGTATTTCGGCATGATGTAAAGCCAAATGAAATATAACGAGATACAATAGATGTCCCTGCAATTAACTATTCATAGTGAGTCATTTGACGTTTTGCAATTTGCCAAAGTAAGCGTCATTTCACTTTTTGGAACGACTTTAACAATATATAAGATTCTAACTAACAGTCTATGTCTACTAACAGTGTTATGTTCTGCGATGATGCTTTGCTTGCAACTTGAAACATGTATGATATGATAAGTAGCTTTGATTTCAAACTAAAATAACAATCGATCTTGGTCGGAGCTTTTCTTATGTGTATAGCTGACTAAAGTGTGTGTCTTTAATGTATTTAAGCAACTTGAGGCCATTCGAATCAAATCGGAAAATGTATGTTACATCAAGACTTACACGTTCGACAAGACAGATATCAGGAACTTGATCGACGATGTCATTACAGTAAGTAAAATATTAAAATCAAAATTCGGCAGATTCCCCCGAAAGTCGCGAAAGTCTCTATCATTGGCTAAATTAAGTTTTGCTGCATTTCGTTAACTTTTTTGTTTTGCGTAACAGCATGCACTATGAAATTCAGGTGCTGCGCCAGTAGCGAAAAACGTTAGCCAGTGATGCGAGTGAAGTTAAATCTGTGGTCATTCTTTGCGAACATTGCGAGTGATTATATTGCATGATCCGACTTGTCCCTTGCACAAATCCTAAATACATGTCAATCCCATAGTTTAAACTGTGTCGTTTACCTTTATGATATGGAACCAGAATAAGGTCTTTGTTTACTGTAAAGAAAGTAATAGTTTCGTAAAAAGCTCATGGACCTGGTGATGTACTGTGTGCATAGTGTTGGCCTTTTATGAAAATCTTCAGACACAATCCAAGTTTCTCACCCAAGTCACCGAAGAATGGAACGTGAAAGGAGAGAAGATAGCGGACGAAGACCTGCTGGAAACTGTTGGTTCTAAAATAACCCGGTTCTGTGACGGGCTCGAGGTCTACTGGATGGAGGGAGGCCATGAAGTAAAAGACAACGATTTGAGTAAGTTTATCAATGATCGTTGTTGTAAAGTTCTAAAACGGTTCATGTCTCAGATTCGCAGTTTTGAGAAATAACATATTGTCATGCATTCTGTAGTTTAGTATCATGAGTGGTGCATTACTGTCTTCTAGTTTCTGTATCAATGGAAAAGGTAAAAACAAACATAAGCAGCTATTTGTTTCAAAGCATCACATTCTATAAACCATACGTTTCTTTATTGCTAAAAATTGTTTCAATCCGACAATAGGGACTTTTAAATAAATTGTTTATATATTTATACAGTTGAAAAATATATTTTGCAGTCTAATTAAAAATCGACCTTGTTCCGAGATATAGAATTTGTAAAATAATGCATCTACCGGGATGCGAACAGGTTCTGTAGAGACCTCTCTACATGGAAGGTTTGGTGATGAAAGCTCCGAACGATTTGAGTTCGTATCCTGGTAGATGCACTGTTTTGCATATTTTATATCTCGGAAAACGGTATATTTTAATTAGACTAAAACAACAACATGCCTATAGTCAGTTTACATCGAGATCACATTTGAAATACATACACGTTCTCTTCTAGTGACTCGTCTGAGCAAACGCGGCAGCGTTGGTATTTCCGTATCCGGTTCTATCAGTGTTGGAAGCCATTCCTATTCCGGTTCGGCCAGCGCGTCAGTAGGCGAAGGGTCGGCATCTTCCCACGCCTCTTCCTCTTCCGGCTCGTCAAAATCATCCAGCTCCTCGTCCTCCTCCTCGTGTGGCTAAACAGTTCACCACAAGAGTCCAACCGATTTGCAATAGTACATTAAAGTGCATTAAAGCTGCAAATTCTGACTTTTTGTTGTTGTTTTAGTATTTAAAATAATCTCTTGTTAAATTGTCATTAACGAATACAAATCCATCAGTGGTGCGTTGTTACACCTATTTATGTGTTCAGTTATGTGAATGTTAATGAAGCAGACTGTGATAGTTTTGAACGTTGATAAAAACTCACTGTATTGACACACCAAGACAAGAGTGTGTTTACATATCAGACTTTGCTTGGGTATGCATACATGTTCACTAACATCCTGAACCATATGAGACATATCAACCTTTGTTTGGGCAGACACGCTCTCTTTTCGGGTATACCTTTCAATTTCTCAATTCAGATCAGTTTTATGTGTAGTATTTAAGTAAGTATTTCCTTATTGCAGAGTCACGTTTCTCCTTCCGTTGTATTAACCCTTAATTCAGCCTCGTATCTCCCATTGAGGATTTGCAACTAAAGACATTTACGTTATAATATAAATGAAGGTTCAGAACAAGTAACAAACACCAGCGAATCTTTGTCGAAACTTTTCTCTCTCTCACTAGTGTTAAGATGCTTGGAGAGTTATGACTTGATGATTTCATCCCTGTACCTACTTTTCCAAACTTGCGTTGCGTTTCTCTGTTTTGGGTAATGATTGTGAAAAACGAGGTAAACCAATGGAACCATGAGAATAAATCAACACATTGCCATTCATTGTATTTGCTTTCCACTATCCTCCAATATCTACCTCTCGAATAATTTGACTGTGCATGACCAACAATACTTGACACTAAATGTACCGGGGTAAAGGAAACCAAGCATATGGTCGTCTCAGTATATACGACCGTGAACAAGAGCTTAGTGCTCTATAATTCAACTGATGCATTCATATTCCTGAATTCATTATACAGAACCGTAACATAAAGAGAAAAGAAGAAAGCCTAACCTTTGATTATACAGAAAAACAATACTGTAAAAACAACGCTTGGGTGTCATTGTTAAGACAACGCAGTGGTTATAAGTAAAATGCATCTAAATTCCTTATTTTTGTGTGCTACAAATGGCTTCATTTGAAACTGCTAAATTTTAAATTTACAGTTCTGTCTCCAACCAATCCTCGGTTACCCATGGTTTTATATATATGCTCCCTTACTCTCCACTATATCACCCATGGGAAACCTTATCAGGGGAATCTGTTCTCAAATTACCCGCCCTTTGCCGGCGTGACGAAGTCAGTAACCAAAGAAAATGCTCAAAAGGATAAGATGGAAATGGCCAAAGGAGATAACCGGTGACGGATGGCTAACACAATGACCTCGCTTGCTTTGAAACGAAGTGATATGAATTGTCATTGGCTCGCAGGTCCAAGCTGCGTAGCAGTTTGATTGGCTCACGCCGGCCAAGGGTGGGTAATTTGAGTACAGATTTCTCTGATAAGGTTTCCCATGGGTGATATAGTGGAGAGTAACGGAGCATATATAAAACCATGGGTAACCGAGGATGTCTCCAACCAACAAAGGCAATATTTTCAAAGTTTGAGCTTCTTGACAGTATCCTGACAAGTTTCGAGCATGGACACCCTGTCAAGTTCATATTTGCGGGAGGGTCAAGACGAAATTTTAAACCGGGCCATTGGCTCTGTAGCTAATCAATCTTTACTTGTCAGAGAGTTTACAATTTTATAATTTAGAATCAAAATTAACCAAGGTGTCTGTACACCAGATTTAAGTTTTAGGCTTTTAGTTCAGTGAAGAAGACAAACATAGAGCCACTGGCTCTGTAGCTCAGCAGGCTTTATATTCATTAACTAATTCAAAAGGGCAACTTCTAGGTGAGAGGTACAACAAATAGGAAGCACTTTAAATGGAGAAGATACAAAAGGTCTTAAGGTCATAATACCCCTCTGACCAATCTTTGAGGTCAGAGATAAAATCCCCTACAAATAAAGACACAATTGAAGATATAATTCATCATTTGGGTCGCAGGGTCACGAAATCTACAATTTAGAATCTCAATTGGCCAATGAGTTTGTACACAACATTTCAGCTCTCTAGACCTTTTGGTACTGGAGAATAAGATGAAAATAGGTTTTAAAGGTTGTGACACCTGTGACCCCATTTAGGGTCACGGGTCACGAAATCTACAATTTAGCATCCCCATTACCCAAGGAGTCTGCACATAAAATTTCAGCTCTCTAGAGTCATTGGTTCTGGAGAAGAAGTCGAAAAAGCGAAAAGTTTACAGACGAATGGACAGACGCCGGACGCCATGCCATAAGCCCATCGGGCATTTCAGGCCTGATGAGCTAAAAAGGAGACTTATAGGGACCAATGAGGCACCAAATGATACAAATTTATTGAATCCATTTGCTGAGGAATCAGCTTTCAGGCCAAATGAGCTAAAAGGTTTACGGTACTGACGGATGGTGACCAGTGGCCATTCAGTGAGCATGATCTTGTCTGCCAGTCTTGATGAAATAATTGCATGAAAGCGATTGAAGTTATATATTCCATGCATCTGCATCCAAAGCAATGATGATAAAGATCATGTATTTGATAATAGAATATTTTATTTTCAGAGTCACAAATATATAGAGAAAGTGATTGAGACATAGAAAAGCAATCTCATTTAAATCAAATCAAACGTAACAATCGTACCTCATTCAACACCACAGAGGTCATGTCAGGCGATCTTCACTGTGACCTTTCACTTTAAAAAAATTCAGCCAATCAGGGGGCTTCTTAGATATGATACTATATGTAGTGTTTCTTACGTCAACTCAAGAATTTGATTCGCTTTCTAGACTCATTGCTGATTGACTTGAGTAAAAGGTCACCTGGCATGAACTCAACTCAGTTCTCAGATCACAAATGCAGCGAGATATGAGTGTTTCGTTCAATCTCATTTAAATGAGATTGCATAAAAGTTCTTAAACATAGAATTTTCACACATTATTTCATATACAAGATATACATTATCTGAACATTGTCTTATTTGCATTGCTGTCGCAAGTCAATCATGATGATTATTATAATAATAACAACACCAAAAGCAAGTTGTTTAATATCTCTGTAGTTTTCGTTAAAAAATAAAATAATTGAAAATATTTGCTGTCTATTTACTGAGACAAGTTCATGTAAAATCTGTAAAACCTGAAATTGCTTATTAACAATTTTGAACACATGGTCATGGATGGTGTAGAGAACCAGATCCAAACATAAACTCTTCTCAACTTAATGTGAAGTTTAATCTAAGTGCGATATGATAATACATAAATGATTTTACTTCATTTGCACAAACTCGCTTCAGCATACAAGAAAATTATTGCAACTTACAATTACTTTTATTTTCTTATTTTAATATGATAAAAGGAATAATCTTAAAATTAATGTCAAATAACACAATGGTTGAAGTTATCTTTTCAGATGTGAACATGATGATTTGCTGCCTTAACACAAACTTACTTCAAGTAAATGTACTGCTATTATTGTGTGAAGTTGAAATGATTTTGAGAAATGTCAGTTTGAAAATATGACGTGTGAGAAAAATATAAGGATATCTAACATTTCTAAGTTCTATGTGGAATGATAAATTTCTTGAAAATGATTTTGCTGCCTTAATAAGAAGTATTCTCAAAGATGAACAAGACTTTTAAGTATCAATACAGTTAGAATGTCAACGTTGAACACATACATGACTGACCTTTAATATCAAACCAGCTGATCATTTCATAGTCACCCTTTAAGTACCAGAGAAATTTTAATAAGATAACATGGAGTGAGATACTTGGCTCTTGCATGACATCATATTGTATAAATATTTATCAAGTTGAGTGTAAACACTAAACACATGTCCGATCAAACAAGCTGATAATTTCATCCTCTAAGTACCATAGACATTTCTATCAACGTACTTATTTCACACTACTGTTAAAGCTATATAGCTATACTATGATCAAACTTGGTAACAGAATTGCTTGAGAAATAAGTTTGTCAGAGAGGTAGAGATAGCTGAGAGTGATCAAAGAGACAAAACAATAGTATGAGATAGATAGAGTCCAGTTAAAAATATTTCTTGTTTCATTTCAAATGTGTATGAAATTTTGACACTTTTAGCTATTAATTTTCCTTTGAAGAAAATTGTCAAAATATCACCAGAACACAAGCTTGTTTACACAAGTGATTGTTTTTAAAAACAATAAGAAACAAGAATATCTTTGTGGATTAAAAAAGATGGAGAAACTAATGAATGCAAGACATTATAAGACAATAGTTTGTATAATAAGGAATATATGTACAATCTAATGATAGCACTATATCCGACAATTTACTGATCTATCTGCTGCTCCTTGACGTGGATGTTGCCCCTCAACCCCTGCATCATGACAAACTCTTTCCGTGCAGACAGCAACCAGCCTATCAGCAAGTCCAGGTTGGGTTTACTATCTGTTAAATATAACACAATGGTCAAATTAACAGATGGCGAAACAACTCCCCCACTGACTTCAAATGTAATTTAAGTGGTATTCTTGAACATTAAACTTATTTCAGAGAGTTCAGTGTTGTTTTTTTTACAGACAGTTCTTTTAACTTGCAACTTTATTTGATTTACTAGAATGCTTTGTTTTTTGAAAATTCAATGTTAGTGAAAATGGGTTTTTTCTAAATCATATGACTAAAAAAAATATCAGGTAAAATATGAAGATACCCAATGTAAAATGCAAAGATTATTAGTTTTCAAACTAAATATTTGGCAGCAAAATTATCTCCCTTGGCGTCACATTTCAGTAGGTAATAAATTCTCATGATATCAAATACAGCATTTTAACTCACTGAAGACTGCAATAAAGTGACAGATAGCTTCACGTATAGATTGTGGATCAACTTGAAGGTCAAACTGACTTGCTAGGGCAGCCTGACATCCTGGGATGATAGACGCATCAACGCTCGACTTGAAAGGGGATGACAGTTTCACCGGGGTCTCAGGGAGGACTTGGGCATCTGAAATGTACAGAAACTATATTTTTATAACATGCATCTATTTTTGAAAGGGAACATGTTAAAATGGTAATTTGTAATAATATAAAATCAAATTCAATTCAAATCTTCATTTGTGAAAAACAATGCAGTGCCTGTTGAATTGTTCTGAATATCCCATGTGAATTTACCTGCCTTAAGCGGGGAGATCAACTATTTAGTTATAGCCATATGTCATAAATCTGGAAGCTCCATCAAGTCACATTTAAATAAATGACCAGTCTGATTAAAATCATCCTTCTTCCAAGGAATAATATTTGCAAAATAATGCATCTACCGGGATATGAACAGGTTCTGTAGTTTCCTCACCACAAGGTCTGAGAACACCCCATATAGGTGCGTGTTCCAAACCAGTTTAGTGCAGCTAAAGCCAGTCAAATAGTTGACTAATCACATTTTTAAAAACGGTTTTAGTTTATAAACGGTCGCATTCTAGCATTCTGAACAGACGAAAGGATAGCTGTTTGGAGCTATCTGCCTCTAGCTTCTCCCACCAATATTTGTTGGACGTCTTGTGATTGGTTAACTGAATTGTGTCAGAACATGGGAGGCTGCTATCAGACGTTCTGTGAGGAAACCTCTGAACGATATGAGTAGATGCACTATTATGCAATTTTTTTCCCCTCGGAAAACCATCGATACAAATCAGACTGAAAAAAGGCGTTTGTAGATTTTTAAAATCATTGTAATTCTTCCATGATGTAACAAATTAACACCGAAATTTTTTATTATATATACAGAATGGTGTTTGACAAGTAATACAACTTCAAACCACTTAAAAAATTGTTCAGTCTCTCGAAAAATAATGGTATTGTCAGAATTTGTTTAAATAATAAAGGTAACAAAAAACCTTCAAACACAGTTAATTTTTCACAGGTCATCCTGCCTTATAATAACTACAGGTGTTCTCATACAACAAATTTGACAAAATGATATTGTGATTTTACTGATTTAGTTTGAAAACTTTGTAAATATATATTCACAGATGAAATTTTTATAATGGTTGATATCATACCTGCATCTTCAACCTCACTTATGGTCATTGTCTGTGAAAAGAAAAAGAAATAATTTTATTATGTATATATAGGTCGGTAAATTGAAACAATCCTGTTGAACAGACTGCTTAGGTATTGATAATTATTACCTATATGGTTTCATTGTTTCAGCGCTACCACCCATATTTCGCCGACTGTCACTGACGTCATAACAAAGTTGTCTGTGGCCGTCTCCTCCTGGCTATTTTCACAGGATTTAACATGTTTAAACGTAATAGAATTGGTGATAAAGAAATTATTACACTCAGAAAGGTGCCATATGACTTCTATGAAACCTGTGCAAAATTGTGTATGACCCTTGCTATCTTTCAAGCAATGCAAAAAGTCACAATCGTTTGTGTTGCACAATATGTATATAATATACAAGCATTATGTAGGCAATAACTTGTATTTGGCCTTATCACTGGAAAAATGGGCACAGTAATAGTTCTCCTCACCTGAGTATGTGCTGCCCGTTGTTTGATGTCCTGATACTCAGGTAGACTCTGCAGGTAGACACAGCCAGGTGAGTGTTTAGCATGTTGAACTTTGGCATCAGCTTCTGGCTCCCACTTACTCAGACCATGTCCACACACAAAACAGATCACCTTGTCACCGGTGCCTGCAAAACAAAATTTAATCATGAATATGTGTCAAATGGGTAAATTCCAAAACCAATCAAACATTTTTGTTTTAAATAAAATCAATATAGCAGTTAGGCAATTGTGGAACAATTTGTTAAATAATGAAAAATTAGAAATAAATGCCAGAAGAGCATGAATGGTTTAAAAAAATGTTAATTAGGTCTTCAAGACGTATGTCTGGAAGACCTAGCCTATTGTTATTATCCGGTTTTTTTCTTATAATTTGTACGTTTTTTGTGCGCCCGATTCTGAAGTAACGGCTGACCCGATGTGCGTGAAATTTTCAGGGCTTATACATGTAGTTTGTGACAAAAACTAGCCCTGTACGCCGACCTATTTTTTTTTTCAATTTCTGTCCAGAGTTGTCTCCCCTTGAAGTTGAAACTTTAAACCTCAATAGCTGGAAAACTAATAAAGATATTTTCATAAAACTTTCACCAAAATGTGCGCAACAACATTCCACTTTAGGTCCATAGTGGTGTTCGGCCGTAATATAAGAATTGTGGCTATTTTAAAAAAACTGAAGATTTTGTGCACTTTCGCGTTTTTCAGGGTACGCATCTTTGAAAATCTTCTCCTAAATAACGGCAATACATACATCTATGTATTGTAGCTCATTTTGAAGCTGAATAACTGATCCTTAACGTGATTTCGCAAACATTTTAAATTTCGACTTGGTATTTTAGTATCTCACAATTTAAAAATGTCAATTTTAAAAAGGGCGAAATTTGGCCTCCTGTTCAATGGGACATAAGTCGGTTGACAATGAAGATATGTCAAAGATACTTGTTGTAATCTGATCCAGATACGTTACGGAACATTTCTATTGAACATCTATATCATGTAAAAGTTGATAGTTTTGCCACAATTTAACCATTGGTCCAAATATGAAATTCTGTGACTTTGAGACTTTTAAAGGGGTATATTTTTTGGAGAATTTTTTATCGTAAACCACTAAAGATATCATAGCATCACGTTTAATAGCTCATTTTAAAGCCGAAACGTCATTTATTAAGGACAATAACGTTTAAGCATGTATCTGTCATAGTTTACATATGACAAGTTATAGAAGATTGTCAATTTTCGAAAATGGTAATTTTCAGCAAGGTTGAAAGGTTCATAACTTCTTATCTTCTTATACTATTGAAATTTTACTCAAACCTACGCATGCACAATTTCAAGAAGAAAAACCTTTCTGTTGTCCACTTTTATCAAAAAGTTGATAGTTAAGCCTCTAACATCTGGAACGTTGTCCAGGGGTTCGAAAATGAGCATTTTTGAGTATTTTCTTGAATATTCAGAACAACATAACACATTACTTTTGTATGCAATCTTAAAGATGATTACATCTACTTAGGTGAAAATTAATGCACATATTTTCTATGTTACACCTTAGTATGAAATATGAACTATTTTGTCTTAATCATGAGAAAGATCATGTAGGGGTCCATCAATAAGCGATTGTTCAATTTCAGAGGGTCATTGTCTTTGGATAATTTTTGTCAAAAAAACTACTGAAGATAGAAAAATGTTTGATAGCTCATTTTAAAGCAGAGACTCTGATGAATAACCAAGAATTTCTCTGCGAGAGGTCAGTTTAGTTTTGTGCATTTGGTGTAGGACTTTGTTGGATAAATCGGTTTTGAGGTATTTATGAGAAAAAATGTTTCAGGCTGTAAAATGGTAGATAGTAGATACCGATGAAGATGTAGACGAAAGATAATGTCATTATGTGCCCTCAGTCGACTGTTACATCACAATTTAGGAGACGAATTTCGCATGTGGAACCTACATGCGTTTCATATTACCTTGCTTTCAGAAAATCCATAAAAATACTCATATATTTTTTACCATGTTGTGAAACATCCATATATGGACATATATGCCAAATATTGAGACTTATTATTGACAAATAACAAAATTAGAACCCCTGAACCACACATGGTGTCAAAACAAAGTGAACGAGTTACGTACTAAAGGGGATGGTGAACGAATTACAGCCACTTGGTGTTTTCTTTAGGAACGTGTTCACCACGATATTATACCAGCAGTCATTTAATGTAAATATCTCAGTAACTATTCGTTGGATTTTGACTAAATTTTCTAGTTTTGATAAATATGTATAAGCCTTTTTGGACATATACTTGAAAAAATCGTATGTTTGTTTTAAAACATTATATCGACCGCATTTGTGTGCAAATATATTTTTTCGGCATGCTGCCTCACATAAAACCGTCTCTTTTAAGCCAGTTCTGTTCAGCTTCTCATTTCTAAAACCAACTTTGTGTTTACTAAAGTCTACTATTTTACAACCTGAAATATCTTTTGTCATAAGTACCTGAAAACCGATTTATCAAACAAATTCCTACACCAAATGCACAAAAACAAACTGCACTCTCGCAGAGAAAATTCGTTCACTTCCATTGAGTAACAATTTCCAGGCGTACACGTTCCTACGGTGTGAAGTAATTGTCTCACTTTGGCACTAACATCCTCATAAAGATTACTAAATTAGTGTGATATTACAATAAAAATAAAAAAGGACACAGCAGTTACAGAACACTATAACAATGCTGTCTTCAGATAACATTAATCTATTACTGGATCACTTTGATTTCCACAATTTCACATATGAATAATCAGATCAACCTGAGTAGAAGAATCCTGCTTCTGTCAGCTGCAACGCTGTGGGTCGTATCTGTGGAGACCAGCTTCTGAAAGTGTTCTTCCTTATTTCCAATTCTTCGAACTGTGGAAAGCAGAATTTTGGCGCCAGCTGAGATGATTCAACATTCACTGAGTTATCCTGTGACTGCTCAATATGCACATTTTCAGAGTTATTCTCGTCATCAGCATTGTCATTGTCACCATCTCTATTGTCTCCTTCAATTGCACCCTCCAATGCACATGTCACATTACCAAGTTGGAATCCTCTGATAAATGGACAGTTTGGATTCAGAGTTTTGTGAATGTCATTAGCTGACAAGCAACAATCTATACTTGGACAGTCTGTTTGTTTCCCACAAAACACACAAACAACTTTGTTCATAGATTTCAAAACAAATCCATTTGATGCTAAGTCTTTTGCTTTTGCAGCTGAAACACCATTAAATGATGAATATCTCTTGCTTTCAAACAACATGTTGTTGTCACCTACTTTGGGTTTGAAGGGAGGAGTGATGCTCGCTTGAATCTGTCCATTTGTGAGAACACTGTTGTTATTTCTGTTGACATTGTCGTCTCCAGGAAACAACTGACGTCTGACAGTTGCCAATTCGGCTGCAGTTAGGAACGAATCAAAAGACAGTGGCGACTCTGAACCTCTTGGTGTCGTGTTGTCATCATTTTGACAGTTCTTCAAAAACTCACAGTTCGGGCTTTTACAAAGATGAATAGACAAGGGAAACTCTGTATAATACGCACCCCAGTCCTTTAGAACAAGACCGCAAGAAAAACACCTTACTTCGTCTTCGATTGATGAAGTATCACGGTAAAATCCAGCTTTTGACAGCACAAATCCAGATGGAAAACTTGTAAAACTTGGGATGTTTCGAAATGAGGTCACCGGTTTCAATGGATTTTGTCCAAATGACGCCGTCCTGAACCTTTCTTGAGACATGTCAACAGTTGGCGTCAACTCCATGTTAGTCAAATACACGTTAACAATGGTCAAATTTACGATATGTGCCTTACAACAAACAAAATAGGAGATATACCCGTCGTTGTCAGTCAAACAATGCGGGAAATCGCCATTTTGTTGGAGGGGAGGTAATTTACAAACATAGGTTGATGCGCATACCGCTAAAATATTGAAATATTGTTGATAGAAAGTAGAAACATAAACACACCTTCAATATCCAATTAGATGTCGACATAATTAATAACCCTTTTGTAATTTGATGCATTCAAAATGCCAAAGTTGTATATTGAATTCCAAACGGCATTATTGCATCGAAAAAAATAACATAATCAAAGATCATTTGAATATAAAAAAGCAGTAAATTTTCTTTTATGATCAGATATTCGCTTATCAATGTTTTTCTCACTTTTGCGAATTCAAGTGAATTGCTTAAATTTTGTCCACTATCTCTAGTCATAGTTTCAAATCAAATCAGGGTGCAATTAATTTATAGGTTCATGCACGAACTCTATAAACATAGAGTCCCTGATCTACGAAAGTTAAAGGTGCATCCATTGGGTTTCATTAATTTTATTTGCATGCCTACATACAATATGTGCTGATATCAGTTCAAATAGTTTCACTCAACTTGCATATTCATCCCATATTCCCAAAAATATAATAAATACTAGTTTCCAATTAAAATCAAGCAACATCATTATGCATGTGCAGAAACCGAAATTACACGTTTCATTTTACATGCACAGTAGTCATATGACCTATTGAACATTATCAACCCAAATTTGTTATTTCGTCTGGTTTAAATAATTAAGATTCCATTAGCGCGCGCCACACGCGGTGCATTGACCGGTTTTCGATCAGAAATTGATACTTTTACCTTCATATCGTCAATACACTAAGTCGAATATCATCAAAATGGTCATTTTCGGTAACAGTCGGTACTTCTCGATAAAAAAAGACGTTTATAACGTTTGGCATATTTGACCCCAACAACACAATGGATGTACCTTTAATGTAGGTAAGTTAAGTTTAGTTCATGTAAGCCTACACTCGCACACATCATTCAACATATCATTTTGTAATAGGATAAGTATAGGCCTAGGGTGTTATACCAATATCCACAAAACTGCTTCATGTACGTGTTTGGCAGGGGACTGCATTAACACGGTGAATATATTATCATTTCGTTGATAGAGTCGCCCATAAATGTCCCGTGGTGGGAAGTGTTGTCTAACCCCGAAGTCATGGAGTTGACGTGAACCATTTTAATGTGCATAACGAACATGGAATACTCTCTATAACTGATGATTCAAAAGGAGATCAGGAACTAAGTTCTTTATATGAATCCAAGAGATTATCGGGCACGCATTGGAGTCATTTTTACATTTATTTTACAAGGTATATATGTGCCATATTAACAAGGATTTTTCTTTTGCTATATAAATAAGACAAGGCATGAAGGTAATGAATTTATTACGATGCGAAAGTGTCATTGTAATTGCACATGTAAATTGACAATATTAGAACGAGTATTCGCATGATGTATCATTCAGACGAAACCTGACTTCCAAGTAAAATATATATGGCAAATAACATCGAAAACGCCATTTAAAGATGCCCTGGCCATAACAGCAGATTTTTTATATGAGTATTTTACAAAATCCAAATTAAATGTAAATCCAAAGCAGTTTTTAATAAATTGGAAACTCAATAATATCACAGATAACATCTAAAATACTTAATTTCAAATAGGGTCTAACCACTGAGCAGAAACTTTCGTGTGGCTATATCTTAAAAAATATGAATATACATGCAATGCAAATCCATCACATCATTTTACAAATAAAAGAGTAATTACCCCTTATGCCTTTACACATTCAGCATTCAGAGGAGAAAATGTTATGCAATCAAAATGATAAATAAACTTTACATATTTACGATAGCTATGAAATAGCCACAGTGCAACACCACTTCAAGGGTAGGTCTATCCTTATAATGCTGAGCGCTGGGTGTTATAAGGAAGCAACAAATCCCATTTATCACGACTTTTGGTATGGGCCGATCGTTCTGCCAACTGAGATACATCTCCGATGTCCTTTAGAAATAAACTCTTTAGAGCAATAGTACCATGTAATAGTCCATATTCATGTTATAACATAAATCAGCTATCACGGTTGACCAATTACATAGGAATATTTACACAAGTAAACGAAAACTGACACAGTTGAACCAGTTGGTATCATATATACTAATGTATTCAGCCGTAACATTTGATATAACCGTCAGCAGTACTAACGACCTCTTTTATTTTGTAATGAAACAATAGAGCATAAACAATTCTGTAAATAATTGGTCCGTGGACTATTTAGAGTCATTTAGAAGTGTTACATACGAACAAACTTTTTATGGTTGATGTTATTTATGCTTGATCGAATATTGATGTTGAATGGAGTTTTATACTGTTATCAAACACAATGTTTTCCTGTTTGATAACACCATAAAACACCATACATAAACGTCTGTTCATGTTTAAACACAGAACTCTTTCACCCATAAAAGCTTTGTCCTTGTCGGTAGTTATTAGTCCCGAATGGATTTCTTCTAAACAACCGTGGTAAATATTTACTTGAAGTGTATTATTTAGCTATCGCAAAAAGAAAGCGTGTTCCTACTTTCGTAAGAGTATGTTTATTATTTAGCTCGATACATGTATTATCTTCATGTTTTCGCCAATAATAAAAACGAGGATATTAATTTGTACTGTATGTCCTTCTTTCAACTAAAACTATGGCCATTCTAGATGGAAACCTGTTGCTAAATGTCCTAGTGGTGGACATCAAGGGTAATGAATGCATAAGAAAATGAGCTTGTTCATTCATTGACTTACAACTCCTATACCTTCAGCATCATAGATTTATTGATGATTGAGGAGACATCTTGCAGCTCACAGTACACCACATGATTGCAATACAATTTATCAATAACATTGTGTGTACATGTAGAACAGGGTATTCGAAATCATAAATAAAATATTCATTCACAATACATTTATAACATAAAACAGTTGTCAACATCATTTTGATATCAAATATGAACTAATAAACTTTTGATAAAAGTCTGCAAGCGGCAAGTGTACTAGTGCTGTGATAGTCTCGTTCAGTAAGATAAACTTTACCTATACTAAATACGGAGAGTATGAGTAATAACATAGTCGAACCTTTATTTTTCTAAATACTTACTTTAACCTCACTCTATATCGAAACATGGCGTCGCCCTGAAAATTAAGTCTGGATTTTGGCTCTGAAATTCTACTTCCTGTACAATATTCATTAAAGTAGTAATTTTCAAATGATTGAATAGAACCCGGAGAGTAAATGCTAGTTCAAGTGATGTACAACAGAGTCGACTGTCAAGTGTTCTATAAATGTAGATAACCATTGAGTCACTGTGTTGTCGACGGTCTGCAGAGTTGCATCTTGTGCAGCATCATGAGTATATATTGACCATAATTTTGCTTATGATATACCATTTAGATTTATACTTTCAAGAAACAATATGCAAATAATATTTTAAAATTTTGTTGACGTGTATAACATAATTCACGAGACGAGTGTCTTCAATGATCAGCGAGATAATTTACAAATAAAATGGTTTATAATGGGAAACAATAGATCTAAAAAAACAAGACTTCATATGTGCATTCAATTTCCGAGAGCCAGTCCTATTTGAAGATGCGTAAAGATAAAGATATATTTTTAGAACAGGATGATAGATCCTGTCACCATGAGTGGTGAAGTTGGCATGCCAATTATGCCAATACTCTGGAAGTCCTTTGTGAAATCAAGCTTCACTTAGATTAACCGTAACTCCCAATAAATATTTCAAGTTACACTTACATATGTTTAGTGTATTGCGATCACCTTTTTGCTCTGTGATAGGTTGCCCGTAACCCTTTTCGACAAACGACCTCTCATAAGTCTAGTAAGGTTCTAACAAAACCGATGTACATGTATGTGATGCCCGTTGCGTAGTTTCATAATCATTTCAAATGAAAACTTCACCTTACATTTACATGGTTTTTTTTAAGATATAGAAACTTGAAAATACATATTCACTATAACGGGGATCTTTAACACCACATTCCCAAGATTAGGGATAATAATAATTCATTTTATCATCCAAAACCAGCTCCCACAGTAGATATCGCTTGTGTGGGATCAAGCGATATCTACAAGCGATATCTACATTGTAGATATCGCTACAATCAAATCGTCATAATCCTATTACATCATCAGTTAATGACATCACAAAGCTTTTGCATCACTGAGAACACTGCTGACAATGCTATGACGTCACAATGGTGATGACGTAACAATGCTATGATGTCATAATGCTTATGACGTCACAATGTTATGACCTCACTGAGATCACTGCTGAAGAAGCAAAATGGCAGTTTTGTGTTTCAGCTATGCCATTCTCTGGCTAATAATTGTTGAAGAATGATTTCGAATGATAAATAAAATCTCACCCTCGTGTCTTCTGATATCAAATATATCAACACTCGTTGATTAAAGTAAAAATATCCTCGGCAAGCCTCGGATATTTGTAACTTTAATCAACTCGTGTTGATATATTTGATATCAGAAGACACTTTGGTGAGATTCTCTATATACAAAAAGCATATTCAAATATCAACATTACCTGATATAATACATCGAACCTGTAACCAAAGGCCAGGTATAGCCTAGGTATGTAGGTATATATAAAGATTACGTAAACGCTTTATTTTATGGGTGTAAAGGTTTTACTTATTCCGTTGAAAGACTGAAGTAATATTGCCGACGTAGTCCTATTTAAAAAGGTCAAATAATAAAAGTACTTCCCTGGATTAATATCGCCATAATCCGCTTAAACAGGTTTAAATATGTGTTAATATACATATATTTCAATAAGCTGCTTCTGAATGCAAGTCATTTACCTAACCGGATCGTTCTGAAACCAGATTGTACAACCGGATTCAGATTACAGCCTGCAGCGACGGGAAGGCGCTCCTGTAGTTGCTTCTTAGGACTGTAAACTGTCAATCTCATTTCTGTCAAGCGGTATGCATTTCAAAGACGGTGTCGGCCCATTTATCAACATGTCATTTGTCCCCAGGTGTAGCAAAGCGTGAGAGTCGCCCGAGCTTTGTAAACAGACGTTGACCATTACACTGATACCCACTCCCTCACACAATACCATCGGCCAAATCGGAAACATATTTACCTGAGCGCCGGTGTTAATTAGTGAAACGTATGCAGGTGAGTGGATGAGATGTACCAGCCAGGTAAAACTATAACCTGTGTACGGATCATATCAGCTTCAACGCAGGTATGGTAAGCAAGGCATGTGCGTTTCAAACGGGACTGAAATGAACATCTAATCAATTTCAAAGGAGAGATATCTAACATCAAAATGCCTTACTGGACGCACAAAAGTCTGCGGTACCAAGTGGGGGTGCTGATTGAGATGGCCGGGATATGTGTGTACACAATAGGATTCGGCAGCCCCGCCTGGACCCAGATATACTCAATGTTCAATGCTCGGAGTGTCTCGAATTACATGGGATTGTGGCAGGTATGCGGAACCTCGGTGACATCATGTACATTGCACGAGAAGTACAGTAAAGGTGAGACTGATACATATACTATAATACACCTGTACCTGTGTACATACATTAATAACTCAGCATACATTAACTCCATTGTGTATTATGTAGTCTAGCCGCGTATTACACTAATAACAAACCCTACATTATTTTCATTGTGTATTACATTTATGTAATCTAACCATGCCTTTTTGCAAACATGATTTGAGCTTTATGGATTGAGTAAACATTTACGATCATTCAACAGTCATATTCACCTGTATTGTAAAATAGCAGGATAGAAAACAAACAGTAGCTAATTAAATCCTAATTACTAAACATAATTTGAGCGTGTTCATCAACTATGTGAGCTCTTTAGCTCCTTAATTATTTATCAAAGTTGTCCGTGGTTAATTACGTAATTAAGTTAACTCAATTTGATACGTTTTTACAGAATGTCACTCTTGTCTTAGTCCTCTCTATATGCAGAGCTAAAATTTTACTGATCATCGGCAAAATAAGTTTTAGGTATCATTCATATTCCACGGGAATAAAATAATACGAACTTATATTTCAAATATCTAAATGAAAAGTTAAAATATAATTTTTTATTTATTTAAGGCTATTCTAAAATTTCCTTTTTTAAAATATGAAAACGACTCGTTGATTTTTTAATTTTTTTTTAAAACTATGATTGTCTATGTCAAATCTAACTTCCCTGTTACATCGTACAAGCAGGTCGCAGTCAAGTAGTCTAAATACAGTTACTGTGTCAACGAGTCGGTCTGTTACAGAGATAAGACAGTCTCGTTTATCAAGCAAAGGACAGATCTGACCAATCAACGCACAGTGACGCATTGTCGTTTGTCATAGACTGTCACACAGGTCCCTAAATACGTATATCGTCAGATTAAGTGTCACGGTAACCGATATTACGATTAAAATTACGATATAAAGTCGGTACCATAGTCACATAGTTACCGAAAATTCATATTGTCAAGATTATAAGGTTAGCAGGTCAGCTTAATGTCACAATAGATTACCAGTTTTCCTCTGTTTAGACTATCTAACAGATCCTATTTGCTTTCTTCATTAGGGAACAGACCGAAGTAATTTCTTTCTCTCGTCTCATTTTTTTAAACTTTCAAATCTAACCCATTTACTAAAACAAAAGAATACTGGATTAATAAAGGAAATAAACAACCTATTCACACTATATTCAATGACATAATTCCCATGTTGTTGCTTTCAGTTGTGTTTTCAATTGCTGCTTTTTTATCGTTGTTTTAAAAACAAACCAGAATTCTGTTTTAGGAGGGGGAAATAATCACTATTACAATATACCTCTTTATTACCATATTTTCATCTTTCCATAAACTTTTAGTTTCCGCATTTTAAAAATAATATTTAAATTCTTCCTTCATAAACACTGAATAACAACCTTTTCACTTCACAGAGAACGTGAGTATATCCATCGATTGCACCAACATTCTAGAAAGTTTATGAAACACCAATTAAGTTATCAAAACGTAAAATAAACTTTTAAAAATTGAACGAGGAGTAGAGAATAATTTGTGAAAAAAAGAATTGTAGAGATTCATAGACAGTCTACAATAACGGTTACGAGCGTGTAGATTTCACGGACTTGTCACCTGTCGCCTGTCAGCTGCCTCTACAGTTAGATGGCTTCCCTCTGTAAATGAAAGACTCAACCTGTTGCAGTCTATGAAAGTCATATATACAGTAACACAAAACTCAACACGATCACTTAATTATAGTAATGGATATTCACCTGATTTTTACGTATTATGCTTATCACGTATGTCATTGAATAATAAAATATTTCATTTCCTTTGAAATTATTCAAATTAAGTTCCGTGTATGTACAAGTGTTTCTGTGTGTTTTAAATGAATACAATATTTAGTTTCATGTTTTAGTTGTTTTATAATTCAGGTATCGCGTCATAAAAAAGCTTATTACACTGATTCTCTCAAATTAACCACATATTTATATCTCAGATGAGGGATATAAGGTTTTCAACTTAGAAAACAAATTTAGCTAGTTATAAACGCCTCGAATACATTACATACAACAGTTTATCAATATACGACGAGTTAGGGGTTCATTGATAGTTTAGCCTGACCCTATTTCGTCTCCTTGTCTGTGCCAAGGACGTCTAATTGCACTACCAACTTCACGTGCAGAGCACGCTGATTACGCTGGCACAGACAATGTGACGAAATAAACCAAAGCTTACATAAGCCAGTGACAGAGAATGTTGGGAGCTGTTGCTTGCTGGGGAACTTGATTATGACTTCGAAAAGGATAATCGCCAGTCTTGAATAATCGCCAGGTGAAATCGGTGTTTCACATTAATTAAAACGTTTAATCCTACAGGACTATTAATCCTTAACCCGTTTCATTGTATGAAATATTGCTTGAAAAGCAGCCAGTCAAATCGTGTTTAAAAGTAATAGGAAAAGATCAAAATATTATCAGTCTTGACTAACAGTTACGAAGTTTCGGACTGTGGGACAGGTTTATTTCATGCACTAGCTTGTGTTTACACACACCATCATAGTTCAACGAGTATTAATGTCCAGCTGTAACATAAAACATCGTATACAGCTCATAACGTTTATGCGAACATCTAGCACAAAGCGACTTCGTATTGAAACAGAAGTTTAAAGAAAGTAATAATGTTGTAGAATATATTCCCTAAGCAGTATATCAACTTAAAAACGCAATGTTTCACGACTCTGGTGGACAACTAGTAAACTCCATGCTACTTATGAGTTGTACAATTATATGTGTTGTGTGAATGTGTGTTTTTGTTTTAAAAATGTCTATGTTTAATAATCATGTATTATATAAATTTGGTACATATTTCATGTCATGCTCTGTTGGATGTAAGAAGAATTCCCTTTTGGGTAATAAAGAGTTATCTTCTCTATCTTATCTTATCTTACTTATCTCAACACTATAAAAAAAAACCATGTTTGAATTGTATATTGAGGGCATGCATAAATGTTAGCTCGGGAAGAATGTATGTCAACAACGGTATCCAAATGCAAAATGAGAACATTTTGTTACGTGTTCGCCACTAAAACGTAGCTCTTATGCAAGAATCCCGAGCTGAAATAGGTACCAGATCGCCGCAGTGATGCTCTCCAAGTGATGATTGACAGGTGGTCTCTGCTAACGACACATAAACAGAAGAACCAGTCAATGAAACTGGGGTGATATGTATTCGGGTCGATGTCGGGACTGACACGAAAGAACCGCCCATTGTAGTTTCTAACAATAGCAGGTTAAAAGTCAATAAAAGATGAATAGAGGTCGAATTGGTGATTTACATGCGAATGCTGCCTTGTAATTATAACTGACAAAAGGAACATTACCGTTGTGTATAATACAGTCTCTGGTGTAATGGTTTCTAATGGGTTTACATTACTGTTTAAGAAGATATCTGATTTAGTTAAAACATCAGTGGTCGTGACGTATTGAATTTATGACATGTTTTGATACATCGTTAAAATTGAAAAAGGAAAAATAATGTATGGTATATATGTAAGTTTGAACTTCTTTCGTTGTGTTAAATGTATGTTGAGAGACGATATTGTATCATTAGTCGTCGTTTACGAAAATATTATACTAATTTAGTAATGATGAAGTAAAAAAGATGAAAAACAACAGTTATACATGTAGTACTGTGTAAACAAGGTTTAGCATTAACATGAGTTTATATTATTAACGCTTTAAATCTGGTCTTATTCATCGTGTTTATGATGGGTTTGAATAAATGTCTAATCGTCATAATGCAAATATAACTGCCTTTTCGAGTTTATGAGCACTACGTTTGCAGAAAAAATATGATTGTAAAGCATTTAGATTTATCTCTAGCGAACATAGCAAGGTTAACTTTCAAAATCCGTAAACAAATCTATTAAAATCAATTACATACACGTGTAGGTACTCTCAAAGTTGTCGTAAACTGTGTAGATGATATGGCTTTAGTTATATTCAGCACCAAACGTTAATGATTGGTCCATCTCCCTATGTGTGGTTTAACTTTCAAGTTGGCCACACTAATGTCAGAGATAATCACCATTTGCTAAATTTAACCAAAGCAGTCGATAATCAAAGCAGTCGGTGGTTTATTTCGGTGAGGACATAAACTCGGTGAGTAATCAATGCTTTACGATACCGTTGAACATATATGCACATTCAATGTGGCTTCACGTGCACGTGTTTGCATGACACGCGGATTCTATCATTTTCTCTTTCTTCATAATTAAATTTCAAATGATGAGAATTTTGCGAGATATTTTTGGATTTCATCAACACATCTGAAAAAATGTTTATTTTTAGATATATTGGTTTAGGCTTTTAGTGTTTTAGAACTTGAAATTTAATAATGAAGTAATCACTCAAAGCTATGCAAAGAAATAATTACATGCAAGTATGCTTTTTCTGTGATTGTTATTCTATTCTTAATTTGAATACAGTTTTTTCTTCCTAGAACATGAATAAAACGGATGTTGATATGATATTTACACACTTCCGATGGATGATAACGAACAGTTTTATTTATCAAGAATTAGAATTATGACTAAGCCATAGACCCGAATAAAAAAATCTCCATTTATCCGCCTTTGAAAAATCAATGGGAATAATGTTATGTTGTACATTCGGAAGATCAGTACATTTTGTAATTTTCCTAATTAACTTCTAGCAATGATGTATACAGTACTTACCGAGATTTCGCTCGTGCTGTTAAGCTCATAATTACCAGCGTTTGCTGAATATTATACTATTTCTTATACAAGTGTGGGGTATTACTCTCTCACTGCCTGTATAACGATAGCTTACAGTTACATGATCCGGGCTGAAGATAGTGGTAATGAGGTTTGGTCATATTCAAGTCATGTTTCGCGTAATTGTCGGACCATTCGGACCCATGTGACATCTGTATATCCAACGGTTTAACTAATAGACACTGCTAGTGATAAGATTATGTATCTTCCATAACTTCTTAGAGAATAAATACATCGATATTGCCTAGGATGTATATGATTGTTTTGAGAGCGAATATTGCATAATGTCCTATCATCAGTTACATGAACATAATATGACGTCATAAACCTTATGATGTCACTATTCTTCGACAACGCCCCAATTTAATGACAGTGTTGTCTTCAGAGATTACACTTTTCTATGGATATTATTAAAATATTTTTAGATAATACATGAAATCTCCCTCTTGTGACTCCTTATATACATACTCGTTATCACTCGTTGAACGTACAACTATTTTAAATGTATGGTGCTAATACATTTGATATAAGAAAACACCTGGGAAGATTGTCTATTTGATATATTGTCTATTGTCTCTTGTATATATTGTCTATGTGTTTCTATTACAATCGAGTGTATGCAACCCTACAAAGCTATACAATCATTAAAACTGATTCATATCTCTTCTGGCAGAGTTGGAACCGTGGCTGCAGGCGTCCCGGGGGTTGTGTACCGCTGCTCTCGTGTGCAGTGTCATCTCCCTGGCGCTCCTCATCCGCTTCAACTTCACCAACTATGCTCGACAGGTCACACAGGAGGTCAAGTCCATCCGGGTACTGCCCACATTCTCAGGTAAACCTAACCGTTGAGTACAGTTGATAATACTCACGTTGCAGATACAGTGTAAGTGAAATCCAATGTAAACCGTAACAGTGTACACCTGCATTTGCAGGTTTGATAATAGCTGGATTGATGAATGAAATAATTACATCTTGAAACGTTATCCTTTATTGAACATGTACATTAAAATAAACTTGACACCTTTCTTGGTAACATATTGTACGTGGTAAACACACGATGTGTTGATGGCGAAGGGACTTTCTTTAGGCAATGTATTATAACGGCAAATGAAAGAATGCCCACGGTGCATGCATCCCATTGTGAAGCAGCAGGAATCAAGTGGTACATGAATAGCTGAGCGAATAATGTCTGAAGCGACATTTCGGTTACCAAGTGAACAATATACACGTGCACCATATGTATGAAGTAGGGAATATGCACTTGTCAATGCGAAAGTATATCTGATTCTTGACGTATATAACCGTTGAATTTGTTAACCTCTATAAGATTCTAAACATGTATAATCAACGACTTTGTTAACCGCTATAATATTCTAAACATGTATAATCAACGACTTTGTTAATCTCTATAATATTCTAAACATGTATAATCATCGACTTTGTTATAAAAATATAACCTCTATAAGTTTCATAACCTTCATAATCAACGTCTTTGTTAATCTCTATAAGATTCTTCGCGTGCATAATCAACGAGTTCATGGACAAGTGAATATTCTTAATCCTTGATCCAGAAGTTGTGAACTGTAAAGATTGAATGACATACCTGTATTCATTCGGACTTACGTTTACTTTATGGGATAATGATATGGAGAACACGTGGGTTTATGAACTAGTTATTATTTTAAACTATATATGATATTTAACATTTATCTATTAATCATACTATACTTTATATGACAAATACATATTTATTTACACAATACATATATGGGTTCTACAAATCCATGAACTCGAAGGCTCCTTGGTCGTACTGTGTATCTTTATCATAGCGCATTTTACAAAAAATGTAATTTTACATTACAATACAAGTGAACCTATAAATGCGTAATTATTGGAATATTATACGTTGTGTTTATCAGATGACCAATTTCTGTCATCCAAATTTTACTTGATATCAGTTTCAATAGGCCTATGAAATGTCAGAGATAAGATAAATAAACCTCACGATCTCCAGTACATAAACTATACACAGCATCCTAGCAAACAAGCTAGGTCAAATAAGCATATCATATTTAGTTTTTATAAGATACAAAAGATGATCCACTAACTGTGTGATCCACTAACCTGAATAGAACAAGCATATATATATATATATATATATCAAAATAAAAAAGATGAAGTTGAAATAAGTTTGGCTAACGTTTTCAATAGGTACATCATGTACCTACTTCTTCAGGCCGTTTAATGCATTAACTGACACATATAGTACATATATATATATATATATATATATATATATATATATATATATATATATATATATATATATATATATATATTTATATATATATATATATATACACTGACCATGTGGATACTTAAGTGGTACTACTTTAAAAATATAGGTTACACTTTTGATAATGATACACCGTGGCCAAGGTCTAATGATTTCAACTTTTCCAAAGAGGGGTTGAAGGCTTACAGTAGAGGCAGGAGACCCTGTAGACGTCTACACCGCTTTGTGGTCCTGTTTTGATGTGTACCCAGGGGACCATTAGTAGTAAAGTATTCCATCAAATTATATAAACTTTATGTTACACGTGACTGATTCACACATTATGCACAGTGCCACTTCACTTGTTTAGTTGTATGATGTAAACTGACACGTGAGTTGAAATATGTTTGAGAAATGTACACGATGTTTTGTGTATAAAGATTTTATAAATTTGCTTAGCACAACATGAAATAGGCATATTTTAAGTTTAAATGAGTGTATAATTGACTACATAAGATACACAAAACTTTATTAACATAATAAAACTGCATTATGACAGGGTTGTTTCAAATATAGAGACCAACAAATATAATTATACATGTAGATAACAAAGTTGTCGTTCCTGCACACATAATATGTAGTGAAAGGGCAGTGTGATGAGTGGCGATATCTAATGGTGGTTGGGAGCTGATTAGTACGTTTCATATGCCAAAATATACACGTAAGGGTTCGCTAATCTCCACTGTTATTGTTAATGCATCTCTCCGCATATAACTACTTGCATTTTATTTATCACCACACGGTGAAGCAGATGAGTCTATATGGGTACATATCACTATTGGCTAGCAACAACTGTGCTTACATGGACAAACAGACAGCTAGTTTGTTTTGCACAACCTCTCCTGTTTCGTCATCTGCGGCATCTTAAACAGTTGACGGTGACGTCTCTGTAGCATGTCGTTTCAGATGTACT
The DNA here is from genome assembly GCA_936450465.1 of Gibbula magus. Classification (NCBI taxonomy): domain Eukaryota; kingdom Metazoa; phylum Mollusca; class Gastropoda; order Trochida; family Trochidae; genus Gibbula; species Gibbula magus. Next base: position 44,334,484 of record OW388290.1, on the reverse strand, counting down.
TGGCAGTTTTTACGTGATTCAAATGGAACATAATAATAGTAAGTAGTCTTGAAAGCGTGTATATGACTGCTACGGCTCCGCTCGGTGAAACCGACTTTAGACTTATTTAGTAATGGCAAACTTTCGAGTGTAATGATATCTATTGACCACATGTATTTGTGTCTGTCCGTTGGCCCAGATATTGGACATCCACGTTGTAGATATTCGCCCTATGGCATACACAGCTAAGAAGGAAGTTAAACTGTCAAACAAATACTTATCTATTATCTTTATCTAAGCAGGTGTGTTCATTACGGGTTAGAGAATATAGAGGGGAGCAGAGAGTGGTATCAAATCAATATCAAGGTCATATTTCAAGGATCATCCTACATGTACATGTATATGTGATAAAGATAAAGATGTAATAACAGTCGTACTAAGTATTTGCCTTAATCCCTATAGGTATTTAAAAAAAAACACATTTCGTCTCATCAGATATATATATATATATATATATATATATATACTGTTGACAAGTCTCCTTACTGTGTACTTCTCGGATGAAAGGTGAGGTAAATATGACAAATAACATGTCTGATGAAAAAAATAAGCCTCAGTTGTTTCGGAATCTAAGCTGTAATTGCCAAACCAAAGTCTCACAAACAACGATCGAATTCTTATGCCAGATCGCCAGTTGCTGGAAATATCTATCGTAAATTAATACGTAAATAAATGGTTGATTACCAAGTACTGTAGGATCAATATGTTCACGACCCTCTACTGCACTATAAATGCTGCAAGTTGTTCTGACATTATCCAAACGAGGGTAATTGAATGGTCCAGGTTTTAAATTAAAATTACTGTCGCACTTGAATCGTGAGTGCAAAACATTCGATAAAATGTGGCTAACACTAGTAAATATTGGCCAGTACCATGTCATCAATTTGTCAGGTTTTTATATGTGATTATGACAATTTTATTTTGTAAAGGAAGATATATATATATTTACACTGCTATATGAATAATGGAAGGACCACAGTTATCATCCTTTAGAGAGTTATGGGGAAATGAAAAATAAAGTAATTTAATGAAAAATATTATGACTAGTAATTAAATCTCTTTAAACATTGTCACCCATTATTGAATCTCAATTCAATCGATTGTTCTTAATGAATCATATTTTCATATGGGTTTTACAAGATAAAGTAGAATTCGATTTGCATTGATCACATACTCGGTTGTCCTGAAATAACTTTGTGATTGTTAATTCGTTCCGTCGCTAAGTTACCACGCGTCACAATCGTGCTTTTGACGTCACAACATCCATACCATGTACGATCTTGTGTGGACCACTGTTGTTTGACGAGTCACTACATTACGATCTGACATAGAAGAACCCGGCATGTCACTGGTATCAAAGTGTTCTTCGGTATAAGAAACACATTTTCGAAAACAGCGTAATTACTTCACAAATATTTACTAAATGAAAACAGATGTTGACATTCATTACATTAGCCAAGCATGTCAGAATATATGTAATTCATATATTTAACCGCCAGTCGGTATTGGACGTACATGATGTTTAAACAATGCTAAACTGTAAAAAATACTTAATAAAGTTGAAACGTATCCAATGTCGCCTAAAAGAGTCAAGAGACGTTCGAGAAAAGTTATTAGTATCCATAATATAGAGGATGTCCCTCCCACATTACCCCTGCCCGTCTCTGAAGATTCCAGGAATGACTGTGGCCATTTTGGATCATTTTAAAATATTAAAGTATATTCTGATCTGTGAGTTAAACCTAGGACTCATATACAAAGTTATGTATAGATCTATAACGGCCTTGACTGAAATGTTTAAGTTATGTATGCCTATTCTCGATTTCGACTTTTATTCAAATAAAATCCTTTAAATATACTGTCTAACTATTTGTATACCATTGTGTTGTAGGTATCCTCGGAATTCTTGGAGCATCAACTTACGCTGTTCGTACCCAGATAATGGTTTCCCCTAGCAACGCATCTTTATCCTGGGCCTTCGCTTTGACAGTGGCCGGAAGTTGCATGCTAGTGATCAGCGCATGTCTAATGACTGCACGTGCAGGAGGCCCAAGACAAACTGCCCAATCAGGACAGCCCTGGTCTACAGGAGTTGGTATGTCCGACGCGGCAGGATTCGGATACTGGGGAGGCTCACCCGGTGGTCCTGTGGCTAACCCCGCTTTCTCGGACGTTTCGTTTCCGAAACCACCTGATTTCAGCGACGCGCCGCCAAGCTATGAAGAAGCCATGCGCGGAGTTGTCTAATTTTTAGACATGGTGCGAGATAATACCAGAAAGGATGTTATGTAGACGGTCCCTTATCTCCATAGTTCACTGTGCGTTATTTGTTTTATTGGATCATTATATTACAGACAATATGATAGACGGTTCAGGACAACGAATATTCCCAGGGAAGGCGACTGTAGCATATTACATATGATAACCATATCATATTTGATGAAAAAAAACCAACTTCATCTCAGCAGCCAAACGATTTTCAATCGATATGCATGGATGATCAAGTATTTGTCAAAACAATGTGTGCGCGTAGCACGCTGTTTCTTCGAATGGAGTTAACGTTTCTTTAGTAGAGATAATGCGTCTTGACGCTATAAGATGGTGCTGAGAAATGACTCAATACGCAAACGCAGGAGATTGCAAACACTATCATTCTTGATGCCAGTTTCCCCACAGTGAGCCAAAAGCTGATTTTGTTGAGAAACTTCATCAAGGTTTTGTTTGCATATGTGTTCATTTTTATTGAACGTGTTGACTTGGTGAAAGCCATATTTTACTTAGTGTATAAAGATTTTAATCAACCACGCTTTAATCACAATGGACTCAATGAAACACGTTTCATCGTTATACAAGGATTTATGATGATTTTTTTTATGAATGGACGCAATCCGTAACGACATCATATCTTGTACAGAAGTCACTTGACTGGCGATTCACCATAATAGTTTACTATCAATAGTCAAGAATACTAACAAGAGAGTGTTATGTTTGCTTTTGTATGATTTGTTATGTAACCGTTATATGGAATATTTATATGTACAAAAGCAATATATACACGATACATTGCATAAAACCTATTGTTTCAGTTTGTTCTTTGACCTGTCCACCTTTGACAGACATCAAGGGAACAGATTCACAACTGAAATTTTATTGCTTAGCCAGGAGGTGCCCGAAGGACTATAGTGACTGGAAATCTTAATTAAATTATAAAAAATGAATATCAATATCTTGCTCAACGCCCCGGAGAGTATGTTCATGATATGTGAATAGTCTAAAGACGAGATGAGAGTTTGCTTCATCATTTACGATCAAGGTTACTTTTGTTACCATCAGGGTTTAAAACATAGGATTGACGAACGTGGTAAACTTCCCATGTCGGTATATACTATTCAATGTAACTTGCTAGTGTGCCGCTTACCGGTGACTGTTTACCTTGTTGTAATATGTAAATTTTAATGTGTATTGAAGAACTTTAGATAATAATGATTTATACTGGTGCATTTCTTCGAACGCACTCAACATTTTCGTTTCAAATTTATTTTTAGAATATCAAACTTATACATTTTTCACATCTTTGAATATTTCGGTGAAGCATTCATATACATTAATACACAAACTTTCGAAGAGACGTCAACATGTATTGAATTTCTTTTATCTTTCGTATTCTCCGATATGAAAAAATATGTAACTATTAATACTTATATTGAGTTTCAAGGCGTGGAGCTGATACTTTTATTGAAATAACTTTACTTTCTCATTATTGATACCGTTTTATCCAAAACATTTAGGCTTGAATTTTAATATATCGTGTATTTACGAGATAATATTTATGAAATCACGGTTACATACCTTAAACTTAGTTAACAAAGCGTCAGTAAAATACCTAACTTAGGCCATCAATTGTTGTAGTGTGTCGTGTGACTTTAACGAATCAACGGTAATGGTTACTGTTAACAGAGCGAGTGTTACACATTTGTCATGAGTGTCGTGAACGTCTTACGGTAAACTTTCGAGTTAAGTAGTTTCGTTATTAAATTGGATCGCGTTAAAACAATTCAAACTGTTTAATGACGACTCAGAAGAAACAATGCAGTTTAATGACGACTCAGAAGATACAATGCAGAATTCTCACTTGAAAGTGGTTGCAAGGCGACGATAGTATATATGCACATCTTTGCATGCACATTGTATAGAACAAATGACGTCGCTTATGTTTCACCTTATGGGGAATGACGTTTAATACTGATTCAAGGCAATACGTAGGACTTTCTAAAGTTCCAAGAGAGCTTTGCCGTGATTATAGGGATTACTATATTTAAACTTTGTAGCATTATTACGTTGAGGCAAGTGCAGTATAAATCAGGACAATATTCAATGAAATAAACCAACAAGTCTTGATTCAGAATTTCGAAGTGGCCGTCATAAGAATTGTCTACAGGCGATTTGGAAGACTATTCGAAATCCTATTTGATCAAGGAGAAAACTTGGCGGGGAGGGGGTGGGAGATTCAGTACCCCTTCACCATGATTGAATCCACTCTGACTGAAATACAATCGTATATAACATAGAGTGCGCTCGAAATACACCCCTCTTACTTCACAACACGTTGGTGGGATTTGGGAACGAAAATAAATCCCCGAAGAAGGCACCGAGAGGCATACCCCGAGACTTTGAATATCCGCAGCTGTACTTAGACTATCCTGATATAAAATTTAAGGCATCCTGAACTCGAAACCCCATGGAACAATCTCCTCTGATGCCCCTAGCTGACACTGACCTGACACATGGTCCGTCTCTGTAAGTTTACTGATGGGACGACGGTGCTAGCGTCAGTCAAGGGGTATTTGGAAACCTTGAACCAATGTGCAATATCAGTCGACAGTACTAGAAATACAAAACTGACTAAGTCCGAAGCAAGTAAAACATTTGAAGGTGTCAGATATTTTGATACACATCGTGCTGGATCACCCCGTACATGCCGTAGGTTGTTTCACTTGCTGAAGCCAATGTTTCAGCGTTCAGATCTTCATAGTGGTTGCCTTCAATACGGCTGCTGGAGTTGTTCATCTGTACGCTGTCACGTGACTCTTGAGCTGGCTCCCCGGTGGACCTCCTCACCCACTGCAGTCTGGAATGTAATGTGGAGGTTGAATAATATAGTTGGTGGCACCATCAATATATATATATATATATACTATATATATATAATAGTATGTTTTTGTTTAAACATCATTATTTATACTCACCGTCGATAGTTAACAATATGCCCGATTATCCTAATCTGTCTAATTCCGACAACCTTCACACAGAGTAAGGATAGAGTTATCGCCGCTCTACCCTGTACCGAAACTCGCCACCAGGTGGTCAACCCTACGTCATCATTGCTTCTTCTGACGGTCAGAGAAAAAAGCCGATCGTGCAGAGGGGAGGCCGGGTGGGAGCTAACGATTGTTAACTATCGACGGTGAGTATAATGATGTTTAAACAAAAACATACTATTATTTAATATACTCTCCTCGATAGTTAACAATATGCCCGAATCCCACTGCTGGAGGTGGGTGCGAGAGGCTAAGGCGATAAAGCTCTATCCTACAGGAAGAGAGTTGGTGACTCAAGGCCGAACTAGAGTGACCCCCATGAGGCCCACTAGTCAATCGGACTAGCCCTGGCTCAACCTCGCTATGCGAGGAGGCCCGCAACCGAAGTCGCCAACTGGTATAAGAGACAACAGACACACAAAAAGAATCAACCTCGGGTTTATTGAGAGGCGAAACATTATTGAGCAAGAGGGTGACTCCTGCGATGAGGGCCCGAAGGAACTCGCTGTTGGGCGTACACCTGCGCCCCCAGCCGGTTGATTCCCTCCAAGTCCTCGTTGGAGATGTCTCGAAGATAGTGGTTGGCGAACACCAGGCCTGACTTCCAGAAACAGCCAGCCATGATGTCCGCCACCGCCAAGTTGCTATGGAGGGCCATCCTCGCTGAGATGGCCCTCATCTCGTGCGGATTGGCCCTCGCTGGAGGGTCTAGACCCGCTGCCTTGTACGCGTACCACCGCCGAACGGAGGTAGACGCTTAATTGTCTCTTGTCTAATTCCCGTACGCTGGTCTGGGAATGAGGGATGAATAGTCTTCTTCTCCCCTGACGCAGCGTTCGGGTCCTCTCGGTGTAGATCCGAAGTGCTCGGACTGGACAGAGGAGGCGGTTCTCCTCGTCCGTGGGATCTATGTTACCGGAAATGGACGGTAGGGAAAAAGTCCTACCCCTTTCGTCGGCGGTTTGGTTCTTACACACAAACTCCGGCGCCAACCCCAGAGTGGCCGAACCCCCGTCCCCCACCTCAAAACGCAGGAGATCCGCTTGGAGAGCGTGAAGCTCTGAGATCCTGGCTGCGGACCCCATGGCGACCAAAAAGGCCGTTTTGATAGTGAGGCGAAGGACGGTCGTCTCCGTCAACGGTTCATAGAGGTCCGACTTGAGGTGGTTGAGGACCACCGCCAAGTCCCACTCTGGGGGCCTGAGTTTCCTCCGCCCATCCACGTTCCGGTAGGTTTTAACGAGGTCCTTAAGGACTGAGATGTCCACCTGGGGGTCCCGCTTTTGGAGAACGGACATAATCGCCGCCAGGTTGGTGTTGATGGACGAGGCTTTGAGATTCCTCGTCTCTCGCAGGTAAACCAGGTACTCAGCAACCTGAGGGACCGTTACTGCCTGGATGTCGTACCCCTCCTTGCTGCAGAAGGTCGCGAAGGCCCCCCACTGAGCGTCGTAGAGATTCCTAGTCGACGGTATTTGGGAGGTCGCCACCGCCTCGGCAACGGATTTGGAGAACCCTGCCCCCGTCAGACCCCTTTGAAGACAAACCAAGCGTGAAGCTGTAGAGCCTGGGGATTCTCGTGAACCCGCCCGCTTGGCTTGCTCGTCAGAAGGTCCCACCTTAGAGGAAGGGGGATCGGGTCTAGGAGGCAAGCCCTCCGGAGGGGAACGTACCAGGCTCTGTCCAGGCTGGCCAGGAGTAGCTGGAGCACCCATGTCTCCTGTATCTTCGCCACCACGAGGTTCAGGATGACGGGAGGGGGATAGGCGTAAGCGACCATCCCCTCCCATTCTAACGCGAGCGCATCGAGAGCCCACGCGGTCGGGTCCGGTACAGGAGACACGTATGTCGGTAGCTGGTGGTTGAGCCGAGTCGCGAAGAGGTCTATGTGAGGCTTGCCGAACCTCAGACATAGACTCTCGAACACTCTCGGGTGCAACATCCACTCCGTGGAAGGAGGCTTGTCCGGGCGAGACAAGACGTCCGCAAGGACGTTCTTGGCTCCCGGGATGTGCACCGAACGGAGAGAGAGTTCGAGACTGTCCACTAGGCGAAACAGCACCATCACCAACTGCAGGAGAGAGTCTGCTTTGGTCGACCCCTGTTTGTTGATGGCCCAGGCCGCCGCTGAGCTGTCTGTATGAACACACAGAACCTGCCCCCGCAGCTGACCTGACCAATGGTCGATTGCCAATCAAATGGCGTCCAGTTCCAGGACGTTGATGTGGCGTCTCACTTGGGTCGACGACCACACCCCCGCTGTTTGCTCCGCATCGAGATGAGCCCCCCAGCCTTGGGAGGAGGCGTCCACGAATAGGTGACGTGTCGCTGGCGGTTCCCTGAGGGGAACCCCCACCAACACATTGGACTCCTGCTGCCACCAGGAGAGGTGCTGTCTGAGTTCCAGAGGAATGGAAAACACGTGCCGACACGCCTTCTCCCGGACATGTACGTTTACCAAGATCTGAAGGGGCCTGAGCTGCAACCTTCCCCTTCGGTTGAAGTGTTGAGTCGCGCTCAGAAAGCCTAGCAGCCTCTGCCACTGGCGTAGTGGCAGAGGCCCCCGAAGTGCCAGCTCCAGGAGATCTCGGTAACGTTCCATCCGTTCCGTGGTCACAAAGGCCTTGTAGATAGCGGTGTCCAGGCGGGCGCCCAGGAACACCAAGGACGTCGAGGGCTGCAGGTCTGACTTCCCTAGACTGACCAGCCATCCCAACCGCCTGAACAACGCTATCACAAAGTCCCGTTGAGCCTCCAGAACAGACGGGGACCTGTTGTGACCAAACCCGTCGTCCAAATACATTGCGAATTGAACGTCCACCGTGTGGAGGTATTGGACGATGGGTTGGGTCACGCGAGTGAACAGCAACGGAGCCGATGAAATCCCGAACGGAAGGACGTTCCACTGAAAGTGGCGACCCGCTAAGACGAAACGTAGGTACCTGCGATCGCCATGATAGATGGGAATGTGCAGGTACGCGTCCTGCAGGTCTAGGGATATCATCGAGTCCAAGGGCTCCAGTAATCGCATCACTGACGGCACTGTCAAGAGTCGAAAATATGGCGGCGGATCTAGGAAGGAGAGGTTGAATTCCTTCAAGTCGTGGATCAGCAGCATTTCCCTGGCTCCCGCTTCGGTCGGACGAACACCGGAGAGTAGTAGCCTGGAGAAAGGTCTTGGTGCTGGATTTCCTCCACCGCCTGTTTGGAAATTAGAGTATCCACCTGTTCCAAGGTCAGCGCGAGCCGATCTGGGTCCAGCGCGCGCTCTACAGGCGAACAGGTCAGCGGGGGGCGGCATGCCACGCGAATACGAAAACCCCGTTCCAAGACCTTGCAAACGAAAGGATCGAGATCCAACTGTCTCCAGTTGGGGACATAACGTGAGAGACGGCCTCCCACAGGACCGTCCAGGGTCGGGACCACCTGCCGTGGAAGGTCCGGAGGTGTCCAGTCACTGCCTGTTGGGGGGAGCTCCGTAGGCGCGACCCTTCCCACGTTGGATGCCCTTCTTGGGGGTGCGTTTTGGCGAGGGGCCGGCACTGAAGACGCGACTTCTATCCTGTCGACCCCTTCCCTGAAAGGATACGCCTCCAGTTTTCGAGGTAGAGGAGGGCGCGCCCCCTCCCCTCTTCTTGGGCGTCGTCCCCTGAGGTGATGCTCTGCGTCCGCCAGAGGCCAACCGATTGGTTAGCTCTTGCTGCTGGCATTCCTGGCGCTGCTTGAGCGTTTCCCCGACTTGACCGTCAAATAAGGTGGAGGAGCCTGCCGGGGCCGACCTCAGGCGGTTCCGGAGCTCCGCCGGAAGGTTGGTCCGCGCCAGAAACCCATCACGCCTGAGGTTAGTCACCCCCGCTGAGATGCGGGAGGCGGACAACATCATCTGCGCTAGGTTCCCAGCGACAGAGCCGAACCCGCGGTAGAGAGCCTTGGCCCCCTGCTCCATGCCCGCCTCCTTGGTGAAAGCTGCCATCGCCTGGCAAGCGTGGGCCACGTGGTTAGCCAGACCAAGGATGCTCCTTGCCTCTTTGTCCAGGTGCGACAAATGGGAGTCTGAAACCTGGTGAGGTACTAAGGGAGCGGCAACTCGACGGATGTCGTCGTCCAGGATGAGAGGGGAAAGAGATAAGGAACTGCCATGAACGGGAAGGCCAGACCGGATCTTGTCAGTGAGAAATAAGGGGGGGAGGAGGCGACCAGGAGCCGCAGCAGCAACGTTAGAGTCGAAGTCCCTGCCCGCCGCCTGAAGGAGCCTGTGCACTGGCAGCGCCACCAGACGCTGCGTAGGCGCCTCCTCTTCCGAGCAGAAGGTCTCCAGCCTGGCTGCCTTGGTCGATGAAGATTCCTCTTCCAACTTTTGGATGTCCACCTGACACCAATCAGCGATTGCTGTCAGACGCTCCTTGAGATCGGGCGCCTCCACAGGGCCCGTCAGAGGAGTGGAAGGCGCTTGGGGAGCCCCGTCCCCCAAGTCAGACGCCCCCCCCTCTTGGTCACTAACAGCCGTGGACTCGTGGTCCGAGGGGGTGGCGCCCGGGGAAATAACCACCACACGCCTCCTCTTGGGAGTGGAGGGCGCCACAGGGGAGATCGGAAAACAGACATCCTCCTCCTCAACCCTGGCATGAGCTCGTTCTCTTGCCACGAACATTGAAGAAACCAGATCCTTCACTGAGGACATGATGTCGTCCGTCAGTTTCCTCTGGTCAAGAATAGGGGGAGAGGAGATCCTCGACCTCTTCTTCTTCTTGTGTTTCCTTTTCTCCTTCTTCCTGACGGCCCTCCGAGGGTTCGTTGAGGAAGCAGTGTCAGGAGAGGACCTCAAGTCGGGAGATCGTTCCACCCCGCCCGAGGGAGGGGAACCGCCAACATGTCTGACTGGTGATAAATTCCTGTCGGACCTCACACCTGGATCCGAGAGGTCAAACTCGGTCACATCCTCCGAAATGACCAGGTCGGAGCCCGGGGAGGCGTCATCAGCGGACCCCGTGGTGACGGTAGCGGAAGCGGACGAGGAGGGCCGCCTGGCGGCCCTCAACTTGTGCTGCGTCTCAGATTTCTTCACAGCCGCGCGGTAATCACGATGTTCCGTAGGCGAGAGGTGTTCACACTCTCTGCACTTGTCCAACTCGCTGCACAAATTGCGACACAGGCGACAGAGCGAGTGTGGGTCGAAGCGCGCGGACTTCCGGGACCCACATCCACCACAGAAACCTGAGTAAGGATCCGACATCCCCGTAACACCCCTCCGAGACGGCTGTCCAACCCCAACCGCTTCAAAAGGACGCCGCTAGAGTGAGGCGGTAGAGCGCCTGAAGCTACAGGCGCCAGGCGCTGCTAAGCACCAGGCGCTGTCCAACGACAGGCGCTTCCAAACAGGCCGCCTAGAGAGGCGCCGCGCCTTACCGTAGGCAAGCGCTGTCCAAAGCAAGCGCACACGGGCAGGCGGTGGACGGGAGGTCTACCGAAAGCCCAGCCGAGCTAACCAGCCTAAGTGAACCGGCACGAAAAGCACGTGCGACCCGGGCGGGCTGAAACAGACAACAGTAGACAGAGTCACTGCAGTCAAGCACAAAATACAAGTAACCGACGAAGAGAGACGCTAACTGCCTCGACAGAATTAGCTAGGTCCCGCAACGACACGCAACCGCAAAGGAAAGCAGTAATAAGTGAGTGAAAAGGTTATTTAATACTCTAAATTCAGAGCCACCAAAAACACAAGTGTACTTGATGGCCGACAGAAAAGCAATGATGACGTAGGGTTGACCACCTGGTGGCGAGTTTCGGTACAGGGTAGAGCGGCGATAACTCTATCCTTACTCTGTGTGAAGGTTGTCGGAATTAGACAGATTAGGATAATCGGGCATATTGTTAACTATCGGGGAGAGTATATTAAATAATATTATATATATATACTATCCATGAAACTGCGACTGAAATAGAACAGTGTTAAAGTGCAGTTACATGTAATTATTTTCAAAAGATATTGGAAAATACACAGAGGATACTTAATGCAGTTTGTCTGATTCAAAGTTTATTGCATCGAACTTCACGGGTACGTTGATAGTTCACAGTGGTGTAATCCATGTCACGAGCTACATCTGGTGGGTATTTTATTCATGATAAATTTGACCTTAATCCGTTTTAAAATATTTTCATATAACAAAATAAGTCTCATTTGTTTTCATAGTGAAAAGTAGCATGTGGTCACAGGGAAACTATCAGATATCGTCACTGAAGCTTGAAAGGTTTATTTCGTTGATAAACCCAGTATTTTGTTGCTGACTATCTAATTAAAATCAATGTCATTACAAGAAAAAGACACGCAAAGTTCACCTTCTTTTTGCATCATTGAAGAGTTACCGACTGTTTTGTCTAATGTTATTAACGTCATAGTTTCACAAATCTTTGTTAACGTGTTCTACGTCACACAGAGCATATGTCTAATGACATCACATAAAATGGACCCCGTCTATCGAGAAGTAAGGTTGACTTGAATCAAAATGACAGACATATTTTGATATGACACTTATTTTTCGGTATGTCATGTTGAAGATGACATCTTTTTTTCTGACGATTGAAAATTATTCATAAGCGTTGCCCAATAATTGTATACTTGAAACATCGAAACTTTTAATGACCTTTTAATACCGCTGCAGCTAGCCACACATACCTCCCTTGTCGGAGAAGACAGAGATGGATCCCACCAACTAGGAGGAGAACGAGACCGGTCCCAACAGCAGCAACAACAGCAACAACAACAACTGGGAGACCAGGAGACTGGGTGCTGGAGTCTGCAGACGGTTGGTCTGTGTTCCGTGGGGGTAGTTCTGGTGTGAGGTCAAACATATAAACACAATGTCATGACATCCTCAACTATAGTGTCATAAATTACTGACGTGAACATGCTACGACCTACAGCTAACTGCATTGCAAAACGTATAGGAGTATTATGTAGTTTCATTTGATGATTTGCCTGATATCGGGTATACTTTGTGGATATTTAGGAGAATGGGCGTGCAATTGTGCAATTAAGATGAACTAAACATCACAGGTTTAAACAGTTTAGTACTAACCTCTAGATGCCAGGTATATTCATAACCTATTTACATGTATCTTAAGATTTCATCAAATCAAGAGATGAGACAGTATTGTTATATTCATATGCCTCTGTTTTTACTATTTATAGTTGTTACGACATACAAACGTGTCTTATCTGTTAACCATTAGGAAATGGGTGTACATCATTTGCATAGTTTTTATTTTTGAATGCTCCCGACAGCTTACCACATTCCAGGAAGACGCATACCATCATACTTATTCAATAACGAGAAAATTCCTTCAATAAATTGGGCGAAAAAGAGCGCAATTTGGTTTTATTTGAAAACAAAATCTATTTACATGTATCTTAAGATTTCATCAAATCAAGAGATGAGACAGTATTTGTTTCCGATTCAAATTGGACACCTTGACAAGCGGAGAATCGTTATAAATTATTAATTATTCCATCAATCCATTCCTATCCCATACCTCTATCACATCTCTCCTGTTCCCATCCATCTTCACAGCCAGCAGCACAGAGTCCGGTAGTCTTGTTACATGGTTGATTGTTAGCACAGTGACCACACACAGAAGAACAGTCTAGTCCATATCTTCCATCTGTACACACTGGAATGATACACAAGGTTTAAGAAATAAATGTTAGTCATTACATAAAGGATGGGACTCAATAAACTTTGTCAATAGAATACTAAACTTGTGTTTATATACACAACGTCTAAATGGATGACTGAGGTAGTTATGGCATTGACAATACAGATATATCTTTAGTTTTTGTCTTACCATCGCAGTTCCTCCCATCCCATCCATCATCACACGCATCGAGGCAGTCGCCGGTAGTCTTGTTGCAAACGCAGTGACATGTAGAAGTGCAGTCCTGTCCATATCTGCGCTCTCTGCACACTGGAAAGATAGAAGCATGATTCACATTTTTGTTAAAGTAGATGCCATGGTCAACACTGTGCATGGAATAATTTAGATGGTCCATGATCTTAAAATGACCCTTGTTTTGCACAGATCATATACATGTACCAGTGGCAAGTCATTGATGTTTCGATTGTGAATCATTGTCAAACGTTGTACTCTACCAGATGCTCTCATATCAATACTGAATTACCATCACATTTCCTCCCGTCCCATCCGTCCGCACAGACACATGGACAATGTCCGGTAGTCTTGTCACATGCTGTGTTGTTGACGCAGTGACCACATCTTGCAGAACAGTCCACTCCGTATATTCCGTCTCTACAAGCTGTTCACATTAAATACATAGTGCAAGATCGATCTCGGGTGACATTTTGATTTCAATGTTCTCATTAAAATTGGAGGACAAAACACATTTTATTCATGTAATAGAACATTGTTGTCGAAATTTGAATAATGAACAATCATTTTAATAATTTATTCTACCTAAACAGACATTACACACTCAAAATAAAGTTAGATCGACAGTTCTCTATTATGGTACAAAGTCGACGGTCTAACACACTATGGAATTGTCGATATAAAGGTTGGGTTTCAGAGTGAAATTTGAAAAAAAAGATATAAACGCGAATTCGCAAGGTGTTAAACAAGACGACTGGACAACAACTTCTTCAAAACGACGGTATACACGCACTCCTGCATCCGGCGGGTGAAGGTCATCAGAAAGTTCATACCTTGTTACAATAACAGATTGGTAAATTTGATAGAAATTGGCAAGGTATCTGAAAATCCTTGAACTTACATCCTAATATACCAGAAACGTTCATTTTGATGAAGTTAACGCCTTTACGTTAACCAAAAAAATACTCACGTGTTAGACAGTCATCTCCATGGTATCCGGCTCCACAACCCTGCTTACATCTCCCGGTCACTTTGTCACACGTGTCGCTTGGGTTTACACAGTTGCATTTCTGGTCACAATCTTCTCCAAACCAGCCATCACTGCAAACTGTAATCATTTCAATGTGCAATGCATTCATTAAACTTCAAAGACTATTGTTGGATAGGTACCTCCGCAATATTTGCATTTGAATTTATCGTTTCCCTTCTGCAATTATTAAGTTAGAAACATCAACAGATAATATTTACATTGAAATTGTTCGTTTAAGAATGAATTCCACATCAAGACCTTAGTTTGACTATGTCTAGATAACTGATGGCTCGTTGTTCTCAAAGTTAGTTATTAACTTTGATTACAAAAATTACAATTGAAGAAAATAACCTGAATGAAACAACTGACTTATTAACTTTGAATTATTAACTTGAAAACAGATATAATTATCTTGACTTTGATAAGAAATTTGGATTGTGATGAGAATAAAAGATATTAATGAGAAAAACGATTTTGATAAAACGACAGGATTTATCAACAACAGGCATAGCCATGAGAGCTATGTTATCTTAAGATGTGTCTCTGTTCTCCAAGTTACTGTATGGACACCATATATGTTCATATACATGTTCGTTGGCAGCATATACGTGGGAGAATTTGCATTGTCTGATAGAGTTGACTTACCAAACACTTGAACTTCACACAAGCTGAGGTATTCCGACAGCACTGTAATTGTCAGGGTGTGTCCTGTCAAAGTATCACCACATGCAACATCTTCAATAGTCTTAGGAAATGAATTATGTCCCCATGTTTTGCATTCCTTTCCATCTATTAGAATTTTCATCCCCTTCCTTCTGTATATATCTGCAAAAGCGTGTGTGATATCCTCCTCAAGAGATTTGGGAAGTTGTTCCTTCCATACTTTCAATGGAAAAACATAATCATTTTAGGTTACTTTAAGTTCATTAGAGTATTGGGATAAACATATTTGAACAGATAGTGAAGATAGTGAAGAAATATAACATGATAATATTTGGGTTAACACTACCTTCAATAGTACAAATTCTTGTACTTTTTCGGGCCGAGTCCCATGCGGGATTCGAACCTACGCCCTCAGAGTAAGGCAACAGCATTGACTGTACCAACAGCTTACCACACGACCATTTCGCTTTGACATAACCATGTTATTTTTGAACATTGCCAACATTCTATCTCATTGAAAGTTATACACACATATCTATATACATGTTTTCGGCCAAAATAGATGTTTCGCATTTAAAAATTGATCAAATCTATCATATTTCCTTTCAAAACATTGTGATTTACTCGAACTCGGTAAACTGAAGATGAAACGAAAGAATAAAAAAAGTCTATGATATTTACGGAAACAGAAATATGTGTTTTGGCGGTTATTTATTTATCCTCTCATTTAAAAGTTAGTAAATTGGTTCCTTCAGATGTTTTAAATAACTCTTTAACTTGAACAAACGTAACTATTTATCTTCATAATATAACTTACTTTTATATTCATCTTCCCTGTTGAAGATCTTCATATATTTAATCTGGTTGACTCCATTATTTTCAAGTTTAACACGCCACCAGGCGTTGACCCTGCTGTCAGTGGGCGCACAGCTTCCCTGGTAAAGAGTATTGCTTGTGTTATCATCAACAGCAAGGCGAGCTGGATATGAAGATCTGCTGTCACTGTAGGTTCCCTGTTGTGTGGCAATACCATGCAAGGCGACATTTTCTGCAATACACACGGACACATTTACAATATATAGTGTGCACTTTGATTGCTGTAACAACATGAACATTGTTAGATTATCAACTTCTTTATTGTCATGACAACTACATTTCGGTATAGATATTCATAAATAAGGATCTCTAACGAAACATTATTATTGTGGAAATAAACAAATGCTTATCCAAAAATTCAAATCCAAAAAGTCCCTTCAATAAGACTTCGTACCTTTATTGGTTTATTATCACATTAATCATTGCCATGACCTTAAGGGACAATACTTGTAGGACATCAAAATAAACAAGCCTTGATGTGAAATATGAACACATATATACTATTACGTAACAATAGCGATATTTGAATTATGTTATTTGAAAATGGCGCTACATTATTATCCTTATTGACAGCCAAAGCTGGTCAACAGTAACAGTGACCAGGTTAGATTTGTATCTGTACGCGGGAATACAATACAAATCAATTATTTGCCTTTAAGTTTACATTTTAGACGCTACAACTCTTAGGTATTACATGTATTATAGTAAGGTCGAGCCAATCTGTTTTATATGTATTCAATTGATTACGAGAAAAATAATCCACAGGTGATCATATGGTTATATAAAGACAGTACAATAGCCATTACATGTATGTTTAACCCTTTTCTCTACTCACTTTTCTGACAGTAGGGTCCATACCAGCCAGCTTTACACGACGAACATCTCCCTGACGGATTTCCAACACATCCTGTTATACAGTTGCAGTCACTTGCTGGAATATGTTTTTCGGATTTTCGTTTTAGTACGATCAAGAGGACTGTTAAAAATGTGGGGGGGGGGGGGGGGGGGGGGGGGGGGGGGGGGGGGGGGATTATTTTCCGCCATTTTGATTTTTTCAAGTAGCCTTTGACATGACCTTTGTAGAAAACTAGGTCATATTATCCATTAATTATCCAACTAACACTGCAAAGTTGAATACTTCAGACAATAATTCCCTAGATGACTACTCTTCAACACCATCATTGTCATCTTGTTCTTGGTGACAATGTCTTTGCGACAGCAAAGACATGGAACGATATTGTATACATTGACATCATAAAGTATACTGAGTATGTTAGTGGCAAGTCTTACCCTACAAAACGTGGTATTATGCTAACTCTTAAACGCTGGCTTGAGTTTCCTGGAGTTTTCTATTACTTGGAGGAGTGCAGTAAGACAGTTGGAGCAAATGTGTATGCAACATCAGAAGACCATGGTGTGGATCTTAGGCAATGGGAACAAGATGATGATATTAAACTAGTTCCAACCTCAAAGGGTATTCTACTATCTCAAGACCAGTGATACGACTGAGAGATTGTTGTGATGTGATGCCAGACTTTGTTCCAGAACTCAAAGACATGAAATCAAATAAGTCAGGCTCATTAAAGAGAAAGTTATTTGACAATGAGTCAGCATCCGTGCAACCAGTCAGGAAGAAGCAGGAGACCCAGTCTCACAACAACAATGAAGGTGAAAATGAAAAGCAGCAGGTGTTATCTGCAGTAGTCTCACCAATGGAAGAAAAGAAAGACGAGGCGGAGTGGGAAAAAGACTTACGCTTTATCCGTGAAGATATGGAGCGTGACTACAAGAAGTTTGAGCAACATATGGAATTGCTGATTCCAGGATATGGTAGCTTGGTCCAGGGGAAGAAGCCTGATCATCATCCAATAGGATATGTTGAAACGCTCGCATATAGTGGAGCAGTACAATGGGAGGTTGCTACTGAGTGTAATACATCAATTGAGTCACCACCAATGTACCTCAATTTAAGGTCACCTCCATTTGATGATGACGACAATGGTAATGCTAATGATGATGCTGATGATTATGATGAAGCTGATGATGGTGACCTTAGTTTAGATGAAAATTTTCACCAGGGTCAAATGGAGCATTTGCAATGTTCGAAATGTAACCCCAATGACTACATAAACTGGTGAATGCTTAGTGTGCGTCTAGACATTGAACTGTTAAGACGTGTTGTGCATTGCAACCTAAATGTGATTGGACTTCGTTTGAGGAAAGACTAGATTGATTTAAGCACTGGCCAATTCAAATGAAGCAGAGTGCTGTAGATATGGCTCATGCAGGACTTGTGTACCAGAACAGAGGAGACTTGTGTGTATGTTTCGAATGTCAAGTTCCCTGGGTAGAACATGGGAAATGGTCCCCAGATTGTCACTATCTTAGAACGTTTGGAAGACCCAGCACAAGGAGTGCTAAGGATAATAAGATGAACTCGGATGGAAAAAAGACAAAGGACTGATTTTACTTTAATCAACTGAATGTACAGGATTCATTTAAAACCAATATTACAACTGCTTTTTTAATGTCTTACAAATATTCTGGAATACAAAATTGAAGATATTGTTAGTTATCATCAATTTTAATTTCATGTTATCTCTTGGGTCTGTCCAATGCAGTCTACCAAAGGTCAAGAAGTGGTGAAAGCCTTGACAGACTTATGAAAAACACAAGATCGTATACTTGGTATTTTATCAGACTGATATGGGAACTGAATTCAATATAGGTTGACAGAACTTATATAATAGGTCGAGATAATGACTAACCTCATTTGCTTCAGAACATTCAAACTGAACGCATCACCATGAGTCAATATATACCATTTGTCCCGGACACTGAGAAATGGACTCGTTATTATATGTTACAAGTCCAGGGTAAACTGAAACCATATAATTTTGTCATGAGAGGTGGGGAACAGCAGGGTATAATGTCTGTGGACAGAACACTGGAGCTCTACGATCCCGAATGGCCTAAACTTTTGGAAGAAAGGAAACAAAAAGAACAGGCAAGGACCATGCTTTATTCTGAGCAGCCGTAAATTAACTTTGTCTCCCCTACACAACAAGTCGTGGAGCAATCCCAAGCTCAGGAAAAAAGAGTACAGACAAATTTAAAACGGTCAAAGGAAATCAAAGTGAGAGAAGGTCCAAGAAAACGAATGAAAACAATCTTTTCACTTCTATTTATTAAGTGCAATACCAAATAATAAAGTTAGTTTGAAATAAACCATTGAACTGTCAACATGGTGATGTGTCAAGTGTGTGGGGAAGTTTTTTCCAGAACTGACAATATGTTGAGACACAGGAGATCTAAACACAAACCTGCTTTTGAAAATTCGAAGCCACAGACAAATACACAGCCAACGACAGAAATCCACAGGCATCAACCAACGGTACCCTCATGGCCCTCCTCATGGCCCTCCTACTCCTCCTCCTCCTCATGGCCCTCCTCCTCCTCATGGCCCTCCTCATGGCCCTCCTCCTCCTCATGATGCTACTCATCATTCGACTGAAGAATTTAGGCTATAACATCCCTTTACAATGGTAGTTTCTTGGCCTCCTTCGAGTGATAAAAGAGAGAGAGAGAGAGAGAGTTTATTTCCTGAATTGAAGGCCGCATGGCCCAGAGTACAAATGTGGTACATAATCAACGCAATTTATAGTTACATGGTACAACAAATTAACATATATACTGCTAAAGGTATGCGAAGCAAATTTTTAACATGTTATATATTCCTCTTTAGGTATAATGCAAGTGATCTCAGGATCCTTTCATTTTTACATGCTAACAGTTGTATAAATTTCTGCTGAGATGGATATTGAACATAATAATTAGGTATAAGTTGTTTTCTACTTTCATGAAAGTACGGGCATATAAGCAGAAAGTGAAATTCATCTTCAACAACTTCTAGATTACATTTTTCACACATCAGGCAAGAAATATTTACATTTGTGTCATAACGTTTCTTTTGTACTTTCAGATTATGGGTTAAACATCTAAATCTAGCAAGTGCTTGTACCAGATCAAAATCGAGTGATACATTTAAATACAACTCCTGTTCAAACATTCCTTTGTATGATGCATATGACTTTAAGAAAGTTGAATTATTAATTTTCTGATACCAAGCTTGTATATCTAAATCAATACAGCTCTGTTTAAACATGGACATAAAAGTTTGTACATTTCCACATTCTTGGAATATCCAAGCATAAGAATAACCTGTTTGAAACAGAAGCATTCTGACACGAGAAGCCCAATTGATTTTACCATTTTCATCTTGTGCTTTTTGCATCTTATAACATGCATGGGGGTGTCTTTTAGAGTCCATATGAATTAGACGACACCAATATCGTATACATCGACAAAAATAGGTTACAGATAGATGATAGCGTCCTGTTTCACCAAGAACTACGCTTGAGGATGTTTTCTTATTAAGTCGTAGATAGCGCTTAAAGAAATTGCTCTGTACCTTTTCAATACTTTCTCGGTATGTGAAACCCCATATTTCGCTGCCATAACATGCTATAGGTGCTATTTTACTATCAAAAATTGAAGTAAATACTTTGAGAGTGAGATGTGGGTATAATTTCATAAGCTGATATATTGGGAAACAGGCTTTTGATGCTTGAACAGCTAGGGTTTCGCATGCCTTCGACCAACATAACCTAGAGGAGAAAACAATTCCTAAATATTTATAGTAGGTTACCGACATCATCTGTTTTCCTTTGTAAAACCATTTCTCAACTTTTTTTAATACTCCACCGTTTCGAAAAACCATAATATTTGATTTGTCTAAATTTACTTCAAGTCCCCACTTGCTACAAAATAGTTCTAACGCATTAAGTTTTCTTTGAAAATCGATAACTGAATCTGAAACCAAGACAATATCATCTGCAAACAGTAGTAGTTTTATAGCTTCTATGTCGTCATCAACAAATATACCTCGTAGTTTATCACTTTCCAATTCTATTACCAACTGATTAATAAAAAATATGAACAATAAAGGGCTCAACATACAACCTTGCCGAACTCCACTGGATGTAGAAAATATATCAGTGATCTTTTGTCCTTGCTTTACACAGGCACATACATTTTTATACATGTTTTCAATAACATTATATATTTTACCATGGATGCCATACTGCAAAAGGAGATAAAGTAGTTTGTTTCTATCCACAGAATCAAACGCCTTTCTAAAATCAATAAAGGCGGCATAGAAACGATGTTTTGGTTTCCTCAAATATTTCTGAGCTAAAGATTGAAGGACGAATAAGTTATCAGTAGTAGAGTAATCATGTCTGAAACCAGCTTGTGACTCTGACAACAAATCATTTATTTCTAACCAAACACGAAGTCTTTGTTCTATGATACATGTGAAAACCTTTCCTAATGAATTGAGTAGCGATATTCCTCTGAAATTATTTGGGTCAGAAGGGTCTCCTTTCTTAAATAAAGGAAGTATCATCCCTACATTCCAGGAATCTGGGAATACACCCTTGTCTAGTATTGAGTTAAACAGTAAATGCAAGTAAGGTGTAAAGTGAGGTGCATTTTTAAGGAACTCTGCTGATATTCCGTCAATACCTGGGGCTTTATTTAATTTCAAAGATCCGATAGCTTTTGATATCTCTTCCTCTGTTATAACATCAGATAGAAGATGAGAGTTATTGCACTCCTCACAATTCACACAATCATGGCTTTTAATAAACTTTTCCACTGTTTCATCAAAATCATGGCTATTTTTCTTAATAGGATTTAATAAATCTGCAAAGTAATTTTGCCAATCTGTCATTGAAATATTATTCACTTGCTGTCTCGTCTTTAACAGAGATTTTACGGCGCTCCAAAATGATTTACAATCTCCTGTTGTAAGATTTGCTCGGTCAGTTATCTCTTTGTCAAACTCTATCTGTTTCTTTCTACATGTTTTTCGGAAGTTTCGTTTAGCTTCAAGATAAGCTTCCAAATTTCTCTTAGAGTTTGTATTCCTCAAGATAGATAATTTTGCATATTTTAACTTCTTCAAAACTAGGCATTCTGTATCAAACCATTTTGGTTGTGTCTTTTCAGAATGAGTGTAATTAGTACTTTTTGATTTAGTTTCAAGGTGAGAGCCCGCTGTTTGGATTAAATTGCAAAGGTGATTTGCTGCCTCATTCACATTTGTGCTGACACACTCAAAAAAACTATTCATAATTGTTTTAACTTCGATTGAATTGAACCTTTCAATAAAAGTATATTTACCCTCATTGTTCCAAATATACCGTTTGGTTCGTCTAATGTCTGGAGCTGTTAATGTATCAGGGATTTGGGGGGGTACTAAAGGAAATGAAAACTGACAAGTAACTGGCAAGTGATCCGATTCTGTACGATTTAGAACAAATAAATCATGTACATGGGGTGCAAAGGTAGTAGAGCTTAGAAAATAGTCAACTAAACTGGTACCGTTCACGCCTATATACGTAAAACTTCCCAGGGGATCACCCGGTCTTCTACCGTTTACAATATGCATTCCAAATTCTTTACATAAGTTCAACAAAGCTAAACCAAACTTATTTGTTTTACGGTCTTGAGATTTCCTTGGCTCAGTAAACTCATCAACATTGTAAAGCTCTCCTAAGTTAATAAAGCGCTGATCATTTTCATCTTCAATGATAAAATCATTTTGGTCCGTTGTTCGAGCGTTCATATCACCAAATAACAAAAGTTCTGTATTTTGACCATACTCTGCTTTTAAACACGAGAGTTTGGAACTCAGCTGATCAATCCCATTATCGTCAGTGACGCTGTATAGCGGTGACCCATCTGGCAGGATGTAGACTCCGCCTAGGATAAGTGTCCTGTCAGCTGCCTTGAGTTCCAAGAACACACAGTTCTCCCAGTCCTCGTGGATGCGAGTAATGAACTGCTCATAGGTCTTGCGCACATATAGTGCCACGCCTCCTGAAAAACGACCAAAGTGCTTAACACGTTTGGCAGGAGAGAAGTAACAGAAATGATTTTTAAACAGATATTTAATGTTATCAATTTCATTTTGCCAAGTTTCTACCAGAGTAATGATGTCAAATTGTTCCAGAAAGTCAATAAATGATGAGTCTGCAACTTTACTGATAATGCCCTGTACATTCCATGTACAAATATTTAACAAAAGAGAGCTTTGAGAGTTTTGAGAAGACTTCCCGTGTGAACCATCTGGGCCACTGGCGAGTCCCTAGGGGTCGTCGTCTGTCTGCTCATACTGCTCACTCTGCTCAGTCTGCTCACTGTCACCACCTCCTCGGGACTGCTCCACTCGTATGGACTGTTGAGACTGCCGACCTTCAGACTTCTTGTCAGCACGATCACCTCGTCTCCTACTGCCACCAACCTGTTCCAGACTAGACCCGTCATCGGCTAAAACAAAGGCTTTGTCATTTATAATAAGTTTGTCATAGGATAGGTAGGCCGTCTTCCCTTCCTCCCTTGCTTCCACCATGATCGGGATCAGTGACTTCGTCGTAGCTCTGGTGCGTTCAGTAAAGTCATTTGATACATGCAAAGTCTCATTTTCCTTCAACGATCTCCTTGCTGCATCCATTACCGAAAGTTTGTCTTTGAAACAAAGAAATTTCACTATCAATGGTTTTTTATTTGATTTACTTTTCATTCGATGCGCTCTTTCAATTTGAATAGTATCTGCATTTGGCAAACATAGCTGGTCTTTCATGAACTTTCTGATGGTTTTCTCGGAGTCGACCCACGACTCGTGTGCATTACCAGACAGACCATGTACAACAACATTATTTCTCCTACTTTGAGCCTCATTTCTGTCTAATTTTATTTCCAAAGCATTAATCTTTTCTCTTAATTTAGTATTTTCTTCACGGATAATCTTCTGCTCCCGTTTGATTTCATTGCTCACTTTATCAAACTTTAGATTTAAAGCTTTCATGTCTTTTCTAATGAGTCTGAACATACCGGCAATGTCTTCCACCCCCTGGTCAGAGTCACTGACGTCAGCATGGTCTACAAACGCTAGCTTGGTCTGTTTGCTCTGCTCCTTGGTCTTGTGGTTCTTTTTGGGTGGTCCCGGGTTCGCCTCCACGTCCACACATTGCTCAAGCTGTCTAGGTATATAAGGTTGATGAAAACACATTTCATGGTCAGAGGGTACATAAGTGTCTATGCAATATGCAGATCCCCGACACGGGGTACATTTGACTTGATATGGCGAACAGCTTAAAGTTTTGTGGTCAGAAAAGAATATTGCCAAATTCACAATTAGCAATAATTTCAGTTGCCTGGTCAGAAAAGAACCGGCTACAATCAATGTTTTACCTTTAGGTAACCTGTTTGTTTTAATAGGCTGTTGAAACGAGCCGATACGCAGCCTCCAACACAGGACAGAAACTCCCATCTCTCTGTGCACTCACACCATGCAGCCCGTGTGACGCCTGTCTCTCCACTGGCCTCGTGCGTCCCGTGAGTGATAAAAGTTTATTAGTGAAGCAGTTTCTAGAGAGGATGAAGATTAAACCATATCCAGAACGAATTATCTGGTTATACAAGAGATGGCAGCCTTTGTACAACACAATTCTTACAGACGTTTATCCAAATGTTGAGTTCTTCCAAGGTATTCCTTCTGGGCTTGAAAAAGATGAATTTCTTGAATGTCATTGTTCTTGATGATTTAATGATTTCAGCGAGAAAGGACCCACGCAAAACAGATCTATTTACAGAGGGAAGTCATCATCGCAACCTTTCTGTCATCGCCATCAATCAAAACCTTTTCTATAGTAAGGACCCGACGCAAGGGCGAAATTGTCTCTATTTGATCCTTTTTAACAATCCAGTGGATCAACAACCTATCATGACTTTAGCAAGGCAAATGTATCCCGGAAATTACAAATATTTCATGAATCAATTTCAGTTGACTACTCAAAAACCGTATGGGTATTTGCTTGTCGACCTTAAACCATTTACTCCCAACTCTGATCGGCTCTGTCCTAATGTATTTAGTATTAAAAGAGAACACACACCACAGAAGATTCATTTGGAGCGAAATCTCCATAGAGTGCTGACTTGTGAAAATTACCTCTCAAACATGCCTTCATGTGATGATTGTGGAATAGTATTTCAGGACCATTCTGATCTGCAAAAACACAGAAAAGCTTGGTGTCCAGAGAGTGAAGGCTCTAGACAGAGTCCTCCTGGATAACTTGATGGGAGAATGAAAAGAAAATTGGAAGATAATTTCATTGCTGTGAAAAAGCCACGTCAAATGGAGGATTGTGTTTATTGTGAGCAAATGTTCAGTAATAGTCATAACTTGCAGAGACATCTCCATGATAAACATTGTCCTGAAATGGAAAATGCTACTAATGACGACGACGATGATGATGGTAGTGTTACAAACCATGCTGATAAACCACAGAAAGCAGGAGCAAGGAATAAGACAAATGTATAAAAGTGTACGTGAGGTAAATAAAGACTTTTTGGAAGAGAAAAGACAACTTTATTTGAAAAGAGGTCTCACTGAAGAAAAGATAGATGATAAACTGAAGAAGTTAACATGGAGAGCTTTGAAAGAAACATTTGCAATGGGGACCAAAGACACAAGGACTTTTGAATCTAGTAGAAGACACCAATGATATATATCACACTGTATTTTCTAAATTGTACAAATATAAATCTTGGATAGAAGATTCAATTAATGATGACGACGAAATGCTATCTGATGACGAGATTGAGGTATCGGAGGATGAAGATGAAAGTCAATAGACATTGTAAAACAGATTTATAGGAGTGCTCCTTATCCTAAAATCTGCTCATTGAAACGGGGCTAATAAAAAAAATGTTTGATTTTGTATTCTAGTTTATTATTTGTTATTTTCTTATGATACTCATGACATGAACGTTTTGAAATGGTCTTGGTTTAAACAACTGTTCTACACACTGCAAGGTTTGCATGAAATACTACACTGAATTTCAGTCCAGTGCCAGATCTTAGTTTTGCAATGTATAAACACTTTGGTGATGAGATCTTTCTTCCTGTAGTAAAAGTAGCCAACCCGGATATATGTCATACATTCACACACTCACTGAACAGATGATTACTTAGTTATTGTTCTATTGAGACAATTTTAAAAATAAATGAATGTGTTAACTCTTACATACACTCTGTTTCTTTGCGATTTATCAATATTTCATAAAATAATACTACAATAACATACACACATTGTCTTGAAAAAATACTTTCAATTTATTCCAATTTACCCTGTTAAACATACGCCAACTGTCCCAGCATGTAACTATGTTAACAAATCGAAACAATCCTTACTAACAAACTTTCGGTACTTGAAAACTCTTTCAGAGATAATACATCATCTCTCTCTCATATCCCTTAAAGGGTCCACTAGATGTAATAGAACCCCATCAACAGTGAAATATCTTGACTGCCCCCAGTGAGAATCACTCAAGTGTGAAGTGGCGTTTCACCCATACACAGCTGGGGCCGGGTTACTAATTGGCTCTCATTAACTACTTGACTACTATACTGTTGGTTTGAATAGGATGATCACCTCTTTGAGCGACCACTCGGCTGCCTCATTATCTCATGATGGCAGGTCATTCTCACACATTTTAATTGTAAGATGAAGATTCATTAAGAAGCTGGTAGCTTCAACTTGTGATGTTCACATTAAATAGATATTATATTTGATACTAAATATTTTACACCACTGTGTATTATAAAATATATGGAAACAAATAATTTAACATAATTGATAAAATATGTAGAGTCTGGTAATTAATACAACATTATTCAAAATTCCACGATTTACAAATGAAAATTGTGGAAAAGAATGGACTTTTATAGGTGTTTTTGATAGGGTCTAAAAGGTCAACTTACTAAATTTTTTGTGATACAGGATGTGCCCACTTTAAGGTTATCAATTTATGTGACATGTCAAAAGGTTACCTGCCAGTCAGAGTTTAACAAAAAAACAGGATGTTCCTACTTAATTATATATGTTGATAATGTTTGTGATGGGTCAAAAGGTAACCTGTCTAAACATTTTCCCAATTACAGGATGTGCCCACTTTTAGGTAATTCTATTTTTGTCATTTTTGTGACAGGTCAGTCGTTCATCTGCCTGCCTGTAATATTTTTACCAAAAAACAGGATGTTCCTACTTAAGGATATTGGTTGGTAAAGTTTGTGACAGGCCAAAAGGTCACCTGTCTAAACATTTTCCCTGATACAGGATGTGCCTACTTTAGGTTTATATGTTGATCACATTTTGTTTCTCATCTTAATAAAACATGATAGATGTCTAATGTAAAATGATTGTATTGTCAGAAATATTTAGATATCATACCTTTTCCCCATAACAAATCCACAACAATATCTCATTCATTTTATCAGTATCATGTTTATCTCATATCAGTTGCGTACCCACCCCATAAAGTGACATTTTTTTCTAGAAATGTTACAATAAATGTGGTTAATTGAATGTTTTAGAATAAACCATATCGCTAATCACTTGTAAATGACATTTTCAGAAAATGGTATTCAGACTTTAAGCTAACTTGTGTGAAGTCTAGGGTATTATAAGTATGCTCATTTATATGAATCTTGTGCCACATTCTTATCTGGGCGCATAAGAACGCATTATGTAATTAAGGAAATGGCTACTGAGTATTCAGTGTATCAGTGTTGCCCTCCCCACGGGTTTGTAAGCAGCTAAATTCATTCAGTTTGGTAAATAATAGACTTGAGTATTGTCCTTTACTTGATATTATCATATCAAGCTTTGTGTTCTTTTCTCCCCCAAAACTCCTTTTGAATGAATATGAAAAAGCTACAAATAGAGCTACAAAAGGCACATGGATTTGTCATATGGTATATCTTATCCTTCATTCATGTCACTAACATAGGAGTAAAAAATAACATTATTCCACATTATGTCACTCTCAGTTTTTAAGACAAATGTTGATTGTATTGTTTTATTATCACATTGTGGCCACTATGTGTTCCCAATATGTAGCCAGTCTACAACCTCTTTTCTAGAATAACATAGACTGAGAGCAAGTCTTTTATTTCAGATTAACTATTGAATCAATGAAGGAAGTCTCTCACTCTCCCGTGTTGATGTGTATTCATGTAAAGAAAGCTCATGCTAATTTGGCTTTTCTCAATAAGAATAAGACAATCGACAGATTAACAAAATATTAACAAGTTTTATAGTTACTCGACTAAAATTACCCTAACCAAGCATTGTTTGTTTCATTCAGTACCTTAAACACACAACGATTAAGGATATCACTGTATGTCCAGTTGAGAACTTCCTGCTTAGTTTAGGGACTGGTCAAACTGAAGAAGTACTTGAGATGTTATATCCTGTTCACATCCGTCGGCATTTCTACAGTTACTGACCACTGGTCAATGAAATCTCGGTTAATTTATCTTCAGGCAATTTTATACAATTTTGTAAAATGTTGTAGTACGAAGATTAATTAGTATGGATATGAATTCAAAAACCTTAATCCAACTCGTTTTCATTTGTAAACATTAAGTTAGCTCTTAATCAACATAGGTCTGTGAAAAAAGACATTTTCATTCAAGTTATTGATCACGCCTGTCAAATCAAAGTTACCTTTGGGTCACATGAGAGGGTACAGGTGACCTAAAGGTCACTTGAACCCCACTAATCAAAGGTCACCTACATATCATGTGTGAGGTTACAGGTCACCTAAAGGTCACCTGTACCCCCCCCCCCCCCCCCCCCCCCCCCCCCCTAATCACAGGTCACCTGAACCCTCCTACATTAATTAAAGGTCCCTTAAAGGTCATGACAAAGGCTACTTAAAAAAAACCAAATGACGGAAAATAATATATATGCCTGGGCATTAACGTTATTGCTTGATTTTCACTATTGCCGCTAAAATGTCGGTCAAGAATATCGAAATTAAAACAAAATTAACGCAAACAGGTATGTGATATTTGATATTTAAATCTGAACAATGAAAGCAATAGTTTCTAATAAGACAAACGTGTATTAAGTTCATAGATTGTTGGAGAAAGAAATAGGACATGGACAGAATATGATATTTGTTCAAATGCCTTATCGGCATCTTTGTGTCTATGAATGATACTTACGGCCTAACATCATGAAAACATTACAAGTAAGAAGGGTAGTTAATACTCACCTACGTGTACAGCGAGACAGATTGGTGTCACACATGCTAAGAGGAGACGAACCATCTGAAGTAATACATTGATATATATATATCTATATATATATATATATATATATATATATATATATATATATATATATATATATAAAACATAAGTAATTTTGTTTTAAACATCCTCGTTGTCAATTTGTAACGCTGCATTGGAGGATCCTCTCCCATCAGGGCGACTGTAATTAAGAGTAAACAAATAATATACATAAAGATAATATAACAAATAATCAAGACGTCGAGGGCTCATTGATATTGTAATGTAAGTCATTGATAAGATATAGAAGCTACAACATATTTTTATTTTATGTGACTTAACGCAAACACGCATTATTACTGATTAAGTTGCATATTTACAGATTATGTGATTTGCATAATATGATGTCACGTCTTGTAATAATGAAAAATAGAATACTTTCAAATCAATTTGAAGATCGGCAAGAATACACAAAAGGATAAATACAAATTAAAGGTAAACTCACGTTTGTCACAGTTTTGAACTCATATTTATACTTGTACTTATTACAATTATATGCTATAATTTCTGTTATAAGTGAATTGTGTTGGGATTCACTGTGCGTTACAACGGTTAAAGAATACAACAAATATAGACAAAAGTGAAAGAAACAACAATAGCTAGCAACCGTAATTCTACATGTACATATACAGTTTCTATTGGTTTACTCACTCTCGGTGGGTTGTGCTTGTTTTGAAGACGATAGGTATGTGTTGACAGTTACCATAAAATTTATCAAATGGAGTAAAAGCTTCAATACAGTCGACCAACACTCTCGACTGAACTGCAACAAGGAAGAAAAAGCGAATGGTCAGTGTTGTATCTTAAGATGGGATAGCTCTCAGGGCTATCCCAACTGTGGATAAATCGCTATCTCAAGTTTGGATATCCCATCTTAAGATGGGATAGCAGAACTTTTTAGAAAAAAATGAGTTTGATGAAAAAATGTATTTGATGTAAAAACTGATTTTGATGAAAAAACTGACTTAGATGAAAAAACTGACTTTGATGAAAAAAACGACTTTGATGAAAAAACTGACTTTGATGAGAAGACTGTTTTTGATGAAAAAAATACCTTGATGGAAAAACCGACTTTATGAAAAAAATGAGTTTGATGAAAAAACTTATTTTCATGTAAAAACTTATTTTTATGTAAAAAAGTGATTTGAATGAAAAACATGACTTTGAAAAAAAAACATGATTTTGATGAAAAAAAAGACTGACAAAAAAAAAGACTGACGAAAAAAAAAGACTTTAATGAATAAACTGTCTTTGATGAAAAAACTGACTTTGATGAAAAAAACAACTTTGATGAAAAAAACGACTTTGATGTAAAAATTACTTTTGATGAATCCATTGACTTTGATGAAAAAAAAAATGAAAAAAAATAATTTTATGAAAAGAATAAATTTGATGTAATAAAATGACTTTGATGAAAAAAAATTCTTAAATGACAAAACGACATTGGCAATTGAATTTGATAATAAATGAATTTACTTATGAAGAAAAAGACTTGGAATACACAAATGATTGTTGCAAAATAAACAGTTTCGAAATACAATGGTGGTACAAAGGATCATTTAAGAAATGGGCAAACTATATCTTTAAAGGGGAAAGGGATAAAATTCAATGCTGAAAATAATTCAAATTAATTCTGATGAAAATACTTTTATAAAGAAAATGAAACCAAAGATAATGGCAGAGGAGAGTCCTCTTTGTTGGAATTGGCTTTTATTTCTTAAATTTGAACACACAATTGTTTCACCAATAATACTAATAAGATAATTCATTTTAAATGCTTCCAATAACTACTACTTAGAGTTTAGACACCCAAATGTGGATAGATTAAATCAATTTGGGCCAAAACAGTTTCATTACAGACATTAAGTGCATTTCATAATTACAACATATATGTTGATAAATCGAGTATTTACAAGTAATGAACAAATCTTCTACCATTACATTCTAATACTTAATGCACTGTATCACGAAATTCTTACTGAAACTAGAAATATGTGCATGTGATGCACTGTGATGTCCCCCGCTCCAACTTTCAATCCAACCTAGTCATATTACCTTAATTTTCACTTATGCTAAGCACTAAGTTCAATACTGCATTTATAACGAGAAATAAAAAAAACAGAATAGCCAAAGTAGCAAAAGGCACCACTCTATCACTAGGTCTAAGCAAATACAAAGTTTGTTGAACAAATATTGAACGCTTTTGGAGATAGAGGCCGGAAAAGGTCCCTACCCCTCAATATGCACTAAGTTCAAATTGTTTCCATGGAAACCAGAAAAAATCAAAACAATCAGAATAACCAAAATAGCAAAAGGCACCACTCCACCAATAGGTCTAACCACATACCAAGTTTGGTGAACAAATATTGAATGGTTTTTGAGATAGAGGCAGGAAAAGGGCCCTACCCTCAATATGCACTAAGTTCAAATTGTTTCCATGGAAACCAGAAAAAATAAAAGAATCAGAATAACCAAAATAGAAAAAGGCACCACTCCACCACTAGGTCTAACCACATACCCAGTTTCGTGAAATAATATTGAACGGTTTTTGAGATATGGCCCGGAAAAGAAAGCATTTCGGAATGACGGAATAACGGAATGACGAACGGAGGCGAAAACATTATTTCTCATGAAAATATTTTCGGGGGACATAATAAAGTGACCTCACAAAAAGGTAAATAAATGGCAAGATAAAAGGAATAAATGAAGTGCTTACATGTCAAAACACCTACTTTTAACATTACACTATTAAAATAAATGAAGTTTTATACCGGCTAGTCTAAAGTTTAGCTATCCCAACTATGGATAGATCCCAGAAACACACAATTTAGCATGGAAATGCTATTAAAGACATTATTTTCCTTGAAGACATAAACTATTATCATATATGAAGTGCTTAGATCTTTAAACATGCACATTTAACATTACACTATTAAAATAAATGAAATTGTGATACCGGCTAGTCTAAAGTTTAGCTAATCCAACTAAGGATTTATCCCAGAAACACACAGTTTAGAATGGAAATGCTATTTAAGATATTAATTGTCTTAAATACATAAGCTTGTTATCATAAATGTAGTGCTTAGATGTTAAAACATGCACATTTAACATTTCACCGCAATACACAGCCACCATGGCGTTGCAGGCTTTTTCCCTGCAATAACACTACCAGCCGTGATATGAGTGAAAAACTCTTGAAAGTGGCATTAAACCCCAACTCACCTCACCTCAAAGCATTTGAAAACTACACCCTGCAAACGCTGGAGTGAATGAAGGCGCGCTATGAAGCTTCCAGTATTTCTATGGTCACTGAATTTTCATGAGCTAGCCTTCGCGAGACGTTTCACCCGAAAATGGGTCTGCAGGGTATTCTTAGTATTTCATGTAAAGCTTGTAATGGCCTTGACTAGGTATGATTCATTCCTCAATGTCAGCTTGTTCTCGTGACTTATAAGAGGTATGGACTCTGGTTTGTTGTAGTATTGATTTAGAGGAACTATAAATGTATTACATGTTGTGTCATGTAACACACATCAGTGAGCAACTTTTGTCAGATTTAACTGTTTGCAAAAAGTCTTATTTTTTAGGTTCATACTGCTGTAACTAAATCTAGTTACTTTTTGTTAAAAGGCAGTTTGTAAAGGTTCATCAGTTCACTTGAAGGATGGAATTACTCACATTATGACAACCGATATTGACCTTCATTATTTTCAACGTTCACTTTTTCATTTAATTATGTTCAAACGTGCCATTTATAATACATGTTTATGGAGAACTGAAGTTCACAGAGTCCGAAATGTTGTTGCTGAGAAGCTGTGGAAGATACAACTTACTGTAGATTTTTTAAAATACATTTTTTGTTTTATACTTGGTTACACATAAAGATCACATAAAGTTCGACAAGCGTCACACTCTTAGAAACTATCACAGCAAAAATGACTGAGTATCCTGCAATCTGGAAACCAACTGGAAACTGAGTAATAGGAGTATCCACTTGGTATCCATCTGCTGAAACTAGGTAACCTGGTTTCCAACTAGAATCCATTTTGGATTCTATAACATTAAGTATTTCCGTGATGGAAACCAACTGGAAACATTGATTATGTGTTTCATGTTGGTTTCCATTCCTGGAAATTGCAATCAATGTTTCCATGAAATGGAAATCAACATGAAACCACAACATGAAGTTTCATGTTAGTTTCCATTCCTGTAAATTGCAATTATTGATTCCAGAAAATGGAAACCAACATGAAACTATCAAGTGAGGTTTCATGTTGGTTTCCATTCCTGGAAATCTGCATTGAAAGATTCCATTAAATGGAAACCAACATGAAACTACCACAGCACACAAGACTGAGTATCCTGAAATCGGGAAACCAACTGTTAACTTGGTAATAGGGGTATCCACTTGCTATCCTATCACTGAAACTTGGCAACCTGGTTTCCAACTAGAATCCATTTTGGACTCTATGATATGTAATATTTCCGTAAGGGAAACCAACATGAAACTCTAATGTAAAGTTTCATTCTGGTTTCCATTAGTGTAAATTACAATTATAGTTTCCCGAAAATGGAAACCAACATGAAACTATCAAGTGTTATGTAGTGTAATGTAGTGTAATGGAAACAAATAATGAAATAGTTAAGAACCCGTGTATCCATTTGTTAACCATTTGTTAAAATCAAAAGACCCATAGAAACCAAATTAGTTATCCATTATTTAAAATTGCACGTGTATTCAAAGCAAAGAACTAGAAATTCAATATTTATTATTATGATAAACATGTTCAAATAATTGTTTCAGATGAAGCTTTAACAAAGGATGGTTAACTATACTTTTGAGAAAAATATTGTCTTGCAAATGTTATATTTATATAAAAAAGTAAATAACTGAAACCCTTGATTGATATGATATGATATGTACCGTATTCCATTTCATTTCTGTATTATTCATTGTATTGCGTGTGTAATGCTGGACTTACTTTTTAACATCTACACAATAATATCAATTACAAACTCTAAGATTAAGTGAGCCTTAATTTAGTAATTAGATGTAGGTCAAATGTATGCTCCGTATCGCCGGGCGCTCGCTGTCCACCATATGGTGTTATATAATAGCCAGACCATGTGCTCTCCCAGACAAAGAGCTTTGTTCATCATCCACATTTTGGCGCGATTATTTGCCAGTATAACCCGTGACTGAATGAAGAAACAGAATCTTGTCTGCCGGGTGTACGTGAACTTCAGTGGCAACAACTGTTGTCATTCACGGAGGGCAAAACAACATGATATTTCTGCATGCAGGTACAGTTCATGTTTTTCTTATTGTGTGTCCAATATGCTAATGATTGAAATAACAATTTAAATATAGTTGATCAAATACCTTCGAAATATTGTATCGAAACGATGTCAATGTTTATTGTATCAAGACAGTCTCTACTTAATTGATTCATACGAATACATAAAAATTACATTCTAAAAAAAACGACCAAGTAAGAGTTATTGTACTGATGTATATTTTTGAATATCATATTATGACCTTTATATTTAGTTAGAATATGAAATACCCTTTTGAATATTCATGTTTATTTGATTGATTTGATACTTTTATAACATTTCAGCATTCCTGCACTTATGGGAAACTTGAAGAAGGCGATAGATGACCTCTCACCTTAGCCTACAACAGGTATATGTGTTTCAAAACTTAACCTAAGAACTAATGTAATAATTGCAGTATACAAAATAATAATATCTGGCAAATCAGAACTTATGATTGTGTACCTTACTTAAACACTTCAAATAAGTAAAACAGAGGTTGTACCAATTTCAATTTATGTTGGTCATTAATATCATTTTTATGTTCGTTTTACTTTTACAGCCTAGAAGAACATGAAGGAAGCATGTGGTCGGACGAAGACTTCTGCGCTTGAAGATGAGCATACCATGTGGTCGAAAGATAATTCCCATTGAGGATACAGAACGTGTTAAGCTGAAGCTGAAGAGTTTGAAATCACCCCGGAGGATTAGTGATGTAATTTTCGCCGGGCTGTTTACCCGAGGAAAATAAAACAACCTTTTCATAACATACATTGAATAGTGATTGGCCGGCAGCACAGTATAAATCGAGAATATAACCACAGAATTATCAGTGATCCTCTTTCTTAATCAGCAGCAATGCCCTGTTATTTTACCTCGTCATCCAGTTATGGCATTTTGCTGGATGATTTATGAAGTAATTTTAAATAATACAATTTGTAAATGTATATCTAGGATCTTCATAAATAAGATCACTATATGGTATTGTGTACTTGATATCATTTGAATACATTCCTTAGATGTGATTGTCAGATGTATTCTCCTTTTTGCAGCATTAGTCAAGTATTTGCTCTGCAATTGACACTTACGTAATAAACTTCATAATACAACACACTTGTTTTGTATTACTAGTACAACAGGCAAAATGTCTTTTCTTTTTTGCAATTAGATATGATTAGATTGACTTTGCTATTGGCACTTTATGTAATGAACTTTATAACAAAGTACAATTATTTGTATCATTACTAGAATTATTTTCTCCGAAGCATTATTGCTCTTGATGAAGATGGCAGTTGCTGTAGGTGTTGACACTGCATTCATTTAAATCATAACATGCAAATGCCAACCATGAACACCAGGTTGAAACCTACAGTAAACCATTACACTGAAACCTACAGTAAACCTTAACATGGAAACCAGACTGAAACCTGCAGTAAACCATTACACTGAAATCACACTGAAACCACCCTGAAACCTACAGAAAACCATTACACTGAAACCAGACTGAAACCTACAGTAAACCATTATACTAAAACCACACTGAAACCTACAGTAAACCTAAACATGGAAACTAGGTTGAAACCTACAGTAAACCGTAACATGGAAACCAGACTGAAACCTACAATAAACCTTAACATGGAAACCAGACTGAAACCAACAGTAAACCTGAACATGGAAACCAAGTTGAAACCAAGTGTAAAGTAAGAAATATGGAAATTAAGTGGAAACCAAGTGGAAACTATCACATGGAAACTGAGTTGAAACCAAAAAGAAAGTTATTCATGGAAACCAGATGGATACCACTTGGAGGAGTGGGTAATTATTCGTACTGGATACCATCCGGATACTGGTGCAAAATTCAGTTTCAGTGTTGCTGGAAACCACATGGAAACTTATAAAAACTGTCTGGATACCAACTGGAAATACTGGTTTCCATTTGGTATCCTGTTAGTTTCAGTGTTCTGGAAACCAGCTCATTTTTGCTGTGTATGTTTATCTCCTTATCAATAAGGCATTGAATGATGGGATATATAAATTGCGAACTTGATAATCATGGGACCCCAGTATTTATTTATAACTTTACTTTACTTCTAACTACTTGTGTGGTCTGTTGTAACAGAACGAAACGGGGACACCCTTGAATTAGAATAGCAAGTTATTAGAATATTAATGATAGATTGAAAACTCCCCAATCTAAATAAATTTAGATCAACAGGTATATTAGGTTATACCGACTGTATATCCATGATAAAGGACAGTCGATCTAAATTTATTTAGATTGAAAACTCCCTTCTCTCAAGAAGTATATAACTTCTCGAGTAACTCCATGTGTTATTGTGCCCTGTGGAAATGCATATTTTGTGTACATGTACATATTATATAAATTTGTATATATTTTTGTTGGTGTGTACTTCGATCACTTTTGGTGTCATTGTATCTGCTTGATTTTAAAACTAGTAGTTATAATATCCGTTTCCTCTAAACACATGTTTAACAAAGACATTTAACATTAAGATATTAAAATCTTTAACTAGTGGCTGCATCATGAGTTTAAAAGTGTTTGTTGAAAATACTAAGTAGGTTATACTTCACACTCTGTTAGGCTTATAGATGCTAAGTTAGATATCATTGACGGTATGACTGACAGGTTCTTCCTACAATACAGGTTTTAGAACACTTCATGTAAGGATACAAAATCAAATGTTTCTCGGTCACTTTTTTTCTTAAAAGTGACGAAGGCGGTAGGATTTTCTTTTTACTTTTTGTTGGAAATAATAGTGCCAAAGGAAAAATACATTGTGTTTTTTTCATCAGAATATAGCTGGGAAATGCTAGAAGTATACAAAACAGAAGCACATCCATTCCTGCAGACCATTTAGTTGGTACGTGAATGGATTTTTGGATTAGCAAACTTGATGCAGCAAATTCGTAATTTATTGTTTTAAATGACAATAAAAAGTTGTCACGTGCACAAATAAAAGTGATGCGCTGACGCCTGAGAAACATTGTATGTTCTATTACAGGGAAAATGAAAGAACCAACATGTGTGTAAATCCGGGGTATGGGGAGCGATACAATGTTTTATTTGAACAAACCCTTTGAGTCTGGTTTTCATATTCCCGCTATATGTTGTAAATTTAATCAAACGTTTACCAGATTACAAATATCAACAGCAAGATAATAAATAATCCCACCACGATTATTTCAGTTTCAATGATGTAATTATTCTACCCAACTGGTTGTAAAATGTTCACGCAGTGAAACTTCACCTTGGTATGTCAATGGACGTCCTTGAGTCCGTTTTATAGCTTGGGAGTGTAACAGTGTATGCATTTTCTGAACATTACTTAAAGGGGTACAATACTGTAGAAGAAGTGAGATGAAATTTACCAGAGAGAAAATCAGTTAAGACAGGGTCTTTAATACTGGCTAACATATTCCAAGTTCTTCTTTTGATAACAAAATTCCAACTGTTAAATACATTACACTATAGTCCGGGACATAGAAGATGTAAATATCGCTTAATCCCCATGATTTTGATAATAATTCAAATATTTAATATAGATAATATAAATACGATATCATGTTGGTACTGTTCATTATATATGTTGAGAGGTTTTCATATAAAATGTTAATTTGACGTCGTTAGATACTATCGATTATGTGTTTTAGTGGTTTAGTAAGAACATGTAAACATGGCGTCGTTTAATTTCTATAATGTAGATTATGTATGTTTCAGCAATATAAGAATGTATAAACCAATGTCCCCATGCTATCTAACACATTCTTTGTTTTGTTCGGACACTGCAGTATCTCTATATGAGATGATTATATCACTGTCAGATAACTTTTAATACTCTTACATGTTGCACAAGGTGTGTTAAATAACTGTGTTCAATAGCTTTTCCTAAATCTTGTTATAACCAAAATCAATATATCTGCATAGCTGCAGTACTCTCTACGAGAGATGCAAGTGCATATAAATCTGCCACATGCTATGTGTCTCATATTGCTTTCTGCTCGGTGCTTGACTACCCAAGTATGTTTGTTTCAAATTGAAACCACTAGTTTACCACGTGTTACTTGACTGTTGTAATCCATGTATATATTTTTAAAATAACATTAAAAGTAAGTTTCTCTGAAATGTGTTATGCTTGTTAAACACGTTTTTCATCACTTCAAGGTTGAGTCAACGAACTTGAAAATTACCCCTGTACATATTGTACTCACAATATTCACGTTCAAAACGTGCATCATTTGGTAAAGGTCAAACATACTACAATTCAGAATGATGATAAGTTATCATTGCATAAAACTATTTCTGCCACTCACTAACGTCGAACTTGATATCAGAATATAAGGAAAGTATAGGGAGTTATAATAAAAGTTACATTGCTCAAATTAATGTTGATGTTTTATTATTTGCTTTTGAGATTATTCTTACAGTTATTTTGTTTATAAGAATGATAATCTTACACAATATGATAAGGAATTATATCAACAGTAAAGTTGACTAATAATTTTGAATGCAAGAGCCACCCCAACAGTCAACTGACTGATGTTGGTTTAACTGTGTGTTTCTGGGATCTATCCTTAGTTGGGATAGCTAAACTTTAGACTAGCTGTTATCACACTTCATTTATTTTAATAGTGTAATGTTAAAAGTAGGTGTTTTAACATCTAAGCACTTCATTTATGATCATAGTTTATGTATTTAAGACAATTAATGTATTTGATAGCATTTCCATGCTAAGCTGTGTGTTTCTGGGATCTATCCTTAGTTGGGATAGCTAAACTTTAGGCTAGCCGGTATCAAACTTCATTTATTTTAATAGTGTAATGTTAAAAGTAGGTGTTTTAACATCTAAGCACTTCATTTATGATCATAGTTTATGTATTTAAGAAAATTAATGTATTTGATAGCATTTCCATGATAAGCTGTGTGTTTCTGGGATCTATCCATAGTTGGGATAGCTAAACTTTAGGCTAGCCGGTATCAAACTTCATTTATTTTAATAGTGTAATGTTAAAAGTAGGTGTTTTAACATCTGAGCACTTCATTTATTATAACAGTTTATGTATTTAAGAAAAATAATGTCTTTAATAGCATGTCCATGCTAAACTGAGTATTTCTTGCATCTATCCATAGTTGGGATAGCTAAACTTTAGACTAGCTGTTATCAAAGTTCATTTATTTGAATAGTTTTATGCTAAATGTATGTGTTTTAACATGTTAGCACTTCATTAATGATAATAGTTTATGTATTTAAGAAAAATAATGACTTTAATAGCATGTCCATGCTAAACTGTGTTTTTCTGGGATGTATCCATAGTTGGGATAGCTAAACTTTAGACTAGCCGGTATCAAACTTCATTTATTTTAATAGTGTAATGTAAAACGTAGGTGTTTTAACATGTAAGCACTTCATTTATGATAATAGTTTATGTATTTAAGAAAAATAATGTCTTTAATAGAATGTCCATGCTAAACTGTGTGTTTCTGGGATCTATCCACAGTTCGGATAGCTAAACCTTAGACTAGCGGGTATCCAACTTCATTTATTCCAAAAGTATAATATTAAAATTAACTTTATGTAACGTGTACATACTTCCTTTGTAATAATCGTTTATGTATTTCTGAAAAAGAATGACTTTAATAGCATTTTCATGTAAAACTTGTGTGTTGGTGATCTATCCACAGTTGGGATAGCTTAACTTTAGACTAGCCGGTACTTAACTTCATTTATTCTAATAATGTAATATTGAAATTAGTCTTTTTAAAGGTTAATAGCTTCTTTATGATAATCTTTTATGTAATCATTAAAAGCATGTTAACGTTGGTGGGTTGTGAATCTATCAACAGTTGGGATTGCTAAACCTAGGCCGAACCATTCTAAATAAATACTCGATTTATCAATATCTATGTTGAATTAAGAAAAGGAATGTCTGTTATGAAACTGTTTTGGCCCAAATTGATTTAATCTATCCACATTTGGGGTGTCTAAACTCTAAGTAGTAGTTATTGGAAGCATTGATATAGCTTTAAAGTGAATTATCTTATTAGTAATAGCCAATTTCAACAAGACTTTCCTCTGCCATTATTTTTTATTTCATTTTCTTCATTAAAGTATTTTTTGTTAAAATTAATATGTGTTATCAAATTATGTTAAGCATTGAATGTATCCCTTTCCCCTTTAAAGTTATATTTTGCCCATTTTTTAATGATCCTTTGTATCATCATTGTATTTCAAAGTCTGTTGTGTATTCATTTGTGTATTCTAAGTCTTTTTCTTCATAAGTAAATTCATTTATTATCAAATTCAATTTCAATGGATTCATCAAAAGTCATTTTTTCATCGAAGTCGTTTTTTTCATCAAAGTCAGTTTTTTTATATCAAAGTCAGTTCTTCATCAAAGTCGTTTTGTCATTTAAATGATTTTTTCATCAAAATCATCTTATTCCATCAAATTCATTCTTTTCTTGAAATTCATTTTTTAAAATCCAAGTTTGTTTTTTTCATCAAATTCGTTTTTTTCATCAAAGTCATTTTTTTCATCAAAGTCGGTTTTTTCATCAAAGTCGGTTTTTTCATCAAAGTCATTTTTTTCATCAAAGTCGGTTTTTTCATCAAAGTCGGTTTTTTCATCAAAGTCGTTTTTTTCATCAGTCGTTTTTTTCATCAAAGTCGGTTTTTTCATCAAAGTCGGTTTTTTCATCAAAATCAGCTTTTTCATCATGGATTAGATCCATACTTGGGATACAACAGTCAGAACCGTAGGATAATATTATTCACATGCTGGTTGTCATACATACTATTTCCGTCAATTTAAATGCGTTCTTTGCCATTTTAATAATTCAAACAAAACAAAACTCACACTAACAGTAGCATTATTAGTTAATCCCCACGAAGGTATATAGTCAATGAGTGAAATTAGCTTTAACGAATTTAAGTTGATTGTTATTAAAATTAAACTATATTTCACTAGAATTAACCTAAAATATTGTTAGACTTAATATTCACTTCACAAAGTCACTCAATATTGCATCTAACCTACACAGAATTAAGGGACTATTAAAAAGCATTGCCAACAGTGTCAACACTTTAGTTCATAAAACCACAGGTATGATGAGACACTGATAACGACTGATGGTAGCAGACCCCTGTCGTTACATAGTCACATGACTGTACACATGAACACTCTTCTAATGTATCTGATTCTATCTCGCTATGTGATTGCTTGGATAACCAATAATGGGTAGAATGTTCAGGAAAGCAGTTTCATTTCTGATCTTATTCGGACTTCAATGTTGAGTTACCTCATGCACGGCTCATACACTGGTAACGTGTTACCTTAGACAGACTGATACGTACATCCTCCAGTCAGGATTACGAATCTAAGTCTTTACAACAGTTAAATGTCACTACTCAATCATACTTAGTTAGTCTATGAAGATATCTTAACATAAAGGTTTATATTCGTGTTATGAACATGGGAATTTTAAATTATTAGAATTATTAGAAATTATTATATTATAGAATAATCCCGTAAGTACGTACCTTATTATTTCAAGGTGATGAACAGTTATATTCTGAAACAGCTACTTTTGATCAGCAGGATGTAATGATTGAAACAAGTAAATACTTGTATGAAAGATCGGTTTGGCACGGTCAAAATTGAGATACTGGATTTTCCTTGACAACACCTAGTAACTACGAAAGAAGATTAGAATATCATAAATTTATATTCGAACGAGATTGATTAATTGATAAAAATCACTTATGGTGTAACATGACAATCTCATTAATTTCATTCCCAAAAAACATTTAGGTTTTAGTTTTGGGCAAACAATAATTGATAGGCCATCAAAAGATTCTCAATCTCTTTGAGAAAAAGCCTCACTGATCCAGTAAAAGAACACGCTCAGCCATGGCTGTTTTAACTGTTATCTTAAACTATAAACAGTAAACACAATATAATTGACAATCATCTCATAAATTATTTGTAAGTGTTTGATCAGG
Source organism: Gibbula magus (assembly GCA_936450465.1). NCBI lineage: Eukaryota > Metazoa > Mollusca > Gastropoda > Trochida > Trochidae > Gibbula > Gibbula magus. The sequence goes on along the minus strand of OW388290.1, from coordinate 44,292,070 downwards.
TACACCGTGTGGCATGGTTATGATAGACTGAATTGTAGTCACTAAAACTTAGTCACTTAGAACCGACATATTGTGTTTAGAAGAGAAACATTACAAATCTCAGTATTGGGTCAGTGTTTTAAGAAAATAATTATTACAAATAAATCTTCTCAAAAACATAACTGATTTAATTGTTTATAAATGTGCATGCATTATCAAAGTAGATAATAACTGATCTCCACTACCCCTGAGACAACATTGCTAGGTTCAATTAATATTATTGGACAATCTGATTGTTTTGCTGTTTAGTTCGGTTCAGATTTTATTGTAATTAAACATAGTTTAGTACAATTCCAATTCAGTCAACACCAACAGAATCAGTATATTTTCTTGTCCCTCCTTTTGCAGTACTCGTATAAACTAACGGGCAAAAGAAACGATACCAAACTTTCAGATGTAATATTTTTTTACGAAACTGTTGAAAATGCAAATACACGACATTGAAATGATTTCCCTATATCAGAAATCATATGTGTCACGTAAATTGTTACGTTTTGGCGATCCGTTTCCGGGAAATTGTATTAAAGCGAGAATTTGTAACATCAAAATCACATAATGCACGTGCATCATTTGATATAAAAGATGTGTCTTATCATTCAACGACATACCACTTCTTCAACTGTACGGGAAAACATGGCAATATTATCACCAAGAGAGAGAGAGGGAGAGAGAGAGAGAGAGAGAGAGAGGGAGAGAGAGAGGGAGAGAGAGAGAGAGAGAGAGAGAGAGAGAGAGAGAGAGAGAGAGAGAGAGAGAGACCCGTCGGAATGGTGCAGATGGGTGCAACGTATGCACACGTGGGGTTAGGGTTATGAGCCGTAACAGGCATACGGGGAGGACAGTAGACTTGCCGAGGAGTGGAAGACCCCGCGTAACAACCGTCAACGAAGACCGCCATTTGCGAATTCTTCATCTGCGGAACCGCTTCCTGTCAGTGACGGAATCAGCGACGAATGGCCTTGGACATGCTGTCAGTCGAAAGACAGTGGCCAGACGTCTGAGACAACATGGTATTCGCGCCTTCAGACCCAACCGTGGCGTGCACCTGACGCGTCAACATCGACGTCAACGTCTCCAGTGGGCACGTAACGTTCGGCAGTGGTAGGCCCGGGACTGGCGAAGGGTAATCTTTTCGGATGAGAATCGCTTCCAACTATTCAGAAATGATGGAAGAGCGAGGGTGTATAGACGTCGTGGTGAACGTTGGCGACGTCGTTGTGTTCAGACTTTTGTACCCTTTGGCGGTGGCAGCGTCATGGTGTGGGGCGGAATTAGCGGACAAGGGAAGACTGATCTCGTTGTGGTTGATGGGAACATCAATGCAGAGAGGTACATCGATCAGATTCTCCGCCAGTGCTCCTACCATTCCTGCAACAGCACAACAACAGAACCCTCTTCCAGCAGGATAACGCCCGTCCCCATACAGCCCGTATTGACTTGTCACCCATCGAACATTTATGGGACCATTTGGATCGTCAAGTCCGTCAAAGAGCTGTGGTTCCAGGAAACCTCCAAGAGCTTGCCCAAGCCCTGAGAGAGGAATGGCAGAGAATACCAGAACGTGTCAACTTGCGTCTGGTATTCTCAGCACGACGTCGAGTTCGGGCATGCATCGAGGCCCATGGCGGTCATACAAGATACTGACATACTTGTTGTTGTGGGTGTTGTATTCTTAGGTGCTGATCGAATCCAGGACAATTTCATGAGTGAACTTTAAGGAGTTGTACTTCATAACACACTGACCTGAAATACCTCAATATGTGATTGTTTGATAAACGTGTTATCTGTTTTCATAATGGAAATGAAATAAAAGATGTGTCATTTATTATTTGTCATTTATTGGTCAAGTATACTTGGTGTCGTTTCTTTTGCCCGTTTGTTTATATAGATTGCTTTCCTGTTGCAAGTGAAATGTGCTACATTTCATTAAATAAACAAAACAAAGAGAGAGCTATCCTGCCATGTCCACTTGTCACGTTAATGTTTTGGTACATGTAGGTACTATTTGAGTGTTGCATTAAAGCCTGTACATGTCCACTTGTCACCTAATGTATTATTACATGTAGGTACTATTTGAGTGTTCTGCTGCACAGGAAATGTACACAAATCCAGCGAATGGGATAATTTTGTTGGATCATGCGATGATAGAAAATTTAAGACATTTGTGTCCACTTGTAAAAGTTTGTCATTATTTCATATTGAAAATATGACGTCGCTTCTGTTTAACCTTATGGGGAATTACCTGGACCATAAGTCAATACTGATTTAAGTCAATACTTACGACTTCTTAATTCTAAGAGAGCTTGCTGTGATTAAAGGGATTACTACGTTTAAACTTAGTAGCATTATTATCTTGATGCAAGGGCAGCACAAATCAGGTCAATAGTCAATGAAATGAAGCAACATCAACGAGTAGAACGTTTACCCATATATGTAGTCCACCAAGAAGAAATGACATAAACTACGTGCAAAAGAAAGTATATACCTTAGTTGATTTTATCATATGTACGAGTTTCAATTACAAATATTTGAGTTTTCGATGCCGTACTCTAACACTGAATATTGTAGGCGTTTAGTCATCAGTCAAAGAATATTACTTCTTCGTCGTTTTTAATTTGTTTTAAAAAATTGAAATTTTTAATTTGATAATTCTTCAAAAATGAATTTGGATAATTGTCATATAAGACATATGCCATGGGAAAATAAAAAAATGTGCGTCATTCTGCACACATTTACAGCATTTTGAATATGGTAGGGATCATGTTGGTGTACATTTCATTTCTTACCTGTCTACATTAAACAAAGATATTTACGATAAAATAGCCAATCACCAATCAATTCATTCAAACAATTGCAGATAAGTGGTGTTGTATCGTGATGGAAGATGCGACTCGTGGTGTACCCAGCAAGTTGACGGGACATCGCTGATGGTGTCATAGTTTTGTGATTGCAGACTTTGAAAGTATTATAAAATGTTGATTTTGATGAAAATAAAAATTTCTTCCGTTATATCGGCACTAAGGTAATATCCAGGACTATGAAAGTCGTAAGTGCCATACATTAACATTGGCTTACGACTATCTTAGCACTAAGACAGCTTCGAAAATATGGGCCCTGGTATGAATACTTGTGATCACGTAAGCAAGGTAGTTAGAGAGAACATAATATGGTCCAAAGATACTTATATTATTTATTAAAAGATATGTGATGCACAATAGCCATTCACTAAAGAAAAAATATTAACATAGTGAAAAGTATGACCAAAAAAAAGATAAATACCAAGCGGCTTGATGTTAGTTTTGTATGATATAAAAACAGAAATAAATAAATTCATTTTGCATAATATATATCGTATTTACAGATTTAAACTTTACAACATTTTATAAAAAAAATCGCCATATGTATAAAAAACGACATCTTTACGATGTAGCAACTCAACCATTAACAAGAATCCTGTAATTAAAGCTTAAAAACATAATAAGAATGTACACACAGTATTTTAATTTCATTCAAAAATGATGTTTGTCTAAACCGAACGTCTCTGATAAGTAAACGTTTGCTCAGTATTACCATACATTAAGTGGGGGAGATGTACATCACCGATTTGGATAATTATGAAAAATCAAAACATTTTTTTAGCAATTTATGTCATATGTTTATCATATTCAGTGACTTGGTAACTTCTCAATGTCAATGAAATAAACATATCCTCATGATATATCAAATGAAATAAGAAAAAAAGTAAATAATTACTTGATTTACACTCAAAAGCAAAAGAAACGTCCTCACATTTTCAACTGTGTAAAAAAACGAAATACTGCTTCCGGAGGAAGTCGGTTTTAAATGTTTGTTATAGGGATGTGATTTGTAATGAGGTACCCGTAATTACATCCATCAGAGTGTTATACTTTTATTTCCATGTCTGTTTAAGTACACTTGAGCCGCTGAAATGATCACTTTTTCAAATTGGTTTTTGGCCAGAATGTTTGAAATTTAACTTTAAAATTATTTTTTTCATTCTATTTGTTTTAATTTTAATTTTTGACGCATCTTTTCTGTAGAACATCATTAAATAAGTCAGAAAAGCCCCTTTTGACTATCCTTTCTTGTCTAGTTAAGGATATTCGAAAACGACGATTTCTTCAACATGTGATTCTCAGAAATAAGAAGATAATGTTTTGATATTTCAAATGTAATTTAGTCGGCTTCTAAAGACAGTCGTATTTATTACTCGTGGATTGAATTATATTGTACTTTTTATGATGACGTTCATTTGTGGTTGAGTGTACTTAAACATAATTACACTTCTACGAAATAACCCTCTACAAACTGGACCCTTCTACGATACCCCTGTAAATATTCCAATCAGCCATGTCTTTTTTAACAATAGGATAATCAAGCTATCGACTAAATGAAGATATAAATATTGCATCACCAATTAAATTGCCGGATGTTGTGTAAAACACGGCAGATACGCCTCTGTTACCACAACGACCCTTTTCAGTTCGTCCGACGGCCAAACTAAACCACTTCATTGTCCGCAATACAACGTACATTGGAAATTCGGTTTGTGCATTTTGCACCCAGCAGCCAGTCTAGCGCCAGTTCAAGCGTTGTTCTGTCCTTATGATGCTGAGTGCCAAGCAAGGAAGCAACAACTCCCATCTTTTAAAGCCTTTTTGGGATGACGAGACAGGGAATCGAAGCCCTGTCTTCGGGGTAATGAGCGGACACTCTACCATTGAGCCATCCTGACCCTACCTTTAAAGTGCTAACGTACGTTATATGTCAACCGGTCAGGGGTTTTACTGAACGTGCAACACCTAAACTTGTTCATGACCTCCGTAGCAGTATGCGCTTTTAGCATTATACAAACAAAGTGTGCAGTTGATGAAAATTGATGACAACAGGGGTTCGATGCAAGGTTTCAGATATTTTGATACACATCGTGCTGGATGACCCCATAGGTTGATTCATCTACTTGAGCCAATGTTTCAGTGTCCAGAGCTTCATAATAGTTGCCTTCAACGCGGCTGCTGGAGTGAGCATAAGCGGAGACATCTTCAGGGGGTTGGTCAATGTTGTTCATCTGTACGCTGTCACGTGACTCTTGAGCTGGCTCCCCGGTGGAGCTCCTCACCCACTGCAGTCTGGAATGTAATGTGGAGGTTGAATAATACAGTTGGTGGCACCATCAATTAATCTGATCGGATTGAGAAAAATCAATATCCAAGAAAGCATTCTTCCCTCTGAAATAACAATATGTTACAATCAAGAATTGTAGACACAATTCATTATGCAATGATGCAATAACAACCATTAATGACAAAAGTGACACTGAAGAATTTGAGCATAATCCAAAATAGAACCGTGTGAAGGTGTTATTGATTATTTTCAAATTAATTGAAAAAATAGGTAACTTAATGGAGTTTTTCTTATTCACGGTTTATGCTATAAAGCGTCAAGGGTAAGTTGATATATCACTAGAGACGTAGTACAAACCATAAAAATTCATCTCATATGTTATGATATGATATGATGAGTTTCATCGGAAAACTCGATTTTAGGTTTTTCTTTTCATGATAAAATTTTAACCAAACTCCATTTTTATAGTATTTTCATATGACAAATTAACTCCCATTTGTTTTCACAGAGAAACTATCATATCGTCACTGGTTACAGAGAAAATATAAGACGCTTGAAAGGCAGGTTATTGCCTTAATGTCATTTTTCATTGCTGAATATCTCGTAACAATCAATCTCATGAAACGTAAAAGACATGTACATTACTTTTCAACGACATCTTTATACCCAAAACAAGTGTAGAAATGGTATATATTTTGAGATATATTTCAGTCTGTTAGTGTGGTGTAGTTCACCTTCTTTTTGCATCGTTGAAGACCGCCGTTTTTTTCATTATGTTCTTCTTCTTAACCTTATAACTTCACAAACATTTGTTATTGTCATCATACAATATGTTTATAAACCATGCTCCTTTCTCACTCACATTGTTTTTGTGCCGAAAGTTCTATAACCTGACAAAATTCAAATTATTTATTTCAGTCATAATGAAATAATAATATTAACACTTTATTGTTCTCATTACAATGAAATAGGAAATTCGATTTGTGCCAGTGGCACCCGGCAGCCACAGTGCAGCGCCAGTTCAGGCGTTGTTCTATCCTTATAATGCTGAACGTCAAGCAAGGAAGCAACAACTCCCATCTTTTAACGTCTTTTGGTATGACACGGCCGGGAATCAAACCCCAGCCTACGGGGTGACGAGCGGACACTCTACCAACATAAGCGCCCTAATACCATTTCCAAAGGTGAAATGCTGTACGGGATACACTAGCAATAACTCAATAGTAAACATATTCACATGTGACAAACCACGAAGCACTGATCAGCACTGTTCAGCACTGTTCAGCAATATGTAAAACTATCAATCTATAGAACATGATTGGATTATCTCCCTTCCATCATTCACAAGTATTCAATTATAAAACACTGATGTGTTCACTCAATATGGAGCATGACTTCACTTTTACGTAACAACTGGGCTTTAAATATGTAAATTCAGGTAATGGTGACTTTTCCTCACTCACAATGTGAAAGTGAAAAGTCACCAAACTGAAGAATTAACTCGATATTGAATATAATTACATGATGCAATGCACACATGAAAACATAACCAAACAATCAAGGGTCAACTCAATATAAAGTTATAAAGTTATCTTCCTTCGATGAGATGTTAAATTGACCTTAATTAAATACGTTCCTTACAAGTGTCCACGCACATCTCCAATTGTCAGATTTTGACTGTCAGAACATTATAGGATCCTAATAAATTGTCAATTTTTCATCAACAGTGTGTTGTGTGAAACATTAAAAAAATAAAGTTTTAGGATAATAATAACAAACGGAAATGGCGATAAAGTAACACCATGTATATAACGTAATTGCGTTTGACAATATGCGACTCAAGCGACATACAGGATGTCACTTTAAGGCAGTTCGACCTGACTGCACAGGCCTTGAATATATATTCGACCATTCAATGTTTGCCATTTGAAAGATGATGGGGAATATGCAGCAACTGACGACTAAGATAAGAGTATTGCGAACAACTAATGAGAAAGTGAATCTCATCCTCAGGGAAGTTAATCTAAGTATTGACAAACTTGCACACTGTCTATTCTCTTTTAATTCCTGCCCATCTCCATACGACAAGATTGTGGTCAAGGATCTGAATCTTGAAACCTATTCAAATACATTGATAAATGAATCCAAGCAACAGTGATTTTCATATGTTTTTTTTCTTGGCTTGGCATGGCAACTGTGCCATAACGATTTTTCCACATAACAAATTTCGATTAGCTATGCCTTTTGAGTTCTGCTCCGGAAACGAATGAACGGGCGAACTGAGGGAGACCATTTCAATATCCCCCACCAGCTTCATTGGATATCTCTGTGATATGAAACTTAGTGGTGATATCTCATGTTGGAGATTAAATATATTTTCTTACAATTGATAGTGTGTATACATATTGTTGGTGATATCTCATGTTAGAGATTAAATATCTTTTCTTACTATTGATAGTGTGCATATTCACCCGGTAGGTCGGGGTTCGATTCCCGGCCGCGTCATACCAAAAGACGTTAAAAGATGGGAGTTGTTGCTTCATTGCTTGGCGCTCAGCATTATAAGGATAGAACAACACATGAACTGGCGCTGCACTGTGGCTGCCGGGTGCCACAGGCACAACTAGAATTTCCGAATTCATTGTAATGAGGACAATAAAGTGTTATTATTATTATTATTAAAATTGTTATTATTATTATACATATTGTTGGTGATATCTCATGTTAGAGATTAAATATCTTTTCTTATAACGATATCTTATGTTAGAGATTAAATATCTTTTCTTACAATTGATAGTGTGTATACATATTGTTGGTGATATCTCATGTAAGAGATTAAATATATTTTCCAATAATTGGTATTATGTATATATGTTGCTAAATAAACTTTTACTTGAAACATCGGAAAACTTTATGATAATTAAATTAGAGAAAAGTAAGCTGCAGCTAGCCACACTTACCTCCCTTGTCGGAGAAGACAGAGATGGATCCCACCAACTAGGAGGAGAACAACCAGACCGGTCCCAACAGCAGCAACAACTGGGAGAACAGGAGACTGGGTGCTGGAGTCTGCAGACGGTTGGTCTGTGTTCCGTGGGGGTAGTTCTGGTGTGAGGTCAAACATATAATCCTACATTGTCATGACATCCTCAACTATAGTGTCATAAATTACTGACGTGAACATGCTACGACCTACAGCTAACTGCATTGCAAAACGTATAGGAGTATTATGTATTTTCATTTGATGATTTGCCTGATATCGGGTATACATTGTGGATATTTAGGAGAATTGGCGTGCAATTGTGCAATTAAGATGAACTAAACATCACAGGTTTAAACAGTTTAGTACTAACCTCTAGATGCCAGGTATATTCAGAACCTATTTACATGCATCTTAAGATTTCATCAAATCAAGAGGTGAGACAGTATTTGTTTCCGATTCAAATCGGACACCTTAACAAGCGGAGAATCGTTAAGAATTATTAATTATTCCATCAATCCATTCCTATCCCTACGCCTAAGGATTGTTATGCTATGGAATTGCTAAGATTAAAGTGTTTGTGGAAAAGGTAGGACAAGTCTCTTCATGTAAAATAAGGTGGTTTTGGAAAAGTAGGAGTAAGAATAACATGAAAAGGTAGTGATAACATAACAGTAAAAGTCATATGACACACTTCTTCGGATATACTCTCTTTTCATGTGAGTGGTTTATTGCATCATCAGACAAGGAGATGATTTCAGTTTCAAAATTGACACCAAATAAGGTATTATATATACTTAATTAGCGAGTCCACCAATCCATTCCTATCCCATACCTCTATCACATCTCTCCTGTTCCCATCCAACTTCACAGCCAGCAGCACAGAGTCCGGTAGTCTTGTCACATGGTTGATTGTTAGCACAGTGACCACACACAGAAGAACAGTCTAGTCCATATCTTCCATCTGTACACACTGGAATGATACACAAGGTGTAAGAAATAAATGTTAGTCATAACATAAAGGATGGGACTCAATAAACTTTGTCAATAGAATACTAAACTTGTGTTTATATATACAACGTCTAAAGGGATGATTGAGGTAGTTGTGGCATTGACAATACAGATATATCTTTAGTTTTTGTCTTACCATCGCAGTTCCTCCCATCCCATCCATCATCACACGCATCGAGACAGTCGCCGGTAGTCTCGTTGCAAACGCAGTGACATGTACAAGTGCAGTCCTGTCCATATCTGCGCTCTCTGCACACTGGAAAGATAGAAGCATGATTCACATTTTTCTAAAGTAGATGCCATGGTCAACACTGTGCATGGAATAATTTAGATGGTCCATGATCTTAAAATGACCCTTGTTTTGCACAGATCATATACATGTACCAGTGGCAAGTCATTGATGTTTCGATTGTGAATCATTGTCAAACGTTGTACTCTACCATATGCTCTCATATCAATACTGAATTACCATCACATTTCCTCCCGTCCCATCCGTCCGCACAGACACATGGACAATGTCCGGTAGTCTTGTCACATGCTGTGTTGTTGACGCAGTGACCACATCTTGCAGAACAGTCCACTCCGTATATTCCGTCTCTACAAGCTGTTCACATTAAATACATAGTGCAAGAACGATCTCGGGTGACATTTTGATTTCAATATTCTAATCAAAATTGGAGGACAAAACACATTTTATTCATGTAATAGAACATTGTTGTCGAAATTTGAATAATGAACGATCATTTTAATAATTTATTCTACCTAAACAGACATTACACAATCAAAATAAAGTTAGATCGACAGTTCTTTAATATGTAACAACGTCGACGGCGTAACACACTATGGAACTGTCGATATAAAGGTTGGGTTTCAGAGTCAATTTTGAAATAAAGATATAAACGCGAATTCGCAAGGTGTTAAAACAAGACGACAGGACAACAACCTCTTCAAAACGACGGTATACACGCACTCCTGCATCAGGTGGGTGAACGTCATCAGAAAGTTGTTATCGATGTTTCGTTCTTATTGTGTATTCACTTCTAAATTTCCTCTAAAAACTATCATACCTTGTTACAATAACAGATTGGTTAATTTGATAGAAATTGGCAAGGTATCTGAAAAACAATACTCACGTTTAAGACAGTCATCTCCATGGTATCCGGCTCTGCAACCCTGGTCACATCTCCCGGTCACTTTGTCACACGTGTCGCTTGGGTTTACACAGTTGCATTTCTGGTCACAATCTTCTCCAAACCAGCCATCACTGCAAACTGTAATCACTTCAATGTACAATGCAATCATTAAAGGTCAAAGACTTTTGTTGGATAGGTACCTCCACAATATTTCATTTGAATTAATCGTTTCCCTTCTGCAATAAATAATTTAGGAAACATCAACAGCTCATATTTACATTGAAATTGTTCGTTGAAGAATAAATTCCACATCAAGACCTTAGTTTTGACTATGTCTAGATAACTGATGGCTCGTTGTTCTCGAAGTTAGTTATTAACTTTGATTAACAAAATTACAATTGAAGAAAATAACCTAAATGAAACAATTGACTTATTAACTTTGAATTATTAACTTGAAATCAAATATAATTAACATGAACTTGATAAGGAATTTGGATTGTGATGAGAAAAAAAGATATTAATGAGAAAAACGATTTTGATCAAAAAAAAAATGACAGGGGATTTATCGACAACAGGGATAGCCATGAGAGCTATGTTATCTTAAGATGACATAGATTTGTACTTGGATTACAACAACCGACACTATATATATGTTCATATATGTATGTCTCTGTTCTCCACGTTAGTGTATGGACACCATATATGTTCATATACATTTTCGTTGGCAGCATATACTTGGGAGAATTTGCATTGTCTGATAGAGTTGACTTACCGAACACTTGAACTTCACACAAGCTGAGGTATTCCGACAGCACTGTAATTGTCAGGGTGTGTCCTGTCAAAGTATCACCACATGCAACATCTTCGATAGTCTTAGGAAATGAATCATTTCCCCATGTTTTGCATTCCTTTCCATCTATTAGAATTTTCATCCCCTTCCTTCTGTATATATCTGCAAAAGCGTGTGTGATATCCTGCTCAAGATATTTGGGAAGTTGTTCCTTCCATAATTTCAATGAAAAACATAATAATTTTAGGTTACTTTAAATTCCATAGAGTATTGTGATAAACATATTTAAACACTAGACATACTTGCCATTTAGATAGTGAAGAAATATAACATGGTTATATTTGGGATAACACTACCTTCAATAGTACAAATTCTTGTACTTTTTCGGGCCGATATCCATGCGGGATTCGAACCCATGCCCTCAGAGTAAGGCAACTATTGCCAGCATTGACTGTACCAATAGCTTACCACACGACCATTTCGCGTCGACATAACCATGTTATATTTGAACACTGCCAACATTCTATCTCATTGAAAGTTATACACACACACACACACACACACACACGCACACATACACACACACACACACACACACACACGAACACACGGACATATATATATATATATATATATATATATATATATACATGTTTTCGGTCAAAATAGATGTTTCGCATTTAAAAATTGATCAAATCTATCATATTTCCTTTAAAAAAAGTTGTGATTTACTCGAACTCGGTAAACTGAAGACGAAATGAAAGAATAAAAAAGTCTATGATATTCACGGAAACGGAAATATGTGTTTTGGCGGTTATTTATTTATCACCTCATTTAAAAATTACTAAATTAGTTCCTTCAGATATTCTTAGTAGCTCTGCAACGTTGGCAGTGTTTTAAATAACTCTTTAACTTGAACAAACGTAACTATTTATCTTCATAATAGAACTTACTTTTATATTCATCTTCCCTGTTGTAGATCTTCATATATTTAATCTGGTTGACTCCATTATTTTCAAGTTCAACACGCCACCAGGCGTTTTCCCTGCTGTCCGTGTGCGCACATCTTCCCTGGTAAAGAGTATTGCTTGTGTTACCATCAACAGCAAGGCGAGCTGGATATGAAGATCTGCTGTCTCTGTAGCTTCCCTGTTGTGTGGCAGTACCATTCAAGGCGACATTTTCTGCAATACACACGGACACATTTACAATATGTAGTGTGCACATTGATTTCTGTAACAACATGAACATTGTTAGATTATCAACTTCTTTATTGTTATGACAACTACATGTCGGTATAGATATTCATGTCTTGTTTAATCATAAATAAGGATATCTAACGAAACATTACTGTTGTGGAAATAAACAAATGCTTATAAAAAAATTCAAATCCAAAAAGTCCCTTCAATAAGACTTCCTTCCTTATTGGTTTATTATCATTTCATTATATTACCTTAAAGGGGCAGTAGCACGTCTTTTTTCGCTCAAATAAGTTGATGAAATGTATTTGAAAAATAATGTCACTAATAGTAAAACACCCTTCTCTCTTCGGAAAATCAAGTTAAAAAATTAGTGTATATGGTTCTGTAAAGCCATGGGAATACTTTTTGTCATTCGAAATGATGAAATGTGTTCACAATAAAATTGCCGCCATATAGTTTTTGCATTATACGCAACACCGTTTTTACCACAGTGGATCATTGGTTTGTGTAAAAAGATGATTTACCCTCTAAAGTAAATATAAATGACATAAACTATCATTATAAATTCAAAATTTGAAAAAATAAAATTTGCAAAAAACGTGCTACTGTAGGACATCAAAATAAACAAGCCTTGATGCCAAATATGAACACATACATACTATTACGTAACAATAGTGATGTTTGAATTATGTTGTTTGAAAATGGCGCTACATTATTATCCTTATTGACAGCCAAAGCTGGTCAACAGTAACAGTGACCAGGTTAGATATGTATCTGTACGCGGGAATACAATACAAATCAATTATTTGCCTTTAAGTTTACATTTTAGACGCTACAACTCTTAGGTATTACATGTATTGTAGTAAGGTCGAGCCCACCTGTTTTATATGTATACTATTGATTACGAGAAAAATAATTCACAGGTGATCATATGGTTAAAGAAAGACAGTACAATAGCCATTTCTCGTATGTTACACCCTTTCCTCTACTCACTTTTCTGACAGTAGGGTCCATACCAGCCAGCTTTACACGACGAACATCTCCCTGATGGATTTCCGACACATCCTGTTATACAGTTGCAGTCACTTGCTGGAATATGTTTTTCGGATTTTCGTTTTAGTCCGATCAAGAGGACTTTTAAACACGTGTTATAGCTTTAATGTTATACCAAGTAGGAAAATAATATTACATTTACCTTCACAATATGACCTTTATTCACCTCAACGCACGTATTCCATGTCTTTAGATACCACATTCATATAAATCTAGAGATTGGTCCGTGGTTCGAATCCCGCCAGGGGCACGGCAACTGTTCTACACGCAGTCAGGTTTGGGTGCAATGGGTGCAATGCTACACTGAATTTCCATCCATGGTTCGCTAGTTCCAGCCGATGCTCGCAAGTTTCACCGCAAAGCATAGCCACATGACAATGCGGGCTTTCTCCCTGCCATAATACTAGCAACCGCGATATAAGTGAAATACTCTTGAAAGCGACGTTAAACTCACTCACTCTATCAATTGGAACGATACTGTCAACATATAGTAGTTTCTAGCGCATGGATTCCAGTTTAATTTCTGAGTCCCACTGTTGAATTTATGTTTTATTTATGCTTCATCAGCGTTATAGAGATCCACGAGCTCTTGACAACTTTCAGTTCTTTGTTGGCGATCTTGAGTTCTGGGATTTTGACAATTGCATCTTGCAGATACTTTGGACCTACCAAATTGCTGACGAATAATGGTTTCAACAGATACGTCTACTCTTTAGTCACTTATCACTCATTGTTGGTATACTTTCTGTTGCTCGTCAGTTTGTCAGTTTATAAATTATATTATTCACAGTGAGAACAAACGTAATACATGGATCAATGTATATGAATAAACAAAATAAACATACTTCTTTCATTATGAAGAGCACATGTAGGTACCATAATTTCGTAATAAGCATATACACATGAACTTAGTTTGAGAATCAATATTTCTAACATTGTCATCCATTGACAATTAACTTATTAAGATGATGTACTGGCTATCTACTGTATATTCACCGCGAATACAAGTTATGTATTCTTTGGAGCGGTATTGAGATAAGCTATTACATTTTGTTTACCAATTCAATGCACTTATTTATGAAATAAATATGTTTAAACCAGATATATGGCCACCCGGCAATGTCAGTCAAGAATATTGAAATTAAAACAAAATTAACGGAAATAGGTATGTGATATTTGATATTTAAATCTAATCAATGAAAGCAATAGTTTCTGATAAGACAAACGTGTATTACGTTCATAGATTGTTGGAGAAAGAAATGGGACATGGACAGAATATGATATTTTGTTCAAATGCCTTATCGGCATCTTTGTGTCTATGAATGATACTTACGGCCCAACATCATGAAAACATTATTAGTAAGATGGGTAGTTACTACTCACCTACTCGTCCAGCGAGACAGATTGGTGTCACACATGCTAAGAGGAGACGAATCATCTGAAGCAATACATTGATATATTGTGATACACATCAGTTAGATGTATTTTTAATAAGATGGCTCTCCAGAGTAATATCATCTTCAAATAGCAACCCACATTAATAGTATTTATGGAACTAACTAACTAACTAACTAACTAACTAACTAACTAACTAACTAACTAACCTACCTAACTAACTAACTAACTACCTAACTAACTAACTAACTAACTAACTAACTAGAATTAATACGCATTTGGTAATGAAGTTTTATAATTTGAAAATCCTTTATTGCCATCTATTTATGTGATCAAAGTCATATCAAGCAACATCATTGGTTCTTATCTTATAATTACTTGAAGAATGGCGCCTGCAGTCCATGCTGTATTTTTAAATAGGAGTTAGGTGAGTGACCCTATTATCGAGGTAACCCTATAATAATTTATCGTGGCAAAATCATTTCTGTCCAAACGACTGATCTAGAGTTCTTATTTTTGTAGAACACTTAACAAATGAATAAACAAAATGCAGCAGCATTTTATAAAGTACTAATTTCTCACATTTGTAGTGATTTGAAGTCTACAGTGTAATTTACATTTTCAAAATTTGCTGCATTCGTCTCAGTGAAAAAACCCATCCAATGGGTTCTTACTTTGGTTTGTTAATAGTTAAATACTTATCAATCAGAAATGTGTAAATGGAAGAGGTATTGATGGTTTCACTGGTGCTAACTGCTTCCCACAACTTACTCTCCAAATAAGAAATAAATACGGAAAATTTACATACCTGCCATATTGTTAAAAGGTATCAAATAGACAATGGATAATATTTTTTATCATTTTGTTGGACATAATTGTAAACAATGTTCAGATAATTCAGAATCCATAAAACTAAAACCTACATTATCAAAACGCATAATTGTGAAATCTTAGCCTTTTTCTGATACATTGTCCAAGCTTACCTATAAACAATATCTTCCCAATAAAAGTCGGGAATTACACTTTTATGCAATAATATTTCTTGTTTAGTTAATTATTTTTAATGATACAATAACATTGACAAATACTTTTGCTTTATTTCTGATGATTTTACTTTGGTCGTTAGCTCATCAATATACATATATCAATGAAATTTCAAATACCCCGAGAATAGGGACGCTTCTGTTGAAATACACGGCATAGACAATGATTTTCCTTTGAATGTCAAGAAAAATATTTTCCATAGATATGAGTTATATTTTAGATATTTTAGAGGATATTCGCCACGTTTTCCCAAAAAATAAAAAATGATACAGATTCAACCAATCTGCATGGAAATATGCATGTAAAATGATAATGATAACAGGGTCCATCTTCATATGTGATGTTGTTTTGTCTCTAAATAAAAAATATGACTGTACCAAATTATAGTTAAGCAGTCCCCAAAACCCGTAAAAATATCGAATTCAATTGATGAACATTAAATAATGTTTCCTTTTAATATGACAATTCAACTATTGAAATAAACAGGAAAAGTCCACGTTTAACCAGTTGTGATGTGGTAGTTCAGTAGTTCAATGTCAAATGTTATCGTTCGCATTTCAATTCAAGCCTGGTGTTGTTTCCGGGTTTAAGTATCACTAACATAAGTAATTTTGTTTTAAACATCCTCTTTGTCAATTTGTAACACTGCATTGTTCTGGAGGAAACTCTCATCCTCTCCCATCAGGGCGACTATAATTAAGAGTATTCGAATAATATAAATAAAAATAATATAACAGATAATCAAGACATCGAGGGCTCATTGATATTGTAATGTAAGTCATTGATAAGATATAGAAGCTACAACATATTTTCCTTATATGTGACTTAACGCAAACACGCATTATTACTGATTAAGTTGCATATTTACAGATTATGTGATTTGCATAATATGATGTCACGTCTAACACTTTTCTTGTAATTATGAAAAATAGAATACTTTCAAATCAATTTGAAGATCGGCAAGAATACACAAAAGGATAAATACAAATTAAAGGTAAACTCACGTTTGCCACAGTTTTGAACTCATATTTATACTTATACTTATTACAATTATATGCTATAATTTCTGTTATAAGTGAATTGTGTTGGGATTCACTGTGCGTTACAACGGTTAAAGAATACAGCAAATATAGATAAGAGTGAAAGAAACAACAATAGCTAGCAACCGTGATTCTACATGTACATATACAGTTTCTATTGGTTTACTCACTCTCGGTGGGTTGTGCTTGTTTTGCAGGTATGTGTTGACAGTTCCCATACAATTTATCAAATGGAGTAAAAGCTTCAATACAGTCGACAAACACTCTCGACTGAACTGCAACAAGGAAGAAAAAGGGAATGGTATTACGCACATGCTGGTTGTCATACATATTATTTCCGTCAATTTAAATGCGTTCTTTGCCATTTTAATAATTCAAACAAAACAAACCCCACACTAACAGTAGCATTGTTAGTTAATCCCCCACGAAGGTATATAGTCAATTAGTGAAAATAGCTTTAACGAATTTAAGTTGATTGTTATTAAAATTAAACTATATTTCACTTGAATTAATCTAAAATATTGTTAGACTTAATATCCACTTTACAAAGTCACTCAATATTGCCTACACAACATCAAGGGACTATTAAAAGCGTTGTCAAGTGTCAACACTTTAGTTCATAAAACCACAGGTATGATGAGACACTGATCACGACAGATGGTAGCAGACCCCTATCGTTACATAGTCACATGATTGAAATATTTGTACACATGAACACTCTTCTAATGTATCTGATTCTATCTCGCTATATGATTGCGTGGATAACCAATAATAGGTAAAATGTTCAGGAAAGCAGTTTCATTTCTGATGTTATTCGGACTTCAATGTTGAGTTACCTCATGCACGGCTCATACACTGGTAACGTGTTACCTTAGACAGACTGATACGTACATCCTCCAGTCAGGATTACGAATCTAAGTCTTTACAACAGTTAAATGTCACTACTCAATCATACTTAGTTAGTCTATGAAGATATCTTAACATAAAGGTTTATATTCGTGTTATTATAATATTACCTAGTAACTACGAAAGAAGATTAGAATCTCATAAATTTATATCCGAACGAGAAATATATTGATTGATAAAAATCACTTATGGTGTAACATGACAATCTCATTAATTTTATTCGCAAAATCATTTAGGTTTTAGTTTTGGGCAAACAATAATTGATAGGCCATCAACAGATTCTCAATCTCTTTGAGAACAAGTCTCACTGACCCAGTAACAGAACACGCTCACACACACTGGCCTTAGAGCTATAATTGACACTCATCTCATAAATTATTTGTAATTGTTTGATCAGGTACACCGTTATGATAGACTGAATTGTAGTCACTAAAACAATGTAAGTTGGATGACAGTTTGGCTCACTTTATAACCTTTTTTTTTACAATTTTCCCTTCCATTTTCTATGATCGTAAATAGGACAATTGGCCCTACCCATGAAACTGTGGCGATAACATAATTATCAGTACATTCTCAAGTCTGTAATGTCCACTTGTCATATTAATGTTTTGGTACATGTATATACTATTTGAGTGTTGCATTAAAGTACATGTCCACTTGTCACCTTAATGTATAATTACATGTAGGTACTATTTGAGTGTTGCATTAAAGTACATGTTCACTTGTCACCTTAATGTATAATTACATGTATATACTATTTGAGTGTTGCATTAAAGTACATGTCCACTTGTCACCTTAATGTATAATTACATGTAGGTACTATTTGAGTGTTGCATTAAAGTACATGTCCACTTGTCACCTTAATGTATAATTACATGTATATACTATTTGAGTGTTGCATTAAAGTACATGTCCACTTGTCACCTTAATGTATAATTACATGTAGGTACTATTTGAGAAAGTCCTGCTGCACAGGACATGTACACAAATTCAGCGAATGAGATGGAGAATTAGATAATTTTGTTGGATCATGCGATGATAGAAACTTTAAGACATTTGTGTCCACTTGTGTAATTTTGCCATTATTTGGTCTTGATCACCCACCCACCCCCTCCTCAAATATTGGCGTGGCAGGGGTCTACCCTAAAATCGATAAACGACTTCTCCCCAAGAACCAAAGTTATGTGTTATAGCTCTATACAAGTCGTCGGGACAACTTTAAGTATAGCAATTTTAGAGGAAATTTTTTTAAACCACTTTAACATGATTTGGGATATTTGTTTACACCATTTTAATTGGAAGACTCGCCTTCTCTTCAAGGTTATTGCAGCCAATATCCTCCAAGATGGCTAAAGTTTGTTTTGTTCTGCACTGACACTTGAAAACAATGGGGAATTCACGCTGAAAACTGCTAGCTTGCCAATATATGCACATGTTCGCATATTGAAAATATGACGTCGCTTATGTTTAACCTTATGGGGAATTACCTGGACCATAAGTCAAAACTGATTTAAGTCAGTACTTACCACTTATTAATTCTAAGAGAGCTTGCTGTGATTAAAGAGATTAATATGTTTAAACTTATTAGCATTATTACCTTTAAGCAAGGGCAGCACAAATCAGGTCAATAGTCAAAGAAATGAAGCAACATCAACGAGTAGAACGTTTACCCATATATGTAGTCCACCAAGAAGAAATGACATAAACTACCAGGCAAAAGAAAGTATATACCTTAGTTGATTTTATCATATGTACGAGTTTCAATTACAAATATTTGAGTTTTCGGCGCCGTACTCTAACACTGAATATTGTAGGCGTTTAGTCATCAGTCAAAGAATATTGCTTCTCCGTCGTTTTTAATTTGTTTTAAAAAATTGAAATGTTTAATTTGATAATTCTTCAAAAATGAATTTGGATAAAGGACATATAAGACATATGCCATCTGAAAATAAAAACAAAATATGCGTCATTCTGCACACATTTACAACATTTTGAAAATGGTAGGGATCATGCTGGTGTACATTTCATTTCTTACCTGTCTACATTAAACAAAGATATTTTTACTAAAAAATCAATCAATTCATTCAAACAATTGCAGATAAGTGGTGTTGTATCGTGATGGAAGATGCGACTCGTGGTGTACCCAGCAAGTTGACGGGACATCGCTGATGGTGTCATAGTTTAGTGATTGCAGACTTTGAAAGTATTATAAAATGTTGATTTTGACAGCTTCGAATATATGGGCCCTGGTATAAATACTTGTGATCAAGTCAGCAGGGTAGTTAGAGAGAACATAATATGGTCCAAAGATAATTATATTATTTATTAAAAGATATGTGATGCACAATAGCCATTCACTAAAAAAAATAATTATGTATATATATATATATATAATATAAGTATATATAAGTATGACAAAAAAAAGATAAATACCAAGCGGCTTGATGTTAGTTTTGTATGATATAAAGACAGAAATAAATAAATGCATTTTGCACAATATATATCGTATTAACAGATTTAAACTTTAAAGCATTTTATTAAAAAAATCGCCATATGTATAAAAAAACGACATCTTTACGATGTATCAACTCAACCATTAACAAGAATACTGTAATTAAAGCTTAAAAACATAATAAGAATGTACATACAGTATTTTAATTTCATTCATAAATGATGTTGGTCTAAACCGAATGTCTCTGATAAGTAAACGTTTGGTCGGTATCAAAATACATAAAGTGGGGCAGAAATCTTAAAATGTTGAAATGTAATTAATAAATTTTAAATGTGTTGTTGACATAAATAACACTTTTTAATTAAAATTGTTGACGCATCTTTTCTGTAGAATATCATAAAACAAGAGAGAAAAAGCCCCTTTTGGCTATCTTTTCTTGTCTAGTTAAGGATATTGAAAATCGACGATTTCTTCAACATGTGTTTCTCAGAAATATGAAGATAATGTTTTGATATTTCAAATGTAGTTTAGTCGGCTTCTGAAGACGGTCGTATTTATCACTCGTGGATTGAATTATATTGTACTTTTTATGATGACGTTCTTTTGTGGTTGATTGTACTTAAACATAATTACACTTCTACGAAATAACCCTCTACAAACTGGACCCTTCTACGCTACCCCTGTAAATGCTCCAATCAGCCATGTCTTTTTTAACAATAGGATAATCAAGCTATCGACTAAATGAAGATTCGAATATTGCATCACCAATTACATTTCCGGATGTGGTGTAAAACACGGCAGATACGCCTCTGTTACCACAACGACCCTTTTCAGTTCGTCCGACGGCCAAACCACTTCATTGTCCGCAATACAACGTACATTGGAAATTCGGTTTGTGCATTTTGCACCCGGCAACCAGTGCAGCGCCAGTTAAAGCGTTGTTCTGTCCTTATGATGCTGAGTCTCAAGCAATTCAAGGAAGCAACAACTACCATCTTTTAACATATTTTGGTATGACGACACCGGGAATCGAAGCACTGTCTTCCGGGTAATGAGCGAACACTCTACCACTGAGCCATCCTGACCCTACCTTAAAAGTGCTAACGTATGTTATATGTCAACCGGTCAGGGGTTTTACTGAACGTGCAACACCCAAACTTGTTCATGACTTCCGTAGTAGTATGCGCTTATAGCATTATACAAACAAAGTGTGCAGTTGATGAAAATTGTTGACAACAGGGGTTCTATGCAAGGTTTCAGATATTTTGATACACATCATGCTGGATGACCCCATAGGTTGATTCATCTACTTGAGCCAATGTTTCAGTGTCCAGAGCTTCATAATAGTTGCCTTCAACAGGGCTGCTGGAGTGAGCATAAGCAGAGACATCTGCAGGTGGTTGGTCAATTTTGTTCATCTGTACGCTGTCACGTGACTCTTGAGGTGACTCCCCGGTGGACCTCCTCACCCACTGCACTCTGGAATGTAATGTAGAGGTTGAATAATACAGTTGGTGGCACCATCAATTAATCTGATAGGATTGAGAAAAATCAATATCCAAGAAAGCATTCTTCCCTCTGAAATAACAATATGATACAATCAAGACTTGTTGACACAATTCATTATGCAATGATGCAATAACAACCATTAATGACAAACGTGACACTGAAGAATTTGAGCATAATCCAAAATAGAACCGTGTGAAGGTGTTATTGATTATTTTCAAATTAATTGAAAAAATAGGTAACTTAATGGAGTTTTTCTTATTCACGGTTTATGCTATAAAGCGTCAAGGGTAAGTTGATATATCACTAGAGACGCAGTACAAACCATAACATTTCATCTCATATGTTATGATATGATATGATGAGTTACATAGGAAAACTCGATTTTAGGTTTTTCTTTTCATGATAAAATTTTAACCAAACTCCATTTTTATAGTATTTTCATATGACAAATTAACTCCCATTTGTTTTCACAGAGAAACTATCATATCGTCACTTGTTACAGAGAAAATATAAGACGCTTGAAAGGCAGGTTATTGCCTTAATGTAATTTTTCATTGCTGAATATCTCGTAACAACCAATCTCATGAAACGTAAAAGACATGTACATTACTTTTCAACGACATTTTTATACCCAAAACAAGTGTAGAAATGGTATATATTTTGAGATATATTTCAGTCTGTTAGTGTGGTGTAGTTCACCTTCTTTTTGCATCGTTGAAGACCACCGTTTCTTTCATTATGTTCTTCTTCTTAACCTTATAACTTCACAAATATTTGTTATTGTCATCATACAATATGTTTATAAACCATGCTCCTTTATCACTCACATTGTTTTTGTGCCGAAAGTTCTATAACCTGACAAAATTCAAATTATTTATTTCAGTCATAATGAAATAATAATATTAACACTTTATTGTTCTCATTACAATGAAATAGGAAATTCGATTTGTGCCAGTGGCACCCGGCAGCCACAGTGCAGCGCCAGTTCAGGTGTTGTTCTATCCTTATAATGCTGAACGTCAAGCAAGGAAGCAACAACTCCCATCTTTTAACATCTTTTGGTATGACGCGGCCGGGAATCAAACCCCAGCCTACGGGGTGACGAGCGGACACTCTACCAACATAAGCGCCCTAATACCATTTCCAAAGGTGAATTGCTGTACAGGATACACTAGCAATTACTCAATAGTAAACATATTCACATGTGACAAACCACGAAGCACTGTTCAGCACTGTTCAGCATATATAAAACTATCAATCTATAGAACATGATTGGATTATCTCCCTTCCATCATTCACAAGTATTCAATTAAAAAACACTGATGTGTTCACTCAATATGGAGCATGACTTCACTTTTACATAACAACTGCAATTTAAATATGTAAATTCAGGTAATGGTGACTTATCCTCACTCACAATGTGAAAGTGAAAAGTCACCAAACTGAAGAATTAACTCGATATTGAATATAATTACATGATGCAATGCACACATGAAAACATAACCAAACAATCAAGGGTTAACTCAATATAAAGTTATAAAGTTATCTTCCTTCGATGAGACGTTAAATTGACCTTAATTAAATACGTTCCTTACAAGTGTCCACGCACATCTCCAATTGTCAGATTTTGACTGTCAGAACATTATAGGATCCTAATAAATTGTCAATTTTTCATCAACAGTGTGTTGTGTGAAACATTAAAAAAATAAAGTTTTTGGATAATAATAACAAACGGAAATGGCGATAAAGTAACACCATGTATATAACGTAATTGCGTTTGACAATATGCGACTCAAGCGACATACAGGATGTCACTTTAAGGCAGTTCTACCTGACTGCACAGGCCTTGAATATATATTCGACCATTCAATGTTTGACCATTTAAAAAGTTGATGGGGAACATGCAGCAATTGACGACTAAGATCAGAGTATTGCCAACAACTAATGAGAAAGTGAATCTCATCCTCAGGGAAGTTAATCTAAGTATTGACAAACTTGCACACTGTCTATTCTCTTTTAATTCCTGCCCATCTCCATACGACAAGATTGTGGTCAAGGATCTGAATCTTGAAACCTATTCAAATACACTGATAAATGAATCCAAGCAACAGTGATTGTCATATGTTTGTTTCTTGGCTTGGCATGGCAACGGTGCCATTCCCTGCAAGCTAGGTTGCAAGAACTCAAATACCTTAGACTACCCAATGTAATTGATTCTTAAATGTTAATATGCCATGCCTTCAAAGTTCGGCTCCGGAAACGAATGAACGGGCGAACTGAGGGAGACCATTTCAATATCCCCTACCAGCTTCATTGAAGATCTCTTTGATATTAAACTTAGTGGTGATATCTCATGTTGGAGATTAAATATATTTTCTTACAATTGATCGTGTGTATACATATTGTTGGTGATATCTCATGTTAGAGATTAAATATCTTTTCTTACAATCGATAGTATGTATACATATTGTTGGTGATATCTCATGTTAGATGTTAATTGGTATAATGTTTATATGTTGCAAAATAATCTTTAACTTGAAACATCGGAACACTTTATGATAATTAAATTAGAGAAAAGTGCGCTGCAGCTAGCCACACTTACCTCCCTTGTCGGAGAAGACAGAGATGGATCCCACCAACTAGGAGGAGAACAACCAGACCGGTCCCAACAGCAGCAACAACTGGGAGAACAGGAGACTGGGTGCTGGAGTCTGCAGACGGTTGGTCTGTGTTCCGTGGGGGTAGTTCTGGTGTGAGGTCAAACATATAATCCTACATTGTCATGACATCCTCAACTATAGTCTCATCAATTACTGACGTGAACATGCTACGACCTACAGCTAACTGCATTGCAAAACGTATTGGAGTATTGTGTATTTTCATTTGATGATTTGCCTGATATCGGGTATACATTGTGGATATTTAGGAGAATGGGCGTGCAATTAAGATGAACTAAACATCACAGGTTTAAACAGCTTAGTCCTAACCTCTAGATGCCAGGTATATTCATAACACATTTACATGCATCTTAAGATTTCATCAAATCAAGAGGTGAGACAGTATTTGTTTCCGATTCAAATCGGACACCTCAACAAGCGGAGAATCGTTAAGAATTATTAATTATTCCATCAATCCATTCCTATCCCTACGCCTAAGGATTGTTATGCTATGGAATTGCTAAGATTAAAGTGTTTGTGGAAAAGGTAGGACAAGTCTCTTCATGTAAAATAAGGTGGTTTTGGAAAAGTAGGAGTAAGAATAACATGAAAAGGTAGTGATAACATAACAGTAAAAGTCATATGACACACTTCTTCGGATATACTCTCTTTTCATGTGAGTGGTTTATTGCATCATCAGACAAGGAGATGATTTCAGTTTCAAAATTGACACCAAATAAGGTATTATATATACTTAATTAGCGAGTCCACCAATCCATTCCTATCCCATACCTCTATCACATCTCTCCTGTTCCCATCCATCTTCACAGCCAGCACCACAGAGTCCGGTAGTCTTGTTACATGGTTGATTGTTAGCACAGTGACCACACACAGAAGAACAGTCTAGTCCATATCTTCCATCTGTACACACTGGAATGATACACAAGGTGTAAGAAATAAATGTTAGTCATAACAAAAAGGATGGGACTCAATAAACTTTGTCAATAGAATACTAAACTTGTGTTTATATATACAACGTCTAAAGGGATGACTGAGGTAGTTGTGGCATTGACAATACAGATATATCTTTAGTTTTTGTCTTACCATCGCAGTTCCTCCCATCCCATCCATCATCACACACATCGAGACAGTCGCCGGTAGTCTCGTTGCAAACGCAGTGACATGTAGAAGTGCAGTCCTGTCCATATCTGTGCTCTTTGCACACTGGAAAGATAGAAGCATGATTCACATTTTTCTAAAGTAGATGCCATGGTCAACACTGTGCATGGAATAATTTAGTTGGTCCATGATCTTAAAACGACCCTTGTTTTGCACAGATCATATACATGTACCAGTGGCAAGTCATTGATGTTTCGATTGTGAATCATTGTCAAACGTTGTACTCTACCATATGCTCTCATATCAATACTGAATTACCATCACATTTCCTCCCGTCCCATCCGTCCGCACAGACACATGGACAATGTCCGGTAGTCTTGTCACATGCTGTGTTGTTGACGCAGTGACCACATCTTGCAGAACAGTCCACTCCGTATATTCCGTCTCTACAAGCTGTTCACATTAAATACATAGTGCAAGAACGATCTCGGGTGACATTTTGATTTCAATGTTCTAATTAAAATTGGAGGACAAATCACATTTTAATCATGTAATAGAACATTGTTGTGTAAATTTGAATAATGAACGATCATTTTAATAATTGATTCTACCTAAACAGACATTACACAATCAAAATAAAGTTAGATCGACAGTTCTCTATTATGTTACAAAGTCGACGGTCTAACACACTATGGAACTGTCGATATAAAGGTTGGGCTTCAGAGTCAAATTTGAAAACAAGTATTTATCACTGAGGTGACATGATCCCCCGCCGCAAATTAATACTTCAAAATTTAAAAATAATGTCAAGATCAGCTAAATCGACTGTCAAACATGTCTAAAAAGTCAAAGTTCCACTGTGACCTTGAGAAAAATGTCAAGGTCACCAAAATCTAATCAGCCCTTTGTCTTTCCTAGGAGGTGCATTATGTAAGATATGATGGAGTTCCGGTGAATGGTTCTTGAGATATCCCGCTGACAACCTTTACATGTACATTAACATGTCAACAAATTCAAAGTTCCGCTGTGACCTTGAAAATTATGTCAAGGTCACCAAAATCTAATCAGCCCGTCGTCTTCCCTAGAAAGTGCTTTGTGTAAGAAATGATGGAATTCCGGTTCTTGGTTCTTGAGATACCCCGCTGACAAGCTTTACATGTACATTAACATGTCGAAAAATTCAAAGTTCCGCTGTGACCTTGAAAATAATGTCAAGGTCACCAAAGCCCGTTGTCTTCCCTTGGAGAAGCTATGTGTAAAATATGAAGAGAATCCAGCAAATGGTTATTGAGATATCCCGCTGACAAGTCTCAATGTGACCTTGAAATGAAGGTCAAGGTCACAAACCTCTGTAGGAACATTACTCTTGCTATGATGAACCCATATGCAAAATATGAAAAGAATCCAGTGAATAGTATTTGAGTTATTCCATTTCGTACGGACGTACGGACGTACGTACGTACGTACATACGGACGCAGCCGAATACTATATCCCCCGCTTCGCGCTAAACGTGCGGTGGGGGATAAAAAAGATATAAACGCGAATTCGCAAGGTGTTAAAACAAGATGACTGGACAACAACCTCTTCAAAACGACGGTATACACGCACTCCTGCATCAGGTGGGTGAACGTCATCAGAAAGTTGTTATCGATTTTTCGTTGTTATCGTGTATTCACTTCTAAATTTCCTCTAAAAACGTATCATACCTTGTTACAATAACAGATTGGTTAATTTGATAGAAATTGGCAAGGTATCTGAAAATCCTTGAAGTTACATCCTAATTTACCAGAAACGTTCATTTTGATGAAGTTAACGCCTTTACGTTAACCAAAAAAATACTCACGTGTTAGACAGTCATCTCCATGGTATCCGGCTCCACAACCCTGCTTACATCTCCCGGTCACTTTGTCACATGTGTCGCTTGGTTTTACACAGTTGCATTTCTGGTCACAATCTTCTCCAAACCAGCCATCACTGCAAACTGTAACCACTTCAATGTACAATGCATTCATTAAACTTCAAAGACTTTTGTTGGATAGGTACCTCCGCAATATTTTCATTTGAATTTATCGTTACCCTTCTGCAATAAATAATTAAGGAAACATCAACAGATCATATTAACATTGAAATTGTTCCTTCAAGAATGAATTCAACATCAAGACCTTAGTTTTGACTATGTCTAGATAACTGATGACTCATTGTTCTCAAAGTTAGTTATTAACTTTGATTACAAAAAAATACAATTGAAGAAAATAACCTAAATGAAACAATTGAATTATTAACTTGAAAACAAATATAATTAACATGACTTTGATAAGAAATTTGGATTGTGATGAGAATACAAGATATTAATGAGAAAAACTATTTTGATAAAATGACAGGGGATTTATCAACAACAGGTATAGCCATGAGAGCTATGTTATCTTAAGATGGGATAGATTTGTACTTGGGATACAACAACCGACACTATATATATATGTTCATATATGTATGTCTCTGTTCTCCACGTTAGTGAATGGACGCCATATATGTTCATATACATGTTCGATGACAGCTATACTTGGGAGAATTTGCATTGTTTGATAGAGTTGACTTACCGAACACTTGAACTTCACACAAGCTCAGGTGTTCCGACAGCACTGTAATTGTCAGAGTGTGTCCTGTCAAAGTATCACCACATGCAACATCTTCGATAGTCTTAGGAAATGAATCATCTCCCCATGTTTTGCATTCCTTTCCCTCTATTAGAATTTTCATCCCCTTCCTTCTGTATATATCTGCAAAAGCGTGTGTGACATCCTCCTCAAGAGATTTGTGAAGTTGTTCCTTCCATCATTTCAATAGAAAAACATAATCAGTTTAGGTTTCTTTAAGTTCCATAGAGTATTCTGATAAACATATTTGAACATAGAAATACTTGCCATTTAGATAGCGAAGAAATATAACATCGTTATATTTCCTTCAATAGTACAAATTCTTGTACTTTTTCGGGCCGAGTCCCATGTGGGATTCGAACCCATGCCCTCAGGGTAAGGCAACTATCGCCAGCATTGACTGCACCAACAGCTTACCACACGACCATTTCGCCTTATGTATAGTGCTTAGTGTATACATGTTGTGAGTTTATTTAAACTGTCAAAAATATGTAAAGTCTCGTCTCAGATTAAGGCAACTATCGCCAGCATTGACTGTACCAACAGTTTACCACACGACCATTTCGCCTCGACATAACCATGTTATATTTGAACACTGCCAACATTCTATCTCATTGAAAGTTCTACACACACACACACACACACACACATATATGTATGTATATATATATACATGTTTTCGGCCAAAACAGATGTTTCGCATTTAAAAATTGATCAAATCTATCATATTTCCTTTAAAAAAAGTGTGATTTACTCAAACTCGGTAAACTGAAGACGAAACGAAAGAATAAAAAAGTCTATGATATTCATGGAAACGGAAATATGTGTTTTGGCGGTTATTTATTTATCACCTCATTTAAAAATTAGTAAATTAGTTCCTTCAGATATTCTTAGTAGCTCTGCAACGTTGGCAGTGTTTTAAATAACTCTTTAACTTGAACAAACGTAACTATTTATCTTCATAATATAACTTACTTTTATATTCATCTTCCCTGTTGAAGATCTTCATATATTTAATCTGGTTGACACCATTATTTTCAAGTTTAACACGCCACCAGGCGTTAACCCTGCTGTCAGTGTGCGCACAGCTTCCCTGGTAAAGAGTATTGCTTGTGTTATCATCAACAGCAAGGCGAGCTGGATATGAAGATCTGCTGTCACTGTAGGTTCCCTGTTGTGTGGCAGTACCATGCAAGGCGACATTTTCTGCAATACACACGGCCACATTTACAATATATAGTGTGCACTTTGATTGCTGTAACAACATGAACATTGTTAGATTATCGACTTCTTTATTGTCATGACAACTACATTTCGGTATAGATATTCATGTCTTGTTTAATCATAAATAAGGATCTCTAACGAAACATTACTATTGTGGAAATAAACAAATGCTTATCCAAAAATTCAAATCCAAAAAGTCCCTTCAATAAGACTTCGTACCTTTATTGGTTTATTATCACATTAATCATTGCCATGACCTTAAGGGACAATACTTGTAGGACATCAAAATAAACAAGCCTTGATGTGAAATATGAACACATATATACTATTACGTAACAATAGCGATATTTGAATTATGTTATTTGAAAATGGCGCTACATTATTATCCTTATTGACAGCCAAAGCTGGTCAACAGTAACAGTGACCAGGTTAGATATGTATCTGTACGCGGGAATACAATACAAATCAATTATTTGCCTTTAAGTTTACATTTTAGACGCTACAACTCTTAGGTATTACAGGTATTATAGTAAGGTCGAGCCAATCTGTTTTATATGTATTCAAATTATTTTCCGCCATTTTGTTTTTTTCAAGTAGCCTTTGACATGACCATTGTAGAAAACTAGGTCATATTATCCATTAATTATCCAACTAACACTGCAAAGTTGAATACTTCAGACAAGAATTCCCTAGATGACTACTCTTCAACACCATCATTGTCATCTTGTTCTTGGTGACAATGTCTTTGCGACAGCAAAGACATAGAACGATATTGTATACATTGACATCAGAAAGTATACTGTGTATGTTAGTGGCAAGTCTTACCCTACAAAACGTGGTATTATGCTAACTCTTTAACGCTGGCTTGAGTTTCCTGGAGTTTTCTATTACTTGGAGGAGTGCAGTAAGACAGTTGGAGCAAATGTGTATGCAACATCAGAAGACCATGGTGTGGATCTTAGGCAATGGGAACAAGATGATGATGGTAAACTAGTTCCAACCTCAAAGGGTATTCTACTATCTAAAGACCAGTGATACGACTGAGAGATTGTTGTGATGTGATGCCAGACTTTGTTCCAGAACTCAAAGACATGAAATCAAATAAGTCAGGCTCATTAAAGAGAAAGTTATTTGACAATGAGTCAGCATCCGTGCAACCAGTCAAGAAGAAGCAGGAGACCCAGTCTAACAACAAAAATGAAGGTGAAAATGAAAAGCAGCAGGTGTTATCTGCAGTAGTCTCACCAATGGAAGAAAAGAAAGACGAGGCGGAGTGGGAAAAAGACTAACGCTTTATCCGTGAAGATATGGAGCGTGACTACAAGAAGTTTGAGCAACATATGGAATTGCTGATTCCAGGATATGGTAGCTTGGTCCAGGGGAAGAAGCCTGATCATCATCCAATAGGATATGTTGAAACGCTCGCATATAGTGGAGCAGTACAATGGGAGGTTGCTACTGAGTTTAATACATCAATTGAGTCACCACCAATGTACCTCAATTTAAGGTCACCTCCATTTGATGATGACGACAATGGTAATGCTAATGATGATGCTGATGATTATGATGAAGCTGATGATGGTGACCTTAGTTCAGATGAACATTTTCACCAGTTCAAGTTCCCTGGGTAGAACATGGGAAATGGTCCCCAGATTGTCACTATCTTAGAACGTTTGGAAGACCCAGCACAAGGAGTGCTAAGGATAATAAGATGAACTCGGATGGAAAAAAGACAAAGGACTGATTTTACTTTAATCAACTGAATGTAAAGGATTCATTTAAAACCAATATTGCAACTGCTTTTTTTAATGCCTTACAAATATTCTGGAATACAAAATTGAAGATATTGTTAGTTATCATCAATTTTAATTTCATGTTATCTCTTGGGTCTGTCCAATGCAGTCTACCAAAGGTCAAGAAGTGGTGAAAGCTTTGACAGACTTATGAAAACACAAGATCGTATACTTGGTATTTTATCAGACTGATATGGGAACTGAATTCAATATAGGTTGACAGAACTTATATAATAGGTCGAGATAATGACTAACCTCATTTGCTTCAGAACATTCAAACTGAACGCATCACCATGAGTCAATATATACCATTTGTCCCGGACACTGAGAAATGGACTCGTTATTATATGTTACAAGTCCAGGGTAAACTGAAACCATATAATTTTGTCATGAGAGGTGGGGAACAGCAGGGTATAATGTCTGTGGACAGAACACTGGAGCTCTACGATCCCGAATGGCCTAAACTTTTGGAAGAAAGGAAACGAAAAGAACAGGCAAGGACCATGCTTTATTCTGAGCAGCCGTAAATTAACTTTGTCTCCCCTACACAACAAGTCGTGGAGCAATCCCAAGCTCAGGAAAAAAGAGTACAGACAAATTTAAAACGGTCAAAGGAAATCAAAGTGAGAGAAGGTCCAAGAAAACGAATGAAAACAATCTTTTAACTACTATTTATTTAGTGCAATACCAAATAATAAAGTTAGTTTGAAACAAACCATTGAACTGTCAACATGGTGATGTGTCAAGTGTGTGGGGAAGTTTTTTCCAGAACTGACAATATGTTGAGACACAGGAGATCTAAACACAAACCTGCTTTTGAAAATTCGAAGCCACAGACAAATACACAGCCAACGACAGAAATCCACAGGCATCAACCAACGGTACCCTCATGGCCCTCCTCATGGCCCTCATACTCCTCCTCCTCCTCCTCATGGCCCTCCTCCTCCTCATGGCACTCCTCATGGCCCTCCTCCTCCTCATGATGCTACTCATCATTCGACTGAAGAATTTAGGCTATAACATCCCTTTACAATGGTAGTTTCTGGGCCTCCTTCGAGTGATAAAAGTTTATTAGTGGAGCAGTTTCTAGAGAGGATGAAGATTAAACCATATCCAGAACGAATTATCTGGTTATACAAGAGATGGCAGCCTTTGTATAACACAATTCTTACAGACGTTTATCCAAATGTTGAGTTCTCACAAGGTATTCCTTCTGGCCTTGAAAAAGATGAATTTCTTGAATGTCATTGTTCTTGATGATTTAATGAGTTCAGCGAGTAAGGACCCACGCAAAACAGATCTATTTACAGAGGGAAGTCATCATCGCAACCTTTCTGTCATCGCCATCAATCAAAACCTTTTCTATAGTAAGGACCCGACGCAAGGGCGAAATTGTCTCTATTTGATCCTTTTTAACAATCCAGTGGATCAACAACCTATCATGACTTTAGCAAGGCAAATATATCCCGGAAATTACAAATATTTCATGAATCAATTTCAGTTGGCTACTCAAAAACCGTATGGGTATTTGCTTGTCGACCTTAAACCATTTACTCCCAACTCTGATAGGCTCTGTCCTAATGTATTTAGTATTAAAAGAGAACACACACCACAGAAGATTCATTTGGAGCGAAATCTCCATAGAGTGCTGACTTGTGAAAATTACCTCTCAAACATGCCTTCCTGTGATGATTGTGGAATAGTATTTCAGGACCATTCTGATCTGCAAAAACACAGAAAAACTTGGTGTCCAGAGAGTGAAGGCTCTAGACAGAGTCCTCCTGGATTACCTGATGGGAGAATGAAAAGAAAATTGGAAGAGAATTTCATTGCTGTGAAAAAGCCACGTCAAATGGAGGATTGTGTTTATTGTGAGCAAATGTTCAGTAATAGTCATAACTTGCAGAGACATCTCCATGATAAACAATGTCCTGAAATGGAAAATGCTACTAATGACGACGATGATGATGATGGTAGTGTTACAAACCATGCTGATAAACCACAGAAAGCAGGAGCAAGGAATAAGACAAATGTATAAAAGTGTACGTGAGGTAAATAAAGACTTTTTGGAAGAGAAAAGACAACTTTATTTGAAAAGAGGTCTCACTGAAGAAAAGATAGATGATAAACTGAAGAAGTTAACATGGAGAGCTTTTAAAGAAACATTTGCAATGGGGACCAAAAACACAAGGACTTTTGAATCTAGTAGAAGACACCAATGATATATATCACACTGTGTTTTCTAAATTGTACAAATATAAATCCTGGATAGGAGATTCAATTAATGATGACGACGAAATGCTATCTGATGACGAGATTGAGGTATCGGAGGATGAAGATGAAAGTCAATAGACATTGTAAAGCAGATTTATAGGAGTGCTCCTTATCCTAAAATCTGCTCATTGAAACGGGGCTAATAAAAAAATGTTTGATTTTGTATTCTAGTTTATTATTTGTTATTTTCTTATGATACTCATGACATGAACGTTTTGAAATGGTCTTGGTTTAAACAACTGTTCTACACACTGCAAGGTTTACATGAAATACTACACTGAATTTCAGTCCAGTGCCAGATCTTAGTTTGACAATGTATAAACACTTTGGTGATGAGATCTTTCTTCCTGTAGTAAAAGTAGCCAACCCGGATATAAGTCATACATTCACACACTCACTGAACAGATGATTACTTAGTTATTGTTCTATTGAGACAATTTTAAAAATAAATGAATGTGTTAACTCTTACATACACTCTGTTTCTTTGCGAATTATCAATATTTCATAAAATAATACTACAATAACATACACACATTGTCTTGAAAAAATACTTTCAATTTATTCCAATTTACCCTGTTAAACATACGCCAACTGTCCCAGGATGTAACTATGTTAACTTGCCAAACAAATCGAAACAATCCTTACTAACAAACTTTCGGTACTTGAAAACTCTTTCAGAGATAATACATCATCTCGCTCTCATATCCCTTAAAGGGTCCACTAGATGTAATAGAACCCCATCAACAGTGAAATATCTTGACTGCCCCCAGTGAGAATCACTCAAGTGTGAAGTGGCGTTTCACCCATACACAGGGGCCCGGTTACTAATTGGCTCTCATTAACTACTTGACTACTATACTGTTGGTTTGAATAGGATGATCACCTCTTTGAGCGACCACTCGGCTGCCTCATTATCTCATGATGGCAGGTCATTCTCACACATTTCAATTGTAAGATGAAGATTCATTAAGAAGCTGGTAGCTTCAACTTGTGATGTACACATTAAATAAATATTATATTTGATACTAAATATTTTACACCACTGTGCATTATAAAATATATGGAAACAAATAATTTAACATAATTGATAAAATATGTAGAGTCTGGTAATTAATACAACATTATTCAAAATTCCACGATTTACAAATGAAAATTATGGAAAAGAATGGGCTTTTATAGGTGTTTTTGATAGGGTCTAAAAGGTCAACTTACTAAATTTTTCGTGATACAGGATGTGCCCACTTTTAGGTTATCAATTTATGTGACATGTCAAAAGGTTACCTGCCAGTCAGAGTTTTACCAAAAAACAGGATGTTCCTACTTAAGTATATATGTTGATAATGTTTGTGATGGGTCAAAAGGTAACCTGTCTAAACATTTTCCCAATTACAGGATGTGCCCACTTTTAGGTAATTCTATTTTTGTCATTTTTGTGACAGGTCAGTCGTTCATCTGCCTGCCTGTAATATTTCTACCAAAAAACAGGATGTTCCTACTTAAGGATATTGGTTGGTAAAGTTTGTGACAGGCCAAAAGGTCACCTGTCTAAACATTTCCCCTGATACAGGATGTGCCTACTTTAGGTTTATATGTTGATCACATTTTGTTTCTCATCTTAATAAAACATGATAGATGTCTAATGTAAAATGATGGTATTGTCAGAAATATTTAGATATCATACCTTTTCCCCATAACAAATCCACAACAATATCTCATTCATTTTATCAGTATCATGTTTATCTCATATCAGTTGCGTACCCACCCCATAAAGTGACATTTTTTTCTAGAAATGTTAGAATAAATGTGTTAATTGAATGTTTTAGAATAAACCATATCGCTAATCACATGTAAATGACATTTTCAGAAAATGGTATTCAGACTTTAAGCTAACTTGTGTGAAGTCTAGGGTATTATAAGTATGCTCATTTATATGAATCTTGTGCCACATTCTTATCTGGGCGCATAAGACCGCATTATGTAATTAAGGAAATGGCTACTGAGTATTCAGTGTATCAGTGTTGCCCTCCCCACGGGTTTGTAAGCAGCTAAATTCATTCAGTTTGGTAAATGATAGACTTGATTATTGTCCTTTACTTGATATTATCATATCAAGCTTTGTGTTCTTTTCTCCCCCAAAACTCCTTTTGAATGAATATGAAAAAAGCTACAAATAGAGCTACAAAAGGCACATGGATTTGTCATATGGTATATTTTATCCTTCATTCATGTCACTAACATAGGAGTAAAAAATAACATTATTCCACATTATGTCACTCTCAGTTTTTAAGACAAATGTTGATTGTATTGTTTTATTATCATATTGTGGTCACTATGTGTTCCCAAATTGGCAATATGTAGCCAGTCTACAACCTCTTTTCTAGAATAACATAGACTGAGAGCAAGTCTTTTATTTCAGATTAACTATTGAATCAATAAAAGGAAGTCTCTCACTCTCCCGTGTTGATGTGTATTCATGTAAAGAAAGCTCATGCTAATTTGGCTTTTCTCAATAAGAATAAGACAATCGACAGATTAACAAAATATTAACAAGTTTTATAGTTACTCGACTAAAATTACCCTAACCAAGCATTGTTTGTTTCATTCAGTACCTTAAACACACAACGATTAAGGATATCACTGTATGTCCAGTTGAGAACTTCCTGCTTAGTTTAGGGACTGGTCAAACTGAAGGAGTACTTGAGATGTTATATCCTGTTCACATCCGTCGGCATTTCTACAGTTACTGACCACTGGTCAATGAAATCTCGGTTAATTTATCTTCAGGCAATTTTATACAATTTTGTAAAATTTTGTAGTACGAAGATTAATTACTATCGATATGAATTCAAAAACCTAATTCCAACTCGTTTTCATTTGTAAACATTAAGTTAGCTCTTAATCAAAATAGGTCTGTGAAAAAAGACATTTTCATTCAAGTTATTGATCACGCCTGTCAAATCAAAGTTACCCTTGGGCCTAAAGGTCACTTGAACCCCACTAATCAAAGGTCACCTACATATCATGTGTGAGGTTACAGGTCACCTAAAGGTCACCTGTACCCCCCCCCCCCCCCCCCCCCCCCCCCCCCTAATCACAGGTCACCTACATGTCATGTACAAGGGTACAGATGACCTAAAGGTCACCTGAACCCTCCTACATTAATTAAAGTTCCCTTAAAGGTCATGATAAAGGCTACTTAAAAAAACCCAAATATTTCTAACATTGTCATCCATTGACAATTAACTTATTAAGATGATGTACTGGCTATGTACTGTATATTCACCACGAATACAAGTTATTTATTCTTTGGAGCAGTATTGAGATAAGTTATTACAGCTTGTTTACCAATTCAATGCACTTATTTATGAAATAAATATGTTTAAACCAGATATATGGCCATCCGGCAATAGCGTCAAAGTCAGCTCTATATCCTCGGCAATAGCACTGATACCACTGACAATAATACTAATGGCAGGTTAAATATGGCATGATTCTCATTATTGCCTAGGCACTACGTTACTGCCTGGGCATTAACGTTATTGCTTGATTTTCACTATTGCCGCTAAAATGTCGGTCAAGAATATCGAAATTAAAACAAAATTAACGCAAACAGGTATGTGATATTTGATATTTAAATCTGAACAATGAAAGCAATAGTTTCTAATAAGACAAACGTGTATTAAGTTCATAGATTGTTGGAGAAAGAAATAGGACATGGACAGAATATGATATTTGTTCAAAAGCCTTATCGGCATCTTTGTGTCTATGAATGATACTTACGGCCTAACATCATGAAAACATTACAAGTAAGAAGGGTAGTTAATACTCACCTACGTGTACAGCGAGACAGATTGGTGTCACACATGCTAAGAGGAGACGAACCATCTGAAGTAATACATTGATATATATATATATATAACACATAAGTAATTTTGTTTTAAACATCCTCGTTGTCAATTTGTAACACTGCATTGGAGGATCCTCTCCCATCAGGGCGACTGTAATTAAGAGTAAACAAATAATATACATAAAGATAATATAACAAATAATCAAGACGTCGAGGGCTCATTGATATTGTAATGTAAGTCATTGATAAGATATAAAAGCTACAACATATTTTTCTTTTATGTGACTTTACGCAAACACGCATTATTACTGATTAAGTTGCATATTTACAGATTATGTGATTTGCATAATATGATGTCACGTCTAACAATTTTCTTGTAATTATGAAAAATAGAATACTTTCAAATCAATTTGAAGATCGGCAAGAATACACAAAAGGATAAATACAAATCAAAGGTAAACTCACATTTGTCACAGTTTTGAACTCATATTTATACTTGTACTTATTACAATTATATGCTATAATTTCTGTTATAAGTGAATTGTGTTGGGATTCACTGTTCGTTACAAGGGTTAAAGAATACAACAAATATAGATAAAAGTGAAAGAAACAACAATAGCTAGCAACCGTAATTCTACATGTACATATACAGTTTCTATTGGTTTACTCACTCTCGGTGGGTTGTGCTTGTTTTGCAGGTATGTGTTGACAGTTCCCATACAATTTATCAAATGGAGTAAAAGCTTCAATACAGTCGACCAACACTCTCGACTGAACTGCAACAAGGAAGAAAAAGCGAATGGTCAGTGTTGTATCTTAAGATGGGATAGCTCTCAGGGTTATCCCAACTGTGGATAAATCGCTATCTCAAGTTTGGATATCCCATCTTAAGATGGGATAGCAGAACTTTTTAGAAAAAAATGAGTTTGATGAAAAAATGTATTTGATGTAAAAACTGACTTTGATGAAAAAAACGACTTTGATGAAAAAACTGACTTTGATGAGAAGACTGTTTTTGATGAAAAAAAATACCTTGATGGAAAAACCGACTTTATGAAAAAAATGAGTTTGAAAAAAACAACTTATTTTTATGTAAAAAAGTGATTTGAATGAAAAAAATGACTTTGAAGAAAAAACATGATTTTGATGAAAAAAAAGACTGACGAAAAAAAAGACTTTAATGAATAAACTGTCTTTGATGAAAAAACTGACTTTGATGAAAAAAACAACTTTGATGAAAAAAACGACTTTGATGTAAACAATACTTTTGATGAATCCATTGACTTTGATGGAAAACAAAATGAAAAAAAATAATTTTATGAAAAGAATAAATTTGATGTAATAAAATGACTTTGATGAAAAAAATTACTTAAATGACAAAACGACATTGACAATTGAATTTGATAATAAATGAATTTACTTATGAAGAAAAAGACTTGGAATACACAAATGATTGTTGCAAAATAAACATACTTCGAAATACAATGGTGGTACAAAGGATCATTTAAGAAATGGGCAAACTATATCTTTAAAGGGGAAAGGGATAAAATTCAATGCTTAAAATAATTCAAATTAATTCTGATGAAAATACTTTTATAAAGAAAATGAAACCAAAGATAATGGCAGAGGAGAGTCCTCTTTGTTGGAATTGGCTTTTATTTCTTAAATTTGAACACACAATTGTTTCACCAATAATACTAATAAGATAATTCATTTTAAATGCTTCCAATAACTACTACTTAGAATTTAGACACCCAAATGTGGATAGATTAAATCAATTTGGGCCAAAACAGTTTCATTACAGACATTAAGTGAATTTCATAATTACAACATATATGTTGATAAATCGAGTATTTACAAGTAATGAACAAATATTCTACCATTACATTCTAATACTTAATGCACTGTATCACGCAATTCTTAATGAAACTAGAAATATGTGCATGTGATGCACTGTGATGTCCCCCGCTCCAACTTTCAATCCAACCTAGTCATATTACCTTAATTTTCACTTATGCTAAGCACTAAGTTCAATACTGCATTTATAACGAGAAATAAAAAAAACAGAATAGCCAAAGTAGCAAAAGGCACCACTCTATCACTAGGTCTAAGCAAATACAAAGTTTGTTGAACAAATATTGAACGCTTTTGGAGATAGAGGCCGGAAAAGGTCCCTACCCCTCAATATGCACTAAATTCAAATTGTTTCC
This sequence comes from Gibbula magus, assembly GCA_936450465.1. NCBI lineage: Eukaryota > Metazoa > Mollusca > Gastropoda > Trochida > Trochidae > Gibbula > Gibbula magus. The sequence continues at coordinate 44,252,592 of OW388290.1, read as the reverse complement.
TTGGAAACCAGAAAAAATCCAAAAAAATCAGAATAACCAAAATAGCAAAAGGCACCACTCCACCAATAGGTCTAACCACATACCAAGTTTGGTGAAAAAATATTGAATGGTTTTTGAGATAGAGGCAGGAAAAGGGCCCTACCCTCAATATGCACCTAGTTCAAATTGTTTCCATGAAAACCAGAAAAAATAAAAGAATCAGAATAACCAAAATAGCAAAAGGCACCACTCCACCACTAGGTCTAGCCACATACCAAGTTTCGTGAAATAATATTGAACGGTTTTTGGGATATGGCCCGGAAAAGAAAGCATTTCGGAATGACGGAATAACAGAATGACGGACGGAGGCGAAAACATTATTTCTCATGAAAGAATTTTCGGGGGACATAATAAAGTGACCTCACAAAAAGGTAAATAAATGGCAAGATAAAAGGAATAAATGAAGTGCTTACATGTCAAAACACCTACTTTTAACATTACACTATTAAAATAAATGAAGTTTGATACCGGCTAGTCTAAAGTTTAGCTATCCCAACTATGGATAGATCCCAGAAACACACAGTTTAGCATGAAAATGCTATTAAAGACATTATTTTCCTTAAAGACATAAACTATTATCATAAATGAAGTGCTTAGATCTTTAAACATGCACATTTAACATTACACTATTAAAATAAATGAAATTGTGATACCGGCTAGTCTAAAGTTTAGCTAATCCAACTAAGGATTTATCCCAGAAACACACAGTTTAGAATGGAAATGCTATTTAAGATATTAATTGTCTTAAATACATAAGCTTGTTATCATAAATGTAGTGTTTAGATGTTCAAACATGCACATTTAACATTTCACCGCAATACACAGCCACCATGGCGTTGCAGGCTTTTTCCCTGCAATAACACTACCAGCCGTGATATGAGTGAAAAACTCTTGAAAGTGGCATTAAACCCCAACTCACCTCACCTCAAAGCATTTGAAAACTACACCCTGCAAACGCTGGAGTGAATGAAGGCGCGCTATGAAGCTTCCAGTATTTCTATGGTCACTGAATTTTCATGAGCTAGCCTTCGCGAGACGTTTCACCCGAAAATGGGTCTGCAGGGTATTCTTAGTATTTCATGTAAAGCTTGTAATGGCCTTGACCAGGTATGATTCATTCCTCAATGTCAGCTTGTTCTCGTGACTTATAAGAGGTATGGACTCTGGTTTGTTGTAGTATTGATTTAGAGGAACTATAAATGTATTACATGTTGTGTCATGTAACACACATCAGTGAGCAACTTTTGTCAGATTTAACTGTTTGCAAAAAGTCTTATTTTTTAGGTTCATACTGCTGTAACTAAATCTAGTTACTTTTTGTTAAAAGGCAGTTTGTAAAGGTTCATCAGTTCACTTGAAGGATGGAATTACTCACATTATGACAACCGATATTGACCTTCATTATTTTCAACGTTCACTTTTTTCATTTAATTATGTTCAAACGTGCCATTTATAATACATGTTTATGGAGAACTGAAGTTCACAGAGTCCGAAATGTTGTTGCTGAGAAGCTGTGGAAGATAAAACTTACTGTAGATTTTTTAAAATACATTTTTTGTTTTATACTTGGTTACACATAAAGATCACATAAAGTTCGACAAGCGTCACACTCTTAGAAACTATGTTTATCTCCTTATCAATAAGGCATTGAATGATGGGATATATAAATTGCAAACTTGATAATCATGGGACCCCAGTATTTATTTATAACTTTACTTTACTTCTAACTACTTGTGTGGTCTGTTGTAACAGAACGAAACGGGGACACCCTTGAATTAGAATAGCAAGTTATTAGAATATTAATGATAGATTGAAAACTCCCCAATCTAAATAAATTTAGATCAACAGGTATATTAGGTTAAACCGACTGTATATCCATGATAAAGGACAGTCGATCTAAATTTATTTAGATTGAAAACTCCCTTCTCTCAAGAAGTATATAACTTCTCGAGTAACTCCATGTGTTATTGTCCCCTGTGGAAATGCATATTTTGTGTACAAGTACATATTATATAAATTTGTATATATTTTTGTTGGTGTGTACTTCGATCACTTTTGGTGTCATTGTATCTGATTGATTTTAAAACTAGTAGTTATAATATCCGTTTCCTCTAAACACATGTTTAACAAAGACATTTAACATTAAGATATTAAAATCTTTAACTAGTGGCTGCATCATGAGTTTAAAAGTGTTTGTTGAAACTACTAAGTAGGTTATCCTTCACACTCTGTTAGGCTTATAGATGCTAAGTTAGATATCATTGACGGTATGACTGACAGGTTCTTCCTACAATACAGGTTTTAGAACACTTCATGTAAGGATACAAAATCAAATGTTTATCGGTCACTTTTTTCTTAAAAGTGACGAAGGCGGTAGGATTTTCTTTTTACTTTTTGTTGGTAATAATAGTGCCAAAGGAAAAATACATTGTGTTTTTTTCATCAGAATATAGCTGGGAAATGCTAGAAGTATACAAAACAGAAGCACATCCATTCCTGCAGACCATTTAGTTGGTACGTGAATGGATTTTTGGATTAGCAAACATGATGCAGCAAATTCGTAATTTATTGTTTTAAATGACAATAAAAAGTTGTCACGTGCACAAATAAAAGTGATGCGCTGACGCCTGAGAAACATTGTATGTTCTATTACAGGGAAAATGAAAGAACCAACATGTGTGTAAATCCGGGGTATGGGGAGCGATACAATGTTTTATTTGAACAAACCCTTTGAGACTGGTTTTCATATTCCCGCTATATGTTGTAAATTTAATCAAACGTTTACCAGATTACAAATATCAACAACAAGATAATAAATAATCCCACCACGATTATTTCAGTTTCAATGATGTAATTATTCTACCCAACTGGTTGTAAAATGTTCACGCAGTGAAACTTCACCTTGGTATGTCAATGGACGTCCTTGAGTCCGTTTTATAGCTTGGGAGTGTAACAGTGTATGCATTTTCTGAACATTACATAAAGGGGTACAATACTGTAGAAGAAGTGAGATGAAATTTACCAGAGAGAAAATCAGTTAAGACAGGGTCTTTAATACTGGCTAACATATTCCAAGTTCTTCTTTTGATAACAAAATTCCAACTGTTAAATACATTACACTATAGTCCGGGACATAGAAGATGTAAATATCGCTTAATCTCCATGATTTTGATAATAATTCAAATATTTAATATAAATAATATAAATACGATATCATGTTGGTACTGTTCATTATATATGTTGAGAGGTTTTCATATAAAATGTTAATCTGACGTCGTTAGATACTATCGATTATGTGTTTTAGTGGTTTAGTAAGAACATGTAAACATGGCGTCGTTTCTATAATGTAGATTATGTATGTTTCAGCAATATAAGAATGTATAAACCAATGTCCCCATGCTATCTAACACATTCTTTGTTTTGTTCGGACACTGCAGTAGCTCTATATGAGATGATTATATCACTGTCAGATAACTTTTAATACTCTTACATGTTGCACAAGGTGTGTTAAATAACTGTGTTCAATAGCTTTTCCTAAATCTTGTTATAACCAAAATCAATATATCTGCATAGCTGCAGTACTCTCTACGAGAGATGCAAGTGCATATAAATCTGCCACATGCTATGTGTCTCATATTGGTTTCTGCTCGGTGCTTGACTACCCAAGTATGTTTGTTTCAAATTGAAACCACTAGTTTACCACGTGTTACTTGACTGTTGTAATCCATGTATATATTTTTAAAATAACATTAAAAGTAAGTTTCTCTGAAATGTGTTATGCTTGTTAAACACGTTTTTCATCACTTCAAGGTTGAGTCAACGAACTTGAAAATTACCCCTGTACATATTGTACTCACAATATTCACGTTCAAAACGTGCATCATTTGGTAAAGGTCAAACATACTACAATTCAGAATGATGATAAGTTATCATTGCATAAAACTATTTCTGCCACTCACTAACGTCGAACGTGATATCAGAATATAAGGGAAGTATAGGGAGTTATAATAAAAGTTACATTGCTCAAATTAATGTTGATGTTTTATTATTTGCTATTGAGATTATTCTTACAGTTATTTTGTTTATAAGAATGATAATCTTACACAATATGATAAGGAATTATATCAACAGTAAAGTTGACTAATAATTTTGAATGCAAGAGCCACCCCAACAGTCAACTGACTGATGTTGGTTTAACTGTGTGTTTCTGGTATCTATCCATAGTTGGGATAGCTAAACTTTAGACTAGCCGATATCAAACTTCATTTATTTTAATAGTGTAATGTTAAAAGTAGGTGTTTTAACATCTAAGCACTTCATTTATGATAATAGTTTATGTATTTAATAAAAATAATGTCTTTCATAGCATTTACATGCTAAAATGTGTGTTTCTGGGATCTATCCATAGTTGGGATAGCTAAACTTTAGACTAACCGGTATCAAATTTCATTAATTTTAATAGTGTAATGTTAAAAGTAGGTGTTTTAACATCTAAGCACTTCATTTATGATAATATTTTATGTATTTAAGAAAAATAATGTCTTTAATAGCATGTTCATGCTAAACTGTGTTTTTCTGGGATGTATCCATAGTTGGGATAGCTAAACTTTAGACTAACCGGTATCAAACTTCATTTATTTTATTAGTGTAATGTTAAACGTAGGTGTTTTAAGATGTAAGCACTTCATTTATGATAATAGTTTAAGAATTTAAGAAAAATAATGTCTTTAATAGAATGTCCATGCTAAACTGTGTGTTTCTGGGATCTATCCATAGTTGGGATAGCTAAACTTTAGACTAGCCGGTATCACACTTCATTTATTTTAATAGTGTAATGTTAAAAGTAGGTGTTTTAACATCTAAGCACTTCATTTATGATCATAGTTTATGTATTTAAGAAAATTAATGTATTTGATAGCATTTCCATGCTAAGCTGTGTGTTTCTGGGATCTATCCATAGTTGGGATAGCTAAACTTTAGACTAGCCGGTATCAAACTTCATTTATTTTAATAGTTTAATGTTAAATGTGCATGTTTTAAGATCTAAGCACTTCATTTATGATAATAATTTATGTATTTAAGAAGAATAATGTCTTTAATAGTATTTACATGCTAAACTGTGTGTTTCTGGGATCTATCCATAGTTGGGATAGCTAAACTTTAGACTAGCCGGTATCAAACTTCATTTATTTTAATAGTGTAATGTTAAAAGTAGGTGTTTTAACATCTGAGCACTTCATTTATTACAACAGTTTATGTATTTTAGAAAAATAATGTCTTTAATAGCATTTCCATAATAAATTGTGTGTTTCTGGGATGTATCCATAGTTGTCATAGCTAAACTTTAGACTAGCCGGTATCAAACTTCATTAATTTTAATAGTGTAATGCTAAATGTATGTGTTTTAAGATCTAAGCACTTCATTTATGATAATATTTTATGTATTTAAGAAAAATAATGTCTTTAATAGCATTTACATGCTAAACTGTGTATTTCTTGCATCTATCCATAGTTGGGATAGCTAAACTTTAGCCTAGCTGTTATCAAAGTTCATTTATTTGAATAGTTTTATGCTAAATGTATGTGTTTTAACATGTTAGCACTTCATTAATGATAATAGTTTATGTATTTAAGAAAAATAATGTCTTTAATAGCATGTCCATGCTAAACTGTGTTTTTCTGGGATCTATCCATAGTTGGGATAGCTAAACTTTAGACTAACCGGTATCAAACTTCATTTATTTTATTAGTGTAATGTTAAACGTAGGTGTTTTAAGATGTAAGCACTTCATTTATGATAATAGTTTAAGAATTTAAGAAAAATAATGTCTTTAATAGAATGTCCATGCTAAACTGTGTGTTTCTGGGATCTATCCACAGTTCGGATAGCTAAACCTTAGACTAGCGGGTATCCAACTTCATTTATTCCAAAAGTATAATATTAAAATTAACTTTATGTAACGTGTACATACTTTCTTTGTAATAATCGTTTATGTATTTCTGAAAAAGAATGACTTTAATAGCATTTTCATGTAAAACTTGTGTGTTGGTGATCTATCCACAGTTTGGATAGCTTAACTTTAGACTAGCCGGTACTTAACTTCATTTATTCTAAAAATGTAATATTGAAATTAGTCTTTTTAAAGGTTAATAGCTTCTTTATGATAATCTTTTATGTAATCATTAAAAGCATGTTAACGTTGGTGAGTTGTGAATCTATCAACAGTTGGGATTGCTAAACCTAGGCCGAACCATTCTAAATAAATACTCGATTTATCAATATCTATGTTGAATTAAGAAAAGGAATGTCTGTTATGAAACTGTTTTGTCCCAAATTGATTTAATCTATCCACATTTGGGGTGTCTAAACTCTAAGTAGTAGTTATTGGAAGCATTGATATAGCTTTAAAGTGAATTATCTTATTAGTAATAGCCAATTGCAACAAGACTTTCCTCTGCCATTATTTTTTATTTCATTTTCTTCATTAAAGTATTTTTTGTTAAAATTAATATGTGTTATCAAATTATTTTAAGCATTGAATGTATCCCTTTCCCCTTTAAAGTTATATTTTGCCCATTTTTTAATGATCCTTTGTATCATCATTGTATTTCAAAGTCTGTTGTGTATTCATTTGTGTATTCTAAGTCTTTTTCTTCATAAGTACCGTAAATTCATTTATTATCAAATTCAATTTCAATGGATTCATCAAAAGTAATTTTTTCATCGAAGTCGTTTTTTTTATCAAAGTCAGTTCTTCATCAAAGTCGTTTTGTCATTTAAATGATTTTTTCATCAAAATCATGTTATTCCATCAAATTCATTCTTTTCTTGAAATTCATTTTTTTAAATCCAAGTTTGTTTTTTTCATCAAATTCGTTTTTTTCATCAAAGTCATTTTTTTCATCAAAGCCGGTTTTTTCATCAAAGTCGGTTTTTTCATCAAAGTCGTTTTTTTCATCAGTCGGTTTTTTCATCAGTCGGTTTTTTCATCAAGTAGGTTTTTTCATCAAAGTCGGTTTTTTCATCAAAGTCGGTTTTTTCATCAGTCGGTTTTTTCATCAAAGTTGTTTTTTTCATCAAAGTCGGCTTTTTCATCAAAATCAGCTTTTTCATCATGGATTAGATCCATACTTGGGATACAACAGTCAGAACCGTAGGATAATATTATTCACATGCTGGTTGTCATACATACTATTTCCGTCAATTTAAATGCGTTCTTTGCCATTTTGATAATTCAAACAAAACAAAACTCACACTAACAGTAGCATTATTAGTTAATCCCCACGAAGGTATATAGTCAATGAGTGAAATTAGCTTTAACGAATTTAAGTTGATTGTTATTAAAATTAAACTATATTTCACTAGAATTAACCTAAAATATTGTTAGACTTAATATTCACTTCACAAAGTCACTCAATATTGCATCTAACCTACACAGAATTAAGGGACTATTAAAAAGCATTGCCAACAGTGTCAACACTTTAGTTCATAAAACCACAGGTATGATGAGACACTGATAACGACTGATGGTAGCAGGCCCCTGTCGTTACATAGTCACATGACTGTACACATGAACACTCTTCTAATGTATCTGATTCTATCTCGCTATGTGATTGCGTGGATAACCAATAATGGGTAGAATGTTCAGGAAAGCAGTTTCATTTCTGATCTTATTCGGACTTCAATGTTGAGTTACCTCATGCACGGCTCATACACTGGTAACGTGTTACCTTAGACAGACTGATACGTACATCCTCCAGTCAGGATTACGAATCTAAGTCTTTACAACAGTTAAATGTCACTACTCAATCATACTTAGTTAGTCTATGAAGATATCTTAACATAAAGGTTTATATTCGTGTTATGAACATGGCAATTTTAAATTATTAGAATTATTAGAAATTATTATATTATAGAATAATCCCGTAAGTACGTACCTTATTATTTCAAGGTGATGAACAGTTATATTCTGAAACAGCTACTTTTGATCAGCAGGATGTAATGATTGAAACAAGTAAATACTTGTATGAAAGATCGGTTTGGCACGGTCAAAATTGAGATACTGGATTTTCCTTGACAACACCTAGTAACTACGAAAGAAGATTAGAATATCATAAATTTATATCCGAACGAGATTGATTAATTGATAAAAATCACTTATGGTGTAACATGACAATCTCATTAATTTCATTCCCAAAAAACATTTAGGTTTTAGTTTTGGGCAAACAATAATTGATAGGCCATCAAAAGATTCTCAATCTCTTTGAGAAAAAGCCTCACTGATCCAGTAAAAGAACACGCTCAGCCATGGCTGTTTTAACTGTTATCTTAAACTATAAACAGTAAACACAATATAATTGACAATCATCTCATAAATTATTTGTAAGTGTTTGATCAGGTACACCGTGTGGCATGGTTATGATAGACTGAATTGTAGTCACTAAAACTTAGTCACTTAGAACCGACATATTGTGTTTAGAAGAGAAACATTACAAATCTCAGTATTGGGTCAGTGTTTTAAGAAAATAATTATTACAAATAAATCTTCTCAAAACATAACTGATTTAATTGTTTATAAATGTGCATGCATTATCAAAGTAGACAATAACATTTTGGCTCACTTTATGATCTTTTTTACAATTTTCCCTTCCATTTTCTATGATCGGAAATAGGACAATTGGCCATACCGATTAAACTGTGGCGATAACATAAATTTGGAAGTTTACCTATTTTGATGTCATGTATTGTTTAATTTTATATTTAAAGAATTGTAAAAATTTAAATATTATAAAAAGTTATTTACTAAGGGGAACTTGGTTTTCTTTGTTTTAACATCCAATAAGTTAATCCTTCTGTGCTAAAATTACAGACTTGATAATTACTTTACATTATCAAGTCTGTAATTTTAGCACAGAAGGATTAACTTATTGGATGTTAAAACACAACAAACCAAGTTCCCCTTAGTAAATAACTTTTTATGATATTTAAATTCATAGAAAGGATTAAAAAAACGAGAATGTTTAATTTGAAGTTATTTTTACAATTCTTTAAATATAAAATTAAACAATACATGACATCAAAATAGGTAAACTTGCAAATTTAAGTACTTATTATTACACTTTTCTTATTAATTCTTATCAATTATTAGGGGATTAATCCTCATAAACCACACTTAACAAATTCAGTGATTAACTGTCAAAATAGCCATGTACACTATCCCCCTGTACATGTATATTTCTAGAACCTCACATGTCTACATGTATGTGTTGCATTTAATATGTAAGATTTAACGTTTTCTTAACAAGTCCAATCTGATAATGTTAATCTATAAATGTTTTCTTCTATGGGTTTTATGTAACCGATCTTTAAACAACAGTGTTGACATCAACAAGATAAGGCGCTCCGAAACACTGATCTCCACTACCCCTGAGACAACATTACCAGGTTCAATTAATATTATTGGACAATCTGATTGTTTTGCTGTTTAGTTCAGTTCAGATTTTATTGTAATTAAACATAGTTTATTACAATTCCAATTCAGTCAACACCAACAGAATCAGTATATTTTCTTGTCCCTCCTTTTGCAGTACTCGTATAAACTAACGGGCAAAAGAAACGATACCAAACTTTCAGATGTAATATTTTTTTACGAAACTGTTGAAAATGCAAATACACGGCATTGAAATGATTTCCCTATATCAGAAATCATATGTGTCACGTAAATTGTTGCGTTTTGGCGATCCGTTTCCGGTAAATTGTATTAAAGCGAGAATCAAAATCACATAATGCACGTGCATCATTTGAGTATAAAAGATGTGTCTTATCATTCAACGACATACCACTTCTTCAACTGTACGGGAAAACATGGCAATATTATCACCAGAAGAGAGAGAGAGAGAGCCGTCGGAATGGTGCAGATGGGTGCAACGTATGCACACGTGGGGTTAGGGTTATGAGACGGTACAGGCAGACGGGGAGGACAGTAGACTTGCCGAGGAGTGGAAGACCCCGCGTAACAACCGTCAACGATGACCGCCATTTGCGAATTCTTCATCTGCGGAACCGCTTCCTGTCAGTGACGGACTCAGCGACGAATGGCCTTGGACATGCTGTCAGTCGAAAGACAGTGGCCAGACGTCTGAGACAACATGGTATTCGCGCCTTCAGACCCAACCGTGGCGTGCACCTGACGCGTCAACATCGACGTCAACGTCTCCAGTGGGCACGTAACGTTCGGCAGTGGTAGGCCCGGGACTGGCGAAGGGTAATCTTTTCGGATGAGAATCGCTTCCAACTATTCAGAAATGATGGAAGAGCGAGGGTGTATAGACGTCGTGGTGAACGTTGGCGACGTCGTTGTGTTCAGACTTTGGTACCCTTTGGCGGTGGCAGCGTCATGGTGTGGGGCGGAATTAGCGGACAAGGGAAGACTGATCTCTTTGTGGTTGATGGGAACATCAATGCAGAGAGGTACATCGATCAGATTCTCCGCCCAGTGCTCCTACCATTCCTGCAACAGCACAACAACAGAACCCTCTTCCAGCAGGATAACGCCCGTCCCCATACAGCCCGTATTGACTTGTCACCCATCGAACATTTATTGGACCATTTGGATCGTCAACTCCGTCAAAGAGCTGTGGTTCCAGGAAACCTCCAAGAGCTTGCCTAAGTCCTGAGAGAGGAATGGCAAAGAATACCAGACCGTGTCAACTTGCGTCTGGTATTCTCAGCACGACGTCGAGTTCGGGCATGCATCGAGGCCCATGGCGGTCATACAGGATACTGACATAATTGTTGTTGTGGGTGTTGTATTCTTAGGTGCTGATCGAATCCAGGACAATTTCATGAGTGAACTTTAAGGAGTTGTACTTCATAACACACTGACCTGAAATACCTCAATATGTGATTGTTTGATAAACGTGTTATCTGTTTTCATAATGGAAATGAAATAAAATATGTGTCATTTATTATTTGTCATTTATTGGTCAAGTATACTTGGTATCGTTTCTTTTGCCCGTTTGTTTATATAGATTGCTTTCCTGTTGCAAGTGAAATGTGCTACATTTCATTAAATAAACAAAACAAAGAGAGAGCTATCCTGCCATGTCCACTTGTCACGTTAATGTTTTGGTACATGTAGGTACTATTTGAGTGCTGCATTAAAGCCTGTACATGTCCACTTGTCACCTAATGTATTATTACATGTAGGTACTATTTGAGTGTTCTGCTGCACAGGAAATGTACACAAATCCAGCGAATGGGATAATTTTGTTGGATCATGCGATGATAGAAAATTTAAGACATTTGTGTCCACTTGTAAAATTTTGTCATTATTTCATCTTGAACCTCCCCCCCCCCCCTCTCCTCAAATATGGGGGTGGCAGGGGTCTACCCTTAAATCTATATACGGCTTCTCCCCAAGAATCAAGGTTTTGTGTTATAGCTCTCTACAAGTCGTCGGGGCAACTTTAAGTATAGCAATTTTAGAGGAAAATAATGTCTATCATAAAATTTTAAACCACTTCTTTCATGATTTGCGATATTTGTTTACACCATTTTAATTTTTAATCTTCAAGGTTATTGCAGGAATCGTGATAGTTGAACAGCCAATATCCTCCATGATGGCTAAAGTTTGTTTTGTTCTGCACTGACACTTGAAAACAATGGGGAATTCACGCTGAAAACTGCTAGCTTGGCAAAGGTGATATATGTACATGTTCGCATATTGAAAATATGACGTCGCTTCTGTTTAACCTTATGGGGAATTACCTGGACCATAAGTCAATATTGATTTAAGTCAATACTTACGACTTATTAATTCTAAGAGAGCTTGCTGTGATTAAAGGGATTACTATGTTTAAACTTAGTAACATTATTACCTTGATGCAAGGGCAGCACAAATCAGGTCAATAGTCAATGAAATGAAGCAACATCAACGAGTAGAACGTTTACCCATATGTAGTCCACCAAGAAGAAATGACATAAACTACGTGCAAAAGAAAGTATATACCTTAGTTGATTTTATCATATGTACGAGTTTCAATTACAAATATTTGAGTTTTCGACGCCATACTCTAACACTGAATATTGTAGGCGTTTAGTCATCAGTCAAAGAATATTACTTCTTTGTCGTTTTTAATTTTTTTTTAAAATTTAAATTTTTAATTTGATAATTCTTCAAAAATGAATTTGGATAATTGTCATATAAGACATATGCCATGTGAAAATAAAAAATGTGCGTGATTCTGAACACATTTACAACATTTTGAATGTGGTAGGGATCATGTTGGTGTACATTTCATTTCTTACCTGTCTACATTAAACAAAGATATTTACGATAAAATAGCCAATCACCAATCAATTCATTCAAACAATTGCAGATAAGTGGTGTTGTATCGTGATTGAAGATGCGACTCGTGGTGTACCCAGCAAGTTGACGGGACATCGCTGATGGTGTCATAGTTTTGTGATTGCAGACTTTGAAAGTATTATAAAATGTTGATTTTGATGAAAATACAAATTTCTTCCGTTATATCGGCACTTAGGTAATATCCAGGACTATGATAGTCGTAAGTGCCATACATTAACATTGGCTTACGACTATCTTAGCACTAAGACAGCTTCGAAAATATGGGCCCTGGTATGAATACTTGTGATCACGTAAGCAAGGTAGTTAGAGAGAACATAATATGGTCCAAAGATACTTATATTATTTATTAAAAGATATGTGATGCACAATAGCGTTTCACTAAAGAAAAAAATATTAACATAGTGAAAAGTATGACCAAAAAAAAGATAAATACCAAGCGGCTTGATGTTAGTTTTGTATGCTATAAAAACAGAAATAAATAAATGCATTTTGCACAATATATATCGTTTAAACAGATTTAAACTTTCAAACATTTCATAAAAAAAAATCGCCATATGTATAAAAAAAACGACATCTTTACGATGTAGCAACTCAACCATTAACAAAATAATAAACTGTAATTAAAGCTTAAAAACATAATAAGAATGTACATACAGTATTCCAATTTCATTCAAAAATGATGTTGGTCTAAACCGAATGTCTCTGATAAGTAAACGTTTGCGCAGTATTACCATACATAAAGTGGGGGAGATGTACCTCACTGATTTGGATAATTCTGAAAAATTAAAAAACATTTTTTTATCAATTTATTTCATATGTTTATCATATTCAGTGACTTGGTAATTTCTCAATGTCAATGAAATAAACTAATCCTCATGATATATCAAATGAAATAAGAAAAAAGTAAATAATTACTTGATTTACACCCAATAGCAAAAGAAACGTCCTCATATTTTCAAGTGTAAAAAAACGAAATACTGCTTCCGGAGGAAGTCGGTTTTAAATGCTTGTTATAGGGACGTGATTTGTAAAGAGGTACCCGTAATTACATACATCAGAGTGTTATACTTTTATTTCCATGTCTGTTTAAGTACACTTGAGCCGCTGAAATGATCCCTTTTTCAAATTGGTTTTTGGCCAGAAAGTTTGAATTTTAACTTTTAAAATTTATTTTACGTTTTATTATTTTGAATTTAAATTTTTGACGCATATTTTCTGTAGAACATCATTAAATAAGTCAGAAAAAACCCTTTTGACTATCCTTTCTTGTCTAGTTAAGGATATTCGAAAACGACGATTTCTTCAACATGTGATTCTCAGAAATAAGAAGATAATGTTTTGATATTTCAAATTATAATTTAGTCGGCTTCTAAAGACAGTCGTATTTATAACTCGTGGATTGACTTATATTGTACTTTTTATGATGACGTTCTTTTGTGGTAGAGTGTACTTAAACATAATTACACTTCTACGAAATAACCCTCTGCAAACTGGACCCTTCTACGATACCCCTGTAAATACTCCAATCAGCCATGTCTTTTTTAACAATAGGATAATCAAGCTATCGACTAAATGAAGATATAAATATTGCATCACCAATTAAATTGCCGGATGTTGTGTAAAACACGGCAGATACGCCTCTGTTACCACAACGACCCTTTTCAGTTCGTCCGACGGCCAAACTAAACCACTTCATTGTCCGCAATACAACGTACATTGGAAATTCGGTTTGTGCATTTTGCACCCAGCAGCCAGTCTAGCGCCAGTTCAAGCGTTGTTCTGTCCTTATGATGCTGAGTGCCAAGCAAGGAAGCAACAACTCCCACCTTTTAAAGCCTTTTTTGGATGACGAGACAGGGAATCGAAGCCCTGTCTTCGGGGTAATGAGCGGACACTCTACCACTGAGCCATCCTGACCCTACCTTTAAAGTGCTAACGTACGTTACATGTCAACCGGTCAGGGGTTTTACTGAACGTGCAACACCTAAACTTGTTCATGACTTCCGTAGCAGTATGCGCTTATAGCATTATACAAACAAAGTGTGCAGTTGATGAAAAATGATGACAACAGGGTTTCGATGCAAGGTTTCAGATATTTTGATACACATCATGCTGGATGACCCCATAGGTTGATTCATCTACTTGAGCCAATGTTTCAGTGTCCAGAGCTTCATAATAGTTGCCTTCAACACGGCTGCTGGAGTGAGCATAAGCAGAGACATCTGCAGGTGGTTGGTCAATGTTGTTCATCTGTACGCTGTCACGTGACTCTTGAGCTGGCTCCCCGGTGGAGCTCCTCACCCACTGCAGTCTGGAATGTAATGTGGAGGTTGAATAATACAGTTGGTGGCACCATCAATTAATCTGATCGGAATGAGAAAAATCAATATCCAAGAAAGCATTCTTCCCTCTGAAATAACAATATGATACAATCAAGAATTGTCGACACAATTCATTATGCAATGATGCAATAACAACCATTAATGACAGAAGTGACACTGAAGAATTTGAGCATAATCCAAAATAGAACCGTGTGAAGGTGTTATTGATTATTTTCAAATTAATTGAAAAAATACGTAACTTAATGGAGTTTTTCTTATTCACGGTTTATGCTTTAAAGCGTCAAGGGTATAGTTGATATATCACTAGAGACGCAGTACAAACCATAAACTCTCATCTCATATGTTATGATATGATATGATGAGTTTCATCGGAAAACTCGATTTTAGGTTTTTCTTTTCATGATAAAATTTTAACCAAACTCTGTTTTTAAATTATTTATATGACAAATTAACTCCCATTTGTTTTCACAGAGAAACTATCACATCGTCACTTGTTACAGAGAAAATATAAGATATCGTCACTAACGCTTGAAAGGCAGGTTATTGCCTTAATGTCATTTTTCATTGCTGAATATCTCGTAACAATCAATCTCATGAAAGGTAAAAAGACATGTACATTATTTTTCAACGACATCTTTATACCCAAAACAAGTGTAGAAATGTTATATTTTTTTAGATATATTTCAGTCTGTTAGTGTGGTGTAGTTCACCTTTTTGCATCGTTGAAGACCGCCGTTTCTTTCATTATGTTCTTCTTCTTAACCTTATAACTTCACAAATATGTGTTATTGTCATCATACAATATGATTATAATCCATGCTCCTTTATCACGCACATTGTTTTTGTGCCGAAAGTTCTATAACCTGACAAAATTCAAATTATTTATTTCAGTCATAATGAAATAATAATATTAACACTTTATTGTTCTCATTACAATGAAATAGGAAATTCGATTTGTGCCAGTGGCACCCGGCAGCCACAGTGCAGCGCCAGTTCAGGCGTTGTTCTATCCTTATAATGCTGAACGTCAAGCAAGGAAGCAACAACTCCCATCTTTTAACGTCTTTTGGTATGACGCGGCCGGGTATCAAACCCCAGCCTACGGGGTGACGAGCGGGAGAGCTACCAACATAAGCGCCCTAATACCATTTCCAAAGTTGAAATGTTGTACAGGATACACTAGCAATTACTCAATAGTAAACACATTCACATGTGACAAACCACGAAGCACTGTTCAGCACTGTTCAGCACTGTTCAGCACTGTTCAGCACTGTTCAGCAATATGTAAAACTATCAATCTATAGAACATGATTGGATTATCTCCCTTCCATCATTCACAAGTATTCAATTATAAAACACTGATGTGTTCACTCAATATGGAGCATGACTTCACTTTTACGTAACAACTGGGCTTGAAATATGTAAATGCAGGTAATGGTGACTTATCCTCACTCACAATGTGAAAGTGAAAAGTCACCAAACTGAAGAATTAACTCGATATTGAATATAATTACATGATGCAATGCACACATGAAAACATAACCAAACAATCAAAGGTCAACTAAATATAAAGTTATAAAGTTATCTTCCTTCGATGAGATGTTAAATTGACCTTAAATTAATACGTTCCTTACAAGTGTCCACGCACATCTCCAATTGTCAGATTTTGACTGTCAGAACATTATAGGATCCTAATAAATTGTCAATTTTTCATCAACCATCAAGCGACATACAGGATGTCACTTTAAGGCAGTTCTACCGGACTGCACAGGTATATATATTCGACCATTCAATGTTTGACCTTTTGAAAGATGATGGGGAATATGCAGCAATTGACGACTAAGATCAGAGTATTGCGAACAACTAATGAGAAAGTGAATCTCATCCTCATGGAAGTTAATCTAAGTATTGACAAACAGAACTTGCACACTGTCTATTCTCTTTTAATTCCTGCCCATCTCCATACGACAATCTTGAAACCTATTCAAATACATATGGATAAATGAATCCAAGCAACAGTGATTGTCATACATGTATGTTTGTTTCTTGGCTTGACATGGCAACGGTGCCATTCCCTGCAAGGTTGCAAGAACTCAAATACCTTAGACTACCCAATGTAATTGATTCTTAAATGTTAATATTCCATACAAAATTATGAACTGGAAGGTGTCTCCCCCTTCCCCCAATCTAATTTCAGTTATTAACCTTCTAAAAGACAAAGTCTAAATTGTTGCTATGGAAACTGAATTTTTTTTTTTAAAGTCCAAACCCATAACGATTTCCCCACATAACAAGTTTCGATGAGCTATGCATTTTGAGTTCTGCTCCGGAAACGAATGAACGGGCGAACTGAGGGAGACCATTTCAATATCCCCCACCAGCTTCATTGGATATCTATTAGATCTCTTTGATATGAAACTTAGTGGTGATATCTCATGTCGGAGATTAAATATATTTTCACACAATTGATAGTGTGCATACATATTGTTGATGATATCTCATGTTAGAGATTGAATATCTTTCTTACTATTGATAGTATGTATACATATTGTTGGTGATATTTCATGTTAGAGATTATATATGTTTTCTTACAATTGACAGTGTGCATACATATTGTTGATGATATCTCATGTTAGAGGTTAAATATCTTTTCTTACTATTGATAGTGTGCATACATATTAATGGTGATATCTCATGTTAGAGATTAAATATCTTTTCTTACAATTGATAGTGTCCATACATATTGTTGGTGATATCTCATGTTAGAGATTATTTTTTTTCTTACTATTGATAGTGTGCATACATATTAATGGTGATATATCATGTTAGAGATGAAATATCTTTTCTTACAATTGATAGTATGTATACATATTGTTGGTGATATCTCATGTTAGAGATTAAATATATTTTCTTACAATTGATAGTGTGCATACATATATTGTTGGTGACATCTCAATATCGTTTCTTACAATTGATAGTATGTATACATATTGCTGGTGTTATCTCATGTTAGAGATTAAGTATCTGTTCTTACAATTGATAGTGTGCATACATATTGTTAGTGATATCTCATGTGAGAGATGAAATATCTTTTCTTACAATTATTGATAGTATGCATACATATTGTTGGTGATATCTCATGTTAAAAATTAAATATCTTTTCTTACAATAGATAGTATGCATACATATTGTTGGTGATATCTCATGTTAAAAATTAAATATCTTTTCTTACAATAGATAGTATGTATACATATTGTTGATGATATCTCATGTTAGAGATTAAATATCTTTTCGAATAATTGGTATTATGTACATATATGTTGCAAAATAACTTTTTACTTGAAACATTGGAACACTTTATGATAATTAAATTAGAGAAAAGTGCGCTGCAGCTAGCCACACTTACCTCCCTTGTTGGAGAAGACAGAGATGGATCCCAACCACTAGGAGGAGAACAACGAGACCGGTCCCAACAGCAGCAACAACAGCAGCAACAACAACTTGGGGACCAGGAGACTGGATGCTGGAGTCTGCAGACGGTTTGTCTGTGTTCCGTGGAGGTAGTTCTGGTGTGAGGTCAAAATATAATCATACAGTCATGGCATCCTCAACTACAAGACACCACAATGTCAGATCGTCATGCAATTGATGACGTGAACATACTGTGACGTGCAGATAACTGCACTTCAAAACGTAGGGGCTTATTATGTATTTTCATTTGACGTTTTACCTGATATCAAGTTGTCGGCTCATGGGTATGCACTATCAGAAGCCTACTAGCTATATGTTTAAATGTCTTTTCTTTCTAGACCTATTCGGGTCCATCTTCAAGAACGCCTAAACGCTTGAACCCATTTATTGTTGAAGGCTATAGAGGCAAAGGCCAAGGTGATTACTGTCCATTGTATGTATTCTAAGTAGTAGCACTGACGAAGCTTCGGAAAATCTATAGGCTAAAGACAGAGTTGGACACTTCCGATGTAAAGTTTGGTATGCTGCGGCATATCAGATTGCTATTAATACAAGTGTGAACGAATATTGTGTTACGTCAATTTCCTAAAGGATTATCTAAATGTTGAGGTGATACTGTTGTTTTCGGTCTCCCGTTGTAGTTCACGCCCATTTAAGGATAGATGGGACGATGAAATCAAATATTTTAGAATTCGTTTATTTTTTTCAAAATAGCAAGTTTTTTTTATGTCTTTTATCCAAAAATGTAAGAAAATTTGGGTTCACAGAACGATTTAAAGAGTTATCGACATTAATAATAATACAACCGTCAGAAAATTACGTCATTTTTGACTGATTTGATGTATTTAAATTAAGGGCTCGCTTTCAACAAATAAACTCCGAATCCTTTCAGATACATTTCAATCACATACGGTGATGTATAGCAAGTCTATATTTTGACAATTAATAACGCTGGAAAGATTAACGAAACTAAATTAAGCATTTTATCATCGTGTTTCGCCTATTCAACAAACACATTTTAAATATTGCTAAAAATTTAATATGTGCGCTGTTAACTGAACAAACGAATTTAGAAATAATTTTGGCGGTCACCGAACGTTTTCATAACTTTTTTTCAATTTTCCTCCATAAACGTAAAAACCTGACGTAACGGCAGTTTGTATGCTTTCAAGTGTAACTTTGACAGCCTACCGTGTAATCATTATTGAACATACTATCAATCTAACAGTACATGGTGAAAGAATAACTATCAATTAATTATACTAAAATTAAATTCGTCACTAACTTGAAATACGCATGTAATTCGAATAACAAACATAGTTTTTAAAAAAAATATTTGTATTCAATTCAGTTCCGTAGGCATAGGCATATACATTTGAAAACAATAAAACATCGTACAGTATCAATATAGTATAACATTTACATGAAGCGCCCATAAAATACACAAGTACAGCAGATATAATTATAACATACAGGTCAGAGATTTCCATTTGACATGAAATGATGGCAAAGTATTATTTTTTCTTGCCATAATGTTTTCAACTTTAATAACATCCTTAACAATTTTAATAAAACTGTCAATCAATAATTCATTCTGTTTTATACTGGTGATGTGAATGTATTTTTTGGCTAATAGAATGATGTGTGATGCCAAAAGGCTGAAAGGGCTGTTGCAAAAAAAAATATCAAGGTTAGAGATAATTATGTTTGGAATATGATGAGTCAGAAAGTGTTCAACATTTCTCCAAAATTCATGTACATGTTTACATTTAATAAAAACATGCTCAAGGTTTTCAGGTTCACTTCTACAAAAGGAGCATATATTTGTATCTATAATTTTCATTTGCAACAGCTCTTTTCTGGTATAAATTGCTCTATTAATGAATCTGTATTGAAAGTCTAAAAGTTTAACATCCTTAGTACAATTTCTATATTTCTTAAAGACAACAGTCCATGAAATGTCAAAATTTAGTTGTCTTTCCCATTTCTGACAAACTTTAAGTGGAGTGTTATCAGATATAAGGTTATCGTAGAAATTTCTACATCCTTTCCTTTGAGAGAGTCAATCTTGGAGAGTTTGGTTCAATACAAGGTTTTGTGTGCAAGTATCATAAGCTAAAAGGGTGTTTTTCCATGTCTTAGGGATGTTCAAGATTATCTTGTTATATTCAAGGACTGTACCCCTGATGTGATAAAGATTTTTCAGTTCATTAAAAGACAAAAATGAATTATCGCCCCAAATATCTCTTATTGTATGAATGCCTCTATTGAACCAATTCTCAATTAAAAGTTTACCGTTTCGAAATTGATGATTTAACCATAATTGTTCAGCTAATATTTCTTCAACAGAAGATGTATTTATTTCATGTTGTTTTTTGTAATATTTACTCCAAAGGGCCAAAACATCATTCCAAAAAGGGTTATCAACTGTTACGTGATTATTTATTTGTGCCCCGAGAAGAAATATCTTTTTAAAAGGAAATAGACTTGGATTATTAGTTGAGTTTTTATTTACATATCTTCTTAGGCATGATAATTTAAGTGCATTAATAAAGGCTTTGATATCTGTCATTCGAAGTCCACCTTCTTCATATTTTCTACAAATGGCTGCCCTTTTAATTTTGTCTCTCTTGCCATCCCACATAAAATTAAATAGGATATTATTCAATTTTTTATGAATTCTGTTGGGGGTGTAGGCAATACAGAAAAAATATGGACTAGAGTTGATATCACAAGTGTTTTTAAAACTATAATTTTCCCTTGTAAGGTTAGTTTTCTCCTTTTCCATCCTGCAAGAAGTCTGTTAATAGTTTCTAGTCTTTTTCTGGTATTGACTACCCATAATTTTTCCAATTTAGGGTTGAGATATATTTCAAGGAAGTTAAAGTCACCTTCATGCCAATCTAAACTACTTTCTGGACATAGTTGTACTTTGCTTCCAATCATTGATCCAATCCAGATAGCTTTTGCTTTTTCAATGTTTATTTTAAGGCCAGACATTTTATAGAACTTATGGAAAGTTTCTAGAGCTGCTTTAAGGCTATTTTCAGATCCATCAAGATACAGTTGAGAATCATCAGCATGACAAACATAGTTACATATCTACCGAGAATATAGGCGACGGAGACGTTATGCGGCATGTCGTATAATGACCGTTATAAAAGGCGTTACGGAAAATCTTAGCGCTTCCGTTAGTGTACGGATAAGCCTATGCTCAAAACAACGTAATCCATATAATTGGAGACTTATTCACAACAATAACTTGTTGTCGCAAAATGTTACCGTAAGCGAGTTCGATTTCTGGATTCCATCTCTCCTTAATGCAACATTGCATTGTTTCATATGATCTATTTTCATTTTGATACTATGATCGAAAAGTGGATTTATTATAGTGGATGTTATATTATGTACTCTTCCTTCAGCATGACTAGTGCAACTGGTTTCGCCATACCGAACATCACGGGTTATTTTTTTGATCTAATATTAGATTAAAGTTTTGTGGTGGGATGTTGTTGGCCCTTAGAGTTAGGTTGAGTAGTTGGCGGAAGGCCGCATACTGTGAGCATTCTGTGTAAATATGATGGATAATTGTTTCTGATTGTGGGCAGTGTGGGCATGTGGGTGAAGCTTTTAGTTTGATTTTATGGAGATTTGAATTTAGTTTAGTTTGCCCCGTTTGGAGCTTAAATATTGCCCTATCAATATTGTGGTTTAGGGAGAATTTGTTTGGTATGGTGAGCATTGGTGGAGTTTGAATATTGCTTATGCCATGCCTGCTTTACATAATATTTTGAGAGGCTGTTTGCCTCTTGTTTCGAATGGTAAAAAGGAAGTGAATTTGCAAGTTTAAGGCCCTCCTTTGCTGCATTGCCGGCCTTTTCGTTGTCAAATATGCCGACATGGGCTGGTACCCATAGGAGTTTTACTGCCTTGCCCTGATTGTTAAGAGATTGGATGGTATGAAGAATATTTGAAATTAAACCAGGACGGTTTTTGGTAGATTTGTTTTTGAGTGCTGCTAAAGCACTGAGTGAATCCGAAGGAAATTTTGTCCTGGTTTTTTAAAGTTTGATGGCTTAAGGCAATTGCGATGGCCATAAGCTCAGCAGTGTAGACCGATTGGTCGTTGGGAAGCCTATCGGAGTATGAGGAAGGTTGTGGATGTTGGAAATTTATGCCTACTCCAGTTGTGCGTGCTTCCGGGTCCTTGGACCCGTCTGTGTAAATGAGACACCAGTCGGACCAGTGTTCTTGTATGTAGTGAAGTGCGGTTGTTTGCGCGAGTTGAGGGTTTTGTTTAGAAGTTATTTTGCTGAGATGGAGATATATTTTGGGAGCCGGAAGTGGGGGGGGGGGGGGGGGGGGGGGGGGGGGGGGGGGATGCGATGAGAGATGGATGCGCGGAATTTCACCAGTTAGGACTTGGAGTGCTTCGAGTGAGGTGCCCTTTTGAGTGCGGATAGCTAATTTTAATGCCTGGTATTGGATAGAATTAAGGGAGTTGAGGAGAGTAGGTTTTAGGGAGTTATATATAGGAGCGCCGTAGTCCAATTTGGACCTTATTAGGGAGGTATAGCGTAAGGTTTGCCTATTTGCTCCCAAGCCTGTGCCGGAGATTGCTCTCATGACATTAAGGACTTTCGAGCATCTAAATTTAAGGTCTTTGACATGAGCTTTCCAGGTGAGATGCTCGTCAAAGAGTAGCCCTAAAAATTTAGTTTGTTTTTGGAAGTTTATTTTGTTATTTTTGAGGTAAAGATTGGGGGAGATAGGGCGCGTATTTTTATGTTGAAATACTACCCCTATCATTTTTTCCGCATTTAGTTTAAAGCCCCATTTGTCGGCCCATTGGTCGACTTTATTTAATGCGGATTGGAGTAAGGTGGTAGAGGTATGGAGGTTGTTACAACGTGCCCATAGGGCACCGTCGTCTGCAATTTTTCGGAGATGCCTTAGAAAAGGTCATCCACCATGATATTGAATAAAGTGGAGCTAATGACGTGCCTTGTTGGGTGCCATTTTCCAAAGGAAATTTTTCAGATTTTTGGTTTTCGACCCCGACAGTTAGTTGCTTATTGTGTAGGAATGTAATTAATTTTGTTGCCTGAAAGGCCTTTTTTAGTTAAATTTTGGATGAGGCCGTTATGCCACACCATATCGAAAGCTTTGGAAAAATCCAGGAAGATTGCGAGTTTATAGTGCTTTTTGTTTTGGCCTAGTTTAATATCTTGCTCTAGGTGAGCAAGATTGTTTAAGGTAGAACGACCCGGAGTGAAGCAACTCTGGTCGGTGTTTAAGGGATTGGTGTTTAGGTGAGATTGGAGGCGATGTTTTACCATCGATTCCATTACTGTACAGAGGTTTGAGGTCCCCGGAGGGTTTATTTGGTTAGGAATTGGGATTACTAAAGCTTCCTTCCAGTTGGTTGGAACCTTGTCCTAAATAAATAAAACTAAATTGGTAGTGTATTGTTTACTATATCAAACATTACTGAGCTAAGCATGTATTGGTCAATGCAACCAGCCAATGAAATTTCCAAAGTGCAGACAATCCATAGAAGTAAGTAACGGATATGTCCATGATAATTAATTTCTTTTATTGCTTTATTTTTGTAACACTTGTACAATATGGTATACAAAGATATTGCCACCCTGGCTGGCGTATACATTGAAAAAAAAAATTCGATCTGTTTACAACTGACAACAAAACGATAAAGTGATGTCAAAGATTAGATAAGTGATTATATTTAACAGGTTTCAGTTTAAAAACATAAAAGCATCATCTTCTTTCTTTTGGTTTCGAAAGCGAACCAACAGCTATTGAGTCTCTAGCTGCAGGGGAGCAGGGATGTATAAAAAAAGAAATAAACTTTAATCACTTTGGAATAGTAAATGACAAATTGACCAGAATTACATAAACTCACGTGCAAAAGAAACGTCCCCATACAAAATACAAGATATTTCAATCGACGGGCGATAAATGCGACTGAAACAGCGTTACATCATGTCTTTAGAACCCAACAATACTAAATATGAATTTTCAAAACATTATCTATTCATAACTCTGAGAAACACAAGTTTTAAGAAGTTGTTGTTTTGGAATCTCCTTATCTAGACGAGATAGAAGCCTCAAAAAGCCAGTTTTGGCTTGTTTTGTGACGTCCTACAGTAATGACGCATCAACAAATTTAAATCAAAGAAGGTTATTTATGTCGGGGATATCTTTAATCAATTAAATTTCTACTTTTTCAATGTTTTAAACTTAAATACTAAATATTGTGGGCCAAACACTTCTTTAAAAAACGATTTTAGCACCCCATGTCTATTTGAACAGATGTAAAAATAAAAATTGCATACTCTGATGTATGAAATTGTGAATACTTCTTTACAAAACATTTGGCTACCAAATACATTCAAAATCTACTTTCTCCGACATCAATATTTCATTTTATACTGTTTTCAAAATGTGGGGACGTTTCTTTTGCACGTGAGTTTAGATGTTGTGTAGTTACATGTTGAACATGCATTATATTTATCAATATTGTATGCGCTTTGGAGATTTTGCCTTATATAATTGAAGCTTGGTTTTATTCCAAGATGCCTTGATCTAAAGATGTTATATTTCGCGATGACTATAATCATATTCAATACTTTGTTTCTATTTTCTGGATATTCCAAACAGATGTTCCATTTCGTAAGCTCAATCGTTGCATTTGTAATTTCTTCTAACCACTCTTTGATTTTGTTCCAAATACTAGTGACATAATGACAATCGCAAAATAGATGTGTTATGGTTTCGGTTTCCTTTTCACAAAATTTACATTTGTTTGTCTCTTTTATTTTCATCTTGTGTAAAAGATCATATGTTGGAAGGATTTTATGTACACTGGAATATTGAAAGCATTTAAGTTTTGAGTTTAGGTTCGATATGAAGGGTACTTTATGTATGTTTATCCATTCAGATTCGCATATTGAGCATCCAAGGTCTTTATCGCATTTTCCTTGACTTGACTTGTAATATATCATAGAAAACTCGGCATCCTTTTTCATTGGCGACAATGTCAATGAAATACGGAAGAAATGGAGAGTCTATTTATTGTGAAGTTTGCTTTTTTAAGATATGTCTTAATTGAATGAACAATACCTGCATAATCTAGAAACTTTATTCTACATTTATATCTTCATACACGAGAAAGTTATTACCACTTTTAACGATGTCATTAATAAAGTGAACCCCTGAATCTATCATACTTCTGTTGTTTGTTGTTGTTTATTTTAATATTAACATTTCTGCTTATTGGTTGTGAAAGGATGGGGTGTCAGCAGTATTTCCCTTTTGTTTTATAAAGCGTCCCCTTGCAAATAATACATCTTTCCAAAATGCATTAGTTTTTGTAGTAATGACATCTTTGATTATTGATGTTTCGTCACACTGATAAAATAATTGTATGTTCTGGATACATTTAAGTTAAACAGTTTCCTAAGTTTTTATTTGTCATCAGCATTAAAAAGTCTTCTCACCAAGCTTATCTTTTGTGAAAATAACATGTTGCGTATATGTGGTACTCTAAAGCCTCCTTCATTGTAATTTATGTTATTATTTCACGCTTTATTTTGAAATGAAAGCCCCCCACCATACCATCAGGATCTTGTGTCACCCTACACCCAGTCTCGTAGCCTTCGCTCAAACTATCAACACCTGCTTCAAGTCCCTACCTACAACCTCAAATCCTTCGGAGGCAGATCTTTCAGCTACTCTGCCGCACATCTGTGGAACTCGCTTCATCTCACTGCATCTTCCCTAGACGTGTTCAAAGGACTCCTGAAAAACCTTCTTGTTTAAAAAATATTGATCTCTTCTTAACTGTTGTACATAGACATTCCAACTCACATGCACTTTTATTAATTTATGTTGTAGCTTATTGAGCATGTTCTGTGTAATGTTGAGTTGTGCCCATTATAAGTACCCTCATTATTTTTAGTATTATTATTACATCTTTTCAATATCCTTAATCATATTGGTTATTCATTTGGGTTCGGTAGTACACTAGAGATGTGATTTAACTTTGATAAGAAAAGACCTTTAAAGACAGGTGTCCTTCCAAGTGGAGTAACGTCTCTACCGAGCCATTGGTTCATTGTTATTTTTATTGTTTTTCAGTTTATCTTGGAATTTCTTTCTACCATTTCTGTCAAATTGTAAGTACGCGTTATGCCAAGGATAGTAAATTCCTTTTTAGACCAGGCTAACTTGTAGTATTTGCATACAATTGTGTTTGAATGTTTTAAAGAGCCTATCCAAATAACTTGTGTTTTGTTTGTATTACTTTTCAAGCCCGAAAAGGAAGCATATTGTGTTAATGTTTGTAGTGTACTCTGTAGGCATGATTCTGATCCGTCTAATGTCAGCAATGTATCGTCTGCGAACTGTGAAATGGGATATTCACTTTCACCAATATTTATACCTTTTATATTTTTAATAATACGGATCATAATACTTACAATTTCAGCGCATATGATAAATAGATCCGGAGATAGTGGATCGCCTTGTCTACAGCCGCGTAACACTTCTGAGTCCTACTAACACGTCAGAGTAACACGTCACACCTCTCGCTAGCAGCTGATTGGCTAATGAAACATTTAGCGGCTGTGTTAATGAAGTATTTTTAAAAAGTTGTTTTCTTCTTTTTTTTACGTGGATTTGAAAAGCTTTACATTGGTGTGTTTATTCTTTAATGTTGTCAGAATTATTTCCGCGAAACATACCCCCTGAGAATAGGGGTGCTTGAAATTAACGGATGTGGATGTTTGATTATTCACAAGCAGATAAGGAATGATCATGCCTTAATTTAGGGGATTTTCGTTTAAGGAATACTTACTAAATTACACACTTGTTTAGCAGCCACAAATGTATCTAGCTGAACATCCAAGCTTACATCTCCCAGTCACAAACCAAAAATTTACTCACGTGTTAGACAGTCATCTCCCTGGTATCCGGCTTCGGAACCCTGCTTACATCTCCCGGTCACTTTGTCACACGTGTCACTTTGGTTTACACAGTTGCATTTCATGTCACAATCTTCCCCAAACCAGCCATCACTGCACACTGTAATAATAACAATAATGACACAACAACAACATCTACTACTACTACTACCACTACTACTTCTACTACTACTACTACTACTACTACTACTACTACTACTACTACTACTACTACTACTACTACTTCTTCTTCTACTACTACTACTACTACATCGCACAGATAACAAAGGGGCGCTACAGCCACCTGACGGCTCTGACGTCATTATTCCCGAGTGCAAGCGAGCAATAAAACCCAAACCTGGGAGGGGAGGTAGGGCGGGAACTGGCGTGCGTTGGTGTTTCAACCAGGTTTACTCATAAATCTTATTTTTTCATACTTATCAAGTTATATATATATATATATATATATATATATATCCACCCATCCCTTGAACCGCTAAGTTCTGTTTTGTCTGCATTCAACATCACGGTGTATAATCCCATACAGTGCAAAGCGGATATAGTTCGCTGTACGCTCGTTCATCGGTTCATAGATATATTGACACGGGCTGCTTTTTCTCGTTTTCTATTTGTGTGAGTATAATTCCCGTACACAAATTTGCAAAATACTTCTTCTTATACTTACACACAATAATTCACTACGATATTGAATCGTGACCCTCTGAACACTTTCTCATATCAAAATCACATTGCCGATCTTGCTCCTCCGCTTAACACACCACACATAATGTGGAAATGCTCTCATATCAGTACGTTTTTGTTTAAACGTAATTATTTATACTTACCTGTTGACTAGACTTACTATGCCTACCTCCTCTCTAGGTATTCTATTTCAACGTTAACACAGACGAAACTTAAAACAGTGGTGTAGGGGATGCGTAAAATCCCTCTCCCAAGGGCGGTAAGTCGGCAAGTCTCGTGACGTCACTATCGGAAGTATTAACTAGCTTGCCCCAAAAAGGGCAAGACACACCAAGCGGGGAGGATGGGCGGGCCTAGCGCGTATGTCTATTCAACGGGTAAGTATAAATAATTACGTTAAAGAAAAATGTACTATTATTTAATTTAAATATATATCTATTGACTAGACCTACTTGCCCTAGAATCCCACTGCACGGAGGCGGGTCAGTAGATATGTGGTAGAAACGAGTCCAGCAACAAGCCCTGAGTGTAAGCTAACCTACACCTAGTCCTCCATCCTGTGGTGAGGACAAGGTACAACCAGGGAGACACCATCTCTACCGCTAAGCGGATCGAAGAGACAACTCAACTCAGCCTGATTGACTCAGTTCTGATTAACACACTGCCCCCTATCCCTATGGGGCCAAAAACACCCCTAGCCAAAAACACCCCGTCATGACGTCTGAGACCAAAACACCCCGACATGACGTCTGAGACCGCGAAGTTACAGTGGTAAACCATCGTGGCTGAATCTGCTCGGATCTCATGCGGGTTGGAACTGGATGGAGGTGGCAGGTCAGCGGCCTTGTATGCATTGATGATTGCCGACCTCAGGTATACACTCAACGCCCGCTTGTCCAGCTCTTTCGTGCTCGTCGGCGAGTGGGGCAAGAACAGACGACGCCTGCCATCTCTCAACCTGCGGGTACGCTGCACGTACACCCTCAACACCCTAACGGGACACAGAGAGAGATCTATCTCTCCCGAGTCAGAACCCAGTGCCGGAATAGAGAAAGTACGGCCCGCCTCATCAGCTGCTTGGTTTTTGCAGACAAAATCGGGAGCTAAACCAAGTAAGGCTGAGTAAGTAATCATAGCGTTTCCTAGTGATCTTCCTATGAGAGGTAGCTATGGCATTGGCGACGCACCTTGAGTAACCACTGCTCCTTAACCTTCTCTTAATACAATCCAAGCGTGAAGGCAGAACACATGAGGGTTCACGTGTAACCTTCTGCTTGGCCTGCTGAGGAGCAGATCTTTCCGTGGCTGAATCGTAACAGGTTCCTGATGACAGAACCGCCGGAGACACTGTACCGAAGGTGATGCTGGTAACGTACGTCAAATAAGTGTTTCCTTTGGTTATTTATAGTAAGTTTATTTTAAATAAATAAAGCAAAACTATATATGAACCGTCTAAAGTATGCTACTATGATTTTGGCGTTACCAGCATCATTTATTTCAAAACAAGGTGATGCTGGTAACGTACGTTACCAACATCCCAACATGGCGGAAGGCAAGATCGCTTCGCGAGTATTTAACACGAATTAATAGCTTTCTCTGGGTATATAATCAAACTTAGTTTGCACACACATGAACATTGATGGTGTGAATAGATTTGATGCACTGAATCTACATATTAATGTCCACGTCATGAAGAATAAGCAATTTTAAAATCACGTAGGGATGCTGGTAACTCCCAGTAAAGATGTTGGTAACGTCTCTTTTTTTTAAATAAATGATTTAATATTTGTAGGAAACACATTTCCAAGTGCAAACGTTTAAATACCCTTCGAAGGTTTGATAAAACAAAGAATGACCTATCGTTAGCATAACTATTAAAGACGTTCCTAACAATTGTCCATGTCCAGAAACATATAAAATCAATTCATCTTCTATCTTAATAAAGAAAGGTAATGGTGTTATTGCTGTGTGAATAGTTTGTGTTTTATGGTGATAATGATATTTGCTATATAACCTTATATAGATGAATGATTTAATAAAATAAAAATATTTTCCACTGAAGAGTTATCTTCCTTTGCCAATTGTTTTTCATAAATATTGAACTTCAGCACCAAATATCTCAGAAAATAGATCCGTGACATATATGTATATGTATATATATAAAGTTATTTCTGCAGAATCCATTGTCGATATTGTATTTTTATCATATAAGGCTGACACAATTAAACTTACAAATTACATAGATCCCTTTTCTATTCTATTAACAATCATTTTTTTTTAAAGAAAACAACACTAACTTAACACAACAACTCTGAATGATGACCATAATGTTTATTAAAGTAACTAAAAAAAAATCAAACGAGCGTGCCCTGACGGTTTTTGAGACATTACTACAATAAATATCATTTTGCAGAAAAAGGTCCGTAACATGCACATTTCCTCTTTGAATTTTTTAAAATACATATTCAGCTATTTATATTTTTTATATTCATATTTTGCTCCAAAGCATATACTTTTTTAAAATGAAAATAGAAGAAATTAGACCGGACACTAAGTCCGGTGATAGAAATTGTGTCTATCTGTTATGATATTTTCTCCCGATTTTTACATGGAAACGTTCAATATAAAAGTTTTCGCCCTCCTGTCGATTTGCTGCTGACTGCTCATGACGTCATCAACTTGTACGTTGCTGTACGTCATCTGTGATGGGTAGATAGAAACTGATAGTGTCATCGGCTGTTCATTCTAAAAATAAACCGTTGGGTCACTTTGCCTCGGTCTCCCCTACTACTGCTACATTTGAACACATCTTTGTTGCAAATGAAAATGTTTCATCATACGTTTGACGTACATCACATCAAGATAGAGAAGGACCTTAAAATGAAGTTATATAGAGATTATTACGCGAAGAAGGATATGTCATATGACTTTTACGAAACGAGTTTGAGGGTTATAGGCCTACATAAATTTGCACCAGTTTCGTAAAACTCATATGGCACACTTTCGAGTGTTATAATTTCTTTATTACCCATTCTATTCCATTTGATTCGCGTAAAATCAGTCAAGAACGACTCCCTTCTCTAGTGGCGGCAAGCTACAGTGACGTTACAGACGACGAAATACGGTGAAATAATGGTTGCTAGTCAAACGTGATATGTGCAAATGTGCTCATATCAATAATATTAACTCGGTTATTTTCAACCATAAATATTATTATTTATACAACCAGCAATTTTAATGAAATATGATAAATGTAATATATATTATTACTAGCGTAGTGTGCGAGGATACCTCTGAACACCAAGTCCACCATTCCAAGCGCCCGATTATACGTTGTAATGAAAGGGTTTCTCAATTTTAAGGTACTAAAATATACTATTACTGTTATTAAAGGGGCAGTAGCACGTTTTTGGCAAATTTTTTTCTTTCTTCAAATTTCCCATTTATAATGATAGTTTATGTCATTTTTATTTACTTAAGAGGGTAAAACATTTATTACACAAACCAATTATCCGTAGTGGTACTAACGGTGTTGCGTATAAAGCAAAAACTGCATGGCGGCCATTTTATTGTGAACACATTTTATCATTTCGAATGATAAAAACGATTCCTATGGCTATACGGAACCCTGCACACTCATTTTACTTGATTTTGAGATGAGAGAATGGAGTTTGACTATTGGTGACATTATTTTTCAAACACATTTCATCGACTTATTTCAGCGAAAAAACGTGCTACTGCCCCTTTAAGATATAACCCATAAACACAGTTGAAGATTATAAGATTTTTCATTCTAAAGCCCCGTTTACATGCAGAAATATACATATGTAAGCGTATATACACCTGGAATATATTTGCATCTGGGAATAAAAGTATACTTACTATTTAATTACAAGAGGAAATAAAGGGGTGAGTATTACGGATTTTGAAACAGTTGTCATCCATATGGAACACATGGAACAATGCAGACACATTCAGCAATAAAGCGAAGAACAGACTGCCCTCAGATCTGAAAAGCCTGCTAGACTTATGGCGTGCCAAGGAGTTCGGCGTCCGTCAGTCCATCCGTCTTTCTATTTTTCATCTTATTTTCAAGAACCACTGGCTCTAGAGAGCTCAAATCCTGTGTACACTCTACTTGGGCAATTGGGATTATAAAAATGTAGACTTGATGATAGAAAACCTTTTTCATCTTCTTCTTCAGATCAGAATGCCATTGAAAGCTGAAATATTGTGTTCAGACTTCTTAGCCAATGTGGATTATTATAGATTTGGAGACTCTGTGGCCCCAAGTAAGAACCACATGTACTTTGCCCTATACCTGTTTTCCTCTTCCTCTTCAGAACGAAAAAGCAGACAAAGCTGAAATATTGTGTTCAGACTCCTTAGCCAATGAAGATTATAAACTGTGAACTATAAACTGATGTTGTGCATGTGTTGCAAAATAAGGGCGATAACGTATTAAGTTTTCTTCTCCAATGTTGAAAAATTGTGAGCAAACTCCTTAGCCAAGGAGGCCCTTTAATAAGAAACACAGGAGCTATACCCTAAAAACCATTTTCATCTTTTACGTCAGAACTAAACGCCCTAAACGACTGAAATCATGTGTACAGACTCCAATGCCACTGGTGATTATAAATTATAGATATTGTGACTATGTAGCTCTAGATGTGGTCACAGGGTCCACTTCCTAAAAACTTATTTTCGTTTTCCTTTCAAAGAACGAAAACCAATAGACACATGAATGTTATGTGTAGACTTCTAAGACAATGGGGATTATTAATATTTGTAATTTGATGACTGTGGCTCCTAACAAGGAGCACATGGACTATGCCCTAAAAACAAAAATTCTTCTCTTCTATAACTCAAAGCCTGAGAAAGATGAAATTGTGTGTACAGACTCTTTGGTCAATGGGGATTATAAATTGTAGGTTTGGTTTGGACTCTTTGGTTCAATCTAGGGCTACAGGTGCCACTCCCTAAAGAACATTATGTGTATTCTTCTAAAAGACTAAATGCATTAGCCTCGGGAAAGGTGAACTCTTTTATACATTGTAGATTTTGGTTATGTGGGTTATATATATTCGTCAAGCATCTGACAACTACTTTGAAAATTAAATTAAAATTTTCAACCTAATATGTTTCATCGTTTAAAGTCTGATGAGATACAGATCCCATGACTCTATTTTTTTTTGAGTACAGGAATAGTTATGTCACTATTACAAGAATGCCAATTGTGAAAAATAAAAGAATATACTCACACGTGTATTTGAGAGAACTGTTCACATGACACAAATACTATGCAGAAGTACATATATGCAAATATATGTTTACATGACCTCTAGATGTAGTATTAATATACTTCTAGTGTATATTTACTAAAGTATTTAATTGCGTTTATATGCACAAAGTACATACCAGGAGCAAATATATACACATGAGTATTAATACTCAAGTTACTTGTCTGAACCAACACCTGTCTAATATGATTTTCTGAATGCAGATTTTGTATGTAAACCAAAATATTATTGAAGAAACGTTATCACTTATCTAATAGAACCCGGCAAAAATGTTCTGGTATCAACCATTTGGGATGTAAGGGATCCTCCATTTTACATACGATACTTTCAATATTGTTATATTGATAAGCATGTTTACTTAATAAGCACGTTTACTTGTATCGTGTATCGGGAGAAATAGAAAACATGTTTAGATTAGTAATACTAGCACATAGAGAATGTGACCTCTCTCTCAAAGGAATCTAACACGTATCGTATTTACAACAGAACTAACAACACTTTCTCAATAGTGTTACCAACATCCTCCATTCATCGTTACCAACATCGTATGTCAAACTCGCTAGGAGTTACCAAAATCCCACCGTGATTTTAAAATTGTATATTATTCATGACGTGGACATTAATATGTAGATTCAGTGCATCAAATCTATTCACATCATCAATGTTCATGTGTGTGCAAAGTCAGTTTGATTATATACCCCGAGAAAGCTATTAATTCGTGTTAAATAATAATAATAATTGCACTTATATGGCGCAGCTATCACACTAGTTCGTATGCTCTGTGCGCAGTCAATGGTAACACTGCTGGAACAGATGGGTTTTAAGTTTCTTTAAAAATGTTGTTCTTGATTGGCAGACTTTTAGAGTTTCTGGGAGAGAGTTCCATTTTGATGCTGCAGCGAAAGAGAATGTTCTGTTTCCAAATGAGGTAGTCTTCACTTTAGGAACTGTAAAGAGGGACTTTGTGTCAGAGCGTAGAGCACGAGTAGGGTGGTATACACTGAGTGTGTCTGGCAGATAGGCAGGTGCCCCTCCATGATAGCACTTGAAGGCAAGGCTGATGATCTTGTAGTCGATTCTTGCTTTTACAGGGAGCCAATGTAGTGACTCCAAGGCTCCAGAGACATGATCGAATTTGCGGAGACGTAGTGTTATACGATCAGCAGTATTTTGCACGGCTTGCAAACGCTGTATCTGGCTGTTTTGCAGATTCACAAGAAGACTGTTGCAATAGTCTACACGAGATAACACTAGTGATGACATGAGTTTGGTGACAGCAGACTGTGACAGATATGGTCTTAGTTTTACAATATTTCGCAGGTGAAAATAGGTCTTCTGGATGACACTTGAGATGTGGTACTCCATACACATGGTTTCGTCAAAAATGACACCGAGGTTTCTTGCTTGTCTGGCTGGAGAAACTTCAGTTGAACCAAGGGTGATTGTGGGCTTGGAGTTCAGAAGAGTGTGTATTTTGCGCTTGGGACCAATGATAAGGAATTCAGTTTTCGAATCGTTCAGTTTTAGCAGATTGAGCGTCATCCGTTGTTTGATGTCCTCGTAACAAAGCTTTAAAGTTGTCAGGTTGGATGTTAGGTCTGTCGGCATGAAGGAGATGTAGACCTGGTTGTCATCAGCATACTGGTGCTGCAGAACGTTGTGTTTCCTTGAGATGCTGCTTAGTGGGCTGGTGTACAGGGAAAACAGTGTGGGACCGAGAACGGACCCTTGTGGAACTCCTCTGTGTAGTTGGACTGGATCTGAGGTTGCATGTTCTACAACAACTTGCTGGAGTCTTCCTGTCAGATACGATGAAAACCATCTGAGAGCAGTACCTCTGATTCCAAGTTTGATGTCCAGTCTGTTTAACAATTTGCCATGAGCAATAGTGTCAAACGCGGCAGATAGGTCAAGTAAAAGTAGACCTGTTACTTTGCCTTCATCTGCCGCGGTAAGGATGTCATTGGATACCTTGAGAAGAGCTGTTTCTGTACTGTGGTTTTTTCAAGGAGATCGTGCTGTTCAAGATGACTAAGAAGACGAGATTCTACTGCTTTTTCAATGACTTTGGACAGGAATGATAGATTTGATACAGGTCGATAGTTGCTGTGGCTGTTTTTGTCTAGATCTGTTTTCTTCAGATGGGGTCTCACAATGGCATGTTTCAGGGAAGATGGGACCTGACCCTTTGTGATTGACAGGTTAACAATGTTTGTTATAGGTTCTAACACAGCATCCAGACAGTCAATAAGCAGAGTTGTCGGAATTGGATCTAATTCACAA
This sequence comes from Gibbula magus, assembly GCA_936450465.1. Lineage (NCBI taxonomy): Eukaryota > Metazoa > Mollusca > Gastropoda > Trochida > Trochidae > Gibbula > Gibbula magus. The sequence goes on along the minus strand of OW388290.1, from coordinate 44,217,100 downwards.
CTTGTGACACGAAGGCTGGAGATGATTTTCCTTATCTCGTCTTCTGTGAATGGTTGCATGAATGAAAGCTCTGTTCCGTCAAATTTAACATCTCCGTCATCACTGGAGTCCGTTTCTGGGATCAGATCTGACAAGTATCCATGAATATTGTCAATTTTGTCTTCAAAGTATTTGGCAAAGTCATCTGCACATGACTTTGGATCTGTACATTCTGGTAGTGTGATTCCGTTTACTTTATTACAAAGTTTGTTCGTCAGTTGAAAAAGTTTCCTCATGTTTATTCAGACTGGAGAACTTGGGAATTTATAAAAATATTTTTTGCTTTCCTCATCTTGTAATTCACATGGTTCTTCTGAGAAACATACATTTGACGATCGATTTCAAGCTTTGATCGCTTCCATCTGACTTCTAACTGTCTTCTAAGGATTTTCTCTTTCTTGATGTCGTCATCATACCACGGACTGGCAGGTTTGTCCTTAATTACCTTTGTTCTGGCAGGGGCATGGATATCAAGTAGCGATCCCAACACGCTGTTATACAGTTCCACATAATCATGAACATTTTCTGGCACAGTTGTATGCAAACTAGATCAGTTTTTCTTGCGATGAACCAATCAAGAGTGTGACCACTGTTGTGAGTTGGTACATCTATCATCTGTTGAAGATCTAAGGACTCTAGGAGAGTCACTAGTTTAACATGATCACTGTTAGAGGAATTTTCGAAGTGAATGTTGAAGTCACCGAAAATAAGAATTGAATCTGGATCTAGATTTAGATTAAGAATCAGGCTGGTAAATTCTTCATGAAATGTTGACATGGCTACTTTGTGAGATCTTGATGAAGGTGGTCTGTACATACACAGTAAGTGTGTTTTACCATGTTTGCTTGTAAGCTTCACATCCATGAACTCAAATGACGTTGTTGTTTCATTCCTTGACATGTGACACTCTATCTTCAGGTGGGATTTGTAGATCAATGTTATTCCACCACCTGTTCGATTGCCTTGTCTCTTTTGGTTAATCAGGATATAACCAGGGGGAGTTAACTCTGCCTTTACTGTTTCATCAGCCCCGTCTTTAATCCATGATTCAGTTATGAATAACAGTTCAATGTCCCTATCCAGGATTAGGTCATAAATTTCTGTTGTTTTGTTTCTTGCACTCCTTGCATTCAGAACACACATATATGGGTGATGTAAAATCTTTGGCCTGTCAGCTGTGTGATTGTCAGTCAACACTGATTGTAGCCTTTGTTTTCTTCTACTGCCCCTAGAACCTCTAATTGTCTTTCTCTTGTGCTTCAAAAAGGGTTCTCTGTCAAATGCATGCAGTAACCAATTGCCTGCTTGTGTTGGACAATGGGAGTTGACAGTGAGTAGCTCCTCTCGTGAGTATGTTATGCGCTGTTGTGTAGAAACTTCAACACTCCATTGTTCTTGCTGGCTTGGGGTATTCAGTACATACATATCCACCATCAAATGTGTCCAAATTGAAATATGAAATGTTAAATAAGTCAACATTTTCGAATCAACTTCATCATCAACACAATTTGGTTATCATGTAGAAAACACTTTTCCAAATCGCTGTGCAAATTTGTAGGTCTCTGGTGAGACAATAGATAGCTGCTTTTGGAGAAATTGTGAGAGCAGTGTGAAGTACGTGCCGCAGCTAAGGTGCTTCACTTCAAATACTCGCGAAACGATCTTGCCTTCCGCCATGTTGGGATTTTGGTAACGTACGTTACCAGCATCACCTTCGGTACAGTGCGTGTGGACTAGTAGGCACTGGCCTCGCAGGGGGACCTGCCAGTGTTGATGGCTAGGCGGACTGCGTCCAACTCGAGGACGTTGATGTGTAAGATTTGCTCTGACTGAGACCAGACTTCCGCTACCTGCTCGTAACCCAGATACGCTCCCCACCCCTGAGTTGAGGCGTCTACGAACAGATGAGCTGAGGGGGGACGAGGCCGAAGTGGAACCCCGGGGAAAACGCTCTCATTCACCCGTCCCCAAGCTTTGAATCAATACAATCTGGGGTCAGAGCTATGGCGTGACGACAACGAGTCTCCCTGTTGTCGGGGTTCAGGAACACCTGTAAAGGCCGGAGGAATAAATCAGGTCCTGAGCTGACGTTAGCAACCCCAACACTCTTTGCCACTGACGTAGGTAGAGCGACGCATCGAGGGCGCGATCCATTAAGTGATCTTAACGAGCCATCGGCTCCCTCGTGACGAACCTACTGAACAGCTGAGTGTCTAGGATAGCCCCTAAGAACTCAAGACGAGTCGCCGGGACCAAGTCTGACTTCTCTAAGTTCACTAACCACCCTAGACGACGGAACAGGTCTATTGTGAACCTGAGCTGTGCCTCGAGAACGACGGAAGAACGGTCTTGAGCGAGTCCATCGTCCAAATACATTAGAAACTGAATGTTGCATGGGCTGAGTCACTCGTGTAAAAAGCCAGGGGGCGGACGAGGTCTTGAACGGAGCATGCACCACTGAAAGTGTCTCCCGCCCAGAATGAAGCGGAGGTACCTGCGATCCCCACAGTGAATCCGAATGTCACGGCAGATCAGCAGGCAACTCTTGCATGCTGTTTCCCCCAGCAGATTTAGTACTGTAAATACTGTCTCAGAAACATAGATTGACCATGGTTATCTATTTATATTCTGAATTGATCATTAAGATGATTTTGCTAAAATAGTTCAGCAGAGCAATTGATGAATGGGTGTAAAATAGTTCCGTCAATCAAAGTGCAAGTTAATTGTTATATTTAGAAAAAGTGTAATTCCCATGACCATTATGACAACTTTAATTACCGTCATATTTGTGCCCGCTTGGGTAAGAAAATTGATATAATTCGTAATGATGTGTGTTACCTCTTGAACATACTGGGACAACATCTTAACACGTTAAATGTTGGTTAATATGTTATTAAAGATACCTTTTTAAACAATCTGATTCCATGACGTTATTGAATTACCGGGGACATTCCATACAGAGATACACTACGCTTCGGCTATGAACCAGTACAGTGATGCTGCATTGTTGCTGCTAAACTCTTTGATATCTTCATATCTAAAAAGTTTTGAAACATGGAATTCTACACATACATGGTACAATCTATTAGGAATTCAATAAGTAGATACATTTTGAGCAACATGATTGTATACGTGAATAAAATCGAAAACGCGCATGTTTCTCAAATTTCGTAATGAAAATAATGTTTTTTCATCAACATATGTACAACTATTTCTCAAGAACTTCTTCACTGTACTTGTATGCATGTCACAAATTGATGAACCGTAGCCTATTTGCATACGTTGTAATGATGCATAATGACTTAAAATTACCTATTTGATCCAACGAACAACAACCACTTGACATAGCTATGGACGGCTTAACGAGCGTACAGCGAACTATACACTTGGAAAATAATTAAACAACACCCTAGTTTGTAAACTGAAATATGGTACTATGTGATTGTTATGATAAATTTAACGATTTTAATATACCAGATATAACAATTGGGTATTAAGCGGCTCATTCAATGAAATGAACATCCACTATATATACACATTTATGAAAAGTGAGGGTAAATGTGAAGGTACTGAATTTTTACCTAAAATTACTATTGTCGTAGAAGAGAAACTTTACTTCAAACTTTAGAATTGATTTATTGTACCGACCATTTTTTATACCAAGTTGACATTCACAAACCAAAACATCTTTAATCATGTATGATACTAGACATATATTAAACTTCCAGTCCCTTTTTAATGATAATTTGGAAAATGCCAACAACCATATGATCTGTGAATTAATTTGAGACTATTTGAGTTCAATCTGTTCATTAAACAATTCTTCTCAGTTTTGATAAGCCAATACCGTAAGCAGTGACCGTATTTGTTCATTACAATACGTTTATTGAAATTGACAGTTTAGTGAGTTCGTGAGTTTGAAGGAGCATACTGCTTTAAAGAAAATGTAATCTCTCTGTTTTCTTCAATGTTAATTCGTTTATTCATATAGACAATACATTCAAGTAAACAGAACACAAACTATTATTTTGAAGCGTCACCTATTTACCAAGATATCGCTGTTCAAAGTGAGCAAATTGACCTGCTAATTATCTGATATCTGAAACGGTCTCCCGCGGTCCCGTATAGTATAGCATTGTATTCGTTAGCGATATGACGTCATACTCATGAGTTGCCTTCATTAAAAAACCTTAGACGATTTGTCGATCTCGTTGATTATTCGTTTAAAACATAATCACAACTTTTGACAATGCAAGTTTCCGATAGAATGGGTATTTGTGGTTCTGTAGGTAGAACTTTCGAAGTTTTGGGTAAATTTTTCGATATTCAATTGCTGATTTTAGATTTATTCTTTTCTAAATCGAGTGGAGTGTTAGGTTATTTTATAGGCTACAATATGTTTTGAAATGAATAACTGAAAAAAAAAATCAAAATGATCATGAAATTTCTTATTATTTAATTACCTGTTGACTAGTCTATTATCTGTTGACTAGAGCTACTATGCCTGCCTCCTTTAGGCATGCTTTATTTCAACCTTTTCACAGACGAAACTTCAAACAGTGGAGTAGGGGATGCGTAAAAATCCCTACCCAAGGGCGGTAAGTCAGTAGTCTCCTGACGTAAAAATCCCTACCCAAGGGCGGTAAGTCAGTAGTCTCCTGACGTCACTCCCATGAGCCTTCACTCTCCTTTCAGTTGCAGGGCAAGACAGTCGTTTATGTTTTCACTCTATTTCTAGCGTTATTCTTCGCCACTTTTGCTAACCTTGCTTCTTATTCAATTATAAGAGGTTTTTTCTACGTCCTAATCTACCACTCGTAGGTTGTCTTAGAAAGTCTGTTCATTGTAGGTGTTGATTGAGTGAATGTAATTTATATCGGTTGAGCAGAGCGAATTAGAAATAAAAATAATTTCTCTCCGGGAGAGACAGATAAAAGGGAGGTAATATATGGATAGAGGGCGCATATGTGGAGGATATAAATGTGACGTCATATGGCACGTAGTTCATTCTCGACTGCGGCTTCAACAAGCTTACATTAGCTTTTTGTTTTAGTAGTTCCACGTGTCAATATGGCCGAGCAATTAGATATCACGAACAGACTAGACGATATACTTAAAAAGATAGAGGACTCTAAGGTTGATATAAATCGATCTGTTGATGCGAAATTACAGGGGCTGGTTGAGAGTTATTTCAAAACGTCACAAGAGGTAACTCGTTTAAAGACTGAAAAAGACTTTACATGGAAGAACGAGGGTCACAGAATCCAATATGCTTTTAATGCAGACTCAATTGACAATCTTAAGCAGATTAAATTTGCATTGGAGTACGGGAAGACAGAGTATTTAAATGAGCTTTAAGAGTCTGAGTTAGAGCGCATTGAGAAGAGAAATAAACTGATCAGGATTGCAGACACCTCAGATGGAGGCTGGCAGACCGTTCGCGAATACGAGGCTAATTCGCTTGCAGCAGATTCAGATGATGAGAAAAGGATTCGGCGAGCCGACGCAAGGGCCTGTAAAAAACTGGAGAAGAAAAAGCCCAAGCCCTCCCGTTTTCACCCTTTTTCCAGGCCGACAGCGACTGTTGCACAGTCTTCTTCTGGTATGCGCCCTTCTTCTCTGCCGTCGTCTACCCAGCAGCCCTTTCGAGTGCAGAGGCGAGGTACATGCTTTGCATGCGGTGACGCGTCCCACTGGAGGCGAGATTGTCCCACACTCACCGGGCGTTACATACAGCGAGACGGCGGATCCAGCGAGGAACGAAAGTCCTTCTAGACAAGGTAATTGTGATTTTTCGTTCTTGACCGATGATTTCTATGAATATGAACAAGGTTCGGCAAAAATCAGAGTGAGAGGTCGTTTACGACGGTGTTTGTCATTTTGGCGGGAAATCGGGTCTACTGATTTTGTTGTGGATGTGATAAAAGATGGGTACAAGATTCCTTTTCATTCAACCTCACCATCTATGTGTTTGAATAACAATAAATCAGCTATCATGCATTCACGTTTTGAGTGTGAGGCCATCACGGATCTATTACGTAAAGATCTTATTGTTGAATGTACTGACCCTCCTTTTGTAGTCAATCCTTTATCCGTCTCCGTTCAGTCATCGGGGAAGAAAAGATTGATCCTTGATCTTTCAGTTATTAATAAGCATATTTACAAGCAATCTGTGAAATACGAAGATTGGAGAACTGCTCTTATGTATATAAATGACAATGATTGGCTGGTAAAGTTCGACATTCACTCTGCCTATCACCATTTTGAAGTGTTTTATGAACATACATCCTTCCTGGGATTTTCATGGCAGTTTCCATCAGGACAAACGTTTTTCAAATTCCTTGTTTTACCTTTTGGTTTGACATCTGCACCCTACATTTTTACTAAAGTAACAAGACAGTAAGTGAAATCATGGAGAATGCAAGATGACGGACTTTTGTCAGAATCTTCAGAAAATGAGTGTTTAGTTGTAGCAATGAAGGTTAAGAATGATTTGATCAAATCTGGATTTGTACCCAAAGTTGAGAAATCGCTTTGGGTGCCATCGCAAACACTCGAGTGGTTAGGTTTTATTGTTGACACATCACGTTTAGTGATGTCCGTGCTTGACCGGAAGATTATCGAGGTCAAGGACGCTATCAGTTGCTTGCTTGCTGGAGGAAAGGTCAAGGTCAGAGTGCACGTTAGAAAACTAGCTTCGGTTGTAGGACAAATAATTTCAATGAAGCTCGTTCTTGGAAGTATGAGTCAGTTAATGACAAGAGCTCTGTCTGTTGACATTTTGAAAGCTCAGAATTGAAACGATAAGGTTCTTCTATCTCCAGAAAGTATTGAGCAACTCAGATTTTGGTTGTCAATGGTTACAAAATACACTCAAAGAGCTTTGTGTGCAGATAGTTCTCCGACTAGGGTTGTGTATAGCGATGCAAGCAGCACAGGTTACGGGGGTTATTGTGTACAATTCGGAGGTAGAGAATCGCATGGCGTGTTGTCACAGGGCGAGATGAAAATGAGCTCGACATGGCGAGAGCTGAAAGCTGTAGCTATGATTTTGCAAAGTTTCGTGACCTTCCTTTCAGATCACATGGTTAAATGTTTACTGATAACCGGAACGTTGTGGCAGTAGTTCAGAAGGGCAGCATGAAAGGTCATGTACAGGGTTTGGCTCTAGAAATATTTCACATATGCTTGCAGCATAACATTATGTTGGAGGTTGAGTGGATTCCCCGTGGGGAGAATGAGCAAGCAGATTACCTCAGCAGAATTGTTGATACAGATGATTGGGGAGTTTCTCATGATGTGTTTGAATTGGTTGACAAAAAGTGGGGACCCCACACTGTAGATCGCTTTGCTTCTTATTACAACAGGAAAGTGGAGCGATTTGATTCCCGTTACTGGAATCCAGGCTGTGAGTCTGTTGACACATTTACTGTCAACTGGAAAGGTGGGATGAACTGGGTTGTGCCCCCTGTCTACCTTGTAGCGAGAGTGTTAAATCATATGAGAAAGTGAAAAGCTAAGGGCACTTTGGTCATTCTGCCAGCTTCTGGCCTTTGTTGTGTCCGAATGATGCGTTTATATCGGAGGTGAAAGAGTTTTTGCGTATTCCCACATGTAAAGAGGGTTACGTACCCAGTCGTTGCGGTGGGAATATGTTTGGTGTTGTGGATCTGAAATTTGTTATGTTAGCTTTGTTTCTTGATTTTACTGAATGATTTAATCCAAGTATTCTTCTTTATGTTTCAGGTATCATTCAATCTGTATACCATGATGCTGTAAGTAAGCTCCCTGCGAGTTTAAGGGGCGAGATATCGTCTCTAGCAGATCTACTTGGTGAGGCCAGGGCATCCTCCACAACTCAATCTTACGTTAATGGGTTTGAACGCTTCAAGGTTTGGTCGTTATCGCACGGAGTTCCGGTTGATCTCCCTATCCCCCCTCTAAACTGTGCTTTATACTTGCTTTCTGTTATTCAGAGTAGTTCCACCATTTCGCCTGCAACTAATGCTTTCTATAGCATAAGATATGCTCACAATATCGTTGGTTTACCAAGTCCGACTGATAATAGTCTGGTAAAAAATGTGTTGGAGGCAGGGCGGAGAAGATTAGCAAAACCTACTCTGAAAAAAGAACCAATTACAGTTGACCAAATAAGAAATTTGTTTTTGGCTTCTGATAAGAATTGCTTAAAAGATAGCCGAATATTAATTATGGTTATTATTGCTTACCGCGGTTTTCAACGTTCTGACTAACTTTTGCATATTCGCCGGTCAGATATTGTTTTCTATGAGCAGTATATGTCAATCTTTGTCGAAAAGTCAAAAACAGATGTATATCGTGATGGAGCATGGCTTGTTATTGCTTCAATTTCATCTGAACTGTGTCCTGTGAAACAACTAAAGTTGTATTTGCAATTGGCAGGGATAAGGGATGATTCTGACGAGTATGTGTTTAGATGCAATTCCAGGTTTGGGGAGGATTATAAATTGAGAAAAGAAGATAAACCTATGTCATACACAGCTTTACGCGAGACATTCCTCGCAGCTTTGACGCCATTTGTAAATAATGTTTCCAAATATGGGTTACATAGTTTGAGGTCAGGTGGGGCCACAGCAGCAGCAAATAATGGAATTCCAGACAGGATGTTCAAGCGTCATGGGCGCTGGAAGAGCGATAGAGCGTAAGATGGCTATGTAAAAGACGATTTGAGTTCGTGTATCAAAATCTCTTGGTCTTTGACCTTTTATCTAATAAAATGGTCAAGAGTTCTTGCCCTTTCTTTTTCATCTTTACAAATGCCGCAGGGGAAAGCCATTGTGTGTTTGTTGTTTTTTCTGGTGATAGATGTAGAGAGAAATGTAATTTATATCGGTTGAGCAGAGCGAATTAGAAATAAATTAATTTCTCTCCGGGAGAGACAGATAAAAGGGAGGTAATATATGGATAGAGGGCGCATATGTGGAGGATATAAATGTGACGTCATATGGCGCGTAGTTCATTCTCGACTGCGGCTTCAACAAGCTTACATTAGCTTTTTGTTTTAGAACGAAGTATGAAAGGAATTTACGCAGTTTTCAACTGTTGTGATGTAATTTAATACGGTAATTATGACCGGTTGGACGTTGGCACCATGTGCTGGAATATTTCACTGCTGCAGTGATATGCCTACCTTGTGGGCCAGAGATGTTACCTAACATCAGAAGTTTTCTGTTTTGGTGAAGGATTGGCCCATCTTGTGGGTTTGGTAAATGCTACAGTAGCATGCGTTATTTCTTAAATGTTGGTTTACCTACGAGGACGAGATGTTACTGTAGCATCATATTTATGAAGTGACTTTATTTCAGATTGACATGTGAAAACCTGATGTTTACGTGGAACTACCTGGAGAGGCGTGCACTGTTTTTGTATACAATGTATACGTATGTTTTTGTATTAAACGCCTCGACAAATGCCGCAGGGGAAAGCCATTGTGTGTTTGTTGTTTTATCTGGTGATAGATGTAGAGAGAAATGACCTTGTTGACATGTGCTAGACTGTGCTCTACCAAACTTGAAGCTGCACGCTCTGCATGTGCAACTCGTGTCTCTTATTTTCTCCCGCATTTGTCGTGTGACTGATTGGTTTGTATGGATTGTTCGTGCCCTGTTATTTCGTAGTCTGGTGTCAGGTGGCTCTTCCAACAGTTCATTGTCTGCTTCGGTTGGCCTTCACCTTTGACTTATAGTTGTCCTTCGTCCTCCGACCCTCCGACCCTCCGACTGTCCTTCATCGTCTAGTGTCAGGTGGGTCTTCCGATAGCTAGTCTAGCTAGCTAGCTGCAGTGGATTGGCTTCGGACCCTCTGATTGCCACCGTCACCTCGACTCAGTGTCTCTTGCAAGGGGACAGCCCTCGCTATAGCACCTCTATGCCCTCTGCTACTGAATTGTTGCTCGCCATAGGTTAGCGGAGGCATCTCGCTATAATGCGTGAGTGTGTCTCACAACCTTGTGTAGCCTCCGCCCTCAGGTAGTTTTAACACTGTCTCAGGGTGTCTCGCCTGAACGCGTTGTTGTTGTACGACTTTCGCTTTTAGGTTACCTCGACTTTGTCCGTTTTCCACCTCAGCCAGTTACAATGTTCCACAGTCGTATTTGGGTTGTTTGGTGTAGACAACTGAAGTCTTACCGAGGTCCTCGTATCCCCCTTGACTGACCTGTTCATAGACGCCACCTCTCAAGAGTCGAGTGCTCATCTCGGTCACGAACAGGTAGCAGCGTTTTTGAGCTCAATCAGAGAGAGGCTGGCTCATCAGCGGCCTCGGGGCCAATGTGATCAGCCCAGCGGTTCAGTGTTGACATGTTTGTTTACAAGGCTAGATAATCAAACAGGGGTTCACTGACTCTCCTGCATGTCTCGTTCTGGCTCGTTGAGCTGGTGCGCAACGTGGACATGAAGATTCGTGGGGCCCAATTACCGGTCGCCAGAACAGCTGCCGATCTATGTCGCACCCACTGGAAGGTTGACTAGAAGGTCCATTGTTGCTTAGCCTTTCTCTTTAGAAAGTCCACTGGGAAGCCTTATGACATCCTGTGGCAGGCATTCGCCTCCTTTTATGCCTGGCGCAGTTTCATTCTGACTGAATTCTCCTTCATTCAAGGAGTTGTTCTTCAACACCTGTCTGTCGGCTCTTCTTCCATGCTCAGAAAAAGGTCGCCAGCGGTGGATGTCACACCCTGCAGGTCTGGGATGTACGAACCGCTCATCAGCGTTTCCCTCCCCACTCTCACCATCAAGGTATTTGTTGGTGGCCGTGACCTCAGGTGCGCGGGTCTCTGAGACCTACACTTTGCAGGCAGGTTTTCTTCATTTTGTGGTCAAGGTTGGGGGTCAAGGCTAATCTCTCGATTTGTCTCTCCCCGGGGAGCTCCTGGGATATAGACAAGCGGGCACTGCGTGTGCAGCTGAGGCCAGCAGTCATTGACGCTTACAAGGCTAATGACATGCCATCCTCGTCGTGCTCCAAACCGTGTGAGAACTGAGCGATCACAGTCACGATGGCTTACCACTGTACATCGCCATCTTGGAATTCATGGTGGGGTCTTTTTGGCGTTCTTCAGAAGGTTTCGCCAACCCTTATCTACGAGATATGTCCACGACAGATCTCGTAGGCATTTCTAGACTGGGTCCACAGGATTTCGCTCAGGCGAAGGTGGTACCCCCCTCCAGACCCAGGAGGGGACAGACCTCTTAAGAGGATAGTCTCGTGTTTGGCTGTTTTGTCTATTCGGTCCGCTTGACGGTAGAGATAGTGTCTCCCGGGCTGTACCTTGCTTCACCAGTGTGGAGGACTCGTAGGTTAGCTTACAGACCAAGAAGGGGACAGTCCTCGTAGAAGGATAGTCTCGCGTTTCATTCGATGCTCCATGCAATTAACGGATCGTGTGACTGATTGGTTTGTATGGATTGTTCGTGCCCTGTTCTTTCGTAGTCTGGTGTCAGGTGGCTCTTCCAACAGTTCATTGTCTACTTCGGTTGGCTTTCACCTTTGACTTATAGTTGGCCTTCGTCTGCCGACCCTCCGACTGTCCTTCATCGTTTAGTGGGTCTTCCGATAGCTAGTCTAGCTAGCTAGCTGCAGTGGATTGGCTTCGGACCCTCTGATTGTCAGCTCGACTCAGTGTCTCTTGCAAGGGGACAGCCCTCGCTATAGCACCTCTATGCCCTCTGCTACTGAATTGTTGCTCGCCATAGGTTACACAGGACCAAAACCAGTGGAATCCAATTTCCGGATACCTGGCGGATTCTCCCGTATCCTTACCCATTTGGTATCCGGGAATCCGGAAAAATATTCTCTCCCGTATACCAGATCAGCCCATATTCTCCCGGAAATTTTTCCGGAAAGTATGTTTCTAAGAATACTGGAATCCGGAGATTATACTTTTCCATATCCCAGATCCGTGTGTCTTCTCCTGGAAATATTTCCGGAAAGTATGTTTCTAAGAATACTGGAATCCGGGCAGAATATCTTATCCGTATACCCTTCAAAGTTAGTGGGTAATATTACCGTCTTATGTTGAAAAAGTGTTCACATTATTTTATGATAATTATAATGATAATAATAATTTATTACTATGTCATGCTGTTGCAATAAACTATATATACACAGCTTTACGCTACACATATAATAAAAACATTGCCTACTAGAGTCTATAAGACACAACTTTTACCTTATTGAACAACAGAAATACATAAATTAAAATGTTATATGGATATACATACATAAAGGCTAATACTTCTTGCATACCTTTCACCCAACTCACTCAATCTGATGCAGTGACTCATAGAGACTGTCGCATTGATTTACCCTAAAAGATGTTAACTGATTCACCGACCTTCATACACACTCATAATAAACTCTCCAAAACATTCAAACACACAATCTGACACTCCCTCATACATATCTCCACTCAGACCGACACACACAGACTCACCAACATATGATATTGTGCAAGGTACCAAAACCAATCAAATTTATGAAACGAAGTCCATTTTATAATGAAACTGGTTTCAGGGACATCAAGTATCATACACTGACACATACAGAATGACATACCTTCAGAATAAATTAAGGGAGACAACTCTGTCCCCGCACCTCACTGCATGCTGCTGATGTCACAAACTTGTCTCATGTGTTTACATTAAACAGCATTTATATATATCAATATTTCATATCAATGTTTGTTACAATAGAATAGAGGGGGTATATTTATAATTGTTAAGTTTGTTCTTGCGTTATTTGCCGTACAAGGTATGTGCAATATTCTGGTCATCACCTATCGGCTAATTAACACCTTGACTAATTGGATGTAAACAATTAATGTCTCGCTGTGGCAACAGGTGGGAGCAACTTCTGTTGCTTTAAATAGCTTATTTCCTTTTATCCTTTACTTTCACATGTTGTATATATATATGCGATATATTTTTAACAGTGTCTTATTGGCCAACTAATGGCTGTTTGTTAAGCATATTTTAGTTTGTTTATGCATTTTACAATATAATTGTCTCAATGATAGAAGACTAGGAACTTGCCATTGATGACACAACGAGTAGAAATGAACAAATCACAAACATAGATGTAATGTAAAAAATATTGATTTTATTAAAATACATACTTTAAAAAATAAACCATAAAGTGGAATTTTTTTTATATTAATCATCAAATCAATAACAAATTGATATAATTAGAGCATTTCATTCAGTATGTATATATGGTATATCAATATACAATAGAGGCATTGCCAATTTATTATGACACAATGCGACACACGTCCATAACTTCACATCTCACACTCTCACATCTAATTTGGACATTGGTATTAGACTCATAAACAAATTCTGCGTAGAGGTCATGAGGCAATATGGCAAAGAATTCATCACACCCAACATGCACCTGCATTGCCACATACAAGAATCTATTGAGAACTTTGGCTCAGGTTATGGCTTTTGGCTGTTTAGTTTTGAGAGATACAACGGACTGCTTTCAGAACATGAATGATTTGCCAGTGAAGCTGATGCGAAAATTTAATATATTTTCGACTTTCCATTTAGATTCAGTTAATGAACTTGTTCAAGATAAATATCTCAAACTTTCAGAAATGAGGTCAAAGAGCTCTGAATCATCTACACACGTGTCAAAGTATTCAGATTGAACTAACAGTATTTGCGACAATACACAGATGTGCTTATGTTTAATTGATTTGATTAATTTAATGAATTTGCCCACTTGCATTAAACACATTTCCCAGATATTACCTGGCTTAATTACATATTTTATTTAGTTGAAACTGAACAACACTGTAATGTGTAAATATTTGCTCCAAGACAGCTTGAATTTCAAATTCTTTCAGATAGGCAGTTGTCATAACTTTGGTCATTACATTTAACGATTAACAACATCTATTATCGTTACACTAATTTGTACGGTTATTGGAAGTGTCGTTATATCTAAATATCCATGCAGTTACAAAAAGAGTGCGTACTACACGTTTGTATTTCGTATTCATCTTCTAATACGTGGTTTGTAAGCACGTGTCTTATCATGAATACATGTATCATACAATACGGAGACATAAAATTCTACGTTCCATAACTCTCTCATTCAATAATGTGTATTCATGTTTATAGAATATGATAATTAAGTATTGCGTCGATTCATATATTATTCAATAACTGTACTTCATTTTGAATATTCATTCATTCGTCTCACAGTTCAGATTATATTTAGATTGTAGCAAACTAATATGGCTTATGTTCGATTTGTGAAGACAAGATATATGTTATGATAAATATACTATGTTTAATTAATGTGTTTTATGGTTAAATTGCTACTGTTTACAACAATCAAACTAATAGCATATGTGTTGGATCACTGCAAACAAATATCCGAAGTGTATATTCATTATGTACAATACAATTAAATACTCATGGAAATAAAATATACAGCGGATATTTTTTCGTTAATACCATGATTATCTCATCGAGGTGATAAATAACTTTTTTTGACAGCAAATGCACGTGTTTTCTGTGTTTATCCATGCGGACACAAACTAAGATAATTAGTTTATGAGTGCGTGTTTACATGGATACGATATTCGACTGAGTCTTTACTATACACTCTGTTAATGTACGTGATCATTGAAGCTTGTTGAAATACACAAATAGTTCAGTGAGGGTCGGTACTGCCTTCCTCATCACATGTTATATAATACGTGTGCGTTAGATCAATAAGAACATATGAAGGTGTCAAAATGGTTATCTCCCCCTATTAGTCTGGTACCTAGTGGTATGTCGAAATACACAGAAGCTTAAGTGACGGTCGGGACAAGATAATTAATTTATGATCACCGCTGCAATTGTTCCTGGGATATGTTTATACTGAACGAAATGAGATGTTTGTTTGATATTTCAGTATGCATGCATACACATGAGAGCTCATCACTAGTTCACTGTCAAGGCTATTATTTTGTTATATTTTCGATCTCTCGTGGAATGCACTACCATCAACCTAGTTGTTATTTTCATGTTTTTTTTCCTCAAATATTTGAAACAGTCCTATTGAATGTTTTCAGCTATTCAGAAAAGCCATGCCATCACACATATGGATTTAGAAACGTTTTACCTTCAGTCTATAAGGCTATATTCCTCTGACCAACAATCATCATATTCGTAGCCAAAATGTTTCATAATTAGGAAAATCAGCGGTATATAACGGAATTATTATACGTAACTACCTTATAAGGTCTCGGAAAACAGCGAAAGTTTCGGAGCTCACTCTATTCTATAGACGGTAGAGTTTTGCAATCGGCGTCAACATTCAAGATTATTTCTGCAATATTTTCTAAATAAACATCGGTATTATTGCGTAGATTTTAAAAATATAAGTGTATTTTGCATTCCGATAGTTTTCGGATGGTATAATGCCGGCTTTAACTATTTTGTCACGGGCAATGAATTTATTGAAGAAATGTTTCTGAAATGTCAAATTGTGATATATGTGATGATAGATTGTTCAAACTGCATTGTTAACTTTCCCCGCTTCGGGTCTATTTTTAAACGCTTTCAGATTTATTATCAAAACTATTTATTAAGTGCCATTTTAATCACAACAAAAGCTCATTTACAACATCTTCATGCATGTAAGTATTTGGAGAATTTAACGCATTCGTTATTCTCGCTTGGCAACAAGTGTATTCTGGCGCAAGAGACGAAGTAAACAGAACAATGTACAGCCAAATTATACTGTCTGATTTTTTTACAGAAGCCAATCAAATACGACTAGTTAGGGTAGAATATGTTATATATTTAGAATATATATATATTACCAACTACAGTAATTTTTTACAGCAGTGAGATCCTTTCTTAAACATGTATAATTCATACTGTTTCACTGGGTCATTTACATCACCCTATGTATTTCTTTTTAAATGTGTTTTATTCTTATGTATACTATATATGTTTAGTAGCGCATTGTCACAATTACATAAAATATGTTATTCTTCTTGAAAATTGAATTATAATGGAATTGTCACAGATGTCAACGTACGCTCATGTATAGGTGGGGATACTAATAAATTCATAACATTTTAATGAAAAAAATAGTATTCATAACGAGAGAGAGAGAGAGAGAGAGAGAGAGAGAGAGAGAGAGAGAGAGAGAGAGAGAGAGAGAGAGAGAGAGAGAGAGAGAGAGAGAGAGAGAGAGAGAGAGAGAGAGAGAGAGAGAGAGAGAGAGATTCACATACATACTGTTATAGGGTAGGGAAGGGGATGACGGAAGGGGAAGGGAGAGGGAGAACGTTAGAGAGAGGGCACACATACTCTTTTACATTAAAATGCATACATATACGAATATATCTGTCCAGAAACACTCACACGTTACAATAATATAAACAAGACAACACAGGCATAACTACAAACTGTCATACTTTCGCACAGGATTCATATATACTTACAAACTGAATATGCAGGTTTGCGTTTTCTACAAAAATAAGAAAAAGAAAGATTAGATTAGAGTGACGATTTAAAAAACAAGGAGTTTAAACTTCAGTGTTTAATTACGCATTATCAGGAAGTCAGAGACACTGCATGCGTACGACAGAACGTTGGATCACCTGCTAATCACCCTCATTACACTAGAACTACATGTATAAGATTAGATTGACCATATAAAAACGAAAGAATTTAAACTTCACTGTTTAATTACGCAGTAACATGAAGTTAGAGACGCTCCACGATTCTCCACGACAGTGCTTTGAATACCCTGCTAATCACGCTTGTACAGGTGTCATCAATACCTATGGCAAGTGGTTCCCAATGACCGGAACCTGTCCAGTCATGTACAACAGCCCTAATTGTTTAATCACGTGTATGCGCATGCGTCTATATACAATACGTTGCAGCATTGATTTGCACACGCCTCTCTTATACAGCTCTTTGGCGGCCTCCGCAATTGTGTTTTATGAGTTCACGCAAAAGAGCGCCGACATATTTATACATTACAATTACGCAAGCTTAGTTCCCGGCTCCATTGATCTATTGGTTCCAGGACAAAATTGCCAATAGCCCCACTAAAGTTGAAAAGACTTTCAAAAATATACAAATTTAGTATGGACATGTATTTCAAAATGTTTATAAACATTTTACGGACTGGTACTAAATGTGCATTCAATGGGTCTTATGTTTTATTTGTCGAATGATTCTTGAGAACTGCCGCACCATATTATTGACTTGGATATTTGTATCAAAATCATTTCTTAAATGCCCAATATCAATTGAATTTTAATTCATTAAACGGAGTTAACTGATCCAATACTAACTGTAGTTTATTAATTATCAATAATTTTATATAAGCAAATAAATGCAAACGACTTTAGGTCTACTCAATAAATAACTTTAACCGAAGCCCCCTATCTTGATGAAATACATTTGGTGGATGAGATAATATTTGATATAATTCAACAATGTATAGTATGTAAGCCG
This sequence comes from Gibbula magus, assembly GCA_936450465.1. Taxonomy (NCBI): domain Eukaryota; kingdom Metazoa; phylum Mollusca; class Gastropoda; order Trochida; family Trochidae; genus Gibbula; species Gibbula magus. The sequence continues at coordinate 44,199,542 of OW388290.1, read as the reverse complement.
AACAAACAAATTCTTAGCGGATCATAGGAACTTCCTAGTGAACAAACTCATGTAAATTCTAAGTACTTCACCAACACAATGATAAACTTTCAGTATACAATCATATGATTTACTTCCCATTTACCACGGCCGTGTCATTTCAGAACTTTTACTTGTCTAACCTGACAGGGTTAATAACTTTGTATCAACGACTACACCTTATGTAAGCTAATTTTCATTGCCACGCTAGGTTAAATTCGTGTATTTTCATACATTTCAACGGTTAGAAATAATAACACATATGTAGTGTTGGAATATTTACAGAGTAAGAAATAATTTATCATTAAGTTAATAAACAATGTTATGTTGTTCGGTAACAAAGAGTTCATAACTCGTAGCGCCGATGTATAGCTTTCCATTGTTTTTATTTTATTTTGAATGATTGTGTAGTAGTCTTTATCAAGTTGTCAAGTAGCAAATCATACGAATATTCCCCTCATTAATGTTACACCTGAATTGTGCAATAAGCACGTACACTATTAATAACAAATGTGTGTAAACAGGCATGTCTTCTCGATTTTTGTTCCATAACAATTATCTAGCTAGAACCATTTCTTTAAGTGGTTCGAAATAGATGATTGATGGACATTTAGAATTTATCTTTTTAATTAAAACTAAATGTTTATTCTCTCCGTCGGCGGAGATAAGCAAGATATTAGCCTATTGAACGGATAAAACTTCTGTCCTAAATACATTAAGTAAATGACTGACAGGATGCCCTTTTTCAAATATACACAATTTCCGTTTTTTAATCGGCTTGCATAATCCATGACATATCTGTGCCTTTTCGGATATATTAATATCACTGTCCATATGTCATAAACAAATAACTGATTAACATTAATATAACAAGAAACACTTCGTTATTTCCACGGGAATTTCAAAATAAACGCAGGAAATCAGTATCTCACATTGTAAACACAAGTACATTTACATAAAATTTGTGAATATGCTCATTTTTCACCTTATATGGATACAACATAAATATAGATATTACCGACTGACCTTTATGTTTTTAACATTTATGTATGAACATAAATTATACACAATGTTTTCGTTTAATAATGGGCGTATTTCACGCACTGGGGACGAACTATGCACATGCCTTGTTAAGAAAAACATTTTAATGTAGCAAACAATGTCAACAATATATTTAGGGATTTAAATTTATGTTGGGATCTTTATGTTTATTTCGGGTTATATGTTTTCATTCAGGTGTCCCCATTATTATATGGATGATAAATTGTAGCAAGACAGTTGATGTAACACCTGGGCTCCTGAACGACACGGTGCAAATTCCGCGAAATTTGCTCGCCTTGTTACGTAGCGCTACATTGAGCAATCGCGTTGAAGAGAGGTTTAAAAGCCTTGAAACCTCTATTGAACATAACCCAGTCATGTGAAGATATTACACACGGGTGTGTATGTTATGTAATCAAGTGATGTATATTCATTGATAAACCAAGAGTGTCCTCTTCAAACACACATCCCATCCCTTGATCAGCTTGCATGATCTGCTTGATTGTATAATGATATTTGGAATGAGTTAGATATAGGAGGAGGGAATAGATTTAAGTTAAAGCTTTGTATGTTGATGGATTTTTATATACAGGACAGGAGGGTCGATTTCTTGGTGTATGCGCCTATAATGTTAAAAAGATAGCTGAGTTTGTTCTAGGCTCGAGGCAGCACCTGCGATCTTAGATGCCGCTTCATATCAGTTGGTGTCGGTGAACTTGTTTTTCACAATAAACAAGAAAAAGAAATAACATGTTTTATCGCCATATCTATGAATGAATTAATGTACAGTCGTCCTGGGTTGCATGTGTTTTATGCCATCCTTCATTGTCGATATTGCAGTACGTTATGCATGATATGATAACGTTGTTTCCTTTCTACGCTGATGAAGGCATTGATATGATGTAATGAAGATACCATTTTATCAGTGTACACATCTATAACATTCTAAAACAATCGCCATTGGGAGAAAGCCAATATGTTATAAAGACTACTTTGTCAATACCATATTATTGCATTTATATTTATATACTTATAACCTTGGATGTAATGGAATAATGCAATACCTATAGTGAATTACAGACCGCATGGCTCGATTTTAGTAATTTGAAATCAGCTAGTGAACACATCGCTTTGAATCTCATTTGAAATTAATTGACTTTCTGCATCCAAGTATGTCTTAAAGGTGCATCAATTGTTTTTCATAAAATTTTATTAATTAAATTAAATTTTATTTTCACCACATGTGCTGTCTACAATACAACTAGGTTCACTCAACTTGCATATTTATCCCCAATAGCTAAATATGTCATAATTACTAGTTTCCAATTAAAATTGAGTAATATCATTTTGCATGTGCAGAAACCGAAACTGCACGTCCAATTTACATGCACAGTAGTTATGTGACCTATGAAACATTATCAACTCAGAGTTATGTTCTTGTCTGTTATATATAAGATTCCAAAATTACGTTTGACTCATTGACGCGCGCCACACGCTGTGCATTGCGCGGTTTTCGATCAGAAATCACTACTTTTACCTTTATATCGTCAATTTTCCAAGTATAATCAAAATGGTAGTTTTCGGTAACAGTCAGTACTTCTCGATAAAGTAACACCATTTATAACGTTTGGAATATGTGACCCCAAACAACATAATGGATGGACCTTTAATTACAATTATGGTGAGCATGCATAGAGCCACTGTTTACTGCAGAACAGACATTCACAATTATAGACAAACTCCATTATAGTGACAAAAACAAACAGCATATAGCTGATATTTAACAAATATGGCAAATTTTGAGAATGATCAATCACAAATCATTAGATGCACACAGTTATCAATAGTTGGATATGTACAGAAATACTGCTCAAGCACTTACATTCTTGCACTTGCTACAGACACTTAGTCAAGGTGTTAATTTGCCGACAGGTGATGTGTAATCAAGTATGACCAGAATATTGCACATACCTTGTATGGAAAAGAATTAAATTAACAAACTTTATTTTAATATATAAATGTAGGATTCTAAAACGACCAGCTTTTACAACTAGCTAAACGTCAACAAAGGTGAAATCACCCTCAAACACTGCATAAGCATGCTCTCACCTGTTACTGCAGCGAGACACTAATTGTTTATATCCAATTAGTGAAGGTGTTAATTAGCCGAGAGGTGATGTGCGGTCAAGCATGACTGCCAGAATGTTCTTTGTGTGGCAAATGTCAATGCAAATTTTGAGAAGGTTCAATCACATGTCATGAGGAGCACAAATTTATCAATGGTTTGATGTGTACCGAAATACTGCTGAAGCACTTACATTCCCACCTGTTGCTACAGACACTTGTTAACTAGCAGATCGGTGATATGTGGTCAAGCATGATGACCAGCATATTGCACTTACTTTGTGGCAAATAAAGCAAGAACAAACTTTACAATCATAAAGATACTCCCTCTATTTTATTGTAACAAAACATTGGTATAAAATGTTAATATATATTAATGCTGTTAGTGTATGATACTTGATGTCCCTGAAAGCAGTTTCATTATAAAAGTTAAATGGACTTTGTTTCATAAAGTTTATTGGTTTTAATACCTTGGACAATATCATATGTGGGTGAGTCTGTGTGTGTCGGTCTGAGTGGAGATATGTATGAGGGAGTGTCAGATTGTGTGTTTGAATCTTTTGGAGAGTTTATAATGAGTGTGTATGAAGGTCGGTGAATCAGTTAACATCTTTTAGGGCGAATCAATGTGACAGTCTGTATGCGTCACTGCATCAGCTTGAGTGAGTTGGGTGAAAGGTATGCAAGAAGTATTAGCCTTTATGTATGTATATCCATATAACATTTTAATTTATGTATTTCTGTTGTTCAATAAGGTAAAAGTTGTGTCTTATAGACTCTAGTAGGCAATGTTTTTATTATATGTGTAGCGTAAAGCTGTGTATATATAGTTTATTGCAACAGCATGACATAGTAATAAATTATTATTATCATTATAATTATCATAAAATAATTTGAACACTTTTTCAACATAAGACGGTTATATTACCCAATAACTTGTCTATTCCTAATAATAGAAGGGAATCCGGATAAGATATTCTGTCCGGATTCCAGTATTCTTAGAAACATACTTTCCGGAAATATTTCCAGGAGAAGACACACGGATCTGGGATATGGAAAAGTATAATCTCCGGATTCCAGTATTCTTAGAAACATACTTTCCGGAAAAATTTCCGGGAGAATATGGGCGGATCTGGTATACGGGAGAGAATATTTTTCCGGATTCCCGGATACCAAATGGGTAAGGATACGGGAGAATCCGCCAGGTATCCGGAAATTGGATTCCACTGGTTTTGGTCCTGTGTTAGCGGAGGCATCTCGCTATAATGCGTGAGTGTGTCTCACAACCTTGTGTAGCCTCCGCCCTCAGGTAGTTTTAACACTGTCTCAGGGTGTCTCGCCTGAACGCGTTGTTGTTGTACGACTTTCGCTTTTAGGTTACCTCGACTTTGTCCATTTTCCACCTCAGCCAGTTACAATGTTCCACAGTCGTATTTGGGTCTTTTTGGCGTTCTTCAGAAGGTTTCGCCAACCCTTATCTACGAGATATGTCCACGACAGATCTCGTAGGCATTTCTAGACTGGGTCCACAGGATTTCGCTCAGGCGAAGGTGGTACCCCCCTCCAGACCCAGGAGGGGACAGACCTCTTTAGGGGATAGTCTCGTGTTTGGCTGTTTTGTCTATTCGGTCCGCTTGACGGTAGAGATAGTGTCTCCCGGGCTGTACCTTGCTTCACCAGTGTGGAGGACTCGTAGGTTAGCTTACAGACCAAGAAGGGGACAGTCCTCGTAGAAGGATAGTCTCGCGTTTCATTCGATGCTCCATGCAATTAACGGATCGCATCGTTTGTTTTGCTTTGTTTGACCTCCCCCTCCTCATAATAGTCGGGGTCAGTGTGTTAATCAGAAGTTGAGTGACTCGGTTGTCTCTTCGATCTGCTTCGCGGTAGAGATGGTGTCTCCCGGGCTGTACTTTGTCCTCACCAGAGGGTGGAGGACTAGGTATAGGTTAGCTTACACTCAGGGCTTGTCGCTGGTCTGGTCCTCTATCACATATCTACTGACCCGCCTCCGTGCAGTGGGATTCTAGGCAAAGTAGTTCTAGTCAACAGATAGGTATTTAAATAATAGTACGTTTTTTGATTAAACATAATTATTTATACTTACCTGTTGACTAGACCTACGCGCTAGTTCCGCCCATCCTCCTTGCTTGGTCTGTCTTGGCTTTTTATGGGCCTGTTCGAAGGGTGAAGGCTCACGGGATTGACGTCAGCAGACCACTGACTTACCGCCCTTGGGTAGGGATTTTACGCATCCCCTACTCCATTGAAGTTTCGTCTGTGATAAGGTTGAAATAAAGCATGCCTAAAGGAGGGAGGCATAGTACGTCTAGTCAACAGGTAAGTATAAATAATTACCTTTAATTAAAAACGTACTGTTATAAGCGTCATTATTATTTGAATTGTTGTTGTGCTTATTTTTTTTGTTTGAAGTGGCCTATAGTTTGAGGTCTACTGCGTCAATATTTCCCATGGTGACTTTTTTCATTGACAATAGAGTAATTGCATTATAAATTTATAACTAAGAAAATCATATAATATTCATCATTGTTACTGGTTTACAGTTTTTGATATAAAACAGGCATAATTTATTTATAACATTTACATTAGTTGAGAATATCACATTTAGAAAAATATATTGTGATAAGGGATATTTCAAATATTTACCAAGAATTGTACTTAGTTTAGGTAGGTTTTACAGTAAAAGGAAAACATGTATTCATCTTCAATCAGACTAACATTAGGTAATTTAGAAAAAGGAAATATCTTAAAACATTGTTATATCTAAACGGTCTCTAAACTAAGTTTAAATTTACCATGAAACTTCCCAGGAAAAGAAAACATCACTTCATGATTATATGTAACACTGTTTTTAGGAGAATCTGCTGATCCATTTTTCTTACATTTATATTGCAAGTAAATTTTGGTTGTTAATTCATGTGTTTTTGGAAATAAAATACTGTTTATATCACATCGATAAAAATATGGAATTTGTATATCTCTATTTTCACTTGAATGAATTGGAACTATAAAAATTTTATCAACACACCATGGCCGTGTGTTCATTTTATTATCAGTGCAATTCCGAATGTGCAAGAGGGGGCGTGCTGACAGGATGGGTGTGATATAGGACGTTACATTACAGACAGGAGGGGCCTAAGGTTTAACGAGGTGGCGATCCTTTGATGCCATGAGCAGGGTGACACGATTTATGTTGTGTTAACGAACTAATAGTAAATTGGTAGTGTATTACTTGCTATATGTCAACATGAGTTTAGAATGTATTGGTCAAAGCAAACAGCCAATGAAATTTCCAAAGTGCAGACATTTCATAGAAGTAAGTAACAAATATGTCCATAATGATTAATGACAACGGATTACCATTGAATTAGAACGTAACATGGTAGGATTTGTTTTAGTTATACATAATACTTTGAGATAGTTTCATACATATTTGCTTTCATTTAATTTAAAATGTTAAAAAATGGAATAGATAAACGTGAGATGATCCCGAATGTACATCCGCTTTTTCTTCATACAAATCTTCGTTTTCACTAGACTTAACTTGTTCAAAGCGAGATCTTATTGCTAGAATCATAACCTGACCTACCGGAGAATGGTCAGTGATAGAAAAACACACGAACGTACGCTATAGAGTTGACACTTCAAAATGACACAAAGAAAAGACAATGGCGGTAGATTTACGCTGGGATCCACTCGGCATTATCGGAGATTAAACAATCTAAACACATGTGTACAACAGGCAAAGTTGATAAACGACTGAACAGAATATGCCAACATTGTTTCCAATAGCTTTGATCACTTTGAGGCTGTTTTGAAAAGTGAAATCAGCATAAAATACGTGACGGCTATACGAATGTATAATAGTACGTTTTTGATTAAACGTAATTATTTATACTTACCTATTGACTAGACCTACTATGCCTACCTCCTCTCTAGGTATGCTATTTCAACCTTAACACAGACGAAACTTGAACAGTGGAGTAAGGGATGCGTAAAATCCCTATCCAAGGGCGGTAAGTCTGCATGGTCTCGTGACGTCACTACCGGAATATGCCACTCTCCGAAAGTCCCAAAAGGCAAGACAGACCAAGTGGGGAGGATGGGCGGGCCTAGCGCGTAGGTCTAGTCAACAGGTAAGTATAGATATTTACGTTTAATCAAAAACATACTATTATTTAAATACCTATCTGTTGACTAGACCTACTATGCCTAGAATACCACTGCATGGAGGCGGGTCAGTAGATATGTGGTAGTGTCGAGGCCAGCAACAAGCCCTGAGTGTAAGCTAACCTACGAGTAATCCACCCTGTGGTGAGGACAAGGCACAGCCTGGGAGATACCATCTCTACCACTGAGCGGATCGAAGAGACAACCCAGCCACTCAACTTCTGATCAACACACTGCCCCCAACCCAAACGGGGAGGGGGTGTTAAAGCGAAGCTAAAGAACAAACAACAGACAAGGAGCTAACATTGCAAACAAAGTTTTTACAATGAGCATCTAAGCTCCTAAGAGGGCTGACCCCTTCTTGGTCTGGTCGTCTGAGCGAACACTTGTGGACCCAGCCTAGAGATGCCTTCAAGATCTGCTGTGGAGACATCTCGTAGGTAATGGTTGGCGAAAAACTCTGAGGAACGCCAAAAACACCCCGCCATGACGTCCGAAACCGCGATGTTGCAGTGGTAAGCCATCGTGGCTGAAACTGCACCGATCTCATGAGGGTTGGAACGCGAAGGAGGAGGCAGGTCAGCGGCCTTGTACGCATCAATGACCGCCGACCTAAGGTACACCCCCAACGCTCGCTTATCTAGCTCCTTGGTGCTCCTCGGCGAGTGAGGCAAGAACAGACGACGCCTGCCATCTCTCAGCTTGCGGGTACGCTGCACGTACACCCTCAAGGCCCTCACCAGACACAGAGAGAGATCCACCTCTCCTGAGTCAGAACCCAGAGCCGGAATAGAGAAAGTACAGCCAGCCTCATCAGCTGCCTGGTTTTTGCAGACAAATTCGGGAGCTAAACCAAGTAAGGCTGATCCCCCCTCCCTGACCTCAAAGCGTAGAAGGTCCGCCTGCAAAGCATAGATCTCAGAAAACCGAGCTGCGGAGGGCATGGCAACCAGAAAAATGACCTTGATGGTAAGAGGAAGGAGGGATACGTCCGAGAGCGGTGTCATACGTATCGGAGCGCAGATGGTTGAGCACAATTGCTAAGTCCCACTCAGGAGGATGAAGCTTTGTCCTGCCGTCCACAGAACGGAAGGTTTTAACTAGGCCCTTGAGGACCGACACATCTAATCCTGGCGACCTCTTCCTGAGAACGGAGAGGATAGCGGACATGTTGGTATTAATTGATGACGTCTTAAGATGCCTGGTGTTGCGTAGGTACACTAAGTACTCTGCCACCTGAGGGACTGAGGCCTCTGCCGGGATGAAATCCCTCTGAGCACAGAAGGAGGCGAAGGCCTGCCACTGGAAATCATAGAGTTTCTTGTGAGGTGGTAGCTATGGCATTGGCGACGCACCTTGAGTACCAACTGCTCCTTAGCCCTCTTTTAATACAAGCCAAGCTTGAAGGCAGAACACCTGAGGGTTCTCGTGTAACCTTCCGCTTGGCCTGCTGAGGAGCAGATCTCTCCGTGGCTGAATTGAAACAGGTTCCTGATGACAGAGCCGCCGGAGAGGAACGAACCATGGTCGGGCTGGCCACCAAGGGGCGACCAGAAGAAGACGAAGAACCTGAGTCGTCCCTATCTTGGCTACAACTTGGGAGAGGATGGCCGGCGTCGGAAAAGCATAGGCGTCCATCCCCTCCCACCCTAACGAGAGCGTGTCTAAGCCCATCGCTAGCGGGTCTGGTACTGGAGAGACATAGGTTGGCAATTGGTGATTGAGACATGTCACGAACATGTCTATTAGAGGGGTGCCGAACAGGAGACACAACCCCCTGAAGACCACCGGATTCAGTTGCCAGTTGTCGGGGGAGGGGCATCTGGTCGCGACAGTGCATCCGCCAAGATGTTCTTGGCACCTGGAATGTGGACTGCTCGATTGTCCAGGTCCACCTCGTCCACCAGCTCGAAAAGCCGGAGCGACACGCGTAGCAGAGACTCTGCCCTGGTGGACCCCTGCTTGTTTATTGACCAAGCAGCTGCTGAACTGTCCATGTGGACTAGCAGACACTGGCCTCGCAAGGGGGTCTGCCAGTGCTGAATGGCTAGACGTACTGCGTCCAACTGCGCCCCCCCCCCCCCCCCCCCCCGAGGGCGAAGTGGAACCCCGGAGAACACACTCTCGTCCACCAAGCTAGGAAACGATGGAGATCTGGGGTCAGAGCTATGGCGTGATGGCAACGTGTCTCCCTGATGTGGGGATTCAGGAACACCTGTAACGGGCGGAGGAACAACCTCCCCCTGCGGGTCAGGTCCTGAGCTGGCGTTAGTAACCCCAACACTCTTTGCCACTGACGTAGGGAGAGCGACGCGCGATCCATTAGGCGATCGTAAAGAGCCATCCGCTCCCTCATGACGAACCCACGGAACAGCTGAGTGTCTAGGATAGCCCCTAAGAACTTCAGACGAGTCGCCGGAACCAAGTCCGACTTCTCTAAGTTCACTAACCACCCTAGACGACGGAATAGGTCTATTGTGAACCTGAGCTGTGCCTCGAGAACGACAGGAGAACGGTCGTGAGCAAGCCCATCTTCCAAATACATTAGAAACTGAATGTCGCATTGGTGCAAGAATTGGACGATGGGCTGAGTCACACGTGTGAACAGCCATGGGACGGACGAGATCCCAAATTGGAGGCCGTTCCACTGAAAGTGTCTCCCGTCCAGAATGAAGCGGAGGTACCTGCGATCCCGACAGTGAATCGGAATGTGCAGGTACGCATCCTGGAGATCTAGAGACACCATGCAGTCTGAGCGCTCCAGAGATCGCCTCACAGAGGGAAGTGTCAAGAGTAAAAAATATGGCGGCCGAACGAGGTAGGAGCGGTTGAATACCTTCAAGTCGTGAATGAGCTGCCATTTTTTCGAATTCCTTTTGGGTATGGCGAACACTGGGGAGTAAAACCCATGAGTTAGATGCGGGGTTAGGACGGAGGGGATGAGACGCGAATGCGGAATCCCTGACCCAGAATCCGACAAACGAAAGGGCCTAACCCTAACTGCACCCAGGTGCTGACAAAGTTTTGAAGCCGACCCCTACCGAACCCTCCGACACCGTAACGAGTGGAGGAGGAAGTAGAGGGGGTGTCCAAGAGTCACTTCCTCCGCTTCCCCTTCTAAGGGGTACGACCTCCGGCGCCGGGACGGGGGGGCTTGGGGGACTGACCCGTGGATCCACGGCCACGTCCTCCCCGCCTAAAGTCTGTCTTGGCTTTCTTGGGGGAAGGTTGGTCTCTGCCGTGACCTTGACCCTTAGGCGTACTCTGCCTCTGACTCACCAGACTATTGGTGAGGTCTTGCTGTTGAGCCTCCTGCCGCGCCCTCAGAACCTCGGGGATATGACCCCCAAAAAGAGATTCAGAGTGGGCAGGGGCCTGTCGGAGGAAGGATTTCTGATCGGGGTTGAGACCTGAACGGTGAAGGAAATTGTCTCTACGCAGTACTGTAATGCCCGATGAAATTCGCGAAGCTGATAACATGATCTGGGCAAGGGTCACGGCCACATTGCGAAATGCTTTGAAAAGCACCGGGTCACCTGACAGGTGAACGCCACGTTGTTGCCCAACTCTAACACTGTGCGAGCCTCACTGTCGAGATGCGTAAGCTGCGCATCAGTAACGCGAGACGCACCCTGATCAAGAGCAGGCAGGACGAGTTGAAAAGGAGTCGGGTACAAAGGCAATTGACGCCGGCGCTTATCGGACACCACAAATGACGGAAGCAGATGGTTTGGGACCGCAGCCAATATGACCTGCTCCATATCCTCGGAGGCGTCCTCCTAGGAGCCTATGAGGCGGAAGGGCGAGACACGCGGGAGCTAAGTCTCCTTCAGGACAAAAGGAAGCCGTCCTGGCTGCCGACGATCGAGGTCCCGACACGCTGACCTGATCCTCCTACAACCCCATACCCTCCGCATCCGATACTATATTGTTGAATGGAGGGTCCGATACGTCAACGAAGCGGACGTCACGCTCCGCCGTGTCTGGCGAGGAATCACGGGTGGGCGACACCACCGTGACACGTCGCGTAGGGGTGTGAGAAACACGCGAGGAGGCAGCGGACCCGGAGGCCCTTAAGGACTTGGGACACGAACCCTGATACACGCAGTCCGCATGGTGGTGTGACTAGGCAAAGTCAGCGGACCCAACCGAGCATCGAGCAAAGAAGAGACCATGTCTTTAACGGACGCAAGAAGGAGGCCCGGATTGACCTTGTCAAACCTGGCCTTCTTGCTCTTCTTCTTCTTGATCTTGGGCGTGGATGGTCCGCCGACCTTAAGCCTAAGAGGCGACATACGCCTGTCTGGCGAAGGGGGAGACGAAGTACGAGTCTGCGGATGAGAACGCGAACACGAAGGGGGAGAGAGCGAATCTCTCGAACCCCTAGCGGATTCGGATTAGACCGGCGACTCCCGGTCGAACTCATCCGACCGTTCCGTGAGAAAAATGTCTACCGCCTCCTCTGGAGACGGGTGACGAATGGGAGACACCTCCCGACATTGACTCGTCGTAGCTGAACGTTTCTGAAACGAAACCCTATTGGCGACGGATTTGCGAAGCGAGTCACTGGCGAGACGATGCGAGTCAGGTAGAATCAAACCTAAGGCGATAGACTGGCGAAGCGAATAACTGGAAAAGCGAGTCACTGGCGAGACGATTCGAGTCAAGTAGAATCGAGCCTAAGGCGAATAGCTAGCGAAGCGGGTGACTGGTGAAGCGAGTCACTGGCGAGACGATGCGAGTCAAGTTGATTCAAACCGAAGGCGATTGACTGGCGAAGCGAATGACAGGCGAAGCAAGTCACAGGCGAGACGATGCGAGTCAAATACCAATGGCGAGTGACAGCTCACAAAAGCGTAGACGACGAGACGCTTAAGCGAGGTCACTGACGAGACGAAGGTGAAGCCAACCGAAGTAAACGACGAACTATCGGTAGATTCACCTGATCTAGAAGACAATGGGACTGGTGGAAGGTACGACCTAAAGCCATGCGAACCGAGCAGTCACCCGACGAAGGTGAGAGAAAAACAAAAGACACGAATTGCACGTGCAAAGCATGCAGCCACCCGACAGGTAGCACACAGCTAGCACATGTCAACAAGGCCCCTTGTAACTCAACACCTACCTCAAACAGATTGTCTAAACAACCTGCTAACGACGAACGTAGATTAAGGCGTTGAAACTATCTCTTAAATAAATAAGAGATAGCCAGCAAGTTAGCAACAAAAGCGCTAAAAATACCAAGTCTCAGAGCAAAACATACACGGTGTAAGTACGTGCAAGTGCAATGAACTTAAGTTTTTCAACCCGATTTCAGGCACCCAGGGCGTAGGGGTATAAGGCGACCTTCAGAGGTTCTCTCTCAGTGCTGCTACCTCAAGATGCCGCCCATACAACTCAGAGACTCCCGCTTCTGATGCTGCAAGAGCAGCTTCAAATGGCAGCGCATAACAACTGCGGAAATCAGTGCGCACAGTGCGGAGCAACTGCTTACTCGGCACTGGCAACGTTAGTGTTGCATGTTCATTTGTCAGTTGAACTTGGGAAGTGCCGAGTAAGCACGGATGACGCACTGACAACGCACTTGCAACGTGCGGAGCACGCACGTGCTAAGTGTGTCGTCCGTGGAGTATGTGTCCATGCGAAAAACTTAAAATACGCACAGAGTCTGTACGTTGTTCGCACAGTGTCCGTAGAGTGCAAGCACGGAAGTCGTACGTGTGAAAAATACGCAGTCGCACGCAGCTCGCACGCAGTTCTGTACAACGTACGGCTACCACTATTTTACGCACGTACTTGCAAGTACGGCGGGTTGTGACCGCCGCTTCTTGATAACAATGGCCGCTTCCAGTGTTAATAAACACTGTCATGATAACGCTAGAGCAATACTTACTTGCGCTTTGATAGCTTTATATAACCTTTAAATGTCACAATTTTTTAGATTACATGTCCACCACTCACATGTCTGACAACTTGACATCAGCATAAAGATGATAAAATACATTGAAATACATTACTGAGTATCTGCTGTACATCCCAAATAATGGAGGGCAAAGTACGGATCCACGGCCCAGTCCTTTCGAGTTTTGATTGAAACATATTTTATTCATTCAAGAAATGGATTGGGCACAAGTTATCCAACTTAGAAAAGCCATCTCCAGAGGAAGAGTTTGAATGTGAACGGTTAAAGCTAATGATAATTTTCACACAGACACAGTTTATTTCAACGGATCCATTCTACATGACCGACGGATCTCTGCAAGGTTATGACTTTTTTGCTTAACACAATAATCATACATTATAATTTTGCTTACAAAATGTTTGAAACTGTTTTGTCCTTTACGTTTCAACAAAATGTACTTTATACTCACCAAACACCTGCACTTCACACACACTGTAGTGCTTTCCCAGTACTGTAATTGTCAAGTTATGTCCTGTCAGAGTCTCGCTACACGTCACATCTTCAATAGTTCCAGGAATGGCCGATTCCGGCCATTTTTTGCATCGTTTTCCATCTATTAGTATTTCCATTCCCATCCTTCTCCTCAGATCTGCACAAACGTATTTAGTCTAAGAGGCATTGAATTTAAATAAATTATTATCGACAATTTCGTATCATGTTATTACAGACGACTGTATCTATATGAATTGAAACTGTCGATCCAAATTTGTACAAATCGAGAGGCAATCTAAGTTTGTTGTGAGAGATATCATTAGTATTTGTGACGTTTGTGACATGTTTTTTGGATTGTGACGTTTTCGTTATGACAGTCACGTATATAAAAGGAAATTTCCGTGAGATCAAAACTGCAGATAATAAGGTGGCACTTATTCAACTCGAATGTAGACTTTCTCTATCATAATATTTGTCCATTAGATCAGGTACAAACCGTCGTCTTTGTTGAATTTAGGCAATGAATGTAAATAACTGTTAAATTAACCCTGTGTTAAGAAATAGTATTACTCAACCGTGGCGAGATCACTCATTAAATAACAATCTCTACCGCGTGCTGTCGTAACGTCATAATCGGCGCGTGACGTCATAGTTGTTTTTGGTTGACATCACAATGTTAGCCGCGCGACTGCAATAGCGGGTGACCTATTTTCAAGTGAGCGTCTCTAACATCGATGTTCTTGCAATTCAGTGCTGTTTACATCATTAAGTAATAGATAAAATTCTTAACACGGTCCGGTTTGATAACATGTTTATGAAACTCGTGAATGGCATCGGTATTTAACTTGCTTTCCCTCGTTAAAATATCAAACCATTCACTCGTTTAATAAACATGTTATCAAACGGGACATCGTTTATTATTCTATATTTATGCTGCACATTTGCATTGTTAGATACATAATGCTCTATCAATCGTCTTCTTCTCTTGGAGATTTTACGAGCGGTGTGAAAAATTTGTTAAGGTTTGGAGTTGAGTTGTTTAGGTTTTAGATTCGGGTCAGGATGTCTTTGGGATGTTATTGGCCCTGAGAGTTAGGTTAAGTATTTGGCGGAAGGCCACATACTGTGGGCATTCTGTGCGAATGTGGTGAATTGTTTTTCTGCTTGCGGGCAGTGTGGGCATGCAGGGGATTTTTTAGTTTTGTTTTATGGAGATGAGAATTGATTATGCCCCGTTTGGAGCTTAATTATTGCCCTATCAATATTTTTATTTTTGGATTAGATGTTTTGTTTGCCTAGTGGTTTTGAGAGAATATCTTTGGTGTGGTGAGCCTTGGTGGAGTTTGTATATTGCTGATGCCATGCATGCTTAACATATGATTTTGAAAGGCTTTTTGCCTCTTGTTTCTAATGGTAGAAAGGTAGAGAATTTGGAAGTTTAAGGCCCTCCTTTGTTGCTTAATTTGTCGGCTTTTTCGTTCCAAATATGCCGATGTGGCTGATACCTATAGGAGTTTTACTGCCTTGCCTTGATTGTTAAGTGATTGAATGCTGTTACAAATTTTGGCAATTAAACCAGGACGGTTTTTAGTGGATTTGTTTTTGAGTGCTTCTAAAGCAATGAGTGAGTCCGAAAGGATTAGAATCTTATCCTGTTTTAAAAATTTTGTTTGGATGGCCTAAAGCAATTGAGGTGGCCATAAGCTCAGCCGTGTAGACCGATTGGTCATTAGGAAGCCTGTTGGAGTTAGAGGAGGGTTGTGGGTTGTGGAAGTTTATGCCTACATCTGTGCTTCTGGGTCCCTAGACCCGTCTGTGTATATGTGACACCAGTCGGAAAAGTGTTCATGTATGTAGTGAAGTGCGGTTGCTTACGCGAGTTTAGGGTTTTGTTTAAAGGTTATTTTGCTAAAATGGAGATTTATTTTGGAAGCCGGATGTGGGGGAATTGGGTGATGCACCTTGTTTTTGGTGGGGAGTTGAATATAGCCCATCTTAGCTTGGGAAATAAGTTACTGTATGCGGTGAGAGATTGGTGCGCGGAGAGGTTATTTATTGAATAATGCGGTATGGAATTTAGAGGTGTTGCTGCTAAGCAACTCCCTTATAAGGGGGTCCTCTGAAGTTCCAGCCCAGAAGTTTAAGGTGAGTTGGGGAATTTCACCAGTAAGGGCTTTGATTGCTTCGAGGGATGTACCCTTTTGAGTGCGGGTTGCTAATTTTAATGCCTCCTATTGAATAGAATTAAGAGAACAGGAAGATTTTCTGGATAACAACTTCTTTAATGTGAAAATACACGACGTTTCGGAGTACATACTCACTCCTTCATCAGGTGGAATGTGATGAAGGAGTGAGTATGTACCGAAACCTGATGAAGGAGTGAGTATGTACTCCGAAACGTCGTGTATTTTCACATTAAAGAAGTTGTTATCCAGAAAATCTTCCTGTTCTTATGTATACCACTTCTAAATGCCCTTCAAAGACCAGAATTAAGAGAGTTGATAAAAGTAGGTTTTAGGGTGTTATAAATAGGAGCGCCTTAGTCCAGTTTGGTCCAGCTATGTTACATTGATGGCCTTATATATGAATTGTCTTGAAAATGAAGTTAGTATAACATAAACTAATTGAAAGTATTAACATAAAAAACGTGTATATTATTCTATTCAATGCGTTGAGTTACTTACTCTGATATATCTCCCTTCGGTTAAAGATCGTCATGTATCTAATCTGGTTGACTCCATTGTCTCCTAGTTGAACGCTCCACCAGGAGTTGTTCCTACCGTCAGCGTGGGCACAATTATTTCGTTTGGCCTCGGTGTTAGTGTTACCATCAACAGCAAGCTCAGCTGGGAAATACCAAATTCCTTGTTGTGTGGCGATACCATTCAAGGCGACATTTTCTGCAATGAAATAGCTAACTCAAAAACAGCAAGTAAGCAGGAATAGAACCAAGTCTAGTCTAGTTTGCAAGCCTTTAAATGTACATCCATTGTGTTGTTGGGGGTCACATATTCTAAACATTATAAATGGTGTTACTTTATCGTGAAATACTCAATATTACCAAAAACTACCATTTTGATGATAGTCGACTAAGTATATTCACGATATGGAGGGAAAAGTAGTGATTTCTGATCGAAAACTGGACAATGCATCGCGATTGACTCGCGCCATTTAGTCGAACGTAATTTTGCATGTTATTTATAACAGACAAAATGACAAATTTGGGTTAATAATGTTAAATAGGTAATTTAACTACTGTGCATGTAAATGGGACGTGCAGGTTCGGTTTCTGTACATGCATAAATAATGTTTTTCGATTTTAATTGGAAACTTGTAATATATATTTGCCGAGTGGGGATGAATATGCAAGCTGAGTGTTAGTAATTTGTACTGTAAACAGCACAGGTGGTTTGTTGAAACGTATTAAACCCAATTAAAATGTTATTAAACACAATGAATGCACCTTAAATACATTTATACCCTTCAAGCCGATCACAAGACTTTACTACAGTACAGATATGTGTCGTTCAGTGTCTACCATTCTTGAAAATACAATAAATATACCCCCGCTACTAAGTCCGTGCGTCCGGCTGTCCGTCATATTTTTACTTCAACTCTTTACTAGGAAACTATATAAATAGAAACT
The DNA here is from genome assembly GCA_936450465.1 of Gibbula magus. Taxonomy (NCBI): domain Eukaryota; kingdom Metazoa; phylum Mollusca; class Gastropoda; order Trochida; family Trochidae; genus Gibbula; species Gibbula magus. The sequence continues at coordinate 44,182,128 of OW388290.1, read as the reverse complement.
TGTTAAAAGATCACGAAACTTGATGCACATTATCACTATGATTTGTACATCTGCATTTTTGTACATGTATGTTCAATGCCCTCATTTGCATAATATATGCAAATTTTCTCAGTTTTCCGACTTTGACGTAATTGTGTTCAATTCATAACTCAGGCAATCATTGTTCAAATGTCTTGAAACTGGTTACATAATCACAATAATGTGTACATCTGCCTTTTGTATGTTTTATACCCTCATTTGTATAATGCATATTTTCTCAGTTTTTCGACTTCGCCATTCACACTTTTGTTCCAATCATAACTTAGACATTAATTAATCAAATGTTTAGAATCTTTATACACATATAATCACCTGCCTTTCGTACATTTCATTCTTTATTTGCATATTTTATGCAAATTTTCTCAGTTTTTCGACGTCTTCTTCTAAAACACTTTTACAAGTGTATCTATGAAGACATCCTTACTATGGACAAATGCAGACTCTATTTTCATAATACTGCCGCTGTCTGTTCATACTATGTTCATTGCCGTAACCATGATGACTGACAAGTATGAGCTAGTGTCTAATATCATATTTAAATTTAAAATATATCCATCCATCCATTTTTCATATGTAATAACTCCTTTTAAACAATTAATGTCCATATGGTCATGAAACTTGGCTGAAGATCTTCCTTACACACTTTTAACCTTCACAAGATCCTTCAAAACCGGCAGATTTTAAAATATCTACTGTAATAATTTTAACTTACAAGATGATCAATGTACTCTGTGAGATGCTACATTTTAAAATGGAGAATTGGAGAAAGTACAGAGTAACTTCACAATTGTTAAATCAAATGGTTTGATAATAGCTTGAATATCTCCTATATTTTGTGTGTTTGTAGTCTTAAAACGGAGTACAGTCAAAACAATGCGACAATCCTAAAAGAGGAAGCACACAACAGCGACTGGTGAAAACGACCACAAAAAGTGTTTTGTCAAAATTGCCACAATATAACGGACTACAATACGTAATTTACTTAAGACTCGATCAAGGCAGGCTCGGGCTCGGGCTCTGTAGATGTCTATCACATGTTTAAAAATTCTTCTTATGACGTTCCTCTGTGTTTATTATGCTGTAGTTAAAGGGGAATAATCATGTTTAGTGAGGTCACACATATGTCCAATGTTATAATTCTTGAGAAGTATATACTTTAACCGAAAATAACCAGTTTAACGTCCATCAGTTCAGTATAACGAAAATACAACCATTCAAAGTTGTGTCATGATCGAAAACCGGACAATGGACGTCAAACGTTATTTTGGAAACTATAATAAAGTAGACAGGAAGACAGATTTGCTTCTAATAGCGTTTAATATGTCTTATAACAAGTACATACGTGAGATAGGGCCATGAGTGTTAGCTACTGCACATGCATGAGATATATTTGATATTTTTATGCATTTGGGGTTGAATATGAAAGTCGCGAAAGAAGATAAAACCTAAACCAGCACCTGTTGTAATTTGGTCCTTTTTAGAACCAATTTGAGATAAAATATCATGCAAAACTGATAATGCATCTTTAAGGCAGAAAAGCAAATTTTAATTCATGTTGATTACGTTTAACTTTCTGACACACAGAGTGTATGTTAATGTGGATGATGGTCGAGTATATACATGTACATTCAAATGTGTTCACATTCTTCATCCTTTTTCATATTGTGTATGTATAATGTTAACCAATTAGGTCTTCAAAACGAAGGTCTAAAGACCTACTGTTATTATCGTATGTTTGTTTTATCTAATGAAAAGTATATTATTTGACCCTTTTTTGTCGGACGGAATCCCGCTTAACGGCTTGGCTGATTTTTAGGGTTGGTAGATTCTGACCTAAACTTGATTTGAGTCAAGTCACTTTTTTATTTTCGACTTCGGTAAGTTCTCTTTCCTTGAAGGAATATACAAACAAAGCTCCACCATTATGTGTACGACAACATTCCCCATCGATTAGGACAAGTGTATATTTCGGCCGTAATAATATAGTTTTGCTTTTTCGAAATTTAAAACAAAAAATTGGCAAAGCTACGCGGTTTTGAGGGTACTCGTCTTTGAAAATCTTCTCCTTGTCAAAAGCAATACTTGCAGCTAGTCTTCACTTCTATATTGGAGAACTATTTTTAGTTTACCCTTAAAGATACCAATATGGTTGATAGCTAATTTTAAAGCAGATACATAATTTTATAAGGGACACTATTTTCAAGCATCTGTCATCACTTATGTGTGACAGGTCATTGAACATTGCCAATTGTTATTTCAGTTAATGTTCAAAGGTTCATTACTGTTAAATGTGTATGCTATTAACATTTTATGGGCATAAACTTATGCACAATTTCAAAGACAACAGCTTTTCTGTTGATTGAGAACCCTTTCATCAAAAGGTCGATAGTTAAGCTTCAAATATCGTCAATGTCGTCTAAGGATCAGCAAATGTGCATGTTCATGAATGTTCAGAAGAACATAACGCATTGACTATGAAGGAACGTTTACCTAAATAATGATTTCATCTATTTGAAATGAAAGCACAATATGTTCTATACTACTTGTTAATGTGGAAAAGTTAACCGTGTTTTCTTAAGCATGAAGAACAAATGTAGGGGACCAATTATATGTGATTTCTCCATTTTCAGAGGGGTATTTTTTTGGAGAATTGTTATCCGAAAACTACTGAAGATAGAGAAAAACTAATGGGAATTTAAGTCAAACATGGAGTTCAAGGTCAAAAGGTCAAAAGTATTGCCCTGAGGCAATTCTAGTTCTTACTGGTGTTACTCCATCTGATTTATAATTGTTGAATATGGATTGTTGGCAATTTGGATTCAAACAGTAGGCAGAGACATACCTCTCTTTGGGAAAATGGAGATGATCTGTCTCTAAGAATACTAGTTCCATTACTTACTTTATTACTTAACAATGCTTACAAACAACCTTAAGGTCACTAAATGCAAACTTTGGTACCAAACGCCATGTAAATTAATGGATTTAACCAATGGTCAACGCATACAAAATATGCCAGAATCAAATGTAATGATTGTATTCATACATTACAGACATGAGTCGTGTTCATGAAGAAAAACTATCCATCTCAAGTACATGTATATGATATGGCAATTCATCGAAAAATAAGTACAAAAAGAACTTTGCAAAAGAGTTATTTCCATGTTACACCCTTCCCTCTACTCACTTTTCTGACAGTAGGGTCCATACCAGCCAGCTTTACACGACGAACATCTCCCTGACGGATTTCTATAACAACCGGTTATACAGTTGCAGTCACTTGCTGAAACAGGTTATTAAACAGGTGTGGGTTTTTATATCCTACATTGCTTCTTCTTCTTTACAAATCGAGAATAAGAAATCGAGGACATTATTAAACTTTAAAACTGCATCACTCTGTGAGGCTAACGTGTTGTTTACCAATATTACTATAATCAATTGCTTGACAGGTTACTGTGACACATTACAAGTAAGAAGGGTAGTTACTACTCACCTACTCGTACAGCTAGACAGGTTGATGTGACACCTTACACGTAAGAAGGGTAGTTACTACTCACCTACTCGTACAGCTAGACAGGTTACTGTGACACATTACAAGTAAGAAGGGTATTAACTACTCACCTACTCGTACAACTAGACAGGTTACTGTGACACATTACAAGTAGGAAGGGTAGTTACTACTCACCTACTCGTACAGCTAGACAGGTTGATGTGACACATTACACGTAAGAAGGGTAGTTACTACTCACCTACTCGTACAGCTAGACAGGTTACTGTGACACATTACACGTAAGAAGGGTAGTTACTACTGACCTACTCGTACAACTAGACAGGTTACTGTGACACATTACAAGTAAGATGGGTAGTTACTACTCACCTACTCGTACAACTAGACAGGTTACTGTGACACATTACAAGTAGGAAGGGTAGTTACTACTCACCTACTCGTACAGCTAGACAGGTTGATGTGACACATTACACGTAAGAAGGGTAGTTACTACTCACCTACTCGTACAGCAAGACAGGTTACTGTGACACATTACAAGTAGGAAGGGTAGTTACTACTCACCTACTCGTACAGCTAGACAGGTTACTGTGACACATTACACGTAAGAAGGGTAGTTAATACTCACCTACTCGTACAGCTAGACAGGTTACTGTGACACATTACAAGTAAGAAGGGTGGTTACTACTGACCTACTCGTACAGCTAGACAGGTTACTGTGACACATTAAAAGTAAGAAGGGTAGTTACTACACACCTACTCGTAGAGCTAGACAGGTTACTGTGACACATTACACGTAAGAAGGGTAGTTACTACTCACCTACTCGTAGAGCTAGACAGGTTACTGTGACACATTACAAGTAAGAAGGGTGGTTACTACTGACCTACTCGCACAGCTAGACAGGTTACTGTGACACATTACACGTAAGAAGGGTAGTTACTACTGACCTACTCGTACAACTAGACAGGTTACTGTGACACATTACAAGTAAGATGGGTAGTTACTACTCACCTACTCGTACAACTAGACAGGTTACTGTGACACATTACAAGTAGAAAGGGTAGTTACTACTCACCTACTCGTACAGCTAGACAGGTTGATGTGACACATTACACGTAAGAAGGGTAGTTACTACTCACCTACTCGTACAGCAAGACAGGTTACTGTGACACATTACAAGTAGGAAGGGTAGTTACTACTCACCTACTCGTACAGCTAGACAGGTTGATGTGACACATTACACGTAAGAAGGGTAGTTACTACTCACCTACTCGTACAGCTAGACAGGTTACTGTGACACATTACACGTAAGAAGGGTAGTTACTACTGACCTACTCGTACAACTAGACAGGTTACTGTGACACATTACAAGTAAGATGGGTAGTTACTACTCACCTACTCGTACAACTAGACAGGTTACTGTGACACATTACAAGTAGGAAGGGTAGTTACTACTCACCTACTCGTACAGCTAGACAGGTTGATGTGACACATTACACGTAAGAAGGGTAGTTACTACTCACCTACTCGTACAGCAAGACAGGTTACTGTGACACATTACAAGTAGGAAGGGTAGTTACTACTCACCTACTCGTACAGCTAGACAGGTTACTGTGACACATTACACGTAAGAAGGGTAGTTAATACTCACCTACTCGTACAGCTAGACAGGTTACTGTGACACATTACAAGTAAGAAGGGTGGTTACTACTGACCTACTCGTACAGCTAGACAGGTTACTGTGACACATTATAAGTAAGAAGGGTAGTTACTACACACCTACTCGTAGAGCTAGACAGGTTACTGTGACACATTACACGTAAGAAGGGTAGTTACTACTCACCTACTCGTAGAGCTAGACAGGTTACTGTGACACATTACAAGTAAGAAGGGTGGTTACTACTGACCTACTCGCACAGCTAGACAGGTTACTGTGACACATTACACGTAAGAAGGGTAGTTACTACTGACCTACTCGTACAACTAGACAGGTTACTGTGACACATTACAAGTAAGATGGGTAGTTACTACTCACCTACTCGTACAACTAGACAGGTTACTGTGACACATTACAAGTAGAAAGGGTAGTTACTACTCACCTACTCGTACAGCTAGACAGGTTGATGTGACACATTACACGTAAGAAGGGTAGTTACTACTCACCTACTCGTACAGCAAGACAGGTTACTGTGACACATTACAAGTAGGAAGGGTAGTTACTACTCACCTACTCGTACAGCTAGACAGGTTACTGTGACACATTACACGTAAGAAGGGTAGTTAATACTCACCTACTCGTACAGCTAGACAGGTTACTGTGACACATTACAAGTAAGAAGGGTGGTTACTACTGACCTACTCGTACAGCTAGACAGGTTACTGTGACACATTATAAGTAAGAAGGGTAGTTACTACACACCTACTCGTAGAGCTAGACAGGTTACTGTGACACATTACACGTAAGAAGGGTAGTTACTACTCACCTACTCGTAGAGCTAGACAGGTTACTGTGACACATTACAAGTAAGAAGGGTGGTTACTACTGACCTACTCGCACAGCTAGACAGGTTACTGTGACACATTATAAGTAAGAAAGGTATTTACTACTCACCTACACGTACAGCTAGACAGGTTACTGTGACACATTACAAGTAAGAAGGGTGGTTACTACTGACCTACTCGCACAGCTAGACAGGTTACTGTGACACATTATAAGTAAGAAAGGTATTTACTACTCACCTACACGTACAGCTAGACAGGTTACTGTGACACATTACAAGTAAGAAGGGTAGTTACTACTGACCTACTCGTACAGCTAGACAGGTTACTGTGACACATTACGAGTAAGAAGGGTAGTTACTACTCACCTACTCGCACAGCTAGACAGGTTACTGTGACACATACTAAGAGTAGGCGAATCATCGTGTCCTACCTGAAGTAGAAGAATTGATATACGTTGACAGACATAAATTAAATGTGTTCTTCATATACGACGGCTTTAAAAAAACGCCCGGTTTATCGTAATGGTTATATGAGGTTTTATGTGATTTTTGGAAAGTTTGGAATGCTTCCCCACCACACACACACACACACACACACACACACACACACACACACATACACACACTTTTTATTGCTGTATATTGTTACTTAAATCAATTACATGTAGTTCACGATCAGTGATTATTACGCTAATTATACCCCGCTACGAAGTAAGCGGGGGTATACAGCGGTCATTCCGTCCGGTCAATTTTCTCAAAATTGTGTTCAATGGGGACAAGTTTTCTCGGATACTGTTCAACCTAGGTGAATTAAATTTTGGTTGCGAGTACTCATGACCATACTCTTTATCGAGTTCAAAACCAGTTCCGAAATATTATTTTTAACGGGGTTTTGGCCCTTGAATCCGAAATTTAACTTAGTACCAAAAGAACTGTGATGCTCCAATTGGGACAAGTTTTCTCGGCAACTATTACATCTAGGTGAATGAAATTTTACATGTAGGTAGTCCAGATGATACTCTTCATCGAGTTCACAGTCCAGTTCCGAAATATTATTTTTTACGGAGTTATGAAGCCCTTGAATCTGTAATTGAACAGTCAGTTCCTTAAATTATTTTGGACAATATTATGATGCTTGAAGCTGTTATTTTAAACATAGTAACATTCATATCATATAATTCCCAATGGACGGATAGCAGATGGCGGGGCTATGTGAGCCATGCTAACTTTTTTCTTGTTGATAATGCTTACTGAACGACAACGGCTGGTGTCCACATTACAATTTAAAATTTTATTCAATATTATATTATCTCAGTATCAAAATAACTATCTTTCCAATCGGTCCAATAAAGTTATTTCCCAAACTGAACAGAATAAATGCCAATCGATCGAAATTAAAGTATCTTCACTTATTACATGACAGTAAAATATTGAAATGAACAGGGAACATCTAAGTCTAACCTGTCACGATGTGGTACTTATAAATGTCAAATGTTATGATTCACATTGAATTGCTATCCCGGCATTGCTTCCGGAACTGCTTAACGTGCTTTACTGTATGCACTCTTGATTTAAACATCCTCTTTGTCAATATGAAGAAGAAAGAAAGAAATTTACTTTATTAATGTGTCACATGTTGTTTTACATGATATTGCATATTCTCGACAGACATTAATTCTCTACTGTTTGAGAGGCATTCTAGAAGTTGGTGTGATGAAAAAGACAATTAATTTATGGATGATCAACTTCTCAACACTCAATTACTATCCCGGCATTGCTTCTGAAACTGCATAACGTGCAATGACATGCACTCTTGGGTTAAACGTCCTCATCATAATTATGTGGCAGAGACACATCGAGGCGTTGAGGGGGTTGTTATTGTTTTTTTTAATTGTTTTTTTTTATATATTTTGTTTACCTGACGGTTTTAAAGGGTCGGGAAAAGCTAGCATATCCTCTCCGAACAGGGTGACTATTGTTAAGTCTATACAAATAGGAAATCACGGTCGTCTATGCATGATACAAATACATACATGTATATCGCCTTTGCTGTGGAAAGATGGCGATAATAACGCTTGAAACGAAGATGTTGAGAAACTGATAATGAAGTAAAGAATTAATTTAAAATTAAAAAAAAATGTAATTGGTTAATTTAAACGGTATTTTGGAAAAGTTTGTAGATAGCAAAACGATATACAATTTATTAAAATGTCACTTTTACATAAATAACATCATTTGAAAAAAGGTAGCATTGGAGAAAACTGTATCTTTCGTCGGTTATAGACTTTTCCTAGTTAATAGAAACAAATAATCTAGAAATCGATTGTTCATTGATATGCGAATATCAAAATGTTTTGTGACAAACTACTGATTAACGTGCATATATTCATATCATGTGATATAACAAATAATAGGCCACGTCGTATGATCAATTTAAAGATGAGCAGAAATACATCACAATATGAATAACAAAGGTCATTCAATACCATTCAGTTACACAATCCTTACTACAAGTTCATGTTATTCTGCTGTAGGTGGATTGTTTACGAATTTACGTTGTATTGCAATGATAATTTTAAATATAACATAAAATACAAAATATGTAGATTTAAAAAATATACATCTGCATGTAAATACTTTTTATTTATCAAACTACTTACTTTGAGGGTTGCACTTGTCTGGTACACGCTAGGTACTGTATGTGTTGACATGTACCATTCAGTTCTTGTCAGTGTCACATGTAAATTCTACAATCAAATGAAATAAATTCTTTTTTGAACATACCGTCTATTACCAGCATACTAGACTGATACTGCAACAAGGAAGAAACAGCGAATGGACAGAACTGCGGGGTGATGTTACTCAGATGCTGGTCATCATGCATGTTATATCCGTATTCAATCCAACGTTTCAGATGACAATATACAATACGCAACATAACGGTGAATTGTAAAATACACATCATTGATACATTTGTAATATACATATGGACAAAAGTTAAGAACCCAACGTTTTTTTCACCAGCAAAGGTTGTATATCAGGAACTATGACAATGTGTCAGTACAAATAAAGTATATGGAATAGAAGAATCATACTCTAGCAGTTTAAGAAAGGAAAATTCATTCAGATAACGTTTCATTTCGATATTTTCATTGATAAAATTTTGGTATTTTGATCTGTTGACATGTTACGTTATATACTGAGAAAGATAAGATAAGATAGGATAATTTCATTTGCACAGAAAACGCCCATTTATACAGTCTACAAACACAAACATTAGACATTGACATCCCAACATCTGTCAGACCGGTGGACAGGATGAGTTCATTGGCCATACCCCTTTAAGCAGACAACCCAATAAACAGACAGAAGAATAGGGGAAGCCCGAACACTCACCTATTGTGATAATGGACCAGTCCTAATTAAACCGAATGGTTTGTATTATTGTGCGGAAAAAGGCCTATAATCAGTGCTCAACGTTTTACCTTTGTTTGCAAGAGTAAATACAAGTAAACTAGACTATATAGGATCCAAAAAGAGGTCTAGACTCAAGCTATACAAGAATCATAATCTAGATTGGACACAATCACAATTTAATTTGTTGGCTACCAAATTTGATGTCGATTTTAAGTCAATGGTACACATTAACTATGCTTATACCTAAGAGAAAATTGAGATAGAGAAATGAATATTTGGGAAGCAAGACTACTAACACCTATTGGCAGGAATGTGGTGTTGAAGTCCTTGTTGCTTTTCATCAATACCAAGCCCAACTGATGATATCGTTCGGTCAATCCAGAAGAGATCTTTAATTTTATTTGGAAGGACAAAAAAGATAAAATTAAAAATATTTTATTTCATCTATTCCTAAAAATGGAGGAATCAATATTACAATGTAGAAAACTATATTATTAAAGCTAAATATAACATGGATTAAACGATGTATATATGAAAATTATATATTGAGTAAAATGAAAAATTGGAAGATAGGGGCATAATATATTTGAGAAACATTATGAATGACTGTCTTTATAAGAATCAAATAGCAAATAAAATATTTGTCTAAATTTGTTTTACATTTCAAGGTTTGAAAAGAACTGTTCATCACTATTTGAAAAAATATAGTTTCAATTTTAATCAAATGAAAAAACTTACACTTGTTCCTTCTTCCATTCAATATCTCAACCATTGACAATAGCAAACATTCTAATAAAATATTATGTCAATGTAGTTTTATCAAATCTATTGACCAACTAAGAGGATGAATGGGAAAATATTAATTTCATGGCTTATAGATGTATAAAAAGCGTTAACGTAAAATGGGTTCAATTGTTGTATGTATTGTATTTATTTGCTATGTATGTATGTACGATTGTATGTGTGTGGTATAATATGCAATCATTAAAACTGCTCGAAATCAAATCTATTCTTTGTCATTTTTGTCTAACAAGTGGGGTAAGAGTTGGACTGTTTCATTTTCCTAATGGGTAACATCCTTGTGATATTTGTTCACTCACCAATATAATATAGTGTCTACATAATGAGGTGTCTGTCTAAAGTTCCAACAGTTCATTACGTTGCTGTTGGTACTTGGGACATGCCAAGATATAGTGCTCCACGCTCTCTATTACATTAAAGCTTTCATGTTTGCAAAGCCGACAGTCTCAATTTCAAGCTGATGAGCACAAAGTCTTAACATAGTTAATAGTTTAATATGCGTATTGTTCTTAATTATTGATAAGTAGTCTTTATATTCAAACGAGTCTTCAATTTGACCAAGAATACGTAGTTTCCGTCCTCTCTCAGACGGGAGTTGATTACTTTCCTGGAGGTATATTCTTTCAAATTGCATTTTAAAAAATTCCGTGAATTGTTGTGTAGAGATGATGAGAAAGGTAGAAGAAGGAAATACATTGCGACGAATATGTTGAGGTCTAGGATGATTTAGGAGGAGTTCACATTATTGCACGGCAGCATATAAAAGTCTGTTTTGGTCCATTCTCAATAATCCCCAATAATAATTCAACATATACACTTGGAAAATAATTAAACAACTAAAGATAATGATAACGAGATTCCATATATAAATCTCGAATTGAGAGAATAAGTTTAGCAAGGTAAGTTCCAAGAGCTATTCCTCTGTAGTTGTTGCCGTCATTAAAATCTCCTGTCTTGTGTATAGGAATAATATATGATGTACGCAAAGTAGAGGGAAATCGTCCATTCTCTAATAATAGATTGAATAATTTCAGGTAGTGTTCGATAAGAGCAGATGAAGACGCAGAGATCATTTCATTCAGTATCAGGTCGGGGCCGCCGGACTACCTATTTTTCAATTTCTGTACAGCTGTCATCACTTCTTGGTCAGTGAGAAGAGAGTAAGAGAGTTGTTTTCTGAATCAGTTGATCAATAGAAATCTCTAACTGAGCTAGACACATAATTATGAAAATCACAGATGATAGGAACGTCACAAGTAAAGTGATCAGCCCACTCCGCGGCAGAGATATTGTTGCTGTGGTCCGTCTCTTGTCCTCCTGTCAACTCTCGGATCAGCCTCTAATATTCGCGGGAATTCGTGGCAGACAAAGATTCAAGTTTACTCAATAGGTGTTCTGTATAGACACCTATTATAGTCTTTACGAAAGTGAAATTCGTTGCTGTAATGTGAGGGGGATTCGATTTTTTCAAGTGAACTTGTCAAATTTTATAGTATCTGCCTTTAGTCAAAAGTCAGAAGTAACAGCACTATGCGCCTTCAATATCACACATTTTGAAAAAGGTCAATTTCAATAAAAGTGTCATACCGACTAATGACCCCTCTTAACAAAGATAATAGTTTAATTAGCGATTTGAACAGGAAAGAATCTAATATGCATTAAAAAATTGAATGTTACAGCATTTGTACCAATAGCTGTCAATAATTGTTGACAAAAGGGATGACATTTCACGAACCAGTTACTTATTATGGAACATAAAATATGTGTTAAAGTCATTAAGGTACAAGGACAAACAAGATTGTTCTTAAAAAATCAGTATTATAACTACTTCAGCCCTAATTTCTTTAAATGTCAACTTGAGCCTTTTTCTTTGAAGAAATCAGTCACAAAATCTACAGAGAGATTAATTCAGTCTTATCATCGTAACGCTCCCACAGCATCACAATACAGTTTTGAATATTGCTTAACTGTTTTTCATATGTTTATTTAGTCTTTGTTACACGGGGAGTTTTAATACGGGCTTGCAACTGTTTTTCCTTTTTCGCATTTGAGATTCAAATATCATGAACTGCGTTGTGTTTAGAGGCATGGTTGCATGGCGATAACGAAACCTATTATGTTTTCAATTCAGACGTGACGATTAAATGTACAGTAACATAATCTAATTTCATACGTCATTAAAATCGAACCAGTTTGCCAGCTCATTGACCATCCAATAAACTGTTGAGATTTATATATCTCCTCAGGCCACTGCACACATACTAACTTGTACCTGATTCATTGCTTTAATTGTTCTTTTTAGCGTTGCGAGTACGACGCGTCCTATACAATCTGAGAATCGGAGTTGCCTACAAACACCCTGATGGAGTAGGAGCCTAGTTGAAGTGACCAGGGGTCATCATTTCCAAAACTCCAGATAATATTTCTAAAATCTCAAATAAGTGATGAACAACGTCAAACTTAAATAGTGTTGTCTTCTTTTATACTCACTCAGTGTACTTGTGATGGCCTTTTTCACACTAAGTCGATATTGAAGTATTTATTCAAACATTTAGGAAATCGCAATTTTACCACTTCAGTCTATTTCCTCTTTCCAAAGGGTGAATACTTCATCACTGGTTATTTCATGATACGTGTTAGAATGGTTATTGAACACGTATGGATACATGATGATCCTTTGCAGTTGAAATAACGCAATTAACGTGAAAACGAAATCCACATTACATGATATTTACACCTTTAAACACATGTTGATGCACACACTGCTGCTAACCTGTATCGTACCTATAATGGTTAGGTATAATCTATATTGCATGATATGGCATGATGTTATTATGACAATGGTATGAGGTTATGGTGGCTGTATATGTCAAATCTATAACTTAACCGTCGATACCTGTCCATTTTAACTCAACATAAACCTCATTTAATAAATAGAAAATCTGTTTTCCCTTGACAGATACCATTTTTATCTCATCTTGTGAGATGATAAACGTTTTAATATATATCATAACATGTTTCACTTGTGGGTACGCTACTTAAATTTCAAGGGAAACGGATATCCTGTATGTACTAATATTATAAACCATGGCCCCAGATGTTGTTCTCAACAGACACGTTGTTATCTATACTGTTACACGATGAAGTAAAGTATATCCTACTATTCAGGAAACACACTTGTTGACGACTCACACTGAGCAGATTGGGCGAAGTTGTCATGTCAAGATGTCTGATATATATAATATAAATATATACACCCTTCAAAAGTTAAGCACCGACCTAATTTAAGGTTAACGTTACTGTTAATCAATTGTTTCCTATATGTACATTAAGACTTATGTGGAAGACTGCAAAAGGGTAATTTACAAACAAAATACTGCTGCCGGAAGAAGGTGATTTTGAATGTCTTTTTTGATGTATACAATTAATTCCGGTATGATATTGCTAAAGTGACATTGAGTTATGTTTCTTATGTTAGATTTTAATTCAAACTTGTTTCAACACATGTACGTGATGTCACTCGCTATAGACATAAACTGAACGCCAAAAGAAATGTTACACCTCTATGAGTTTGAATATCATATATAGTCATGTGCTCTGATGAACCTGTTTTGTTGGGTTTTAATATCCCAATGGGCCATAAGTTTAGCATCTTGTACTTACAAGAATTAATTGATAATTATGTTACCACCATGGATAAAAACAAAAATTATTTCAGTTTATATGGAAATCAATGCAAGTGATGAATTGGATCACCGCCCAAATAATATTGTTATTCCTCTGGTATTATAAACTTTTCTCCTTCTTTCATTACTTGGTTTACAATGTATAAGTAGACCGTAGTGGTGATAGACTCGATCGATATTTATAATAGGAAACAACTTTACTATTTGACGAGAATAATCAACTTATTTGACGTCGAAAATGCCAAATGAAATAACTGCTTCTCTTCCAGTGGTATAGATTGTTAGAAATGCTCTTGTATTGTTATCATCATACTCAATGCCACTTTAATTTTGTATGTATCTTGAAACACTCATGGGTTGCTGAAATCGTTTTAAAAAAAATAATTTGGGACAGAATGTGTTGTATTTTTTACTGAGAATAAATCTTTTTTTAGTTTATTCCAGCATTGAAATATTCAAGTCCAAAAATGATGTTTTGTTCTGTTTGAAAAATGTAAGAGGGTTACATTTGGGATAATACTAACTTCAATGCGTGTGGGTTCGAATTCCCCATGGGACTCGGTCCGAAAAAGTACAATAAATTGTACTATTGAAGGTAGTATTATCCCAAATGTAACCTTGTTATGTTTGTTCACTATCTAAATGGCATGTATTTGTAATGAAAAATGTATCATATCATAATGAATTATCTAAAGCTTTTTATCTTCAGCATCCTGTATTTTTATTTTCCCACGTGAGCCGCAAAATATCGCATGAACATGAGGTCTAACACACAAGTGCTCCTCAAAAGCCATGGTTGACAGGTTTTGTTTATGTTTGGTGAATTTGGAACGTATAGTTTGTGAGGTATACCCAAGGGAAATGGACTTTTGTTTAGTTGGCTTCTGAAGACATGAGGTAACGATGTTGTAGTCGTAGTTATCACTCGTGGATTAAAATGTCTTGTATTGTGGACAGTGTTTCTCTTGCACTGTAGTTTATCAATGAACAAATTCAGTTGCATAGTCAGTCAGTCAATTATTTATTAGTAAAACAAACTTGAAGAAACCACTTGCAAACAATCTGTCATCTTTTCTGTTGAAAAACCGGGTGTCAATATAACTCTTAGGCATAGTCCTTTCACGCCCATCATACTTAAAGGTATGAAGTTTGCAGGAAGGAGTCTAATGCAACCAGTTTTTTAAAAACTGTTCTTATACCCAGACCAGTATATATTTCTCATTGAATAGTCCTGTTCCATGACTGTGTACAAATTAAGAGCCTTAAAGTTTTAAAGTATATCATCATAAGTACAGTGAACGTGTAGTTTAGAGGATCAGCATTTCTGATTTTAATTTCCAATATTTGATAATTTTTCATATGAATAAATGAATGAAAAATCCGAATGTTCGGAGAATAAGTATCACATACATTAAGGCGACTGGTGAAACTAACATGTTTTGACGCTTCTTCAAGTGTTCACACTAATCTAAGTAATGTTTTAAACAGCATACACGTTACACTTTGATTTGCAATTGTATCTGTGGTTTGATAAAAATAAAAAAAGCAATCCCAAAACGTCAACAAACAAATTGATATCCAAGATTTTATGATCACGGTTATTTGTTACAGCAGGTTATTTAACACGTCTTTTAATCATAAATATAGAAGCCGGCATATTGCTTCCGCTCCGGCCTCGTCCCCCATCAGCTCACCTGTTCGTAGACGCCTCCACTCAAGGTTGGGTGCTCATATAGGTCATGAACAGGTGGCGAGAGTTTGGTCTCAGTCAGAGAAGAACTCGCACACCAACATCCTCGAGTTGGACGCAGCCCGTCTAACTTACAGTCCGTCCCCTTACGAGGCCAATGCCTTCTAGTCCATACGGACAGTTCAGCAGTTGCTTGGTCAATCAACAAGCAGTGCCGACACTCTTCTGCGAGTATCGCTCCGACTCTGAAATCGGGAACCCATTGGATTCAGCCGCAGAGAGATCTGCTCCTCAGCAGGCCAAGCGGAAGGTTACACGAGAACCGTCAGGTGTTCTGCTTTCAAGCTTAGCTTGTATTAAAAGAGGGTTAAGGAGTGGTGGTTACTCCAAGTGTGTCTCCAACACCTTATCTTACTCTCATAGAAAGACCACGAGGAAAATCTATGATTTCATGTGGCAGTCCTTCGCCTCTGTGCTCAGCGTGCGTGTACCTGAGGTAAGCAGTCATCGACGCCTACAAGGCCACCCACGTCACGTTCCATGAGATCCGAGCAGTCTCGGTCACAATGGTTTACCACTGTTACATCGCGGTCTCGGATGTCATGGCGGGATGTTTTTGGCGTTCTTCGGAGGTTTTCGCCAACCATTACGTCTCCATGGCAGATATCGAAGGCATTTCTAGGTTTTCGCTTAGGCGAAGGTGGTACCCCCTTTGAGACCTAGGAGGGGACAGTCCTCTTAGGAGGGTCTCTTGTTTCATTTGATGCTCACTGAAATAAACCTCTGATCGCACTGTTTGTTTTTGTTCTGTTTTTATATTTTTTATTTCGGTTTCGGATTTTGGTTTGACCTCTCCTTCCCCATAGGGGTCGGGGAGGAGGGGGGGGGGGGGGGGGGGGGGGGGGTGTTTATCAGAAGCTTAAGTAGCTGGGTTGTCTCTTCGATCCGCTTGGCTTGGAGGACTCGTTGGTTAGCTTACACTCAGGGCTAGTCACTCGTCTCGTCTCTCCGATGTATATACTGACCCGTCTCTGTGCAGTGGGATTCTAGGCATAGTAGGTCTAGTCAACAGATTGGCATTTAAATAATAGTAAGTTTTTTTTATTAAACGTATTTATTTATACTTACCTGTTGACCCACGCTCTTGTCCCCCTTTCCTCCCCGCTTGGTCTGCCTGTTGCATTTTATATAGGCCTGTTTAGAGAGTGAAGGCTCAGAGTAGTGATGTCATGATACAAACGATTGACCGCTCTTGGGTAGGGATTTTACGCATCCCTACTCTACTTCTTTGAAGTTTCGTCTGTGTTAAGGTTGATTTAATCGCATAAGAGGAGGCAGGCATAGCAAGTCGAGTACTAGTAAAAAAATAAGTAGAAACAATTACGTTTAATAAAAAACGTACTATTATAAACCTTTACACAATCACTCGCAGATGCATAAATGTATCTGAGAAAGGCCCTTTGATTTCAAAACTGACTATTATTTCAAACGTCTAACACTGTTAAATGCCTTTACTAAAATCACGAGCAAACAATAAGTTCAAATTTTGCTTTACTTTACTCTGGATAACTGATAGGACGATAAAGGTCGATGTTGGCAAAAGAAGATAATGCTTCTTGTTGTTGTTAATAAATATGTTGTTGTTTATTGCAAACATACTAAACAATTTTTGAAAATGAATTTTAATGATTAATGATATTATCAAATTTTGGTTATATGATTTAAACTGAGAGCCAATGATATACTCATAAGCAAACAAAAGCAATCCTCAATAACAAAAAGACACTGATTCCAATAAAAGAGTACATTATCAACCATATGAAAGAAGACTTAGTGTTAAGACTTAATGATAAACTGACAGGACGATCTTAATGATGCTATTTTCGATGTTCCCGTTATAAACGCTCAAATAATAACATTTTTCAAATGCCCGCCCATGAAATACACCTTAAACAGTTGGACATCAGCTTACACTTCAGGGGAAGGCGTGTCTTGTCAGAAGATAGTGTCAGTTTTCCTAAGAATGTTACAGTGGACATAGAGCTAACCCCCATGATAAAGAGTTCACGTTAAGAGCACACATGCATACCCTTCTCCCTAGATATGATACAGCAATTTGTTTCTTATTAATTCTTGCTTAGTGATTAATTTACCGAGTGTTAGTTTGGGAAAAATAAAATAAACATATTCATGAACTGATAGCTCTACATCAATGAGATTTTTTGGAAACTAATACAAAGTCAACAAAATACAAACGGCTATTGCTAAATTTTGAGTATCCTCTTTTACAACAAATTGAATGTTAGTAGTTCAATAGTAAAGAAGTCTCCATCAGTTGTATAACAGTAAGATAGCAATTAATGACTCCTGAAAAAATGAAACATAGTTTAATGTAACTTTGAAAACGGAGAGATTTCAATGGTAACATGGCAACAACTCTAACGATATACGATGAAAACTGAAAACATTCTCACAGTGCAGTGAGCTTTGTCCAAGTAACACTTTTTGGTAGATCAATTTAAAGAGGAATAAAAAAAACCACCAATCCGTTACTTTCTACATCTACACTACATTTTCATTTGGGCTTATTTAATTTTACATAATGCAGCTCATAATACTGCCATGATATTATGTTACATATTTTCGTTTTTTTAAAAAAACACATTAACACGCGTGTCGTTACAATGTCATAGCTGCACGACTCTCATAAATGAAAGCTACATGTTTGCCACACTTCAGGATGACTCATTACAATGTAACATAAACCAGATGATATATCGAAATTGTTATTTGCTGCAGATAAATTTAATTAACTATCAACCCAATGAAAGACTGATATATGCCCCTGTCTCTTTAAACATATATTTATTTTTCAATGCATGTTTTATGTGAAAAATTGCATATTATTCTCATTATGATCTGAGTTACAAGTGTTACATGCAGTTTGTAATTCCTCCACTGAAGATTGTAAGGAACGCTTTCTCAAACATAACACAAGCTAGGCCAAGAGATTAATGAGACCGAATAGCAGTTTGATTATCGGTAATTTCAATTTGAATTGAGGATTGTAGAAATAATAAACTTGTGACGTATTTCACCTAGTGTTTTGTAGACTTCTTCTTCGGAATAACTTTTAATTGATTTTGTCTTCCGAAAATTACGTCTTATGAGGTAAATTTTCTTTTGAAAGTAAGAACTATGGAAACTGATAATAATCATCATTCGACCATCGAACCAATTGTATTTATGTGTTATAGATTATTCACTGTCTGAATATAATGCTATATCGGGTAATTATACGGACTGCCA
Organism: Gibbula magus; assembly: GCA_936450465.1. Lineage (NCBI taxonomy): Eukaryota > Metazoa > Mollusca > Gastropoda > Trochida > Trochidae > Gibbula > Gibbula magus. Next base: position 44,163,182 of record OW388290.1, on the reverse strand, counting down.
CAAATACATTTAGTTAATGCAGAGAGTGTATTGACTTCATTCATTGTTTTCTTTGGAACATTAGAAGAGATTTAATTGTTTTAGCAGGTGAAAGTGTTTTAAAATGATGTGTATATTGTCCTAACAAGTGACAAACTGAAAATCTTAACGAACAAGACATCAACATTTTTCACTCTCACATACAAAATATATGATACAAATACGGACATAAGACGTTTTTTTTTAAACTGAGAAAACACCATATATGAGATACACCATGGTTGGGAAAAGTCCTCGAGGTTAATTCCTCCCTTTTCGTCAGCAACAGATGAGTACATTGTAATACAAAAATGGCTTTGTATAGAAGCATACACGTAACACAAATAATTGAAGCCATAGTAACTAGTTTCGTTTCTATGAATATCATATATTGTTGAGTTTGTCGGAATCGCGGTTTGTCCGTGATTAATAGAACATTCCATCAATTCATACCGGATTTTCAATTCGATGCTGCGATCGTTATATTGTGCACATATTTAGAAATTACTGATATGATAACCTCCTTCAATGCTCTTGTTTACATGTTAAGTTTGTATTTATTAATTTTGTGAGATTGGGCATGACTTTGGGTATGAATTTATACCATTTAATATTTGCACATGCAAATAGTGATAAAATGTCTAAAAAGGCTACAGTCTCACATTTCACAATTGAGTATAGTCTGTATAACATTGTAAAGGTCATGTGGACAACTGGCTATAGTCAATATAACATTATAAAGGTCACGTGGACCACGTTGTTAGTTTTCTTATCAATTCTAAATTTTCAATACCCTTAAGCACGTTAAATCAAGGAAATAGAATGCGAGATGATAAATACACGATCAGTGTTTGCATATTCAAGGTATGACATTTCACATTTAAAAATATTTGTGACGTCACAATCCGTGCGCGCCCTAGTTATTACCATGGATACGGACCTAAATGACACTTGATGTATTTGATCAATGTTATATTACGTTTGAGACCGACAGGTTGCAGTATCTTGATCTCAATCTTGGTTCTTTGTTTTAGTGACGCCGCCACTGAGTGAATATTCCTTTCATAAATAGCATATACTTCTTCGCGCACTGCACTTTGAAGTTAATTCATCTTATTAAGACCTTTGTAGTGGCGCACTAGTTCGTTTATATGTTTACCTGAACTCTTAATATATATTCTTAATTCATAATGCAATGTCAAGTTACATGTAGATCGAACACGTGAAAGACGAGCTCTGCTTTATTCAAATACAAATTATGAGTTTATTATTTGAGCCTGTCCTATTTGAAAAGTAGAAGTTTGGAAATGAAACGACTTTATATACCACTGCGTCAACACTTTGAATATTAAATAGCTAAAACAATTCTATCAATCTGCAGCAAACAAGAACGATCAAATGTAAGATTTCCGAAGTTGAGATGATTTATGTGTCTTTTGCCATTGTTTAACCATGTACAATATATCATAGATATTTATTTTATGGCGCAGTTGTTCATCGACATGATTTACATGTAGCTCAAGCAATATTTACAGGAATATTAATAACGTCCAATTATTATCAACCACATATTCTACGATGAACTGTTCCAGTTTGATTGACATTAACTGTAATACATTGTGGTTTTATACATAATCGTTCCATTATCCACTTAAAAGAAGTAGAGATTTCAAGCACGTGCGTGTATATACAAACAATATACCCACGAACGCTATGGTCTAAAGTGTACAAATCATTAAATATGTACATTATAAAAAGTTAAGTTGACTAATAGTGTTTGACGAAAGTCGTGTATCCATTCGAAGATAGAAGGATTTTTTATAGAAAGTTTAAAAGAAGTCTCAGAGATATGAGATCTAAATCAAATTCTAGGCATGAAGTATTTGCCAAAAAACTTTCTGAATTTTGTGTTTATTAATCTAATGTTAGTCTTTTTTCTTAGTTTTGAATATAAATCCAAACATAACTGGAATAATAGCACCTATCTGACACATTTTTGTAAATACAAAGGCGGTTGTGTTGTCATTCAAAGGAAATAAAATATTTGCAAAACGACCAACTCGAGATAATGGTTTTTCTCACACCTTCATTTATTAAAGGTAAACTTAATTTTACAAACAAATTGGGATGTATTCGATTAATTAAATTCGATAATATACCAATATCATAATGCTTGCATAAAGTCAACAGGAACAAAACGGAATGGAAATGTACAGTGGTCAATGATAACGTTCAATGTACAAATACAACAATAAATGACACATGTGTACCTGCAACGAGCATGTGTACACTGCACGCAGTGTGTGGTTTATTGACATGCTTCCTTATCGCACATAACTAATGGTGAAACAGCAAACGCGATAAGCCTTTCAACATTGCAAGCAGGTGAGGCGGGTTTCAGCTGGAACATAGGAACGATCCGCGTGTGTTTTGACACCACAGGAGAGAGTTGTTAGTCAAATCGGCTCCTTTTGATGTGAAATCCACTAGCACAACACATATATTTCCGTCCACGTCCACCAATGAAAAAATGTGACATGCATTAGGCTTTTAGCCTTTAGGTTAGATCTGTTCAGGCTACAAGGTGACATACAGATGTGGGGACCATATGTCATATCAGGATTAGACTGCGTGTTACGCCTCCCGTGGTGGTCAGTTGGGAATACGCACTGGTGAAGTAAATACATCATTCAGGTTCGCTACAGAGATATGAAGGTTTTAATGACGAAATGAAAGATTTGTGGCGAGGAATTGAACGATGGTGAAATGGAGAAACACTGTTTTTGGAAATTAAGAAATGCTTATGAAGAAATGAAAGATATTATGCCGAATGACAGGACTATTTGTGGTAGAGTGGAGAAGTTCGTTATTAAAGTAAAGAAGTTCGTACAGTAAAAGAAGAAGTTTGTACAGAATAGTGAAGAAATTCGTACAGAATAGTGAAGATCCGTGATGTGAACAGATACAAGTGTATGTGCAGAATTCATTAATGTGTCCGTATGAGTAAATTAAATATATTGTAAATAGTATCAAGAGTGACTGTATGAGTGACCAGAATTAGTTCTAGTGTTGTGATGGATAGAAATGAAGTCATTTACTCTGCCTGACAGCAGGACGTAAATAGTTTGGCTGTAATCTCCACAGCCAGGTATTACATAAAGCAACACCCTTCTCGCCAGGTGATCAACGTCATGCAGGTACATGTACAACACGCAATGTGAGCAGTTCGTGGGATAGTTGCCTTACTTGGAATTCTGAGTGTTTTAGTGAACTTGTGGCCAAAATTCCAAATAGTTTGGAATACCAGATTCAGTGAATAATGCCGTTGTGAACAAGTTTCTAGGAACATTTGGTATACATGATCCAATTAATTGATTTTACATACAACATTGCGTCACATGACGAGATCGTTGTGCTTGAAATAAGTGAATCGAAATTCTTCCAGTCAAACCGTCAGGAGAAATGGAAAAAGTCGTTTGCATATGGAATATTTAAATATACAGAACTAATTCGAGCTTCTTGTGGCTTTCAATGATATAATAAATAACATGGAAATGGTCCAAGGACACTGAAAATCACACTATGCTCGTGAAAGTACTGGTCACAGGAAATTAATTGTACATGTGAAATGAAGTGATATATTTTTCATGGACGTGACGTTGTGTCTGTTATGATCAACAATCAAGGTGATGTGGATTAAGCAAAATTGCTCAAAACAAACACAGTCGGATTTTGTTTTAAAACGTTATCTATGTAAGCCGAAGCATAGCGTCATTGTCAGTCGGTAACTCAGTACAAACCATGCCCTCAATCGTTGAAAAACATTGCTGCTATTTATTCGGCACGTTTGTCTGGGTGGTTGGTTTTCTGGTATACGTTGCTGCATTCGCATTGCCCACCTGGCAGAGAACGTCCAACAGCAACACAGGTGAAGTATACTATGAAGGACTGTGGCAACACACCTGTACCGGCTTGGCGACAGATTGCCAACCATACCCTGTCATTGTGGACGAACGTAAGTAATATAGATATGTATATATTTCAGACTAAGGGGAGTCAATGGGACTATGCAATGTATTAATTGATTTATTATTCACATTGTTGTAAGGAAAATGGTATCCAGAATGAAACAATTAAAGTAATTAAGTACAATGTATCGCGGATGTAGTGCATATTACAGATAGAAAGAAACAATACAAGGTAGAGTAAATGAATCGAACATATAAGTTTGTTTTCATCCTTTGTTTTAGTACTTCGTCTTAAGGCCCCTTTACACAGAGCCGCGTCCTTTGTACGACCATTGAGCGACCAAAAAAATGGACAGGACGCTCAAAAGTCGGCTGATTTCACGAAATCCCGTGTCTGTGTAAATGCTCCTGCGTTCTTCGTGCGTCCTTTGTACAACCTAAAATGTAAAAAACGGTAATTTCCATGACGACATTTGAACGACCTGCACGTTTACGGAGCCTCCACACTGCTTTCGCTGGGCGTTCACTGTGCAACCCTAACAACATTTCAGCTTCAAGGGCGACCCCCGTACAACCCGTCAGCCACCTCTGTGCCTTCGCTGTGCCACCATTGACAACTGTGGCGACAGTTGGCCGACCATGCCACTTCTGCCTCCTCTGCGATACCTGAATAATGCTTCAGTGATCCCTGGGAGTGTCGGCAATCAGGATAAACTGGGTCTATAATAAGCTGCATTAGTCTCCATTTGTTTCAGTCCCATTCCAGCAGTCAAAAATAACCAACCAATTAGCTTTTGCAGCTGCAATACATGAAAACAAGCTCTGTTGCTTTAACAACATGGTCATTGTTTTCTGCAGAAGAATATGATATATTTTCTTTTAAAAAAACTAAAGAAATAAATATACAAAAATACATGAAATTATCGAATCGACGGGTAAACATACGAATGAAACACGACTTCATCATTCTCCAGAGTCAAATGGGTTAAATATAAGTTAATGAAAGATTATCTGTTCATATTTCTAAAAAACATGCTTTCTAAAAACTAGTCTCTTTTTAAAATCTTCTTAACGGGGAGATATAGGAGAGTAAAAAGGGACTTTTTGGCTTGTTTTACGATGTCCTACCGTGGCGATGCTTCAATTTTAGAGTTTAGAATTAAAGTAAGAGAGATTAGATAGGTCGCAAACATCTTTTATTAATTAATTTTCGGTATTTCGTAATTTTGTAAACAAAATTACCAACATTCTGGCCAAAATCCATGTTGAAAAAGCTATTGTGTTTGAATAAAGATCATGATAAAAGTATCAAAACCGAATGAATAAACTTGTGCGTACTTCTTTACAAAACTTTTTTTTATTATCAAAGACATTTTAAATCGACTTTATCCGACAAAAGCATTCTGTTGTTAATGTTAAATATGTGATGCCGTTTCTTTACATGTGAATTTATACATCTTTATTTGCTTGTCTTTTCTGTTGTCTTGCTCCTTTTTGGTGCCATAGTCTTATCAATTATTTGCCAACAGAAACAAGGAAACATGTGAGAATCGATCATCTATTTTTGGAGAATTTACGAGGACGCAGAAGGCTGAGTGAATGCAGAAAGAAGGCACGAAACTCATCATTGTCGCACAAAGGTTGTCGTGGTCGCTGCATGAAGGCAGAACGGTCGTGATATAAACGGCTCTGATTGCACAGAAGACGCAGTAGGAAGGCACAAGAGAGGCAGAGGCATCGCCCAACGTTAGCGAATGTCTTACATGGCGAACATTGAGCGTCCTTTGCGACCTTACAACGTCCATTGTACGACCTTTTAGCCTCATGGGAGCAACCCTTGAGCGACCAGAATCGCCGGCAACCCCTCTGCGGAAGTTTTGAGCATGTTCAAAAGTTGTTGGCGTCCTCCGCGTCCTTGGCGATCAATCGCGATGTCTCAACATCCCTTGTGCCACCTCCTCACGACCTTAGCAACCATTCTGCCTCCCTTGAGCGTCCAACGGCGATCTGTTATGTTTTTTGGTCGCACAGAGGACGCACAACGGTCTTTATGTCTGTGTAAAGGGGCCTTTATTCATGTTTTGTATGAAGTTGTGACATTATTGACGTATTTATAAATATACACGTTTTGCTAGGTGTTGTGTCGGCATTTGCCCTTTGTATTGTCCTTTAACACTGCAGTAATCTGTATATGACAACGACTCACACAGCTATTAGATCCACGGTTTAGAAATGTAATATAGAAAATGTTAGAGCTGAAGCTAGACATGAACGTTCCTTGTTTTATTTGTTTGAAATGCCCCTGATAACACTGACACAAAAAAGATACCAAGTGAAATGTCTTATAGGCTAAAACGTCATTATATTGACCTAGCATGAGTATAAGTATAAGTATGAAAAATACAACTAAAATGTGGCTATCTGTCAACTTATATGATTCAAATATATTTCAAAAAATGAAATTCAATCTGATGAATAACTTTCCTCCTAGATAACAGCTGTTGTATTTCCTTGTTCCTGTAAAATCGAAATTACATAAGAATATCTCAACAGATTCAGATTTCATGATGCACTTGTAGACTTTGCATAAAGCGACACGCTGCCTTCTAGTTGGATTATACGATGTCACATGGTCAGCATCCACAGGCTGACTGAAAGTTTACTGGATAATACCATTTATCATCAAAAACTGGCTCCCACAGTAGATATCGCTTAATAGAATAACGAATAAAGAAAACAGGTTTTACCATATAATACTGTATGTAAATATCTTTTTTTTTAAAATGATAATTCATGAAGAAAGTCTAGATCTGTATTAATAAAAAAAAAATATTTTCAAATGAATCTGTAGGATAGTACAGTAGACTAACTGGGAAAATAATTAGCTATCGTCAATGTAACATTTAAGATATGATAAAAATGAATGCTTATAATTTCATGAATATCTGAATTATTTATAAGGTTCAGCTATTTTGACATTTAATCATCTCATAGAAATACAATTTAATTTTTTTTTTAAAAATTAAAAAACTCACGAGGTTCGTATAGTGATGGAATTTACACTTAATAAGTCCTTTTTGACAATTCCTTTATAAAAACTACATAATTGAGATGTTTTTTCCTATCATCATTTGGAATATAATTTTCCATTCATCATCCTTGCAATTTGCCGGTCACCTGGAAGCGGCGCATTCGGCGTACGCCGCCGGCAAACCGGCAAGCTTTGTCGGTCAAATGAAGCAGACGTGCCGCTGAAACCGGCAACCGGCACACGCCGGTTCTCTTGCCGGCGGACAAATCGAGCAGCCCTATTGTAGATATCGCTACAATCAAATCGTCATAATCCTATTACATCATCAGTTAATGACATCACACAGCTTTGGCATCACTTAGAACACTGGTGACAATGCTATGACGTCACAATGGTGATGACGTAACAATGCTATGATGCCATACTGCTTATGACGTCACAATGCTCTGACCTCACTGAGATCACTGCTGAAGAAGCTAAATGGCAGTTTTGTGTTTCAGATATGTCAGTATTTGGCTAATAATTGTTGTAGAATGATTTTGAATGATAAATAAAATCTCACCCTCGTGTCTTCTGATATCAAATATATCAACACTCGTTGATTAAAGTAAAAATATCCTCGGCAAGCCTCGGATATTTGTAACTTTAATCAACTCGTGTTGATATATTTGATATCAGAAGACACTTGGGTGAGATTCTCTATATATCGAATATCATCTCTTCATGTACATTGAACTAGGATGAACTGATATGTCAAATAAATTTACTAGTGTTTTCGGTGGAATACATTGTTTTACAGTCTAATTTTAATGTTTAATTTCCATAAACGATTAAATATACCTTAAATTTTGATCCCAAAATTAATTTGTTTTATCTATTTCGTTTTATCACTGTATTATAAACGGTTAAGTAAAACATTTACATAAATACTATCTTTTCTCATATTTAACTTGTAAACCACATTCTTGTTTTTTTTTTCTGTTTTCTGCACATTTGTTAAATGTGAAATGTGAAGTTTATTTTATAAGTTACCTTCCGGATTACGTTTATGAAATGCGTTCAGGTCACCTGACATTGTCTTGTCCTATCTGAAGGTAAACTATAGCGTAAGTTTGAATTTTTAAAATTTTTATTTATTGAGATACGAGTGAAGACACACCTAGGCGTGTACCGACGATTAAAGATTTAACATGACTTGTACATTTCATTCGCTTATCGAATTCAGGGATCAAGCTCTCGACAGGCCCATATATACAGCAAACAGATCGATAGATTACGTGCTTCACGGAAATCGTAGATACCAAGGGGAGGTGGTTTCCTGGAACTACGTGCACGTGTTTCTTTCTGTTTCCTGAATTGAGTCAATGTATTATATTTATTCACACTTTACAAATTTGTGACCTGATGCTTATTTATCTGAAAACTGTTATGACTTAGGATTACCCGCCAGTAACGTTCTCAATACATTAAGATGAATAATTTCATCGTGCTATAACATCGAAAACATGGTGGTAATTTAAATGAATTTGCTGTTAACTCTCCTTACATGTAGGATAAATATACAGCTCCCATTACTGGCCCGGTACCGTTTGCCAGTACTGGCCCAGTACCACGCCAATGTGCAAGTTGGTACAGGGCCAGTACCGGATGCCTGTAGCAGCTACTACTGTCCCAGTACTGGCCCAGTTACATCAAGTTTGCTGGGTGTATTACATATTATGTGGTGCATTATCTATTCTAAAGCATAGATTAACTGCTGGGCTTTTTATTACAGCTGAACCATAAGAACAGTATTAATCCTTTTGAAACCGATGGCGAAGTGTTCATTTTAGGAGAGCTTCAATTTCTACATCTGTGTAACGATATAGGTCATTAAAAAAGAAGACACATTGGATATGCATGGGGTTTTCAAAATCTATTGAAACATTTTGTCTGTACAGCGTTGATAACCAATACTTTTAAAAGAAAACCATTTCAAATGATAAACTTGTTGTATTTCATTTTCAGAAAAAAATCCACATTCGCTTTAAAAATGTTATATTAAAGAAAAGGCGGACAATAAGAATTTTAGGCCAGCCCCACAACAATTGGAATAGAAATGAGCTGAACTGACTGTAGACTGATAGAACCATTCCTCAATCACAACTTGACCCTTACTCTAATGAGGGTTACAATAGCTCCAGATCACTTTGATGGCAATACACAAGTCTTGATAATCTAATCAGTCGTGTTCTATTATGTCTGTTGCAAGGATAGTCTCCCACAGCCCCCACAGGTTGTCAACACAAATTCAAAGTGAAACGCACTCCTAATCCATAGCCTGTTACCTCTCACAATTTTGTTATACAATGGAACGGCCAAGATTGATAGTGTGATCTAAAAAGTAAAATGTGAACATTTAACGATTGCTTGAAATGTTTTGTGCATTCATCGAAGCACAGGGGCTTGGATTGCTGAAAACAATCAGTTCCTAGGTCCAATACTACGATACGATATACCTTATAGGCATTGACGCATCAGACGTAATGTGCGCGACCTATGAAAAATACATTGTCTGCGTTATTTTAACGCATCGCATGACGCATCGCAAGCAAAATCGGACGTAGTGTGGTGTATTTTGAAAGATGTTATTCTACATACCTTACTTTGTTCATTTGAAGGTCCAAATGAATATGTTAAACTCACGGGTACTGAATTGCTTAGAAAAAGCGTAGGAAAAAATGCATGCCTATAACTAGATGATAGGGTAGTGTAATTATTTATGTGATAATTATAGAGTACGGTCTATACTTGTAGGTATATACATGTACATGTAATAAAGTATATGACTAGTATATAACGCTTTTTCTAAGGGATACACGCCCCTGTGATTAACCTGTTTTGTTGTGTTTTTGTATGCAAATTGTCCTTTGAGAATATACTAAAGTAATGATATATATGAATAATCTGTGAAAGATATATCAACGATTTGACCTATAGAATCGAGTTCTACTTTTTCTGTTTCAGCGTTTCTCGAAGCAAGCCGATCAATGGCCTGTGTTGCCCTTGCCTTCTACTCTATGTCGGCTCTTCTCTTCTTTATACACAACTGCACTGCGTACGGCAGAACTGTGCAGACGGAAAACAAAATTGTTTCGTATTTACCTTTTTCCTCAGGTAAGATAATCCTTGTTGTGATGATTAAGGTGCTGGCTTATACTCATTATCGAGGTGAATGATGCGTAGCTGGCATTGCATTAAAAATAGAAATCTCTTTAAATTGGAGTAACAAAAAGTTCTTTAAAACAATTGAAATGTAATTAACGAAAGTAGATGTTATTTATAAAAAGTCTAATTACATGTGTGATTCCATATGATAAATATTAATAATTCTACATGGGGAATGGTTTTCAGCCAATAACAAATGTTCATGTTACCTCAACTATATTCGAAGTGTCCACATGTTTTTTTTAGAAAACAAAGTTCAATAAATTAAGATACATTTCGTTGCATTTTCCAAAAAGTACCCATGAAATAATAATAAAATACCTCCTGTATTCCTTATGCGTGAATAACTAGATGTTCATGTTTGGTCAGGTTTACTCGGAGTAGCCGCATGTGTGCTGTACCTGACAACTATAGAGAGATCAACTGACCAGTCTGCCATACCAGGCTGGGGACTGGTAATGGCTTGTGTGACCAACTGTTGTTGTTGTTTCGGGGGAGTGTGTATGATGGCTGGTAGCTGTATGGACAGACGGCGAGTAGAGCGAGAGACGCAGGTACATCAGAGCAGAACAATTCTTTCTAGACAAGCTTCTTCAAGTCATCCGATGGAGCTCATGTCAGCTTCAGAGTTCCAGGACAGTCCGATATGGACTCTGCCTACATCTTCCACGTCTCATTCCAACCCTCCGCTAGCGTTTGTGGCTGTACCAGTGTCCATGCTGACACAGTCAAGTCCAAGAGTGACACGGAGTTCAACAGCGGACCAGGAACTCGCTACAGACACTTGTATGTCTGTTCCGGATGTGTCATCTCACACAGATATAGGAAGAACTGCGCCATCAGCCCCGCCTCCAGAATATTTCTATTACTAAGTCCAAACAAAATCGTAAGATTTTAGATTTATTTACATCAATTGAAATGTCCACGATGAAGACTTCGGTTAGTCACTTGTTAGAAAGGTTTATCAAAATATTTTTTCTTGAAATATGCTTGGTCATTTTTTATCGTATATATATATATATATATATGTGTTTATTTGTATATAAAATTATGTTTTTTTCTTATTGTTTAGCCACGGATGTGAATGTATCCTATCTCTTTCACTAGATGAGATACACATCGATGATATTCGACGAGGAATGTTTAGTGTGTTTCCTCTTTATATCCAAAACTATAATGTAAAGGTTTGTGTATGATGTATAACAGACATAGTCAACTGATCTTAACATACTCCCGTTAGGTCGCTGAAGTTCAGCTCAGCGAACTGTATTATAAATAAAGCGTACTTGAGATCGTCAAAATGGTACCGGATAAGAGAGACTCTATCGGAACTTTGATCAAATTTTATGCTATATTCCTGTTTGCACAACTTTCGAATGCAGTCACATGGGCGGTATGCAGATTGAATACTAAGAATGCTCTTATAATGCAGTCAAAGTATGTCGAATGCAAATCGGAAGCTAATGAGTACTCATGAAAACCGAACATCAGTCGAACGAAACGATATGCCCTTTCGGTTCCACATGGAATGCGATCAGAATGTTTTCGGAACATGCTTTCCAATGTTATTAAAACCAGTGTTAGAAAAAATACTGGAAGAATAGAAGGAATACCTAGATGTTATAGATTTTGTAAGCTTTGTGAAGATAATCTAATTGAAGATGAACTACACTTTTTATTCAAATGTTCAATTTTTAAAGAATAAAGACGGAAATATATCCTACATTTACCTTATCATGTTGATATTTATTACCTGCAAAATATTTTACAACGTCAAAACTGATAAATTATCATATTCATGTTTCATAAGAGATGCACTTGCCCTACGCTCGAAGGTTTTATTATCAATTTAACTCACAATGTACACTTTATTTATTCTTCTCTCGGATGTTTTTCTGTTTTTGTATATAATGTGTTTATGTGGGGCCTTTTACTAAAATAAACGAAATTGAATTGAAAAACCAGTGTTGGGAAAAGGCTATTTCTGAGGGTTTGGATATTAAGAATGCAGAAACTTTATGATTTGAATGTGATTCGACTTGTTCCCATTTGGAATGTCCCTCTTCAGGGACAGTATCAAACAAAGGCCTCTCCAGGGCTCGAGAGTTCTACATATACTGCATAATTATGTTGATAGTTATGCCAAGCTCTACTTCCTTCTTTGCTGAAACCTTGATCGTGCCTGTAAGACATTGGTCTGTTACAGAATATGATTTCTCAATCAAAGAACTTGTTACATAATCTACATTTTAGATAGACATGGCCATACCATATATATGGTTTTAGGATGAGGATATATTAAATGAGAAGAATACACGCGAATAAAGTTTTGTCAGTTTATTATTTTATGAAGCAGCAACTATTTGAATAACTTCCATGCTTCCATTTATCACAATATATATTATGTGAAAAGTATATACAGTATACATTATATATATTGATAAAAACGATAAACTACTTGAACTTGTTTGTTGTTCATCTACAATCAATGTTTTTCCCAATGGAAAATTATGTATTGTAGGCTTAAGCCAGGTTCAAAATATGAAGACTATACAGGGTCAAATAAAGAGAAAAATGGACACAAAAAGTGGTATAACCATGTTGAATTCCACTAAAAAGATTAATGAAACATTTCGTGTTGCTTAATAAAAGTAAAAGTGGTATGTACAGGTACAGCTGAAATTGATAAGCTTGAATGCAGATTTGTTGCAGTAACAACCATATGTACAGGGACATACATTACAGTTCAATGATCATACCCTTGATTAAAGCGAACTACAAAATAATATTAATTATAAAAGGAGTAGAACAACGTATCCTTGATATCAACACATTCGTCCTCTACCAGTGCCTATTAAATTTAACGATGGAATAAGTTCATAAATACAATCCATAATAGACTCCACTGAATAAGATCAGTAATATATAAAGTCAGTTGTAGAATCAGTTAAACAAGACCATCATCAAATACAACCAATTGCAAAGCACACTTAACAGTATCATAATTATGTAGATTAAGTTGTAGAATCCACTGAATAAGATGATTATTAAACATAGATCAATGACAGAATCTACTGAATAAGATGCTCATCAAAACATAGATCAATGACAGAATCTACTGAATAAGATGCTCATCAAAACATAGATCAATGACAGAATCTACTGAATAAGATGCTCATCAAAACATAGATCAATGACAGAATCTACTGAATAAGATGCTCATCAAAACATAGATCAATGACAGAATCTACTGAATAAGATGCTCATCAAAACATAGATCAATTATAGAATCTACTGAATAAGACCTGTAGATGAAGTACGTACTGCAATACATTTTTGAATATCCTACCATGCATATTACAATCCTCTGATAATTAATATAAGCAGTAAAATTAAAGAAAAGATTGAAGTTATCCCGCTCTCTATATATGTAGGTCGACTGTTAAGATGAGAGACATAACGCATACAAGATAGACTGTATGTTAGGACCGCAAGGTGAGATCGATGATCTATGAGTCTCGAATTGTAAAGAAAGCAACTCAGTGATATCATTCTTTGCACAAACTCCCCCCTGCAAGGTATAACTCGTGCCAGTCTCCATCACTGACTAATTTAAACCTATCCGCATTTTCTTTACTTTTATGTGTATGGGTGGCAGGGCGCATTACGAAGTTCACATGCAGCTCGCCGTTACACTATCACGGACACTGTAAATTAGTCAGTAATCGAGACTGGATCGGTCGAGGGAGTTGAGCCTTGAGGGGGAAGTTGTCTTTGATCGTACGTTTTCATGTTCTGTGGGAAGTCCCACGAACAATCTCTTTCCAGTAAGCATTTTGATTCTGACGATGATGTCATTGTTTTCAAAATACCCAAGAGATAAACTGTTACAGAAATGGTATAAAAGCGTTCGAACACCGATTGCAAAAGTGGAGGTATCTCATTCATAAAGAGTATATTGGAAATTAATGGATTTGATTTCCTTTATCTTTCCGTGTGAGGTTTACTACTTATCAATCACACCTGGGTATTGAACAGGAGCTAATTAAGCAAATCGTAGTTATTCCTTGCGATGACAAGGCGATCTTTTATTTTGATACACGTTACTTTTGATGACGTCATAGTCGTTGTCACCTGCCAGAAGTTCAGCATCCAGAACAGCAAAGTCGCTTCTCTGCACGTGGTCGCTGGCCTGAGCATGTATATACGCAGGTTCATCCAAAGATGGTTGACGGTCAATATTGTTCATCTCTACGTTGCCATGTGACGCCTGACCCGGCCTCTTCGTCGATTGTCTCCCCCACTGCAGTCTGGAATGTACACGGTTTTAATAACGCAGTCAGTTGTACAATAAACTGATATAACCAATGTTACAGACAGAGTGAATATATGTTATGTTCTGAGAATGTGTACTTTTACAAAGTATGTATGACATGAAGTTATCTTACATGAATAGCACTATAATGATATAACTGTTCATCCTCTTGGTATCCGTTCATTTTTCTTAGTCGTCGTCATTGCCACTTCTGACACAGAGCAGCTACCAAGTTTGTTCTATACCTTGAGTAACACCGAAACAAGATCAAATGATACATATATAATCTGAACTTACCTCCCTTGTCGAAGAAGACAGAGATGGATCCCAACAGCAGCAACAACAACTGGGAGAACAGGAGACTTGGCGGGACAGACTGAAACTTGGTTCAGGTTCAGAAATTGTTAGATACGATTTTTGTAAACACCTGTCAATTGGTGGAACTGGAATATAAGGTATGGATGTGATACGGTGTAAATTGCTAACAATGTCTAGCGATCATTACCCTTAACAAATTGATAATAATAATAATAATAATAATAATAATAATAATAATAATACACGTATGCTCAGGTAATATTCTGTTGGTAGGGTTAATTTTAATTTAATTTTGTTCGGACATGAATTTGGTGATGGAAATTGGCAATATGTCTAAAATGTTATCATCATTTACGCAAAGGTTTATTGATTGTTCCAAACAAAATTACAGAAGCAATTTTATGTATTCGTACTACATACATACGTAATAACTAATCTTTTCCTGTTGACAAACATTTTGAGAATAAATGTAAGAAACTTAAGGAGGCATGTATTCTTATGAATGTTTCATGCATTGCCACTCGGATGTAATATTAAATGTAAAAAATATGTAAGCTCTGATGTTGTTAGTACTGTCTAATAACACAAGAAAGGAAAAGTAATTTGACTTCCTTCTTTAAAATACTACATTTGTAGTGCTCATGCAGAGAAACATATTTACCTTTATAACACCCATGGGTGAAAATAACCGAGTTTAATATATTCGACAGGAGCACGTGCATATATATCATGTTTGCCTAGCAACCGTTGTTTCACCGCGAGTTCCGGTATCTTGCCATCTGTTACGTCATCAAACAGGAATGCGTGACGTCATTGTAGCTTGTCCTCGCCAAAAAAGTGTGCCCTTTTCTGACTATATTTTTACGCAATTCAAATGGAATAGAATGGGTAGTTAAGACATTATTACACCCGAATGTATGCCACATGACTTTTAAGAAGCCCTGCTCTCGCTTTGGCAATACACAAATTCTCATTCGTTTCGTAACACATCCTCGGGTAATAACCTATATTTATTGAATGGTGTAAGAAACAATATTAATTGTTAATCGATAAAAGTAATTATGTCTCATTATGTGAAACTTTGTTTGAATTGTTTCAAGTGTATTAGGTATACTCTTACATGTCAATCTTCTGTAAATTGACAGTCAAACGTATGTCTGTATACAGATATTGTCTGTGTAAATTGTCTGAACACTATAGATATTGAACATGAAACCACGGTCTACAGACTGAATAAATTTCTTCTGCAACCAATTTCTACTAACCAAAAGATTATCCTCTCGTATGTTGGTACATCAAAGTTGAACATATCAGCAACATATATACAACAAAGGTCCATATAGTAAGTGACACGTCTTGGTGGCCAAACTAAGTAAATTAGCTCCATCACTACATTTCGATAGCAAATCTATATACACTTGATTACATTCTGCAATCTTAACAGATAAAACTTACGATGTGTGCAAGTCATTCCAGTGTATCCTGCCTGACACCCGACATCACACAGGCCAGTCACGTGGTTGCATTCAGATGAAGAAGCTTGACACTTCCGGTCACTACAGGACAATTTGCATCCATATCCATATAAGCCAGACCTGCATTCTATTGTCAGAAAATGGTAAAATTACTTTAAGCTTGTGAACAGTTCAAAAACTTTACTTGTTATAATTAAGAACAGGGTCCCTCTCAACATTATGTTGAGCGAATAAAGATAATTCCCATTTCCGAACAAGTAGTTATACTGTAATATAAATGATGATTTCAAAGATACTTATAAGCGTTATGGATGAGAATTTATGCATTGAATTTCTGAAATTTGATATCTGCAGATCACATTTCAATTGATAATAATAAAGAGGATACTTGTACCGCGCTGTATTCCATGCCACAAAGGGCCATGCTCAAAGTGCACACACATTATTACCCTTGTATAATGAGCATCATAGTATTTTTCCTTCTCAACTCACTGGGATTATGCAATACTTATTATAAAAGTGGATTAATACTTTTGAAAAACGCCTAGGAATTGTTTATATTTATAATCTAAATTTAAGGCTGAAACACTATAGGTTGAAATCGTATACCAGGTAAAACAAAAGCACCGAAACCTGTCGAAAAGAGCTTTATGTGGTTGATCTTGACGCTGCTTTGCATGTTTGAAAACATTAATTCAAGAAGTAAAACAGTATTTATTCAGGTATTAGACTGATACCTTAACAAGCGGATACGCCAAATAACTTTCTAATCAGTCCATTAATCCATTGCTATTCCATACCCCTATCACATAAGTAGGTAGTAGCACTGACGCAGCTTCGAAAAATCTGTAGGCTAATGACAAAGTTGCACACTTCCGAAGTAAATTTTGGTATACCGGGGCATATCAGATTGCTATTTAGACAATTATGACCCTATTGTGTTACGACTATTTCCTATGGATTATCTAAATGTTGAGATGGTGCTGTCGTTTTCGGTTTCCAGTTGTAGTTCACGCCCATTAAATGCAACATTACATTGATTCATATGATCTATTTTCATTTTGATACTATGATCGAATTTTCTTTTTAGATACATCTGATATGGCAACTCTACGAAAAGTTTATTGGTTATGTTATATCTGGCTGAACTGCAGAAATAAAAGTATATTTAGGAAAGGGGTTGTGCGATTAAAATAGAATAAACACCACCGGTTTTAATCCATTAGTATACAACTTCTGATGTCATTTCTACTCACTATCCCATTTTTTTGCATAACTTTATTCATGAATGCTCTCGACATTTTCGCGCATCCGAGGTAAATGCAAAGCAGAATACCTCTGCAACAAGGAAAAGGTGAGCATGGCTCACATACCCCCGCCATCCGCTATCCGTCCACTGAGCATCATAGATGTCAAGGGTACAATGTTCATAAAACAGATTCAATCATCAGAATATATTGTCTAAAGTATTTGTTGGAACTGGCTTTGTTATTACAAAATTTCATTCACCCAGATGTAATATTTTTCAGATAACTTAGCGGTAATTTGTACCAATTTAAATTACAGATTCAAGGGTCATAACTGCGTAAAAAATAATATCGATGAAGAGTATCACCTGGACTACCTTCATGTTAAATTTCATTCAGCTAGATGTAATAGTTGCCGAGAAAACCTGTCCCAATTGGAGCATCAAAGCGATTTTGGTACTAAGTTCAATTTCGGATTCAAGGGCCATAACTCCGTAAAAAATAATATTTCGAACTCGATAAAGAGTATGATGATGAGTACTCATAACCAAAATTTCACTCACCTAGGTTTAATAGTTTCCGAGAAAACTTGTCCCGATTTAACACGATAAAACTAAGTCCAAAAAGTGACATTTCCATGGAAATGACAAAAAAATTAAATCTCAGAAAACTGAAAATTGTCTGTGCGCGATGGGAATAACATGGTTAACAACTGTAAAAAGTTTGGTTGATTGATTGGTTTTTGAGAAAAATGACCGGAAGGAATGAGGGACGGACGGACGGAATGACCGCTATAGCATCGTAGCGGGGGTATAACAATGTTTAACATCCTTCAAGAACATGGCGAGAATAAGCTGTAAAGATTACTATTCATTTTCTTCAAATTTCATCAGATGAAGTGTGACACAGTATTGTTTCGTATATATGAGACCGACACCTTGGCAACCGGTAATTCATAATAATAATATTTTTTACATACTTATCAGGTTTGAGAAAACAACATTGCCCAACGCTTCCCCCTGAAGCGTTCCTCAACATAGATCACACAGAATAAAAAGGGACGCTACCCGGTATAGGTGGCGCTTGAGTCACGTGACATCGGTGACATCATTCCCTTTTTTTGAGCGAGCACACGGTCACGCGTGTGTTCTCTCTCGACTTTATGCTGTGTTTCTCTGATAAATAAATAAAGGTTTACCTTTGTTATATTTCCACATCTTGATTCCATGTACTCCCCTCCTGTCCATGCAGCTGAACTAATTCTTGCTAATTACTGGGCTTTTTGGTCGGGGTTGGTGTGGGTATTGGGATCTTTTTGTCTTGTCATTCTGTATGGCCGGGCATGGGTTGCACGTGCTAGGCGTGCTAGTCGTGACAGATGTCAATTGCTTGTCTGCTTCCAGGCGGATTTGTCATGCTCCGTTTCTCTGCTCGCCTGCGAGTGAGCGTTGGCTCTTGCTAGCAATGCTTTAACACTCTTTGGGGGTTGATCGCGGGTTATGCTCACATGTGAGTGTTTGCTCTCCACCTTGCGAGTGCGACCTCAGTGTCGTGCTTGCTTGCGTGTGAGCATTGGCTCTCGTTAGTCATGCCTTGACCCGCTTGACGGGTTAATCGCGGGTTATGCTCGCATGTGAGTATTTGCTCTCCGCCTTGCGAGCGTCGACCTTAGTGTCGGACTTGCTCGCGTGTGAGCGTCCCGCGAGTGAGCCCTCGCCTGGCGGTCTCCTAACCTTGCCACTATGATTCTCCGTTTTGCGGAGTTGATCGTACGTTGTGTTAGTAGGTTGGGGTCCGTCCTCCGACACGCAAGTGTCGGCTCCCAGGGTCGGGCTCGTCTGTGGATGAGTGATGCTCTCGCCAGCCTTCGCCTTGGTCTCCTATGCTTATGGCTTAGCGTCTCGTTACGCTGCCACTTGGTGGGTGGGTCACGGGTTGCTCTAGCGTATGGGGCGGGTTGTCTTGCGATTGTTACTCTCACAAGCTTTCAAAATGAGGGTCAGCGTCTCGCTACGCTGGCTGCCTCGTGATTGGTGTTAGCATGTGAGATCACTCTCGGCCTGAATAGTGAGTTGTGTTAGCGTGTGAAGATACGAATTGCGAGTGTCCGCCTCTTGGGCTTCTCTTGCGTGTGTTACTCTCGCTAGCTTTTAACTTGAGGCTCAGCGTCTCGCTATGCCGACTGCCTCATGAGTTGTGTAAGCATGTGAGGGTACCCCTTGCGAGCGTCCGCCTAGGGCGGGTTGTCATGCGAGTGAGTGTTACTCTCGCTAGCATTCTATTTGAGGCTCAGAGTCTCGCTACGCTGCCACTTGGTGGGTGGGTCACAGGTTGCTCTAGCGTATGGGGGCACGACTTCCGCCTGGCGAGCGTCCGCCTTTGGGGCCGGTTGTCTTGCGATTGTTACTCTCACAAGCTTTCAAAATGAGGGTCAGCGTCTCACTACGCTGGCTGCCTCGTGATTGGTGTTAGCATGTGAGATCACTCTCGGCCTGAATAGTGAGTTGTGTTAGCATGTGAAGATACGAATTGCGAGCGTCCGCCTCTTGGGCAGGTTGCCTTGCGTGTGTTACTCTCGCTAGCTTTTAACTTGAGGCTCAGCGTCTCGCTATGCTGACTGCCTCATGAGTTGTGTAAGCATGTGAGAGTATGCCTTGAGAGCGTCCGCCTTGGGGCGGGTTTCCTTGGGAGTGAGTGTTACTCTCGTTAGCTTTCTATTTGAGGCTCAGCGTCTTGAATTGCTACGCTGCCTGCCTCGTGAGTTGTGTTAGCGTTTGAGGGTACGCCTTGCGAGCATCCGCCTTGGGGCGGGTTTCCTAGCGAGTGAGTGTTACTCTTGCTAGCTTTCTATTTGAGGGTTGTCTCGCTACGCTGCCTGCCTCCTGAGTTGTGTTAGCATGTGAGGGTACGCCTTGCGAGCGTCAGCCCATGGGCGGGTTGCTTGCGTGTGAGTGTTACTCTTGCTAGCTTTCTATTTGAGGGTCAGCGTCTCGCTACGATGCCTGCCTCATGAGTTGTGTAAGCATGTGAGGGTATGCCTTGCGAGCATCCGCCTTGGGGCGGGTTTCCTTGGGAGTGAGAGTTACTCTCGTTAGCTTTCTATTTGAGGCTCAGCGTCTTGAATTGCTATGCTGCCTGCCTCGTGAGTTGTGTTAGCGTGTAAAGGTACATCTTGCGAGAGTCCGCCTCTCGGGCGGATTGCCTTGCGAGTCAGTGTTACTCTCAATAGCTATCAACTTGTGGGTCAGCGTCTTGTGATGCGGCCTGCCTAGTGAGTTGCGTTAGTATGTGAGGGTACGCCTTCGAGCGTCCACCTCTGAGGCGGGTTGACTTGTGATTGAACATTACAACATTTCAACTTGAGTGTCAGCGTCTCACTACGCGGGTCACCTCGTGAGTTGTGTAAGCATGTGAGGGTACGCCTCGTGAGTGTCCGCCTCTTGGGCAGGTTGACTTGTGAGTGATAGTTACTCCCACTAGCCTTCGTTTTGCAGCCTCCTTACCATGAGGGTCAGCGTCTAGATATGCGGGTCACCTCGTGGGTTGATTGTGAGCCGTGTTAGTGTTTGAGGGTTTGCCTTGGGAGCGTCCACTTCTTCTTTGGGAGCGTTACTCTCGCTAGCATTGGCCTTGCGACCTACTTACCATGAAGGTTAGCGTCTCGCTCTGCCGGTCGCCTCGTGGTTTGATCGCAAGTTGTGTAGGGTTCTGTCGCAGCTTCGCCTGCCTATAGGGATACTATGTCTGCCCCTATGGAGACTAGGGTTGGGCCTTAGGTGTAGCGGCCAGGGGGGCGTAGCTCTTCTCGTTCTTCCTCGGAAAGGCATAAGAGGAGGTTGAAGGCAGAGAAGGTTCGACTCTCGGCATCTCGCTCACACTTGCCTGAGTAGGTCTCGGCGTAGCTTCTCTCGTCAATAAGGGACATGGTGTCAGGTGTTATTGATGCAAGGCTGGGGCTTCAAGAGTCAGAAGATACTCGTGGGCCCCCACCCCTCGCAACTGTGCGCATATCACAGAGTGATCCTCGCCAGTTTGCATACCCTCTGTTCTTTGCTCTGTGAGTTCATTCACTCGAGCAGCCCGCCTATTACCAGGGTGTTGCCGGAAGGAGGAGTACGATGTGGACTGAGGTCTGTCTCCAAGGAGGCGTCGACGGTGAACCACACTCAGATCTGTGGTTTTCAGGCCAAACAGTCTCTGATTGCGGCACTCGTCACTCTAAGACCCCCTCCCACATATCTAAATCAGGGGAGTGTATGTTCATCTGGGCTTGGTCCTGACGGCGGGAGGATGGTCACAGGCTCAGAGGGACAGTCACTCCAACGTCGGAAGTTGAAAGCAGTTCGCCTGACGATCGACCTCTGGTCAGCACGACTTTGGGGTCGCAACCTGGATAATCAATTGTCAAGGCTAGACCAGGCGGATCCCCTTCACCAGCTCTGTTTGAGCTGGTACACAGCGTCGGGCGATCCGAATTCTATGGGCCACGAACGTCCTCGCAGACGCTCCCTCTCACCCAGACAGCCCTCCCCTTACGGAGTGGCAGCTACAAACACAGGTGGTTCGGCTGTTGTGGCGCTATTTCTACAGGCCTCTGATAGACCTGCTCTATTGCTAGCTATCGTCGCGTTGTCGCCGGCCCCGACCAAGGAGTCTGGGCTCTAGGCACGCTATTGTTATCGTAGGAGGCGATGTATGCCTAATGGTTTTCTGCCGCCAGACATCCTATCTCGGATGGTAGCGGTGCTACAGAGCACTCGCATCATCAGACCCTTCGTCATAGCCCTATGGTGAGCCGCTCGTATATGTATTTGGTTCATTCCCCTATGCAAACTCCTTCTGCGGGAACGGACACCGACCCTCCGAGCAGTAGTGCACACGGAAGCACTCGGGCTCTCAATCTGCTCGCTTGGATTGTCTGGGTCTGAGTGGCCTAAACCATCGCTACGGCTGAACGCCCACACGCCAGGAAGCTCTACAACTTCGAGTGACAAGCTGTCGCTACATGTGGCGAGAGCAGGGCTTTCAGGCGGAGGCATACACTCCCCCCCCAAAAAAAATTGTTGGGTACTTGGTGCTCGTGGAGAACGAGAGTGGCTTCAAATTATTTCCCGGATTCGATATCTCAGATCTGAAGGGACTTATAACACCTTTCGTCAGGTCAATGGTCAACGTGAGTCTAGATCTCCGTGTTGGGACCTGGCGGTGGTCCTCATTATTTGTGTGGACTTAAATGCGATCCTCTGTAAGACAACCCTTATGGCCTCAATGGCCTCGGTCGCGAGCTATTGGGTCCTCAAGGTTGGACCTCAAACCTTGTCTATAAGAACGATGCTGCGTCGGCTCTTCCTAGCTCGCAATGCTCAGGGTTTGACAGAAAGGCATTCCGTTTATCTGCGGTCAGCAGTCATCGGCGCCTCCAAGGCTGCCCATCTCCCTCCTCTGTCTCGCTCCAATCCAAAGGAGATTAGAGCGGTATTAGCCTCGATGGCTTTCTATTGCAACATCGCCGTGGCAGCCTGAGCAAGTGTTCACCGACAACTAGTCACGGCCACCCCTAAGAGGGAGTGAGCGTCCTACGCGTTTGTGTGTACACAACTCTTTTCATCTTGTTTGTAAACACTTAGCAAACACTTACTTGTTTTCTCCCCGTGTTTTGTTCTCCTGGCGCATGAGAGTGGAATGTTTGACTCAGGTTAGGGCAATCGTATGGCACCTGTACTTCGATTCTTACTCTACCCCTTCTCACATACATGTTCTGAGGGTGGATATATAGAGTTTGAGCGTAGGTTTGTCCTTTTTCGGATGGCGTAACGGCCTCCGTACACTCAATTCAAAAATCCGCATTCGTTCTCTTGGCTCGCACGCCGCAGGGGTGGTTTTCCACATTTTCGTGGCTCTTTTCCACCCGGTGCTCCGGCGTGCCAGGCTAAGGGTTCAAAGCAACGCGTCTCTTCGGCGCACATGACTCGGCTCAGCCCACCTCCTTGCTGTGGTAATCTGGGCAATGTTGGTTTTTCAAACGGTCAAAAGGTTTGGGTTTTATGCTCGCTTGCACTAGGGAATGATGACGTCACCGATGTCACGTGACTCGAGCGCCACCTATACCGGGTAGCGTCCTTTTTTATTATGTGTGATCTATGGAAGCGTTGGGCAATGTTGGTGTTTCAACCAGGTAAGTATGAAAATGACATTTACTCAAAAATGTTAAATTATATTCCTAATACTTCCATTTCTATTCCATACCTCTATCACACTTCTCCTGTTCCCACCCTGCTTCACAGCCAGCACCACAGTGTCCGGTAGTCTTGTTACATGGTTGATTGTTGGCACAGTGACCACATTTATCAGAACAGTCTGGTCCATAACTTCCCTCTGTGCACACTGGAATGATATACAGTGTGCATGGAATAGATGTTAGTCATAGCAAAATAGATGTATTCAACAAACTTTGTCACTAACACATTCAAATTAATATCGATATACGAAATGCCTAATCATTCCCTTAATACATTCCTATCCCATACCATCACATCTCTCCTGTTCCCACCCAGCTTCACAGCCAGCACCACAGTGTCCGGCAGTCTTGTTACATGGTTGATTGTTAGCACAGTGACCACACACAGAAGAACAGTCGGGTCCATATCTTCCATCGTTGCACACTGGGATGATACAAGTGCAATAAATAAATGTTAGCAACAATATAACAAATGTACTTCTTTGAGAGGCATTGTAGAAGTTGTAATGATGAAGAAAACAAAGATATATGGATAGTCAACTTCTTTATTGCTATGAATGCGACGTTTTGGCGAGGTTTCGACACCGATATCAATATATAAGTGATGACTAGAGGCTTAAGGTGTCACTTTCCCTTGATTTTAGTTGACGTTTGTATGCCTGATTTGTAACTTTAAAATAAATTCATTAATTGAAAGGGAAAGGAAAACATGAATTCCTAAGTTGATGTATACAGAAATGTCCGAGAAGAACCCAACTGTACAGAAAGAAGAACCGGCATCCTTGCAATTCTTATTTGACCTTTCAGTACGGTGATCGATCACAACAGGTTTTGTGCGCCTGTATTGCAATACTAAGTTTACATGACTTTGTAATATAATCTCATTGTTGAAGTGTCATTGATTATTTTAGCATTTCTGCATAGTTCAGCACTCACCCTCACATTTCCTCCCGTTCCATCCACCTACACAACCCCCAGGGCAGTGTCCATTAGTCGTGTTACATGCTTGGCCGGAGACGCAGTGACCACATTCTTCAGAACAGTCCGGTCCATATCTGCCATCTCTGCATGCTGGGAAGATATGAGTGGTATATTAAATACGAATAATAATGAAAAAAGACCATGTGTAATTTATTCATCCTTGCCTTAAATGATATTGGTCAGTACAATCGTTAATATTTCTTTTACACAAAATGTAAATAACTCTGTATGAATATTATGTAATCATTTGTTTAGATTTTACTTCACTTTCCACCACCCTTGGGTCCATTTCTTTTCATACCGACATCTAAACATTAATACAAAAATAGCTCACGTGTTTGACAGTCATCTCCCATGTATCCTGCTCCACATCCCAGCCGACATCTACCGGTCACTTTGTCACACGTTTCATTTGAGTAGAGACAGTTACATTGCTGATCACAATCCTCCCCAAACCAACCGTTACTACAAACTGTAAAAGGGATTTTTTGGTTTAGAAGCTGTACGCGAGGCTTGGAGTTTGTTGACACATGGGATCGTATTATAAGTAAAGATAGAGCCATGGGCTCTGTAGCTCATGAAGGTGTATATTGTTTGATGTTGAAATATTGTTCTCAATATCATTTTTTTTTTAATTTATATTTTCATTTCCCAATCAGTTATTACAATGTACATAAGTATAAACATTATATATGTTGTATACATTCAAGATTGTTCTTATACAATATAAGTAAAGGTTCCCACAGGTTATTGCAGGTACAACTGTATCTAATTCATGCGAGGCTCACAAATGCTGGACTACTAAGGTTTATAATCACTCATCTAATAGATCTACAAATAATGTGTGGAGAGATGACCAAAAGGCAAATAATTTAGGCTGGGTATTGTTTGTAAAGGCAATAAATTTACAAGCCTGGTCATAATTCATTACTTCATTTTGAATACACCCAAATTTTGGTATTTTCCCCTTTCTACTAGTATTATATATGTTTTGTTTCACCAATAAACAAATGGTAGTGGATTATTATTTCTTCCGTTGTAAGGTCAATACTTCCTTCTGCCAATTTTCCGTGCCATTTCGCCAACTCTTTCCACACTTTCTTAGAATGGATACAATCACACAATAAGTGGACAACACTCTCAGACACCTGGTTACAAAAGGAACACATAGGTGAATCAATGTATCCTAGTTTATGTTAATATTTATCTCAATAAGTATCTCAATATAATGCATAACCCCTAGCCATGTCAGCGCATAACAAAATGACTCGACATTCAATTTTCATGAAATGGGTTGTCCAAGTATCAAAATTACTGCAAAGATGTTGAAGAAAAGGTGATCCTCCTAATTAAATAGAATAAAAATAGAAAGTGGAAAAGTTATTCACAAAGACCCAACAAGGATAACAAGATGGAGAGAGGAGAGGGAGAGGGCCGAAAGGGGGATAACGATCGCACTGGCTGAACTCGTGCCTGGATAATGCACTGATGGTAATGTAACAAATGAATTAGATAGCAAGTCACTTCACATGTAGCCAACAATATAAACATAAAACACATTGAAGTTACATCCCTGCCTACTTTTTGGGGTAATTTAATGAACTTTACAGATTTTAGTCTCCCTTCATCAAAGATTATATTGTACAAACATGCCAGTTCTTGCATTACTGGTTCTTGGGGTAAAAAAAACCCCACATCTTTAAATTCATCCCTGCAACGCCTTCTTTTTCAAAATTGGTAAATGGAATTTACAAATATGAGTCTTCACTCTATCAAAGATCATATTCCAAAGATTTGATATTCATAGCATTGCAGTTTTTTGAGGAGAAGTCGTTTAAAGATGCTAGGATGGACCCCATGTCAAGCCCACATTTAATTTAAGTCCAAATGAACAAACTTGAATCTACATGTAATTAAAATGCTATTAAAAATATATCAGCTTCCTGAAATCGTTTGAACGGTTTCGAGAAAATGTCTGTCACGGTCATATATGAGGAGGAGGTGGAGGGGCGGGGAAGGCGGGGGGGGGGGGGGGGGGGGGGGGGGGGGGGGGGGGGGGGGGAGGGGGGGGGGGGGGGTGTTTCTGAAGGGGCAGTCTAAAATGTAAAACGTTTACGGACGCCGGACAAATGCGCATGCCAAACGCCCATCTGGCCTTCAAGGCCTGTTGAGCTACATGTAAGAATGCGCTACCACGTTTCCAATCATTTTTGAATTGATAAAACTCTTTATATTCTACGCAAAAGTGTCGATAAGCTTATGGTAAGACAAGAGTCATCAGAAGATGATATATCCAATCGGTCCCACATAATTTGTAAAACACATCTTTGACAGATAACTGTATATCTTCACATCTATCAAAGGTATGATGAAGAGCTCTGGTCCGGAAGAAGAACCATCTCTGATCAAAGTTCAAATCCAACGCGTTTCTATCGAAACGAAAAAAACATTTCAGAAATCTGAAAATATCAAAAGCCATCACTTCAGTTAGTGGGTAAGACATTTTCAAAGTTCAGGAAGATATGATGAAGAGTTTTGAAACTGTGTTCCTGTACGAACCTATCTCTGAACATAGTCCAAATTCAACACGTTCTATGGAAACGAAAAAGATTTTTTTCAGAAATCTGAAAGTATCAAAAGACACCGCTTCAGTTATTGGGTAATACAAATGCAACGTTTAGGAATATATGATGAGAACGGGAATCTGCTACATAATTAGAGAGCCAAAACTACTGTTTTGGTAATTTCGAAAATACTATCGACACATCAGTTCAAAAACGTTTCAATTTGTCCTCACAGAATATACCTATATGGGCATTTTGTACATCAGAAATACATTTGATGGACCTTGTCCTTTCAATTCAAACAAAAGGTGAAGATTTACTCACCAAACACCTGCACTTCACACACACTGTAGTAATGTCCAACTACTGTAATTGTCAGGTTATGTCCTGTCAAAGTCTCGTAACACGTCACATCTTCGATAGTTGCAGGACCTATAGAATCCGGCCATTTCTTGCATCGTTTAGCATCTATTAGTATCTCCATTCCATTTCTTCTCCATCGATCTGTGCATACATATCGTCGAGTGTGAGAGGCAATTAGAGATTTGTAGTGACATAAATAACAGGTGTTTATGGACTGTGACGTTTCAGTTTAACCACATGTATTAGTGTGTGTATGCCCCGATTATTGTATTATAACTATTTTTAAACAGTCTTACGATCATTACTGAATACTTTAAAGAAGTTTATTATCTATAAAGATAAGTCATTGAAGGCCTATAGATTTTTGCTATGTTTGTTGATGTTTAACAAACTATGTGGTGTAAATATAGTGTCAGGAATTATTCAATCCGATCATTTTGCACACATTTGTTGAAATGTCCACTTTTGATGTTAGCCGTGACGAAGTAAAGAACTTACTCGTGAGGTCTTCTTCACGGTTAAAGATCTTCATGTACTTAATCTGGTTGACTCCATTGTCCCCTAGTTGAACGCTCCACCAGGAGTTGTTCCTACTGTCTGTGTGGCTACAACTTCCCTGCGATAGGTCAGTGTTCGTATTACCATCAACAGCTAGATTAGCTTGATACAGTCGCCCTTTAAATCGTAAAGTACCCTGTTGTGTGGCTGTACCATTCAATGCGACATTTTCTGAAATAGAGTATTAAGAATTATTACTAATAAGCATTGTGGACGTAGAAATTGAAACATTACCATGAGAACTTTCTTATGATGAAAGAGAACCCGTTCTATGGCTTGATTATTTGTAGAGTATGTACTCTGTCATTACAGTATATATATATATATATATATATATATATATATATATATATATATATATATATATATATATATATATATATATATATATATATATATATATATTGTTAAAACGAAGTCTAAAACTCACTCTAAAATGTTAAGAGATTCGATCATGTGATCTATGTTTTATTTGAAGGACACACTCAACAGACCTAACATCCAAAGAAAGTCATACTTTAGGGCAATAAGCGTTTCAAAAACGTTGTTGATTAAATTCACATTGTTCTTCTCTGGCATACATGTACATAGTTTTGTTTGCTATCTTATGTTTTCACATACATTTAATGATCATAATGATTTAAAACTTGTTAAGATTATCAAAATAAATATTCCTAAGCAAGATAGAAACCTTATCGTGAACCCTGTTATATACAGCGTTTTCTTTTGTGAAATTTCAACATAATGTCATGAAAAGTGTACATTCATATTCGCCATGACGTTGAAATCGAGCATTTGTCAAATAGTCAATTTAAGTTTAATACTCACTTAAACACCGTGTCAGTTAAACATAGGCTATTCGTTTCAACACAGACAGAGGGCGACCCTACTTAATCTGTTACTATTTCTTCAAATAGTCCCTTTTAAATAAATAGCTAAATCAATGAGGAATAACTTTTAATTATGTTGTCGTCAGAAAATACATTAATTTTGTAGAATAAACATTACAATAACAAAGCCTTAAGGAAAGGGGGATTTCAGACACTATCTAAACTTGTTTCTCATAAGGGGATGTCAATGCATATTACTTATTTTTATCGATGTCATAATAGTCAGCAAGATTTTATTTCAGCACTGTTCTCATTTTAGATGGAAATTAAAGGATTTTATAAGTTACATCTGGTTACCCAGTATATGTTTAACCTTATACTCACTTTTCTGACAGTAAGGTCCATACCAGCCAACTTTACATTTCCGACATATCTTCAACGGATTTTTTCTACATCCCACCTGACAGTTGCAATCACTTGCTGGAACACAATTATAAAATGTGTCCATCTCAATAACAGCATAGATACACAGTCATCACACTATCAGCCTCGTCATACTCATATATTGTCATGACAACATAATAACATTTGCTTAAAGGTAGTACTACACATTCAAAGTTTACGTTTTGAAATCAATATAAGGAATATCTTCATTTGTACTAAAATATGGTTACTTTTGTTTCCTCCTCATGAAGTAACAGATGAAAAAATCGATGTTTAAAAACTTTCGATTCCCGAAATCAGTGAGAGACTTGAATACATGTAGTTTGTGATTGTAATGAATTGTAATGTTTTACATTGTGTGTCAGTAATTTGTGATTGTAATATATTGAAATTACTCATTTTGTGTGATAGTTATAAATATCAAGCGTGTCAAAGTCATTTGATGTTCTAAATACGTTCTCGTCTGTCTGTAGATTCAAAGGTTATCAACCCGATCTTGTTTGGTTTATTTCAGTAGTCCGAACATGTAAGTATCCGAACGTTTTTGATGAAAAACGGAAGTGTTCGGATTATCGAGGCTTGACTGTACACTGCATGTTTTTGGTCGAAATCCGAGGAAGCGCTTAACTGACAACATAGGATAAACCAATCTTATGTTTGAAAATATAACTGGAAGTACAACGGTTTCTTGAAGTAAGATGTGTCAATATATTATAAGGATTAACCATGATATTGGATATTGTTAGGTTGTGGACCCAGGGTCTACAGCCTTACCATATCCGAGGTAGAATGGTTACCTTATATCATCGACCGTTTTTAAGTATAAAGGTTGCTAGATGTTATCGCGTTATTTTTAGGATCCCTGTTAAACAACCTGAAATCCCTGTTTACAGCCACGGTATACGAGTTGCTTTTATACCCTCTACTTCCATGTGCCTCGATGGCGCAGGAGGCTAAAGCGGTAGCTAATGTACTACATGTGTTCGAAACGCACTTTCGTCAAAACATTTGCTGTTCATATTCTGACATATATTTGAGAAATCTTTCAGAAGATGTTTCTTCAGATTTTTACTTCCACACAGTCATCTTATGCGATAGTAATATTACTGCTGACTCAATCCTAAGTTAACAAATTAAATATTAATACTCGCCGACTTTTGAAGCTAGACAGCTTGTAATGACCCATATAACGAGACGAGACGTCGCCATCATCAGGATTCCTATCTGAAACAAATGATAACAGTACACAATACATTGTCAACAACGAAACGCCCTAAAGGTGCAGTTGCATAAAGTGATTTAACACAAATGCAGGAATTTGGATCGTCCATTTGTTTAAGTTTAATTCAATAACCCACTGGCAAAAGAAACGGCAGCTTCTAATTGTCCCACTTTTTAAAGCACACGAACATATATGTGAACGGATAAGATTGTATTTGAGAGAAACAACAGCTCTTACAAGCCACATGATGATACCATAAATATGAACATTCTTGTAAAATTGGTAAGACATGTTTCATTGTCCATAATTCGATCATGTTCCATTTAAAGTTATCAGACAATAACGTAGTTTTAAAAATATGTGCCTCTGACAAATAATGGATGATGGCTACTTACTGTACAGATAATATATTTCTGCTCTGAATTTAAGGATGATTATATCAATGATATGAATTACTATTTCTAATACATAAATTCGCCATTTAAACAGGTTTATAGGTGTATACTTGCCTCGTATCGAGGATGTCCACAAACAAAATAATTAAATAATATAATACAATCAAATGTATTCATTTGTAAAACGATACTGAGAAAAGGTTTGTTAAAAGTTAGTTAATGTTACATTTAAGTCTTTGAGAGACATTGAGAAGTGGGTTACTAATTAAGAAAACAAGACTTTCTGGAAAGACAGTACGCAATAAAGAAGTTCTTATAAACAATAATCTTGTTTTCCAACGTTACATTGTATGCTATAACTTTCTGATTCGTTCCTAATGCAACATTGTAATGAACTCTTTGTTTACATTATGAAC
This sequence comes from Gibbula magus, assembly GCA_936450465.1. Classification (NCBI taxonomy): domain Eukaryota; kingdom Metazoa; phylum Mollusca; class Gastropoda; order Trochida; family Trochidae; genus Gibbula; species Gibbula magus. The sequence continues at coordinate 44,131,592 of OW388290.1, read as the reverse complement.
GATGTTATGAAGTACATGCCGGTTAAGCAAATATGACTCCATAAAGATAACAATACCTTTGTTTTTAATAACAATTTTCACCTTCATTTATTTTAATGATCAATTGTCATCAATCAAACTTAATTGTTATCACTAAGATGCCATTGAAATGACAATCACGTTATCTTTCACATTGTTATCCGTGACAATATGTTTTTAAAGGTGCATCCATTGTGTTTCATAAAATTGTATTTGGCTTCAGTACGTTCCACCACACCATATATGCTGTTTACAATACCAACAAATTCACTCAGCTTGCATATTCATCCCCAATCGCCAAATATATCATAATTACTAGTTTCCAGTTAAAATCGAGTAAAATCATTATGCATGTACAGAAATCGAAAGGACATGTCCTATTTATACATGCACAGTAGTTATATGACCTATTAAACATTATCAACCCAAATTTGTTATTTTGTCTGGTTTAAATAAGATTCAAAAATTACGTTTGACTCATTGGCGCGCGCCACACGCGGTGTATTGTCCGGTTTTCGATCAGAAATCGACACTTTTACCTCCATATCGTCAATATACTAAGTCGAGTATCATCAAAATGGTAGTTTTCGGTAACAGTTGGTACTTCCCGATAAAGTAAGACCATTTATAACGTTTGGCATATTTGACCCCCAACAACACAATGGATGTACCTTTAATAATGAAACAGTCAGACAAAAAGTTCACTTTTAATATGCATTGATGGAACAGAGAGGGAGACGTCCATTATTGACATGTACATGAGCCATCTACATATCATGGTTCTTCAATGTCAAATCTACTTATGTCAATTTCACTGTAAATTTCATTATCTAGTTGCTTCCGGGGCTGTGTTATCTGCTCCAATACTCTTGTTTCTTACATCCTGGCTGACATTTCAATGTATCATCATTCGTCACTGCTCTTGTTTCTAACATCCTCGTTGTCAGTGTGAGCTAGGAGCACCGTCGATCTAGTAAATATCCATTTCTTAAGTACAAAGGACAATATTAAAAAATAATATTGCCATCAATTAAAAAATGCACTTTTAAAACATGACAACATTTCATTAGGGCACAGTTTGGAATTGTTCGGAAAGATAAATAATGCATAATCATGCATAAGATGATGCTTATTTCTCGATATTTCAAGTAACCTGGGCTAAAGTAATGTACCATATAAGTTATCTGGAAACGAAGTACGTATATTCATGTTTCAAAACTAATTTTAACTCATTGAGACCGGAAGTAATTAATGGAACTAGTGTATGCAATACACTCGTAAAAAACAAATGCAACATACATAACTTTGAGAATATACTTTTGGACGCATGAGCATATACATATAAAATCGTTTATTCCTCCATAATTGAGAATATAATAAGAATATACACCTTGTCAAAAGTATCGCACGATTAATTTGAAATTGAAACCAGGAAACTAGTTATGCAAATTGAAATTACAATTACATATCGATTATCCCACATCATATGTGAGTATGACATCCCAAACACACATTGTACCGAGTTGCACGTACATGCATGATTTAGGCATGCTTGTCCCAGGGGTATATCAGCCCACATCTATGACACAATTCAGCTTCTGCTAGGTCTCTGACTGTAGCACAGGCTTTGATGACGAAGTTGCATCCTTCAGTGACATTGTCCATGCAGGATGAAGTTTACTATGTATCCGCTGGAATTTGTGGAAATCAGGGTCATCCACTAGTAGAGTGTTCAATTGTGTCACGTGACTTTTTGACTGACGTCTTCACAACTTTCTTTCATTTGGAGCGTTGTAAGAAGCACCCTGATTGTAGGAATTGTTACAAGTAACTATAAAGTAGGTATTTCTCGAGTAATCTCACTACATAAGCCACATAACCTAACAATGACGTTGCGACGGCGTGTAAGAAGCATATCAGTCTGTAAGATATCTCCAGCATCGAGATTTCAACTTTGTTTTAATTAGACAGTCGGATTCCTATGGTCCGTGCCAGTTCTGAGGTGGCCGTTAATTGCCAGAATATGCGAGAACCCCAAGGATAAGCCGCAAGCTAAATTGGTCGAGGCAGGGATTCTTTTTGCAGCTGTGTATTCACTAAATGACTGGCCCTCTATTTGATGAGGTTCCGAGAATCCACGCATAACGCTTAGTAGTCATGTGATTATGACAGTCCTTCACGACCTCGTTCGAGGATGGTTTCAGGAATGGCTTGAACGACAGACAACTTCCGGTTTCTCTGGCGTGAGTCGTGGTAAAGGTGATGGCATTGGGCAGATGATTGGATAGTGATAAGACACATTGAAACAGGCATCATCTCAGATACGGGCACATACAATATCACTCTTGGTCGTTTCTGTCTTCAAGGTATGGTCAATCACAGAGCGTGGTCAATGTAAATGAGAACAGAAGGTCCATGTTCGGGCTGCACAAAGGTCCAGAGGGTTCACTGAAATAAGGCCTGGCCTCTGAATATTTAATATTCATTCTTCTCAAACGCGCATCTTCTGTGAATTTGCTATGAGCAGACTTGACTTTCGTATTCAGATCTCCCATGATGCTAACTTCGTAAACATATTCTTCTCTCAATAAAGTCATGGCCAATTCAATGGTCAAAGGTCAATGCACTTGTCCACAGGAAGTCGCTGAGGTTAGTACCTGGTATGACCAACATATGCTCCTAACACTGCCCGACATCTCTTCGGAACAGACTGAAGAAGCCAATGGATTCTTGCTTGTGGAATTCCTCGCCATTTATCTTGCTAAGTTGGCCTGTGGTGCGATTTGGAAAGCCTCTGCGGTAGGTGTGACACGTGAATCACGAAAGTCCTGCAGGTGTTATTGATGGTTGATATCAGGTGACCTGGGGAGGGCATTGAGGTTTTCTAGATAGGCATCTGTGACACGTGCAGGTAAGGTATGATATGTCAGTGCCGAAACAGCTGCCTCTCGTTGTTGATGATAAGACGCAGGTTGGGGCGCAGAATGTCATTCATGTAACAATTTGTCGCCAAATTCTTAGTCTCCCTCCCATATTCACCCCTAGTCGTCTAGATCTACAACATTTAACCATGTCGTCATCCGGGCCACTACACTCAACCGCAAAGAAACATCTACAACATCTACAACAGTGTAAAAACGCGCAATACTTCTGTCGGAGAAAGTAGACTTTAAATGTTTTATATAGGAAGAGGGTTTGCAAATGGGTACTCGTAATTTCAGTATAATACTTTTATTTTTATATCTGCTCAAGTACACGTGGGCTGATTAAATAGCTTTTTCTAAGTATTTTTTGGCAAGAATGTTTGGCATTTGAATAAAAAATTCATAAAATGTAGAATTGTAATAATCAAAAGATAATATCGACATAATTAACCTTCTGCGACTTAAATTTGTTGACGCGTCTTTACTCTAGGACGTCTTAGAACAAGCCACTAAAGTCGTTTTTGACTCTCCAATCTCGCCTAGTTAAGGAGATGCAAAAACGAAAATTTCTAAAAACGTGTTTCTCACCAGATAATGTTTTGAAATTACACATTAAGTATGTCTTCTGATGACACAGTGTTTAGACATAGTGTCACGCGTGTATTCCATGCAAGTTTCAGCGTTTCAAGCTAGGGTTCGCAAACATAATTTGTTTGTTGTGTTTGGTCAATATGTTCCTTTGTCAATACCTGACATAATTCAAACACGTGGGTCTCGTTATTTATAATAACAACTTACATGAAGATTTACAAACTCAGTAAATAAAATTGAGTTCCGCTACATGTTCAATCGCAATGTTTGAACACTTATGCATTGAATTTTTTTCTTTTAATTTATAATTTTCATTCTATACACTCTATATTTTTGACAAGAAAATAACCACAACATGCTGATAAATAGAAATGATCTTTTCTCAGACAAAATGATAATATTTTCTTGTTGAATTTATATACCTGTAGTTGTTTTTGATATATTCGAGTAGGCCTACATTAGCAAATTAAAGAGACTCTCGTTCTGTATAAGGCTATCGTATTTGAATTGAATCCTTCATCAGTCAGAGCATTAAGCAGAGTATTCGAATTATCCCTACTTCATTAACTTACTCAATGACAAATTCAAAAGTTAAAAGGTAGTTTCTCATTCTACATATCGATGTATTGGAATCGTGTGTCATTATGGCCAATGGTATTGATGTTTTGTTTCAGCAACGCATTTACAGATCGCAATATTTAAATCTATTTGTGGGTGTTTGTTGTAAAAGTAATAAAGAAAGGGCGACGGACTTCATACACAAATGATAAGCTTGTGATATTGAATTTAGATATATTCTTAAAAATAACGAGTTAAATGAACCTTTACAAACTCAGTTAATAAATATCGCAGTTTTGGCCTGCGCAATTTACAAATGTATACTAACAGATAAAACCTATTTAGAAATTACCACAAATTAGTGAATACATATAGCCCTCTGTACATGTACTTGTATCTTCAATATTGTCGAATAATAACGTGTGAATAAATAATCATTATAATTATGATGACCGAGAGAGACCTCACTTTATCTCCCTTTGGTATAAAAGCGACAAAGATATATTTACAAAAAAACAATTGCTATTAATCATGGTATACAGTTTGAAAACCATTATGAAAACTATTTTTTTGTGTTAGATATAAACAACGTGTATGCAAGAATGAGCACAAATTTTACTTACGTTATGAGTTGACTGCTGACAGGCGTATACTATGAATATATTGAGAGTTATGTTATCCACGCATTGAGTATCACTACAACAGCAACACGGAAGTGTTACATTGTCACAGTAAAAGGCGCTGTAGCACACTGTTCTAACTGAAATAAAGTGATCTCACGAAAAGGTAAATAAGTGTAACCAATGGCTAAATAATACTCCTCAATCAATAAAAAGAGTTGCAAAACGAATGTACATGTTTCGGTTAAGCCATTTCCCCCCGAGCGGCCATTTTAAGTTGTTCAATTTAAAATGGCCGCTCGTAACAAGTTCAAGGGATCTGACTGCGGTAGCGATATCTGAACACCCAGGGTAGACTTTTAATTATGGCATCATAACGGAATGGTCAATCATGTTGCTGTCTGAAAAGTCAAATTCGCATTTGACTTACAAATATACCCCCACACTGAAGAGTTCCACACCACTGTCGCTTTATACATCACACCATTATATTTCGATGGATACGGCTTAATTATTTGGCCGTGTAATGAGATATTTAACCCAATAACGCAATAATATTTTGTATACATTTTTTAATTAATAGCAAATGTGAGAAAACAAGATATACAAAAAACATGCAACAGCGCCTTTTAACTTATGTAGTATAAAACTTCCGATAAATATAGTTAATATACAGTTGTTCATATAGAATAACACACAATGATGTTTTCTTGAAATGAAATGATACCCAATATATATACAATACATGCCAACATTCGTTTCAAGCTACTCGGCATCTTGTTATGATTATAAACATTGACGCATGTTTTGGTACTACGTTTATAATGTTGGACTGTTGGACTGTGGCGATGGTTTTATTTCAATTTAAGACAATGTTTCATGTAAAGTGTACTTTCGTCATATCATAACTTATTATAAAACTATTTATGTAATGTCGTATTTCAGGATATCTCTTCTATTCTAAATCAGCAATGCTATGATTTCTTGCGGAAGGAGTTATTTGATCTCTGGAAAAACGTTTGCTTAACTACTTTGGAATACAATGCATCATTATAATTAAACGTGTTGTTATTTGCTAGTTTGTACAAATTACATCATAAAAGTTTACAGTAATGGGGGACAATATCGGTTTCAATAATGGACAAAGGGAAATGTGTTTTTTAGTTTACTATTTCTTTTATTGTATAATTAAACCCAAAAACCCAAAAACAGTATAACACTGATACACATTGACATGCTTTTAAGGGTTTTATTGTTTTCAGAAGCCCAGGGTCTTTTTCAAATGCGCTCCCTCGTTGGGCAGTTAATTACAGACCTTGGACTAAATGATAATTTTCTAAAAATAAGTATATAGTTTAAAGGTGTTGTAGCACGTTTTTTTTGCATATCATTTGTTTACAAATTTGCCATTTATTATTGAAGTTTAAACAATATATTTTTACGTTAGAAGGTACAACATCAGCCGATAATTACTGAGTTATAATTCAGCCGATTCCGTTAGGCAGTTCACATTTTAATATTATCCATCATTTTAATCCCTTACAACAACATATGTAGCCTTCGGTGAAACTTCAAAGGATGTTTACTGTAATACCAACTTGAAATGTTGCTCTCCCAGTAAGACGCAACAACATCTCATTATACGACCCGATAAGCTTAAGCGTTGTAGCTCACCGTTCTTACTGAAACCAAATGCTCTTACTAAAAGGTAAATAAGACTAAGTGTTACCCATGGCTAAATAATACTCCTGAATCAATAAAAATACTTCTAAAACGAAAGTACATGGTTCGGTTAAGCCGTTTTAAGCGGTTCACATTAAAAGTACGGCTCGAAGGTAGTTCAGTTGATCTGACTGATGTACGGCGATACCTACACACTCAGAGTAGAGTTTTAAATATTGTACAATGATGGAATGGTCAACCATTCTGCAGTTGGAAATCTCTACGAAGGGGTACATTCTAATCTAATGAAGATTTATCTGGATAAGCTGAACTATTTACCCTTATCTGCACAAAAAAAACACTAATCGAAACCTTTATAAAGTCACCAATTGATTTACGTTTATATAAGCAGCATTTCAAGACCGAGTATCTATCAATTATAGATATATGATCCAGATAATATATATCATTACGGAAGTGAGGGACGGACAAGCCTAGCTCATCATATACAACGAAATACACTGGCTACCAATGATGGTTTTATTGCGAAATATGTTGGTAAAAGTACAAAGCAGTTGGAAATCTCATGAGACCTCTCACATTGAAGCGTTCCACAAAATGTCGTTTTATAAATACGTCGCACCAGTTTCTTCCAATACGGATAACTGTTTTCTAAAGGTACGGCATAATATACATTACATTTACATTATTATATATTTATTTAAAATAGTCTGCAATCGTGAGTACAGCAACAGTACAATACGGTGTCAGCGTTTGAAATGATCCAGTTAAATTTTTCGGATTTTATAAAAAGGGTCACTATATAAATCCATCCATTAAGGAGGCAGAGCAGTACTATTTGAAAAAAAGTAAGTGATACTAATCTTAACATACAATACGGATATAGTGTGCAGGCATTCTAGTAACAGTTTGTAATCAAACCACATTACATTTTGACTTAGTCTAAGGGCGTTAGTCTTAAATTATATCAACTTAAAACAAGATATACAGTGACATGGCAACGCTTATTTATCCACAGGAACACCATAACAGTATCAATTGAAATATTCTACATAAACAATAGTTTTATATCAGCAGGTAACCAATTTGCAAATGACGAGACAGTTCACTGCTGGTTACACATTAATTGTCCGACAATGGCTGTGTTGAACTTAAGGCTCATTCTGTGTTATATAATATGAATTAGTTATGTGTTAGTACAATCATGGATTGATCTAGAATGTTGAGTAGTAATACAGGATATATTGTTGAATTGCTATGCTGTAATTTAGGTTACCATAAGTAGAAATCCGGATATCATATTGCGGACCCGTACGATGGTGGTCGACTTCCGTGTAAAACTCAGGATGTAATATAAGTAAAATAGAGAATAAGCGAGAAACAAATTATAGTCTCGTTTAGGAACAAGAAGTTATTTCGATAATGTAACATATTCACAATGATGCGTACGACCATTACAAGTCTCATCAGGTGAATGACGCATCACATATCTTTTTTTGATTTCATAGTTTTCCAAAATGGTTTCTCTACGAAGGGGTACATTCTTATCTAATGAAGATTTATCTGGATAAGCTGAACTATTTGCCCTTATCTGCACAAAAAAACACTAATCGAAACCTTTATAAAGTCACCAATTGATTTACGTTTATATAAGAAGCATTTCAAGACCAAGTATCTATCATTTATAGATATATGATCCAGATAATGTATATCATTACGGAAGTGAGGGACGGACAAGCCCAGCTCATCATATACAACGAAATACACTGGCTACCAATGATGGTTTTATTGCGAAATATGTTGGTAAAAGTACAAAGCAGATATAATGATTATAAATGATTATTACATCAAGACATGGCATAAGTACAAGCGGTATAACAATAATATAAGATATGACAAATAGCATTAAAAAGAGTCAAATTATTTAAATGTCAATATAATCTTTTTTTGGAAGTCTATACTTGTCCATAAAATGAAATAAGAGCGTTATAACAATGCACATGGACATTTTAACATAAATAAATGTGAAACATGTATGGATTTGACTTGATTTTTTTATATTCAAGAAAAATGTATACGCTGCAAGAAATGTAATAACACTTTATTATGAATCAGAACACAATTTCAGGGGTATATCGTTGTTTTATGCTTCTAAAAAGGCTGAAACGTTTCATAATCGACCTCGTTTTTTATATGTATATCATTCAGTATATGCTTAATGTGATCGACACACTACAATTAGGATAATCTAAGATTAAGGACAAGTTACACATCATTCTCTCGCCACAGTGAGAAATTATATAAGTCATATGTCCACGGTACCTCTGTTTTAATTCACTGATGTCACGGGTTCTCAAAACCACCATAGCATTAAACAAGTTGAACACAGATTTACGTCCGTGTTTCTATCCAAACTGACTTCTATCTTGTACGAGAAAGGTTTGCATCGTAAAGCTTCCCGACATTTGCCAGACCGCTTAGTTAGAAACAACGTGACTGACTGTACAAGTAATATTGACTTCATACATCAATCAGAATACTCCATCGACCGCACAAGAACATGGTTCAATTAAAACAGAGGTTACGTGGTAAAACTGCGGTGTTGAGATAATAAATAAAATATCAAACCAATAAGTAAATGCAAGCAACATCTGGGTAAACATAATACGATAATCATAATATCGCCATATACATATACATACATTAAATATTACATCATTATCAAAGTTAAACCAGAAGGTGTAATTCTTCTCCCATTGTATTTCCTCATGACATACAACTCCCTGTACATAATCTAGCATACTTGTCAACTATTTCCATGTAAACATAGCATATAATACTGCTAATGATCAACATGTGAAGACATTCAAACATTACAGTGACAAAATTATACCATAACTATTCCGAATACTTTCTGTACAAAGAGCCAAAATACCATTAGAGCAGACAAGACCGGGACAATGTATGATTCTACGTGAGAATTATATTTAACGTGATCATATTCAAAATATGTATTTACAAAAGATGAAATTGTCTTTCACTACACACAAAAGTTGATTTTGATACAAATCACTGTTGGTTTATTTTTAAGTATGTCCTTATTATGTATGCAAAATGTATAATCAAAAGAAAAAAACTGATGTATTTATAATGGAGCAACAATAATATAATCAATATAGTAGATGTTATGAAATATGTACAGTCCTTATGTTACGTAAATGGAATAAGGGTAATAGAGAATAAATTAAACAATAAGGTAGAGTTGTCTATATCCCCAACAATGAATAGGTAATTCAATAATGACTGTATCAAGATTGTCATCATCAGTTTTTTTTCTTATTCAGTGTATTCAGTCCAATTTCTTCCCATTATTGTTTTTGTTTTATTTTGTATGTCTTGCTGTCCTGGTACATGTTTCAATCTCATATGTCTAGTTCGGATCTTGATTCGAAGCCAGGCATTTTCTCTGGTCTAAGTCAACCTTATTTTCATAGAATCAAAAACGATTTCTTTTTAAACTCCCGAAAACGTAAAGGTCAGATCAACATGTTTGGAAACACATTAGAAGTTAATAAATAGTTATAAAAATAAACATTGGAGAAAAAACAAAATGTTTCATACTGTGAAGGAAGTCACACTTTTATCCGCAATAGAACAAGCTTAAGAACTGTTAGAAACAAAATTTGGGGAATAAATGATTTGATAGCATTCACATTTTGAATGTTTTTAAACGTCAAAAGATATAATTAAATTGGCCTCATTGGCCTATTCAATACTCAAACCATCAAATAGTGAAAATGGGAGTAAAGTATACAGGAATACGTGATTACTCTGGGCATATATTCACCACCAACAAAGCCTGCATTTTCTAATTTGCGGAAACAAGATCGACCTTTGTTTCTTTTGTCTCAAAACTGGTGCCAGCAGAGCCCCCGTTCTTTCCCCGAGGAACTAATTCCATCTTCAGGATTTGCTTGTTTCTAGACTCGGTCTTCTTGCAGCAAAGGTTCTTCCAACCCTCTCTAACCTTCTTGTTACGAGCTGTGAAGAGAACGAAGATCAGGAACCCTTGGGTGGAGGCTGTCACACAGAAGATATACTGTAAGATCACCTTGGCTTCAGCCACTGCCAGAAATCCAAACACCCAGCTCAGACCTGGAACATTTTTAATTTCCCTTGTAAGCGTTGGTTCCCTATATTTCGGTTCATATTGATAATTCATTGAAACAATTCTCTAGTCTTACTTTTCAGTTCCCAAAGGTAAATGATAAATCAAGTGCAACTTGAATATAAAAAAAAACCCAATACATTTTGGCTTATGAAGTGTCTTAGAAGAAACACCATGTCACATACGTACATGATGTACATACCAATTAAAATAGAGCTAGTATATGCAAAACCTTCAAATGAAAGTTATAACGACTCACCAAACAGAATAAACAAGACAAAAGATGCCCAGACATTCATGACGTTCTTGGTTTCTCCAGCTTTCTTCTGTCCAACGTCTCCCCTCCTGCAGATGCTGAACACAGTCAGTACGTAGAGGAGCAGGTTACAGAGAACAACAACACCCACAGGAGCAGCAAAAGCGTACAGTGAGATGCTCCAAGACATCCAGCAACTGCAAACACAACCATGATCAACCTTAAATTCGCCAAGACAAAAAAATAGCCAACATAACGACATTATTATCATTGTGTAATACCATGATTTCCATTTTATTGATAAAAGAACCTTTCACGTGTTATCGTTGTTTCACTGAGTACGTTTCACGTAGATGATTCAACTTGGTAAACGTTAACACTATGTTCGTCCCTGTTTAAAAGTGTTCATTTTATGCCTGTATTACGTTAGATATATGGACTCACTATGCTTCTCTTCCTCTGTACAGATCCGCATCTATGGCTAACAATATGGCCACCGGTAGACAAGGAAGACCTATATGAAATGAGAGAGAAGGACAGAAGAATGAAAAATGAAATATTCTGATTGAGGAAAAATTATATCGTACATGAGCTTGCGTTACCCTCTGAACAATTTAAATTCAACAAAAGCTGTCATGTGTTTCACTTTTAATGCAGAATAGTTTTTGAAACATTAAGTTTTTGTTTTGAAGGTAAAAGACTGGAAGAGATAGTTTGAGGCCTCCGTACAACTTAACAATGGTTTTGAGATTCGCTTGTTTTGAATTGTGTTGTTTCAATGATTGATACAGTCGTCCCTGAATAGTAAGAAAACAGAAAAAGTTGTGTTTGTAAAAATTTGAAAGTAACTGTGAGAACTTTCACACTCGTTTGAAAACTAACACATGGTTCAACAACATCAACAAGAGTAATCTCTTGGTTGGTTAACCAATCATTTTTATGCATTTCACAATAGTATACATGTAGTTGTGGAAGTACCCCAGGCTAGGGCCGTGGTGAAGATCATGTAGCTGGACGATCTGCTCCCTGCTGTGTGTCCCCGGACCAGAGGAATGTAGTAGAGAACAGCCTCGGCCAACATCCACAGGAAGGACGCCATGATGAAGTAGTGGAGAAGGGCAGCAACCATAACACAGCCAACATAGCTCTGGGTCTGGTTGAAGCCCGTCAGGAACACGGTCCAAGCACACAGCTGGGACAGAGACAGGTGGAACAGGGTCTTGTCGGGGTTACTCTGGAGGAATTGTCTTTGAAACAAAATACATGTACACACACGTTAGCATACATTTGTTAACAATATTAACATTGTTAGCATACTTTAGGATAAACATAGAAAGGCATTTCCTATTATGTTATATCCACATTATATCCAGAAGCAGATGTCGGAGGTAAACAAGTATACAATGCATACTCCTTATAAAACATGGAGTCTGTAAACATATTTCAGCTTTAAAGTGCAATTTGAGAAGAAGATAAAACAAGGTTTATGGCCTGACACCTTATACTCTCCACTGACAAAACAGATTATACCCAATAATCAGTTGTTACAGGTTACAGGTTAAACCCCCCTTGTTCCGTAGACCACTGAGTCACCAAATCTACAATTTTTAAACTTTAATAGCTTATGAATTTAAACCCTAGCTTTATAGAGCTTTTCGTTATAGAAGATACAAAAACATGTTTAGGTTGTAGTCCCTTTGGTCGTATCTGCGGCGAAGGTGCCTGTGGACAAGATTTCAGCTTTCTTGGGCTTTGGATTCTTGAGAAGAAGTCGAAATACAAAACGTTTAGTGATGGCCTGAGGACGGAAGCCATGCCATAAGTCAATATGGCCGTTAAGTATTCATTTGGTCGGCACGGAACTGTTGCTCTTTATTAGAAAAATTATGAATACATTCATAATTAAAAGTATGATAATCTTTAAATAATTAATACATTAAAATGTAGGCTCATACCGAAACAATACATAGGATGAAGTGGTTACAAATAGTCCAGCAATTGAAACTGTAAGTCCAATCATCGTGATTGCTGTCAGTGGCAGATTGTGGCTGGAGTCTGCAGATTTCCCATCTAGGTCCTGTAAAATAGTCATAACAACCATCACCATATCAGAGAAAGATAAGTTCAAAAATATAATTTTCGGAAGAAACAAACAAATACCGAAACCATGTTATGATATCAATGATTGTTTTTAACGAGACACTGTATACAGTGTATTAAAAACAATATTTGTACCATGGATTTTAAACCAATAAAGCCAATACGATGTAGGTAACATGACATGACATTGACCATGTTCGTCATTCTAAGTGACACCGGTTTTGAGTTATGCTCCAGAAATGACACACAGTCCACAAATCGGACCGTTTTTGGTCAAAATTCCACAATATATTTGAATCTTGGAGTTGAGATCCCTCAAAGGCTCAACAGCACCACATATACTATTTCCATACCAAATTTGAAGTTTCTAAGTCATAAAGGTTTTTAGATATGCTCCGGAAACGATTTCAAACGGACGGACGGATGAAATAGCTGATAAAGGATGGCTCATACATTCACACCTTTGATTTCAAAACACAACAAAATAACATGCTTGAATGAAGCAAACACCCAGCCCACATACCACGATTTAAGTTTTTAGAGTACAGCGGTTCTGACAAGAAATCGAAAATTTACCGACGACGGAAGACCGATGCCTGTGACAAGGTTAAATGACAGTCTCGTTGTGACCTTGAAATGAAGGTCAAGGGGGTAAGGTTATATGGCTGAAACGTTACTGTGGTGATCACATACGTACCAAGAGGACTGCGAAGTTGGTGAGATGATCACAGACACATATATCCCGTCCAGCTTCAACCCCCGTGTGATGACATCCGTCAGTCGCCCAGGAACCCGAGGTGAAGTTCCAGTATCCACAGACTCGTTTTGCGCTGGTCACCATCTTTATGGAACACATTAACCACAATGTAAGAAATCATTGAATTAATTACAAAGTCATTCTGTTAGTTAAAGATTAGTTTATCTTTTATATTTTAATGATAGCACATTAGGTTATTGATTGGAATTTTGAAGTTGATAGGTCAACATCAACGAATGGTATGGATGGCAACTTCTTATATAGTATAGGCAGATAGATACAAGTACGTTTTTATAATAGATTATGTAGAGTGACTTAAGCGAGACGTTTGACATACTAAACCTTCAAGATGAGTCAACTTAAGCGACCGATCGATAGAATTTAAAAATACCTTTTTGGTTTTGAAAATGTAGGTAACATTAGCTCCTCGAAGGTCTGTAACAGGTTGATGATCCACCAGGATCTTGGTAGAGATAACTTTGCTGATGAGATGGAATCTTTTACTTCCAGCGAACAATAGCGGATTTCTGTAGAGGTTCATACACAAACGGACACTGTTCCCCTGAGATTCTGTTAAGGAGAGATGAGCTATTCATTATTGCATTATTTGACTCTTCAAATGTATACAGAATATATAATACAAAAACAAAACGTACTTCTTAACTGTGGCTATGGTAATATTTTCATTAGCAAATAGGCTTGATTGTCAGCGAATCATTAAAAGTAACTTTTGATCGGAACTGGCATTCTTATCTGAGTAGCTTACCTAGTATAATTATATTCTTTACTTTATTGTTAAAATATATATTGTGTGTCACTGTGTTATATGTATAGTGGCGCTCATGAGCACAGAATTACGTAAATTATTTTGGAAGTGGAAGTGTTTATCAATAATTCGAACATGTGTAAAGAGTATATGCTGCAGATGCATTGTATGATTGTGTATATAGAATCAAATGGGAAAAGAAAGTGTTTCATATCAAATTATTGGAACGGTTTTAATTATAATAATAACCTATGTCTATCAACTGAAAACATACTTCTGGTAAACCTTGCTAAATGTTTGAATATCTATTTTGATGTATATAGAAAAGCATGTCACGATGTGATACTCTATGTACTTATGTAATGAGTCCTTTATACACAATCTCTTCATCTTGAAACAACCTTAGTCCAACGCAGTCTTAGAAGATGCTTATACGACATTGATTTCATTAGCGAATATTGGACAATCATAAAGATTATCATAGATACTCCACATTTGAATACCTATATCTTTTCAAAAATATGTTTACCCGCTACAAGATCTTGTAAAAACTCGTGAGACAGCGCAATAGCAGAATCCGTTTCAGAAATGTCGGCGCGTGCACTGTAAAGGGTGCTTGAATACTTGGTCTCATCTGTCAAGGTCAGCCCAACCGGAAGTTCAGTAACATGTTTATTTCTCAGATCCCAGACTTCAGATTCGAATGTTTTCCTCTCAATCTTACATCTGCCTTTCGGCCCTGGCTTCATGTTTCCGGTAACAGTGTCAAGTACCTTTACAACCCTGTAAGAATCATACATGAGCGCTGTAAACATATATGGTTTAGTCGTCAAAAGTCAATATTTTGAACATTTCGAAAAGGAAATATCTTACTGAATGTAAATGCAGTGTTGATTACCTGTTACCTACTGCCTCCGGTTCAAAAGACCCACAACCGCTCTCGCTTGTAAATTCCGAAACCGTGTCATATAACATAAGTATGTCCATCACCACCTAAAATAAAGAGTATATGGAAATATTGACAATATATCGTTAGAACATGAACTTCGAAATGCATAATCAACTCTTTATATCGGTTCACGTCAAACTGTTCTCTTCCGCTGAAATAACTCAGATCAGTTTCCAAAATAACCACTGTTCTAAATAAAAGTGTTCTTGTGAGAGTGAACGAGAATCCTGATTTGTTGCAATAAAATCTAGAGACGTTGAAGAAATCGATGTCTTCTCGTACAATGTGAGGAGAGTTTCGATAAGATAGAAACAAGGACGGTGAATAGGATTGAAATGTTCAGCGCAAACTGTAGTATTAGAACAGGGTATACGTTGAGAAATATTTTGAGTAATCTGTCCGAGGAGAGCATTCAGTACTGAAGGACATGAAATGATTCCCAAATAGTCCTCCATCAGTACGATGACTTTATACTTAGTACAACCCAAAGATTAACGCCATGACTAGCAGTCTTACCTCTGGAGATACATCTTGAAGCTGGGTGGTCTTCTCCAGGATGTCTGTCGTGTAGAGAACATCAAGCACTGTCAGGTTTCTGTCTGTGGTGATTTTGTGAGTCTTTTCAAGAACGCTTTCAATGTTGGTTTTGTTAATGTCATCCTTGACAAAAGATGACAGAACATGACTTTATTAAAACATTGACCTGAGAATGAATTTGTATAAATTTTTTCTTTGTGATCACAAGTTGCATTATTTTGTGAGTCGAACATACACTGGCCCAAAAAAGAAACGCATAACAGAAAAATCAGAGTTTATTGTCATGTATTTACAGCATAATTGCACACTAAATATGGAATGTACAACAACCAAATTTTTCACAGCATTAAATGCATGTCTCCTCCACTAAATGCAGTCATTTAATCCTCCTGTGGACGTCTGTGATTGTGACATCACTGTGACGAAGTCAGTACCGGGTGCTACCACCACGAGCATGGATCACTGCTCTGCATCGCCTGGTCATGGATTGAATGAGTCGTCGAATCTGGCGTTGTGGAATTCTTCCCCACTAATCCAGCAGTGCGTGGGTCGGTTCTTGAAGCGTCTGCGGTGGATGTTGTCGACGTCGTACCCGTCTATCCAACAAATCCCACAAATGCTCGATTGGGTTCAAGTCTGGAGATTTGGAGGGCCATGGCAGTACATTCACATTGCTGTTGGCAAGATAATCCATGGTAACACGCGCAGTATGCGGTCTGGCATTGTCCTGTTGAAAAATTTCACGTCTGACGTCAATTGCGGGAAGAAGGTGACGTTGCAGGATTTCGTCTCGTACAGCAGTTAAATTTCCTTGCACGTGAACCAAATTTGTCCTACCATTAAAGGATATGCTTGCCCACATCATTACACTCCCTCCACCGTATGCATCGATTGCACGGATACAGTGTTGAGCGTAACGTTCATTTCTCCGTCTATAGACCATCATCCTACCATCGTGGCGATAGAGCATGAACCGCGACTCATCGCTGAACCAGATTCTTATCCAATGCACTAGAGTCCATGGGCGAACGTTTCTGCTCCATCGCAGACGTGCACGACGATGATGGCGTTGCAAAGATGGCGCTGTATATGGTCGCATAGGACGTATCCCATGTTGACGAAGGCGATTGATGATGGTCTGCGCTGATACTCTACGAAGTCCAGGAATGTTGTTGGCTGTGTAGGTGGCACTGACTGTCCTGTTGCGAAGATGCATCACCCGGATGTATCGGTCCTGCGCCGGAGTTGTCACCCTTGGCCTGCCGGATCTCGGTCGATCTCTCGTGGAGTTGTGGACTGTGTAGCGGTGCCAGAGACGAGATATGGTACTCTGAGTAACGTTGAAGTGCCTGGCTACTGCTGACTGACTTTCGCCAGTTTCTAGACGTCCAATGGCCTGGTTTCTGCACTCTTCATTAAGTCTTGGCATCTTTAGAGTCGTGTATACGGAGCATCTGAGAGTGATTCGCAATGGGACTACCCAGGTTTTATACCCATCGGTATCAAGCCTAAGTACCCGTATTTGCACGTGCAACATGCTTTAGGATTTTTCTCCATGCACATTTTTTCAGGTTGGATTCAAGCTGCTGCGTTTTGGCGGCAATTCACAAATTTTTGTGTCCAAGTGCAAGAAAATGTTGTAAAAACTATGGTCTAACTTTAGCAGTAACCTTTACAAAATTTCAAGCCTTAATTTTAAAATTTCATACTTTGAAAAACACATTTTCGCTATGCGTTTCTTTTTTGGGCCAGTATAGTTAGTGCTCGTGCAAGTTAAAATTCAAAATATAACTTAAACCTAACCTACAGAAAAAGAGTGATTAACTTTTAACTGTAATCGACGTAGGGGGTACTTGAATTCAGATAGCTGTTTCAAACATCAAGTAAGCATCTAAATGATTCACCATCTCACATCTCACATGAACGGCAAACACCAATGAAATAAATATTACATATAAAAATGATATTGTCTGAGCAGTATACAAATCACGTCATTAGTGCCAAGTAAAGTTTACCAGAAGTAGGTCAAGAAGAGAATTCGACACGTCGGACCCTGGAAGACATGAGAAGTTGCAGGCTGGATTCAGTCTGAAGGTTTCCCAGAATGCACCACCTTGTCCATCGTCAAAACACGTGATCTCGCCGAGGGGGTTGCCATCTTCATAAGAACAGACAATTGTAACTTAGGCCATCAACCCGCTTCACAAATGAATATTAAAATAATTCAGTTAATAAAACGGACAGACGGACTCTGACATTATATTCACCGTTTCGCGGGGATAATAACTAAACAAGATGTAACAAATAAAATATAAAATAATATATAATACAAACAAATAAAAAATAAAATAAAAACAGCTGAATACTGATTTATGAATTCTGAAACATTTGTTTATATCACGCCACAGCATTCAGACAGTATGACACAAGAGTCTTGTTCACGGGATAAGAAGAAAATTACAGTTGAAGGAAGTAAGACCTATTTCCTAAGTGAACCATAACCAAAGCGAACTATACATTAACTGATTGATCAATCGTATGTTGAGATGGAAGGCTATGCTAAATAATTTAGCTTACAGAATAACGGATTATTTAAATAGGTTACGTCTCAAATTAATTCCTGACGCTTAAGGCTGTTTAACGAAATTCTCACAGAACTATCATAATCTCAACTCAAAATGTGTAAACATCGAAATTCACCTTCAAAACAAATCTCCTTTGTACGGAAAGTCTTCCCAACCATAGTTACAGGTATTAACAGTGTCCAGTTTTTAAAGGGGAAGATATCGTCAAGGCATTCGATAGCTAGAAGGAAAATAGAAAACCATGATTGATAACATAATTTATCATACAATGGATGGTGTTCTTGGCAGGATATTTTCGATATGCATTTGGTCATACAGATAAAGATGCAAATAACAGAGGTTAAGTAACGTAACTTCTTTTGTTAATGACGTCACACGCATTAGGATTTCGAACGCCTGTAATAAGGTAACATGTCGTAACAGTTGTAACAGTAAAAAAGCTTAATTTGAGTATGCATGCTGTATTTTTTATACATTAATTTGAGAAATGACAAAACAAATATTGTGCAATGCATGGTGCGGCAAAAATATTATGATCAAGCAGTGCCAAAACATGTCCTTCACGAGTTGAAATCTACTGAGCAAACACATATACTCACTGGTCACAAAGGCAGTTTGAGTCATGTATTCATTTACCGAACGTCAAACTTCACTGTTCTATAATGTGACTTTTGTAAAAGGTTTTTTTAGAATTAGCTGCTCAATATTCAGTTCATCTTCACAACGTCACAGCCGTAATGAAAATATTTTATATCTTCTCCCTCCGCCCTTGACCTCAACCCTCGCATTTTCAGTGCTAAGATTTTAACGTACTGCAGGCTAATTTGATAAGCCAATCAGAAGACAGTTGTATTGCCTCTCGATATTGACACGATCCTTACATTAAACATTTAAAAAACGCATTGAACATTGAAAATTAAGATCATGCCAAAATAACAATTATGTTGACACAAAGCATAATTCAGTAGGCATTAGTATGTGTCATTTTACCGTGAAAATAACACGCTGTTCATTTGCATGTATCAATACGCGTAGTTAAAGAAAAATTAAATCCAGCTGATGTAGTATGCCCATATTGCGGAGAGGGAGGGTGAAGAAGATGAGTATCATGTTTTCTTTATGTCCTTATTATGCTCAAATTCGTGAACACTATCTGATTTGATTTAAACATATTTATTCAAGAGAAACGATTGGGTACAATTTATCCAACTTAATGAAACCCTCTACCAAAGTATTATTATAAGTATTCATGTACTCAACATTTCACCATCTTGTTATCAATAACAAATAGTAACCTGTTGCTCCGCTTAGCCACCTACTTGTATAAAGCATTTAAATAAAGATAGCACTTTCAAGTCATTATTATCTAGCAATCATGTATCATAAACTGTATTCTAGACCTCCTGGCCCGAAATGCAATAAAGCTCTGTTGTTCTGTTATTCTGTTAAAGAAAAATTAAACTTTTCAATTAATGTTGGCAAGCTGTTTTGCGTAAAATAAATGAAGAATGTATGATAAAGAAGTTATCATGAGAGTGTTTTGGGATGGTAAATATCCTGCATTAGGAATAAACACTATGTATTAAGCTCGCCAAAATACAATGTTTATTCCTAATGCAGGATATTGACCATCCCACAACACATTCTCATGATAACCTCTATATAAGATTAGTGGTTTCGACCTTCAGTTGCTGCAATCATAATTTGATCTAACCTACGTGGCATTCGGTATTACATTCTCTTCTTGTGTGTGAGAAAGACCTCACAGATTGACGGTTATATGTTATGGTTTCAACCAATATAAACCCAATACCTTAAATATTGAAAAGTAATAACGAAACCTGTTTACCTTGGTGACATTTATCATTTCTCCATCCATTTTCACAGTCCCCAGGGCATATCCCACTAGTTTTGTTGCAGATGGCACCATTCAAGCAGTGTCCACAATCGGATCCACAGTCCTTTCCATATTTACCATCCTCACATTCTGCAAAGACAGTCATATTTAAAAAAAATCAGATAACAGTGCCACATCATTTCGTTAATATATTTAAATATATCCTATATAAAACTCAAATCTTAAATGGTGAAAAGTAATACCGAAACCTGTTTACCTTGGTGACATTTATCATTTCTCCATCCATTTTCACAGTCCCCAGGGCATATCCCACTAGTTTTGTTGCAGAAGGCACCATTCAAGCAGTGTCCACAATCGGATCCACAGTCCTTTCCATATTTACCATCCTCACATTCTGCAAAGACAGTCATATTTAAAAAAATCAGATAACAGTGCCACATCATTTCGTTAATATCTTTTAATATATACTATATAAACCTCAAATCTTAAATGACGAAAAGAAATACCGAAACCTGTTTACCTTGGTGACATTTATCATTTCTCCATCCATTTTCACAGTTCCCAGGGCAAATCCCACTAGTTTTGTTGCAGATGGCACCATTCAAGCAGTGTCCACAATCGGATCCACAGTCCTTTCCATATTTACCATCCTCACATTCTGCAAAGACAGTCATATTTAAAAAAAATCAGATAACAGTGCCACATCATTTCGTTAATATATTTTAATATATACTATATAAAACTCAAATCTTAAATGACGAAAAGTAATACCGAAACCTGTTTACCTTGGTGACATTTATCATTTCTCCATCCATTTTCACAGTCCCCAGGGCATATCCCACTAGTTTTGTTGCAGATCGCACTATTCAAGCAGTGTCCACAATCAGATCCACAGTTCTGTCCATATTTACCATCCCCGCATTCTGCAACGATTTTAATAATCATCTATGAAAAGTACAGGTCAACACCATGTCGGATCTAAATCGAGACCTAATTAAATACATTATTATTCATATGGTGTAAATAGAAAATAGATGGACTTAATATTTAGATGCGAGCAAACCTAGTCTAAACAAAGGTTTCAATGCAAGTTCGCGACATGTGTGACATCATCAAATAAATGTGCGTGACATCATATTAACTTGGACGTTTTAAGTAGGACGTTTGCTGACTAATTTTATGCGATCCAAATGGAAAGAAATTGGAAATAAAGATAGTACTACACTCGAAACGGTACCATGTGTCTTTTACGAAACTTGTGCAAACTGAGTATGTATAAACCTCACTATTGCTCGAGTAACTAAAAAAATCACACTCGTCAAAATTATTTTGTAAATCTTCCTCGGGTAATAATCTCTATACATCACATGCAATATCTGTAGACGTCCAAGACAACAAAAATTACGAAAAAGATGTCAATTGTTTTATTCTCGTGTTCATATTCTAAACCATTAAAATTAAAATTGGTTTATTAGGTATTGAAAGTTAATATCCTTTCTTGATGTTTTAGACCGTTTGTTCCTGGGAACGGAAACTATACTATTCTACAAACTCACCTTTACATCGACTTGTTATCTTGCAACATAACATGGCATTTATAACAGGATGCTTCATTGCATTCAACTCCCAAACAATTGTTTCTACACTGTCCATAAACCAATAACTTTATTCAGTAATACATTTAAATAGTTGAACTGTTTGAGAATCATCACGATATCAATATGATAAAACTGTATCTTACAATCAGACATAATTTTTTTTTTTTTTTTATCATTTCGCCACTTCAGACTGGAACTGCATATTCTGCTAGTGAACATGCTATTTAGTTTTATCCTACAGTTTGTTATATAGTTGTAGGAGTAATGCAAGTTCAGTAAAATTAAGAACTGGATATACGCTCAAGAAGACACATTTCTGAGATCAATACATTAACGCTTTGGACAAGTTGAAAAGATTCATCGATACAGGGAAGAAACTTTCCACTTTTAACAACGAATTTACAATAAAACGTATGGCTGCAAAAACAAAACTTCATATTAAAAACCCGCCTGAGATGATTGTGCTATTTAAAGCCACCTCTTAATGCCTTTACAAATACTTGGCATAGTGTTTCAAAACTTGAAATCAACATAAAATGAATGTTCACCTGCAGAACAGTCCACTCCCGTGTAACCGGTTTTACAACCATGTTTACATTCCCCAGTCACCTTGTCACATATGTCATTTGTGAGTTGACACTTACATCGGGACGTACAATTTTCTCCAAACCAACCATCACTACAAACTGTAACAAGTGATTGAAATTAAATCAATGCACACAAATTAATATTTGAGCAAGACGATACGCCTCTGACATCATTAACTATGCATCTAGTCATTACATTTATTCCTTTCTATATCAGGAATTCTTACATGTATTAACGTATTTCATGAATTACATTTACAACAGTCCTATTACCATGATTACTATTTACCAACAGAGATTATTCTATTTTTTCTTCTCTATCGATATGCAAGGGACATTTCGGTGAATGATTACGATGTAACCTCGCATTCATTACAAAAAAGGAGAAGATGAAACCCACATAACTTGTTCACTTTTAAATTAGTGATATGTTGCCCATAACATACAACCTAATTATTCACAGTAGGAAGTACATGTTTACCATCAGAAGAATCTGATATTTAAATGTTATACCCGGGTTATATCCAATTGGCCTCCCTCGATTGATCAATTTGTATAACTTACATCCAGTCACCACTTCAATAAAGCCCACAGGCCACTGTTTATTTAGCAATCAAGTATTTACCCTCTCATGTTTGTATTGCAAATACTCAGCCAACACTGAATTCAAAACAATAATTTACTCACCAAACACCATAACTTCACACAGGTGTAATGAAGGTCCGTTTTGTTGGATTTTAAGAGTTTGTTCGCTCAATGTAGAATTACAGGTCACTTTCTTCATGATTTCATTATGTGTATGTGTTTTCCATTGTTTGCACATATGCACACCAAGATATATGGTCATCTCCGTCCCTTCGTTTTCTATTTGGGTAAATCATGATCAGATGACATGTTATGAATATATGTTATATTCCACTTCAGTCTAAACTTTGATGTTAGTCAGTAAACATTTGCATCATAAGTATAGGTTAAGTTACGAAGATTGGTTCATGTTGCAAGGGTGGGATTATCTACAGGCATCAATACCGAAATTAAGGGCCTTAACCGGCTAATAAACTGATGGAATGTAGCATTTTATGGAACACACTGTAAATTTAGCATTTAAAAAATATCCACATCCACTATAATATTGATCTGGACCAAATGATGAAGCTGCGAAAAATCAAATTACAACTACAAAAGTCAAAGGACAAGAGCACAATCTCTCGTCTTAGGTTGTGGCCACAGATTTCAGGGCTTTTACATGTCCATCTTCCAAATGAACAGTAAGTATACAGTGAAGATAAAACTCCGGAGTCTTAAAGCGCAGGAAATGTGTTCCAAAAGTGGTAGATGCTATCAAAAACTCAACTGATAAACAGCGATTGTGGGAAAAATCTATTTTTAATATGTAAATTGTGGTTTAAATAAATTCAACGTGGTTGTATTCAGCCGACTTGATATTAGATATAGATATTCAATAAAAAAATTTATTTTATCTTACTTTTAAAGAGAATTAACAGATACAAGTGTGTATTTTAACTATCTGTACACGTATCACTGTTAATGAATTTTAATACTAGCTCCTTCATTATTCAAATGTAAGTTTTAGCCTTATGTTAAAAGTGTGTCAGTCCCAACAACAGTACGGTAAGGTTGACGCCTCCTTACACCTTTGAAGAACTCAAAGAACCCTTCTCAGCAAAATCCGGGACACAACACCTTGAGGACAACGGTGTGAAACAGGTAGACAGAATGGCGCACAGAAATCTCTTTAACCAGGGGATATAGGATAGTGCAATATGTTTTTCTGACTACCATACAGCAAGCAAACATGCGTCATCGAAAGTCCGAGAAGGTACACTATGTCGACAACATCTTGTATTAACATATTTGTCATATTTCAGACAAGTTTACTCATTTTAGTACCAAACATAATGGTCGTTAAAATAGTAATTAACGCCGATTTCCTCCTCAATGTTTCAACTTTATCCACAGAGAGGTTCACATTACAGTGTTTATGACGTTACGATTCTGTGACATTGGAACAATACACTGATTGTGACGTCACTGTTCAGTATCCTATATTTAAGTGAAAACCCGACGTCACGACACTATTGACCAATTCAAGTGTAACTTTAACAACCTATCGTGTAATTATGATTTAATAAACTATCAATCTAAGAGTGCATATTTGAGGAAAACATATCAGTTAATCATACAAGACAATTTATATTCTAATTCATCACTAGATTCAGATACGTATGTGATTGGAATAATACCAAGAGTAACATATTTACCGCGAAAAATGGTGACGGTAACGTCATGCGGCATGTCGTAAAATGACCGTTAAAAAATCGTTACGGTACATTAAATCGATTTCTGTTATTGTACGGATAAGCCTGTACTTCTTAAAACGTAATGCACAGATTTTGATGAGTGTTTATAACTATGATTGTCCTCATCTTATTTCATCATTATGCTTTTAATCTTGTTTATACGTACATGTATATGTACTTGTACATATTACATGTATATCTCATTTCCATATGTATCGTTGTTCATTAGTGAGTGAGATAGAGTCAATCTCTGTGTTCAATAACTAACACAATATTAATTACCAAACGAATCATCGCTGGGCCAAATCCATGGTGATGACTTCAGTCTATTGTGAACAGTTGATTATTCTTACGAACCAACTGGTTATTGACTGTCCCAGTCAGGAGGGATGTTAGCTTTTGACATTTTCAGTACTAGCTAATCAAGTACTTGTTTCGAGATTGATGCATTTTGTCTTGGTGTATCTGAATACGATCTCAAAATATTTCAATTATAACCAATTAATTTTTTAACCTGGTTTCGAACATGCAACCCTTCATTTGGTCATCATCGCGTTTATCCATAAGACTACGAAGCGGTGTTAGAAACCATTGGATTCTTTGTCAGTAAAATCCTGCGTTCGCTACTAGACTGGTACCGGTGACAGTATGTAAAGACAGGGTTTCAAATGTCAATCACATCGCTTCGCGTGGAAATTTTGCGCTGCACGTGCGTTGAAAAATCCATTTAATGAGGGTCGTATCTATTTGTATGATATCCGATGAATGAGCACCGAAATTTGTAAAATAATTAATTTGGGTGTCACATTTTTGGAATTTATGTAACGTAAAATAATCGCATTTGCATGTTTCGTGACGTCACAAATGGATTAAGATTGAGAATGCATTCGGAGCAGTGGGCTCGTTGGTTATATTTATTAATTGCTCCTCATGCACTCTCCATTACGTAGGGTTATTTTCTCCAAAGTCCGCCCACCAGATATATCTTTGCCTCGTCATTCTGACTCTACGCTGACATTCCAGAAAAACCAGGGAGTTAACACTCGGTTGGTGAGAAAATAACTCAAACTTACATTCTAACATGACACTATATTTAGAATGAAAATACTGCTTTCTGATTGGTTCCTCGTATAAATTTTGGAGTAATTATTTTACCGATAATCACTTCTAAATATTTGCGACCGATTCACATTGCTCCGAGGACGTATGCAAAAAAGCACTCGTTGAACTTTTTGTTTACATCCAATTAAGGCAATTAGCAGTTATAGTTATATCATATGTTTAATCAGTTTATCAAGTAAATGTACCTAGGAAATCAGATAATTAGGAGATAAATCCAAGAAATGAACTAAATTTACAAATAAAATATTTGATTATTTCAAGTTCAACTGTCATTCTGTTGAGTGTTGTCACATGCTGGCGTAGAATCGCGTGAAATCATGAAAATCACGGGGCATTGAAATCAACAGTCGCTCGCTTCATACAACACCGATTCATCCAATGAACAGAAGCTAGTGTTATAACAGTGTTATTCCTCTATTTTGCAAAATTCTTCCACTGCCTCCAGTTCACAATCCCAAATGACCCCATTTCCTTCCACGATGTCCTTAACCATGACACAAAAAGCGTTCTTGTCAGGCTTTCTTCCAGTCTCAAACTGTTCGCTTGTAGTTAATAACTACTTTCAGAGTAGCCCCCCTTGAATGGGATTGGTCCTTGTCGGCCTTGTAGGGGAGATAGGTCGGACTATGTATTTACTTGAAAATCGCTTCTGTGAGTCTGATGACTTCCAACATGGGTTTTCAGTTGATATTATCATCAATTGAATAAATATAAGTTACATTGAAATAAGTTTTAGTGTTTGTTTTGATATTTTGATTGAAGCATGTTCTTTGAAAAGTGAACTGCACCGAAGGGTCGCGGGCGTGAAACCGGTCTGCACTGGTTTAACCCAAGCACAGCACTTTGGCGCAAGACGAAAGAGTTCCTCATTATTTTCTTAATTAGTCATGTTAGAATGGAGATAAATCCATTCTGTTTTATATTTTTGGGTTGTATGTTGTGCATTTTTTACCCCTAAATAAACATTTCAAACCTCGCAAGCTCGGTTTGAAATTAAATTTAGGGGTAAAAAATGCACAACATACAACCCCAAAATATAAAACAGAATGGATTTATCTCCTAAGTGCCTTGTGATGTTGACTGAACTTATACACACGTTTTCAATCTCATGCTCTAAACTTGTTAAAGTCAAGTGAATTGTATTTTTGTAAAGTATTACAAATTATTATCTCTATGTACATTATATTCCGGAATCACATAAGCATAACGTCGAGACAATATACACATGCAATTAATTATTAAGACAACGTTTATAACCCAGTTTGGGAATAGCTTCAAATTCAGCCCAACGAGCGTACTGAAGAGTGACTGCGTGATTTGCCACCTGGATGCCTGTGCCTGTGCCTGTGCCCCATGCTTTGTAATGAATTATCACTGCAATTACATCAAATCAGTGGATATTTGATATTGACTTAATCACATGTTTATACAATAATCATGCAATTGTCTTTTGCGAAATTACCAAGTCAGATATCTAGTAAGGATTCGATATGTCGAATTTTGTTTTCATGAATTGTAAATATGTTAACTCAACAGTTAAAAAGGGGCTAAAACACTTTGAAATATCATGTACGCAGATATCCAAGCGCCGGTATGGACGTCATACCCGGCAGAGACGCTTCAGTGACTTCAATGGATCGTTTGTCGGTACTAATTAGGCGGTATAATTAACAAGTTAGGTATTTAAGTAACTTATTGCCGGATTTGAGAAATTTAAAATCGGGTATTTGTCAAATTGAACCCCCTAATGAAATCCCTGTTTATGTATCATATTGGTAATTTAAATAAAGTTAAATTAATGTTTGAAAACAATACCTTCTGATTAAAGAAGTTGTAAAGTACATTGTAGTCATCTATTGACTGTTGAATTATGTGAGAAAATCAAACGTTGCATAACACTTAACCATTATGAATAGCATTAAACTTCCAATTTGCTCCTTAAGTTTATGCATCATAATGTTAATGCATTATAATGTTAGCTCGATAAATTTATGCTTATACAACTGGATAAATGAAGTGAAAACTTACTGATAGAGTCTTTGTTGAAGTAAATCTTTATGTATTTAATCTGAGTGACGCCATTATTGCCAAGTGTCACTTCCCACCAAGGCTTTTTTTCCGTATTGGGTGATTGGAAACAACTTTCCATCTTGCCGTCAACAGCTCGTGTTTGGTAAGTATTATTGATTACATGTCCTGAAATAGCTTTTCCATTTAAGGCAACATTTTCTGGAACAGAATATGCATGTTACGACAAAACTATAAGCTTGAGAAAACCAGCATGATCTGTCCGTTAAATTTGTGATTCATATATCATTGGTGTAAACATGCGTTTTACATTCCAATCACCATTGATAAAGCAGATAGCGTTTTAAACTAACATATTCAATATGATGTATGATGACGTACGCTACAGCAGAGATGCAAATGATTTTTCAACACACTGCCCTGTACACATTCTGTAACACTCTCTCATACTCACTCCTCTGACAGTGGTCTCCATCCCAGCCTGGGTTACATAATCTGCAGCGGTCGTTTGAATTTCTTGCGTATCTCATTTTACAGTTGCCGGTACTTGCTGCAATGTCAAGATACAAGCCACTAACTATATCAATATGTCATTTGCCCATGTCACTTGAATGGTGATAAACGACTTGAACTCAATATGATAAGAAACAACTTACGAATCACCAGTTTGTTGCATGTAACTGTATTAAATATATGAACAAGTACAACTGGTAGCGACTATCATTTCTTACCCAAGCCGGGAAAGTTTTGCCGGGTATTATTTCATAATGGTCAAGGGAATTACAATTTTTCTAAATATAACTTGCATTTTTTGGGTTGACGGGACAACTTTACGCTCATCCATTACAATGATTTGCTGCCCTGTTTTAGCTCAATCACATACATGAACATTTACCTATTTAGAGTCACAATTCTGTAAAACATATAACACATAAAATAATGTTCAGTTTATGTTTCCGAGACCGTTTGTACAGTATTAAAATTTTGTCTTTTTCGCTCTGATCTAAGATAGTTATGTCGCTTCTTTTTTTGATGATTTGTACGCATTAAAATGAACCTGGGTAAGAAAAAATAATAACCAACGCGTTCCTCGGAATTACGAATTATCAATACCTCGTGAATTATTATGTCAAACTCCTCGCTAAAACTCGGAGTTGATCACAATTATGAACTCGGGATAGATAGTCCGTAATTCCATGGAACTCGTTGATTATTAATATAATATTACTCATATGTGAAGATGAACAGAGGGTAGAATTTTCCCTGTTAGCCAAACGGGAGTTACACATTTTCCTAGCTTTTGATTGGATGTTACAGAAACAAACAATTTCACTGGTTACCGGAACTACTTCATCCTTCTTTTTAACTTTTCCCAACTGGTAACTTCTGCATTTTAACATGTTTTTTTCTTTTCCGGTATTTGGCATTAACGTATTCTTACATGTGCCGATGCATGAAATATCGGCAAAAGCAGTGAAATTGTCCAAAAAGAAAATAGCGATTACTAATTTACTATATATACAACCACAGAAGAGCGACTGCGTGTGCGTCCCTAATAAGTCAGACGTCTGCCGATCTTCAATCCGTCTGTACATTATAATTTCAGCTAGCAAGAATCTAGCCTGTGTCTGTACATTAACAGACAGTTACAGAAACTTACCTCTATTACCCGGGCTCCGTTCCATATCAGCGAGCGATTATAATCGCTCATTGATTGCTCAATGTAGCGCTCAAGTAGCGTTCATTCTCTCCTGAACGACACAATGAAAAACCTCAAAGTTCGCTCCCTTTGCTACGTAGCGCTATATTGAGCAATCGCGTTCAAGAGAGGTTTCAAAATAATCGCTAAATGAGTGATTACTTTGAAACCTCTCTTGAACACAGCCCTGGAGTACACCCTCAACAACTTCAGGGTATAGCTCCCATAAATCTTTACCTTAGATCAAAGGGAATCGTCGGCTCAATGAATGTACATAATTACCTCCCTTTACCTCCCTTCTCCCATTACCTGCATTTCAACTTCTCTATTGTGCGAGCTGCGTGGAGGAACGAAATCGTAAAGACGGATTGACAGGTCATGAACGTTCCAAAATATATGGGCGAAGTAAATTAACCATTCCATTCCCACATAGCTTACTCTCTTAAAACTTTCAATGCTATCCTCTATTCTACTGTGGCGAATATCTCGTTTCTAACAAAATTCCGTAGCGGCACAATACGAGATGATATCACTGCCCTTTATCCGATGAATTCACTTTACATCGACATCATCGTTTACATCGACCAGGTTATTTCAAATAATTGACAATGTTTAACTGTACATGATTTTCCTATTTAGCATATTTCCTTCAAGAATGTCTGATTTAAGTAACACAAATGAAGTATTTTCAGCTTTTGTCTCCGATTTGGTTTTCTTTCGTATCAGCATAGTTATGCTCATTTGTTTTCAGAAATTCCAATGACATACAACCAGGAAAACGCATTGAACAGAAAAAGGTTGATCTTACGTTTCTTTAATCAAATATAGCATTATGACGTGTTATTGGCAAATGTCACTTTATAACGGCGTCGCTGATTGCACAAGTAAATTCCAATTCAACCAATAAAGCCTCGCCATTTCCAGCCGAGAAACCCGTCGAAATAGGCCTAAAACAAAGGTTAAGATCGAAAAACCCGAAGAGTGTAACCTCTGTTAGAAGAGAGTGTCTATTTACATTCTAATTGCCACCGGATACATCTATGTTATTAAACTTTCTCGTTTGTACGAAATCGTTTGCTCTATCAGAGTGTCGGTATCTGCAAGGCTTCAATCCCCTGACTCCATAAGAACATAAACGCCTGTAGCACGCTGTTCTTACTGAAATAAAGTGTTCTCACTTGAATATTACCAATGTTACCAATGGCTAGATATTACTCCTCGGTCAATAAAAAAAAAAAGGTCCTAAAACGAATGTATATGGTTCGGTTTAAAGGCCGGTTCACACTGTGTCGAATTTGAAAAAGAAAAAAAAACACGACTGTGAAAATATTCAATTCGCAAAGGATCGTAAGCAATCGAGTCATTCGTAAACACATCTGAAGCATTGTTTGGTCATGGGCGGATGTCTTCTCTGTTCGGCAGCAACATCATGAGGGCGAGCAAAATAGTTGATATGCTAGTTTCGTGGTGCATTCGACATCGTATGATTCGTATCATTATCGTAACTGCCTTCGCCTGTCCATCGGGACTGTAGGGCAGATTTCACAAGCGAATGCCATACGAAAGTAACACGAAGATGACCGAAGTGATAAGTAGGCAACGCGACTTTATACCTAGCAATAATACACAGGGTAGTTATACCATGTCGTATTGACTAGGTGACGAGGACATTTACTACATTAAAAGGTTTATGTCAACATAATACATGTAATTATATATATATATAAATATATATATATATAAATATATATATATATATATATATATATATATAAATAAAAATGAGTCGTTTCTCACGTGAAGTAAGGTATATATATATCACATATTATAACCTATGTAATGTATGTAACAAGACCTCTATACATCACAAAGAGTATGAAATATATCAAACTTTGTATTTACCACTGAGGTATACATGCATCTGGATATTGCCTCTGAACTGAAAAAAATCATTACATACATATGTATATAAGCATGCATTATATTAAACATGGAATGTATTCATATATATATCGTGTATATATATATATATATATATATATATATATATATATATATATTATATTGTAAATATTGAATATATTCTTATTTTAGTCCTATCATGATAGCATCGTAATGCTTAACGATGGTTATACGAAGGTATCATGAGGATTGTAGATTATCGCGTTGCCTTCTTATGACAATCAAGAAGCAAAGTGTTTAATATTTTGGCGATGGTGCCGATGGACAGACGATGATAGTACGATAATGACAATAAGTAACAAGATAGCATCTCGCTGGCCCTGCGAAAGGAAAGATTGAGATACGTGCTGACCACGAAAATGAAGATTCGCGCGCAGGTTCAGACATTTTTTAACACGCAAATATTTTAGAACATCCGCCGATGGTGCAGCCGATAGGGGAAGAGGGAATTATTTTGTACACAATCTAAATAAATTTAGACCAATAGGTATTAGTCCAACAGGTATATTAGGTTAAACCGTGTTTATCAAACATCAACCAATACATAGGGCTGTCCCGTTGAACTTTGAATTTCGCCGCTAAGCCAATAAAAAAAGAGGCCTGAGCTCTCTCAAAATTCAAAAAATCGTTTTGCCAATGTACGACGAAAGTAGTAATTAACTGTCTTTCGGAAAGCACCGAGCGACCCCAAATGGAAAGCCCTGTCAGCAGAAAAAGATAAATGAAAAACAATTAAAACATAATAAAACGTGAAGAATAGTATTGCTCAAGAATAATTAGAGAGAGAAAATGAATGCCACGAGCCAAATTATTTGATAAAGGAGTTCTACGAAATACTATTTGTAAGGGGTGATAACTCTTCACTTGAAAAGTCAACTCAAGTGAACTTTTCATTTTTATCTAAGGTAACGGATTATAGAGCAAATACTTTTTCTTCCTAAAACAAAACTCATAACATACAACCATAATACCGTCTTCTTTCTTATAAATAACTAAAAATTATTTGATTTATACATAAAATTGTGTTTATCGACATACTGTTTATGAATACTGGACGGGCAGCTATCAAGCAGTTTGGGGGCCAATTACGGCAACAGACTTGATTGGTCAAATCGAACTTCCCTATTTTGCACACGAAAGATCAACGGGACGACCTTTCATACCGGCCACTGTTTGATCCATGATATAGGACAGTCGATCTAAATTTATTTAGATTTTGGTCAAAATAGTCATCTGATTCATCCCACAAAAACACACACGAGTATCACTGGTGTATAGCTAAAGCATGTTTCAAGTTTCACAAAAATTAACCACGGGACTAAGGGAGGAGTGGATTTCGGAAGGCAAATACGATACGTAAGATGTCACCCCGATAGTCATACGAAGGGCATGATGAGGACACGAATGTACCACGAAACTAACATTTCAAATATTTTGGTCACTCTCCGGATGTTGCTGCCGAACAGAGAAGAACTCCGCCGATGAACAAACGAATGCTTAAGATGCGTTTACGAATGGCCCGATTGCTTACGATCCTTTGCGAATTTGACCATTTTCAAATTCGTGTCTCCATCTTTTGTCAAATTCGGCACAGTGTGAACAGAACACAGGTACCCTTTTCAGGACAGACAGTTGGACGACGCCACGACATGAGCCCGATTGAATTCCATGTGTTCGTATTAGTCAAGTGATGTGTGTTGCGTAAGTCGTGATGCGTATTGTCTGTTTCCATAATTATTAGCGTGACTGTCGTATATATACATGTATATACATTGCAACGTGATTTTCCCATTTAACCTTTGTGTATATGGACACACGATGGCTATGCAAGTACAAGAGTTTTCAGAGAGACCTTGAAAATGACGAAGATAGTTTGCTAATTGCTGGATTTGTATATTATTATTTAAAGATAAAGGAGCAAATGTTGTTGGTTTTGGGGCATCCTATTAAAGAGATTGATTTTCTCTGACAAGTTCGATTAACTTCTCAAGAATTGAGTCAGGAGGTATAAAGTTGCGAGGCATGTTGACACGTCTAGTTTATTTGGAAAACCACGTGGTCTGTGATAGGAAGAAAACCCCTGGAGAAACCCAACTTTTGCTATCCGTATAGATGCGTATTGCGTATTCTGACACTCTTGTAAGTGTTCCGGGGAACACGTACTACGAGCTGCGCATCACACTTTACGCATTACATGTTCATGGAATCAACTAGTGCAAAGTTATAAATACGCATTCCGTACTACGCATTCCGTACTACGCATTACGCAGTACGCACTCCGTACACATGGAATCCCGGCCTTATATCATATACCTATCAAATATATGTCAGGTTGTGCATGTGTGATAATCTAGAGGTAAGGAAACAGCACCCATATTGCTGCCCGGTCCGAGAATCAATATCAGCCATATCAGCCCGGTCCGCAAATCCATATCAAAATCAGCCCGGGTGGCGTTAGGTCAGAGTGATCTCCATTTGCTTACAGGCACGCTAACGAAGATTAACGTCACAAGCGACGCAGTGTCAGAGTAACGAGGTCATTTCAGGGTACCATCCAAACAAGGTTGTTGACGCTTTTAACTTATTTAATTTAATATACTATTAATTTTTAAAAATGATTAAGATAAGATATGGCTCACATAATTAAAAAACAAACTTATTTATAATGGAGGGTATTTTCATCTTCTAGCTCCCAAATTATATATTTTCGCAGGGGAACATCACATTCTTAATATTTCTGTAAACATTTTGACATGTTTAAAAAAAAAAAGATATATTATAAAAAGGTTACAACATGTCATTTTTCATACATAGCCCATATCAGCCCTCGACCCATATCAGCCCTCTGGCCTGCAGCCCTCGTGCTGATATGGGATATAGTATGAACAATGACATGTTATAACCTCTAAGTATCCAATGTCAAATCTGATTGAATAATGTGCATCAGTTACAGAACTGGAATGTGCCACTTATCTCATCCAACACGCATCCTTTTGGGAAACCAGCCACATGTTATCAGATTTTAACAGAGTGTGGTAGCTTCTTTTTCTTACTCACCAACCGCTGCAGCTAGGCAAACTATTGTCACACCCACGAACAGGCCACGAATCATCTTCATCTGAAACCAATGAAATATTTGTTAACACCGGCATTAGTTCGTGATGAAATACAGATTAAATCTATAGTGACTGAATACTTCTACATGGATAAATGTGACATGTCTAATTTCAAACTTACAGAAGATATTTATAATATTAATTACTATACGAACATATCATAGCATGTGGGTTTTATACAAAAAGGCCACGAATCGTTTGCTTTATCTAAAACACAAAACAATTTTGTTATAAAAGTATTAGATATTGATGTAAACACAATAATTTACAGTTAGCTGTTGATTGTATACCTACAAATGACACCTTTCTAATTTAAACCAACATAAAATAACTGTAACATTTATTACTAAATGAACATTCTTATATTCTGTGAGTGTTTATAATATGGTGTCCGAACGAAACAATACCGGAAATACTGAGCATGTACACGGAAAATGTCTGTTTATAATGCATTTGGTTATGACTCAATACAATAACACTTATCTGAATTAATTGGTGATTGGTTAATTTTTAGTTAAAATATATTCGTTTAATGTAGACAGGGGTAGGAAATGACATGACACCCACTATGTTTAAAATGTTGTAAATGTGTGCAGAATGCTTTTTTTTCTAAATATAAGAAGCATCAATGTTACATTTCTTACATGTTTAAATACTGCTCATTCATCCATATTGTATTTTTCATATGATAGAAATATATGAAAGAAAGTTTAGTATGTCAATGTTGCAAAATAAGGTCACTCTAAAAACTGGATTGTTAAAAAGAATGTTAACGTCTCCATTTTCCTTCTATCTTAATTTTCTTCCTGGTTACCCTGTCAAATTAAACTGTAGTATGAACTCAATGCAACGTTTACCTCAAGTCATCACATTTTATTACTGACTTAACGTATGTCTAAGGAAGGATGTATGTGCAGAAGTTAACACATCATGTAAACGTGTTTAATTGAGTCACATCTGCCTATATCTTTCAAGTATCTTGGATTTCTTGATTATTCAATTTGTTATCTTATCTGTTGAACTCTAATAAACGCGCTTACTGAAATGCTTGTCAAAGGTTACCCATGGCCACTTTCGTGATTCGTTGAAAAGGGGTTTCAATTTGACAACTACTCGACTTAAAATTTCTAAAATCGGCCCGTAAAGTATTTATATACGACTTTATAAAAAACAGTGCCCAATTAAGCCCCTGGCCAGTGGTAACTGAAGCGTATCCTGCTGTGACGTACGTGAAGGAATCTCATTATCATAATTTATCATAATCATAATTTAACGCATTTTCCTAACTTTTAAACTACTCATATAAGACAGAAACGGATTACTATTCAACTAGCGATATCATATGCATGGTTACAACGGCCGGACCCTGTTTAATTGGAGTGCATTTTCACTAATGTATAGTATGTTTGTAGCAATTAAGCGCGGAATGCTGTCATAACACATAGATTTAGGCTGTACGCGAGAACACGGAAGTGTTGCTCGCATAAACCCTCTATCCCAACTCACCATTCATGGGACGTTATGTAAGCATTGCGACGTACGGTTAGTTATGTACCTATATGACTTCATTTACACAAAGTACGTCTTTCAGCGATTCAGAAAATGACACATATCACTTTCCATGTCTTCAAGCTCAGATTGCATCATTTATAGTGATGTGGTCGATGTCTTGCCTTACCTGTACGAACCAAGTGACATTGAACTAAAGGAAGACTCTCATGGGAATCTGGGCGAAGACAGATTAAGTAGCACCAATGATTATGATTTCAGTGAGATATTTCATTTTCTGTGCATAGCCTTATTCCAATTCAGTTCCAATTTCAGTATAGTATAGGTGTTACAAAACGAAGGTTTGGCGCCGACCCAGCGATGTGGGCGTGCTTTTGACAGGGGATTTCCATATGGAGAACAGGTTCGTTGGAGTACATTTCTGTAGAGTATCGAATGGTGTATTTGAAGGAGAGTTTTGATCGAATTATGTTGAATAATTGGAAGGTTATATTTGGTTTGTATGTATTAATAAATAAAGTCATCTGGTAGGTAGTATTTCATATACACTGAACGATTGGTTGTTCAAACAAGCGAGACAACATTGCAGATTTATAAACAATATTGTGTATCAATTATAAAATATGACTGTTATTTAAAGTTTGTCTATTAAAATATTCTATATATGATGTAATGTAATGCAAACAAAATTCACTTCACTTTCATATGAATACATGAACTGGTTTTGGTCATCAAGCTCAGTGAAATTTACATGAAGATTGCTCCATTGAACACACATACATATTCGTTATGATTTTACAGATTTATAGACAACGAACATTATCAAATGAATACCATATTAATGCAGACAGACAGACAGACAGACATGTTTATTCAGCATGTAAGGCTCAGTGGCCCATAGTACAGTTGAAATTATATTATAACAGTTTGGTCACGTGACTTTGAAGACGATTTAACATGAGATTTCATAAGGTACATCAAACGTTTTATTAATATGGCAACATTTTGAATGACATCAGCATTTTCTGCATTTAGAAGATTGTACATCGTTTGTTGGTTAACATTAACACATTTAAAAAACTTATTACTGCATTCGGAAAAGGCTTCACAGATTAACAGAATATGATATTCATCTTCAGTTTGACCTGAAGAACAGTATGAACATGTTAAATCGTTCAGAGTATTATTATTTTTCCTAAAGCACTGGATTTTTAAGGCATGTAGAGATATTCTATATTTACAGAAACTTCTTAAAAGTGATTTATCATTAAGGACACTGATGGATTTTTCAGGCCCAAAAACTGATTTACAATAAGAATAATGGCTGAGGAAGGTGGATGAATAAATTGATTAAGACCACTTCTGGATAAAAATGTCTTTTATACGTTGCTTAAACATTGACAAAAATACATGTTTGTCCCCAACATCTTGATTTATCCAAACATAAGAAAAGCCATTTAAAAACAATATATTTCTTACATCGGCAGCCCATGAGTGCTTTCCACGATTATCTAAAGATAATAACGTTTGATAACATTGATGCGGAAATCTGTATTCGGGCATTCTTATAAGTTTAATCCAAAATTTTATGACTCGCATTTGACTTTCAATATGCATATGGTAACGGCCTGTTTCACCAAGCATGGCCTTATTATTGCACATCTCATAAATGAAAACGAAATGGATAAATAAATAGTAAATAGCTTGATAGCCTTTACGTTTCGTTTCAACACACCAACACAGAATTCTCAGTTTAGCGTACCATATAGATGTTTCTTCCAGATCAAGGGGAGAAGTGTTGTTATAGCAAATTAGTTTACGCAATTAAGCTGAACAAAGTCAAAGAAGCTGAGTAGATGAGAAGGCCTACGAAGGGGGAGACAAATAACAAGTTTACTGGACCGATTCAATTATATAACAAATGGCATGTTGGTGACCGGCATGTCATATATGTTTATTGTCAAACGTCCTGTTTTGGTGACACAAAGCTGATTAAAACATGTTTTCTTGTTAACCCTCAATATGCTATGTACATAGTCTTGAGTGAAATAAAGTTCTGCACTGATCATAATAGAAAATGCACATTAACACGACATTCAGTCTAGATATTATCAGCGCATGATAGTAAGGGACATATATTAAACTAATGGAATTTAGGAATAGGATGAAAGCTTTGTATTCCGTAGAGTTTTCTTCGTCGATGGAACCCATTGAAGAACAAGAGAATTAGTGAGCACAGCTCACTCATGATACCCCCGCTTTTAACATTGGTCAAAGAGAAATGTTTGAAAATAGCAAAAGGGCATCAATGTTTAAACTTTTGTATGAACAGACCATTATATATAAGTATTTTTATAGCAGAGTAGGTATTACACTTGTAAGCATGTTTAAGAAGTAAAAGTTGAAAAATTTGAAAAATGGCATTAAATATGCAAATGAGGGTATGAAACATACAAATATGCAAATGCGGGTATGAAATATAAAAATGACAGATGTACACATCAGTGGTTTCGTAACATTTGAACAATTAGTGTCTGAGTTATGAGTGGAACAAAAAGTGTGAATGGCGAAGATGGAAAACAGAGAAAATTTGCATAAATTATGCAAATGAGGGTATGAAACATTCAAAAGGCAGATGTACACATCGTGATGATTATATGTATCAAGTTACAAGACATTTGAACAATTAGTATTTTAGTTATGAGTGGAACAAAACCTGTGAATGGCAAAGTCGAAAAACGGAGAAAATTTGCATAAATTATGCGAACGAGGGTATGAAACATACAAAAGGCAGATGTACACATCGTGATGATTATATGTATCAAGTTACAAGACATTTGAACTGTTAGTATTTGAGTTATGAGTGGAACAAAAACTGTGAATGGCAAAGTCGAAAAACGGAGAAAATTTGCATAAATTATGCAAATGAGGGTATGAAACATACAAAAGGCAGATGTACACATCATGGTGATTGTACATATCAAGTTTCGTAACATTTGAACAACTGATTTCAGAGTTATGAGTGGAACAAAAACCGGACGGACGCACGGACGCACGGACGGACGCACGGACGGACGCACGGACGGACGTGCTGACCGCTATATACCCCCGACTACTGCGGGGGGTATAAAAACATTTCGTTGTACGATTACTGATTGAGGATATACGACGATATACATAAGTTTTCAAGCTCATGATGAAAACAGGTTCGTCATTGGTCACATTGTAGGATGCTATTCGCATGTGAAATACTTGCACTATCATTACAATGTATAAAACTGATTATGTGTACTTTTGTTATTTACAAAATGATATAGATATACGCTGCATGTATGTTTTCTTGGAGAGCGCTCCATAAGTCATTGGCAGGTTTTACATTACCATGTAAAACCAAAAAGATCATGATTATTAGTAGTATTTGTTTCGATCAAAAGAAAACGCTTGAAAACAATCTTCAGGGAAGTGATCTGAACACAGACGTGAGGCGCTACCACAAAGCTCTCTTCGCTCGAACAAAATTGATAACCAGGATTCCTCGAAAGAATATAC
Organism: Gibbula magus; assembly: GCA_936450465.1. Classification (NCBI taxonomy): domain Eukaryota; kingdom Metazoa; phylum Mollusca; class Gastropoda; order Trochida; family Trochidae; genus Gibbula; species Gibbula magus. The sequence goes on along the minus strand of OW388290.1, from coordinate 44,091,731 downwards.
AGCAGAACAGCGGTGTGGCATTGTTGCAAATTGTAGATATAACAGATCGACTGACTGATTCCCCAGTGTTTGCCATGATAAATAGTAAGCGAACGTCACTTCCGGTTACTGTCCAACCCTCTAAACCCCCCAATTTCCGTTTGTCGCTGGCCGGTGAAAAGCAGACGATAGTAATGCAATGTTTAAGTCGTTCTAGTTTAATATAGGAACAACACATTATTTTTTGGGTCTCATTTTTTACAACATAGTCTAATGGACCAATTGCAGATAAGAATTCAATAGACAATAATATATTTCGGCATTCCTTTAAATTATTGTAAGTGTTTGATATGAACTAAAACTATGGAAACAGGATTCTTCAACAAACAAAAGGCCCACGATTGGAGATTCGGTGTTGAATCACTTATCAAAAGTCTACTGTCATTTATGCAGTATTGAAACGAAATTAACATCAAGTCTTTTGACCAAATGCAATAGGATATTGAATGAAACTAATGTGCTTCTGTTATCATTATTTCAGACAATAAAGGTTGACATCATCGGTTTGCCTTTAATCTGATCTTAATATAGCACTAAATACATTTGTCAAATTCCAATAAAATATTATTTAATCACAGATACGAGTTCCTAAATATAATTTGTCACTGATATATTTCACATTGGCAGTTCTACAGACATTGACACATCATCTCATATAATATATCTCCGACATCATCATCCTATTGTTCTCTAACTCCATTATATTGCAGTAATGGACAGATGCCCACCACGTAATTTTGTAAGTAAATGTATACACTAATATTTCTATAACTGTAAATGTGTTAAAACAACAATAATTCTATTGTGATTAAGTAATTTAATTTACTCGTATCTCTCCCTTCCTTAACCATGACGGCCTCCACTCCATTATTTATAAAGAATGGATAACTACTTGGAGCCACAGGGGTCACGTCCTCAAAAATCCTATTTTCATCTCCTGATCCAGTACCAACACTTCTAGAAAGCTGAAATGTTATGTACAGACTCCCTGGTCAATGGGGATTCGAACCTGTAAATTTTGTGACCCCGGGACCCCAAATAGAGCCACCAGGGCCACAGCCTTAAAATCCTTTTTTGATCTTTTTCTTTTAGAACCAAAAGGTCTAGAAAACTGAAATGTTGTTTACAGACTCCTTCCCCAATTGGGTCTCTAAACTGTAGATTTGGAGACCTCATGATACAATGGTATTCTAAACTGTAGATTTGGTGACCCCGTGACTCCAAATAGATCACGACCTAAACAACTATTTCATCTTCTTCTCCAGTAAGAAAAGGTCTAGAAAGCTGAAATGTTGTGTACATTTCCATGGACAAAAATGATTCCAAATTGTAGATTTGGTGACCCTGTGACCCCATGTATTGGGGTCACAGGGGTCACAACCTTGAAAACCTATTTTCATCTTCTTACCAAAAATCCTAGAAATAGTGTGTACCGACTCCTTGGTCAGTTAGGATTCTAAATTGAAGCTTTGACCCTATTTCATCTTCTCCATGAAAAGCCATAGCAAGTTAAAAAGTTGTATGAAGCTCCTTAGCCAATTGGAAATGTTAATAATAACACTAATTGTAGAATTGGTGACCCTGTGATCCCAAATATGGGTCACAGGGGTCACGACCTAAAAACCTGTTTTCATCTTCTTCCCAAGTACTAAAGTACTTGAAATGTGTTATAACTGTAATGAATTCTCCTTGGAAATTTACATTTTTAAATTTATTAAGTTTATTGTGTAACGATTGATGAGCTACAGAGCCAGTGGCTCTATTTTTTGTTACATGTATATCGCCTTGTCATGTGACAATATCATCTGTGGGCGATAGTTATATCCCCTCTCCGTCATCATAGAGATATGGCATGGCAAATATTTTGCTTACTCTGCTGATGTTGGCTGCTTAAGCTTGAAAGCCTGTTAATATGCTTGTATGAATGGCCCAAATGACCAAATTGCTGATGATACATCGCGAACGTACAAATTATCAAAGTCGCATTTGCTTTTTTGTCAATGTCAATATAGTGTGAAGTGTGCTTTAACTGGAGTTGACTGTTCTTATATCCCCAATGTAGGTAGAGCTGTGACGTTGATTAGAGAAATAATGGGAAGTGAGGTTTAAATGTATATGTAAATTTAATGTTGACCTCCCGAGTCTATGGATTCCGATGTCTTTCGATGTCAATGGTTTTCGCCATTTTGTAATCCCAGAAGACAAAACTCAAAACACCTGTCAGAGCAGAGCATCTTATCAAAGGTGAAATTACAAAATCCATAGTCAGGAATGGATCCGTCGTCGGTCGAATGCAGCATTCATTGTGAATAATGCCAATTCGTGCAATGGACCAATTGAAAGTAAGCGTTTTTTAAATTGGTAATATAGAGTGTATGATTCAGTATATACTAATGCGTTTCTCTTTTGAAATAATATGAACGAATGATCAAAAGGGTAAACCAATTCCTGAGATGTTAACATGTAAAGATCAACATACGTTTCGACAACAATTCACGCATATTGAAATACATGTTCACACACGCCACGTCTTTAAACAGTAAATGTTACAGCTTAGGGTCCAAAAATCTACTTATCACATCAGTCGTTAGAGAAATCTTGTATCTACAACATGAAATATGATAATATATAATTTTCATTTTATGACAATCCGATGACATTTGGTTTCAAAGACAAGCATAACTCCGATTAACGCGTGTCAATAGAATGACGTCATATAAACTGAATTCCCTTTACTGTAACAAACGACAACAAAGGTTTCCAAAGCACAACGACTTGTCAATGGCCATAGCAAACTATGAAAATCTCGTGCTTCTTCGTCCCTTTTCGCATAAAACTCATTGTGACGATCATTATATTTACATGTTTCTTAATGTCCTATTAATGTACACATTATTTACATTTTATCGGTTAATTGACATGTTTATTCTGATTATACCAGTATGCCATGATACATATTTATATATTTTCATTGATTATACAATTCAAGCAAAATACCTAGTTCGGTAAACTTTTCTTTTCAAAATCTGTACTACATAGACCACAATTCTTTGCGCTTGAAAATAAAAGACTTAAGCTTGATCTATATTCATACTAGAACACACCTCTACTAATACCTGCGATTTCTCCACTTATTTTGAGTTGAAAACATCGGCGACAAATTAAGTGTATATATTTCAATGAGAAATCAACATATCCGATGACTCTTTAATTTTGATAACTTAAATATTTTGTCCATCACTTAAGAAATCCTCACATTTAGGAACAGTAATGAATAACTAAGACGCAATGAAAATATTAAAGGTTTACCGAGCAATATTATTTGCTATTCCAAACAAACACATTTAACGGACAGATAAACAACATATAAAGAGTATGCCTCCACCGTTAAAATGAAGAAATATACTCACATTGTTAGAACCCCGACCATGTCTGCCTATACAAGGAAGAAAATTACATCAACACGAAACAAACACGGATGTAGCTGTTGTATGGCCTGCATGAGTATTTATAAGATCAAACCGTGATAAAGATTTCACACAGTTTACGTAGGAATAGTTTGATAATTTTGACCCACTGATTACTCCACGGCGTGCCTAGAGAGTCTACAAGATGGTGTACATCACCCATTCATTTGGGAAGGGGGGAGTCCATCGAAATCCTATTAATTAATTATAAACGAGATTGTTTAAAGCTATAAAGCAACAACTGTTTTAACAAAGTGTGCAACTGCTTATTCTAAGTGGTGCATTGGATCAGTCCCTGTCGTCTTGCTGTCAACGTAATCCCTCTGTGTCCAGTCAGATGTAATCTTGGAATGTCTCTCTTCACATATTTATGTTCAACAGCTAAATGTTCTCATTAAATTGACTTACATTATTGGGATAAATGCCATATTATCCAGTACTATACACCTGATCTAATAATCGTTCCACCTGTCAAAAAAGCCATCGGGACAATCAGTTTCAATAATATCGATATATATTTCGCATTCTTGGTTATAAATACTTTTACTTGAGTAACACGTATCATGCAATTAGCTACTGTAATTCTCTCGTGAGTTTAGTGCTCGAATAAACATGTTTTACACGAGTCAACAATACTTTCTATCGTTTCTTCATATAGTTAAATGTAACCATTAGTATATATGTCAGACAAGTGAATACAGGGATTATATATGCAAGCCGTCTCTAAATCACAGATAGACCGCAAACATTAGTTATTGATGTTTAAACTAATTTCTTTTTAAAATCTCAGACATTTACCAACAGAAACTTCACATAATCTTAGAATTTCAACACTAGAAATATTTCACACCAAGGTCGGGGATCGAACCATTGTCATTTCGGTTTGTAAGTGTGAGTGTAAGTTGTAAGTGTGCATACCATTAGGCTACGAAGCCAGTTGACATTCTAATGTTTTTTTCAAGACCAATTGAATACACTATTTCATTGCCTGGGGTAAAATTGACAGTTTCTGCATTACTTATTTTCAATAATGTAATATTACGTTTTATGTGCTAAAAGTCATGAAAATATTGAAAATTGTGTTGCGTTTGGGAGAACTTTGATCATGTTTACATTGGTCGAGCAGTTAAGTGTGCATGCGTGCGCGAAAGTCAGGAAGTGCACGTGAAAATGCTGTATATGTGGCGTGGTTATACGCGGCGTAGGCTGAGATGACACATTTGTATGAACTGTTAACTTGTATGATAAGTATTGAATGGAAACATTTTCGCAGTGTTGATTAATAGAGCTAATTATTACTGAAGATTCTTTTTTAAATGAACCTCAAATGATTTGAAACGGTGCTGCTTTAAAATGAAACCATTTTGCCCGTGTCATTTATAGAGGGGTGGGGGTATTTTTTTCAAAAGTTTATTCTTCAGGTTTCTCCTTAAAATTATATATCCCTCAGTTAATAAGCCGGTCAAGGTACGAATACGACGTCTTGGTGCAAGTAGATAGACTTCAGGGTGGGTGAGGTAGAGCAGATAGACCTTGGGCTTGCACCAAGACCTCGTCTTCGTACCTAAACCTTTACGTCAAGTACAATGGTGATAGGTCGTCTTGTGATGAGACTTGTTACTCAATAAATTTAACTCCCCCCAGACCATCTAATTATGAATTCTGGTAAAAAAAGGTAAAAACGCAATTGGAGAGATTTGAGAAGCACATTGATTACCAAATAAGTACCACTACATTAACACTAGAAACTGAATTGATACAATAAATTAAGCAATAAATGGTTATAGAGTTAAAATGATATAAACATAATTGAACATCCCTCAAACATATGTGTAGAAAGTACAGAAAACATCGATATACATCGCATTCAAGCAAAACAATATATCATGGTAATAATCAGTTTGTCTTATTTCGCATATTCTACTCACAAGCACCCTACACGATTATATCTATTTATATCAACAGGAACCTCTACATCAATGTTATTACAACTTACCGCACATAGTATTACAATTTACCGCACATTTGATCTGAACAATTTACTGCACCCCCTATTACAAATTTACCTCACTTATGTTTATTACGTTTTACCGCGTTTATTACAACTAACGTCGTCGTAACAGTGTGTGCGTGAAATGTGTCTTAAGTGTTAGGACAAGACGACCTAAACAGGGAAGTAAACGTGTATACGTCTATAGACATTATCAGGGACCATCAGACTACTAATCTATATTTCACAGCATTTCCGCCACCAATGGAGACAGAGTGAAGGCAGGCGTGTAATATTTAATATCCTACTCCAATTGCCACACAGCGTGTATGGCCTCATCTAACACCACGTGTTCAACAGGATCTGGATGGCGCACTATCCTATGGCAGATCGCATAATGTTACAGTGAGTCTCACTCTCACAGCGTACACCAAACTTGTTTCGGTTCAAAACAAAACTACTGTACTGCATTTACTGTGATCATTCCGGATGTTATTTAATTACCTTCTTCAAAAATAAACAAGTGCATTCCAAAAGTTCTGTCATTCGTTGCGTTTTTTTAGCATTATTACATGTTTTATGTCGATCGTTAATTAATGTTCATTTGCTTTACCTCTGTTGCGGAAATGTCGGCAGAAGGCTTTACAATTCAAATAATGTTTGCCAAATCCACGAATACGATGTCTAAAACAATCAATCATTAGACCTTAAATAACTTCCGGCATTTGCATTACGTTTCAGTTTAGATATCTACACTGAAGAGAAAAAAAATATCTTAGTGTGAACAATAACATTTTAGACAATTTAATTACGTTAAGACTAAAATAAAACGGATAGTAGTTGTATGTCAATATTGAAACTGTTCACACGATGTGTATTTATTGTGTTTTTTTGTTTACTGGACCAATATGACCAATTTGCCTTTTGAGTTACAGGTAGCTCAAGATTTAAAATTCGTTGTATGTCCACCATTTTGATTGTGTCAGCCACTTGTTTATAAGGAATTTTCTGCCAGATTTCACCAAAAAAGTTAGCATTGACTTTATATGAATGTAAGTGTTACCTCTTTCTAGATTCTAAATCAAAAGTATGAATGTAATGTATACAGTGCTAAGTCAGGCATGTTCGAGTATTGGAGATAACTATTGTATATTACATATTTGATAAGCCGGGTTGTGTTTACATATGCTGATCACTAAGTGTTTATTCATGAATGAGTCAAAGACTAGTTGCAGTATATAGGTTAATACACGTTACATTTACCATCAAAATGGGACCAACTGTTAACACAAACCATCAATTTGTTAATCTGGGCGATAAGATCATTCCAAAAGGTATATTACGTAAATTTATTTTCCACATATAGATATATCTCGTGAGGTAGAACTTTTTTATATTTTCACTCGTGGCTGCGCCACTCGTGAAAATATAATCCTTCTATCTCACTCGATGAGAAAAACATGGTGTTAGTCAAGAAAAGACAAATATCCTCTCTCTCTCTCTCTCTCTCTCTCTCTCTCTCTCTCTCTCTCTCTCTCTCTCTCTCTCTCTCTCTCTCTCTCTCTCTCTCTCTCTCTCTCTCTCTCTCTCTCTCTCTCTCTCTCTCTCTCTCTCAGTATGCCTCTCTTTCTCTCTGGGGTTCTCGTTTACTATCTCTTCACCCTCTCTCTCTCTCTCGGAAGATATAGGAAGACGCCTCCTTGTCACAATCATACACATTAACAACGCACAATGATTATATGGTTTTATTGCAGGATATGAAGCTATGATAACAATATTTAAACAATACATACAATACATTTAGAACAAGTGTTTGCCACTCACATGACAATGTCCCCATTAACATTGAGGTTAGTAAGGCACATCATTTGGTCAAATGTCATAGTCACCTTGAAAATCGACTCGTGTCTGCGTCATCCACCAATATAGGCTGTCAGAAAATATTAAGACATTATGTCCAAACGGGTATGAGGTATCGCATGGTGTCGTGGTGACCTTGACTGGTGTCTGCATCCTCCATCAATGTAAGCCGACACCAAATTTAAAGACTTTAGATGCAACACTTCATGAGATATCACTTAACAAGAAATGTGACGTACATACGGACGTACAGACGCCGCTGAATACATACAAAGTTCCTCCCACCCTGGCATTTTCCATAGCGTTGCATGTTAATTAACCGTTGCAAGAATAATTTCCATAATTTAACTGTATGTAAAATGGTTATCAAATATATACCAACAGATAGTATATCACTTTAGCTACATACACATACTTTCCATGTTAGTTTCCGTTGTCTTCATATTAGCAAAGCATATACATCATACGTCAATAATGTAACATGACGGCCAATGGGACATGCAGGTGTGAACATATTTGAATTAAAAATAGAGTTTTGATACATTCCAAAGCTCTTAACTACAAGAGGATGACGTTAAAGTAAGGTAGAATAGTTAAATCAATTATTGGAAAAAACGAAGGGGAAACAAAATCAATGAATATGACAATATCAACCTCGAGAAAGGACAACGTGTATCCAAAATTTAAAATGAGAACGCATGCACATATACAAGAATACATATTTATATTTGTCTTAGATGTTAAATTTAGCTGTTTAAAGGTGCATCCGTTGTGTTGTTGGGGGTCACGTGCCACACTCTATAAATGGTATTATTTTATCTAGAAGTACTCACTGTTGCCGGAAATTACACTTTTGATGATAGTCGACTCAATATAGTTGCAATATAACATTATAAGTAGTGTATTCTGATCGAAAACCGGACAATGTAGCGCGATTGATATGCGTCAATGAGTCAAACGTAATTTTGTAAACTTATTTACCACAGACATAAATCCAAATTTGAGTTGATAATGTTCAAACGGTCATATAACTACTATACATGTAAATTGAACATGTCGTTACAGTTTCTACACATGTAAAATGACATTGCTCGATTTTAATTGGAAACCAGTAATCATGATATGTTTGACTATTGGCGATGAACATGCAAGTTGAGTCGAACTATTTGAACTGAAATCAGCACATATGGTATGATGGCACGTATTCAAGCCCCAAACATATTATGAAACACGTTTGATGCACCTTTAAACTCATCTCAAAACATAATTATCAAGTCAAACATTTACTTTGTAAGCCAAAATAGTTACAACGATATAACTTCCAGTCTTCCTAGACTTTCACAGTTGAGTCTCTAGTCTCAATTTGTACTGTTAGCAACAAGGAACATGTCTGTCAAATGTACTTAACGCAAAAATAAACTATTTACATGAACTACAAGTTCTTCGACAAGACATTTATTCTTTCAATGATTTATTGTATATTCAGCGAATTTCAACGAACATAACAAATAAAAACACGAAAACTAATATAACTGATAACACATGTATAATGAAAAATAATATTGGAAAGCACATTAAAAAGGCAATTCATTAAATTTAAAATCTACTCAGTTGAAAAAGAAGAAAAAACGAAGCTAGTGATAGTAAGCTATATACCAAGATTCAGCCCATTTTATTTCATGGATTTAAGATATGGAGATAAGTTAACTTTTAGCCTGTTAAAATACTTTAACGTAAGCTCAATGACACCTAGTTGCATGCTATCTGGTGAAGTGTGACAGATTTCCGAGTTTCAGACTTTTGTCTGATATTTCTTCTCTAGGTTGATCATGATCAAGCATATGTTGTGAGAGCTTCATGTCCATGCTTCTAGTATTGTATGTATCAAGAACTTTATCAATGAGGTCTTTAATATTCTCCTATCAAATATTGTGCCTAAACTGCTCTAATTTGCCATTGTCACAAATCAATTTACGCTTATGTCACATAACAAATAAATCATTCAAAGCTTTATATGATACGCTCGTACATAACGAAGGAACCCAACTTAAATGACAGAATTGTTGAAGAAGTAGACAAGACTGAACAATCTTTAATTTAATTGTTTGTACCTTATAAAACATATCGTATTAAACAATACCCATACCTACATAATGCAATATAAGCATCTATACTCAAGAAATGGAAATTTCTGAAGTAAACCAATGTATCTTTCAACTCTGAAAGGATACGAAACCTTAAATCCTGGCATGAAGCCATCGGTCAACTATATTCTGCCATCAGTATCAAACTTTGTTTCATTCCTCTACAACAATCTCGTACCAAAATAAACTCTTATCTCATTGAGCTCAATGAGTGTAACAACATGAAACTTGACCTCATGGTCTGCAACATTCTGACACAAACGTTACACTTTTATCTCTGTCATTCTGCATCAATATCAACCATTTCTTTCGGTGATCCACTAGGCGCTAGTATCACTATATACACTTGTTTCAATGGTCCCCACACTGGTGCCGGAAGCGCCACCGCCTTTTCTCTGAGGGACCAGTTCCATCTTCAAGATTCCCCTGTCGGTCTTCTTGCAGCAAAGGTTCGTCCAACTCTGTCTGACCTCCTGGTTACGAGCCGTGAAGAAGAGGAAGATCAGGAACCCTTGGGTGGAGGCTGTCACACAGAAGATGTACTGGAAGATCACCTTTGCTTCAGCCACTGCCAGGAATCCAAACACCCAGCTCAGACCTGGGGAAGAGTCATATGAACGTTTTAAATGATTCCCAAGTTCGATGCCCTATTAACATTTCTAATAATATATACGTACATGTAGTTTGATGTCCGAGTAACTTTTCATTCCTCAAAGTCGGGACAAACATTATTTGTAGAAAGTGGAGAGTTACTAGTACATATTCTAAACAATATTACACATTTTAAATTTTAAACACTACATGTTCCAAATCTTGGGCGATATGTGCATCGCTCAAATGTGAATATTATTTGAGCGAGAGAACAATAAAATAAGTCGTCACAAATGAAACTAAATTTTACTTACCAAACAATACAAAGCAGAAAAAGGAGATCCGGGCATTCAGCATGTTTCTCTTGTGCTCAGTATTCTTCTGTCCAACTTTCCTCTGTTTGCACATACTGTGTATAATCATAAGATAGAAGACCAAGTTACAAAGGACGATAATGTAGATGGGAATAGCGAAGGCGTAGAGAGATGTGGTCCAAGACATCCAGCAACTGAAACATACAATACAATATATCGATAGAGAGACTTACAACTTCGTCAGTATGTGTATGCAGAACATGCGAAAAACCATCATTATGGAATTGACATTACAAAAGTCAATCACGATAAATACTCGATTGTGATTGGTTCATTAACGGGTTAAAATGACGTGAAATGTCAACCCGAGCAACAATGCATGCTATGTGAAAAGAATGGCGATTTACAAGTCACGCATTTTAGATTTGACAGCGAACAAGTAGTTTCTGAAGTAATCATTCACGTTATCTTTGGGGACAAAAAATCTACAGTTATAATAAACAAATATAAAGGATAAACCGCTCCACATGTGGTTTATAATCTGATATGTGGCAGGCTAAAGTAAATTTAACAGTCACCTGATCTTGGAAGAATAAAACACCGTTTGCACTCACTGTGATTCTCTTCCCCGGTAGAGATCGACATCTATTGCTAATAAGATGGTCACTGGCAGCATAGGAAGACCTGTGAATAACACATTTACAAATATGTGTAATTGAGTGATATTCATGTTGTACTGTCTAACATGATATCATAACAAACAAGTAATCGTCACAAACGTGACCATATCCCCCTGAGTATTCTGTGCCGATGACTTTGATTACAGATCTACTGTTACGTGGTGGTGTCGAACCAAACCCAGGCCCGGAAACACGTCAGAAACAACTTAAACTGACAGGAGCAAGCGACCAGAACCCCGATGATAAGTCTGAGTTCGAGAGACTTATGGATGAATTACAGAAGATAAACATCAAAGTTGACAACGTACAAAGCACTCTCTCCCAACGTCTAGATAAACTCACGGATTCTGTGGGTACAGTTAAGAAGTCAGTTGATGATCTAACAACCAAATGTGCAAAACTCGAAGAAGAAAACAGTTCGTTGAAATCTGATGTTTCAGATCTCTCAGACAAGTTAGATTACCTGGAAAACCAAGGCAGGAGGAATAATCTTATTATCCACGGTGTCCCTAAATCAAAACAACACGAAACCTGGAGTGACTGTGAAGATTCAGTGCGGAAGATATTTCGTGAAACGATGAACATTGATGACTCTCCTATCACCATTGAAAGAGCACATCGGGTTAACCGTGGTAAATCCATCATCATAAAGTTACTGGATTTTAACATGAAAACCGAGATATTACGAAATGCGCGAGAACTCAAAGACACTGGTATCTATATTTCAGAAGACTTCTCTTTTAAAGTTAGACTGATCAGAAAAAAACTCAAAACTATAATGGATACTGAAAGAGAAAAGGGACGAAGATCAAAACTAAGATTTGATAAACTGGTATTTGACGATGGAGAGGTGGTGAGCTGGAGTACCCGTGAAGACAAAGCTGTTTTCTCCAAGAAAGGTAACAGTCATCACTCTGAAAACTCAACTCTGACCTAGGACAGGGGCCGGCCTCAGCATGAGGGAGTTATCTCCCTTTTCACATGGAATGTACAGGGACTACAATCTAAATTGTCCAAGCCTGACTTTTTAAATTATTGCTCACAATTTGATATTATAGGATTCCTGGAGGTGTGGAGCAATGTAAACAAAGATTTATTGCAGAACAATTTTCCAAATTACAGTATTCATTACAACCTGAGAGATTATAATAATAAAGGTGGGGTTGTGGTTATGATTAAAAGCCAATTGAATGTTGGTGTGAAGAAGATTATCACTATATACAGTGACTGCATTTTTGTTGTTCTGGATGCAACCTTTTTCAATATGGATAAAGATGTTTTACTGGGATATGTTTATATCCACCCAGAGACCTCCTCTACTGTGACTGACACTAGAGATAAGAAGGGTATTGAATACCTCGACAGTGTTATTTTCGATTTGAAGTATCATTATAATGAATCACATATTATAATTTGTGGTGACCTTAATGCCAGGACAGGTTTGTTAATGGATTACATATTTCCTGATAAAGCAGATTTTATTCCAGAACTTGATGGTGTTAATGATATTATTGATCCATTCGACACTCCACGCTTCTCGAGAGATTCAGAAATAAACAATTATGGAAAGGAACTTATAAATCTTTGCTGTAGTTATGGAATTCACATTGTGAATGGCAGATCAAAAAGTGATGCACATGGAGCATATACATGTACTGCAAACAAAGGATGTAGTCTTGTCGACTATGTATTGTGTTCTACTCATTTATTCAATTCAATTTGTGACTTTAGTGTGTGCACAAGAGTTGAATCTGACCATTTCCCTACTGTTTGTGAGTTAAATTGTTTATTCCAGAGGACTGTCAAATTAGATGATTATCAAACAATAGCACTTCAGAAGTACAAGTGGAGACCTTCCCATGCAGACAAGTTTAACTCTAGTTTACATGCAAACTTACACTCATTGCCTCTTGATGAGTTTCATGACATAGCTGCAGATAATCCTTGTTTAGGTGCGAAATTGTTAACTGATATTATTCAAGAAACCGCATCTTCCTGTGGAATGAACTCAAACTCTGTGAAGAAACTGGATAATAATAATAACCAATGGTTTGATCAAGAGTGTGAACAATTGAAACATAACAAATATGAACTATTGGACAGATTTCGCCTGTCTGGAGATATGTCATATCTTCAGGACTTTCATAAAACGAGAAATAAATTCCGTGAACTTTGTCGCCACAAGAAGGAGGAATATACAATTTCTATAATCAATACAATATTATCAGACTTTTCCAGTGGTAATAGAGTTAAATCATTTTGGTCTCATGTGAGACATTTTAGTAGCGCTTCATGTAAATCTGTACCATTGATTGACTGTTCAGAATGGGTTGAGTATTTTAAAGATGTTTTAAATATTCAAGATGTTCATATTGATGAAGATTTTCTATCTTTTACTAGAGATTACATTGTGAATCATAATGCGCAAGGAGTTGTTTGTGAAACCTGTAATGATGATGATATCAATAATATTGTGAATAGGGAAATAAGTATTGATGAGGTTGCTTTCGCTCTAGCTAGTTTACGGCCAAATAAAAGTCCAGGACCAGATGGGATACCCCCGGAGATGTTTAAGGGTAATAAGCTCGTTTTGCAGTCATATTTATGCATATTATTTAATGCCATTTTTAGATCAGGGAAATTTCCAGATCAGTGGTCACTTAGTATTATATTTCCGTTACATAAAAAGGGCAGTATTCACCAAGTAAATAATTATCGTGGTATCTCTCTCATGGATATTTGTGGCAAGGTTTTTACTTCCATTTTGAACAAGCGTTTAAAAGAGGTTGTCGACGTGTTAGATTTGTACCCAGAGTGTCAAGGCGGCTTCCGTAAGGGATACTGTACCGTGGATAGTATTTTTACACTCCAAAGTGTCATACAGAAATATCTGTCCAAAAAAGGAGGTAGATTTTATTGTATGTTTGTTGATTTTCGTAAAGCATTTGATTCGGTAAATAGAGATCTTCTATGGTTTGTTCTGTTATCTAATAGTATCCATGGCTCTATGTTTAATATTATTAGAGATATGTACTCAAAGACAAAGGCTAGTGTTAAGTTAAATAATTTAAAGGTGTCGGAATACTTTGATTCTATGAGTGGAGTTCGGCAAGGCTGCATTTTAAGTCCTTTATTATTTGCTTTGTTTGTTAATGAGTTATATACTGAAATATCTACTATTGGAGACAGGGGCGTATTTATTGATTCAGAGTTCATGGAATTGTATTTGCTATTGTATGCAGATGATTTATGTTTGTTTGGAGATTCTGTCATTAGTCTTCAGAGAAAGATCAATGTATTATATAATTTTTGTAAGAAATGGGGTTTGTCTGTAAATTTCCAGAAAACAGAGGTTTTAGTCTTTAGGAATGGTGGCAAATTGAGACGGTATGAATCATGGTACTTTGGTGAACATAAGTTAGCCATTTCTTCATACTACAATTATTTGGGTTTATTGTTTTCAAATAGACTCTCATGGTCTAAATCCGTCCAAAATCTGGTAAATAAAGCGAATAATGCTTTGTCCTCAGTTAAAATTTTTGGTAGGAGATTAAAAAATGTTTCCCCAGCTATTTTGTTTAAGATCTTTGATTCTCAGATAAAGCCTATCATTTTGTATGCTTCAGAGATATGGGGTTTTCAGCAATGGCATGTTGTTGAACAGTTTCATATTAGATTTTGTAAGTATGTGTTGGGTGTAAGTTATAAATGCTCTAACGCTGCTGTATTGGCTGAATGTGGTAGAAACTATATTTTTGGTGATACCTTATTACGTGTTGTAAAGTATTGGTTTAAACTTTTACATTTTCCTAGGGATAGATATCCGAAGCAATGTTATATTATGTTACATAATTTTGATAAAGTTGATAGGAAAACTTGGGTATATTTTGTTCGGAATATTCTCTTCTCTTGGTTTTGGTTTTGTGTGGGAAGCTCAAGGTGTTGGTAATGAGGAGCAATTTTTTAAAGAATTTCATGTAAGAATCAGTGACTGTCACAAGCAATTAATATTTTCGGAAATGCACAAATGTACATCGCTAGATCTTTATTCAAATATCAAAACTGTATTTTGTATGGAACCTTATTTATTTTTTGTGAAATCTAAAGATGCCAGGCGCAGAATAACAATGTTTAGAATCGGTGCACTTCCAATATACAAAAATACCGGTAGATTTGATGGACTTCCAAGGCACCAACGACTTTGTTATATTTGTAATGATAACTTTGTAGAAAATGAATTTCACTTTCTATTAGAATGTAAAGTTTATCATGATTTGCGCTGTAAATATTTCAAAACATTACCGTATCATATTGATCAGCAATACCTTTTAAATATTTTACAATGTACTAATTATTCAATAACAACAAACTGCTCTAATTACATAAAGGAAGCATTGTTACTACGAACTCAGTATACATGACTGTCAATTGCCACTACCATGTAATCACATGTTTGTTAATTTTGTATTGTACGTGGGCCTAAGGCCTTTTACGAAATAAACTTGATTGATTGATTGATTGATTGATTGATGGACACTGTTTCTACAAGTAATTAGATTTTCATGTTTGATTCAATTGTTATTATATGAGGCTAAAGAAGTCTAAAAACTGCTCAAAAGTCTCGTGTTGACCTTGAAAATGAGGTCAAGGTTACACAAATCGACTCGTATCTGCGTAGTCTCCAAATCCAGACTGGTACTAAATTGGAAGACTATAGGTGCAGCAATTCAGGAGATATCGTGCTAACAACATTTTTAAAAATGTTCAATGTCTCGTAGTGACATTGAAAATGAGGTCAAGGTCACCCGAATCAACATCTGTCTGCGTATTTGCCTAATGAAGACTGGGACTAAATTTGAATATTATAGGTAAGGTGGTTCATGACATTTTAAAAACTTGTTAAAGTTTCGTAGTGACCTTGAACATCTGAGACACTAGGTGCAACGGTTCATGAGATATCGTGCTAACAAGAAATGTGATGGACGTATGTACGCACAGACGTACGGACGTACATATGTACGGAGCTGTTTACCATGTCCCCTGCTCCGCGCTTCTGCACAATTAATTATGTGCTGAAAAATAAGTGATTGTAACTTGATTTGTTAAGCAAATCCATTGATATTCCTTTCAGATGATATAACATTCTGAAATGGTCCATCTCTATCGTATTGTACTGTTACAGATGTTGAATGATCTCATAAAGTCTCTTTTGACAGGAACAGCCAGAATAAATCTCCCATAAATGGTACAACTTTAAAAGCTTTGGACGAACGTAGTGACAAAAAACAACCAATTAAACGGAAAGTGCAATAACTTTGAACGTACCCCAGGCTGGAACCCCACTTTTCCACATGTAGTGGGGAGTGATTGCTCCTGCAGTATACACTTTCACCAGCAGCAGGTAATGCAGAACAGCCTCGGCCAACATCCACAGGAAGGACGCCATGATGAAGTAGTGGAGAAGGGCAGCAACCATTATACAGCCAACATAGCTCTGGGTCTGTTTGAAGCCCGTCAGGAACACGGTCCAAGCACACAGCTGGGACAGAGACAGGTGGAACAGGGTCTGTTGGGGATGTTTCTTTAGCAGCTTTCGTCTGATTCATATTCAATAATGTCAATAAAATTGTCAATATGGATTTAAAATCAACGTGCAAAAAACTCAAAACAATTGTTCAACAGTTTGTGTAACTATTGGGTAATTTTAACCCTAACAATTTATTACTTACACAATTAAGAGATAAGTTATTTTGATCGAACTGTTATAGATAACTAGAAAGGGCAGTAACTGTAGTAAAAGTGTTTATATTTCGGGAGTTTTGATTATAAATCCTTTATAATTGATGTTGACGTATATTGGAATATGTTTTAATTTGAAGCAAATATGAAATACTCATACCTCCCGCCTATGTCATTTGTCACGAATTTGATGAGGTTAAATACATATACAAATAATTTATATTCTCAAATAATTCAAAATATCCTGTTCCTTCATACATTTCATTGTCCCTCAAAATTAAGGCATTATCAAACATCAAAATACACACAATAAATATGGAAGGTCTTTACATCAAAGTACCAGACACGAGCGTTAATTCTTAAAAAGTAATTTAGCGAGATATCTTCATTCAAATTCAAGTTTAGGTCAGGATTTTAAGTGTGAAGAGATGGATGGACAAACCTGTACTGGGTGGCAGGGGTAATCATTAGATATATGATGTATACGACTTTAAAGTTATTTCTGAATTTGTTACAGTTGCATAGTGCACGCTTACCTGAATATCAGATAAGACGCAATGGTTACAGAGAGTCCAGCAATAGACAGGATGAGACCAACCATCGTGATGACTGTCAGAGGGAGATGGTGACTTGACTCTTCTGAGTTACCATCAAAATCCTTCGGAAAAGAAAACGTTTTATTGTAAACTAGTGGCTAAGGGAATCGCTACCAACAAAAATAGAGCCATGGGCTCTGTAGCTCATCAGGAATGTATTGATTGTTTAAATTAACTCAAGTAATTAAGTAAAGTAATCATTGTTAACAAGTTGAAATAGTTTTGAATTCGACCCCTGAGACTTTAGCTTGGGGTCACAGGGTCACCAAATCAACAATTTAGAATCTCTATTAGCTAAGGAGTGGCAGAAACCAACACTCATTTCATTGCTCTCAATTATCATAAAATTTTCCAAACAATATAAGCAAAATATAACCCCATGCAATAATCAAGAATGTTGAGAAACAATATCACCTATGACTATCAGAGAAATATCATGTTACCGCTGAGGGCTCAGACAGTGCACCTGGTGCATGGCTCAAGTTACACACGCTCAACACTATCATTGCTCTATGAGAGAGGCACAGGAAAGAGCTTTAGGTAATGGTTTGTGAAGTCCTAATATGAGGCAACAGGGTCACCAAATCTACAGTTTAGAATCCCCATTGGTTTTATGGTCCTTTTCATCTTGGAGAAGATGATGAAAATAGGTTTAAATCCACGACCTGTGAGGCCCTTATTTGGTGCCACAGGGTCACTAACTTAGAACACATTTTGGCTAAAGAATCTGCACACAGTATTACAGCCTTCTACTTCTTGTTGTTCTGGAGAAGAATATGAAAATATGTTTATAGGTCATGGAATGTGAGTCCTTTATTTTGGGCCCCAGGATTACCAAATCTACAATTTAGAATCCGCATTGGCTAAAGAGTATGCACACAATATTACAACCTTCTCTGTCTTTTTGTCCTGGAGAAGAAGAAAATATGTTTTTAGGTCATGGCCTGTGAGGCCTTTATTTGGGGCCCTAGTGTCACCAAATCTACAATTAAGAATCCCCAATGGCTAAAGAGGCTGCACACAATATTACAACCTAGTAGGTATATTTATTCTGGAGAAGAAGATGAAAATAGATTTTTAGGTCATGGCCGGCTAGGCCTCTATTTGGGGCCCCAGGATCACCAAATCTACAATTAAATATCCCCATTGGCTAAAGAGTTTGCACACAATATTACAACCTTCTAGATCTGTTGGTTCTGGAGAAGAAGATGAACAGATTTGTTTAGGTCATTGCCTGTGAGGCCTTTATTTTGGACCCCAGGGTCAACAAATCTACAATTTAGATCTCCTTTGGCCAAAAAGTCTGCAAACAATATTACAGCCTACAAGGTATATTTATTCTGGAGAAGATGAAAATATGTTTTTAGGTCATGGCCTGCTAGACCTATATTTTGGGCCCAGGGATCAACAAATGTAAAAGAGTCTGCACACAATACTACAGCCTCTAGGTCTTTGTGTTCTGGAGAAGAAGATGAAAATAGGTTTTTAGGTCATTGCCTGTGAGGCCTTCATTTAAGGCCCTGGGGTCACCAAATCTACAATTTAGAATCCCCATTGGCTAAAGGGTCTGCACACAATATTACACCCTTCTAGGTTGTTTTTTTTGTTCTGGAGAAGAAGATAAAAAAGGTTTTTAGGTCATGGCCTGCTAGGCCTTTATTTTTGGCCCCAGGGTCATCAAATCTAAAATTAAGAATCCCAATTGGCTAAAAGGTCTGCATACAATATTTCAGCCTTCTAGGTCTTTTTGTTCTGGAGAAGTAGATGAAAATAAATTTCTAGGTCATGGCCTGTGAGGCCTTTATTTGGGGCCCTAGGGTCACAAAATCTACAATTTAGAATCCCCTATGGCTAAAAAGTCTGCATACAATATTACAGCCTTCTAGATCTTTTTGTTCTTGAAAAGAAGATGAAAATAGGTTGTTAGGTCATGGCCTGTGAGGCCTTTATTTGGGGCCCTAGTGTCACCAAATCTACAATTAAGAATCCCCAATGGCTAAAGAGGCTGCACACAATATTATAACCTAGTAGGTATATTTATTCTGGAGAAGAAGATGAAAAGAGGTTTTTTAAGTCATGGCCGGCTAGGATCACCAAATCTACAATTTAATATCCCCATTGGCTAAAGAGTTTGCACACAATATTACAGCCTTCGAGATCTGTTTGTTCTGGAGAAGAAGATGAACATAGATTTTTAGGTCATTGCCTATGAGGCCTTTATTTGGGACCCCAGGGTCAACAAATCTACAATTTAGATCTCCTTTGGCCAAAGAGTCTGCACACAATATTACAGCCTACAAGGTATATTTATTCTGGAGAAGATGAAAATATGTTTTTAGGTCATGGCCTGCTAGACCTATATTTGGGGCCCAGGGATCACCAAATGTACCATTTAGAATCCCCATTGGCTAAAGAGTCTGCACACAATATTACAGCCTCTAGGTCTTTTTGTTCTGGAGAAGAAGATGAAAATAGGTTTTTAGGCCATGGCCTATGAGGCCTTCATTTAAGGCCCTTGGGTCACCAAATCTACATATTAGAATCCCCATTGGTCAAAGAGTCTGCACACAATATTACAGCGTTCTAGGTATATTAATTCTGGAGAAGAAGATGAAAATAGGTTTTTACGTCATGGCCTGTGAGGATTTCATTTGGGTCTCTAGGGTCACCAAATCTAGAATTTTGAATCCCCATTGGCTAAAGAGTCTGCACACAATATTACAGCCTACTAGGTATATTTGTTCTGGAGAAGAGGATGAAAATAAGTTTTTAAGTCATGGCCTGTGAGGCCTTTATTTGGTTCCCCAGGATCACAAAATCTAGAATTTAGGATCCCAATTGGCTACAAAGTCTGCAAACAATATGACAGCGTTCTAGGTCTTTTTGCTCTAGAGAAGAGGATGAAAATAGGTTTTAAGGATATGTCTATTGAGGCCTTTATTTGGGGCCCCAGGATCACCAAATCTACAATTTAGAATCCCCACTTGCTAAAGAGTTTGCACACAATATTACAGCCTACTGAGTATATTTATACTGGATAAGATAAAAATATGTTTTTAGGTCTTCGCCTGCTAGGCCTATATTTGGGGCCCAGGGATCACCAAGTGTACCATTTAAAATATCCATTGGCTAAAGAGTCTCCACACAATATTACAGCCTCTAGGTCTTATTGTTCTGGAGAAGAAGATGAAAATAGTTTTTTTTAGGTCATGGCCTGTGAGGCCTTTATTTGGGGCCCTACGGTCACCAAATCTAGAATTTAGAATCCCCATTGGCTAAAGAGTCTGCACACAATATTACAGCCTTCTAGGTATATTTGTCCTGGAGAAGAAGATGAAAATTGTTTTTTAGGTCATGGCCTGCTAGGCCTTTATTTGGTTCCCCCGGATCACAAAATCTAGAATTTAGGATCCCAATTGGCTACAAAGTCTGCAAACAATATGACAGCGTTCTAGGTCTTTTTGCTCTAGAGAAGAGGATGAAAATAGGTTTTTTTAGGTCATGGCCTGTGAGGCCTTTATTTGGGGCCCTACGGTCACCAAATCTAGAATTTAGAATCCCCATTGGCTAAAGAGTCTGCACACATTATTACAGCCTACTAGGTATATTTGTTCTGGGGAAGAGGATGAAAATAAGTTTTTACGTCATGGCCTGCTAGGCCTTTATTTTGGGCCCCAGGGTCACCAAATCTAAAATTAAGAATCCCAAATTGGCTAAAAAGTCTGCATAAACTATTTCAGCCTACTGGGTATATTTATTCTGGAGAAGAAGACGAAAATAGGTTTTTAGGTCATGGCCTGTCAGGATTATAGTTTGGGCCCAAGGGTCACCAAATCTACAATATAGAATCCCCTATGGCTGAAGAGTCTGCACACAATATTACAGCCTTCTAGATCTTTTTGTTCTTGAAAAGAAGATGAAAATAGGTTTTTAGGTAATGGCCTGTGAGGCCTTTATTTTGGGCCCTAGGGTCACCAAATCTAGTATTTAGAATCCCAATTGGCTAAAGAGTCTGCACACAATATTACAGCCTACTGAGTATATTTATATTGGAGAAGATGAAAATATGTTTTGAGGTCATGGTCTGCTAGGCCTATATTTGGGGCCCAGGGTTACCAAGTGTACCATTTAAAATATCCATTGGCTAAAGAGTCTGCACACAATATTACAGCCTCTAGGTCTTATTGTTCTGGAGAAGAAGATGAAAATAGTTTCTTAAGTCATGGCCTGTGAGGCCTTCATTTAGGGATCTAGGGTCACCAAATCTACAATTTAGAATCCCCATTGGCTAAAGAGTCTGCATACAATATTACAGCCTACTAGGTATATTAGTTCTGGAGAAGAAGATGAAAATAGGTTTTTACGTCACGGCCTGTGAGGATTTCATTTGGGGCCCAAGGGTCACCAAATCTAGCATTTAGAATCCCCATTGGCTAAAGAGTCTGCACACAAAATTACAGCCTTCTAGGTCTTATTGTTCTGGAGAAGAAGATGAAAGAAGGTTTTTAGGTCATGGCCTGCTAGGCCTTTATTTTGGGCCCCAGGGTCACCAAATCTACAATTAAGAATCCCAATTGGCTAAAAAGTCTGCATACAATATTTCAGCCTTCTAGGTCTTTTTGTTCTTGAGAAGAAGATGAAAACAAGTTTTTAGGTCATGGCCTACGATGCCTTTATTTGGGTCCCGAGGGTCATCAAATGTACAATTTAGAATCCCAATTGGCTAAAGACTCTGCACACAAAAAGACAGCCTTCTAGGTATATTTGTTCTGGAGAAGAAGATGGAAATAGGTTTTTAGGTCATGGCCTTTGAGGCCTTTATTTGGGGCCCTAGGGTCACCAAATCTACAATTTAGTATCCCCATTGGCTAAAGAGTCTGCACACAATATTACAGCCTTCTAGGTATATTTGTTCTGGAGAAGAAGATGAAAATTGGTTTTTAGGTCATGGCCTGCTAGGCCTTTATTTGAGGCCCGAGTGTCATCCAATGTACAATTTAGAATCCCCATTGGCTAAACAGTCTGCACACAATATTACAGCCTCTAGATAGGTCTTTTTGTTCTGGAGAAGAAGATGAAAATAGGTTTTAGGACTTAGTATCTCATACGTAGGACATATTAGTAGGAGATAACTTCTATAAAGCCTGGACCAATTTATCACATCTAGCGTTTTTCACAATTGTATTAAACACATGTATACGCGTATAGTGTATGTAAACTCTCGTGTATATGAAAAAATGAAGAACAATTTGATGGATACCCAATGTCACAGCCAAGTCTGTTGAACCTGATAGTGGAGGCGAGAGCGGGTGAACAGACGAGTGTGATGTGTGTCAGGTGCACGGCGACAAATCTGTTTTCAGTTTGGTCTTCCGTCCAGGCGTTACTCATAACCCTGATTACACGTATCATGTTGTCTATGGATATTCTTTGTTGATGTAAAGGGATTACTTGATCATAAGAACTTATATTTTGATAACAACTTGAGTAGTATAAGTAGTCGTTAGTATTGAGTATATTATATTGGTAGACTTAATTTCATACTTTTGTCGGAGTGATATGTAATGTGACGCCGTATGAGACTGCAGTGTTGTGATGCAAGTGTATGTGAACAGTATGATGGTGTATATATGTAATGAAGAGAGTTGAAGTTTGGATGAAGTGATGAAGTATTTAAGAGTGATCTAGTGGTTTATGGAACTTATGAATCGATGAGAGGATGGATGAGTGATATGAATGGGAGCCGGAGTGTGTTTTCTTTATATTATTAATAAACTTTATTTACTTATTTACACTCTAGTGTTGTGTTGTGGTGTTGATGTAAACGCTGTAGGCGTACTCCGTGACACCCAACTTATGTATTCTATGTAGGCGACGGTTCGACATAAAATAAAGAAGTTGTGTATCTATAAAATTGTTCTTCACCCTTCATCACCCCACTTTCTAGAATGCCCATCAAACATATTGTGTATATGATATGATGTATAAGTATATGATAGTATATATAACCGTTAAAAAGCTTTAAAGACGATGTAGCTGTATTTTGTTTTCTCAAATTTGCCATATACTTTACAGTTTAAACAATATATTATATTGTTAGAGGGTAAGACATCGCGTTACACGATCCGATAAGCCAGCATCCATAGAAAAATGTTATCCCTATTGAAATAAAATATTGCGACGTATAAAGCAACAGTGGTGAGGAACTCTTCAGTGTGTGAGAGGTAGATTTGTAGGTCATTTGAGAGTTCAGACAATAAGATAATTGCCCATTCTACCATGGTTCCATATTCAACACTCTACTTTGAGTGTTAATGTATCGCTACAGCCGATGGCCACTCGAAGGGAAATGGACTCGCATTGCTTAACCGAAAAATGTACATTCTTTGTAGAACTCTTTTTATTGATTCGGGAGTATTATTTAGCCATTGGTAAGACTTATTTACCTTTTCGTGAGATCATTTGTTTCATTAAGAAAAACGTGCTAGAGCGCCTTTAAGTACTTTACATATTGGTATATCTATAGAAGTAGAGTTGATTGAGCCATCATGTGTTATGCAATCCAGTATAGTTTTGCACTGAAAGATTTTATCTAATAAACTAATTTTAAATCAATAGTTCACGGTAGATCTCTACATTGTTGCAAAACACGATATGATTGCGGTTTCCCTATTTATGTTTTGGAATATCAGTTTTAAACTCCTTCAATAATTCAAGTATACAGTCAATATTTCCGTGAAATTCCGGTCATTGCCACTACTAGCGACCTAATAACACTTTGAACGTGGTGTTGGACATTTGTTACACGACGTCACTCAAAACATTACTCATAAAGGATCTCAGCTTCCATAATTGATTACCGTTAATGGATTGCTGTACTCTTCATGTTATGAATGTACTGGAGAAGAATAGTTAACGATAAATGTAAATTTTGAAATGTTTTTATGTTGATTTATTTGCACATTTATACACTGATTAGATATCAATAATAAACTTCAGATATACCTAAACTATTTTGACAAGTATATTTACCATATGGGTAAATTAACCATTTAAGTGTTCTTATTGTCATTTATAGCATGTCGTCATTAAAACGACAGTTGAACTACTGCTGATATGAGGTGTATACATCTAATTACATAATAATAAATAATAAATGCATATTTATATTGCGCTAAATCCATGCTTAGCATGCTCTAAGCGCTACACATATTATTACCCTGAAGGAATTGTACTTTCAGGCTGCTACTAAGCGCTGAGTGGTATTTTGTAGGTTTGAAGTTAAATAAGAACAATTAATTTTGAATAAATGAGGTTGTTTATCCATAAATGAGTGTTCTTATTTGACTTTCATTTAATTGCATATAATTCTAATCAAATTGTTCATGAAGTGAAATGAAGTAAGACTTCTAAGTAAGAACTTCGTAAATGTGAACAGGAATTGCGACTCGACTCATAGTATGTGCTTACTCCTTTTTCAGGTCTGAAATATATGCTTAATCGATTTCAAAGCAAACTTTTTGTAAAACAAGCTGAGACCAAGTAAACAAGACAAACAAACATATCAAATAGATAAGAATATGACTCATTTAAGCAAATAAATATAACTTTTGTCAAATGTCTAATCCTATGCCAGGACCCCTTTCAATGCCTAACAAAGTTTTATGTTGTCAGTTGTCTCCAAACCCTAACCCTTTAAAGGCGTTGGAGCACACGATTCCTAATGAATTGAAATAAAGTGTTCTCACAAAAAGGTTAATACGTGCTACCAATGGCTAAATAATACTCCTGAATCAATAAAACGAATGTAATGGTTTGGTAAAGCCACTCGAGTGCATTTCCCTTCGAGCGGTCATTTTAAAGTGTTCACATGAAAATGCTCGAATTTGGTACACGTGTTCTGACTGACGTAGCGAGAACTAATCACCCACATTATATAGTTTTGAATATAACACTATGAGGGAATAGTCAACAATCTGTCAGAACTCTCAAAATCGCATGACACCTACAAATCTATCTATCACACTGAAGAGTTCCATACAATGCTCCCTTTATACGTCGCCCAATTTTCTACCAATACGGATAACCGTTTTCTATACATGCGGCCTGTAGGGGCGTGTAATAGGATGTTTTACCCTCTAACGTAACACAATATTGTACAAGCTTTAATAATAAATGGCAAATCTGAGAAAAAAATAATGTGCAATAATAATTTGAAACTAACCATAACAGTATATTCGTAAACTATCACTAACGAAACGGACACTATGGGAGCAGTAACGGAAAGACAATATTCCCCCCATAACATTTCAAGTGAACAATACTTTATTTTTTTAAATCAAGACGGCACTTCGAAATTACATGATTTAATCAGACTAACATAATTATGTTCATTATGAAAAGGACAAAAACAATATGCTTAGGTGTCTCCACAACTCGTGGATAAGTATGAAACGAAGTGATCAGTGCTTTATCATGCTATCTCCTACGTAGGAGATACTCGTACTAAGTACTACGTAAGAGATACTAAGTTCTACGTAGGAGATACTATCACCTACTTAGGAGATACTAACTCCTACGTAGGAGATACTAACTCCTACGAAGGAGATACTATCTCCTACGTAGGAGATACTAAGTCTGACGTAGGAGATAGTTTGACAGATTTGTTTACACCGTGACACTAGTATGCTTCCGTATGTTTGTCAAGGTGTTGGTTGTAACTACAACACGTGTGATGGCTAAATAAGGCGCATTTACTATGTGTATGTTATAACAAAAAACAAGTGTGTGGTGGTTAAAGGGACACGTTCTACTTGAGGTGGCATGAATGAAGAATGACATGTGCTCTTTGTAGGTATAACGTACATCACACCTGTGAACGTTAGAATGACATTTGATGTTTGTAGGCATAAGGTACATCACACGCGTGAAGGTTAAATGGAATGTATGTTTATAGGTATATCGTACAGCTCACGTGTGAAGGTTAAATGGCATATGCTGTTTGTAGGTATATCGTACAGCACACGTGTGAAGGTTGGAATTGTATGTGATGTTTATAGGTATATCGTACGTCGCACGTGTGCAAGTTAGAATAGCATGTGATGTTTGTAGGTATATCGTACATCACACGTGTGAATGTTAGAATGGCATGTGATGTTTATAGGCATAACGTACATCACACGCGTGAAGGTTAAATGACATGTGCTGTTTGTAGTTATATCGTACAGCACACGCGTGAAGGTTAGAATGGCATGTGATGTTTGTAAGTATAACGTACATCACACGTGTGCAGGTTAATGGCATGTGTTGTTTGTAGGTATAACGTACATCACAAGTGTGCAGGTTAATGGCATGTGCTGTTTGTAGGTATATCGTACACCACACGTGTGAAGGTTAGAATTGCATGTGCTGTTTGTAGGTATAACGTAATCCTGGTGAGAAGGTTAGAATGACATGTGCTGTTTATAGGTATAACGTACATCACATGTGTTGAGGTTAGAATGGCATGTGTTCAGTGTTTGAAAGTACGACTGATCAACTGAAGGCCTTAAGCACCCACAGGTTTGAAAAGTTGTGGGTCCTTAAGAGACACTGTGGGTCCTAACATTTCGTGCTTAAACTTGGTTCCGAAATTAGAACAAATGCAAATACATCTAATACTGTTTTTTATTCTGTTCTTTTATACCAGAGGCATTTCATGGCCTCAGTACCAGATGAAAATTAAGATTTTGATATTTTCGTAAAATGTTAGAGTGTTTTGTCTGAAAAATAACTGATTGTGTTGACACTACACTAAGAACCAGGTATGGAATGACATATGTCTACCGTTTGTTTGTTCAGTATCATATTTTCAATTTAAAAACAAAACAAACATATGGCAATGACGATATATCATACATATTTCAAATAATTCAAACGTGTCAGTAACAGTAGATATGGAACATCTCACATCAGTTTTAAAAATTCACATTTCTCCCTTATTATTACATTTAAGTGTTGTGTCATCAGTTGGAGAATATGTATACTGCTGTACTTGCAATCAAAACGTTCTGTAGTGACGAGATCGTGGACAATAAACAAATCTGCAATATAATATTACACTGCCATTGTCAAAATTAATGAAGCGTAATGAGAAAATCGCACTGTATATTCCTTCATCATATACCAAAATGTATATCTATTGTAAGTATGTACGTTTTCGACCGTTTTTATATAACGATTAACCACAACACAACCTGGAAGTAAATTGTCCGTTCATCAGATCACGTCGTCCAAACGTTTTCATTACATGGCATAACCAAGTGTATTGTCTCGATTGAACAGCATTAACTTTTCGTGACATTTCTTCATATTTAACTGCACACTATTAAATGAACGTAAATATTCAGTTCAATGGAATTTAATGAATAAGTGAAACGAAAATAGTAAACATGAGCACATTTGATGTTTGTCTTATTGTGAGTTGTACACATTTCTTTTCATTAACTATTAAGTTCTCGGTAATAACATGCATTAAGAAAGCAAGGAAATATTTGAAAAGTTTACAAATCAAAGCTGGAACAGTACACTTACATGGTTATGGTTTTACTATTACCAATCAATAGGATGTCTGATTGATGTATTCAAAAAATCAATGAATGATGACTAAGTTTACTTGTCCCAATGAAACACGTTTCTGGGTCTTTTCCTGTCTTGGAATATCGACCTTTTTTTCAAATTAGTTAACAAAAACAATGTTTGACATCTTCTAAAAATAGTAAAATCAGATGAATAGTTTGGCTTCGTAACAGCTGCAGGCCATAAGGACCTACAGCAAATCAAATCTGTCGGCCAGGCACTGTTTCAGTCGATATCGAACACTGCATGTGCTGTTTGTAAGTATATCGTACATCACAAGTGTGAAGGTTAGAATGACATGTGCTGTTTATAGGTATATCGAACATCACCAGTGTGAAGGTTAGAATGGCATGTGCTGTTTATAGGTATAACATACCTACAGACAGCACATGTCATTCTAACCTTCACATGTGTGCTGTCTTCGAAGTCAAATCTGGGAAGAGGTGGAATCCCACGAGGAATAGTTGTCTAGAAGAACCATAATCTATTCATCTATTTATCAAACTGCGAAAGCTAACAAACAGACAGTCAGCTTTATCCCTTTCTCCCGGTTGATACTCAAAAAGGGATATCTATAGATTATTCCACAACAAGTTTCATTGAGCTAGAACTCGTTTACACCGGAAACCTGAACTGCTAAGTTACTGTGGTTATAACATACGTACCAAGAGGACTGCAAAGTTGGTGAGATGATCACAGACACAGACATCCCGCCCAGCTTCAGACCCCGTGTGATGACATCCGTCAGTTGACCAGGAACCCGAGGTGAAGTTCCAGTATCCACAGACTCGTTTTGCGCTGGTCATCATCTTTGAATTATGGCACATATCAAAACAATAAACATAATCAATGAATACCTTTAAAACATCATTCTGTGAATTAAATTGATCTTTTAATGATATATATTTCATGATTTTAAAACGTTTGCAATGGTAAACCTCCTCTATCGGTATCCGATAGCAGCCAGGAAATTACAATCACCTTTCTCGTCTTGAAAATGTAGGCAACATTTGCTCCTCGAAGATCTGTAACAGATTGACCATCCACCAGGATCTTCATAGAGATAACCTTGCTGATGAGATGGAATCTTTTACTTCTAACGAACAGAAGCGGGTTTCTGTAGAGGTTCATCGACAAACGGATACTGTCACCCTGCGTTTCTGTGAACGAAAGATGAGTGTTTCATAATTGCAACATCATATCAGTTAAAAGTTAGTTGTGGACGCGTAGCTAAAAAAGAAACAGCACAACTTTAGGCTTAAAATAACCATATCTCAATACTGCAATACGATATATATGGTCTCCATGTTATAATATGTCTATAACCATTTTACTTCTACGTTTTGCTATGATGATAATCAAAGCGCTTTGGGATCAAAATCAGTTTGCTTTGGTAAGAAACGTATATAACTTGCTCTTCATAGTTATTAGATCACCTTTTATATTTTTAGTAATTATAGGTCTTTTCTTTATTGTGACACATATTATGTTAAACATGTATGTTTAGTAGTGCTTATGGTCATAGAGTTGCCTAAACTGTATTTGGAAATGGATTTATGAATAAGTAACATGTGTTTATCAATAATCCAAACATGAGTAAACAATGTGATGCTGTGGCGAAACACGAATTGTATGATTGTGTACATACAAGAACACAGAAAGAGAAAGTAATTCATTCCAAATAAAAAAAAAGCGGTTATCATAATAATTGTATGTGTGTATCAAATGAAAACACAACCATGTTAAACCTTGATGAATTTCTTGAATATCGATATTTGCGTATAGCACAACATAGTGTAAGTGTAGAATTGATGTTATACCATTTGTACTTTTGCTATATAAGTTCTTTATTCATTATTTCGACATCCTAAAACAACATTAGTTCAACTTTTCATTTATAAATATCAAAGAAGATACTTAATGAACATTGATTTCACTGGTGGATATTAGTTACAAAGATTATCACAGATACTCCTAATTTAGCATATTTGAAATTGGAATGTCTATAATTTTTCAGAAAGATGTTTACCAGCCACAAGATCTTGTAAAAACTCGTGAGACAGCGCAATAGCAGAATCCGTTTCCGAAAGGTCAGCGCATAACTTTTGATCAGAACTTGCATTATCAACCTACCAGCCAATTAATGTGATACTTGAAACGACCTTTCTAAACCGTATCACCCGGTACGAGGGACTTACAACATTGTAATTCCCTCCAGGAGGGTTTACACAGACAGTTGTAAACCCTGTTATAAGGAATTATAATGATTGTAAACCCTGATATATTTGTTAAGATGACGGCTTGAAAGTAAAGATCTGAAGAAACTAACTTAGACTAATTTTGAAAATTTCATAAGTTTACGACAGAATATGTACAGCAAATGTTTTGCAGAAAGTGCGTCTCGAACCCGTATCCACTATCACCTGTAGTTACTGAGTCAACGCCTTAGACTACTGCTCTAAGGGGGCAGACGAGATTTCACGGTACAAAAGAAACTCATATAGCGCGGCTGTTAACAGGCTGACATCACTGAGGGATCCTCAATATAACGCCAGGGATCCTCAATATAACGCGATAACAAGTAAAAAGCCTGTTTTACACTTAAAAACGGTTGATAATATAGATAACCCGTTCCACCTCGGATATGGTAAGGTTGTAGACCCTGATAGTCAGGAAAAACCCGAGGATGCGAAGCATCCTCGGGTTTTTCCTTCCTATCAGGGTCCACAACCTTACCATATCCTCGGTATAATGGGTTATCCTTGTATTCTTATCTGAGTAGCTTACCTATTATAATTCTATTCTTTACTTTATTGTTAAAATATAAATTGTGTGTCACTGTGTTATATGTATAGTGGCGCTCATGAGCACCGAATTTCGTAAAATTATTTTGGAAATGGATGTGTTTATAAATAATTCGAATATGTGTAAAGAATGTCATATGCTGCTAGAGCTGCAGATGCATTGTATGATTGTGTACATAGAATCAAATGGGAAAAGAAAGTGTTTCATATAAAATTATTGGAACGGTTTTAATTATAATAATAACATTTGTCTATCAACTTAAAACATACTTCTGGTAAACCTTGGTAAATGTTCTGAATATCTATTTTGATGTATAATGAAAAGCATGTGATACTCTATGTACTTATGTCATTTGTCCTTTATACAAAATCTCTGCATCTTGAAACAACTTTAGTCCAACGCAGAAGATGCTGATACAACATTGATTTCATTACCGAATATTGGACATAAAGATAATCATAGATACTCCACATTTGAATACCTATATCTATAAAAGATGTTTACCCGCTACAAGATCTTGTAAAAACTCGTGAGACAGAGCAATAGCAGAATCCGTTTCAGAAAGGTCGACGCGTGCACTGTAAAGGGTGCTTGAATACTTGGTCTCATTGGTCAAGGTCAGCCCAACCGGAAGTTCAGTAACATGTTTATTTCTCAGATCCCAGACTTCAGATTCGAATGTTTTCCTCTCAATCTTACTTCTGCCTTTCGGCCCTGGCTTCATGTTTCCGGTAACAGTGTCAAGTACCTTTACAACCCTGTAAGAATCATACATGAGCGCTGTAAACATATATGGTTTAGTCGTCAAAAGTCAACATTTTGAACATTTCGAAAAGGAAATATCTTACTGAATGTAAATGCAGTGTTGATTACCTGTTACCTACTGCCTCCGGTTCAAAAGACCCCCAACCGCTCTCGCTTGTAAATTCAGAAACCGTGTCATATAACATAAGTATGTCCATCACCACCTAAAATAAAGAGTATATGGAAATATTGACAATATATCGTTAGAACATGAACTTCGAAATGCATAATCAACTCTTTATATCGGTTCACGTCAAACTGTTCTCTTCCGCTGAGATAACTCAGATCAGTTTCCAAAATAACCACTGTTCTAAATAAAGGTGTTCTTTTGAGAGTGAACGAGAATCCTGATTTGTTGCAATAAAATCTAGAGACGTTGAAGAAATCGATGTCTTCTCGTACAATGTGAGGAGAGTTTCGATAAGATAGAAAAAAGGACGGTGAATAGGATTGAAATGTTCAGCGCAAACTGTAGTATTAGAGCAGGGTATACGTTGAGAAATATTTTGAGTAATCTGTCCGAGGAGAGCATTCAGTACTGAAGGACATGAAATGATTCCCAAATAGTCCTCCATCAGTACGATGACTTTATACTTAGTACAACCCAAAGATTAACGCCATGACTAACAGCCTTACCTCTGGAGATACATCTTGAAGCTGGGTGGTCTTCTCCAGGATGTTGGTCGTGTAGAGAACATCAAGCACTGTCAGGTTTCTGTCTGTGGTGATGTTGTGAGTCTTTTCAAGAACGCTTTCAATGTTGGTTTTGTTAATGTCATCCTTGACAAAAGATGACAGAACATGACTTTATTAAAACATTGACCTGAGAATGAATTTGAATAACTTATTTCTTTGTGATCACAAGTTGCATTATTTTGTGAGTCGAACGTAGTTAGTGCTCGTGCAAGTTAAAATTCAAAATATAACTTAAACCTAACCTACAGAAAAAGAGTGATTAACTCTGAAATGTTAACGACGTAGGGGGTACTTGAATTCAGATAGTTGTTTCAAATATCAAGTAAGCATCTAAATGATTCACCATCTCACATCTCACATGGACGGCAAACACTAATGAAATAAATATTACATATAAAAATGATATTGTCTGAGCAGTATACAAATCACGACATTAGTGCCAAGTAAAGTTTACCAGAAGTAGGTCAAGAACAGAATTCGACACTTCGGACCCTGGAAGACATGAGAAGTTGCAGGCTGGATTCAGTCTGAAGGTTTCCCAGAATGCACCACCTTGTCCATCGTCAAAACACGTGATCTCGCCGAGGGGGTTGCCATCTTCATAAGAACAGACAATTGTAACGAAGGCCATCAACCCGCTTCACAAATGAATATTAACATAATTCAGTTAATAAAACGGACAGACGGACTCTGACATTATATTAACCGTTAAACAAGATGTAAAATATAAAAAAATATATATAATACAAACAAATAAAAGATAAAATAAAAACAGCTGAATACTGATTTATGAATTCTGAAACATTTGTTTATATCACGCCACTGCATTCAGTAATCGACAGTATGACACAAGAGTCTTGTTCACGGGATAAGAAGAAACTTACAGTTGAAGGAAGTAAGACCTCTTTCCTAAGTGAACCATAACCAAAGCGAACTATACATTAACTGATTGGTCAATCGCATGTTGAGATGGAAGACTATGCTAAATAATTTATCTTACAGAATAACTGATAATTTTAATTGGTAACGCCCAAATTAATAAGGCTGTTTAACGAAATTCTCACAGAACTATCATAATCTAAACTCAAAATGTGTAAATCACCTTCAAAACAAATCTCCTTTGTACGGAAAGTCTTCCCAACCATGGTTACAGGTATTAACAGTGTCCAGTTTTTAAAGGGGAAGATATCATCAAGGCATTCGATAGCTAGAAGGAAAATAGAAAACCATGATTGATAACATAATTTATCATACAATGGATGGTGTTCTTGGCAGGATATTTTCGATATGCATTTGGTCATACAGATAAAGATGCAAATAACAGAGGTTAAGTAACGTAACTTCTTTTGTTAATGACGTCACACGCATTAGCATTTCGAACGCCTGTAATAAGGTAACATGTCGTAACAGTTGTAACAGTGAAAAAGCTTAATTTGAATATGCATGCTGTATTTTTTATACATTAATTTGAGAAATGACAAAACAAAGATTGTGCAATGCATGGTGCGGCAAAAATATTATGATCAAGCAGTGCCAAAACATGTCCTTCACGAGTTGAAATCTACTGAGCAAACACATATACTCACTGGTCACAAAGGCATTTTGAGTCATGTATTCATTTACCGAAAGTCAAACTTCACTGTTCTATAATGTGACTTTTGTAAAAGGTTTTTTTATAATTAGCTGCTCAATATTCAGTTCATCTTCACAACGTCACAGCCGTAATGAAAAAGATTTCCATATCTTCTCCCTCCGCCCTTGACCTCAACCCAGTGCTAAGATTTTAACGTACTGCAGGCTAATTTGATAAGCCAATCAGAAGACAGTTGTATTGCCTCTCGATATTGACACGATCCTTACATTAAACATTTAAAAAACGCATTTTGAAACGTATTAAACATTGAAAATTAAGATCATGCCAAAATAACAATTGAAGGGGTGCATTCAAGAAGGGCACATGTTCTATGTATTTAACATAGCACATGTGCCCTTCTTGAATGCACCCCTTCAATTATGTTGACACAAAGCATAATTCAGTAGGCATTATTTTGTGTCATTTTACCGTGAAAATAGCACGCTGTTCATTTGCATGTATCAATACGCGTAGTTCGATCATGTTCGATCGGGTACAAGTTATCCAACTTAATGAAACCCTCTACCAAAGTATTATTATAAGTATTCATGTACTCAACATTTCACCATCTTGTTATCAATAACAAATAGTAACTTGTTGCTCCGCTTAGCCACCTACTTGTATAAAGCAGTTAAATTAAGATAGCACTTTCAAGTCATTATTATCTAGCAATCATGTATCATAAACTGTATTCTAGACCTCCTGGCCCGAAATGCAATAAACCTCTGTTATTCTGTTAAAGAAAAATTAAACTTTTCAATTAATGTTGGCAAGCTGTTTTGCGCAAAATAAATGAAGAATGTATGATAAAGAAGTTATCATGAGAGTGTTTTGGGATGGTAAATATCCTGCATTAGGAATAAACACTATGTATTAAGCTCGCCAAAATACAATGTTTATTCATAATGCAGTATATTGACCATCCCACAACACACTCTCATGATCACCTCTATATAAGATTAGTGGTTTAGACCTTCAGTTGCTGCAATCATAATTTGATCTAATCTACGTGGCATTCGGTATTACATTCTCTTCTTGTGTGTGAGAAATACCTCACAGATTGACGGTTATATGTTATGGTTTCAACCAATAAGACTAAGTACTCAGAATGAAGACTTTGAAGGCTTTAGAAGTGAAATACAAACGAAAACACTGTTTGGTTGATAACTTCGTCTTTATTGTGCAGCTAATACATGACTAATCGACTAACAATCAAACTCTTTGGTGTCTTTGTTTTATGCAAAATGTAAAGAGTGTAGGGATATATGACCATTTCCGAATCAGTATAGCAAAGATAAGAAAAGACATAGGAGGTAGGAGTAGGACCGAGAACATCAAACAAGTTTTGTAGAAAGGTGATTAATGTAAAAAATTCAGGGGGGCCTTTCATATTTCTTTTATTGTGAACATACCATAGACAAACTGACACACTTTTAAAGAATACAACGATCATATGAAATCGGTAAAATTTCAATTAACAAATTAATATGCCCTTTACTTGTTTAGTTAAAAAAACAAGAAAAATCACAGTGACACATCATTTCGTTAACAAATTCAAATAAATACTGTATAAACCTCATATCTTAAATATTGAAAAGTAATACCGAAACCTGTTTACCTTGGTCACATTTATCATTTCTCCATCCACTTTCACAGTCCCCAGGGCATATTCCGATAGTTTTGTTGCAGAAGGCACCATTCAAGCAGTGTCCACAATCGGATCCACAGTCCTTTCCATATTTACCATCCTCACATTCTGCAAGGAGACAGTCATATTTAAAAAAAAAGATAACAGTGCCACATCATTTCGTTAATATATTTAAATATATACTATATAAAACTCAAATCTTTAATGGTGTAAAGTAATACTGAAACTTGTTTACCTTGGTCACATTTAACATTTCTCCATCCATTTTCACAGTCCCCAGGGCATATCCCACTAGTTTTGTTGCAGATGGCACCATTCAAGCAGTGTCCACAATCAGATCCACAGTCCTTTCCATATTTACCATCCTCACATTCTGCAAAGACAGTCACATTTTAGAAAATCAGATAACAGTGCCACATCATTTCGTAAATAATGTTAAATATATACTGTATACACCTTAAATCTTAAATGGTGAAAAGTAATACCGAAACCTGTTTACCTTGGTGACATTTAACATTTCTCCATCCATTTTCACAGTCCCCAGGGCATATCCCACTAGTTTTGTTGCAGATGGCACCATTCAAGCAGTGTCCACAATCGGATCCACAGTTCTGTCCATATTTACCATCCCCGCATTCTGCAAAGACAGGCATATTTAAAAAAACAACCCAAAAAACAGTGCAACATCATTTCGTTAATAATTTTAAATATATACTATATAAACCTCAGATCTTAAAAGGTGAAAAGTAAGACCGAAACCTGTTTACCTTGGTCACATTTATCATTTCTCCATCCAATTTCACAGTCCCCAGGGCATAGTCCAGTTGTTTTGTTGCAGAAGGCACCATTCAAGCAGTGTCCACAATCGTATCCACAGTCCTTTCCATATTTACCATCCTCACATTCTGCAAAGACAGTTATATTTAAAAAAAAACAACCCAGATAACAGTGCCACATCATTTCGTTAGTAATTTTAAATATATAATATATAAACCTCAAATCTTAAATGGTGAAAAGTAAGACCGAAACCTGTTTACCTTGGTCACATTTATCATTTCTCCATCCATTTTCGCAGTCCCCTGGGCATATCCCACTAGTTTTGTTGCAGATGGCACCATTCAAGCAGTGTCCACAATCAGATCCACAGTCCTTTCCATATTGACCATCCTCGCATTCTGCAAAGACAGTCATATTTTTAAAAAACCCGATAACAGTGCCACATCATTTCGTTAAGATCTTCTAATATATACTATATAGACCTCAAATCTTAAATGGTGAAAAGAAAGACCGAAACCTGTTTACCTTGGTCACATTTATCATTTCTCCATCCATTTTCACAGTTCCCAGGGCAAATCCCACTAGTTTTGTTGCAGATGGCACCATTCAAGCAGTGTCCACAATCGGATCCACAGTCCTTTCCATATTTACCATCCTCACATTCTGCAAAGACAGTCATATTTAAAAAAAATCAGATAACAGTGCCACGTCATTTCGTTAATATCTTTTAATAAATACTATATAAACCTCAAATCTTAAATGGTGAAAAGTAATACCGAAACCTGTTTACCTTGGTGACATTTATCATTTCTCCATCCATTTTCACAGTCCCCAGGGCATATCCCACTAGTTTTGTTGCAGATGGCACCATTCAAGCAGTGTCCACAATCGGATCCACAGTTCTGTCCATATTTACCATCCCCGCATTCTGCAACGATTTTGATAATCATCTATGAAAAGTACAAGTCAACACCATTTCGTATCTAAATCGAAATATAATTAAATACATTATTATTCATATGGTGGAAATAGAAAATAGATGGAGTTAATATTTAGATGCGAACAAACCTAGTCTAAAGTTATCTAAACAAAGGTTTCAATGCAAATTCCCGACATGTGTGACATCATCAAATAAATGTGCGTTAACTTGATGTAATTGTAAAAGTAGGACGTTTGCTGACTATTTTTATGCGATTCAAATGGAATGAAATTGGAAATAAAGATAGTATTACACTCGTACCATGTGTCTTTTACGAAACTTGTGCAAACTGAGTATGTATAAACCTCACTATTGCTCGAGTAACTAAAACAAATCACACTCGTCAAAATTATTTTGTAAACCTTCTCTAATCTCTATACATCACATGCAATATCTTACAATATCAAGACAAAAAAATTACGGAAAAGATGTCAATTGTTTTATTCTCGTGTTCATATTCTAAACCATTAAAATTTAAATTGGTTTATTAGGTATTGAAAGTAAATATCCTTTCTTGATGTTTTAGAACGTTTGTTCCTGGGAACGGAAACTCTACTATTCTACAAAATCACCTTTACATCGACTTGTTATCTTGCAACATAACATGGCATTTAAAACAGGATGCTTCATTGCATTCAACTCCCAAACAATTGTTTTTACACTGTCCATCCACCAATAACTTTATTCAGTAATACATTTCAATAGTTGAACTGTTTGAGAATCATCACGATATCAATTTGATAAAACTGTATCTTACAATCGGACATAATTTTGTATCATTTTTTTATCATTTCGCATTAACTGCATATTTTACTAGTGAACATGCTATTTAGTTTTATCCTACACGTTGTTATATATTTGTAGTAGTAATGCAAGTTTAGTAAAATTAAGAACTGGATATGCCCTCAAGAAGACACATTTCTGAGATCATTACATTAACACTTTGAACAAGTTGAAAAGATTCATCGATACAGAAAAGAAACTTTCCACTTTTAACAACGAATTTACAATGAAACGTATGGCTGCAAAAACAAAACTGCATATTCAAAAACCGCCTGAGATGATTGTGCTTTTAAAGGCACCTCTTAAAGCCTTTACAAATATTTGGCATAATGTTTCAAAACTTGAAATCAACATAAAATGAATGTTCACCTGCAGAACAGTCCACTCCCGTGTAACCGGTTTTACAACCAAGCTTACATTCCCCAGTCACCTTGTCACATGTGTCGTTTGTGTGATGACACTTACATCGGGACGTACAGTCTTCTCCAAACCAACCATCACTACAAACTGTAACAAGTGATTGAAATTAAATCAATGCACACACATTAATATTTGAGCAAGACAATACGCCTCTGACATCATTAACTATGCATCTAGTCATTACATTTATTCCTTTCTATATCAGGAAGTCTTACATGTATAAACGTATTTCATGAATTACATTTACAACAGTCCTATTACCATGATTACTATTTACCAACAGAGATTATTCTATTTTTTCTTCTCTATCGATATGCAAGGGACGTTTCGGTGAATGATAACGATGTAGCTTCGCATTCATTACAAAAAA
Organism: Gibbula magus; assembly: GCA_936450465.1. Classification (NCBI taxonomy): domain Eukaryota; kingdom Metazoa; phylum Mollusca; class Gastropoda; order Trochida; family Trochidae; genus Gibbula; species Gibbula magus. The sequence goes on along the minus strand of OW388290.1, from coordinate 44,052,779 downwards.
GAAAAAGATGAAACCCAAATCACTTGTTCACTTTTAAATAAGTGACATGTTGTCCATAACATACCACCTAAACACAGTAGGAAGTACATGTTTACCTTCAGAGGAATCTGATATTTAAATGTTATATCCGGGGGCATCAGTGTTGAGCAAATACTTTAACAAGATTGCATCAAATACAAAATCTATTAAAGATTCATGCATCAAATTGATAAAACAAGAAGGTCATTTGGCTTTTATTGCAATTGTAAATACAGTCAAATAAGCCAATTGGCCTCCCTCGATTGATCAATTTGTATTACTTACAACCAATCACCACTTCAATAAAGCCAACATGCCAATGTTTATTTAGCAATCAAGTATTTACCCCCTCATGTTTGTAGTGCAAATACTCAATGTTCATCATTATCATGTATTTACCCCCCCCCCCCCCCCCCCCCCCCCCCCCCCCCCCAAAAAAAAGACTTTCACCCTGAAGCTTAAGGAGTGAGTATATCCTCCGAAACGTCGTGTATGTTCGTGGAAGTGTATGTCCTGAAAAGCGTTCTGTTAAAGAACCTGGAACCTCATTTTATATTCTATTTTAATCAATGTATTCATACATACAATACTTTCAACTGTATGTACTGAAAATATGGTGTTGATGGGTCCTCTCATTTACGGGATATTAATGTTCAAAGTGTGTAAATATTGGACTGCTGAAGAACTCAACCGCGAGAAGACCGTAAAACGGGTGCACAGGACTAGCTCTAATGCGCATGCCCGAAGTAGGCTGGTTACGTCATAGTCAGAATAAAACTATGGATAATAGTGATATTACGAGTATGTGTTGTGATGGGTGACATTCCTCTATGTATTCATAGCAAAGGAGCAATTCCTTCTACAATCGTTTCCTCAATTTAAAGACAATGTTTGGATTTTTCTCTCGGAGGAGAACAGTTTTGAAAAAATACTTTGTAAACAATATAAAACACCGAAATAACGACAGTAACAAGCCACCCGGACTGCCGTGCTTGATCAACAACATAATAATTTCTACAATCGACGTCTCGAGTTTTTCATATTAACTGTCGAGTAACATCTTGTCATTTAAAAATATTCTGTTTTACATATGACACTTATATTTATTTGTTTCAAGAGTCGATCAACTACGAAACTCAAAGAATTCAAGTCAAGGGAGCGAATTCCGTTGTTATCGGGTGCATTAATTATTAATATGATATGAGTTTAGTAATTTTAGTAATGACTATTCAAGTTGATGTCTATTTATTTGACTTATTGACTTCGATTTATCTGTTATCCTCACGGAGCTGATTAATGTATCGTATATTTGGCCACAAAGCTGATTTTAGGATGAAATATTTGGCTAAATAAAATGTGTGAAATTTTATTTCAAAATAAAATAATTAATGTTTGACAGTCGTTGTATTTAATATAATACAAAGTCACAAGGTGTTCTTCTATGTCCACTTTTAAATCATCCTTAGTACGTACATTATAGTTAAATATAGATATTTGGCATATATATATTTCTTATGTTCTTAGGCAAACCTTAATTTAAGACAGTTATGTTAAACATTTCCATATGTATTCTGACACGTTTCTTATATCAATCAACGTGTGTGGCTTTAATTAATCATACTTTGTATTCAGTCGATTCGAGGAAACATGAAATAAACAAAGTTACTTTGATTTTAAACAGCGTAGACTTTGAGACTATTATGTTGTTTTAACAATACACCCGAGACGGTGTCTAATTGGTGTTTATTCAATGCTGGTTGTTAGTTGTCATGTGTCTCAGTGTCACAGATGTGGTTACATTTTCCCTCTGTCACAATCAGGACATATACACAGGGATTATTTATTTATTATTTATAACGTTGAACCGTTATGTGTCAAAAGCAATGAACATTTGAATATACACTTCTTGTTCCAAATTCAATATCGGATATATATTATGTTGGCATCTTGAATTGAACAACTTACAATATGCTGTCTATATCATTCTAGTTCATCCAGTCTTAATACTTTTATCATTAAAAAAAACCCAATTAGATATCGATATAATTTTTCGCTGTTCATTTAGATTTTCATAAATTATATGTTTTTATCCAATGGATATTTGTTTTAATCAGTTGGTATTTTCAAATGAATAACTTAAGTTGGCAGCAACATAAATCGTATATGCAATTTGCTTTTACCCTGTTTCCATCATTTGGAATAAATTCGCTCCACTGCATTTCAATTTTGGAAATCGTAGAAGCCATTTATGACTGGACACGAAACGAAATTAAGCTACCAGTATTTACCTTGAAAAAGGCACATGTCACTGCTAACATTATTATATATGTAAAGTGTGTTGTATTATTTTCATACAATGCTCAATAAGATGCAATGCAGATAAATTAAGTCTATCCGTGTTAGATGTCTCAGATCGCGAAATACATTTCCTCGGCATTATCTTAGATTGCCCTTAGATTAGCCTTCAAACACACATGTTCATAACAAGAAAAGGTAATCAACTTAATGACGTTATGTGTCTCGACTTTGTTTAACTGTTGACATAACTTAGTAATTGTTGTGACAGACACAATCAGTGAAAATACATGACCCCTTCGATTCAATAATGTAAACAATAACACTAGCGAGACGCTCGCTTGGGTTTCCCAGGTGCCTAAAGCGTGGCAAGGCCTGATTGGCTAATTGAAACGTTTGCCGACTGTTTTCGTGAGGTACATTTAAAAAGCTAATTTTAAACTATTTCTGATTTGATTTGAACCAAATGAAGTGGTAGTGTTATTTTCTTAACTGATATCATAATCATTTCTGCAAAACGTACCCCCTCGAGGTTCCCGGTACTTTAAAGGACCTTAAAGGACTTGAGCAGCCAACACTGAATTCAAAACAATAATTTACTCACCAAACACCATAACTTCACACAGGTGTAATGAAGGTCCTTGTTGTTCGATTCTAAGAGTTTGTCCGCCCAATGTAGAATTACAAGCCACATTCTTCATGGTTTCATTATGTGTATGTGCTTTCCATTGTTTGCACATTTGCCCACCCACAGATATTGTCATCTTCGTCCCTTCTTTTTCTATTTGGATAAATTATGATCAGATGAAATGTTATGAATGTATGTTATATTCTACTTCAGTTTAAACTTCGATGTTAGTCAGTAAACATTTGCATCATAAGTATAGGTTAAGTTACGAAGATTGGTTCATGTTGCAAGGCTGGGATTATCTACAGGAATCAATACCGAAATTAAGGGCCTTAACCAGCTAATAAACTGACGGAATGTAGCATTTTAAGGAAAACACTGTAAATTTAGCATTTAAAAAATATCCGCATCCCTCTATAATATTGATCTTGACCAAATGATGAAGCTGCGAAAAATCAAATAACAACTACAAAAGTCAAAGGACAAGAGCACAATCTCTCATCTTAGGTTGTGGCCACAGTTTTAAGGGCTTTTTACATGTCCATCTTCCAAATGAACAGTAATTATACAGTGAAGATAAACTCCGCAGTCTTAAAGCGCCGGAAATGTGTTCCAAAAGTGGTAGATGCTATCAACATCTCAACTGATAAACAGCGATTGTGGGAAAAGTCTATTTTTAATATGTAAATTGTGGTTTAAATAAATTCAACGTGGTTGTATTCAGCAGACTTGATATTAGATATAGATATTCAATAAAACATATTTTATCTTATTTTTTAAAGAGAATTAACAGATACAAGTGTGTATTTTAACTATCTGTACACGTATCACTGTTAATGAATTTCAATACTATCTCTTTCATTATTCAAATGTAAGTTTTAGCCTTATGTTAAAAGTGTGTCAGTCCCATCAACAGTACGGTAAGGTTGACACCCCCTTACACCTTTGAAGAACTCAAAGAACCCTTCTCAGCAAAATCCGGGACACAACACCTTGACGACAACGGTGTGAAAAAAGGTAGATAGAATGGGAAGTGAACCAACGTTGAGGGTGTGTAGTGCCACAAGACTATATAATGCCCGAATTGGCATTTAACACATATGTGAGCAAATTGGTCAGATTTATGAATTTTTAAAACAATATCGTAGTTGCAATTGTCTGTGAGAAAATAAATCAACAGAGAATTTCGTCAATGCAAAAGTACGTATCAGAGATATTGTACGGATATTCGAAGAGAAGTAAAAGTGCAACAAATCTAGATCTAGAAATGTGCCAATACCATTGTTCATGGAATAAGAAACTCGGGTCCAACCCTTGTTTTGTCAGTTTTAACATGTACGTTGATGGTACTTAAATTGATATAACATACTTTTGTATAGTTTGGCGCTAGTAATGTACAGCAAAAACCTTGTCACTTACAAGATGTCAATTTCATGACGTTTCTACTTCCATAATCGTTATGAGAGCGCTTCTCTAGCAATGAAAACAAATGACAATTACAAACATTTACCAGGTTTAGAAATAATGTTTAACATAATTTGAATTATGAATTTGGTGTCTAAATGTTTTCTTAATTAAATGAAAACTGAGAAGAGTTACACTGTATCTCGTTAATCCAAATTATCTTAATTCCTAATGTATGAAACATCTTCAGTTCATTGTTCAGAAATCTCTTTAACTAGGGGATATAGGATAGTGCAATATGGGTTTCTGACTTCCATACAGCAACCATGCGTCATCGAGAGTCCGAGAAGGTACACTATGTCGACACTGATTGTGACACCACTGTTCAATATCCCATATTTAAGTAAAAACCCAATTTAAGTGTATTTTAAACAACCTATCGTGTAATTATGATTTAATAAACTATCAATATAAAAGTGCATATTTGAGGAACAAATATCAATTAATCATACAAGACAATTTACATTCTAATTTATCACTAGATTCAGATACGTATGTGATTGGAATAATACCCAGAGGAACATATTTACCGCGAAAATAGGTGATGGTGATTCAGTCTATTGTGAATAGTTGGTTATACTTACGAACCGGTTATTGACTGTCCCAGTCAGGAGGGATGTTAGCTTTTGACATTTTCAGTACTAGATAATCAAGTACTTGTTTCGATGTAATTTGTCTTGGTGTCTGAATACGATCTCAAAATATCTCAATTATAACCAATTAATTTTTGAACCTGGTTTCGAACATGCAAATCCTTTGGTTGGTCATCAGCGTGTTTATCCATAAGACTACAAAGCGGTGTTAGAAACAATTGGATTGTTTGTCAGTAAAATCCTGCGTTCTCTACCAGACTGATACCGGGGACAGTATGTAAAGACAGGGTTTCAAATGTCAATCACATCGCTTCGCGTGGAAGTTTTGCGCTGCACGTGCGTTGAAAAATCCATTTCATGAGGGTCCTTTCTATTTGTATGATATCCGATGAATGAGCACCGAAATTTGTAAAATAATTAATTTAGGTGTCACATTATTGGAATTTATGTAATGTAAAATAATCACATATGCATGTTTCGTGACGTCACAAATGGATTAAGATTGAGAATGCATTCGGAGCAGTGGGCTCGTTGATTATATTGATTAATAACGAATCCACTGCACCTCATGCAAATTGTTTGATAAAGGTGTGCAAGCTGCAAAACGAGCGTATGTGCGAGAGGAAAGTAAACGTTTGAATGAAATGTGCGATAATAATGATAGAGATTTCTGGAAGAAGATTGGTAAGATTGGTGTAGGGAGTGAAAGGAGAAAGCAGATCCCTATGAAAGTGTATATGGAAGATGGAAGTGTGTCTGAGAAGTGTGAAGAGGTTTTAGACAAGTGGAAGAATGATTACTCTGAACTTCTGAATGGGAATCAAGATGTGCGTAATGTACCGACGAGGCGTGATGATGATGATTCTGATGGTATGCATGTGCTGTTTGACGCTAAAATTACTCTGTTTGAGGTTACATCTGCTGTTGATAGAAGCCATAACAATAAGGCTCCTGGTGTTGATGGCATTCCTGTTGAATGTCTGAAGTCTCAAAATGTTGTTGAGACACTAGTTCATGTTTTTAACATTTGTTTTAATACAGGGAAAATCCCCGCTACTTGGGCTAAAGGCATTATAAACCCCATACCCAAATGTTCAACTTTAGATCCTTTGGATCCTATGTCATATCGGGGTTTAACACTCACCAACTCTATGTATAAATTATATTGTAATGTTTTGAATAGTCGCTTGCAGTCATGGGCTGAAGCTGCTGGTGTTTTAAGTGATACACAAAACGGATTCCGGAAGAAGAGATCCACCACCGATCACATTCACTCTGTTTGTTCTTTTATTGAAAATAGAAAATGTAAAAATAAGGATACTTTTGCTGCTTTTATTGATTTTAAGAAAGCGTATGATTGTATTGATAGAAGTGTGTTGTGGGAGGAAGTAAGTGGAATTGGTGTGAAAGGGAAAATGTTTCAAGCTCTCCAGTCTCTGTATGATAATGTAAAATGTAGTGTTCGTGTTAATGATATGTTAACGTCATGGTTTAATGTTAACCAAGGTTTAAAGCAAGGCTGCTTAGTTTCCCCATTGTTATTCAATTTCTTCATTAATGATTTACTTTGCCAGTTAGAAGATAGTGGTATCGGCATTTCTGTTAATGGTACCACTATTGCAGCCTTAGCATATGCTGATGACATTATTCTGCTTGCAGAATCATCAGAGGATTTAAACCATTTGTTATGTATTTTAAATAATTGGTGTGTGAATAATGGCATAAGCATAAATAAATAAATAAATCTAAGATTGTACATTTCTGACATGTATGTACACCGATAACTCGGGCTGTTTTTACTGTTGGTAATTCTGTTTTAGACATTGTTGATAGTTACAATTATTTAGGCCTATTGCTCACAGAAAACCTTGATTATAATGTAATGGCTAAGGCAGCAGCTAAGTCTGCTAATAGAGCTCTAGGCCTTCTTATTTGTAAATATAAGGCACTTGGGGGAATGGAATCCTCTACTTACTCGAAATTATATGATACGATGGTATGGTCAGTTTTGAGTTATGGGGCATCTATCTGGGTCATAGGGAAGTTAGTGCGATAAATGCTGTCCACCATCGTGCTTTGAGGTTTTTTCTGGGGTTGGGTAAATATGCTCCAAATGTTGCTGTAAATGGAGACATGGGTTGGATTCCTCCAAATGTCAGACAATGGTTGTGTATTGTAAGACAATATTGCCGTTTTAAACGTATGCCTGATAGATTGAATAAGCATGTGTTTATGTGGTCTGAGAGATGTGCGAGTAGAAGTGTGAAAAATTGGAGTTTCCGAGTGAAAGCGAAGTTGGGAGAATGGGAAGTGAGTGTTGAAAATGACGTCAGTGTTAAGCGCGTATGTGAACGTGTGCAAGCTGTATGTATGCAGAAATATACGAGTGATTGGTATGAATTGTTGCATAAGCCAAGCGGTAAAACGGGACGGAATAAATTAAGAACGTATCGAATGTTTAAGAATGAGTATGGGTGTGAAAGTTATGTGAGTACGAATATGCCCCGTTCTTATCGCTCTGCCCTTTCCAAATTCAGATCTGGCACCGCCCCTTTACATTTGGAAACCGGCAGATTTACAAATAAAGATGTGAGTGACAGAGTATGTTTCGAATGTAGTGAGAGTGTTGAGGATGAAAGACATGTGCTTTTACATTGCCCTGTGTATGACGAGTTGCGTGAAAGGTTGTATGAAAATGTCTGTTTTAGCTATCCCAACTTTAAAGAGCTCTGTGATGATGATAAATTTGTTTTACTTTTTAAACACAATGTATTTTTTACCGCCAAAACCTGCTTTTATATTTTACAAAAAAGGAAGCATATATTGTATGGTTAATATTATATTTTATATATGTATACATCCTTTATTTATAACATTAGCTTTATATTTTTATATTTATATTTTATATTCTTTTTAGCAAGATAGTCTCTCATAACCCTTACAGGGTGGCTCACTTTTATGTCATTTATAATGTATATTTATGTATGTATTTTATGTGAGGTGAGACTCTAATAAAACATCTGTCTGTCTGTCTGTCTGCACGCTCCATTACATAGGGTTATTTTCTCCGCCGTCCGCCCACCAGATATATCTTTGTCTCGTCATTCTGACTGTACACTGACATTCCAGAAAGGCAAGGAAAAATAACTCAAACTAAAAGTGCCTTGTGATGTTGACTGAACACACGTTTTCAATCTCATGCTCTAAACTTGTTAAAGTCAAGTGAATTGTATTTTTGTAAAGTATGACAAATTAGTATCTCTATGTACATTATATTCCGGAATCACATAAGCATAACATCGAGACAATATACACATGCAATTAATTATTAAGACAACGTTTATAGCCCAGTTTGGGAATAGCTTCAAATTCAGTTCAACGAGCGTACTGAAGCGTGACTGCATGATATGCCACCTGGATGCTTGTGCCTGTGCCCCACGCTTTGTTATGAATCGTCACTGCAATTACATCAAATCAGTGGATATTTGAAATTGACTAAATCACATGTTTATACAATAATCATGCAATCGTCTTTTGCAAAATTACCAAGTCAGATATCTAGTAAGGATTCGATATATCAAATTTTGTTTTCGTGAATGTAAATATGTTAAATCAAGAGTTAAAAAGGGGCTAAAACACTTTGAAATATCATGTACGCAGATATCCAAGCGCCAGTAGGGACGTCATACCCGGCAGAGACGCTTCAGTGACTTCAATGGATCGTTTGTCGGTACTAATTAGGTGGTATAATTAACAAGTTAGGTATTTAAGTAACTTATGGCCGGATTTAAGAAATTTAAAATCGTTTATTTGTCAAATTGAAACCCCCTCATGAAATCTCTGTTTATGTATATTATTGGTAATTTAAATAAAGTAAAATTAATGTTTGAAAAATTTACCTTCTGATTAAAGAAGTTTAAAGTACATTGTAGTCTATTGTATATCTATTGACTGTTGAATTCTGTGAGAAAATCAAACGTTGCATAACACTTAACCATTATGAATAGCATTAAACTTCCAATTTGCTTCTAAAGTTTATGCATCATAATGTTAATGCATCATAATGTTAGCCCGATAAATGTATGCTTATACAACTGGATAAATGAAGTGAAAACTTACTGATAGAATATCTGTTGAAGTAAATATTCATGTATTTAATCTGAGTGACGCCATTATTGGCAAGTTTAACCTCCCACCAAGGGTTATTATCCTCTTTGGGTGATTGGAAACAACTTTCCATCTTGCCGTCAACAACTAGTCCTGCTGGGTAAGTATCATTGTTTACAGGACTTGAAAAAGCTTGTCCATATAAGGCAACATTTTCTGGAACAGAATATGCATGTTACGACAAAACTATAAGCTTGAGAAAACCAGCATGATCGTTCCGTTAAATTTGTGATTCATATATCATTGGTGTAAACATGCGTTTTGCATTCCAATCACCATTGATAAAGCAGATAGAGTTTTAAACTAACATATTCAATATGATGTATTATGATGTACGCTACATTCTGTAATGGAGAATGCATGAGGAGTCGTGGATTCGTTAAAAATAATCAACGAGCCCCGAAGGGGCGAGTTGATTATTTTTAACGAATCCACGGCTCCGAATGCATTCTCCATCTTAATCCATGTATGACGTCACGAAACATACATATGTGATTATCTAGCATTATAGACAATATATTTCAATTATGTAACCTAAAAAAAAATATTATTTTGTAAATTTCGGTGCCCATTCATCGGATATGGTACACGTAGCTTCGGCCCTTATGAAATGGATTCTTCCACGCACGTGCATGGCGCAAATCTTCCACGCAAAGCGATTTGACTGACAGCCAAACTCCTGCATTTCATGTGTTTCAGCACGATCCCCACGCGTTTCACACTTTACCACTCATGTTTAGAATACAGGGATCTTACTGACAAACAATCAAATGATTACCAGCAGGCCTGGTAGCCGAATAGGTTAAGGCTCTGCGTAACAGTCGAAGGGTTACATGTTCGATTCCCGGGTCAGACATTACAAACATAATCAGATATTTTAAGATTCTAATCAGATATACTAAGACAAAATTCATAAATCTTGAACAAATTACATTGTGAGCCATTACGAAAATGTCAAAACCTGACACCCCTCCTGACTGGATTAGTCAATGACCAGTAGATTCTTAAAAATAATCCACTGTTAACACAATAGAGTGACGTCATCACCATGGATTAAGTAACACTCTCTCATACTCACTCCTCTGACAGTGGTCTCCATCCCAGCCTGGGTAACATGATCTGCAGCGGTCTTCTATATTTGCTACGTATCTCCTTTTACAGTTGCTGGTACTTGCTGCAATGTCAAGATACAAGCCACTAACTCTGTCAATATGTCATTTGCCCATGTCACTTGAATGGTGATAAACGACTTGAACTCAATATGATAAGAAACAACTTACGAATCACCAGTGTGTTGCATGTAACTGTATTAAATGTATGAACAAGTACACCTGTTAGCGACTATCATTTCTTACCTAAGCCGGGAAAGTTTTGCCGGGTATTATTTCATAATGGTCAAGGGAATTACAATTTTTCTAAATATAACTTGAATTTTTTGGGTTGACGGGACTACTTTACGCTCATCCATGAATAATGATTTGCTGCCCTGTTTTAGCTAAATCACATACATGAACATTTACCTATTTAAAGTCACAATAATCTGTAAAACATATAACATATAAAATAATGTTCAGTTTATGTTTCCGAGACCGTATTTACAGTACTAATTTTTTTTCTTTTTCACTCTGATCTAAGATAGTTATGTCGCTTCTTTTTTGTTGATTTTTACGCATTAAAATGAACGTGGGTAAGAAAAATAATAACCAACGCGTTGCTCGGAATTACGAATTATCAATCCCTCGTGAATTATTATGTCAATCTCCTCGCTAAAGCTCGAAGTTTATCACAATTATTAACTCGGGATAGAAAGTCCGTAATTCCATGGAACTCGTTGATTATTAATATAATATTACTCATATGTGAAGATGAACAGAGGGTAGAATTTTGCCTGTTAGCCACATCGGAGTTACACATTTTCCTAGCTTTTGATTGGATGTTACAGAAAACAAACAATTTCACTGGTTACCGGAACTACTTCATTCTTCTTTTTTACTTTTCCCGACTGGTAACTTCTGCATTTTAACATGTTTTAATTGTTTCCAGTAAGTGGCATTAACGTTTTCTTACATGTGCCGACAAATGAAATATCGGCAAAAGCAGTGAAATTGTCCGAAAATTAAAAAAACGCGATTACTAATTTACTATATACAACCACAGAAGAGCGACTGCGTGTGCGTCCCTAAGCAATAAGTCAGACGTCTGCCAATCTTCAATCCGTCTGTACATTATAATTTGAGCTAGCAATAATCTAGCCTGTGTCTGTACATTAACAGTCAGTTACAGAAACTTACCTCTATTACCCAGGCTCCGTTCCATAACAGCGAGCGCTTATAAACGCTTATTGATTGCTCAATGTAGCGCTCAAGTAGCGCTCATTCTCTCCTGAACGACACCGTGCAAAACCTCAAAGTTCGCTCCCTTTGCTACGTAGCGCTACATTGAACAATCGCGTTCAAGAGAGTTTTAAAAGTTATCGCTAATTCAGAGATTACTTTTAAACCTCTCTTGAACACGGCCCTGGAGTACACCCTCAACAACTTCAAGGTATAGCTCCCATAAATCTTTACCTTAGATCCAAGAAATCGTCGGCTCAATGAATGTACATAATTACCTCCCTTGGCTCCCTTTACCTCCCTTCTCCCATTAGCTGCTTTTCAACTTCTCTATTGTGCGAGCCGCATGGAGGAACGAAATCGTAAAGACGGATTGACAGGTCATGAACGTTCCCAAAATATATGGACAAAGTAAAATAACCATTCTCTTCCCACAGAGTTTACTCTCTACATACTTTCAATGCTATCCTCTATTCTACTGTGGCGAATATCTCATTTCTAACAAAATTCTGTAGCGGCACAATACGACATGATGTCACTGCCCTTTATCCAATGAAATCACTTTACATCCGTTCGACATCATCGTTTACATCGACCAGGTTATTTAAAAAAATTTAGAATGTTTAACAGTACATGATTTTCCTATTTAGCATATTTCCTTCAAGAATGTCTGATGTAAATAACACAAATAAAGTATTTTCAGCTTTTGTCTCCAATTTGGTTTTCTTTCGTATCAGCATAGTTTGTTTTCAGAAATTCCAATGACATAACACCAGGAAAACGCACTGAAAAGAACAAGGTTGATCTTACGTTACTTTAATCAAATATAGCATTATGACGTGTTATTGGCAAATGTCACTTTTATAACGGCGTCACTGATTGCACAAGGACATTCCAATTCAACCAATAAGGCCTCGCCATTTCCAGCCGAGAAATCCGTCGTAGTAAAACAGAGGCTAAGGTCGAAAAACCCGAAGAGTGTAACCTCTGTGGGAAGAGAGTGTCTTTTTACATTGTACTTGCCACCAGATACATCTGTGTTATTAAACTTTCTCGTTTGTACAAAATCGTTTGCTCTGTCAGAGTATCGGTATCTGCAAGGCTTCAATCCCCTGACCCCATAAGAACATAAACGCCTGTAGCACGCCGTTCTTACTGAAATAAATTCATTCGTAAACACATCTTAAGCATTGTTTGGTCATCGGCGGAGTTCTTCTCTGTTCGGCAGCAACATCGGGAGAGCGAGCAAAATATTTGACATGTTAGTTTCGTGGTGCATTCGTGTCCTCATCGTGTCCTTCGTACGTCTATCGAGATGACATCGTATGATTCGTATCATTATCGTAACTGCCTTTGCATGTCCGGGACCGTAGGGCAGATTTCACAAGCTAATGCCATAAGAAAGTAACACGAAGATGACCGAAGTGATAAGTAGGCAACCCGACTTTATACCTAGCAATAATACACATGGTGGTTATACCATGTCGTATTGACGAGGTGACGAGAACATTTACTACATCAAAAGGTTTATGTCAATATTATACATGTAATGATATATATATATATATATATATATAAATATACATATATATATATATATATATATAATATATCTCGATATATATATATATATATATATATCACATATTATAACCTATGTAATGTATGTAACAATACCTCTATACATCACAAAGAGTATGAAATATATCAAGCTTTGTATTTACCACTGAGGTATACATGCATCTGGATATTGCCTCTGAACTAATAAAAAATCATTACATACATATATATATATAAGCATGCATTATATTAAACATGGAATGTATTCATATATATATCGTGTATATATATATATATATATATATATATATATATATATATAATATTGTAAGTATTAAATATATTCTTAATTTAGTCTCATCGTGATAGCATCGTAATGCTAAACGATGGTTATACGCAGGTATCATGAGGATTGTAGATTATCACGTTGCCTTCTTATGACATCAAGAAGCAAAGTGTTAAAGGTGCACTCCGGCAAATTTTTGACCTTTTTCACTCTTATTATTGGTTAAAATTTAAAAACTAATAAAAAATGAAATTTTAAGTTATATTTGTGTGAAGTTTAGTGGTACGCAATAACAGTAAGTCGTCACGTGACTTCCGGTACTCGCGTGTAACACGACAACACGATGGATCATGGAGGTCGGTATGGCCACTCAAGCGACTGAGAAAACGTTCATGGTATGTGGACGTAATATTGTTTTCCATGGGTACATGTGGTGTATATATTGATTGATGTACAAGTGAATACGCATTGAACATTTCAAATATGTCATGTTGAGAATATGTATGTTCGTAATAATAATTCAAGTTCGAAGTTCGGTCATCTGTAGTTCACTGTTCCGCGCATTACGAATCGCAATCGCTGAATCAGCTGTTGATTCGTTGAACAATGACTTTTATAAGACAATACTGTTTTGAGTTTATGTAAGACATCGGTAAGGTAAAATTGTACCATCACACTACCGGTACGAGTCTTCGTTGTGTAAAATGAATGCAAAATTTATTATGGATCTACGAAGTCTCTTCCACTTCGCCACCTTGTCAACCGAATACCGTAAATCCTTGAATAATCGCCCGGTCTAATGATAAATTCCTCGTTGATATACAGAATTGCATGCCGAGTTAAATTTAGCAAATGTAAACAAACTAGTGCATGGTAGTCTCCGGCTATAGTCTCCTTTTTAGAAATAATTCCGGCATATTTATGTGACTTTCAACCTCACGACAAGAGCTTTATTTACAATATATTTACAACTTAAAATCTACCCGATTATTCAAGGATTTACGGTAATAACTGTTCCTTTGTTTTGATTACCAGCACATTCTTGATTAATAACTACGTTTCTCTTTTCTTTGGAAATACTGAAAATAAATCCAATTAGATAGGCTACCAAAGGGGTAAAACTTAATAATTATTAACTAAAAGCAAAATTTTATTTAAATTGGTGCAAGTATTATGTTGTGATATACTATCTGATCATCTGTCATTTGCTATTGACTAGATTCAATGAAAACATACTTTTATATTAAATGCTTGCATCAATTAAGTCATGTATTTTTTAATGACTTGTTAAAAATAAAGTTAAATTGATTTTGCAGAAGGAAGCAGAGAAAGACACTCCGGAAGGAGCAATGAATAGAGGGGCGGGTCCAGCTTGTTACAGCAGTTGACTAGAAGAGGGCAGGTGAAGACATTTGGCTGTAAGAGGCTGATGATGTGGAGAGGTTGAGAATTTTGTATTAACAATAACATAAATATTATGATTGAAGTGATGTTTTTTTAATTCACTGGATTAATATGTTAGTGGTGTTGACAAAAGTGAGCATGCATGCCTATCAGTTTCCCAGAAACTGCTGTTAGCAGTGTAAAAAGCTGGAATTATGACTGATGTTAAATAATAGATTAAAGGGACAGAACTCCATAAAAATCATCCCCTCTGCAATTTGGTGTTGAATGAAAGCAAAGTGTCATAATGTGGTGTCCATTTCTAGACCCCACACATCAAGCTTGTACATTTATAAAACACACTGATATTCATGAGCGGGAACAATGGTTTATTCACCCAGCAGTACAATTGGGTACCTGGTATGAAAGTTAAGGCAATGTAACATAAGTTCAAGCACTTTAATTGGCAGCTAGGTTGCATGCTCCAAGTCAACTTCCAAGTCTATCATTGACAAATTTTAAGTCATGCTGCATTTTATCAACTTTTCTATGTATGCTCCTACACTAGCACAGAAAAATTAACAAACTGAAGCAATTTAAATTAGCCAGTGGCTTCAAGAAAAATTGACTTTCAGTGACTTGAGGTTGAAAAAAGAACAATGTTGGTCTTTACATCAGGGTAATAATGTGTGTGCAGTATGAGCATGTCCCTTAGTGGTGAAGAGTTCAGCCGGTAGAAGTATTGGATCCTATTATTATTATTTATGAAGCCATCATTGACTGGGAGCTTCTGATGTTGATAATATTCTTAGAATGGATTGCAGATCAATGTAAGATGCCAAGTTACTGGTGCTTCATCCATGGATAACTGAAACATAAGAAAAGATTTAAACATCAATATTGTACAATTCAGTTCTAAATGTTCATTATGTCAATTATTAACAAGCAACCATCACGGTTAAGATATATCCCATTATCCCGGGTATATCCAACTTCCCAATGCAAGGCATAATTCTTGCCAGTCTCCATTACTGGCTGATTTAGGCCTTGCACTATTTCCTTAAGAAATCTGTGCTTAGAAATCTAGGCCCACTATGCATTTCTGGTGCAGCGATTACCTATCTAGGCAAAACAAAGCAAGGGAAATAACGCAAGGCTTAAATCAGCCAGTAATGCAGACTGGCAAGAGTTATGCCTTGCGTTTGGAAGTTGGGGTATACCCTGCAACTGGCATACTGTTTTACTTTGCTGAATAATATGTCCAATGTTATAGAACATATTTGGAATCTTAAACAGAATATAAACTAGTTTTCTAATTTAAAAAAAAAAATACAGTTGGTGGGGGTATAATAAAGTAAACTAACTTCAAAATTTAGAATTGATTTGGGTGTTAACACCGCTTTCAAGAATATTTCACTTTTATCATGGATACTAGTATTATTGCAGGGAGAAAGCCTGCAACGCCATGGTGGCTATGCATTGCGCTGAAACCTGCAAGCATCGGCTCTAACTAGAGCTCCATTGGCCAAAGAGTCTGTACATATAAAAGTCAGCTCTCTTGAGTCACTGGTTCTGGAGAGGAAGTAAGAAAATAGGGCCATGGGCTCTGTTGCTCATTAGGGATTATATTGTTTGATGATTGTTCTCAATATAATGCACAACCCCTAGCCTTGAAATTGTCAGTGCATATCAAAAACATGACTATACACTAATTTTTAGCTCATCAGGCCTGAAAGGCCCGATGGGCTTATGGCATGGCATGGTGTCTGGCGTCCGTCCGTCCATCCGTAAACTTTTTGCTTTTTCGACTTCTTCTCCAGAACCAATGACTCCACAGAGCTGAAATTTTATGTGCAGACTCCTTGGCCAATGGGGATTCTAAATTGTAGATTTCGTGACCCGTGACCCCAAATGGGGTCACTTGGTCACATCCTTAAAAACCTATTTTCATCTTCTTCTCCAGTTCCAAAAGGTCTAGAGAGCTGAAAAGTTGTGTGCAGACTCCTTGGCCAATGGGGATTCTAAATTGTAGATTATGTGACCCCGTGACCCCAAATGGGGTCACCGGGGTCACATCCTTAAAAACCTATTTTCATCTTCTTCTCCAGTTCCAAAAGGTCTTTTTAATATGGAGGTAGTCCAGATGATACTCTTCATCGAGTTCGAAAACCAGTTCCGAAATATTATTTTTTTCGGAGTTATGGCCCTTGGATCCGAAATTGAACTTTGTACCAAAAGAGCTGTGATGCTCCAATTGGGACAAGTTTTCTCGGAAACTATTACATCTAGGTGAATGAAATTTTACATGTAGGTAGTCCAGATGATACTCTTTATCGAGTTCACAGTCCAGTTCCGCAACATTATTTCAAAGCCCTTGAATCTGTAATTGAACTTGGTACAAATTACCGGTGTGATGCCCTAATGGGAAAAATTAAGTTACCTGAAAAATATTACATCTGGATGAATTAAATTTTGTAATAACAGTCAGTTCCTAAAATTATTTTGGACAATATTATGATGCTTTAAGCTTTTTTTAAACATAGTAACCTTCACATCTATAATTCTCAATGGACGGATAGCGGATGACGGGGGTATGCGAGCCATGCTCACTTTTTTCTTGCTTATTATGTCCCCCGAAATTTTTTTCGTGAGACATAATGTTTTCGCCTCCGTCCGTTATTCGATCATCCGGTCATTCCGAAATGCTTTCTTTTCCGGGCCATATCTAAAAAAATTGTCAATATTTTTTCACGAAACTTGGTATGTGGTTAGATCTAGTGGTGGAGTGGTGCCTTTTGCTATTTTGGTTATTCTGAATGTTTTATTTTTTCTGGTTCCATGGAAACCTATTGAACTTAGTGCAAATTGGGGGTAGGTGCTTAGCATAAGTGAACAATAAGGGTAATATGACTAGATTGGATTGAAAGTTGGAGCGGGGGACATCACAGTGCATCACATGCACATATTTCTAGTTATTTTTAAGATTGAAAACTCATAGTATGAATACTCCACAGTGATCCAGGAGTTTTACAAGCTCACAGGGCTACCAATTCGCAACTTGTGTTAGCCCAAGGTTACAATATTAGTCTCAGACCAAAGGACTAGTGTCAAATTTATTTCTGAATGTGAAAGAGTGAATCATTATTATGATTTAATAAATGTCTCATAAAGGTTTATGTTGGTAATTTAAAATTTTAATACTTAATGCAACTTCCAAACGCAAGGAATAACTCTTGCCAGTCTGCATTACTGGCTGATTTATCCCTTGCGGTATTTCCCTCGCTTTGTTGTGCCAAAATAGTGAATCGCTGCACCAGAAATGCATAGCGGGCCTGGATTTCTAAACACAGATTTCTTAAGGAAATACTGCAAGGCCTAAATCAGCCAGTAATGGAGACTGGCAAGAGTTATGCCTAGCATTGGGAAGTTGTACAAAATGATGCACTGGGGCTTGTGTTTTTTTATTTTGGGTTAGTGAAAATTAAAACCACAGGCCCAACATAACTGCTATACAGTATTGCCTCTAATAAGAACACGGGCGCTTTTTTTTCCAGCACTCCTTTAATTTGACATTCAATCACTATTTAAAATCTTCCTGCTTTTTCCATTGGTACTACACATATTTCTCATATTTTAATCAATCAACAAAATTATGGTTCAGAACTGTTTATTATTAATAATTTGGTATTTGTCATTGACAAAATATAACACAAACAGAAGTAATTATGTTTGACACAAAGGGTCTAGGAAGAGGGAATTGTGTATGAATTAAATTAATTAAAAACAAACATTCAAGGTACCATTAATCCTTGAATAATCACCTGCCTTGAATAATTGCTGAGTCTAAGCCCTTTTTTAAATAAATAATCGCCTGCCTTCAATAATAATCAGGTTACAGTTAGCATTTGTAAATAAACTAATGGCTAAGCATAACAGGAAAATTAACATATGGGCATGGACATTTCAATTTTAATCATGTTATGTGTTCATTTATATATTTTTTTCTCTCACTCCATTCTATTCATCCTTGGTGTACAGTCTATTCAGTAGCAGAAATTATTTGTTCATCACATTTTATAAAAAATTATTTATATATAGTTACCAGTGGACAGCTATAAGCAATATGTAAACCTAACTGAATTACATTCAAGTTGATGAATTCTAAAAAATGTAACATAATAACGATAGTACACTTTACTATCATATGAAATAGGGTAGATGATCTATTTTTGTTGTTGAAGTTGGCCAAATGACAAGTAATGAAATCATGAAAATAGTTTAAATTACATTACAGGAATTTACTGCATTCCAAATATGAAACAGTGATTTTATTCACGGTCATAATACAAGAGGATTAAACAAATCTACAAGATTAATTTTTTCTTTCAATTAACAGACTGACTGGCAAACAGAATATTGACCAAACAAATTCTTATTCCGGAAGTGAGAGACTCCGAGAGCTGAGAGTGAAAATTGGGACCTGAAACTAACAATTACTATAGATTCAAACGTCTACAAGGCGTAAATTAGGCCTAGATTTATTTGTAGGCCTACTTGCGCAAACCAAAACTTAGTTGCGATCTGGTCTGAAGAATATTTATTACCGGAGAAAAAGTAAACACTGCCCGCCGCATGAGGCGACGTTGTTCAGTTCAATGGAATTTGGGACAGAAGAACTTATATTTGAAACTATTTACCTTTACGTGTTCCTACAAACCTGAGGCTTGACGTGCACATTTCAAAACCTAAATATATTTGATTATCCACAAGTTATGATAAAATAATAAAGTGTGAAAGCGTCCCACTCACCTCTCGACAGCTGCTCGACTCCAGTCGCGTATCTCGACAGTACCGGTGCTCCGACACTGTGACAGTTGACATGCGTCGAGGTTTGGGAGAAAATGACCGTCCTTCAAGTTGGTCCAACGGCAACGTGAAATATTCGTGTCTTTGATGGTTGCTCGCTGTAGATCTTTTATTAATATGACTGTCGATTGCCTGAAGGCTCCGTCGGATTGTCGTCGGTGCTTTCGCTACACGTTTGTTTACTGCACTGTGAGGAGTTGGTGGTGGAAGTGGTGAACACGCGAGTCAATCATTTCCGGTTAAGCCGCCATATTTATGGAAACGTTTCCATAATTAAGATGACAGATTTTAGCGGTGATTTTCTCGAAAACCCCTCGACAAATTTTTGCCATTTTTCGTGTAAGTGTCTGAATAGTAGAAATGAACAAATCCATGTTAATTAATTGCAGGAAAACCTTCTAGTTTAAAAGTGGAAAATATGCCGGAGTGCACCTTTAATATTTTGGCGATGGTGCCGATGGACAGACAATGATAGTACGATAATGACAAGAAGTAACAAGATAGCATCTCGATGGCCCTGCGAAAGGAAAGACTGAGATACGTGCTGACCACGAAAATGAAGATTCGCACGCAGGTTCGGAAATTTTTTAACACACAAAGATTTTAGAACATCCGCCGATGGTGCAGCCGTGGGGGAAGAGTGAATTGAATGGGTCACGTGATTTCCTGCTGTCATGGCAACTTACGCTAGACTGGTTTCAGCAACTTTATTGACTATATGTTTGCGTCATTACTCAGTCGTCATCCAAATTATACAATTAACATAAGCTTATCCAGAGTGGTAGTTGGGAATCATGGGTTCCAATTTTTTATATATATAATATTATAATAATTATAGATATAATTTGTTTTGAAATTCTTGAATTAGTTAAACTTAAAAAATGTTGTTTGTAAATTTGATATGAACCACCTTGTACCACCATCCATATAATATAACATGTTTTTAAATGCTTCTCCATGGTTTTTATAGGAGTAATCAGAGTTGAAAGAGAAACGTGCGTTTAACTTATTTGGGTAATCTCATGTTTTCATGTCATCATATTTACACTTTCTCTGCCACACTTCAACAAAGTCTATATTACGCTGTCCCAGTGCGTCCTAAAAGTTGAAATTAAACTTTCCCTGGTCGACACTGAGAGGCCAACCGTCAAAGAAACAGAGTTATATAATGTGGATGTCACGTTATGCTCGTGTCACCAAGCTCATCTTCGCGTTCTCATCGCATACTCGTCGAACTCTTAATACGACGTCGTGTTGCCATCATGCCGGCATCATGTTTTATTCGTACAGAGTGTATAACGTTAGGCCAATGCGACGTTCAACTCGACATTCGCATTGTTGACGTGTGTTACTTCGTGTAACATCGTGTTACATCGTATTGCCTTCTGACTGCATCGTACCTGCTCCGGATTCTGAAAGGTTTTTAACCAAAATCGGAACCAAATTCGTGCGAAAAGAGAATTTTCTAATTCGTGTTGGCATCTTTCGTCACATTCGGGACAGTGTGAACCGCCATTCCGTTAGAATCGTCATGTAACCTTATGTGTGTGTGTGTAATAAGACAAACTTTAGTTGATATGTGGTCATCTTAAAAATGACGGCATCCTCTGGTGACAATGGATACCAATGTCAAAGGTATATCACGGATCCATCAGAAATTATGGCAACACCAATGGCAATTGCAAGGTTACAGGTTCAATGGTTATGTCCTCAGTATATGCCATGGAAAATATATGTTAAATTCCAAAGGAAAATGTTGAGGAATCAAAAGATATGGTTAACAGCCTTTCCGTTGAGCCGTGTCCTTTCTGCGACGGTCGCAGAGATTTGCAATTGGTCAACCAATTTTGAACTATTTTTAGCTCCATCAAGTCAGCTTTGCAATCCCATTGCGAGCAATCTCTGGTCCCCTTTTTGGCAAGCACGTTGAACCCAATACAATCTGTTTTATAGAACTGAACTCGTAAGTCGGTATCAACATTGTATCACCGAACTGAGGATTTTCCATTCTTTCGATTGTCCATGCGAGTGGCTGCGACCAGGCTAAAAACCACCACAGCCGTTTCTGCAATCGACCTACGACCGACTTGCAACCGACTCGCGACCAGTGCAACGGATCGAGCGTCCACATTACGACAATTTCAAGTTTTGCAGGACTCCAACATGGCTTTTTGCTCGATCGCATTGAGACATATACGACCATATCACAACTTCTTACACGGTAGGTCAGCGTAAACGTGTAAGATAAACGACTGCAACCGACATTCTCTTCTATCCTCCCTTAGTTCAGTTTTTGATCATAACATCTGTTGCATTTAGGCCATATTCACTTTCTTCATTGGCAGTGATATTTTGCGACACTGGTATCAGCCTCAATAGTTTTCCTACCAAACATCCTTTTACATATGCGACCAAATTCTGTCCTGCATATCGTACATATGAAGCTACTCATTTTGACAGTTATGTTATGATAAGTTAGAAATAACGTCACCGATTGCATAAGTAACTTTTGATACAATCAATTTTGTTCAAACCTTGAAGCAGGATAACCTGCAAATACATTAGGATGCCAGTCGAGCTCTTTGGCAACATTTTGAAAAGAGTAGGACCGCATATAATAGGCGTGAAAGCACCAATTACAGAACGTCTCATTCATTGCAAGTCAGTATTAAAGGTACATCCATTGTGTTTTATAAAATTGTATTCGGCTTTAATACGTTCCAACTCACCACATATGTTGTCTACAATATAAATAAATTCACTCAGCTTGCATATTCATCCCCGATCGCCAAATATATTATTACTAGTTTCCAAATAAAATTGAGTAACATCATTATGCATGTGCAGAAACCGAAACTGCACGTTCCATTTACGTGCACAGTAGTTATGGGAACTAGTAAACATTATCAACTCAAATTTGTCTTTTTGTCTGTTATAAATAAGATTCCAAAATTACGTTTGACTGATTGACGCGCGCCACACGCTGTGCATTGTCCGGTTTTCGATCAGAAATCACTATTTTTACCTTCATATCGTCAATATGCTTAGTCTATTACACCAAAATGGTAGTTTTAAAGTAACACCATTTATAACGTTTGCAATATGTGACCCCATCAACAAAATGGATGTATCTTGTACACAATCTAAATAAATTTAGACCAATAGGTATTAGTCCAACAGGTATATTAGGTTAAACCGTGCTTATCAAACATCCACCAATACATAGGGCTGTCCCGTTGAACTTTGAATTTTGCCGCTAAGCCAATAAAAAAAGAGGCCTGATCTCGCCTGAGCTCTCTCAAAACTCAAAAAATCGTTTCGCCAATGTACGACGAAAGGAGTAATTAACTGTCTTTCGGAAAGCACCGAGCGACCCCAAATCGAAAGCCATGTCAGCAAAAAAAAATAAATGAAAAATAATTAAAACATAATAAAACGTGAAGAATAGTATTGCTCAAGAATAATTAGAGAGAAAAAATGAATGCCACGAGCCAATTATTTGATAAAGTAGTTCTACGAAAGACTTTTTGTAAGGGGTGATAACTCTTCACTTGAAAAGTCAACTCAAGTGAACTTTTCATTTTTATCCCACCGGTATGTAATACCGTGGGATATAGTCATCGCCCCGTCCGTCTGTCCGTCCGTCCGTCCGTCCGTCTGTCCGTCCGTCCGTCCGTAATCATTTCGTTTCCGGAGCAGAACTCGAAAACCATTCATGATATCTTTCTGAAACTTTGCATGTGTATTACCCACTAACTGAAGTGGTGCCTTTTGATATTTTCAGATTTCTGAACATTTTTTTTTTTTCGTTTCCATAGAAACATGTTGAAGTTGGACTTTGTTCAGAGACAGGTTCGTTTCCGGAGCACAGCTCCAAAACCGTTCATCATATCTTCCTGAAACTTTGCATGTGTATTACCCACTAACTGAAGTGGTGTCTTTTGATATTTTCAGATTTCTGAAAATTTTATTTTTTTTCGTTTCCATTGAAACATGTTGAAGTTGGACTTTGTTCAGAGACAGGTTCGTTTCCGGAGCACAGCTCCAAAACCATTCATCATATCTTCCTGAAACTTTGCATGTGTATTACCCACTAACTGAAGTGGTGCCTTTTGATATTTTCAGATTTCTGAATTTTTTTTTTTTTTCGTTTCCATAGAAACATGTTGAAGTTGGACTTTGTTCAGAGACAGGTTCGTTTCCGGAGCACAGCTCCAAAACCGTTCATCTTATCTTCCTGAAACTGTGCATGTGTATTACCCACTAACTGAAGTGGTGCCTTTTGATATTTTCAGATTTCTGATTTTTTTTTTTTTTTTCGTTTCGATAGAAACATGTTGAAGTTGGACTTTGTTCAGAGACAGGTTCGTTTCCGGAGCACAGCTTCAAAACCGTTCATCATATCTTCCTGAAACTTTGCATGTGTATAACCCATTGACTGAAGTGGTGCCTTTTGATATTATCAGATTTTTTCTGAAAAATTAATTTTGTTCTGTTTCCATAGAAACATGAGAGGGATGTTGGTTGTTGTTGATTTTGACTGCTTCTGGAGCAGAAGTCTGAAACCCTTAACATGCCTGAAACTCAGCATCTGTAATACCCACTAACTGAAGTACGGTAGTAGATACACAAGTATCTGTAAAAGATGTGTTTTACAAATTTTGTGGAACCGGTGGGATATGTCATCTTCTGATGACTCTTGTTATCTAAGGTAACGGATTATAGAGCAAATACTTTTTCTTCCTAAAACAAAACTCATTTCATACAACCATAATACCGTCTTCTTTCTTATAAATAACTAAAAATTATTTGATTTATACATAAAAATGTGTTTATCGACATACTGTTTATGAATACTGGACGGGAAGCTATCAATCAGTTTGGGGCCCAATTACGGCAACAGACTTGATTGGTCAAATCGAACTTCCCTATTTTGCACACGAAAGATCAACGGGACGACCTTTCATACCGGCCACTGTTTGATCGATGATATAGGACAGTCAATCTAAATTTATTTAGATTTTGGTCAAAATAGTCATCTGATTCATCCCACAAAAACACACACGAGTATCACTGGTGTATAGCTAAAGCATGTTTCAAGTTTCACAAAAATTAACCACGGCACTAAGGGAGGAGTGGATTTCGGAAGGCAAATACGATACGTAAGATGTCACCCCGATAGTCATACGAAGGGCACGATGAAGACACGAATGTATCATGAAACTAACATTTCAAATATTTTGGTCACCCTCCCGATGTTGCTGCCGAACAGAGAAGAACTCCGCCGATGAACAAACGAATGCTTAAGATGCGTTTACAAATGGCCCGATTGCTTACGATCCTTTTCGAATTTGACCATTTTCAAATTCGTGTCTCCATCTTTTGTCAAATTCGGCACAGTGTGAACGGGCCTTACAGAACACAGGTACCCTTTTCAGGACAGACAGTTGGACGACGCCACGACATGAGCCCCATTGAATTCCATGTGTTCGTATTCGTCACGTGATGTGTGTTGCGTAAGTCGTGATGCGTATTGTCTGTTTCCATAATTATGTGCGTGACTGTCGTATATATACATGTATATACATTGCAACGTGATTTTCCCATTTGACCTGTGTGTATATGGACACACGATGGCTATGCCGAAGTACAAGAGTTTTCAGAGAGACCTTGAAAATGACGAAGATAGTTTGCTAATTGCTGGATTTGTATATTATTATTTAAAGATTAAGGAGCAAATCTTGTTGGTTTTGGGGCATCCTATTAAAGAGATTGATTTTCTCTGACAAGTTCGATTAACTTCTCACGAATTGAGTCAGGAGGTATAAAGTTGCGAGGCATGTTGACACGTCTAGTTTATTTGGAAAACCACGTGGTCTGTGATAGGAAGAAAACCCCCGGAGAAACCCAACTTTTGCTATCCGTATAGACGCGTATTGCGTATTCTGACACTCTTGTGAGTGTTCCGGGGAACACGTACTACGAGCTGCGCATCACATGTCACTTTACGCATTACATGTTCATGGAATCAACTAGTGCAAAGTTATAAATACGCATTCCGTACTACGCATTACGCAGTACGCACTCCGTACACATGGAATCCCGGCCTTATATCATATACCTATCAAAGATATGTCATGTTGTGCATGTGTGATAATCTAGAGGTAAGGAAACCGCACCCATATTGCTGCCCGGTCCGAGAATCAATATCAGCCATATCAGCCCGGTCCGCAAATCCATATCAAAATCAGCCCGGTTGGCGTTAGGTCAGAGTGATCTCCATTTGCTTACAGGCACGCTAACGAAGATTAACGTCACAAGCGACGCAGTGTCAGAGTAACGAGGTCATTTCAGGGTACCATCCAAACAAGGTTGTTGACGCTTTTAACTTATTTAATTTAATATACTATTAATTTTTTAAAATGATTAAGATAAGATATGGCTCACATAATTAAAAAACAAACTTATTTATAATGGAGGGTATTTTCATCTTCTAGCTCCCAAATTATATATTTTCGCAGGGGAACATCAAATTCTTAATATTTCTGTAAACATTTTGACATGTTAAAAAAAAGAAAGATGTATTATAAAAAGGTTACAACATGTCATTTTTCATACATAGCCCATATCAGCCCTCGACCCATATCAGCCCTCTGGCCTGCAGCCCTCGTGCTGATATGGGATATGGTATGAACAATGACATGTTATAACCTCTAAGTATCAAATGTCAAATCTGAATAATGTGCATCAGTTACAGAACTGGGATGTGCCACTTATCTCATCCAACACGACATCCTTTTGGGAAACCAGCCACATGTTATCAGTTTTTAACAGAGTTTAGTAGCTTCTTTTTATTACTCACCGACCGCTGCAGCTAGGCAAACTATTGTCACACCCACGAACAGGCCACGAATCATCTTCATCTGAAACCAATGAAATATTTGTTAACGCCGGTGTCCCAGTATAAATTCTCCCCCGTATAAAATCTCCCCCCGGCGATTTTATACCGGTACAAATCCTCCCCCGGAGATTTTATACCGGTATAAAATCGCCCCCCGGCGGAATTATTTCTCGCCCCCCTCAGAATAAAATCTCCCCCCTTGTTTCTTTTTAATTTTCAGTTTGATTAATATTTTTTGGCACTTAGTTATTGTCCAATGTTATACTGAAATAATGACTTTAATTTGCAACCAAAAAACTTGTAAAATGTGTTAATTCACTTGAATTATTCTTTCCTATACATGTTCCTCCTTTGAGGTAATTATTTAACGATAACAATACGCGACTTAGTTTGTATACATCTATAAACATCGCTAGAGAGAGAGTTTATACCGGGGCATGTTAATACTGACTTACTGTAGTGGGGGAGGATCTATACTGACATTGTGTGTACATATCTATATACATCTCTAGGGGGGAGAGTTTATACCAGTGTATGTTAATATAGTCTTACTGTAGAGGGGGAGGATCTATACTGACATAGTGTGTACATATCTATATACATCTCTAGGGGGAGAGTTTATACCGGTGTATGTTAATATAGTCTTACTGTAGAGGGGGAGGATCTATACTGACATAGTGTGTACATATCTATATACATATCTAGGGGGAGAGGTTATACCAGTGTATGTAAATATAGTCTTACTGTAGAGGGGGAGGATCTATACGGACATAGTGTGTACATATCTATATATATATCTAGGGGGAGAGTTTACACCAGTGTATGTAAATATAGTCTTACTGTAGAGGGGGAGGATCTATACTGACATAGTGTGTACATAACTATATACATCTCTAGGGGGGAGAGTTTATACCGGTGCATGTTAATATAGTCTTACTGTAGAGGGGGAGGATCTATACTGACATAGTGTGTACATATCTATATACATCTCTAGGGGGGAGAGTTTATACCAGTGTATGTTAATATAGTCTTACTGTAGAGGGGGAGGATCTATACTGACATAGTGTGTACATATCTATATACATATCTAGGGGGGAGAGTTTATACCAGTGTATGTAAATATAGTCTTACTGTAGAGGGGGAGGATCTATACTGACATAGAGTGTACATATCTATATACATCTCTAGGGGGGAGAGTTTATACCAGTGTATGTAAATATAGTCTTACTGTAGAGTGGGAGGATCTATACTGACATAGAGTGTACATATCTATATACATCTCTAGGGGGGAGAGTTTATACCAGTGTATGTAAATATAGTCTTACTGTAGAGGGGGAGGATCTATACGGACATAGTGTGTACATATCTATATACATATCTAGGGGGGAGAGTTTATACCAGTGTATGTAAATATAGTCTTACTGTAGAGTGGGAGGATCTATACTGACATAGTGTGTACATATCTATATACATATCTAGGGGGGAGAGTTTATACCAGTGTATGTAAATATAGTCTTAGTGTAGAGTGGGAGGATCTATACTGACATAGTGTGTACATATCTATATACATATCTAGGGGGGAGAGTTTATACCAGTGTATGTAAATATAGTCTTACTGTAGAGGGGGAGGATCTATACTGACATAGTGTGTACATATCTATATACATATCTAGGGGGGAGAGTTTATACCAGTGTATGTAAATATAGTCTTACTGTAGAGGGGGAGGATCTATACTGACATAGAGTGTACATATCTATATACATATCTAGGGGGGAGAGTTTATACCAGTGTATGTAAATATAGTCTTACTGTAGAGGGGGGGGGGATATTTACTTACATAGTTAGTACATATCTATAGTGTATACATACTGGGTACATTTACTATGGTGAAATCACAACAAAATTGGCTCAGTCTTTTCCCGTCACCGTCATACTCATTATACATAAGCACCTATATATTTGAATACCACAATAACCAATCTTTCTCTCTGTCACCTTCATGTTAATTACACGTATGCTCATTACTATGAACCAGGGTGATTTATTAGATTTGATGGAAGACTTTGTGCATTGGGCACGGATACGAACACAATTCGCCAAAAGGATGTTTTTACACGAATTACTTGGCCAGACGTCCTGACGCCTAACATACAATTTACATGGTCAAGTGTATACGACGACGGAATATCTGATATTATCTTAGTTATTATTAATACCTAACTTTTATAGATTTCAGCATTTACATTTTATTTGTTTTTAACTTTCTTAAAAAAAACTATAGTGTCATAAATTGATTTACAGATGTTGCTTCAGCTTCTCATCAAGGTACTTCACTTGCAGTTCTATTTGATAATGCTTTGAGAGGAAACAATGGTGGTTCATTCAAAATCCATTAAAATTATTTGATAGATAAGGTTACAAGAAGGTTTAAGTCACCTGAAAGTGACTTTTGTCTACATTGTTTGGTCATTGCCACTTTACACAAATGTTCCTGTTGTGTTCCTCTCTTTCGCCTTTATTCAATAGTTCAACTTAATTATTTTAGAGTTATAACAATTTGTATTTAATATGTATTTCTAATTTAATATGTATTTGTCTTGTACAAATGATAGATTAGTTCGTGATGAAATACAGATTAAATCTATAGTGACTGAATATTTCTATATGGATAAATGTGACATGTCTAATGTCAAACTTACAGAATAATATTAATTACTATACGAACATATCATAGCATGTGGGTTTTATACAAAAAGGCCACGAATCGTTTGCTTTATCTAAAACAAACAACAACTTTGTTATAAAAGTATTAGTTATTGATGTAAACACAATAATTTACAGTTAGCTGTTGATTGTATACCTACAAATGACACCTTTCTAATTTTAAACCAACATAAAATAACTGTAACATTTATTACTAAATGAACATTCTTATATTCTGTGAGTGTTTACAATATGGTGTCCGAACGAAACAATACCGGAAATACTGAGCATGTTCACGGAAAATGTCTGTTTATAATGCATTTGGTTATGACTCAATACAATAACACTTATCTGAATTAATTGGTGATTGGTTAATTTTTAGTTAAAATATATTCGTTTAATGTAGACAGGGGTAGGAAATGACATGACACCCACTATGTTTGAAATGTTGTAAATGTGCGCAGAATGCTTTTTTTCTAAATATAAGAAGCATCAATGTTACATTTCTTACATGTTTAAATACTGCTCATTCATCCATATTGTATTTTTCATATGATAGAAATATATGAAAGAAAGTTTAGTATGTCAATGTTGCAAAATAAGGTCACTCTAAAAACTGGATTGTTAAAAAGAATGTTAACGTCTCCATTTTCCTTCTATCTTAATTTTCTTCCTGGTTACCCTGTCAAATTAAACTGTAGTATGAACTCAATGCGACGTTTACCTCAAGTCATCACATTTATTACTGACTTAATGATGTCTAAGGAAAGATGTATGTGCAGAAGTTAACACATCATGTAAACGTGTTTGATTGAGTCACATCTGGGATTTCTTGATTATTCAATTTGTTATCTTATCTGTTGAACTCTAATAAACGCGCTTACTGAAATGCTTGTCAAAGGTTACCCATGGCCACTTTCGTGATTCGTTGAAAAGGGGTTTCAATTTGACAACTACTCGACTTCAAATTTCTAAAATCGGCCCGTAAATTATTTATATACGACTTTATAAAAAAAATGCCCAATTAAGTAACTGAAACGTATCCTGCTGTGACGTACGTGAAGGAATCTCATTATCATAATTTATCATAATCATAATTTAACGCGTTTTCGTAACTTTTAAACTGCTCATATAAGACAGAAACGGATTACTATTCAACTAGCGATTTCATATGCATGGTTACAACGGCCGGACCCTGTTTAATTGGAGTGCATTTTCACTAATGTACAATATGTTTGTAGCAATTAAGCGCGGAAATACTGTCATAACACATAGATTTAGGCCGTACGCGAGAACACGGAAGTTTTGCTCGCATAAACCCTCTATCCCAACTCACCATTAATGGGACGTTATGTAAGCATTGCGATGTACAGTTAGTTATGTACCTATATGACTTCATTTACACAAAGTACGTCTTTCAGCGATTCAGAAAATTACGCATATCACTTTCCATGTCTTCAAGCTCCGATTGCATCATTTATAGTGATGTGGTCGATGTCTTGCCTTACCTGTACGAACCAAGTGACATTGAACTAAAGGAAGACTCTCATGGGAATCTGGGCGAAGACAGATTAAGTAGCACCAATTATTATGATTTCAGTGAGATATTTCATTTTCTGTGCATTGCCTTATTCCAATTCAGTTCCAATTTCAGTATAGTATAGGTGTTACAAAACGAAGGTTTGGCGCCGACCCAGCGATGTGGGCGTGGTTTTGACAGGGGATTTCCATATGGAGAACAGGTTCGTTGGAGTACATTTCTGTAGAGTATCGAATGGTGTATTTGAAGGAGAGTTTTGATCGAATTATGTTGAATAATTGGAAGGTTATATTTGGTTTGTATGTATTAATAAATAAAGTCATCTGGTAGGTAGTATTTCATATACACTGAACGATTGGTTGTTCAAACAAGCGAGACAACATTGCAGATTTATAAACAATATTGTGTATTAATTATAAAATATTACTGTTATTTAAAGTTTGTCTATTAAAATATTCTATATATGATGTAATATAATGCAAAAAAAATTCACTTCACTTTCATATGAATACATGAATTTGTTTTGGTCATCAAGCTCAGTGAAATTTACATGAAGATTGCTCCATTGTACACACATACATATTCGTTATGATTTTAGAGATTTATAGACAACGAACATTATCAAATGAATACCATATTAATGCAGACAGACAGACAGACAGACATGTTTATTCAGCATGTAAGGCTCAGTGGCCCATAGTACAGTTGAAATTATATTATAACAGTTTGGTAACGTGACTTTGAAGACGATTTAACATGAGATTTCATAAGGTACATCAAACGTTTTATAAATATGGCAACATTTTGAATGACATCAGCATTTTCTGCATTTAGAAGATTGTACATCGTTTGTTGGTTAACATTAACACATTTAAAAAACTTATTCCTGCATTCGGAAAAGGCTTCACAGATTAACAGAATATGATATTCATCTTCAGTTTGACCTGAAGAACAGTATGAACATGTTAAATCGTTCAGAGTATTATTATCTTTCCTAAAACACTGGATTTTTAAGGCATGTAGAGATATTCTATATTTACAGAAACTTAAAAGTGATTTATCATTAAGGACACTGATGGATTTTTCAGGCCCAAAAACTGATTTACAATAAGAATAATGGCTGAGGAAGGTGGATGAATAAATTGATTCAGACCACTTCCGGATAAAAATGTCTTTTATACGTTGCTTAAACATTGACAAAAATACATGTTTGTCCCCAACATCTTGATTTATCCAAACATAAGAAAAGCCATTTAAAAACAATATATTTCTTACATCGGCAGCCCATGAGTGCTTTCCACGATTATCTAAAGATAATAACGTTTGATAACATTGATGCGGAAATCTGTATTCGGGCATTCTTATAAGTTTAATCCAAAATTTTATGACTCGCATTTGACTTTCAATATGCATATGGTAACGGCCTGTTTCACCAAGCATGGCCTTATTATCGCACATCTCATAAATGAAAACGAAATGGATAAATAAATAGTAAATAGCTTGATAGCCTTTACGTTTCGTTTCAACACACCAACACAGAATTCTCAGTTTAGCGTACCATATAGATGTTTCTTCCAGATCAAGGGGAGAAGTGTTGTTATAGCAAATTAGTTTACGCAATTAAGCTGAACAAAGTCAAAGAAGATGAGTAGATGAGAAGGCCTACGAAGGGAGAGACAAATAACAAGTTTACTGGACCGATTCAATTATAGAACAAATGGCATGTTGGTGACCGGCATGTCATATATGTTTATTGTCAAACGTCCTGTTTTGGTGACACAAAGCTGATTAAAAAATGTTTTCTTGTAAACCCTCAATATGCTATGTACATAGTCTTGAGTGAAATAAAGTTCTGCCCTGATCATAATAGAAAATACACATTAACACGACATTCAGTCTAGATATTATCAGCGCATGATAGTAAGGGACATATATTAAACTAATGGAATTTAGGAATAGGATGAAAGCTTTGTATTCCGTAGAGTTTTCTTCGTCGATGGAACCCATTGAAGAACAAGAGAATTAGTGAGCACAGCTCACTCATGATACCCCCGCTTTTAACATTGGTCAAAGAGAAATGTTTGAAAATAGCAAAAGGGCATCAATGTTTAAACTTTTGTATGAACAGACCATTATATATAAGTATTTTTATATCAGAGTAAATATTACACTGGTAAGCATGTTTAAGAAATAAAAGTTGAAAAATTTGAAAAATGGCATTAAATATGCAAATGAGGGTATGAAACATACAAATATGCAAATGCGGGTATGAAATATAAAAATGACAGATGTACACATCAGTGGTTTCGTAACATTTGAACAATTAGTGTCTGAGTTATGAGTGGAACAAAAAGTGTGAATGGCGAAGATGAAAAACAGAGAAAATTTGCATAAATTATGCAAATGAGGGTATGAAACATTCAAAAGGCAGATGTACACATCGTGATGATTATATGTATCAAGTTACAAGACATTTGAACAATTAGTATTTTAGTTATGAGTGGAACAAAACCTGTGAATGGCAAAGTCGAAAAACGGAGAAAATTTGCATAAATTATGCAAACGAGGTTATGAAATATACAAAAGGCAGATGTACACATCGTGATGATTATATGTATCAAGTTACATGACATTTGAACTGTTAGTATTTGAGTTATGAGTGGAACAAAAACTGTGAATGGCAAAGTCGAAAAACGGAGATAATTTGCATAAATTATGCAAATGAGGGTATGAAACATACAAAAGGCAGATGTACACATCATGGTGATTGTACATATCAAGTTTCGTAAAATTTGAACAATTCGTATTTGAGTTATGATTGGAACAAAAACTGTGAATCGCAAAGTCGAAAAACGGAGAAAATTTGCATAAATTATGCAAATGAGGGTATGAAACATACAAAAGGCAGATGTACACATCATGGTGATTGTACATATCAAGTTTCGTAACATTTGAACAACTGATTTCAGAGTTATGAGTGGAACAAAAACCGGACGGACGCACGGACGCACGGACGGACGCACGGACGGACGTGCTGACCGCTATATACCCCCGACTACTGCGGGGGGTATAAAAACATTTCGTTGTACGATTACTGATTGAGGATATACGACGATATACATAAGTTTTCAAGCTCATGATGAAAACAGGTTCGTCATTGGTCACATTGTAGGATGCTATTCGCATGTGAAATACTTGCACTATCATTACAATGTATAAAACTGATTATGTGTACTTTTGTTATTTACAAAATGATATAGATATACGCTGCATGTATGTTTTCCTGGAGAGCGCTCCATAAGTCATTGGCAGGTTTTACATTAACATGTAAAACCAAAAAGATCATGATTATTAGTAGTATTTGTTTCGATCCAAAGAAAACGCTTGAAAACAATCTTCAGGGAAGTGATCTGAACACAGACGTGAGGCGCTACCACAAAGCTCTCTTCGCTCGAACAAAATTGATAACCAGGATTCCTCGAAAGAATATACAGCAGAACAGCGGTGTGGCATTGTTGCAAATTGTAGATATAACAGATCGACTGACTGATTCCCCAGTGTTTGCCATGATAAATAGTAAGCGAACGTCACTTCCGGTTACTGTCCAACCCTCTAAACCCCCAATTTCCGTTTGTCGCTGGCCGGTGAAAAGCAGACGATAGTAATGCAATGTTTAAGTCGTTCTAGTTTAATATAGGAACAACACATTATTTTTTGGGTCTCATTTTTTACAACATAGTCTAATGAACCAATTGCAGATAAGAATTCAATAGACAATAATATATTTCGGCACTCCTTTAAATTATTGTAAGTGTTTGATATGAACTAAAACTATGGAAACAGGATTCTTCAACAAACAAAAGGCCCACGATTGGAGATTCGGTGTTGAATCACTTATCAAAAGTCTACTGTCATTTATGCAGTATTGAAACGAAATTAACATCAAGTCCTTTGACCAAATGCAATAGGATATTTAATGAAACTAATGTGCTTCTGTTATCATTATTTCAGACAATAAAGGTTGACATCATCGGTTTGCCTTTAATCTGATCTTAATATAGCACTAAATACATTTGTCAAATTCCAATAAAATATTATTTCATCACAGATACGAGTTCCTAAATATAATTTGTCACTGATATATTTCACATTGGCAGTTCTACAGACATTGACAAATCATCTCATATAATATATCTCCGACATCATCATCCTAGTGTTCTCTAACTCCATCATATTGCAGTAATGGACAGATGCCCACCACGTAATTTTGTACGTAAATGTATACACTAATATTTCTGTAACTGTAAATGTGTTAAAACAACAATAATTCTATTGTGATTAAGTAATTTAATTTACTCGTATATCTCCCTTCCTTAAGCATGACGGCCTCCACTCCATTATTTATAAAGAATGGATAACTACTTGGAGCCACAGGGGTCACGTCCTCAAAAATCCTATTTTCATCTCCTGATCCAGTACCAACACTTCTAGAAAGCTGAAATGTTATGTACAGACTCCCTGGTCAATGGGGATTCGAACTTGTAAATTTTGTGACCCCGGGACCCCAAATAGAGCCACCAGGGCCACAGCCTTAAAATCCTATTTTCATCTTCTGCTCCAGTATCAAACATTCTAGAAAGTTGTAATCTTGTGTACAGAATCATTGGCCAATGGGGATTCTAAATT
Organism: Gibbula magus; assembly: GCA_936450465.1. Lineage (NCBI taxonomy): Eukaryota > Metazoa > Mollusca > Gastropoda > Trochida > Trochidae > Gibbula > Gibbula magus. The sequence continues at coordinate 44,017,355 of OW388290.1, read as the reverse complement.
GTAAATTCGGTGACCCCGGGACCCCAAATAAAGTCACAGAAGTGACGGCCTTAAAATCCTTTTTTCATCTTTTTCTTTTAGAACCAAAAGGTCTAGAAAACTGAAATGTTGTTTACAGACTCCTTGCCCAATTGGGTCTCTAAACTGTAGATTTGGAGACGTCATGATACAATGGGGATTCTAAACTGTAGATTTGGTGACCCCGTGACTCCAAATAGATCACGACCTAAACAACTATTTCATCTTCTTCTCCAGTAAGAAAAGGTCTAGAAAGCTGAAATGTTGTGTACATTTCCATGGACAAAAATGATTCCAAATTGTAGATTTGGTGACCCTGTGACCCCATGTATTGGGGTCACAGGGGTCACAACCTTGAAAACCTATTTTCATCTTCTTACCACAAATCCTAGAAATAGTGTGTACCGACTCCTTGGTCAGTTAGGATTCTAAATTGAAGCTTTGACCCTATTTCATCTTCTCCATGAAAAGCCATAGCAAGTTAAAAAGTTGTATGAAGCTCCTTAGCCAATTGGAAATGTTAATAATAACACTAATTGTAGAATTGGTGACCCTGTGATCCCAAATATGGGTCACAGGGGTCACGACCTAAAAACCTGTTTTCATCTTCTTCCCAAGTACTAAAGTACTTGAAATGTGTTATAACTGTAATGAATTCTCCTTGGAAATTTACATTTTTAAATTTATTAAGTTTATTGTGTAACGATTGATGAGCTACAGAGCCAGTGGCTCTATTTTTTGTTACATGTATATCGCCTTGTCATGTGACAATATCATCTGCGGGCGATGGTTATATCCCCTCTCCGTCATCATAGAGATATGGCATGGCAAATATTTTGCTTACTCTGCTGATGTTGGCTGCTTAAGCTTGAAAGCCTGTAATATGCTTGTATGAATGGCCCAAATGACCAAATTGCTGATGATACATCGCGAACGTACAAGTCGCATTTGCTTTTTTGTCAATGTCAATATAGTGTGAAGTGTGCTTTAACTGGAGTTGACTGTTCTTATATCCCCAATGTAGGTAGAGCTGTGACGTTGATTAGAGAAATAATGGGAAGTGAGGTTTAAATGTATATGTAAATTTAATGTTGACCTCCCGAGTCTATGGATTCCGATGTCTTTCGATGTCAATGGTTTTCGCCATTTTGTAATCCCAGAAGACAAAACTCAAAACACCTGTCAGAGCAGAGCATCTTATCAAAGGTGAAATTACAAAATTCATAGTCAGGAATGGATCCGTCGTCGGTCGATTGCAGCATTCATTGTGAATAATGCCATTTCGTGCAATGGACCAATTGAAAGTAAGCGCTTTTTAAATTGGTAATACAGAGTGTATGATTCAATATATACTGATGCGTTTCTCTTTTGAAATAATATGAACGAATGATCAAAAGGGTAAACCAATTCCTGAGATGTTAACATGTAAAGATCAACATACGTTTCGACAACAATTCACGCATATTGAAATACATGTTCACACACGCCACGTCTTTAAACAGTAAATGTTACAGCTTAGGGTCCAACAATCTACTTATCACATCAGTCGTTAGAGAAATCTTGTATCTACAACATGAAATATGATAATATATAATTTTCATTTTATGACAATCCGATGACATTTGGTTTCAAAGACAAGCATAACTCCGATTAACGCGTGTCAATAGAATGACGTCATATAAACTGAATTCCCTTTAATGTAACAAACGACAACAAACGTTTCCAAAGCACAACGACTTGTCAATGGCCATAGCAAACTATGAAAATCTCGTGCTTCTTCGTCCCTTTTCGCATAAAACTCATTGTGACGATCATTATATTTACATGTTTCTTAATGTCCTATTAATGTACACATTATTTACATTTTATCGGTTAATTGACATGTTTATTCTGATTATACCAGTATGCCATGATACATATTTATATATTTTCATTGATTATACAATTCAAGCAAAATACCTAGTTCGGTAAACTTTTCTTTTCAAAATCTGTACTACATAGACCACAATTCTTTGCGCTTGAAAATAAAAGACTTAAGCTTGATCTATATTCATACTAGAACACACCTCTACTAATACCTGCGATTTCTCCACTTATTTTGAGTTGAAAACATCGGCGACAAATTAAGTGTATATATTTCAATGAGAAATCAACATATCCGATGACTCTTTAATTTTGATAAATAAAATAGTTTGTCCATCACTTAAGAAAACCTCACATTTAGGAACAGTAATGAATAACTAAGACGCAATGAAAATATTAAAGGTTAACCGAGCAAGATAATTTGCTATTCCAAACAAACACATTTGACGGACAGATAAACAAGATATAAACAGTATGCCTCCACCGTTGAATATTCCAGGGACATTAAAATGAAGAAATATACTCACATTGTTAGAACCCCGACCATGTCTGCTTATACAAGGAAGAAAATTACATCAACACGAAAAAAACACGGATGTAGCTGTTGTATGGCGAGCATGAGTATTTATAAGATCAAACCGTGATAAAGATTTCACACAGTTTACGTAGGAATAGTTTGATAATTTTGACCCGCTGATTACTCCACGACGTGCCTAGAGAGTCTACAAAATGGTGTACATCACCCATTCATTTGGGAAGGGGGGAGTCCGTCGAAATCATATTAATGAATTATAAACGAGATTGTTTAAAGCTATAAAGCAACAACTGTTTTAACAAAGTGTGCAACTGCTTATTCTAAGTGGCGCATTGGATCAGTCCCTGTCGTCTTGCTGTCCACGTAATCCCTCTGTGTCCAGTCATATGTTATCTTGGAATGTCTCTCTTCACATATTTATGTTCAACAGCTAAATGTTCTCATTATATTGACTTACATTATTGGGATAAATGCCATATTATCCAGTACTATACACCTGATCTAATAATCGTTCCACCTGTCAAAAAAGCCATCGGGACAATCAGTTTCAATAATATCGATATATATTTCGTATTCTTGGTTATAAATACTTTTACTTGAGTAACACGTATCATGTAATTAGCTACTGTAATTCTCTCGTGAGTTTAGTGCTCGAATAAACATGTTTTACACGAGTCAACAATACTTTCTATCGTTTCTTCATATAGTTAAATGTAACCATTAGTATATATGTCAGACAAGTGAATACAGGGATTATATATGCAAGCCGTCTCTAAATCACAGATAGACCGCAAACATTAGTTATAGATATTTAAACTAATTTCTTTTTAAAATCTCAGACATTTACCAACATAAACTTCACATAATCTTAGAATTTCAACACAAGAAATATTTCACTCGAAGGTCGGGGATCGAACCATTGTCATTTCGGTTTGTAAGTGTGAGTGTAAATTGTAAGTGTGCATACCATTAGGCTACGAAGCCAGTTGACATTCTAATGATTTTTTCAAGACCAATTGAATACACTATTTCATTGCCTGGGGTAAAATTGCCAGTTTCTGCATTACTTATTTTCAATAATGTAATATTACGTTTTATGTGCTAAAAGTCATGAAAATATTGAAAATTGTGTTGCGTTTGGGAGAACTTTGATCATGTTTACATTGGTCGAGCAGTTAAGTGTGCATGCGTCCGCGAAAGTCAGGAAGTGCACGTGAAAATGCTGTATATGTGGCGTGGTTATACGCGGCGTAGCCTGAGATGACACATTTGTATGAACTGTTAACTTGTATGATAAGTATTGAATGGAAACATTTTCGCAGTGTTGATTAATAGAGCTAATTATTACTGAAGATTCTTTTTTAAATGAACCTCAAATGATTTGAAACGGTGCTGCTTTAAAATGAAACCATTTTGCCCGTGTCATTTATAGAGGGGTGGGGGTATTTTTTTCAAAAGTTTATTCTTCAGGTTTCTCCTTAAAATTATATATCCCTCAGTTAATAAGCCGGTCAAGGTACGAATACGAGGTCTTGGTGCAAGTAGATATACTTCAGGGTGGGTGAGGTAGAGCAGATAGACCTTGGGCTTGCACCAAGACCTCGTCTTCGTACCTAAACCTTTACGTCAAGTACAATGGTGATAGGTCGTCTTGTGATGAGACTTGTTACTCAATAGATTTAACTCCCCCCAGACCATTTAATTATGAATTCTGGTCAAAAAAGGTAAAAACGCAATTGGAGAGATTTGAGAAGCACATTGAGTACCAAATAAGTACCACTACATTAACACTAGAAACTGAATTGATACAATAAATTAAGCAATAAATGGTTATAGAGTTAAAATGATATAGACATAATTGAACATCCCTCAAACATATGTGTAGAAAGTACAGAAAACATCGATATACATCGCATTCAAGCAAAACAATATATCATGGTAATAATCAGTTTGTCTTATTTCGCATATTCTACTCACAAGCACCCTGTACGAGTATATCTATTTATATCAACATGAACCTCTACATAAATATTATTACAATTACCGCACATCGTATTACACTTTTGATCTGAACAATTTACCGCACCCCCTATAACAATTTACCTCACTTATGTTCATTACGTTTTACCGCGTTTATTACAACTAACGTCGTCGTAACAGTGTGTGCGTGAAATGTGTCTTAAGTGTTAGGGCAAGACGACCTAAACAGGGAAGTAAACGTGTATACGTCTATAGACATTATCAGGGACCATCAGACTACTAATCTATATTTCACAGCATTTCCGCCACCAATGGAGACAGAGTGAAGGCAGGCGTGTAATATTTAATATCCTACTCCAATTGCCACACAGCGTGTATGGCCTCATCTAACACCACGTGTACAACATGATATGCATGGCTCCCTATCCTATGACAGATCGCATAATGTTACAGTGAGTCTCACTCTAACAGCGTACACCAAACTTGTTTCGGTTCAAAACAAAACTACTGTACTGCATTTACTGTGATCATTCCGGATGTTATTTAATTACCTTCTTCACAAATAAACAAGTGCATTCCAAAAGTTCTGTCATTCGTTGCGGTTTCTCAGCATTATTACATGTTTTATGTCGATCGTTTCAATTAATGTTCATTTGCTTTACCTCTGTTGCGGAAATGTCGGCAGAAGGCTTTACACTTCAAATAATGTTTGCCAAATCCACGAATACGATGTCTAAAACAATCAATCATTAGACCTTAAATAACTTCCGGCATTTGCATTACGTTTCAGTTTAGATATCTACACTGAAGAGAAAATTTTTTTATCTTAGTGTGAACAATAACATTTTAGACAATTTAATTACGTTAAGACTAAAATAAAACGGATAGTAGTTGTATGTCAATATTGAAACTGTTCACATTGGATTCATTATATCGATGTGTATTTATTGTGTTTTTTTGTTTACTGGACCAATATGACCAATTTGCCTTTTGAGTTACAGGTAGCTCAAGATTTGAAATTCGTTGTATGTCCACCATTTTGAATGTGTCAGCCACTTGTTTATAAGGAATTTTCTGCCAGATTTCACCAAAAAAGTTAGCATTGACTTTATATGAATGTAAGTGTTACCTCTTTCTAGATTCTAAATCAAGCCGGGTTGTGTTTACATATGCTGATCACTAAGTGTTTATTCATGAATGAGTCAAAGACTAGTTGCAGTATATAGGTTAATACACGTTACATTTACCATCTTCTCTCTCTCTCTCTCTCTCTCTCTCTCTCTCTCTCTCTCTCTCTCTCTCTCTCTCTCTCTCTCTCTCTCTCTCTCTCTCTCTCTCTCTCTCTCTCTCTCTCTCTCTCTCTCTCTCTCTCTCTCTCTCTCAGTATGCCTCTCTTTCTCTCTGGGGTTCTCGTTTACTATCTCTTCACCCTCTCTCTCTCTCGGAAGATATAGGAAGACGCCTCCTTGTCACAATCATACACATTAACAACGCACAATTATTATATGGTTTTATTGCAGGATATGAAGCTATGATAACAATATTTAAACAATACATACAATACATTTAGAACAAGTGTTTGCCACTAACATGACAATGTCCCCATTAACATTGAGGTTAGTAAGACACATCATTTGGTCAAGTGTCATAGTCACCTTAAAAATCGACTCGTGTCTGCGTCATCCACCAATATAGGCTGTCAGAAAATATTAAGACAATATGTCCAAACGGGTATGAGGTATCGCATGGTGTCGTGGTGACCTTGACGGGTGTCTGCATCCTCCATCAATGTAGGCCGACACCAAATTTAAAGACTTTAGATGCAACACTTCATGAGATATCACTTAACAAGAAATGTGACGTACATACGGACGTACGGACGCCGCTGAATACATACAAAGTTCTTCCCCACCCTGGCATTTTCCATAGCGTTGCATGTTAATTAACCGTTGCAAGAATAATTTCCATAATTTAACTGTATGTAAAATGGTTATCAAATATATACCAACAGATAGGATATCACTTGAGCTACATACACATACTTTCCATGTTAGTTTCCGTTGTCTTCATATAAGCAAAGCATATACATCATACGTCAATAATGTAACATGACGGCCAATGGGACATGCAGGTGTGAACATATTTGAATTAAAAATAGAGTTTTGATACATTCCAAAGCTCTTAACTACAAGAGGACGACGTTAAAGTAAGGTAGAATAGTTAAATCAATTATTGGAAAAAACGAAGGGAACAAAATCAATGAATATGACAATATCAACCTCGAGAAAGGACAACGTGTATCCAAAATTTAAAATGAGAACGCATGCACATATACAAGAATTCATATTTATATTTGTCTAAGATGTTAAATTTAGCTGTTTAAAGGTGCATCCGTTGTGTTGTTGGGGGTCACATGCCACACTCTATAAATGGTATTATTTTATCTAGAAGTACTCACTGTTGCCGGAAATTACACTTTTCATGATAGTTGACTCAATATAGTTGCATTACAACATTACAAGTAGTGTATTCTGACCGAAAACCGGACAATGTACCGCGATTGATGCGCGTCAATGAGTCAAACGTAATTTTGTAAACTTATTTACAACAGACATAAATCCAAATTTGAGTTGATAATGTTCAAACGGTCATATAACTACTATACATGTAAATTGAACATGTCGTTACAGTTTCTACACATGTAAAATGACATTGCTCGATTTTAATTGGAAACCAGTAATCATGATATGTTTGACTATTGGCGATGAACATGCAAGTTGAGTGGAACTATTTGAACTTAAATCAGCACATATGGTATGATGGCACGTATTCAAGCCCTAAACATATCATGAAACTTGTTTGATGCACCTTTAAACTCATCTTAAAATCATAATTATGAGGTCAAACATTTACTTGTTTAGCCAAAAATAGTTACAACAATATAACTTCCAGTCTTCCTAGACTTTCACAGTTGAGTCTCTAGTCTCAATTTGTACTGTTAGCAACAAGGAACATGTCTATCAAAATGTACTTAATGCAAAAATAAACTATTTACATGAACAACAAGTTCTTCGACATGACATTTTTTCTTTCAATGATTTATTGTATATAACGAATTTCAACGAACATATCAAATAAAAAAACGAAAACTAATATAACTGATAACACATGTATAATGAAAAATAATATTGGAAAGCACGTTAAAAAGGCAATGCATTAAACTTAAAATCTACTCAGTTGAAAATAAAAAAGCGAAGCTAGTGATAGTAAGCTATATACCAACATTCTGTAGACGAAACTGAAAAATCTTTAATTTAATTGTTTGTACCTATCATAAACATATCGTAATAAACAATACCCATACCTACATAATGCCATATAAGCATAATAAAAATTATATACTCAAGAAATGGAAATGTCTTAAGTAAACCAATGTATCTTTCAACTCTGAAAGGATACGAAACCTTAAATCCTGGCATGAAGCCTTGTTCCGTCGGTCTACTATATTCTGCTATCAGTATAAAATTCTGTTTCATCCCTCTACAACACTCTCGTACCAAAATAAACTCTTATCTTATTGAGCTCAATGAGTGTAACAACATGAAACTTGACCTTTATGGTCTGCAATATTCTGACACAAACGTTACACTTTTATCAACCATTTCTCTGTCATTCTGCATCAATATCAACCATTTCTTTCGATGATTCATTAGGCGCTAGTATCAATATTTACACTTGTTTCAATGGTCCCGACACTGGTGCTGGAACCGCCACAGGCTTTTCTCTGAGGGACCAGTTCCATCTTCAAGATTCCCCTGTCGGTCTTCTTGCAGCAAAGGTTCCTCCAACTCAGTCTGACCTCTTGGTTACGAGCCGTGAAGAAGAGGAAGACCAGGAACCCTTGGGTGGAAGCTGTCACACAGAAGATGTACTGGAAGATCACCTTTGCTTCAGCCACTGCCAGGAATCCAAACACCCAGCTCAGACCTGGGGAACAGTCATATGAACGTTTAAAATGATTCCCAAGTTCGATGCCCTATTAACGTTTCTAATAATATATACGTAAATTGAGTCGGGACAAACCTTATTTGTAGAAAGTGGAGAGTTACTAGTACATATTCTAAACAATATTAAACATTTTAAATTTTAAACATAACATGTTCCAAATCTTGGGCGATATGTGCATCGCTCAAATGTGAAGATTAGTTGAGCGAGAGAACAATTAAAATATGAGGTCACAAATGAAACTAAATTTTACTTACCAAACAATACAAAGCAGAAAAAGGAGATCCGGGCATTAAGCATGTTTCTCGTGTGCTCAGTATTCTTCTGTCCAACTTTCCTCTGTTTGCACATACTGTGTATAATCATAAGATAGAAGACCAAGTTACAAAGGACGATAATGTAGATGGGAATAGCGAAGGCGTAGAGAGATGTGATCCAAGACATCCAACAACTGAAACATACAATACAATATATCGATAGAGAGACTTACAACTTCGTCAGTTTGTGTATGCAGAACATCCGAAAAATCATTATTATGGAATTGACATTACAAAAGTCAATCAGGATAAATACTCGATTGTGATTGGTTCATTGACGGGTTAAAATGACATGAAATGTCAACCCGAGCAACAATGCATGCTTTGTTAAAAGAATGACGACTTACAAGCCACGCATTTTATATTTGACAGCGAACAAGTAGTTTCTGAAGTAATCATTCACGTTATCTTTGGGGACAAAACATCTACAATTATAATAAACAAATATAAAGGATAAACCTCTCCACATGTGGTTTATAATCTGATATGTGGCAGGCTAAAGTAAATGTAACAGTCCCCTGATCTTGGAAGAATAAAACACCGTTTGCACTCACTGTGATTCTCTTCCCCGGTAGAGATCGACATCTATTGCTAATAAGATGGTCACTGGCAGCATAGGAAGACCTGTGAATAACACATTTACAAATATGTATTATTGAGAGATATTCATGTTGTACTGTCGTACATGATATCATAACAAACAAGTAATTGTCACAAACGTGACCATATCCCCCTGATGGACACTATTTCTTCAAGTAGTTAGCTTTCCATGTTTGATTCAATTGTTATACTATGAGGCTAAAGAAGTTTAAAAAACTAGTCAAACGTATCGTATTGATCTTGAAAATGAGGTCAAGATTACCCAAATCGACTGGTATCTGCGTAGTCTCCAAATTCAGACTGGTACTAAATTGAGACTATAGGTGCAGCAGTTCATGAGATATTGTGATAACAACATTTTAATATATGTTCAATGTCTCGTAGTGACATTGAAAATGAGGTCAAATTCAGCCGAATCAACATGTGTCTGCGTATTTGCGTAATGAAGACTGGGAGTAAATTTGAAGACTATACGTCCATAGACTATAGACTATATGGTTCATGACATTTTAAAAACTTGTCAAAGTTTCGTAGTGACCTTGAAAATGAGGTCAAGGTCACCCAAATCTAAGACTCTAGGTGCAACGGTTCATGAGATATCATGCTAAGAAGAAATGCGATGGACGGACGTACGCACAGATGTACGGAGCTGTACGGTACCATGTCCCCTGCTCCGCGCTTCTGCACAATTAATTATGTGCAGAAAAATAAGTATTGGTAACTTGATTTGATGATATAACATTCTGAAATGGTCCATCTCTATCGTCTTGTACTGTTACAGATGTTGAATGATCTCATTAAGTCAGAATAAATATCCCATAAATGGTACAACTTTAAAAGCTTTGGACGAACGTAGCTATGGTAAAAAGTGACAGAAACTACCAATTAAACGGAAAGTGCAATATCTTTGAACGTACCCCAGGCTGGAACCCCAGTTTTCCACATGTAGTGAGGAGTGATTGCTCCTGCAGTATACACTTTCACCAACAGCAGGTAATGCAGAACAGCCTCAGCCAACATCCACAGGAAGGACGCCATGATGAAGTAGTGGAGAAGAGCAGCAACCATTATACAGCCAACATAGCTCTGGGTCTGGTTGAAGCCCGTCAGGAACACGGTCCAAGCACACAGCTGGGACAGAGACAGGTGGAACAGGGTCTGTTGGGGATGTTTCTTCAGCAGCTTTCGTCTGATTCATATTCAATAATGTCAATACAAATTTCAACATGGATTTAAAATCAACGTGCAAGAAAACCCAAAACAACTGTTCAACAGTTTGTGTAACTATTGCGTAATTTTATATATAATGATTTATTATTTACACAATTAAGAGATAAGTTATTTTGATCGAACTGTTATAGATAATTAGAAAGGGCAGTAACAGTAGTAACTCAATGGCAATACATAAATTAGGTAAAAGTAAAAGTGTTATTTCTTTCGGGAGTTTTGATTATAAATCCTTTATAATTGATGTTGACGTATAATATTTTATTTTTTTTTGGAAAAAAAATAAATATGTTTTAACTTGAAGCAAATATGAAATACTCATACCTACCGTCTATGTCATTTGACAAGAATTTGATGAGGTTAAATATATATAAAAATAATTTATTTTCTCAAATAATTCTAAATAACCTGTTCCTTCATACATTTCATTGTCCCTCAAAATGAAGGCATTATCAAACATCAAAATACACACAAGAAATATGGAAGGGCTTTACATCAAAGCACCAGACACGAGCATTAATTCTTAAAAAGTATGTTAGCGAGATATCTTCATTCAATTTCAAGTTAAGGTCAGGATTTGAAGTCTTACGGAGAGATGGATGGACAAACCTTTACTGGGTGGCAGGGGTAATCATTAGATATATGAGGTATACAACTTTAAAGTTATTACTGAATTTGTTAATCATCGTTACCAGGTACAGTTGCATAGTGTACGCTTACCTAAATATCAGAAAGGACGCAATGGTTACAGAGAGTCCAGCAATAGACAGGATAAGACCAACCATCGTGATGACTGTCAGAGGGAGATGGTGACTTGACTCTTCTGAGATACCATCCAAATCCTTCGGATAAGAAAACGTTTTATTGTAAACTAGTGGCTAAGGGAAACGTTACCAACAAAAAGGCAAGATTATTTTAACCACAAACGCAGTCTGATTAAAATGGACGGTTTTCCGAGGACTAAAAATTTCAAAATAGTGCATCTACCGGGATATGAACTCATATCGTTCAGGGGTGTCCACGCCAAACCGTCTGATAACAGCCCGTAGACTTCGTGTTCTGACGCAATTCACTTAACCAATCACAAGACGTCCATCAAAAACTTTCGGTGCGATAAACTAGGGGCAGATAACTCTGCTGTTTAAAAACTATGATGTGATTGGTCAGCTGTTTGACTGGGCTTTGGCTGCGCTAAACTGGTTTGGAACACGCGCCTATACGGGTTTCTCAGACCTTGTGGCAAGGAATCTACAGAACCTGTTAGGAGATGCATTATTTTGCATTTTTTCCCCTCGGAACAAGGTCGATTTTAATCAGACTGCCAAAAACGATGAAAGCGACTGAAACATATTTACATGTTGTATTCAGAAGCTAACTAACCTTAATTTTTAATTTTGGAAACATTATCTGATTATATAATGAAAACACACGCCTTTTAACAATTTAGAAGTTTGGAATTTCCTTAACTAGGCGAGATGGGGAGTAAAATAGGGCTATTTGGTTTCATTACGTCCTATATTAACCAAAGGTCAACAAATTAAAGCCAAAGATGTTACATTATGTCGACAATACCTTCTATTAACATACTTTCCATATTTTGTAAATTTTAATTTTAAATGTGAACAATTGTGTCCAAAAAGACACCCCATCGCTGTTTGAACAAATAAAATGTCATACCATGATATGTAAAAATTCCACTACTACTTTATGAAATATTATTCTTATCAATTACATTCAAAATTGACTTTGTACGGAAGCAGTATCTTCTTTTTGAGTCTGTTGAAAGTTTGATAGCGTTTCTTCTGGCTGCTGGTTTAAATGAATGAATATTGAATATGAACATTAACCAAGTCTGACAAACCCATACTATGGAAGGGGATTTGTGCCATAAATGAAGACATGTTGACTTGTAACTTGTAAAGTGTAACATGTCATTCTCAACCATACAAGTCTCGAAAAGACAAGTCAAACCATGCAAATCTAACATTTTAATCCTGTCAATCGTAATTTTCCATTCTCAGTATTACAAAGTTGAAATGTAATTCTAGAAATCGTCGAAGTCGAAAAGTCAACTTGTCATTTTTAATTATTAAATCTAAATAATATACACATTTTGTAATGTTACAAGTTACGTTTGACAAATGAACAATGGAAAATGAAGAGTTGCAAAGTCAGCTTTGTAAAACGGACTTTTGCATTTCGAGACTGACACGACTTGTATAGCTGCGAATGCAATGTTTCAAATTACATCTCTACATGAATTCGCATTGACCATATTTGGAAGTTTCCCGAACATTGCCGATGTTTTCCGAGGACGAGAGGCATTTGCAAAAAAACGAGACCTCCCTTGCCACTGTACCAGATGGGGAATCCCTTAGTCTATTTTGAGCCCAACGCTGGACGAGTTGACCACGCCCCTTGAAATCAAGGGACGTAACTCTTGTTATGTCCTACAAACAAACGCACGTTGTCAGTTCACGGAGCGCTACTGTCACTTACATTCCGTGTGATAGTGTAATTTACTGCCAAACGAAAATACCAATTGAAACTTGATTCTTAGGTATTCTAATTATTAATTCAATAAATTTTAAGGACACTTGACAAACAATTATTTTTGTTGCAACGCAAAACGAATGCGGAAGTAAGGTAAATGTGGGATGACACTGACAGACATAAAGGATTGCATAGCTTGATTGGCATTGATGCTATGATAAATGTTATCATAAAACTTCTTTCACTTACATATAAAACTGCAGATTTACAATTTGAAACCATATATAGACATCCTACACCCGAAAATATGAATTACTTTCTTTGCGTTCATTTACACAATAAATTTCTCTCAGTTAAATCGTGTCAACATTCACTTTTTTATACTCCAATTTTACGTGTATTCAGTAAAGTCTTTTGCATTCAGAAATGAATATCCAAGTTTTGAAAAAGAAAATCTTGATATTGAAAGTATATAAACGTTAGTGGGGAAGAAATTGAAAGAAATACATAAGCCAGTGTTGACAACTATATTATTAATTTCAAAATATTTTACATGTACCACAAAGCAATGATCTAAATCAGGGAACTTCATAAACTTCTTTTAAACAAATTTTAAAAATGCATTGCACTTTAATTATAACTGAAAACTGTTCTGATCATCAATACTTCTTATTCTTACAGACAGATAATCAAGGGGAAATGTTCTTCAGCTGAGTTCAATTTATCTCTTTTAATTATTTTACAAACTTTTCTCAACTAGTTTAAATTATTTATTGGTTTTGAATATGTTAATGTATCTATTTTAATTTACTTATCAAGCAACCTATTTTTTTAGTATTTGAATCAGTGAAAAGTCTATTGTTGTGGGACAGAAATATATTTGTCCATGATTTATATGTCCACTAATTCTATATAAATAATCAATTAAATTACTGAATTCAAGTATGAAATGTAAATCATAAGCCTAGATCAGTTGTTTGACACTTTAAACAATAAACATTCAACTTCTACATGCCAAAACATGAACATAATTATGAATAAAGAATGCAAACTGAAAATAGAATTGTATTACTGGTAATTTCAAAAATATAATTGCACTGTTGAATTTAAAAATTGTATCGACTGTAACATATACAGGATATATAAAAAAAATTAAGAAAGTTCAATTTCACTAAAATTGTCATTCATGAATACATTGACATGCGTATTGTTTTCAATAAATATAAAATAAATATGTGTTTTATTAACTCATATGAAACGATGATATTTTTTATTAAGATAAAAATTCCGATAATTAATGTTTTACAATAATATGTTTCCCCTAAAAATACGTCTTTGCCGTGTCTATTTAACACTTTTGTTTGTTAGTCATTAATGTAACAAACTCATTGTAGTAGACATATATATCAAATTATTAATTTAAAAGTTGAAAGAAAAGAAATGCTCATTCCATTAATGTGTTGTCAAGGAGAAACACAACACAATCCGGCCCGAAGTTGCAGAATGGGCTTCTTTATACACATATTTCAAGGATATAGTGTGTTTGAAAAGTCCAGAAACTGTACTAAGAGTGTGGCACGTTTAGATGTTCAGTATTTATTTATTAATAGAGCAATCTACACATGATGAGAGCTGCTGAAATGAAAATAGGTCATTCAAGTATTTGTTGTTTCTGTAAATCTGAACCAGAAAGTTTCCAATATGTTTTCATGAATGTAATCACGTAAATGAATTTTTGGGGAATCGAAAATTTCATGAACAATCGTCTTTTATCACCCAAAACTGGCTCCCTAAGTAGATGGTACTTGTGTGAGATCATGCGATATCGACAAGCGATATCTACATTGTAGATTAGTTCTGCTCCAGAAAGGAATCCAAGTTGCGTTTCCATGGAAACGGGGGAAACAAATACCGAACTGTGACCAGTGTTACGACGGTCCAAAAGCTGAGACAGGAATTTTGTGGACTCAAAGCAATCCGTGACACTGACAGTAATTTTTGTTTCGAAACCACTTGAAATTACGTAAGGTTTATTTTTAAAACATTTATCATCATGTATTTATTTCCAAAATGTCGATAAATTATCTAACTATAATCGAATGTGAAAAAATGTCCCGACCAACTGATTTAAAAAAAAATTCTTTTTAAAAAAGACGCAATTTTTTCTCTATACCCAATTGATACAGACTGTCCTACTTAGGAAGGTATTAAACATGTAGTTTTATATTATGCCAACTCATTATACATGTATAGCTATCATTATACCCGAGTGTAAACTGTGCAATCCTGTATACCCTTTTACAATAAAATGCAAAATTAAAAAAAAAATCAACACCCTATATATATATATATCCATATGATCAATCTAAATATATATATTATTAGTATGCCTCATTGAAACGAGGGCAATATAAATTACGTTCCATTTCTATTTGAATAAAATATTCCTGCTTGCTTTGTTTCAAAATCAGAAAATGAATTTCAGCACAGATAAGAGGTAATAATTACACAATGTGACATTAAATATGTGCGCGACCATCGGGCTGGTGTAACACAGTAAGGTTTACTTTTTGCCAGCTCGCAACAGAAATAACCGCGTCTCGGGCGTTCGGGCGGGCAGTTGTTTCCTCCACAGTAAAATGCGATGGTGTCCTTTAATGTTTTAGTCAATGTGCATTTGTCAACAGTATGCTAATGGAAAACTAGTATGCAACTTTAAAATATGTGTTATAGTAGATGCTGGGAGATGCTTGCCAAGGGAGAAGTCATTGTCGAACATTGTGTTTATCGGATCGGTATTATTCGTTCCTTTCCGCCAATTTCCGTAATATTCCAAATATGGTCAATGCGAAATCGTGTAGAGATGTGATTTGAAACATTGCAATCGTAACTATACAAGTCATGTCAGTCTCGAAATGTTAAAGTCCGTTTTACAAAGCTAACTTTGCTACTCTTCATTTTCCATTTTTCATTTGTCAAACGTAACTTGTAACATTACAAAATGTGTATATTATTTAGATTTAATAATTAAAAATGACAAGTTGACTTTTCGACTTTGACCATTTCTAGAATTATATTTCAACTTTGTAAAGTTGAGAATGGGAAGTTACGATTGACAGGATTAAAATGTTAGTTTTGCATGGTTGGACTTGTCTTTTCGAGACTTGTATGGTTGAGAACGACATGTTACACTTTACAAGTTACAAGTCAACATGTCTTCATTTCTGGCACAAATCCCCTTCCATACCATACTGCCTACTGATCTTCTACTACCTAATTGATAAATTTAAGATAGTATGGCTGGACACTGTTTGATATTACTACCATACATTTGTTTTGTACAAATGAAATTTCAGTATCATCGCATAGAGTATAGTCAGGTGCAACAAAATAGTTTCCAAAATGTACTGTTTATATTCATGAGTGTCAAGGTGTTGTTTATAACTACAACACGTGTGATGGCTATATAAGGCGCATTTACTATTTGTACGTTATAACGGTGGTGGTTAAAGGGACACGTTCTACTTAAGGTGGCATGAATGAAGAATGGCATGTGCTCTTTGTAGGTATAACACACATCACACGTGTGAAGGTTAAATGGCATGTATGTTTGTAGGTGTATCGTACATCACACGTGTGAAGGTTAAATGGCATGTATGTTTATAGGTATATCGTACAGCACACGTGTGAATGTTAGAAAGGCATGTGCTGTTTATAGGTATATCGTACATCACATGTGAACGTTAGAATGGCATGTGATGTTTGTAGGCATAACGTACACCACACGCGTGAAGGTTACATGGCATGTATGTTTGTAGGTATATCGTACAGCAAACGTGTGAAGGTTCGAATGGCATGTGCTGTTTATAGGCATATCGTACATCACACGTGTGAACGTTATAACGGCATGTGATGTTTGTAGGCATAACGTACATCACACGCATGAACATTAAATGACATGTGCTGTTTGTAGTTATACCGTACAGCACACGTGTGAAGGTTAAAATGGCATGTGATGTTTGTAGGTATATCGTACATCACACGTGTGAAGGTTAGAATGACATGTATTTTTGAAGGCATAACGTACATCACACGTGTGAAGGTTAAATGGCATGTATGTTTGTAGGTATATTGTACAGCACACTTGTGAATGTTAGAATGGCATGTGCTGTTTATTTAAGAAATAGAAGACGATTTGGCGTGCTTTATCGTTGAATAAAACATAACAGGGACCATATAACACGAAGGGTACATCCCGAGCATGTGCTGTTTGTAGGTATATCGTACAGCAGACGTGTGAAGGTTAGAATGGCATGTGCTGTTTGTAGGTATATCGTACATCACAAGTGTGAAGGTGAGAATGGCATGTGCTGTTTATAGGCATGACATACCTACAGACAGCACATGTCATTCTAACCTTCACATGTGTTCTGTCTTCGAAGTCAAAACTGGAAAGAGGTGGAATCCCACGAGGAATAGTTGTCTAGAAGAACCATAATCAATTCATCTATTTATCAAACTGCAAAAGCTAACAAACAGACAGTCAGCTTTATCCCTTTCTCCCGGTTGATAATCAAAAAGGGATATCTATAGATTATTCCACAACAAGTTTCATTGAGCTAGAACTCGTTTACACCGGAAACCTGAACTGCTAAGTTACTGTGGTTATAACATACGTACCAAGAGGACTGCAAAGTTAGTGAGATGATCACAGACACAGACATCCCGCCCAGCTTCAGACCCCGTGTGATGACATCCGTCAGTTGACCAGGAACCCGAGGTGAAGTTCCAGTATCCACAGACTCGTTTTGCGCTGGTCATCATCTTTGAATTATGGCACATATCAAAACAATAAACATAATCAGTGAATACCTTTACAACGTAATTCTGTGAATTAAGTTGATCTTTTAATGATATATAATTCATGAATTTTTTAAAAACGTTTGCAATGGTAAATCTGCTCTATCGGTATCCGATAGCAGCCAGGAAATTACAAAAATCACCTTTCTCGTCTTGAAAATGTAGGTAACATTTGCTCCTCGAAGATCTGTAACAGATTGACCATCCACCAGGATCTTCATAGAGATAACCTTGCTGATGAGATGGAATCTTTTACTTCTAGCGAACAGAAGCGGGTTTCTGTACAGGTTCATCGACAAACGGATACGGTCACCCTGCATTTCTGTGAACGAAAGATGAGTGTTTCATAATTGCAACATCATATCAGTTAAAAGTTAGTTGTGGACGCGTATCTTATAAAGAAACAGCGCAATTTTAGGCTTAAAATAACCATATCTCAATACTGCAATACGATATATATGGTTTCCATGTTATGATATGTCTATAACCATTTTACTTCTACGTTGTGGCTATGATGATAATCAAAGCGATTTGGGATCAAAATCAGTTTGCTTTGGTAAGAAACGTATGTAACTTGCTCTTCATAGTTATTAGATCACCTTTTATATTTTTTAGTAATTATAGGTCTTTCCTTTATTGTGGCACATATTATGTTAAACATGTATGTTTAGTAGTGCTTATATGGTCATAGACATGCCTAAACTTTATTTGGAAGTGGATTTATGAATCAGAAACATGTGTTTATCAATAATCCAAACATGAGTAAACAATGTGATGCTGTGGCGAAACACGAATTGTATGATTGTGTACATACAAGAACACAGAAAGAGAAAGTAATGCATTCCAAATAATAAAAGCGGTTATCATAAGAAGTTTATGTGTCTATCAAATGAAAACACAATCATGTTAAACCTTGATGAATTTCTTGAATATCGATATTTGAGTATAGCACAACATAGTGTTAGTATAGAATTTATGTTATACCATTTGTACTTTTGCTACATAAGTTCTTTATTCACTATTTCGACATCCTAAAACAAAATAAGTTCAACTTTTCATTTATAAATATCAAAGAAGATACTTAATGAACATTAATATCACTGGTGGATATTAGTTACAAAGATTATCATTCTTAATTTAGCATATTTGAAATTGGAATGTCAATCATTATTCAGAAAGATGTTTACCAGCCACAAGATCTTGTAAAAACTCGTGAGACAGCGCAATAGCAGAATCCGTTTTAGAAAGGTCGGCGCGTGCACTGTAAAGGGTGCTTGAATACTTGGTCTCATCGGTCAAGGTCAGCCCAACCGGAAGTTCAGTAACATGTGTATTTCTCAGATCCCATACTTCAGATTCAAACGTTTCTCTCTCAATCTTACTTCTACCCTCCGGTCCCGGCTTCATGTTTCCGGTAACAGTGTCCAGTACCTTTAAAATCCTGTAACAATGATACATGGGTGCTGTCAACATAAATAGTCTAGTCGTCAATAGTCGTCATTTTAAAAGGAACCAAAATTAATTTACTGAATGTAAATGCAGTGTTAATTACCTGTTATCCACTGCCTCCGGTTCAACAGACTCACAACTGCTCTCGCTTGTAAATTTCAAAACCGTGTCATATAACCTAAGTATGTCCATCGCCACCTTGAAATAAAGAGTATATGGAAATATTGATAATATATCGTGAGGAACATGAACTCTAAATTGCATGACTAAATTTATATTTTGATTCACATCAGAAGTGTTATTCACTCCCCACTGAGGTAACTCAAGTCATTTCTTCACACATAACCTTTGTTCTAAAACAAACCTTTTCTTGTGCGAGCGAACGAGAATCCCTATGCATTGGCATCAAATCCAGAGAGGTTGTTCCAAAGCATTCGATCTCTTCTCGTAATGTACAATGTAAGAAGAGTTTTGATTAGACATAAAACGAGTGGGTAAAATAGGGTAGAACATATTCCCTACCAGGGCTGTTGTATTCCAGCCCAAACTGTAGTATCAGAGCAGGGTATACATGGGGAAAATAACTTGAGTAAACTGTGCGGGGAGAGCCTGCGGAACTGCAGGAAATGAAATTATTCCCAAATATTCCCATCAATACAATGAATTTACTCAGTATAAATGAAGCATGCATTCATTTTCTATACTAGATGAAATTCGCAGACATCATTTCCTGATAAACTATACTTGTTGTATATCAATATACATAAACCAAATGATTAACCCCATGACTAGAAGCCTTACCTGTGGAGAAACATTCTGAAGCTGGGTGGTCTTCTCCAGGATGTTGGTTATGTAGAGGACATCAAGCACTGTCAGGTTTCTGTCTGTGGTGATGTTGTGAGTCTTTTCAAGAACGTTTTCAATGTTGGTGTTGTTAACGTCATCCTTGACAAAATATAATAGAACTTAACTTTATTAAAACAAGGTTCTTAGAATGTATTTAATAGCTTATTTTGCAAGTTGCATGTGTCAGTCGAACATTAACAACACGAACATGGAAATGGCTGATTGCGATTTCTCTCGTGTAATATTTGAAAAAGAAATGACAAGGTAAAGTTGAGCTCAGTTTCTTTTTACGAATTTATAGCTGTTTCATATGTGATTTTAGATATGAATTGTTTAAATGGGATTGTCGGATTGATGTAGGATCGGATGATTATGTAATATGTGTATATTATAATGTAACATGGGGAACAGTAATAAGTGCCTAAAATGTAATTTGAAGTTTGTTTCAAATGTTACATCTGTAATACATTATGTCCTCTAACAAATAAAGATGACATGAAAAAGTCACAATTAAACCCAAATAAACGTACAGGCAAAAGAAAGTATATGGCTCAGTTGTATTTATCATATGAATAATTTTCGACGTCGTATTGAAAAACGGACTAGTTTGTGAAATTAGTCCAAAACATTAAATCAGTCAGAGAATACCTCTTCGCGGTTTGAAATTTTTGTTATCAAAATTAAAAATTTTAATTTTGAAATTCCCCCAAATTAATTTTGATAAAACACAACTGTTCATCGACATATAACACATACTCTGTGTGAAAATCAATAAATGTGCTTCGTCCTGCATACATTTACAACATTTTGAACATGGTAAGGGTCATGTTGGTGTAACTTTCATTTCTTACCCCTGTTTACTTTCAATAATGATATTTTAGTTAAAACATAAAAAGTCACCAATTAAGTTATTCAAACTACTGCCGAAAGGTGTTATTGTATCGTGCCATAATCAATGCATCTCATTTCTTTAAAATATCGAATTAATCGAAAACAAGTGTGTGATATACTTTCTTTTGCCCGTCAGTTTATCAACTGGATTTAAATATTATCATGCAATTGCATATGTTATTCAATAACAATGATACACTATTTTAAAATAATTGTTAAAACTAATGTTAACAACATCATATACATAATCATGTCAAACACTTAAATCTAGATTGTGTAGACATAGTTTACAGTACATAATTGTTTCAAGCAAACGTAAAATCTATTTCTATATAAAATTGTGTTTTTCAGTACCACGATACTTTGACTTCTGATCAAGGCACTTCATGAATGAACATATTAATCACTGTTCAACACGTACTCCTTCAGGAAAAAAGGAATATACTTTTTTTTGGCAAAAGTAGGAACCGTTTGCGAGTTAATAGTGAAGCTAGTCATGAAATACGACATTACTATCGGACTCGCACGTTGTAACATAGCATTTTCGTCTGCCATCTTGAAAGCTTGCGGGCTTAGCCTCGTTTTCGATATCTATGTCACCGATATGAAAAATATCAAAATTCGGTTATATCTGTTCAAAACATCAAGAAACAATCTAAATGATTCAACATCTCACATGAAGGGCCGCCACCAATGAAATAAATATTACTTGACCATCTTACTGCCGAACAGTATACAAATCACGTGACTATTGCAAGTAAAGTTTACCAGAAGTAGGTCAAGTAGAGAATTCGACACTTCGGATCCTGGAGGACACGAAATGTAGCAGGCTGGATTCAGTCTGAAAGGTTCCCAGAATGCACCACCTTGTCCATCGTCAAAACACGTGATCTCGCCGAGGGGCTTGCCATCTTCATAAGAACAAACAATTTTCACTGAGGTGAAGATCCCCCGCCACAAATTAATTCTTCAACATTAAAAGATAATATCAAGGCTACTAAATCTATATCTACCGGGCCCTGAATCTTTCCTTTCCAGGTGTAAGCTTTTAACTGTATCCAGTGATTGGTTTTTAAGATATGACACAATTAATAGTTCCCTTATCCCGCGTTGATAATACGGTAAAGGTCACCAAGCTCTAATCAACATTTTGTCAACACTAGGAGAAACGATGTGAAAGATATGGTGAGAATCCAGTAAACGATTTTTGAGATATCCTGCTGACAAGGGCAAACATGCAAAGTTACGTTGTGACCGTGAAATAAAGGTCATACAACTCTTTTGGAACATTAATCTTTCACTAAAATATAAAAATAATCCAGTAAATAATACTTTACAGTTATATTATCATTTTTAGGTACAGACAGAACATTGACGAATACTATATCCACCGTTTCGTGGGGATAATAACTAAACTTGATGTAACAATAAAATAAAATACAGCTGAAAACTGATTTATGAATTCTGAAACATTTCTTTCTTTCACGCCACTTCATTCAGTAATCAGCAGTAAGACACCAGAGTTTGGTAGATCGGGCATGAGAGGGAAATTACAATTGATGATAAGTATGTGGTCCTGACAACATCCTGACAACATCCCCGCTGAAGTGCTCCGTAATGAAGTATGTGTAGAACTGTTAACAAAAATCATTCAAAAAGCTTTCGAGTCCGGTTCAGTACCAAGTTTGTGGAACCACGAAACAATTAAACCAAATCCAAAAAACACCACGAATGCAGATGTAAGAGACCCTTTGAACTATAGACCAATAACACTACTTTCGGTATGCTCCAAAATATATGCTGATGTCCTTAACATAAGACTTACAGCTTTTCTTGAAAATAATAACATTCTTGTTGATGAACAAAATGGATTCCGTAGCAAACGTGCCTGTGTTGACCATGTACATAGCCTATACAACCTTGTAAACAACAGTAAGAACAGCAGAAAACAGACCTTTGCCTGTTTCGTTGACTTTACTAAAGCTTTCGATTCCATCAATAGAGATATCCTCTGGTTTATACTGATGAATTGTGGTGTGTGTGGTAAGATGATTCATGCCATCCGCTCTTTATATGAAAATGTTACATGTGATGTTAAATTGAACGCTTATTATACAGACTCTTTTCCTGTTACAGCTGGTGTGAAGCAGGGGTGTAAATTATCACCGACTTTATTTGCAGTTTACATAAATGATCTTGCTCATGAACTAAAGAATGAGAACTGTGGTGTAAATATTAATGATGACACAAGCATATCTGTACTATTATATGCAGATGACATTGTGATACTATCCCCTGATGAAAACTCACTGCAACGATTGCTAAATATCTTTCATAAATGGACTTTAAAATGGAGACTATGTATAAATATGTCAAAAAATCAAGTTATCCACTTCAGAGCCCCATCTGTAAGACAGTGTGAACTCAAATTTCATATGGGAGAGGATGAACTGGACTATACAGACTCCTATCGATACCTTGGCCTCTGGTTCACGGAACACTGTGATCTACGTTTTGCAGTGAAGCAACTTATCATGTCTGCATCGCGAGCTCTGGGATATGTGATGGATAAGTACTACCGGTCAGGCGACATGGACTTCCAAGTGTTCACCCAGCTCTATGATAATATTGTGTTCCCTGTGTTAAGTTACTGCTCTGGTATCTGGGGTGTAAATAAGTATAAAGAAATGTATGTGATCCAAAACCGAGCGTGTAGGCTTTTCCTTGGAGTCAGCAAGAATTCAGCTAACCCAGGGGTTCGAGGTGACATGGGATGGCTCCATCCCCAGTACAAAGTCTATATTGAGGTTGCGCGCTTGTGGTGTAGACTTGAACGAATGGAGGCGAGTAGGATCAACAGTGTCGTTCACCAGTGGTCTAAAACCAGAGGGAAATCTTGGGAAAAGAAGGTCTTAAATATATTTAATAATCCTAATTTAACTGATTTACTGACCAACTCAAAAAACAGCATTCTTTGGATGATCAACAATATTAAAGAAAATTTTTTCAATATTGATAAACTGAACTGGAAAAATGAAATTAACAATCTACCAAAATTAAGAACATACAGGTTGTTTAAACATGATTTATGTACTGAATCGTATGTCACACTCCCACGACCACAAAAATCAGTTGTCGCATCTCTGCGGTGTGGATCTTTAAAACTAGCCTTAGAAACGGGCAGATTCAGGTCCCCTCCAATCCCGGCTGATGAACGTTACTGCAAACTATGTAACACTCAGAGTGTTGAAGATGAGAAACACTTTGTTTTATCTTGCCCACGCTACAGTGATATTAGATATGAACTACTCTCCCAACTATCCAAAGAAGTGCCTAAAACTGACAATTTGGATGTCAGTGACTTATTTGTCTAGTTAATGCAGAACATGGTTTTTAATACAGCAAAAATAATTCTAAAAATGTTTTTGAGAAGAAAAATGCTTATTTAACAAAGTATTTGTATCATTAAAATTTAATCTTTTAATGTCATTATTTTAAAGTTTTGTACAATGTAGTTATAGTGGAATGTGTGTTTGTACACGGTTTAAATATTGTGTACATATTTGTACATGGATGACGTTTGCTGTATGCTATTTATAGAATGTATGAACATTTATGTTTGAATCTTATATTTTTTTGTATTTGTTTTGATGTGTATGTATTGTATGCTTCTTTGTATACAGCAGATGTGAGGATATGTGCAATGTATGCAGCAGTAATGTATGTATGTATGTATGTTTGTATGTATGTGTGTTTGTATGTTTGTATGTTTGTATGTATGTATGTATGTGTGTGTGTATGTGTTTGTGTGTGTTTGTGTGTATGTATGTACGGTGTAAGTGTATATATGTGTGTGTGTTTGTGTATGTATGTATGTATGTTTGTTTGTCTGTTTGTTTGTTTGTGTATATGTCTGTCTGTATGTGAGCAAGCATGTATGTGTATGGATGGACGAATGGATGGATGGGTGTATGGATGGACGGATAGGTGGGCAGATTGATGGTTGGGTGGATGGGTGCGCACGCATCTATCTATCTTTCTGTCTGTCTGTCTGTCTCTATCTCTACATGTACGCCGGTTTATGTGTATATTGGTATGTTTGTATATGTATGAAAATGTTAATTTTGTATCCTACTGTATGATAGTAAGTATAAATGTGTGAAATGTATGGTATTTATATGTTAATTTGGTATGTATTACGTCTATTTATTTATTTATTTACTTTGAATGTCGGTTTTACAGTGTCCCATAGGTCAAGAATGGCCGTATGTTATACTTTAAGTATGCTACTTGTTTGATTTTATATGATTGTATAACTGGTGACACCTAAATAAACAATTATCTCTCTCTCTCAGTATTACAGTTGAGGAAGCAACTTCTTTCGGAATTGAACATTAACCAAAGCGAACCATACATTAAAGCGCAACTCCCGGATAAAATTGACCAAAATTCGTTTGACTAAACCAAGGTAACTTGTACACTAATGTTAATCTGTATGCATAGTATCTACGCGCTCACAATCTTCCAAAGTGATTGTTTTTAAAAATTGTCTGGCCCACAGGGATAGCAGTATTCAAATTTTGATAACAATAGTAATTTTTACTAGCCTCGGGTTGAATGACTGGTGTTAATTTTAGCCCAGAGATTCATTAACATGTCAATTATATGAGAACTTATAATTACTTTGCACCATTTCATTGATAAAATGTTAATGTGTGCATGACTCGCCTTTTAAAAAAAAACTTTAAAATTAATTTTATTAATATAATTAACTTCAGGAAATTATTTTTTAAATATCGACATTTGCTTTCATTGAAATATATTAGACAGATATCAAATTCAAATCCATATAACAATGTAGTAGAAATTACTACTGGTATTTAAAAATTACAAATTAGAAGCCATACAGTATATGAGTTAGTGATCATGAATGTATATGCATATTTAAATTTTCAAAGAAATGGCTTTCCATAAAATATTTCAATATTTTGTTTGATAACTATTTATTTGTTTGTGATGAAATTAGACTGAGGCTGTAGATGTTTAGAATTATTTCACTTGCCTGACATAACAATATCAAAGGTCCTATACCAAACACAAAATAATAACATGTTATGAATTAATCATGTGTAATATATGCAGCACCAAGAAAGATTTATTATTGTTGTTACAGGTGATGGGAGTCCCTAATACAAGAGAACACAACAACAACAAAAAACCCATTAGGAATGGACGGTTTGTGCAGTAAAATATTGGTGCTGAAGGTGTGATCCTTTGCTATCAGTTAATGATATATATAAACATTGTCATTAAAGTGATATATGCTGATTGTGTGAACTGATATCCAAATCATTATCTTCTCTTGGATATGAGAATGTGCCAATGTTTTAGAAATATTGTATTCAACTTTGAAGCAAACTTGAGCTGCCTCATAGAAAGACTACACAAAAACAGTGTAATAGTAAATCAAATTAATATTCAATTTAATTATGAGAGTAAATAAAATCAAATATTTCCAAAATTTATAACAAATAAATTTTATGATAAAATTAAATTCATGTGCACTGTTTCTATGTAATTCCTAAAATGAAAACACTTATACAAAGTAATGTTCAATACATGTTGTATACTTAGTTGAATAAATTTGGCTCTTATATTTGTTGTTTGTTTTATTCATGATTAAAAAGTGGAAATGCAATATTGCATCTTAAGTGACTTTAATGTCACAGTAAAAATAGAAAACTTGAACATATTTTTTTCAGAATTCTTAGATCTGTTTCAAGGTAAGTTTTTTTTATATGCAGGTAGGTGTAGGCAAATGTAAAAAACACAAGTCATGCTTACATGGGTATTTACACACAGTTACAAATTTTTTTTATAGAAATAAATATCTTTGTCCCTTTGGATAATGCTATTTACAAAATTAATCATATGCATTGTGATGAAGTACATATGTTTTATTATATATATATATATATATATATATATATATATATATATATATATATATATATATATATATATATATATATATATATATATATATATATATATATATATATATATATATATATATTTCTGTAACTGAAAATATAGGTTAGTTAAAATTGCAAATGTTATTGATAAATGTCTGAATTTTCCATTTGATCAGATATATATATACTTGACAAAATATACTCAGAAAATATTATGTAAACTGTGAAATGAATAATAATTATCTTATCATTTAAATAAGATTTTATCAACTAAAATACAGATCAGTTAGATACAATATTTTCATTCTTTCATTCAATGTCTTTCAATACTTATGAAACAATGTCACTACAATTAAAGTATTTCTATTGCAATACACTATTCATTCTAAAACAAAATTGAGTACGAGTTCAGTGAAACGTGTGGATATGCATTGGAGTTCACTGCATCCCGTGAAGACATCACGTGACCATGAAGGCACGGTAAAGTTATTTCGCCAAAAAGGAAATTACCTATGTATTATAGTCAGCAAATTACACAATATTTAACTACATGCATTCACTATTAATGATGTATCTAAAATATGTAAGTTTGCCAGATATGTCAGCACTGAAACACGTATGATATCAGCTGTTCGGTTAATTATTTGGGATTTTACTTCCGGGTTTAGTAAGAACCATTTTTAAAACTTTATCGCTGATATGGAGTTTATTTCTTTTCTGTTTCTCTTCAAGTTGTCATATGCAAATATCTTGCAAGTTTTGACATTAAATGGTCGACTGGTATGATTCCTATTGCCCGCGCAGTTTACTCGTCTGACAGTGTTAATACTACGGCGGTCGCCATTTGCA
This sequence comes from Gibbula magus, assembly GCA_936450465.1. Lineage (NCBI taxonomy): Eukaryota > Metazoa > Mollusca > Gastropoda > Trochida > Trochidae > Gibbula > Gibbula magus. Next base: position 43,989,447 of record OW388290.1, on the reverse strand, counting down.
TTGGTTTGTTTTCTCCAGTTGACGTCATACATTCCTTCGGGGAAAATCGAGATTTTTCCGGTGTTCTCCGTAAAACAAGATGGCCGACACGTCAAAAAGCGACGTAAACAGACAGTTTTCTGACTTTTTTTACGATTTGCTAAAGTCACACATAGATTCAATGGTAATGGGATGCGATAATTTGTTGTTTATAAACCGATTCACATAAATTCCATGTCTTTGCAATGTGCATGTAAACCATAGGCAGTTACTTGAAAGAAATTGGAGCAAAATCATCCGGGAGTTGCTCTTTAACTGATTGATCATTGGTATATTGAGATGAAAGGCTGTGAAAAACCATTTAGCTTACAAAATGTTCGATTCTTTTAACAGATCTCAAATTAAATGATGACGCTTAAAGAGCCATCACGGATGTTAGTGTTTCAAATTTTTGGAAAATATACTTATAACGTCATTCGCCAGAAATCTTTTATCTACAACATGGCATATGTTAAATAATTTTCATATCACGACAATGTATTGCAATTTGGTTTCAAAGAGAAGTATCATTTCGACTAGCGCGCGCTACGGGTATCTGACGTATATATCCCCTTTTTTGCGTAATACGTACTACACAAACAGTTAGCGCTTCCGAAGCGTGAAGGCTCGTCTCTAGCGCAAGTCGCCATAACAACCCATGTGCTGCACGTGCTGCACGTGTCTCTCTTGCAACGTACCCTTATCACACATTACTGAATGTGACGATTGCTTTACAAACTATGTTTCTAAATGTCCTGAGAATATACAAATTATTTCCTGTTTAATGTTCTTTTTATTGAGATAAGACCAGCAAATTATGACAAATTTTTACTCTCATTAATTATAGAATTCAAGAAAAATACCTAGTTTGGTAAAACAATTATTCCAATATCTGTAGCAAATACATAATTAAATGAAATGGTAAATAAATAACCGCCAATAAATTATATATTTCGATTTCTTTCATTGCTCATATTTTTTGTTATTCTTTCGTGTCTTTGTTTACTGTGTGTGAGCTAGACCATAATGCTTTGCGCTTGAAAATAATAGACTGGATCTATATTTAGACTGGAAAACACCTTTACTAATTAATGCATTTTCTCGGCTTATTTTAAGTTGGAAAAATTAGGGAAAAATTTAGTGTATTTATTTCACGGAGATAGATTTTTGGAAAATTTTTGATATTTTCATCAACATCCGTGATGGCTCTTTAAGGCTGCTTGAAGTATTCCTCAGAGAACAGTCATAATATCAACACAAAAAATGTTATTAGCGATAGTCACTTCAAAACAAATCTCCTCCGTACGGAAGGTCTTCCCAACCATAGTTACAGGGATTTGCAGTGTCCTGTTTTTAAAGGGGAAGATATTGTCAGGGCATTCGATAGCTAGAAGGAAAAGAGAAAAACGTGAGTGACAGCAATTCAAAGATAACATTATATGTCATTAGTGATTTATACACCACTTTCAGCAGTTAGGGACATGGCGGCTTTCCGTCTTGTTACAAAGAGACGGTATGCCGTCTAAAAATATTGTCTGATACATTTGGCATGTCGACTATAAAAGATATTAGACGGTTTCCCGTCTTAATGATTCAGGAAGGTTTTTTTTTGTAACTCCATTCAAGACATGAAATGCAAATACAGAAACAGTTCATCACATAACAAAGTTGCATAGGCATGCTTCTAGAACTATACAAATGGTTTGGTTGACAATCAATTAGACAGCAGGCAGAAATAGAGGTTCATGAAAAAAACATCATCATTTGTTTAAAATAGATTGTGACATATCGACCAGATTTTTATTTTAGTTGTCATATTAGCAGTTTGAGTATGAGTTAAAGCGGTCAATACAGTATATTCTTCATGTCCTCTGTGTCGACAGGTGAAGCTTTCCTCTACCCAAAAGGTCCCTCTTTATGATGTGACATTTGTTCATTCTCTTTATCAGGATGATTTACTGTCGTCTGTCAGATCGCATTTTCATGCCTTACGAAACTATGTCTAAAGTTGTCCATCACGGCAATATCGAAGGATTTTATCATTCAATTACACATTTTCCATGCAGATATTATCATATGATGTTCAACACACGTAAAATGGGCAGTTTGAAACCCCTGTTTTGACTAAAACTAAACTGTTCGCTAAAAGTTGCTCCTGCTGTCGCGAACCGTGACTGTACAAGTTTTTGCGCCTACATGTTTACAAACGGACTTTAGCCATGTGATGCATGTCATCTTGAAATCACAAACTCCCTCTATTGTCTGGCGTTAATTAACTCAGTGACACATTCGCATCTCCTCCGAGTTCGACCTCGGGATCGAGGTTGAAATCCTTTGAAGTGTGGTGTTGTGACAACGGTGTTGATAAAATGTGGAACGCGTGAAATGTGTTAACTCAGGAATCGAAATAAAAGATAATTAATTTGCTCTCTAACTGAATTTGATTAATGATATGAACATGAGTTCACTCGGTGCCTCAAAGACATGAGCGGCTTTAAAACAAAAGTTAAGATAAATAAATAGTGGAAATAAATAAATAGTTGAAATTCGTCACCAACCCAAAGATGACAATTCTTCCGCTCTCTACAGTTAGAAAATGATTACTTGTCTTAATTTTTAATAAAGGTCTTATAACAATTAGTGGTAATGATATATGATTATCTATGCCAAAGTGTGGTTTGATACAGGAATAAAATTATCCTTTGAAGGATAAAGATTTTTCATAATGCCAACTTTGTATAAACTTTTCTTTTAAATTTTCTTCAACTTTGGACATGAGCCAATTTTTATCTACAGCACATGAATCATTCCAAACAAAACTAAGTCAACAGTTGTCTAGAATGCTTTTAACATACTTAAGCCAATTCGAAGAGTAATGACTTTGAATAAATATTAACAAATACCAGACAATTTATTAGAATTATCAAAAGTGATGGAATATCTTGACAACGCTTCGTACTGGGTGAATAGTCAGGTCAAAATACAGTTTAAATTGCTACAAAACGGTTTTTCAGGCAGTGTGAAGTTGGTTACTTATTCGTATATATATACATATATATATATATATATATACAGCCACAAGGGGAGGGTCATGAAAAAAATTACAAGGGTTTGGGGAGGGTCACGAAAAAATAGACCGTAATAAAACAATATTTGTTAAATACTTGAAAGAGGATCTGAAAAATGATTGTAAAGCAGTTGATAAAAAAGCATAGACAGCTGGATATTCAAAACTGATGCTAGTATTTAACAAATCTCCATGAGTTCTCTCCTTTGTTCGCAGAAACAAAAGTAGAAAAGTAAAACTGACACTTTTTTCCCATGCAGGCCGGTAGTTTATTTTCAAGGCTTTTGTTTCTGTTTGATATATTTTGATAGATACATATTAAAAGTCACTAAATAAGCTAATAAAGTCAGTCAAATTCACAATCTCAATGATGCAGTTATAAATATGATACAAATGAACGACACATATCAAAATTCCTGAAACCTTTGAAAATTCCGTGATTTTTGCAAATATCTGACAACAGACACACATTTAAAATATATGAAACAGGTACCGGTATATGTAAATGAATTTCAATGTAGATATTCCTATGAGGAATATTTGCCGTATTTTGAGCATATATATTTGGGAATATTGTATGGACCATCGTCCAACATCCGTTCATATTTGACATTTTTAACTTCTCCTCCAAAACCTTTGCACCCCAAAAACTGAATTTATGTTGGGAGATAGCGTTTTCTTTAAGTAAGGGATCATTTGGTCCTGACCCCCCTCAAATATTGAAGTGGCAGGCATTTACCTAAAACAATCTTCTCAGAAACCAGTTTACATAGGAAGCTTAAATTTTCTGAATGACATCTTTGTTACATAGAGACTTAAGTTTGTTCATTTGGTCTTGATCCCCCTCAAATATGGGCATGGCAGAGTGTCCACACTGAAATGTTCCTTCGACAACTAGTAAGTAGTAAGTAAGTAAAATTTTGAGAATATCAACTTTGTTGGATGGAGACTAAGATTTGTAACTTTTGTTGCCCTGTACCAATACCATTTGGTCACTATACCAATTGTCTGTAAAGATAAATCCAAAAAATGAATCAAATCTTATTGTCAAAAGTACACTTGTTTTCGAAAAACAATAATTATTTGGGTGGCAGTTGTTCTTCAAAATCAGTTCTCAATATAGCAATCAATTTGGGAGCATATTTGCTTCCTGTAATTTTGAGTAAAGAAAAACAAAATTCAGGGTCAGCTAGAAAATTCATATCTGAATGTAAAATAACCCACCTTTTCTTCAAAATGGTATTGACTATTAGCTACTTAAAATATTTTCCTGCTTTTATTCATAGATAGAGGTATTTTTAGCAATCTAACTTTTTTAGTGCTCCTTGAAATTTTATTTTGCTCTTAACAATGTGATTTATCTTTTTTACTGCCATAAGATCTGCTATGTAGAGGTGTATATTGACTCATATTGGAGGGAAGGGAGGAGAAGGGAAAGGGGGGAGGGGAGAAGGGTCATACCAGAGGGCTGGAAAGTAGGGTTAACAATGGTTCAAGGAAGCAGTGATATATTTCCCAAAGACTCATAACATTTGAAAAGAACTCATAAAACTTCACCAGGACACAAGGTTTTTTGGGGGGTTGTATTTGCCTAATTATTGAGGGACTGACTTTAGTGACTCATATCTGCTGGGACTCCCACTAGTTTGTAGTAGCAAGTTCTTGGACTATGCAGTCATATTTGTAAATTTATCACTGGGGAGGGTGTGAGCAGTGGGGGAGCTTAGATATTATTGTGGTACCATTGTACAAACCTCTCACAGACAAAACAATAGAGGTCACGTCTTTAAAATGTATGTGTTATACAAATTATTTTGAATCTCAATTCCTGGTTCCTTTCCCCTTTATCAGGAAAATGGGGAACTTTAGAAATATATATTTGTTATTCTTCCTTAGAATGTAAAAGTCTAATAAAATTGTGTGTTGACATTTGGGATTATAAATTTGGTGACTCGGTAATGCCTTATCATTTAAGATGTTAATAGTTTTTACCTAAGAGAGATAATGTAATAAATACCTGTAATAATGTGTACCTGATGAGCTACATAGCCAATGAATCTGTTCTACAGATACTTTTAACCCTAGATGTTACACATGTTAAACCCATAACTGGTATATATTATATAACCGTTTTTTTGTTTTGAGATAGAACCTTTCTTTAAAGAAAAATATTTCCAATGTAGAACCGAATATATCTTCAGAAGTCCAATTTCAAGACGATTTATAGATGTATGTTGGGGGAGGGTCGTGAAAAAATTTACACTAAAATGGGGAGGGCCATTACAAAAATTACGACAAGCCGGGGAGGGTCATATTTTTATGTACAAACCCAAGTAAAAATCCCCCGGCCCATCCCCCCCTGTAATAAATGACCAGTCCCTTATTGGACATTGGACATTCGGATTCCAGAGCCCAAAGGTGCTTGGGAAACGCATGCATTGACATGATTAATGAATGAAAGCTGGGGAGGGAGCGTTTTGTTTCTAGCAGGTCATGCACCTATTTGTGAGTAAAATAAATAGATGACACAGAGGCAATATTTCCCGCTACAAATATACATTTTAAAAAATGAAAATACGACACTTGGGCTATGGTGTTTATTGTGCTGAATGAAAGCAAATTGAAAAACTGAAAATGATGAACACTCGGCCCAGGGTCACTGTCAGACTAGTTTGATTGTGAAAAACTCATTACAGAGCTAATATGTATACTACCTAGTGACATTATTTGGCATTAACGGTATCACAGCCCCTATCAAACATCATGTACGATACCTCATTGGATTGGAAATTGAATTATCTTTAAAATGCGTATACTTAGGATGTGATAGATTGTTCCATAGTTCTTTTTCAGATCATTGTTTTGAACAGGTAACTGAAAAATGTCCAATGTCCAATAACGAATAAGTAACCAACTTCACACTGCCGGTTTTTCAATTGATTCTGGTAGAGTTTAGTGTACTTCATAACATACTAAAACTTTACCAAAGTTGGACCCCCAGAAAAGTGGGGTTTTTTTCAAGAAGGCGTCCAAGATGGCCGCCAAACCCTGTTAATGATCAAAACTTAAAATTATATTGATGTCTATCCTTAGGTTTTGGGGGCAACGAACACATTAAGATCATAAAAATGGTGTTTGTCTATAATTCAACACAGAAATCAAATTAGGCGTCAAAATGGCTGTTGACATCTCCAAATGACAACAAGTCCAATACTATTCACTCAAATTTGATGATCTAGATGTCTATTTCAGGCACACATTAGGACGAAAAGAAATGAAATTAGGCAATTATATTACAAGTAAATCTAACTTTGTCCAACATGGCACTACCATTTGACCTACGGTTCAGTAGGAATCTATTAAATTTGATGATCCAGGTGTGCATCCCCAGTTTTAGGGGGCAAAGAACACATCACGACAACTTTGCATATCACTGAGCTGTTTTATCATTATGAATCCACGACCTTCAGCTGTCCACTTTCATCTTATGCACAACCATCTTTGTCCATAGAGTTTCAAAGCGTTCAGTTATGAGTGTCATCCTCCTGTTCCTGCTCCTTGACATACATGATTTTATCGGAAAAGGAAGTTATATTACTCATCAAAATCAATAATTTACAACAATAACGTCATCGTCATAATATTATGTAGATATTAGGCCACCCTCTTAAACACTTAATTTAATATTCAACTTATATAAGTCTGTGGCGCCTTATCCAGGATGATATTTTCTATTCATTCAGCATAATAAAACCTTACAAAATGTCATGACTGTATGTTAATGTATACATATACCGTTTTCACTGCTCGGAATTGTACGATATACTAATAAGTCTGATACAGTCCACTTCCACGTCTTAGAACAAATGATGTACCTCGTCTAGTGTCATTTCAACGATAATACCATTGTCTCACCACACCAAAGCAGGTTCCTGAGCATACACTACATTTCAAGAGGCAACACAGTAAGGTGAAAACCAAGGAAAAAAATAACAATTCATTAATCGCAAAGATGATGACAACCTATTCGCTCAATTACTCATTGCATACCAATTCCGGAAAGCTGATTGGACACAATTTCCAATTTCGAAAATCACCCATGGCCACCAGCTTTGTAATAACATGAAAAGTTCAGACTTCCAACTAGCAAATCTGAACTTTTGGATTGCTGAAAAACCTCCAGGATACTCTTAAAGTAGATGCTACAGTGCATCAATTGTCCATTCACTGCCAAGAGGTAATGTGTCATCCTTTGGATAGTAGAGTGATCGCACATTTCTAACCCGAGTAGCAAGACAACTTACTGACTGTTCAAGGATACACATTGTATGGGACCACAAAAAGAAAGAAGCCGCAAGTCTGCAACAATAGACAAATAAGACAAAGGATCAAGACGCAATGTGTCCAACCAAAACAAACTACCTCAGAATTTCAAAGACTCAAACAACAAACAAATATTAACATATAGTGTCAAAACAAGCACATTTGAGGTATAATTCATTATTAGTATTAGACATTTTAAGGTGAATTCTTATCAGCACCGTGTATACAGATATGTTCGTGGTTCTTCTTGGGGTTATACCTGAGCTGAAACAGATCAACCAAAGGTAAAACGTTTGGCTGTCCATTGGAAACGACAATAACTATACATTATATAATGTGAATGCTATTCGTCAAGGGTTTGGAGATAATTGTACATTAGCCCTTCATCTTATCTATGCATGTACAGGACGTGACACAACTTCCAGCTTGCTGGTAGAGGAACGAAAACGTCATGGCAGACTTGGCAAGCCTATCCAGGTATCCCATCCAGAGTAACAGAAGCTTTATTTGCCAAAGCAGGATTCCCTACCAGCCGATGGACCGGGATGGGAAACAGTTTGCTCTCAAAGAAAGATTTGTGTGTGTCATGTTTGACCACACCACCTCATTTACCAGAGTGAACGTTGTTAAACAAGAATTATTCTGCCAAGGAGAGAACACAAAACTGAAGCATTTGTTTCCACAAACAAAGGATGCTCTTAGTCACACAAATTGGACCATCTACATAGCAAGTTGTTGGACAAAGATTGTATATTTGCAGAGAAAAATCCTAGCCAACGGGATTTTGGATGGTAACAAAAGGAAGAACATTGGTACACACTTAGGTGAATATTCCGGAAGTGTCCAGGTCGTGCAGAGAACTGGTGAAACGTGGGTTCAAGGTACACCCAGTGGATAGATCTAGACCCATATTTAATAAAATTAGACTGAAACGTAGGTCAAATCGTAGTGCCATGTTGGAAAAAGTTACAATTACTTGTAATAAAATGGTTTATTTTCATTTTTAATGGTCCTCATGTGTTCCCTTCCCCCCCCGAAACGTTGAAGTAGACATCTAGAACATAAAATTGGAGTGAATAGTAATGGCCTTGCGGACATTTGGAGGTGTCGGCAGCCATTTTTGACACCATATTGGATTTCTGTGTTGAATTATAGACAAACACCATTTTTATAATCTTAAAGTGTTCGTTGCCCCCCAAAACCTAGGGGTAGACACCAAGATCATTACGTTAAACGTTACAATAGTTATGTTTATGAAAATGTATGTTTAATTGACACACCGAAGAAGATGCATGTGACAAACTAAAAACGAATCAGTTCAATTTTGGGGACATGTACATGTCCCTTACCTGAATTATTTTTGACATTTGACGTATTGGACTAGCTAGAATTCAAAATGTATTCGAAAATCGTTCCATAAAGCAATTTCTTGAAAGAAAGTGTTGGAATTATTGAAAAAAGGACGGAATTGCAACATCCAATGACGTCCTTATTTGCATGATGAAAGATGTTTTGATGTGTGAACGTCAACTTGGTAACAACAATTTTCTTTTTATCATCTTTTTATCATCTGAAACCTAAAGCTTGTCAAATTGTTTTATCACTAGGACAATAGTTAAAAATGTTGGGACAAATGTCAACATGAAGAAACACACACAAATATATCATACGTAAAATAAACGTCATTGTACACACCAGAAATGTTCGTTTTGACTTGTATAAATTCGTTTAATGTTAACATTTTAAAAGGTTGAATTCTTCAATTTTCAAAATTTCACTGCAGTGAAAATATGACTTTCTACTGCTTATGTGCAAATATGGATTATATTTTCATCGTATAATCACATATTTCATTGCTAGTTATATAATAATATACGATATTAATATTTACGGTGCCAATAGCCAACATCGCCATGATAGAACTGTGTATATATGATACTGTTTAAAATTTTGCTGACGTCTTAATAACCGTCAAAATAATTAAACTGATCGAAATTATGTAATCTAGCACAGATTTATTCTGTTACGGTAAAAACATATTTGAAAGAAATTTGACTGAAAGTATGAATATGACAATTTTGTTCGCAATGGACTAGGCTACTTATGATCGCATAGAGTCTCAGGCCTACTGTAGTCACTGTCACAATGCTTTATTTCTGTACATTAGAAGAAAACGCTTGAAAAATACACTTGATTAGCACGAAGCGTGACGTTGCCCGCGGTTAAGGGCGAATAACTCTAATTGGAAAAACTGGAAAATGGTCAATTTAACATTAACAGCACACTTGTAAAAACATAAGCGACCCTTTGTTGAGAACTAGTCGACCATACCGACAAAACCCTCGGTCGGATCCGCGGGACCTTACTCTTTAAACTCTTTATTCTCTAGAAACCGCCGGCGGTACATGAGATAAACATTGTTTACATTTTACATAATATACAAGATAGCAGCTGATTTACAAATTATACATCATTTTCTAAATACATTAAATATATGATTCAGTAATTTGGAGGGGCTGTTCAGATCTCTAGTGCTGATGGTTGTTCAAAGTTTTTTTAAAGATGGACAAGTTTGGAAATGTTAGATATTTGGCGTTTAAAAAATTGTTGTCGGTGTTGGAGAAAAGTTTCACATCTAAACAAGTAGTGAAACTCGTCTCCAACAGCATTAGAGTCAAAGAGTGGACATGTTCGGTCTTCACGTGGAATACTCAACCATCGGCCTGTCTCAAGAGGTAATTGGTGATTGATTAGCTGTTCTGAATTTCAAAATTGGGTAATGTATGCCTTTTTGAAGGAGGAAATATTTTTCGAAACTAGGTCCGGATTTAAAATATTTATCATAACTGCCCTTTGAGCGTATGGCCACTTGGGATCTCCAATTTTGAAAGAACTGTGATCTGTAAATGTTTTCTATCATTGAGACAAGCCAAGGTGTTGAGCATACTGACGGATTTAAAAATACATAAGATAGGCCACAGTTATCAAGGATAACAAAACATAACCATGGGATTTTACTTGTATTGTCAGATTGTGAGATTTGATTAATGCAGTTATATATAATCTGGGAGGGTTTCCATTTTATGTTGTCAGAGGCTAATTTATGCCAATGTGAAATAAATCGTTTATAGATGTTGATGCTTAGCGGTTCTCTTCCACATTCTCCGTAGAGCATAAAATAAGGAGTGCTATTTTTCAAGCCGGAAGCCAATTTAATTTTTTTAAATGTACTCTTTCTATAATTTCTAATTTCTCATAAACCTATATCTCTGAACCATATAAAGAATTGGAACAATCATAACATCAAATGCATCTAAAAGGCAATCTAGAGGTAAATTTACATTCCTTGATTTCTTTATTAAACAATACATTGCTTTCGTAGCGCTTTCAGTAAGGGCTTTACTTGCTTGGACAAATCTCCCATTTCTATGTAGTTTAATTCAAAGATAGTCATATGTATCTACATTGTTTATAGTTTCGGTTCCATATGTACATTTTATTTTTGAAGATTTCGCAGGGCCGCTTCGAAAAATGATTTCTTTTGTCTTGTTTCCTTTTTTCACAATAGTGGGAAAAGACATTTAGAGATTTTTTGCAGGAACAATACAGCATCATCTGCATATAACAGTATAATGAAATGAAATAAAATTTTAATATTGTTTTTTAGCGATTCATACTGAAAGCCCTTACAACAACTTACTTACAAGGTGCGGATGAGTAAAAAAAGAAATTATAAGCTAAGATGAAATGTTACTCTCAACAATGGCTCATTTAAGTAATGTACCCGTTCATGCTATTATTTTAAAGCATTCTATCAGCCATATATATAATTGTTCCTTGACAACATGTGCATTTTTTTATGAGATGAAAATAAACAGACTGCTGTATAACCTAATTGTACAGTATCTGATATCTCACAGGAGCCAATATGATATCAAGAGTGGACTATTGTAATAGTCTACTGGCTGGTGCACCACGAAATGTTACCAACAAACTACAGCACATACAGAACACTGCCGACAGGATGGTCTCGGGTTGTATGAAGTTCGATCATATTACCCCAATTCTTAATTACCCAACTGGCTGCCAATATGCCAGAGGTTCACATACAAGATCCTTTGTCAAGTGTATATGTGGAGATGCTCCGCAATACCTGAGTGATCTCATAACTCTGTAAAAACCAGCCAGATCACTCCGGTCAGAAAACAAACCCCTTTTAAATGTATTAAATGTGAAAATGAAAATTTGGTAAACGTTCCTTTGCGGTCTTCCCATTGACCTCAGACAATTGCCAACTTTCGAGTCTTTCAAAGCTCGACTTAAGACATATCTCTTCCAAATTGCTTTTAATGACTGACTTTCCAGCCTCTATCCCTGTGCGCTTAGAGCACGATTGAGCGTGGATGATGCGCTTTACAAATTGACTATTATTAGTATTATTATTATCACTATGGAATAAAAACGGGTTTTCATCATTTAAAAAGGATATACTTTGGTGTTACTACTGGGACATGTATACATCGATTTTCATACATGCAGGTATTTAATTTTAGAATAAATGCTATATATATTCGAAAAATTAAATAGGAAAACGTAATATGAAACTTCCTTACCATGGTCACATTTATCATTAGTCCATCCACTTTCACAGTCCCCTGGGCAAACCCCACTAGATTTGTTGCAGATATCGCCATTCAAGCAGTGTCCACAATCGGATCCACAGTTCTTTCCAAATTTACCACCATCACATTCTGCAATTACAGTTATAGTTGTATAAACAAAAAACAGTACCACATCATTCCGTAATTAACCTTACATAAATACAATATAAACTTTATGAACTGTAAATGTTCAGTTGAAACGTCCTTACCTTGGTCACATTTATCATTAGTCCATCCACTTTCACAGTCCCCTGGGCATATCCCACTAGTTGTGTTGCAAATATCACCATTCAAGCAGTGTCCACACTCGGATCCACAGTTCTTTCCAAATTTACCAGCATCACATTCTGGAATTACAGTTTTAGTTGTATAACATAAAACAGTGCCACATCATTCCGTAATTAACCTTACATAAATACAATATAAACTTCATGAATTGTTAAATGTTGAGTTGAAACGTCCTAACCTTGGTCACATTTATCATTAGTCCATCCACTTTCACAATCACCTGGGCATATCCCACTAGTTTTTTTGCAAATATCACCATTCAAGCAGTGTCCACAATCGGATCCACAGTTCTTACCAAATTTACCACCATCACATTCTGCAATTAAAGTTATAGTTGTATAAACATAAAACAGTGCCACATCATTCCGTAATTAACCTTACATAAATACAATATAAACTTCATGAACTGTAAATGTTAAGTTGAAACGTCCTTACCTTGGTCACATTTATCATTAGTCCATCCACTTTCACAGTCCCCTGGGCATATCCCACTAGTTTTGTTGCAAATATCACCATTCAAGCAGTGTCCACATTCGGATCCACAGTTCTTACCAAATTTACCACCATCACATTCTGCAATTACAGTTATAGTTGTATAAACATAAAACAGTGCCACATCATTCCGTAATTAACCTTACATAAATACAATATAAATTTCATTAATTGTTAAATGTTAAGTTGAAAACGTCCTAACCTTGGTCACATTTATCATTAGTCCATCAACTTTCACAGCCCCCTAGGCATATCCCACTAGTGTTGTTGCAAATATCGCCATTCAAGCAGTGTCCACAATCGGATCCACAGTTCTTTCCAAATTTACCACCATCACATTCTGCAATTACAGTTATAGTTGTATAAACATAAAACAGTACCACATCATTCCGTAATTAACCTTACATAAATACAATATAAACTTTATGAACTGTAAATGTTCAGTTGAAACGTCCTTACCTTGGTCACATTTATCATTAGTCCATCCACTTTCACAGTCCCCTGGGCATATCCCACTAGTTGTGTTGCAAATATCACCATTCAAGCAGTGTCCACACTCGGATCCACAGTTCTTTCCAAATTTACCAGCATCACATTCTGGAATTACAGTTTTAGTTGTATAACATAAAACAGTGCCACATCATTCCGTAATTAACCTTACATAAATACAATATAAACTTCATGAATTGTTAAATGTTGAGTTGAAACGTCCTAACCTTGGTCACATTTATCATTAGTCCATCCACTTTCACAATCACCTGGGCATATCCCACTAGTTTTTTTGCAAATATCACCATTCAAGCAGTGTCCACAATCGGATCCACAGTTCTTACCAAATTTACCACCATCACATTCTGCAATTAAAGTTATAGTTGTATAAACATAAAACAGTGCCACATCATTCCGTAATTAACCTTACATAAATACAATATAAACTTCATGAACTGTAAATGTTAAGTTGAAACGTCCTTACCTTGGTCACATTTATCATTAGTCCATCCACTTTCACAGTCCCCTGGGCATATCCCACTAGTTTTGTTGCAAATATCACCATTCAAGCAGTGTCCACATTCGGATCCACAGTTCTTACCAAATTTACCACCATCACATTCTGCAATTACAGTTATAGTTGTATAAACATAAAACAGTGCCACATCATTCCGTAATTAACCTTACATAAATACAATATAAATTTCATTAATTGTTAAATGTTAAGTTGAAAACGTCCTAACCTTGGTCACATTTATCATTAGTCCATCCACTTTCACAGCCCCCTAGGCATATCCCACTAGTGTTGTTGCAAATATCACCATTCAAGCAGTGTCCACACTCGGATCCACAGTTCTTTCCAAATTTACCACCATCACATTCTGCAATTACAGTTATAATTGTATAAACATAAAACAGTGCCACATCATTCCGTAATTAACCTTACATAAATACAATATAAACTTCATGAAATGTTAAATGTTAAGTTGAAAACGTCCTAACCTTGGTCACATTTATCATTAGTCCATCCACTTTCACAGCCCCCTAGGCATATCCCACTAGTTTTGTTGCAAATATCACCATTCAAGCAGTGTCCACAATCGGATCCACAGTTCTTTCCAAATTTACCACCATCACATTCTGCAATTACAGTTATAGTTGTATAAACATAAAATAGTGCCACATCATTCCGTAATTAACCTTACATAAATACAATATAAACTTCATGAAATGTTAAATGTTAAGTTGAAAACGTCCTAACCTTGGTCACATTTATCATTAGTCCATCCACTTTCACAGCCCCCTAGGCATATCCCACTAGTTTTGTTGCAAATATCACCATTCAAGCAGTGTCCACAATCGGATCCACAGTTCTTTCCAAATTTACCACCATCACATTCTGCAATTACAGTTATAATTGTATAAACATAAAACAGTGCCACATCATTCCGTAATTAACCTTACATAAATACAATATAAACTTCATGAATTGTTAAATGTTAAGTTGAAACGTCCTTACCTTGGTCACATTTATCATTAGTCCATCCACTTTCACAGCCCCCTAGGCATATCCCACTAGTTTTGTTGCAAATATCACCATTCAAGCAGTGTCCACAATCGGATCCACAGTTCTTTCCAAATTTACCACCATCACATTCTGCAATCAAAGTTATAGTTGTATAAACATGAAACAGTGCAACATCATTCCGTAATTAACCTTACATAAATACAATATAAACTTCATGAAATGTTAAATGTTAAGTTGAAAACGTCCTAACCATGGTCACATTTATCATTAGTCCATCCACTTTCACAGCCCCCTAGGCATATCCCACTAGTTTTGTTGCAAATATAACCATTCAAGCAGTGTCCACAATCGGATCCACAGTTCTTTCCAAATTTACCACCATCACATTCTGCAATTACAGTTATAGTTGTATAAACATAAAACAGTGCCACATCATTCCGTAATTAACCTTACATAAATACAATATAAATTTCATTAATTGTTAAATGTTAAGTTGAAAACGTCCTAACCTTGGTCACATTTATCATTAGTCCATCCACTTTCACAGCCCCCTAGGCATATCCCACTAGTGTTGTTGCAAATATCACCATTCAAGCAGTGTCCACAATCGGATCCACAGTTCTTTCCAAATTTACCACCATCACATTCTGCAATTACAGTTATAATTGTATAAACATAAAACAGTGCCACATCATTCCGTAATTAACCGTACATAAATACAATATAAACTTCATGAATTGTTAAATGTTAAGTTGATATGTCCTTACCTTGGTCACATTTATCATTAGTCCATCCACTTTCACAGTCCCCTGGGCATATCCCACTAGTTGTGTTGCAAATATCACCATTCAAGCAGTGTCCACACTCGGATCCACAGTTCTTACCAAATTTACCAGCATCACATTCTGTAATTAAAGTTATAGTTGTATAGACATAAAACAGTGCCACATCATTCCGTAATTAACCTTACATAAATACAATATAAACTTCATGAAATGTTAAATGTTAAGTTGAAAACGTCCTAACCTTGGTCACATTTATCATTAGTCCATCCACTTTCACAGCCCCCTAGGCATATCCCACTAGTTTTGTTGCAAATATCACCATTCAAGCAGTGTCCACACTCGGATCCACAGTTCTTTCCAAATTTACCACCATCACATTCTGCAATTAAAGTTATAGTTGTATGAACATAAAACAGTGCCACATCATTCCGTAATTAACCTTACATAAATACAATATAAACTTCATGAATTGTTAAATGTTAAGTTGAAACTTCCTTACCTTGGTCACATTTATCATTAGTCCATCCACTTTCACAGCCCCCTAGGCATATCCCACTAGTTTTGTTGCAAATATCACCATTCAAGCAGTGTCCACACTCGGATCCACAGTTCTTTCCAAATTTACCACCATCACATTCTGCAATTACAGTTATAGTTGTATAACATAAAACAGTGCCACATCATTCCGTAATTACCCTTACATAAATACAATATAAACTTCATGAATTGTTAAATGTTAAGTTGAAAAAGTCCTAACCTTGGTCACATTTATCATTAGTCCATCCACTTTCACAGTCTCCTGGGCATATCCCACTAGTTGTGTTGCAAATATCACCATTCAAGCAGTGTCCACAATCGGATCCACAGTTCTTTCCAAATTTACCAGCATCACATTCTGCAATTAAAGTTGTAGTTGTATAAACATAAAACAGTGCCACATCATTCCGTAATTAACCGTACATAAATACAATATAAACTTCATTAATTGTTAAATGTTAAGTTTAAACGTCCTTACCTTGGTCACATTTATCATTAGTCCATCCACTTTCACAGTCTCCTGGGCATATACCACTAGTTGTGTTGCAAATATCACCATTCAAGCAGTGTCCACAATCGGATCCACAGTTCTTACCAAATTTACCACCATCACATTCTGCAATTACAGTTAAAGTTGTATAAACATAAAACAGTGCCACATCATTCCGTATTTAACCTTACATAAATATAATATAAACTTCATGAAATGTTAAATGTTAAGTTGAAAACGTCCTTACCTTGGTCACATTTATCATTAGTCCATCCACTTTCACAGCCCCCTAGGCATATCCCACTAGTTTTGTTGCAGATATCACCATTCAAGCAGTGTCCACAATCGGATCCACAGTTCTTTCCAAATGTATCAGCATCACATTCTGCAAAAATGCCACTGTTATTTATACAGAAAATACTGCGACATAATTCAGTAATTACCCTTACGTAAATACTATATAAACCTCATGTTTGCAATCTGGTCACAAACATATCCACAGTTCCTTACACATAAACCAACCTAACATTATGCAATGAATGTCAAAAATCAGTGCCACATGGTTTCATAATTAACCTTAAATAAATGCCATATAAAACCATATATTTGAAATGAAATGTTAAAATGTTAAGTTGAAAGTTTCTTTACCTTGGTCGCATTTATCGTTTCTCCAACAACTTTCACAGTCCCCTGGGCATTGCCCAAAAGCTGTGTTGCAGATATCACCATTCAAGCAATGTCCACAATCTGAGCTACAATTTAGTCCAAATTTACCAGTCTCACATTCTGCAATACATGCCATAATTATCATCTTCATACACCTTACAGCATTTTTCGTTCTTTAAAACGTCATATTCAGAAACGTTTGACCTATATGACACATACTTTCCTATTAATTACCAAGTATTTTAATACATTCATAATCTGCTAACAGCACATCCAGTAACTGTATTAACTCATAGGACAAATGTCAAGATGAGTCCACCAAATGGGTGATGACTGTAAAAAGGGTTTTCAGCGCTTATGTTCATCTGTTCATTAGGTGATGGAACATCTTTCCGAGGCGTTGATAACTAAAGTTATATATATATATATATATATATATATATATATATATATATATATATATATATATATATATATATATATATATATATATATATATATATATATAGAGGATATTTGTCTTTTCTTGACTAATACCATGTTTTTCTCATCGAGTGAGATAGAAAGATTATATTTTCACGAGTGGCGCAGCCACGAGTGAAAATATAAAAATGTTCTACCTCACGAGATATATCTATATGTGGAAAATAAATTTACGTAATATACCATTGGGAATGATCTTATCGCCCAGATTAACAAATTGTAGTTTGGTCCCATTTTGGACAGATGGACAGTCTTTACCATCTGTTATCTTTTAACATTGCATTCAACTCCAAACCAATTATTCCTATGCTGTGCACACAACCTACTCATTTCAATAGTTCACAATACCATTTCGCCACTACAAACTGTACTGTAAGTGCACATTTTAATAGTAACGAACGTAACTTACAATTAGTAACTGGACATGCACTAAAGTCTGAGAAAATTACATATGCGTCATTCTGTTTCAGAACAAGTTGCAAAAGATACACCAACGAGCAAAAAATTATCAATTATTAACAACGAATTCTAAAACAAAAAAAGGAAATTATTGCTGGAAAAACAAAAAAACGTATTCAAAAAGGCTGTTGAGTTTTACATTTAAGAGATCAATTGCGGTGAGTGTTTTATTTAAACTCAACTCTTAATGCTTAAACAAATACGTGGTATAATATATTTAAAAAATAGAAATCAACTAAAATGAATTTATACCTGCAGAACAGTTTATTCCTGTATATCCGGCTCTACAACCCAGTTTACATTCGCCAGTCACCTTGTCACATGTGTCATTTGTGTGATGACAGTTACATCGTGTATTACAATCTTCTCCAAACCAGCCAT
This sequence comes from Gibbula magus, assembly GCA_936450465.1. NCBI lineage: Eukaryota > Metazoa > Mollusca > Gastropoda > Trochida > Trochidae > Gibbula > Gibbula magus. The sequence goes on along the minus strand of OW388290.1, from coordinate 43,970,780 downwards.
CACTGCAAACTGACACACAGTCAAAACACACAAACTGATATACACAAAATGTAAGAGCAAGAAAGAACAACTCTGACTATTGGGATCATAAATGTACACGTGTATGCATGTATTCCTCATTTCTATTTCTTTCGATTTATAGTGAAAGGGGCCACCAAAAAAGTCAAAATGGTCAAAAGCTCTGGTCAGACTAGCTTTACAACAAAATAATGCGAAATGATCAAATGTTGACATGGAATATACATTGAGGGGTGATGAAAATGTAACAGGCTATCATTTGATACTTGTCGTATTTTGTAGTTACAGATTAAAACTGTTTTCCCCCGAAATTCACACCCATGCATATATCCGTAAAATGCACGCATGCGTCATTGGCTTATGATAATTAATGTAATTTATAATATTTAGGAATACTATTGAAATGACTTTCAGAAAATGGGATACCTACAAACCTATCAGTTATAAAGTGCAATTGTGGATAATTAAGTCTCCATTTTTCATGTGTACATAAGCTTCGAAGGATTTTAACTGCAATACCAAACGTAGCCTTTCAGGTAATTTAATTTGGAGAAATAAGAAACATTGTTTATTAAGGCGTCATTTTTGTAGTTTACAATATATAACTATTTGACAGTAGAAAATCCTCATCTTCGCCTTTGTACTGATGATGCTGTTTTTATAAAAGCATGTTCATCTTATGAGATTTACGTGGCAATTAGAGAACACTGCAATTAATAAGTTGTTGCATTAAACTTCTTTACACAATGTCAAGCCCCAAAAACCACTGCAAAGGCTTGCTTACATCTGTGTTAAAGGCGCTGTAGCACGTTTTTCTTACTGAAATAAAGTGATATCACGAAAAGGTAAATAAGTGTTACCATTGGCTCAATGATACTCCTGAATCAATACAAATTAGTTCTAAAACGAATGTACATTGTTCGGTTAAGCAATGCGAGTCCATTCCCTTTCAAGCGGACATGTTAAATGTTCAAATTAAAATGGCCGCTCGAAGATGGTTCAAGTGGTCTGACCGCTGTAGCGATACCTAAACACTCGAAGTAGAGTTTTGAATATGGTACCATGATAGAATGGTCAACTATTTTGATGTCAGAACTCTTAAATTCGCATAAGACCTACATATCTACCTCTCACACTGAAGAGTTTCACACCACTGTCGCTGTATACGTCGCACCATTTTCTTTCAATATGGATAATCGTTTTCTATGGATACATGTACGGCTTATCGGGTCATGCAATGAGATGTTTTAACCTCTAACATAACAAAATATTGTATAATCTTTAATGATAAAAAGCAAATTTGAGAAAACAAAATATGCAGAAAACGTGCTTCAGCGCCTTTATGTTGTTATGTGATAGTTACATTACGTATCTACTATACATCTGAATGTGAAAGAGACTGTGTTTATTTAAGCTGAACTGGAATTAGTTATAGACTGAAAACTGCAGTATACGATGTTGAAATACATTTTTACACGTATATAAATTAAGCAACAGGAAACACGTTATTTAGTATATATGGCAATACAAAAGCAACGTGCAATCTGTAAAGTAACCTATTAATGTAATACAATTTATTGTTTAGATAAAGAGTTATTTTACAGAATAACCGTTTAAAGTTTATATACTATTGATTTAAATGGAAACTTCTAGGCGTACACATATATGTTTTAATATGAGTGTCGCATGTCTTGGATGCTTGAGTGGTTTAGTGATGATACAGTCTCCCTCAAGCAAACTATTTTCAATTGAACATACATGTATGTCATATGAATGTGTGCCAACTGCAAACAAAATAGGCAAATATTTGTGTTTTGTGAAGTATGTAGAACTTTGAAAGTGATGATGGATTTAATAGTGTATTTTCAATGATCTTCGGAATTTAGTTGAATTGGTAATATAATTTTGATCTAGGGATGTATGAGAAGAACGAAACGGTGAAGATATCTGTTTTATTGCTACAACCAAAATCATTCATTTATTTCGTATTTGACGCAAAATAACTGGTCAACTGCGTCATAAACGTATTTCATGAATTAAAATTCAACATTCCTTGACTATAATCTCTCATAATATAATGTTTTATTACACACGTTTATTCTTATGTTCCCGGAAAGAGTACAATGCAGCCTTGAAGAAGAATGTATTCCAAGTTTTAGGCCCACAGAACATACATACATACATGTATAATACAAAATGCATCCAATTATGTAAAACACTAAATATTATATCAATTATTATTGACAGATTTTCGCAGTGATTAAAAGCATGAAACATATATTCCAAGAGTTGTGTAACAGTATGTTTACATTTAGAAGACATTAGATTTAAACATAATTTTATATGATTGATTGACATAAAAGTATTTATCTAATTTATAAACGTAAGCCTCAAATGTGAATAAGTATTACAAATTAGCACAAAATGGTATTAATTTTCAAAAGAATCAAGACATAATCGTTGACACTGTGGGCTTAATCATTTGCCTTTTTCTATATTATTATGACGTTTCAATCATTAATTGACTGCAACGGCATCGGAATCTTGTTACGTTTCTCTGAAGGCTTTGTTATCAAATGCAGCCTTATTGAATTAATGTACTTCCGTGTAACAAATGAATTGATTTTGGACAGTAACAGTCTACTTTAACAAAGAATTTTTAAAAAGTTGTTAACTTACCAAACACGATCACTTCACACAAACTTAACAAAGGTCCTTCCTGTTCGATTTTAACAGTTTGTCCGACCAATGTTGAACCGCAAGTCACATCTGCGATGGTTTCAGGATATGCATGTGCTCCCCATCGTTTGCATGTTTTCCCATCAACTGATATTCGTATTTGCCCCCGATGGCTTTCTGTTGGGATAAATCATGATCCGATGGAACTTTAGAAATATAAACACGCCTGCCAAAGAAAACCAAACCATCGTGCAGAAAGAATTGGAAAACCTTACAATTATCATGGAAATAGCAAGTTAAATATAATACCGCCACACAGAAACATCAAAAGGTAAATGTTTATATGTCGCGGTATTATATTTAGGTTGTTATTTCCAAGGTTAATGTGGACTTTTCCAGGTTTTCTGCACAGAAGAAACGTTTTGTTGGATACATGTACGTTATATTTATATTTACTTCATTTTGGACTCATATTAAACATTATACCTATGTATTACAAATGTATATCTAACTATATTATAAAGGTCTTGTTCTGATATATCATATTATATACATTGTGTACAGTAAGATAGTTGGTACCCTCAATTTCCTGCGAACGCTTCCTGAAGAGCGAATTAACTACATTGACACCAGATGATAATAACTCAGGAATAAAATAAATGATTGCAGTTACTTCTGATCCTTTTAAAAGACCAACACACTAATTGAAGCGCTCAGCCTATCGTCCACTGTCCGTCCGCCTGTCCGCGCATTCATGGCCATTGGATTTCTTCAACACTGTTTGTCATAATAACATAAATAACTCTTTGATATTCAACATATAAATTCACTGGATTTTATTAGTGTGCCATTTTGTAGAAATTTATCAACTTTGACTAAATTACATGTCACATAGTTTTAAGTTTTTTTCAAAATTGAGTTCTCCCTTTTATTTCCCACAAACACATTTTTCAGACTTTTTATGCATTGATTAATAAACAAATTAATCATATATTACCTAATTTGCATATGTCATGCACATTTTAAAAATTGGTGTCTACACTGCATACGCCAATCAAGTTGTAATCAGTCTCTCTTGATATTCAAAGAACGTATTCATTAGAGGATCTAGGTGTCTCTTAAAAGAAAATTGTCTTCTATGAGCTAATTGTTGTGCCTGTAAGTAGTATACAGGGGGGTTGTGGAATGATTCCGCCATTTTGTTTTTTCAAGTAGCCTTTGACATGACCTTTAAGTGACCTTTGATAAGGGGTTCAGGTGACCTGTGTAGAAAACTAGGTCATGTTATCCATTATAAAAGGACCTATCTTTTTAAGTCATTTCAACAGTTGTCAACTAACACTGCAAGGATGAATACTTCAGACAAGAATTCCCTAGATGAAACCTTGACTACTCTTCAAGACCATCATTGTCATCTTGATCTTGGTGACAATGTCTTTGCGACAGCGAAAACATGGAACGATGTTGTATACATTGACATCAGAAAGTATACGGTGTATGTTAGTGGTAAGTCTTATCCTACAAAACGTGGTATTATGCTAACTCTTAAACACTGGCTTGAGTTTCCTGGAGTTTTCTATTACTTGGAGGAGTTCAGTAAGACATGTGATTATACACATGTTGGAGCAAATGTGTATGCAACATCAGAAGACCATGGTGTGGATCTTAGACAATGGGAACAAGACGATGATGGTAAACTAGTTCCAACCTCAAAGGGTATTCTGCTAACTCAAGACCAGTGGAAACGACTGAGAGACTGTTGTGATGTGATATCAGACTTTGTTCCAGAACTCAAAGACATGGTTCCTAGCATATCAGCAGAGGATCATAAGAATCAGATGGGAGCATTGATGTGTTCCTTCTGTAACCCCAATGGTTACATGAACTGGTGAATGCTTAGTGTGCTTCTAGACATTGAACTGTTAAGACGTGTTTTTTTATTCACTCTGATACTATGGATGTATGTGGTTATCTTGACAGCACTCTTGACTGGCCTATTCAAATGAAGCAAAATCCTAGAGATTTGGCTCAAGCAGGATTTGTTTATCAGCACCGAGGGACTCGTGTATTTGTTTCAAATGTGGTATTCGTCTCAAAGAATGGATGTTTTCTGATGACCCCTGGGTGGGACACGAAAAGTGGTCGCCAGACTGTGACTATTTACATATGGTAGGGGCAGTAAGGAGAAAAGACATTTATCCCAGATCCAATTGGGTACAAACTTTTCTGTACATGAACTGGTAACCTTTCTTCTTTTTGTGTAATCCTGACCATAGGAGGCCATTCTTCTGGTAGATTCAGAACTGTACAGACGTGTTTTTTCTTTCGCTCTGATACTATGGATGTGTGTGGATGTCCTGATGAGACTTTTTTTACTGATTGCTGTGCATTGCAACCTAAATGTGACTGGACTTTGTTTGAGGAAAGACTAGATTCATTTAATAACTGGCCAATTCAAATGAAGCAGAGTGCTGAAGATATGGCTCATGCAGGACTTGTGTACCAGAACAGAGGAGACTTGTGTGTATGTTTCGAATGTCAAGTTCGTCTTAAGGGATGGATGTCTACGGATGATCCCTGGGTAGAACACGGGAAAAGGTCCCCAGATTGTCACTATCTAAGAATGGTAGGAAGACCAAAGCGGGATAGTAAAATGAACCCTGATGGAAAAAAGACCAAGGACTGATTTTACTCTAAACAACTGAATGTAAAGGATTCATTCAAAAACAATATTACAACTGCTTTTTTAATGCCTTATAAATATTCTGGAATAAAAGAATTGAAGATATTGTTAGTTATCGTCGATTTTAATTTCATGTTATCTTTTGGGTCTGTCCACTGCAGTCTACCAAAGGTCAAGAAGTGGTGAAAGCCTTGACAGACTTATGAAAAACACAAGAATAGGTCGAGATAATGACTAACCTCATTTGCTTCAGAACATTCAAACTGAATGCATCACCATGAGTCAATATAAATTATTTGTCCCGGACAGAGAAATGGACTCGCTATTATATGTTACAAGTCCAGGGTAAACTGAAACCATATACTTTTGTCATGAGAGGTGGGGAACAGCAGGGTACAATGTCTGTGGATAGAACATTGGAGCTGTACGATCCCGAATGGCCTAAAATTTTGGAAGAAAGGAAACAAAAAGAACAGGCAAGGACCATGCCTTATTCTGAGCAACCCAAAATCAACTTTGTCTCCCCTACACAACAAGTCGTGGAGCAAGCCCAAGCTCAGGAAAAAAGTACAGGCACATTTAAAACGGTTAAAGGAAATCAAAGTGAGAGGAGGTCCAAGAAAACAAATGAAAACAATCTTTTAACTACTATTTATTAAGTGCAACACCAAATAATAAAGTTAGTTTGAAATAAACCATTGAACTGTCAACATGGTGATATGTCCAGTGTGTGGAGAAGTTTTTTCCAGAACTGACAATATGTTGAGACACAGGAGATCTAAACACAAACCTGCTTTTGAAAATTCACAGCCACAGACACATACACAGACAAAGACAGAAATCCACAGACAGCAACCATTACCGCCGTCCCCTCATGGCCCTCCTCATGGCCCTTCTCCTCCTCCTCCTCCTACTCCTCCTTATGGCCCTCCTCCTCCTCATGGCCCTCCTCATGACCCTCCTCCTCCTCATGATGCTACTCATCATTCGACTGAAGAATTTAGGCTATTACATCCCTTTACAATGGTAGTTTCTGGGCCCACTTTGAGTGGTAAATGTTTATTAGTGAAGCAGTTTCTAAAGAGGATGAAGATTAAACCATATCCAGAACGAATTATCTGGTTATACAAGAGATGGCAGCCTTTGTACAACACAAGTCTTACAGACGTTTATCCAAATGTTGAGTTCTTCCAAGGTATTCCTTCTGGCCTTGAAAAAGATGAATTTCTTGATCCTACTATGGTGAATGTCATTGTTCTTGATGATTTAATGAGTTCAGCGAGTAAGGACCGACGCATAACAGATCTATTTACAGAGGGAAGTCATCATCACAACCTTTCTGTCATCGCCATCAATCAAAACCTTTTCTATAATAAGGATCCGACGCAACGGCGAAATTTCGCTATTTTATCCTTTTTAACAATCCAGTTGATCAACAACCTATCATGACTTTAGCAAGGCAAATGTATCCCGGAAATTAAAAACATTTCATGAATCAATTTCAGTTGGCTACTCAAAAACCGTAAAGGTATTTGCTTGTCGACCTTAAACCATTTACTCCCAACTCTGATTGGCTCTGTCCTAATGTATTTAGTATTAAAAGAGAACACACACCACAGAAGATTAATTTGGAGCAAAATCTCCATAGAGTGCTGACTTGTGAAAACTACCTCTCAAACATGCCTTCCTATGATGATTGTGGAAAAGTATTTCAGGACCATTCTGATCTGCAAAAACACAGAAAAACTTGGTGTCCAGAGAGTGGAGGCTCTAGAGAGAGTCCTCCTGGATTACCTGAAGGGAGAATGAAAAGAAAATTGGAAGAGGATTTCATTACTTTGAAAAAGCCACGTTAAATGGAGGATTGTGTTTATTGTGAGGAAATGTTCAGTAATAGTCATAACTCGCAGAGACATCTCCATGATAAACAATGTCCTGAAATGGAAAATGCTACTGATGACGGCGATGATGATGATAGTGTTACAAACCATGCTGATAAACCACAGAAAGCAGATGATCTTAAGGAGCAAGGAATAAAACAAATGTATAAAAGTGTATGTGAGGTAAATAAAGACTTTTTGGAAGAGAAAAGACAACTATATTTGAAAAGAGGTCTCACTGAAGAAATGATAGATGATAAACTGAAGAAGTTAACATGGAGAGCTTTCAAACAAATGTATGCACAATTTATTATGTATCTGCACCAGTTGCAATTGGGACCCAAGACACAAGGACTATTGAATCAAGTAGAAGACACCAATAATATATATCACACTGTGTTTTCTAAATTGTACAAATATAAATCATGGATAGAAGATTTAATTAATGATGACGAAATGCTATCTGATGACGAGAGTGAGGTATCGGAGGATGAAGATGAAAGCCAATAGACATTGTAAAGCAGATTTATAGGAGTGCCCCTTATCCTAAAATCTGCTCATTAAAACGGGGCTAATGAAAAATGTTTGAAATTGTATTCTAGTTTATTATTTGTTGTTTTCTTATGATACTCATGACATAAACGTTTTGAAATGGTCTTGGTTTAAACAACTGTTCTACACACTGCAAGGTTTGCATGAAATACTACACTGAATTTCAGTCCAGTGCCATATCTTAGTTTTGCAACGTATAAACACTTGGGTGATGAGATCTTTCTTCCTGTAGTAAAAGTAGCCAACCCTGATATATGTGATACATTCACACACTCACTGAACAGATGATTACTTAGTTATTGTTCTATTGAGACAAATTTTTAAAATACATGAATGTGTTAACTCTTACATACACTCTGTTTGTGTGCGATTTATCAATATTTCATAAAATAATACTACAATAACGTACACACATTGTCTTGAAAAAATACTTTCAATTTATTCCAATTTACCCTGTTAAACATACACCAACTGTCCCAGCATGTAACTATGTTAACTTGCCAAACAAATCGAAACAATCCTTACTAACAAACTTTCACTACTTGAAAACTCTTTCAGAGATAATACATCATCTCTCTCTCTCTCATATCCCTTAAAGGGTCCGCTAGATGCAATAGAACCCTATCAACAGTGAAATATCTTGACTGCCCCCAGTGAGAATCACTCAAGTGTGAAGTACTGGAGTGATTGTTACTCAAGTATTTCACCCATACACAGGCTTATGGCCCGGTTAATAATTGGTTCTCATTAACTACTTGACTACTATACTGTTGGTTTGAATAGGATGATCACCTCTTTGAGTGACCACTCGGCTGCCTCATTATCTCCTCAACAAATAAGTCATTGATGATGGCCGGTCATTCTCACACATTTTAATTGTAAGATGAAGATTCATTAAGAAGCTGGTAGCTTCAACTTGTGATGTACACATTATATAAATATTATATTTGATACTAAATAGTTTACACCACCGTGTATTATAAAATATATGGAAACAAATTATTTAACATAATTGATAACATCTGTAGAGTCTGGTAATTAATACGACATTATTCAAAATTCCACGATTTACAAATGAAAATTGTGGGAAAGAATGGGCTTTTATAGGTGTCTAAAGGTGAACTGACGAGTATTTTCCCTGATACAGGATGTGCCTACTTTAGGTTTATATGTTGATCACATCTTGTTTCTCATCTTAATGAAAACATGATAGATGTCAAATGTAAAATGATTGTATTGTCAGAACAGCATCCTAACAATATTTAGACCTTACTCTCATAATAACAATCCATAACAATATTTCATTCATTTAACAGTATCATGTTTATCTCATATCAATTGCGTACCCGACCCATTAGGTGACATTTTTTTCTAGAAATGTTAGAGCAAATCTAGAGCAAAATCTATTATAACAAACTAAAATGTATGAGAAAACCATATCGTTAATCACTTGTAAATGACATTTTCAGAAAATGGTATTCAGACTAAGACTAAGTCTAGGGTATTATAAGTATTCTCATTTATATGAATCTTGTGCCACTTTCTTATCTGGGCGCATAATAACGCATTATGTAATTAAGGAAATGCCTACTGAGTATTCAGTGTATCAGTGTTGCCCTCCCCACGGGTTTGTAAGCAGCTAAATTCATTCAGTTTTGCAAATGATAGACTTGATTAGTGTCCTTCACTTGATATTATAATATCAAGCTTTGCTTTTGAAATCTCGGTTAATTTATCTTCAGGCAATGTTATACAATTCTGTAAAATTGTGTAGAAAACTCGAGTATGGATATGAATTCAAAACCTTAATCCAACTCATTTTCATTTTTAAAACATTAAGTAAGCTCTTAATCAAAATAGGTCTGTGAAAAACTTAATAGACATTTTCATTCAAGTTATTGAAGATGCCTGTCAAATCAAAAAGGTCATCTGAACCCTCCTACCTTAATTAAAGGTCACTTAAAGGTCATGTCAAAGGCTACTTGAAAAATTCCACAACCCCCCTATATACTACTCCTGTATTTCTAAAAATCGATGGTCAGAGATTTTTACTAGAAGGCCTATTCATCCCCATTAGAAGGAAACATTTATAGGACAGTGGTAGAAATTAACCTTATCAAAGTACTAGCCATTCGGACTTGTTTATTTTACTAGCCCATTATCATTTTAACTAGCTAGGAGCTAAACCCTGTAATCTATGACATAATTTGCAAACCTATGCAATTTATCAAATTCTGTCACAGTGAACCTTGTGTATACTCCTGAATATTTGATAATGTAATCATGTAATGATTTAGTTGTGACTTGGACAGGTCAATACATCATGTCATCATTTGTAACCAAATAACACATCCTTCAGTTAAGATAGTCTCACAAATAAGGTTTAAGAAGTGTTACAATAATATAGTAACCATGTTCAAATGATTGATAATCTTGGCTGCAAATGCTACAATGATGGACAAAGTTTCGGTGGGGGTATGTGAACTTTGCTCGATTTTGCCTTGTTACTGGCAATTATGCACTCCTGAAATAAGGACTGTGTCACTTAAGTATAAAGTACTGCTGAATACCTGTGATACTTAACTGGTTACAAACAAATGAAATAATAAATCCATGTTGAGCCGTTTGAGGGTCGATTCGTGACCGAATAAAGTTTGTAGATGATTAGACAAGTACTGTTATCCAATGCATGGATGGCGTGGTTGGTTTTCAAACGAGTTATGAATTCATGTATGCGTAAAAGAATTGTGGTTACTAGAGCAAGTGCAATCGTAAATCGATGCCTAGTAAATAAAAATCAACAAATCAACCAACAAAAATTGTGTATCCAGTATTGTCATGGTAAACTATTTCACCTTAACGGTTGGTCATACCCGTTTCTGTTAGGCAGTGGTGAAAATAAGATAATGAAGAATATAGTTATAGAGTACTCGTTTCACCCCGTATTAACAGTTGCTGCCGGACAATGAACTTGAAAAAAAGACTCCTCGAAATGACAATATGGGAGACATTTTTAAAACGAGACATTGGTTTGATGAACAAGGTACAACATATAAATGAATGTTGTACACGTGCATGTATGAAATGATGAATCCTATGAAACCAAAACCTAATACTTTTAGCAGTACATGTTGAGTAATTACAGAAGAGGTATAATGTTTTTCATGAAAAAGTGAAAGCGGGCAATATATTATCAAAAAAACAGTCTATATAGAATAACCTAAGTTCAAACTTCATTTATAACATTGATACATTAACACTACGCAGACGCCGATAGCGAATAGAGTCGTACAACAGGAAATGTCATTCGGAATAACCAAATACATTGTCACTCTATGGACTTCACAGCAAGGAAACTGTGCATGGACAACACGAAAGTTCAATATGAAATCGTTGTTGAATTGATATAAAGATAATGTGTTTAAAAACCAATATATGTATATATAACCAGCACTTAACGGAATTATAATATGTTTATATATAAGTTCATTGAAATGTTTATCCCCTTATCGATGTGATTTATAATTATAATAATTTCAATCCTTTATTTGAGAAAATGAAACATTACATAAGCGAAAAGTTTGACTAAATGAATGCACCAGGATGACAGTATTCGAGTACATACTTGTTTTGTTGTCAAACAATTGTTTTGAAGTGAAAACTTACTGACAGAATCCTTGTTGAAGTAAATCTCCATGTGCCTAATCTGATTGACGCCATTGTTGCCAAGTTTAACCTCCCACCAAGGGTTAACCGATTTGGATGATTGGAAACAACTTCTCCTCGTGCCGTCAACAGCTAGTCGTGCTCTGTAGGTATCATAGCTTGAAAAAGCTTGTCCATTTAAGGCAACATTTTCTGGAACGGAATAATGAATGATACGTTAAAACGATTAGCTTGAGAAAACCAGCATGTTCTTCCCGTTTAGTTTGTGATTCATATATCATAATTGTAAAAATCCGTTTTGCACTCCTGTCACCATTGATAAGGCATATAAAGTTTAAACTGACATATTCATGTGACGTGTGATGACGCTACCTCATAGATGCACACGCATTTCCCGGAACAGAATACGAATGGTACGATCACACGATCACGCTTGTGAAAGTCAGGATGATCGTTCCTGGCAAATCGATTAATTTGTTCGTCATATATTTATATATGTATTTTACACTCTTTTGACAATTGATAATGCAGATACAGTTTTTAGTCAGATATTTCAATATGATGCATGATAATGCTTCCCAAAAGATACAAATAGGTTCTTCTATTCACTGTTCTGTAACACTCTCTCATACTCACTCTTCTGACAGTGGTCTCCATACCAGCCTGGATTACATCTGCATCTCTCAAATGGATTTTTCGCGTATGTCGATTTACAGTTGCTGCTTCTTGCTGTAATGATAAGGTATACTACTACTACTACTACTACTACTACTACTACTACTACTACTAATAATAATAATAATAATAATAATAATAACTAGGATTGCCACAGGCAATACTTAGGTCTTCAAGACTTCTGCTTGACCTAGAACTCCATGTTGGATTCTCGGTTATTCATCAGTTTCTCTGCTTTAAAATGAGCTATCAAACATGTCTCTATCTTCAGTAGTTTGTTTACAAACATTCTCCAAAGAAGGTATCCCTCTGAAAATGGAAAAATCACATATTAATGGACCTCTACATGATCTCTCTCACGATTAAGACAAAACGGTCAACACTTTCATAATAAGGCGTAACAAAGGAGATGTTATACTTTGATTTCCACATAAGAAGATGATATCATCATTAAGATTGCATACATATTTAATACGTTATGCTGTTCTGAATATTAAGAAATTTTTCAAAAATGCTCATTTTTGGACCCCTAGACATCGCTCCCGATGTTTGAGGCTTAACTATCAACTTTTTGATGAAAGCGGTCAACATAAATGTTTTTCTTCTTGAATTTGTGCATACGTAGGTGTATATAAAATTTCAATAGCATAATAAGTAAAGCAGTTATGAACCTTTCAACTTTGTTGAAAATGGCGATTTTCGAAAAATGACAATCTTCTATGACTTGTCACACGTAAACTATGACAGACACATGCTTGAAAGTTATTGTCCTTAATAAAAGTATATCTCTCCTTCATCATGAGCTATTAAACATGTTTGTATCTTCAGTGGTTTGCGATCGAAAATTCTTCTAAAAATATGCCCCTCAAAAGTTCTCAAAATCACGAAATTTCATATATTTTGGTCAAATGATAAATTTCGGATTAAACTATCAACTTTTACATGATAAAGATCTAAAACAGAAATGTTGGGTAATGTATCTGCATTCGATTACAATAAGTAACTTTGACGTATCTTTATTTGTAACAGAGTTACGTCCCTTTGAACATGATGCCGAAATTCAAACTTATAAAAAAGGACCATTTTGAAGGGCAGATAACCGAAATTCTAGGACGAAATTCAAAATTCGGCCTCAAGAGCGTTCTTAACAATTCATTTATCTTCAAAATAAGCTATAATACATAGATGTACTATTAAAAGTGAAGGAGGAGTACACTTTCAAAGACCCATACCCTAAAAACCGCTAAATTGCACAAAATTTTCAGTTTTTTGAAAAAAGCAAAAAATCTATTGTTACGGCCGAAAACCGCTATAAGCCTAATCGATGGGGAATGTTTTTGCCCACATTTTGGTGAAAGTTTTATTAAAATATCTTGATTGGATTACGAGCTATTAAGGTTTAAAGTTTTGACTTCAAGGGGAGATAACTCAAGAAAGAAGTGGAAAATCAAAATTCGGCCGACGTACAAGGCTAGTTTTTGTTACAGACTATTATCCCTGAAAGATTCATGCAAATCAGTTCAACCGTTACTTCAGAATTGCGCGCACAAAAAACGTACAAACTAGGATTGACGCGTCAATACTTAGGTCTTCAAGACTTCTGCTTGACCTTGAACTCAATGTTGGACTCAGGGTTATACATCTGTTTCTCTGCTTTAAAATGAGCTATCAAACATGTCTCTATCTTCAGTAGTTTTTTAACAAAAATTATCCAAAGAAGGTACCCCTCTGAAAACGGAAAAATCACATATTAATGAACCCCTACATTACATTTCTCACGATTAAGACAAAATGGTTAATATTTCCATACTAAGGTGTGACATAGAAAATGTTGCGCTTTAATTTCCACTTAAGAAGATGTAATCATCATTTAGATTGCATACATAATTAATGCGTTATGCTGTTCTGAATATTCAAGAAAATACTCAAAAATGCTTAAATTTGGACCCCTAGAAATCGCTCGCGATGTTCGAGGCTTAACGATCAACTTTTTGATGAAAGCGGTCAATATAAAAGTTTTTCTTCTTGAAATTGTGCATACGTAAGTGTATGTAAAATGTCAATAGCGTAAGAAGTTAAGCAGTTATGAACCTTTCAACTTTGCTGAAAATGACGACTTTCGAAAAATGACAATCTTCTATGACTTGTCACACGTAAAGTATGACAGACACATGCTTGAAAATGATTGTCCTTAATAAAATGATATCTCTCCTTCAAAATGAGCTATTAAACATGTTTGTATCTTCAGTGGTTTGCGATCGAAAATTCTTCTAAAAATATGACCCTCAAAAGTTCGCAAAATCACGAAATTTCATATCTTAGGGCAAATGCGATAATTGTGGCCTAACTATCGACTTTTACATGATATAGGTCTGCTATACAAATGTTAAGTAACGTACTGTGATAAGATGGAAACAAGTATCTTTGAAATATTTTCATTTCTAACAGAGTTATGGCCCTTTAAGCATGAGGCCAAAATTCAGTCTTTTTAAATATGACCATCTTCAATGAAGGATTATCAAAATTCTAAGGTGAAATTAAAAAATCGACAACTACAACCCTCTGAAGAATTCATTTATCTTCAAAATAAGCTATCACATTCAACTTTATTCAAAGTATTGAAGGAAGAGAACGTTTTCTTAGACGCGTACCCTAAAAACCGCGAAAGTTCACCAAAAATTCAGTTTTTTCGAAATAGCAAGAAATCTATATATACGGCCGAAAAAATGACATTAACTTTTTTTGTGGGGAATGATGTTGCGCACATTTTGGTGAAAGTTTTAAGAAAATATATTGATAAGTATTCGAGTTATGAAGGTTTGTAGTTTTGACTTCAAAGGGAGATAACTCACGAAAGAAGTCGAAAATCCAAAAAGTGGCTCGTTAAAATCTAAGTTGGGTCACAGGCTATCAGCCCTGAAAGTTTCATGCAAATCAGCCCAGTGGTTACTTCAGAAAGCTCTGGACAAAAAAAGTACAAAGAATAATAATAACTAGGATTGCCAAGGCAATACTTAGGTCTTCAAGACTTCTGCTTGACCTTGAACTCCATGTTGCACTCACGCTTATTCGCCAGTTATTCTGCTTTAAAATGAGCTATCAAACATGTCTCTATCTTCAGTAGTTATTTTACAAAAAATCCCCAAAGACAATGACCCTTTGAAAATGGAAAACTCGCTTATTAAGTGACCCCTACATGACCTTTCTCACGTTTAAGACAAAATGGTTAATATTTTCATACTAAGTTGCAACATAGAAAATATTGTGCTTTAATTTCCACTTAAGTGGATGTAATCATCATTTAGATTGCATACATAATTAATACGTTATCGTTTTCTGAATATTCAAGAAAATACTCTAAATTGCTTAAATTTTAACCCCTTGAGAACGTTTGTGATGTTCGGAGCTTAACTATCAACTTTTTTATGAAAGGGTTCAACTGAAAAGTTGTTGTTCTTGAAACTGTGTATCCGGAGGTGTAAATAGAATGAAATTATCTCAAATAGTTAAGCAGTTATGATCCTTTGAACTTTGCTGAAAATGGCGATTTTCGAAAAATGACAAAGTTCTATGACTTGTCACACGTAAGGTATGACAAATAAATGCTTGAAAATTGTTGTCCTTAATAAAATGATATCTCTCCTTTAACATAAGCTATTAAACATGTTGGTATCCTTAGTGGTTTAAGATCTAAAATTCTTCGAAAAATATGCCCCTCAAAAGTCTTCAAAATCACGAAATTTCATACATTTTGACAAATGCGATAATTGTGGCCTAACTATCAACTTTTACATGATATAGATCTGTGATAGAAATGTTAAGTAACGTATGTGGGTCAGATGACAATAAAAATCTTTCACATATCTCAATTTCTTACAGAGTTATGCCCCTTTAAACATGAGGCTGAAATTCGGTCTTTTTAAAAATGACCATGTTCAATGACGAATTATCAAAATTCTAGGATGAAATTAAAAAATCGACAACTACAACCCTCTGAAGAATTCATTTATCTTTAAAATAAGCTATCATATGTATATGTACTCATAAAACTGAAGGAGGAGTACATTTTCAAAGACGCGTACCCTAAAAACCGCGAAAGTTCACCAAAAATTCAGTTTTTTCAAAATAGCAGAAAATCTATATATACGGCCGAAAAAATGTCACAAACTTTTTTTGTGGGGAATGTTGTTGCGCACATTTTGGTGAAAGTTTTAAGAAAATCTATTGATAAGTATTCGAGCTATGAAGGTTTAAAGTTTTGACTTCAAAGGGAGATAACTCACGAAAGAAGTCGAAATTCCAAAAAGTGACTCGTTAAAATCTAAGTTGGGTCACATGCTATCATCCCTGACAATTTCATGCAAATCGGCCCAGTGGTTACTTCAGAAAGCTCTGGACAAAAAAAGTACAAAGAATAATAATAATAAATATAGTCACAAGTGACGATAAAAGGATTCAGCGTATAGATGAGTAAATTATTTGAAATGTAATTAATAAAGCCACTGTAACATTAATATTGCACAACTTGTAAAGAAAGTTGCATGTCTCTAGCATGTGTCTAGGATTATTGAGACTCGCATTTCAATGTTCAAAATTTCATATTTGTTTACCCCTGAATAAAAACCCAAAATGTGGCCGAACTATTAATTTGTATATGATAATGACTTGAAATGGAATTGTTGAGCAAATATTGGGAACATATTTCAATAAAGAACTGAGACATAAGTCTATTTATTACAGAGTTATGTCCCTTTGAATATAAAGCCAAAACACAAACATTTAAAATATGACCATATTCAAGGGGAGACAATTTAAGTTCTAGAACGAAATTCCAAAATGTGGCTCGTTACTTTGTTAAGCACTTATTCAGCTTTAAAATGAGCTATCACACTTGTCTGTACTTGTTGCCATTAGTGAGAAGAAGATTTTTAAAGATGCACACCTTCAAAATCGCAAAATTTCAGTACATTTTCAGTTGGTTTCGAAAATGTCCAAATTGTTCCGTAACTATCAACTTTTATATGATAATGATTTGCAATAGAATTGTTGAGCAAATACCGGGGAACAATTAGCAATAATTAACTCTGAAATTAGTTTATATGTGGCAGAGTTATGTCCCTTTGAACATAAAGCCAAAAAACAAACATTTAAAAAATGACCATATTCAAGGGGAGATAATTTTAGTTCTAGAACGAAATTAAAAAATTTGGCTCGTTACTTTGTTAACCATTTATTCAGCTTTAAAATGAGCTATCACACGTGTCTGTACGTGTTGCTGTTAGTGAGAAGAAGATTTTTAAAGACGCACACCTTCAAAATCGCGAAATTTCAGTACATTTTCAGTTTTTGTCAAATTGTGAAAAGGAATGACTGTTCGCGAGCAATTTTATTTTTGATTTAAAACGACCATGATATTGTCTTACTATCCTGAAAAAATAATGAAATTCGACGGGTAGGTTTTTGAGTTATGTCCCTTTGAAGTGTGCGCATTTTTCAAAATCGACCAACTTTGAGTGCTCACTGTTCAAAAAGAATTGGGGGTACACTCTTGAAAAGACACACCATGCATTCACCAATGCATCAGCTACATACATATATAAGTTTCAGCGTCGTGGTGCAAGTATCTTCAGAGAAGAAGATTGTCAAAGATGCGTGGGGTCGGGAAATTTTACAGAAACGCTAAAAACAATATGGCGCCGAAACCACGTGATCTACGATTTCACTGTGATTTACTTTTTTGCTCGTATTGACAATGCGCATCTTTTAGAAACAGTTGCAAGTCTCTAGCTGCATTTTGAATAATTTTCCAATGTTAAAAATATAAATTTAGAATCGAACTGGACCTTTAATGGCTGTGTCCATTATGTCCAAAAGCTTATTTTTAGTAGTTCGCAGTAAGGGCTATCATTTTGCAAAGTTTGGTTGCATTAGCTCTTTTCGTTTGGCCGAAATCGTGACCACGCCCTCGCTGGAAGAATAATAATAATAATAATAAAACATGCCAATCTCAATAAGGATTCAGCACTTTAGTGCTGAATCCTTAATGAAGAACACGGATAATAACAATAGGTCTTCCAGACGTAGTCTTGAAGACCTAATAATGAAGAACACGGATAATAACAATAGGTCTTCTGACTTTCGTCTTGAAGACCTAACTAGGATTGACGCGTCAATACTTAGGTCTTCAAGACTTCTGCTTCTTTTAAAAATTCTCCAAAGAAGGTACCCCTCTGAAAATTGAAAAATCACATATTAATGGACCCCTACATTACATTTCTCACGATTAAGACAAAATGGTTACTATTTCCATACCTAGGTGTAACATAGAAAATGTTGTGCTTTAATTTCCACTTAAAAAGATGTAATCATCATTTAGATTGTATACATAATTAATGCGTTATGCCGTTCTGAATATTCAAGAAAATACTCAAAAATGCTTAAATATGGACCCCTAGACATCGCTTGCGATGTTCGAGCCTTAACTATCAACTTTTTGATGAAAGCGGTCAACATAAAAGTTGTTCTTCTTGAAATTGTGCATACGGAGGTGTATGTAAAATTTCAATAGCATAAGAAGTGAAGCAGTTATGAACCTTTCAACTTTGTTGAAAATGGCGATTTTTTAAAAATGACAAACTTATATGACTTGTCAAAGAAAAACTAAGCCAGATTTGAGCTTGAAAAATATTGTCCTTAATAAATGACGTTTCTACATCACCATGATTTATTTAAAGTCTTCCTATCTACATTGGTTCATAACCAATAATTCTCCCAAGGATATACCCCTCGAAAATGCTCAAAATCACAACATTTTACTTTTTTGGGAATATCTCAAATTTATGCCGAAACTATTAACTTTTATATGATATTGATGTATTATGGAAGTGTGCAGCTCTTTATTAGAAAGATATGGCTACCAATTACTTTGACATAAATCAATTAGTTACAGAGTTATGCCCCTTTGAAATTGCAGCCAAAAAACGCCCTTTCTAAAAAGGACCATATTCAAGGGCAGATTACTCGAATTCTAGGCCGAAATTCAAAATTCTGTTAGCACATTATATTCTACGTTGTCTTGGCTTTCAGATGAGCTATCAAACATATCTGTATGTGTTGCCGTTAGTGAGGAGAAGAAGTTTGAAGACGCATACCCTCAAAACCGCGAAAATGCACGAAATTTTCAGTTTTTTCGAAATAGCAAAAAATCTATTATTACGGCCGAAAACCGCTATAGGCCTAATCGATGGGGAATGTTGTTGCCCACATTTTGGTGAAAGTTTTGTGAAATTATCTTGCTTAGTTTTCGTGCTATTGAGGTTTGAAGTTTCAACTTCAAGGGGAGATAACTCAAGAACCAGGTCGAAATTCAAAATTCGGGCTCCGTACAGAGCGAGATCTTGATACGCTCTAACATCCCAGAAAGTTTCAGAAAAATCGCCTCAGCCGTTAGTTCAGAACCCGTGGGACAAAATCGGTACAAATAATAATAATAACTAGGATTGACGCGTCAATACTTAGGTCTTCAAGACTTCTGCTTGACCTTGAACTCCATGTTTGACTCTCGCTTATGCACCAGTTTCTCTGCTTTAAAATGAGCTATCGAACATGTCTCTATCTTCAGTAGTTATTTTACAAACATTCTCCAAAGAAGGTACCCCTCTGAAAACGGAAAAATCACATATTAATGGACCCCTACATTACATTTCTCACGATTAAGACAAAATGGTTAATATTTCCATATTAAGGTGTAACATAGAAAATGTTGTGCTTTAATTTCCACTTAAGAAGATGTTATCATCATTTAGATTGCATACATAATAAATGCGTTATGCTGTTCTGAATATTCAAGAAAATAGTCAAAAATGCTTAAATTTGGACCCCTAGACATCGCTTGCGATGTTCGAGGCTTAACTATCAACTTTTTGATGAAAGCGGTCAACATAAAAGTTGTTCTTCTTGAAAATGTGCATACGTAGATGTATGTAAAATGTCAATAGCATAAACAGTTAAGCAGTTATGAACCTTTCAACTTTGTTGAAAATGGCGATTTTAAAAAAATGACAAACTTCTATGACTTGTCACAAAAAAATTAAGACAGATACGAGCTTGAAAAATATTGCCCTTAATAAATGACGTTTCTACATCACCATGATCTATTTAAAGTCTTCCTATCTTCAGTGGTTCATTATCAATAATTCCCCAAAGGATACACACCTCAAAAAGTCTCAAAATCAAAATATTTCACTGTTTTGGGAATATGCTCAAATTATGCCCAAACTAATAACTTTTATATGATAATGATATGTTATGGAATTGTTATACAGAATATTATAAAGAGATTGAAATAAGTAACTTTGACATAAATTAATGTGTTACAGAGTTATGCCCCTTTGAACATGCAGCCGAAAAATGAACATTTAAAAAAACACCATATTCAAGGGCAGATAATTAAAGTTCTAGGTGGAAATTCGAAAATCGGGCTTCTACAGGCCCTCCGAAATTTATTTGGCTTTCAAATGAGCTCTCGCATATAGTTGTATGTGTTGCCGTTAATTAGAAGAAGATTTTCAAAGACGCGTACCCTGAAACTCGCGAAAGTTCACGAAATTTTCAGTTTTTTCAAAATAGCAAAAAATCTATTATTACGGCCGAGAACCGCTACAGGCCTAATCGCACAAAAAAATTAAGACAGATACGAGCTTGAAAAATATTGCCCTTAATAAATGACGTTTCTACATCACCATGATCTATTTAAAGTCTTCCTATCTTCAGTGGTTCATTATCAATAATTCCCCAAAGGATACACACCTCAAAAAGTCTCAAAATCAAAATATTTCACTGTTTTGGGAATATGCTCAAATTATGCCCAAACTAATAACTTTTATATGATAATGATATGTTATGGAATTGTTATACAGAATATTATAAAGAGATTGAAATAAGTAACTTTGACATAAATTAATGTGTTACAGAGTTATGCCCCTTTGAACATGCAGCCGAAAAATGAACATTTAAAAAAACACCATATTCAAGGGCAGATAATTAAAGTTCTAGGTGGAAATTCGAAAATCGGGCTTCTACAGGCCCTCCGAAATTTATTTGGCTTTCAAATGAGCTCTCGCATATAGTTGTATGTGTTGCCGTTAATTAGAAGAAGATTTTCAAAGACGCGTACCCTGAAACTCGCGAAAGTTCACGAAATTTTCAGTTTTTTCAAAATAGCAAAAAATTTATTACTACGGCCGAGAACCGCTACAGGCCTAATCGATGGGGAATGCTGTTGGTCACATTTTGGTGAAAGTTTTGTGAAATTATCTTGATTAGTTCTTGAGCTATTAAGGTTTGAAGTTTCAAATTCAAGGGGGAATAACTCAAGAAAGAAGTCGAAATTCAAAAATCGGGCTCCGTTATGAGCTAAGTTGGGTCACAGGCTATCACCCCTGGAATTTTCAGAAAGATCAGTCCAGCCGTTATTTCAGAACTCGTCGGACAAATTCGGTACAAATAATAATAATAATAATAATAATAATCTCGACGATAACAATAGGTCTTCAGACATTCGTCTTGAAGACCTAACTAGGATTGCCAAGGCAATACTTAGGTCTTCAAGACTGCTGCTTGACCTTGAACTCCATGTTGGACTCTCGGTTATTTGCCAGTTATTCTGCTTTAAAATGAGCTATCAAACATGTCTCTATCTTCAGTAGTTATTTTACAAAAAATCCCCAAAGACAATGACCCTTTGAAAATGGAAAAATTGCTTGTTAAGTGACCCCTACATGACCTTTCTCACGATTAAGACAAAATGGTTAATATTTTCATACTAAGTTGCAACATAGAAAATATTGTGCTTTACTTTCCACTTAAGTAGATGTAATCGTCATTTAGATTGCATACATAATTAATGCGTTATCTTTTTCTGAATATTCAAGAAAATACTCTAAATTGCTTAAATGTTGACCCCTTGAGAACGTTTGCGATGTTCGGAGCTTAACTATCAACTTTTTGATGAAAGAGTCCAACAGAAAAGTTGTTGTTCTTGAATTTGTGTATCCGAAGGTGTAAATATAATGAAATTATCTTAATTAGTTAAGCAGTTATGATCCTTTAAACTTTGCCAAAAATGGCGATTTTCGAAAAATGACAAAGTTCTATGACTTGTCACACGTAAGGTATGACAAATAAATGCTCGAAAATTATTGTCCTTAATAAAATGATATCTCTCCTTTAACATACGCTATTAAACATGTTGGTATCTTAAGTGGTTTAAGATCTAAAATTCTTCGAAAAATATGCCCCTCAAAAGTCCTCAAAATCACGAAATTTCATACATTTTAACAAATGCGATAATTGTGGCCGAACTATCGACTTTTACATGATATAGATCTGTTATAGAAATGTTAAGTAACGTATTTCGGTCAGACGACAATAAATATCTTTGACATATCTTCATTTCCTACAGAGTTATGCCCCTTTAAACATGAGGACCAAATTCGGTCTTTTTAAAATTGACCATGTTCAATGATGGATTATCAAAATTCTAGGATGAAATTAAAAAATCGACAACTACAACCCTCTGCAGAATTCATTTATCTTTAAAATAAGCTATCATATGTATATGTACTCATAGAATTGAAGGACGAGAACGTTTTCTTAGACGCGTACCCTAAAAACCGCGAAAGTTCACCAACAATTCAGTTTTTTCGAAATAGCAAAAAATCTATATATACGGCCGAAAAAATGTCACTAACTTTTTTTGTGGGGAATGTTGTTGCGCACATTTTGGTGAAAGTTTTAAGAAAATATATTGATTAGTATTCGAGTTATGAAGGTTTAAAGTTTTGACTTCAAAGGGAGATAACACACGAAAGAAGTCGAAAATCCAAAAAGTGACTCGTTAAAATCTAAGTTGGATCACATGCTATCAGCCCTGAAAATTTCATGGGAATCGGCCCAGTGTTTACTTCAGAAAGCTCTGGACAAAAAAAATACAAAGAATAATAATAACTAGGATTGACGCGTCAATACTTAGGTCTTCAAGACTTCTGCTTGACCTTGAACTCCATGTTGGACTCAGGGTTATTCGTCTGTTTCTCCGCTTTAAAATGAGCTATCAAACATGTCTCTATCTTCAGTAGTTTTTTTTAAAAAAATCTCCAAAGAAGGTACCCCTCTGAAAACGGAAAAATCACATATTAATGGACCCCTACATTACATTTCTCACGATTAAGACAAAATGGTTAATATTTCCATATTAAGGTGTACCATAGAAAATGTTGTGCTTTAATTTCCACTTAAGAAGATGTAATCATCATTTAGATTGCATACATAATAAATGCGTTATGCTGTTCTGAATATTCAAGAAAATAGTCAAAAATGCTTAAATTTGGACCCCTAGACATCGCTTGCGATGTTCGAGGCTTAACTATCAACTTTTTGATGAAAGCGGTCAACATAAACGTTGTTCTTCTTGAAATTGTGCATACGTAGATGTATGTAAAATTTCAATAGCATAAACAGTTAAGCAGTTATGAACCTTTCAACTTTGTTGAAAATGGCGATTTATAAAAAATGACAAACTTCTATGACTTGTCACACAAAAATTAAGACAGATACGAGCTTGAAAAATATTGCCCTTAATAAATGACGTTTCTACATCACCATGATTAAAGTCTTCCTATCTTCAGTGGTTCATTATCAATAATTCCCCAAAGGATACACACCTCAAAAAGTCTCAAAATCAAAATATTTCACTGTTTTGGGAATATGCTCAAATTATGCCCAAACTAATAACTTTTATATGATAATGATATGTTATGGAATTGTTATACAGGTTATTATAAAGAGATTGAAATAAGTAACTTTGATATAAATTAATTTGTTACAGAGTTAGGCCCCTTTGAACATGCAGCCGAAAAATGAACATTTAAAAAAACACCATATTCAAGGGCAGATAATTAAAGTTCTAGGTGGAAATTCGAAAATCGGGCTTCTACAGACCCTCTGAAATTTATTTGGCTTTCAAATGAGCTCTCGCATATAGTTGTATCTGTTGCCGTTAATTAGAAGAAGATTTTCAAAGACGCGTACCCTCAAACTCGCGAAAGTTCACGAAATTTTCAGTTTTTTCAAAATAGCAAAAAATCTATTATTACGGCCGAGAACCGCTATATGTCCAATCGATGGGGAATGCTGTTGGTCACATTTTGGTGAAAGTTTTGTGAAATTATCTTGATTAGTTCTTGAGCTATTAAGGTTTGAAGTTTCAACTTCAAGGGGAAATAACTCAGGAAATAAGTCGAAATTCAAAAATCGGGCTCCGTTATGAGCTAAGGTGGGTCACAGGCTATCATCACTGAAAATTTCATGCAAATCGAATCAGCCGTTACTTCAGAACTCGTCAGACAAAATCAGTGCAAATAATAATAATAATAATCTCGACGATAACAATAGGTCTTCAGACATTCGTCTTGAAGACCTAATAATGAAGAACACGGATAATAACAATAGGTCTTCCAGACGTAGTCTTGAAGACATAATAACTAGGATTGCCACAGGCAATACTTAGGTCTTCAAGACTGCTGCTTGACCTTGAACTCCATGTTTGACTCCGGGTTATTCGCCAGTTTCTCGGCTTTAAAATGAGCTATCAAACATGTCTCTATCTTCAGTAGTTATTTTACAAAAATTCTCCAAAGACAATGACCCTCTGAAAATGGAAAAATCGCTTATTAATGAACCCCTACATGACCTTTCTCACGATAAAGACAAAATGGCTAATATTTTCATACTAAAGTGCAACATAGAAAATATTGTGCTTTAATTTCCACCTTTGTAGATGTAATCTTCATTAAGTTTGCATGTATAAGTAATGCGTTATGTTGTTTTGAAAATTCAAGAAAATACTCAAAAATGCGTTAATTTGAACCCATAGACAACATTTGCGATGTTCGGAGCTTAACTATCAACTTTTTGATGAAAGGGTTCAACAGAAACGTTGTTGTTCTTGACATTGTCCATCCGTAGGTGTAAATACAATTTCAATATTTTAATTAGTTAAGCAGTTATGATCCTTTGATCTTTGTTAAAATAGCAATTTTTTAAAAATGACAAACTTCTATGACTTGTCAAAAACAACTAAGACAGATACGAGCTTGAAAAATATTGTGCTTAATAAATGACGTTTCTACTTCAACATTATCTATTTCATGTCTTCCTATCTTCAGTGGTTCATCATCAATAATTATCCAAAGGATATACCCCTCGAAAATACTCAAAATCACAAAATTTAACTTTTTTGAGAATATGTCCAAATTGTGCCGAAACTATCAACTTTTATATGACATCGATGTATTATGGCTCTTTATTTGCAAGAGATGGCTATCAATAACTTTGACATAACTCAATTAGTTAAAGAGTAATGTCCCTTTGAAATTGCAGCCGGAAAACGCCTTTTTTTAAAAAGGACCATATTCAAGGGCAGATTACTCGAATTCTAGGCCGAAATTCAAAATTCTGTTAGCAAATTATATTCTACGTTGTCTTGGCTTTCGAATGAGCTATCACACGTATATGTATGTTTTGCCGTGATTTAGAAGAAGATTTTTGAAGACGCGTACCCTCAAAACCGCGAAAGTGCACCAACTTTTCAGTTTTTTAGAAATAGCAAAACATCTATTGTTACGGCCGAAATCCGCACTAGTCCTAATCGATGGAGAATGTTGTTGCCCACATTTTGGTGAAAGTTTTATGAAAATATCTTGATAAGTTTTTGAGCTATTGAGGTTTGAAGTTTCAACTTCAAGGGGAGATAACTCAAGAAATAAGTCGAAAATCCAAAAAGTAAATAAAGTGTATCTGCGTTTGATGACAGGCTACGTTCCCTGAAAATTTCATGCAAATCGGCTCAGCCGTTACTGAGAAATCTGCTGAACAAAATTTGGTACAAAGAATAATAAAAAAAAATATAGTCGCAAGCGACTTTAAACGGATTCAGCATATATATGATTCATTTCCTATTAGGTACATTATATCAGCAGTCATTCCTGAAAGTTACACGATTATGTGGAAATGTGTTAAGCTACAGCAACCTATCCCTGTCCATCATGTAAAACGAAAGTAGGATTTACCCCCTTTGTTAACAGTTCAAAATAAAGTCGCAATTGATCAAGATAAAATGCTTATATCTCATTGGTTATGTTTATTATCAAACTAATAATGTTTTCCCCATATAGAGTAATCCTTTCCCATTCCAACGAGGTATCAAGCAACGTGCTATGACTTTGCATTGTTGAACTATGCACTAACAAAGATACACTACAAACGTGGCGATTGTCAATTTAGAAAGAAGGCAGAAACTGTCCAACTTAAAATACCCGTAACTCATTGGTTATGAACACCACTACCGTACTTATTTCATTTTTCGTAATTTCCACTTAGGTTGATGTAGTCATAATTTAGATTGCATACATGGTTAATGCGTAATGTTCTTTTGAATATTCAGGAAAATACTAAACAATGCTTATTTTCGGACCCCTATTCCACTTTTCCGATGTTCGAAGCTAAACTATTAACATTTTGATGAAAGGGTTCAACATAAAAGTTTTTATTCTTGAAATTGTCTATTCGCAGGTGTGAATAAAATTTCAATAGCATAATTGGTTAAGCAGTCATGATCCTTTGAACATTGCTGAAAATGGCGATTTTTGAAAAATGACAATGTTCTGTGACTTGTCACACATAAAGTATGACAGATACGCAATTGAAATTTATTATTCTTCATGAGAGACATGTCTACTTCACAGTGATCCATAAAATATTATTGTATCTTGAGTGGTTTACGAAGGAAAATTCTCCAAAGTAGGTACCCCTCGAAAGGTCTCAAAATCACAAAATTTAACTTTTAAGGGATTACGTCTAAATTGTGCCCAATCGATCAACTTTTACATGATCATGATATGTTATGATAAAGAGATTGAAATAATTAACTTTGACATAAAGTAATTGGTTATAGAGTTATGCCACTTTGAACATGCAACCGAAAAACGCACTTTTCGAAAAGGTCCAAATACAAGGGAAGATAACTCGAATTCTAAGCCAAAATTCAAAATTCTGTCTCGATAACTTTTTTAAAAGTTTATCCAGCTTTCAAATGAGCTATCACACATAGCTGTATGTGTTGCCGGGATTTAGAAGAAGATTTTTGAAGACGCGTACCCTCAAAACCGAAAAAGTACACATAGAATTCAGTTTTTTCGAAATAGCAAAAAATCTATTATTACGGCCGAAAACCCCTATAGGCCTAATCGATGAGGAATGTTGTTGCGCACATTTTGGTGAAAGTTTTGTGCAAATATCTTGATAAGTTTTCGAGCTATTAAGGTTTGAAGTTTTAACTTCCAGGGGGGATAACTCACGAAAGAAGTCGAAAATCAAAAAAGTAAAAAAAATAGATCTAAGTTAGGTCACAGGCTACGATCCCTGAAAGGTTCAGAGAAATCGGTCATGCCGTTAGTTCAGTACCGCGGTCACAAAATCGGTGGAATAATAAAAAAAAAAAACACGCCAATAACAATAAGGATTCAGCCTTATGGCTGAATCCTTAAAAATAATCAGGATAATAACAATACGTCTTCGAGACATACGTCTTGAAGACCTAATAATCTGGATAAAAAAAATAGGTCTTCAGACATTCGTCTTGAAGACCTAATAATAATAATAATCTGGATAAAAACAATAGGTCTTCAGACATTCGTCTTGAAGACCTAATAAGAAAGAAGAAAAAACCGGATAATAACAATAGGTCTTCCAGACATTCGTCTTGAAGACCTAAAAAACCGGATAATAACAATAGGTCTTCCAGACATTCGTCTTGAAGACCTAACTAGGATTGCCACAGGCAATACTTAGGTCTTCAAGACTTCTGCTTGACCTAGAACTCCATGTTGGACTCTCGGTTATTCATCAGTTTCTCTGCTTTAAAATGAGGTATCAAACATGTCTCTATCTTTAGTAGTTTTTTTACAAAAATTCTCCAAAGAAGGTACCCCTCTGAAAATGGAAAATTCACGTATTAATGGACCTCTACATGATCTTTCTCACGATTAAGACAAAACAGTCAGCAATTTCATAATAAGGTGTAACATAGGAGATGTTATACTTTGATTTCCACATAAGTAGATGATATCATCATTAAGATTGCATACATATTTAATACGTTATGCAGTTCTGAATATTAAGAAAAAAAATCAAAAATGCTCATTTTCGTACCCCTAGACATCACTCGCAATGTTTTAGGCTTAACTATCAACTTTTTGATGAAAGCGGTCAACATAAAAGTTTTTCTTCTTGAATTTGTGCATGCGTAGGTGTATGTACAATGTCAATAGCATAAGAAGTCAAGCAGTTATGAACCTTTCAACTTTGTTGAAAATGGCGATTTTCGAAAAATGACAATCTTCTATGACTTGTCACACGTAAACTATGACAGAAACATGCTTGAAAAATTTTGTTCTTAATAAAATGATATCTCTCAATCATCATGAGCTAATAAACATGTTTGTATCTTCAGTGGTTTGTGATCGAAAATTCTTCTAAAAATATGCCCCTCAAAAGTTCTCAAAATCACGAAATTTCACATCTTTGGGCAAATGAT
The DNA here is from genome assembly GCA_936450465.1 of Gibbula magus. Classification (NCBI taxonomy): domain Eukaryota; kingdom Metazoa; phylum Mollusca; class Gastropoda; order Trochida; family Trochidae; genus Gibbula; species Gibbula magus. The sequence continues at coordinate 43,941,973 of OW388290.1, read as the reverse complement.
GATTTTGTGATTAAACTATCAACTTTTACATGATAAAGATCTCAAACAGAAATGTTAGGTAATGTATTTGCATCCGATTGCAATAAGTAAATTTGACGTATCTTTATTTGTAACAGAGTTACGTCCCTTTGAACATGATGCCGAAATTCGAACTTTTAAAATAGGACCATGTTCAAGGGGAGATAACTGAAATTCCAAGATGAAATTCAAAATTCGGCTACAAGAGCCCTCTTGACAATTCATTTATCTTCATAATAAGCTATCATACCTAGCTGTTAACATAAAACTGAAGGAGGAGTACATTTTCAAAGACGCATACCCTAAAAACCGCGAAATTTCACAAAAAATTCAGTTTTTTCGAAATAGCAAAAAATCTATATATACGGCCGAAAAAATGACATTAACCTTTTTGATAGGGAATGTTGTTGCGCACATTTTGGTGCAAGTTTTGAGAAAATATATAGATTAGTATTCGAGCTATGAAGGTTCAAAGTTTTGACTTCAAGGGGAGATAACTCAAGAAAGAAGTCGAAAATCCAAAATCGCCCTCGTTATTTTTGAGAAAATGTCATGGGCTATCATCCCTGAAAATTTCATGCAAAACAGTCCAACCGTTACTTCTGCATTTTCCGTACAAGAAAAGTACAAATAATAATAATAACTAGGATTGCCACAGGCAATACTTAGGTCTTCAAGACTTCTGCTTGACCTAGAACTCCATGTCGGACTCACGGTTATTCATCAGTTTCTCTGCTTTAAAATGAGCTATCAAACATTTCTCTATCTTCAGTAGTTATTTTACAAAAACTCTCCAAAGACAATGACCCTCTTAAAAACGAAAAAATCGCTTATTAATGGACCCCTACATCACCTTTCTCACGATTAAGACAAAACGGACAACATTTTCATAATAAGGTGTAACATAGGATATGTTAGACTTTGATTTCCACGTAAGAAGATGATATCATCATTAAGATTGCATATATAATTGATACGCTATGTTCTTCTGAATATTCAGGAAATTTCTCAAAAATGCTCATTTTCGTACCCCTAACAATCATTCGCGACGTTCGAGGCTTAACTATCAAGTTTTTGATGAAAGCGGTCAACATAAAAGTTTTTATTCTTGAAATTGTGCATAAGAAGGTGTATGTAAAATGTCAATAGCATAAGAAGTTAAGCAGTTATGAACCATTCAACTTGGTTGAAAATGACGATTTTCGAAACATGACAATCTTCTATGACTTGTCACACGTATAGTATGACAGACAAATGCTTGAAAGTAATTGTCCTTACTAAAATGATATCTCTCCTTCAAAATGAGCTATTAAACATGTTTGTATCTTCAGTAGTTTGCGATCGAAATTTCTTCTAAAAATATGCCCCTCAAGAGTTCTCAAAATCACGAAATTTCATATCTTTGGGCAAATGATGATTCTGTGATTAAACTATCAAATTTTACATGATAAAGATCTAAAACAGAAATGTTAGGTAATGTATCTGCATCCGATTGCAATAAGTAACTTTGACGTATCTTTATTAATAACAGAGTAACGTCCCTTTGAACATGATGCCAAAATTCGAACTTATAAAAAAGGACCATGTTAAAGTGCAGATAACCGAAATTCCAGGACGAAATTCAAAATTCGGCCACAAGAGACCCCTTAACAATTCCTTTATCTTCATAATAAGTTATCATGCATAGCTGTATTAATAAAACTGAGGGAGGAGTACATTTTCAAAGACGCATACCCTGAAAACCGCGAAAATTCACCAAATTTTCAGTTTTTTCGAAATAGCAAAAAATCTATTGTTACGGCCGAAAACCACTATATGCCCATTCGATGGAGGATGATGTAGCGCACACCTTGGTGAAAGTTTTGTGAAATATAGTATGACAGACAAATGCTTGAAAGTAATTGTCCTTACTAAAATGATATCTCTCCTTCAAAATGAGCTATTAAACATGTTTGTATCTTCAGTAGTTTGCGATCGAAACTTCTTCTAAAAATATGCCCCTCAAGAGTTCTCAAAATCACGAAATTTCATATCTTTGGGCAAATGATGATTCTGTGATTAAACTATCAACTTTTACATGATAAAGATCTAAAACAGAAATGTTAGGTAATGTATCTGCATCCGATTGCAATAAGTAACTTTGACGTATCTTTATTAATAACAGAGTAACGTCCCTTTGAACATGATGCCAAAATTCGAACTTATAAAAAAGGACCATGTTAAAGTGCAGATAACCGAAATTCCAGGACGAAATTCAAAATTCGGCCACAAGAGACCCCTTAACAATTCCTTTATCTTCATAATAAGTTATCATGCATAGCTGTATTAATAAAACTGAGGGAGGAGTACATTTTCAAAGACGCATACCCTGAAAACCGCGAAAATTCACCAAATTTTCAGTTTTTTCGAAATAGCAAAAAATCTATTGTTACGGCCGAAAACCACTATATGCCCATTCGATGGAGGATGATGTAGCGCACACCTTGGTGAAAGTTTTGTGAAATTATCACGAATAGTTTTCGAGCTATTAAGGTTTGAAGTTTTAACTTCAAGGGGAGATAACTCTAAAAAGAAGTCGAAAATCCAAAATTGGACTGAAGTCTGCACAAATTTAGGTCACAGGCTATCATCCCTGAAATTTTCAAAAAGATCGGTCCAACCGTCTTGTCAGCATTTTCCGTACAAAAAAAGGTACAAATAATAATAATAATAACTAGGATTGACGCGTCAATACTTAGGTCTTCAAGACTTCTGCTTGACCTAGAACTCCATGTTGGACTTAGGGTTATTCGTCTGTTTCTCCGCTTTAAAATGAGCTATCAAACATGTCTCTATCTTCAGTAGTTTTTTTACAAAAATTCTCCAAAGAAGGTACCCCTCTGAAAATGGAAAACTCACGTATTAATGGACCTCTACATGATCTTTCTCACGATTAAGACACAACGGTCAACAATTTCATAATAAGGTGTAACATAGGAGATGTTATACTTTGATTTCCACATAAGAAGATGATATCATCATTAAGATTGCATACATAATTAATACGCTATGTTCATCTGAATATTTAGGAAAATACTCAAAAATGCTCATTTTCGTACCCCTAGACATCGTTCGTGATGTTCGAGGCTTAACTATCAACTTTTTGATGAAAGCGGTCAACATAAAAGTTGTTCTTCTCGAAATTGTGCACACGGCGGTGTATGTAAAATTTCAATAGCATAAGAAGTTAAGCAGTTATGAACCTTTCAACTTTGTTGAAAATGGCGATTTTCGAAAAATGACAATCTTCTATGACTTGTCACACGTAAACTATGACAGAACCATGCTTGAGAGTTATTGTTCTTAATAAAATGATATCTCTCCTTCATCATGAGCTATTAAACATGTCTGTATCTTCAGTGGTTTGCGATCGAAAATTCTTCTAAAAATATGCCCCTCAAAAGTTCTCAAAATCACAAAATTTCACATCCTTGGGCAAATGATGATTTTTTTTTAAACTATCAACTTTTACATGATAAAGATCTCAAACAGAAATGTTAGGTAATGTATCTGCATCCGATTGCAATAAGTAACTTTGACGTATCTTTATTTGTAAGAGAGAAACGTCCCTTTGAACATGATGCCGAAATTCGAACTTATAAAAAAGGACCATGTCCAAAAGCAGATAACTGAAATTCTGAGATGAAATTCAAAATTCGGCCACAAGAGCCCTCTTCAAAATTCATTTATCTCCAAAATAAGCTATCATACTTAGTTGTATTCATAAAACTGAGGGAGGAGTACATTTTCAAAGACGCATACCCTAAAAACCGCAAAAATTCACCAAATTTTCAGTTTTTTCGAAATAGCAAAAAATCTATTGTTACGGCCGAAATCCGCTTTAGGCCTAATTGATGGGGAATGTTGTTGCCCACATTGTGGTGAAAGTTTTATGAAAATATCTTGATTAGATTTCGAGTTATTAAGGATTAAAGTTTTGACTTCATGTGGAAATAACTCTTGAAAGAAGTCGAAAATCCAAAATTGGACTGAAGTCTGCACAAATTTAGGTCACAGGCTATCATTCCTGAAATTTTCAAAAATATCGGTCCAAAAGTTAAGTCAGCATTTTCCGTACAAAAAAAGGTACAAATAATAATAATAATAACTAGGATTGACGCGTCAATACTTAGGTCTTCAAGACTTCTGCTTGACCTTGAACTCCGTGTTGGACTCTCGGTTATTCTCCAGTTATTCTGCTTTAAAATGAGCTATCAAACATGTCTCTATCTTCAGTAGTTATTTTTAAAAAATTCCCCAAAGACAATGACCCTTTGAAAATGGAACAATCGCTTATTAATGGACCCCTACATGACCTTTCTCACGATTAAGACAAAATGGTTAATATTTTCATACTAAGTTACGACATACAAAATATTGTGGTTTAATTTCCACTTAAGTAGATGAAATCATCATTTAGATTGCATACATAATTAATGCGTTATCTTTTTCTGAATATTAAAGAAAATACTCTTAATTGCTTAAATTTTGACCCCTAGACAACGATTACGATGTTCATAGCTTAACTATCAACTTTTTGATGAAAGAGTTTAACAAAAAAGTTATTGTTCTTGAATTTGTGCTTCTGCACATGTAACTATAATTTAATTACCTTGATTAGTTAAGCAGTTATGATCCTTTGAACTTTGCTGAAAATGGCGATTTTCGAAAAATGACAAAGTTCTATGACTTGTCACACGTAAGGTATGACAAACGAAGGCTGGAAAATTTTTGTCCTTAGTAAAATAATATCTCTCCTTTAACATAAGCTATTAAAGATGTTTTTATCTTCCATGGTTTAAGATTTAAAATTCTTTGAAAAATATGCCCCTCAAAAGTCATCAAAATCACGAAAATTCATACATTTTGACAAATGCGCTAATTGTGGCCTAACTATCGACTTTTACATGATATCGATCTGTTATGGAAATGTTAAGTAACGTATTGTGATCAGATGGCATTAGGTAACTTTGACATATCTCCATTTCTTACAGAGTAATGCTCCTTTAAACATGAGGCCGAAATTCGGTCTTTTTAAAATTGACCATGTTCAATGATGGATTAAAAAAAATCTAGGATGAAATTAAAAAATCGACAACTAGAACCCTCTGACGAATTCATTTATCTTTAAAACAAGCTATCATATGTAGCTGTACTCATAAAATTGAAGAACGAGAACGTTTTCTTAGACGCGTACCATAAAAACCGCGAAAGTTCACACAAAATTCAGTTTTTTCGAAATAGCAAAAAATCTATATATACGGCCGAAAAAATGACATTAACTTTTTTTGTGGGGAATGTTGTTGCGCACATTTTGGTGAAAGTTTTAAGAAAATATATTGATTAGTATTCGAGCTATGAAGCTGTAAAGTTTTGACTTCAAGGGGAGATAACTCACGAAAGAAGTCGAAAATCCAAAAAGTGACTCGTTAAAATCTAAGTTGGGTCACAGGCTATCATCCCTGAAAATTTCATGCGAATCGGCCCAGTGGTTACTTCAGAAAGCTCTGGACCAAAAAAGTACAAAGAATAATAATAATAATAATGAAGAACACGGATAATAACAATTAATAGGTCTTCCAGACATAGTCTTGAAGACCTAACTAGGATTGCCAAGGCAATACTTAGGTCTTCAAGACTGCTGCTTGACCTTGAACTCCATGTTGGACTCTCGGTTATTCGCCAGTTATACTGCTTTTAAATGAGCTATCAAACATGTCTCTATCTTCAATAGTTATTTTATAAAAAATCCCCAAAGACAATGACCCTTTGAAAATGGAACAATCACTTATTAATGGACCCCTACATGGCCTTTCTCACGATTAAGACAAAATGGTTAATATTTTCATACTAAGTTACAACATACAAAATATTGTGGTTTAATTTCCACTTAAGTAGATGTAATCATCATTTAGATTGCACACATAATTAATGCGTTATCTTTTTCTGAATATTCAAGAAAATACTCATAATTGCTTAAATTTTGACCCCTAGACAACGATTACGATGTTCATAGCTTAACTATCAACTTTTTGATGAAAGAGTTCAGCAGAAAAGTTATTGTTCTTGAATTTGTGCATCCGCATATGTAACTATAATTTAATTATCTTGATTAGCTAAGCAGTTATGATCCTTTGAACTTTGCTGAAAATGGCGATTTTCGAAAAATGACAAAGTTCTATGACTTGTCACACGTAAGGTATGACAAACAAAGGCTGGAAAATTGTTGTCCTTAGTAAAATGATATCTCTCCTTTAACATAAGCTATTAAAGATGTTTTTATCTTCAGTGGTTTAAGATCTAAAATTCTTTGAAAAATATGCCCCTCAAAAGTCCTCAAAATCACGAAAATTCATACATTTTGACAAATGCGATAATTGTGGCCTAACTATCGTCTTTTACATGATATCGATCTGTTATGGAAATGTTAAGTAACGTGATGTGATCAGATGGCAATAAGTATCTTTGACATATCTCCATTTCTTACAGAGTTATGCTCCTTTAAACATGAGGCCGAAATTCGGTCTTTTTAAACTTGACCATGTTCAATTACGGATTATAAACATTCCAGGATGAAAATAAAAAATCGACAACTACAACCCTCTGGAGAATTCATTTATCTTTAAAATAAGCTATGATATGTAGCTGTACTCATAAAATTGAAGAACGAGAAGGTTTTCTTAGACGCGTACTCTAAAAACTGCGAAAATTCACACAAAATTCAGTTTTTTCGAAATAGCAAAAAAACTATCTTTCGGACCGAAAAAAGGCCGTCAAAATTTTCGATGGGGAATTTTGTTGCGCACATTTTGGTGAAAGTTTCGAGAAAATATATTGATTAGTATTCGAGCTATGAAGGTTTAAAATTTTGACTTCAAGGGTAGATAACTCACGAAATAAGTCGAAAATCCAAAAAGTGGCTCGTTAAAATCTAAGTTGGGTCACAGGCTATCATCCCTGAAAATTTCATGCGAATCAGCTCAGTGGTTACTTCAGAAAGCTCTGGACAAAAAAAGTACAAAGAATAATAATGAAGAACACGGATAATAACAATAGGTCTTCCAGACGTAGTCTTGAAGACCTAATAATAAGAAAAACACGGATAATAACAATAGGTCTTCTGACTTTCGTCTTGAAGACCTAAAAAACCGGATAATAACAATAGGTCTTCCAGACATACGTCTTGAAGACCTAATAAGAAGAAAAACCAGGATAATAACAATAGGTCTTCTGACTTTCGTCTTGAAGACCTAATGAAAAAAAAACACGATAATAACAATAGGTCTTCTGACATTCGTCTTGAAGACCTAAAAAACCGGATAATAACAATAGGTCTTCCAGACATACGTCTTGAAGACCTAATAATAATGACCTTGAACTCCATATCGGACCCTCGGTTATTCATCAGTTTCTCTACTTTAAAACGAGCTATCGAACATGTTTCTATCTTCAGTAGTTTTTTTTACAACAATTCTCCAAAGACAATGACCCTCTGAAAATGAAAACATCACGTAAAATGGACCCCTACATGATCTTTCTCACGATTAAGACAAAACGGTGAACATTTTCATAATAAGGTGTAACATAGGATATGTTATACTTTGATTTCCACATAAGAAGATGATATCATCATTAAGATTGCATACATAATTAAATCGTTGTCTTCTGAATATTCAGGAAACTACTAAAAAATGCTCATTTTCGTACCCTAGACATTGCTCTCGATGTTCGAGGCTTAACTATAAACTTTTTGATGAAAGCAGTCAACATAAAAGGTTCTCTTCTTGAAATTGTGCATACGTAGGTGTACGTAAAATGTCAATAGCATAAGAAGTTAAGCAGTTATGAACCTTTCAACTTTGTTGAAAATGGCGATTTTCGAAAAATTACAATTTTCTATGACTTGTCACACGTAAAGTATGACAGAAACATGCTTGAAAAATAATAAAATGATATCTCTCCTTCAAAATGAGCTATTAAACATGTTTGTATCTTCAGTGGTTTGCGATCGAAAATTCTTCTAAAAATATGCCCCTCAAAGGTTCTCAAAATCACGAAATTTCCTATCTTTTGGCAAATGATGAATTTGTGATTAAACTATCAACTTTTACATGATAAAGATCTTAAACAGAAATGTTAGGTGATGTATCTGCATCCGATTGCAATAAGTAACTTTGACGTATCTGTATTTGTAACAGAGAAACGTCCCTTTGAACATGATGTCGAAATTCGAACTTATAAAAAAGGACCATGTTGAAGGGCAGATAACCGAAATTCTAGGACGAAATTCAAAATTCGGCCTCAAGAGCGCTCTTAACAATTCCTTTATCTTCAAAATAGGCTATAATACACAGCTGTACTGATAAAATTGAAGGAGGAGAAGATTTTCAAAGACGCGTACACTAAAAAACCGCGAAAATGCACAAAATGTTCAGTCTTTTGAAAATAGCAAAAAATCTATCATTACGGCCGAAAACCGCTATAGGCCTTATCGATGGGGAATGTTGTTGCCCACATTTTGGTAAAAAGTTTTGTTAAATTTCTTGATTAGATTACGAGCTATTAAGGTTTGAAGTTTTGACTTCAAGGGGAGAGAAAGAAGTCGAAAATCAAAATTCGGCCGACGTACAAGGCTAGTTTTTGTTACAGGATATCATCCCTGAAAAGTTCGTGCAAATCGGTTCAGCCGTTACTTTAGAATCGGGCGCACAAAAAAACGTACAAATAATAAGAAAAAAACAGATAATAACAAAAGGTCTTCCAGACTTTCGTCTTGAAGACCTAATAATAATTATAAATAGGACTAATACTGCCGCGACTTTCACCTCCATGTTCTGTAAAAACTATCAATGTAACATGTGTCTCTCATACCAAGAAAACTGTGAAAATTCCGAAGTTATATTATTAATCAAAATATCAAGAAAACCAAGATTCTTTCATATGTTGATTCTTTCATAACAAGTTGGAAATTTGTAAGTTGATATTTAAAAACAATACAAATGAAATTCCGTTGAAAAGATCAGTTTTCCACAAGCTTCTGCCAAGGTGCATGCCACCATAAGCAGACCAGGCGTAAAAAGGAAGGAATTGTTGAATTTTAAATATTTGTAAACTTCTACGAATATATCAGCTTTATTTATTTGCAAGAAATACTATTGTGATTCTTTTAAAAGAAGTTGCAAGTCTTTAAGTAGATATTCAGAAATGATACAATGAAAACAGCGAAAAGATGCAAGGTTCACGCAACCTTTTGCCAATGAGCATGCTAATTAAGGAAATGCATTAAAATATAGAAAATGTAAATGGCATCTAAACCACGTGGCCTACGATTTCGTCATGTCATCTTTTTTTGTCAAAGAGACATTAGCTATCGTTTAAACTACGTTGCAAATCTCGAGTCTATTTTGAAAATTTTGCCCATGTTAAAAACTTAAATTTTGAAAAACGATATTTCTACAGACCGGCAATGACTGTACGCAATCAATTTTATTATTGATTCTTGTACATGACATTTGTGTCTTCCTTCCCCGGAAAACTGATAAAGTTTTCTTGTTATTTTTTTTAATTATCGGCCCTCGAAGTTTGCAATTGTTCATATTTTCTCATTTTCAAACACTTTTGAATGCTCACTGTGAAAAAAGTATATAGATTTTGCATATTCTGTTTCGTATCGTTTTTAGTACAATGCATCAGCTACCATCTTTGAAAGTTTAAGTTCTGTAGTACCAGTATGTTCAGAGGAAGGATTTTATAAGGATAGTGTTGGAAACGCTGTAAATGCACTAAAAATGCACTAAAGTCAAAATGGCGTCTAAGTCACGTGACATACAACGTTTTCATGATTTACTTTTTTGCTTGAAAGATAATTGCGCATCTTCTAAAAAACGTTGCAAGTTTCTCAGTGCATTTTGAACAAAATTCCCATGTAAAAAATCGAAATTAAAAGGGGCTGAAGCACACAAACGAAAACAGGAAGTCTAGATTTGGTGCCATCTGTATCAATTTCAGCCCAGAGGCTATCATCTGTGAAAGTGTTATGGATCTCGCTTCAATGGTTTAGCTGATACAAATAACTTCAGACTTCCGCTTTGACCTTTGGCTCAATGTTTAATCCAAGAATGTCACCAATTTTTTCCCCGTAAAAACTATCATATGTAACATGAATCTTTCATTCAAACAAAACCAAGAACATTCAAAAGTTACATTATTACAAAATGGCATCTAAGTCATGTGACCTACAACTTTTCATGATTTACTTTTTTGCATGGAAGATGATTGTGCATCTTTTGCTAAAAGTCTCCGTGTGCATTTTGAAGATTTTTCTCATGTTACAAATCGAAACTTAAAGGGGCTGTAGCATACAACCGAAAGCCGGAAGTCAGGATTTGTTTTCACCTGTATCAATTTCAGCCCAGAGCCTATCATCTCTGAAAGTGTCATGGAATTTGCTTCAGTAATTTAGGCTGTGCAGCTGGCAAAACAGTCCAAACAATAAGTATAACTAGGATTGACACATCAATACTGCAGGTCTTCAAGATTCCCGCTTAGACCATTGAGCATGTAATCTTTGTAAACAACGTTTTTGGATTTGTACTCCTCAGTAAGAACTACAGGAACGGATCTGAAGCAACTTATGCATCCTGAGTTTTAACTACACCCGAACTTACATGTAACTGTGTTATATATAAAAGAATTAGTACACTTGTATTGTTTAGTTACTATCATAGCTAATTCGTTTGATGAAATGGTACTCTATTTCACCTTGATGGGATGAATATACAATTTAATGGATACGTAAGATGTATATTGAATGAACATAGCCCATCTCCTACCACCTCATTGCATTGGCCGATGTGACAGTTTTGTCTCGCTAATGTTATTGACATTTATCGATATTTGGAATTGGAGGACATAATTGGGATAAGGGCTTCCTATACTATATTACTATGTGACTGATGGTATTCACATGTAACACGCATTCATGTATAATAAATTAAACCGAAAGGTATCTGTCTTTCCTCAAAATATTATCAAAGTTAGTTAAACTCAAATCGCATGCATTTTTTTAGATTTTAAATATTTAATAGGTGAGCCAAGGCACGGTTCAAGGTTTCACTCTCTGCTCAATTTTGCAAAAGATGGAAATGAAAAGTGTACAATATTAAATGTCGCAAAAGATCGTAAGCAATCGGGCAACTCAAAAGGTCAACATAGGGAGAGCACACAGTCTGTGCAATGACATTGTCTTAGTATATATTCTTGTCTCCATCTTGCCCTTTATACGGACATCGAGATGACATTGTGTACATTGTATATTCATCGTTTTATTTTTTTCTGTCTATCGGTACCATATAGCAACATTTTTTCTTCGTTTCATCTTCGCATGTGAAAATTGTTGGATGGTATCGATCTATGGCAAAAAGGTTATGACAGTAATGCCCGTACCTACCCGACTTTGTTGATGATGATATAATATACATGTGTTGACACCGAAAATAAAGTTAAATCCATGCTTGATTTCGGTATTTGTCTTTTATAGATACAAATTGAACAAGTGCAGTATATTACATTTTAGCTTGCACACTTTTATTCGATACAGTATTACATTTTTACTTACCAACAAATGCAACCTTTAACCGTAGATTTAAGAACGCATCTCTCAGGCTTACTTGGAATAGCAATATACCAACGCAATTCCGAACCGAAATAACTTACTATCGGACGAAGAACAAAATCTATTAGATAAATCAGTTGAGGTAGTTTTCACAAATAGAAGTAAGTGTGTAGATCATGTTGTAGAGGCACTGTGTCTAGCGGCTTCAGATATGAAAAGGCGTATACGCCCGTCATCAGTAAAATATAATACAGACGCTTAGTTTCATAACGAATGTGATTGTTTAAAGAAAGAAAGGTATAAATTCCTAAATCTTTTTCGAAAAACTAAGACATTGCATTCTCTTGAGAGATAGTAGAACTTGCAATGAGAAAACAAAAACATATATTGAACAGAAGAAAAAAAACAACATAGAAAATAGTTTAAATGACTCAAAATGATTCTGGGATGAGCTTTAAACACTCCATCCAAACAATAGACAAAACAGCAATATCGAAACTGACGAGAGGCACGATTACTTGTTGTATGATAAATTGTTATGTTCTACCTCAGGTAATAGTCTTGATTGACCTAGACAGGAATGTCTTAACGAAACTGGGTCTCTCCCCATTACAAATATTGCCTCCGACATAGTGGATGCCCCAATAACTAAAGATGAAATCCTAAACAGTATACAGCACCTAAAGTGTAATAAATCACTGGGTACAGACAACCACCTACCTGAATTTTTCAAACATTCATCTGATCTTTTACTCTCATATCTTGAGCTTATATTCAACATTATCATCGACACAGGAAACTTTCCTGAATCTTGGGCAATGGGTATCCTTGTACCAATCTTTAAACAGGGTGATCCGAATGATACTAATAATTGACGTAGAATAACAATATTCAGTATATTCGGCAACTATTCACCTATATTATCAACAAAAGACTAGTTAAATGATCAAGCGGGCTTTAGGGAGAGATACACAATCACAGATAATATCTTTATACAACACAAAATGTGGAAAGTTTTATGCATTGCTTGTAGATTGTTCAAAAGACTTTGCTCTGTACAACGGGAGAACATATGTGGGGACTTTTTTTATTAATGAACTGGCAGTGCAAATATCTGATACATGATTGTACAAATGGGACCCAACTAAATCCGGACACAATTCAACCTTTTTTGTTACTCTCTGCGCACGATATTGTATTATTTTCTAGCATGGTTAGTGGTTTACAAACACAAATATATGAACTAAACACATTTTCAGACCAATACATCTTAAATAAGTGTTCATAGAGACAACACCAAAATCGTTGTTTTTAAGAACGATGGAAAACTATCTAAATTAGAAAAATGGTATCATAAAAGGAACTTACTTCAAACAACCGATGTGTATAAGTATCTCGACGTAAATTTCTCTAATAGCTTATCATGGTCTAAACACACGAAACAAGCGTCAGTGCAAGCCTTGAAACGTTTAATGGGAGATTGTAGAAATATGAGATCTTTTGGTGTAATGTCTTTTGAATATTTGATACCAAGGTATGCCCAATACTTCTGTAAGGATCTGCAATATGGGGATGAAAGCAGTATGAAAACATTGAAGGAGTTTCTCTGTATGCATGCAAAAGGTTTCTTGGTGTAAAACCAAGCACATGTTAAACTATGGTATATGTTTCGAAGAGTATCTAGCAAAAGTTGACGTGAAAAAGTTTCGTATATCTCTCACTCGATTTCGTGACTCTTCCCATGAATTATATATTGAAACTGACAGATGTGTTAATTGTGTGACCATAATGTTATGGAGAATGAATGGCATTTGCTTCTCATCTGTCCTGTATATAACACTAACACATATCACTACAACCATTTACTATGTACATATGTTTCGCAATGGATTCAAGAAAACAGATTGTTATAGATAAGAACCTGTTATGACTAACTACTCATGTAAACTGTAAATCTATTACAGGTCTGTGGCCTTTTCAGTCCTGAAAATAAATAATGATTGAAACGCTTAATAAGAATAAAATAAGAATTATTTTTACTCGTTCATATTTCATGATAACAAAGATGCTGCCTCTCCATGTCGTAGGCCTAAAAATAATTTGTTTCTGGTTTCCGCCCGCGTCAGTTTCAAACCCACGCCTCAGGTTTTTTTAGAACAAAACATTGGACATTGAAAATGTCACTCGTTTTTGTTGAGATTGAGTGTAGGGATGCGTTTTTTGGCCATTTGGAAAAAGGGACAAATATTTAAGAGGGTTTGTGCTATATTTATATCATTAAATGTGTGTATTGTTTTACTGGTGAGAAGTTTGTATAAAATGGAATTTATCTCTTCATTCGAAAAACAAAATGTCGTAAATAAAATTTAAAAAATAGCGTCGTTGCATCATTTTTATCAGCCTGTAAAGACCAGAAACATATTTTTCATATTTTTTAGGCCTTCGATAAGTATAAAGAATTGAAGTTCCATAGCAAATGCATGATGTTACGAAATTTGAAGAGGAGCAGAGGAACGACTGAGACCATTGGTTATTTGGTGGTTTTGGTGTCAGAGGCTGTGCCTGGACTTGTTCATGTCCCACCTGTCACAGAGAACGCAGCATGTTTTCCTTGATTGTGACTTTTAAGATCCGGTTCATTTCACACGCGGTGTGCCACAAGATTCAGTATTGGGTCCCTTGCTTATTTAAGCCTTATACCAAAAGAATTGAGCCAAATCAGGTGACACATAGTTGATGATTCAGAAGATCTTTCAATCTGTCAGCAGCAAAGACGACTGTCCCAGATGTAACAACGTGTTGTACAGAGATAAAGAGATAAAGAGCTGGGTGAACATCAACAGACTTGAACTCAGCGATGAGAAGAGTGTATGTTGTTAGGCTCAACTGCAAGGTGTACCCCAAGCCTCTTGTCATCCTCACTCTCTCACTCGTGACATCAAGAGTGAACCTTTGTAACAGTCTACTGGATTGTGTACCACAAAAGGTCACAAACAAACTGCAGCACATACAGAACGCTGCCCCCAATATAACTTCTGCGATTAGGATGTTTGTCTTTTTACTGTCTGCCAATACGTTAGAGGATAAAATGCAAGATCTTATGTGTATCGGTGCTTGTGCGTAGATGCTACCAAATACCTGAGTGACCTCATAACTCCGTATAAGTCAGTCAGATCACTTCGATATGAAGGTACCAATTGTAAAAACTGTGACCTTTGGTAAACGATGCTTTGCTAATGTCACTAGCAGAGCAACATTCTCTGCAAGTACGAACACTTCCTTTAGTAACTAGTTGCCTCAGCTTTTTGAAATAATTTTCAGAGATACATTGTATAACTAATATTACTACATGTAAATGTATAAACAATATGTTAATATGATTGCAAAATGCACATCAGTTATGTAACTGGAGTATGCCACTTGTCTTATTCAACAGAGTATGCTTTATAGAAATGGTTACACAGACGACATGACGATAACGATAACAACTGGTGACAATTTATGTTAACCTGTAAACGGTGTGCAGTGACATCTCTCTTACTCACCAACCACTACAGCTAGTCCGCCTATCAGCACATGTACACCTATGAAGAGACCACGAATCATCTTCATCTGAAACCAATAACAATATTTGTTAACACCAGTACTGTGTCTTAATATGTGACAATTATTTATGTTTCCTTAAAATGTCTATCTAGACAAATTCTAATTTTAAAAATTACCTAAAATACCGTCCTGGCGGTTTACTGTTATCGTTATGTTAGAAATGCACTGGATGTCTGTTTTTAAATGCATGCACGTTTTAACAGCGAATATATCAAATACACGAACTACTTTCGCTAAACTCTGTTCATGCGAATCCTAAAACTGTATACACATTATTTAAAAACGTTACCGGGAGTTTTTACCCGCGTATTTCTGCTTGAATGATTGGATATTCGAAAACACGAAATCATCTGATATGGTACAGTGCATTTATAGTTTTCTCAAAGTCAAAATAATTGTAAATTTGTTTTTAAAATCATTTTAAACGTCAGTGCGCTATTGACCAACAACATCAGCAAGTAGCTGCAGTATCCTGTGTACAAAATGAATCTTGATGTGTCAGTGTGTCACCTACATGTACCGACGCGCCTCCTCGATCGCACTAGCATTTTGACAGTTTTTGAGGCCTGAGCATATGGTATTAGGTATATGCATAGGTACTTATTGTCATAAACGAAAGAAACAACCCCACCTCACAAATAACTCCCGTTTAAGTGTGAAAGATACTGTTATGCAGCAATCCGATTGAACCCTGCAACGCAGCTTCCAAAACGTTGAAACTATTACTCCCCTTGTTATGGCAACGTTATTTATGAGTGTTTTTTAATCATTAAACAGATGCTTATGAACTGATTGACAATATATCCATGAACGAGAAACAAGGGACCAATTGTTGATTTTTGAAAGAATCGTGCACATCATCTTTTTAAATGGTTTTAATTAAGAACTATTTCTTGGCACTTCACAGCCGATATCGTGACCAGCACTTTGATGTACCGTCTTTGATATTACTCCGCTAACATTGGGTCAATTTTCTTACCACTTTTAACACAAAAACACGCTTATTTTAATAATGACATAATATGATAATGAGATTATTAACCTCGTATGTTTCCGTATCATTAATATCATATATTTGGAATAAAAAATAAAGTATTATATTTGCATAAGGCTCGCATAATACAATTTGTATACCAAAAATATGATATTAATGATACGGAAACACACTTGGTTAATAATCTCTATATATGGCAACACGTTTACAGTTTAAACTTTATCTCTTGCAAGTAGGAAACATCCCAAGTATATGATACAAATTGCTGCTACTGAATTTGTACGTTAAAATGAGGAAAAGATGTGTTAAATCAGCTACGTCTATTGCCTACCAGACATCCTCTACTGGTAAGTTTCCAGCATTAGTATTATTCAACCGTTTGAGATGCATTCTAGAAGATGTTGTGATGAAGAAGACAAGGAAATTCTTTACTCAACAATGGCGACGTTTCGGTATAGATCCTTATTCCGTTATCAAGCATATAGCAGAGATGATAAAACAGAAGGTTATATACATGATACATATTGGTTTGATAATGAGATAACAAAGACAACAAGATGAAATAACAATGTCATGAAAGGTTGAAACAAGTGAGGTTGTGATAATATGGATACCAGTGATTTCTAATTTGTGTAAACGCTTGTAAAATGTAAATGCAAATGTAGATGTAATGCATTGTAAAATGTGTAATGCTTCAGACAAACGGTGGTGAGTGTAATCATGTTTGTTGTTTGTGAGTGATTTGACAGTGTCTTAATGTGTTGAGGAAGTTTGGTGATGTGATCCCAAATGGCTGATTTGTGGATGTTTTGTGTTCTTTGATGCGTATGTTGTGGTCTGAATGTTTCCCCAATGTAGTTGCTGTCCCAGTCGCAGCTGATGTTGTAGACTACAACTATAAGCTGTTGTTGCGTTGTTGAGAGGTTCCTACCATTTGCCTTAATGGTGGTATTCAGGGACGAGGCTGTGGAGAAGTACGCATCCATGCCTACTTGCTGCTTGAGTAAAACCGGCAGTATCTCCATCCTAACCCTTCGTGCTATCAACCTTTCCTCTGACACCCCTGAATCAGAGCTAAATCACTCCCGGCAAATCACAACCCAACTCAACTTGCTGACCGTATCATCAACCTCACAATAAACCCAGCACCCAAACCCAACACTAGCAAGCCTACCCCTGTCCCCGTTCGCACTACCCTACATGTACATTGACAAAACTAGGCTAAATATACGGAGTCAGAGTTTGTCTACACCATACATTTCCAATTTAACGATGATAATAAATGTTAAATCTATTCCTAGAAGCCGATGAAAGGACTAGTAGATAGGAGAGGAAGTAGTTTTTGCCAATTGTCAGTAATTTGTCACTAGTTCTGTCATAAAAACATCAATCTCAAAAGTTCACCTGCTACAAACAATGTGACATCTTCTAACAATTCCAAAAGAAACAATAACTGAAGTCAATACACTCTCTACATTCACTTACGTTGTAGTTTTGGCAGTGCGTATCTTTCCGCGTATCTTCACCCTCCGTGTATCTTAACCCCCGCGTATCTTTCCTCTCCGCATATGTTATAGCTTATTTAGAACATTATTTCTATAATCATATTAGCATGTTAATCGTTATACATTTTCATAAATTTATACAACGAGTATTGCGAATGCAAATAGGAAACCTTTATCCGACAATTTCTTTTTAAAAAATAACCTTAAGTTACTCCCGTCAACCCCCATTTTTCGACATATGAGAAACTTTCCTCTATCTCAAACTCAAACCTTCGGGTTTAATTCACACGGCCAATGCCATGCCAACGACCAACTTCAATCGGAAGTTTATGGTTGCAGGTTCTATATTTTAAAATTGGTAATAACATGTAAGGTGGCAGGAGTAGATCATTGTCTATGATATATTGTATGTGTGGCATAATCCTTGTGCTGATTTACAATGTTTACCTACCTCGTCTTGATGAAACAATATTTTAACCATTTAATCTATTTATTAAATAAATGGTACCTCACACTCCGAACTTATAATGAAAAGCAATACATAATCAGAGTAGCAATGCATATATTGCAACAATCAAAATTGTCGGCCAAGCCTCAAGTTTACGGAAAGTGCATCTAAAGCCAAGGTCAAGTTGACACATTATTACGTTTCAATGGTTTCATGACGACTGTCAAGTATTAAAGCGCCCCCACTGACCAATCAAATGCTTAAGCTGTTTCATACAAACACACGACGGACATACGTGTAGGAACGGACAGGGTATAATAAAATAATACTCACATAGAACACACTCACATAGAACCTCGACCATGTCTGCTGATACATAAAAGGAAGGTAATTACACCCACATTAAAATAAACACGGATGTTAATGTTGAACTACTTCAAGATAAACAAGATCGGACCTTAATAAACATTGTTATTGTATAATGGAAATTGACATAGAAATTGGGCATCCCAAGTTAAGAATTTTTTTATTCTCTGGTTTTAGAAACGTGTGGATGGCACAAAGTGTAGAATATCATCCGTTGTTCATTCAGTCGTTAACCACAAGACTTAAAGACATATATATTCAAACATGGTGTGAACACATATCTTTGTCCAAGAAATGTTTGTATTACTTGATTTTAAAAAATGACCTTTCTACTGAAATATATCTATCAGGTGTTGACATAAGGAAATATAAGCAATCACTAGCAAGATTCCGATGCTTATCTAACGATTTGGCTATTGAAAGCGGCAGATATAAATATGTTAAAAAGGGGACAGAATATGTACATTATGCAGTTTAAAAGAAATTGAAGACGGGTATCTTTTTCTTCTCATTAGTCCATTACATAATTCATTACGTAAAAAGTATATTAAACGCTAGTTCTATGCCCATCCAAGTACTTTCAAATTCATGAGCATTTAATGAGCAGTACAAATCAAACTATATTTACAAAAACTTGCTTTTTATATTCACAACGCAATGTATTATAGATCAAATACCACAACATCGTAATAATGTAAATATATACACGCGTGTATATTCCCATGTTATATGCATATGTACTATTGGCCTGAGGCCCCTTCAGTGCCAATAAAGATTGATTGATTGATTGATAAACATTGCACGTAGTTTACATGTAAATAGGATGGCTTACAAATCCGCATATTACTAAAACACGTATCTAGAAAGAACTGTCGGATACTGTCATAGCAAATGCTCATTCCTTAATATAATTTAGTCGAGGCCAATTATTTTTAAGGATTGAAAAGTTACGAGAAGAATACTCAATATTAGTTACACGGTGTTTTGACAGGGTGAACGGGACTGTAATACCCTTGTATATTCCGTATTTTCCTGAGGCGCAGCCGAAGGAAATGCGGAATATACAAGGGTCTTACAGTCCCGTACACCCTGTCAAAACACCGTGTAACGAATTTATTACTCTTTAGATGCATTATTTGTACTTATTTCACTCATTTTCGATAAAATATATAGGCTACATAGCTATGTCCGTTTTTGATAAAAACTCCACACAGTGTGAAACGGCGAAAACACTGTAAAGAGTGTACCGCTCCATATCAAGGGAGATAACTCTGCGGCTAAAAATAATCGATTTTAAAATGATTATTACCTGATGAATAATAGAGAGACACATTTTTTTTTATTGAATTAGTTTATTGATGCAAACAAAATAAATAATGTATATAGGTTGAAATCACCGTACTTATGTTTGTTAAGGTAAGTTTCGATCCTGAAATTCCGAGTCGATCAACCGTTTTACTTCCGCATTCCATTTAAGGTCAAGGTCATCCGTAGGACCTGTGTAGTTAGTCACATGACCTGTCTTCACGGGTCATACGGAGGGTAGACCCTGGCAAATTCGCCTACACGGTTTCGTATGCATTGGCTATTGACCAATCAGAATTCAACAAATTTATCTAAAGGGTAATAAATAAGTGTGTACCTAATAAAAAACAATTGAAAAATATGAAACATCAGGTCTAAAAAGTGAGAGAGTGGTGAACTATCTATTACTGGGAAATAATTGAATGAAAGACCAAAAGTGTAATCTTAATACAAGATGGTGAATACCCTCATTATTCGGGGAGGGAAAGAGGCCATCGAAATCATAATTAGGTCACCAAGACAAGATCATGAATATCATCGGTTTTTTTTAATTCAACGACTTTACAGATTTACATTAAACTTTCAGGGTTGATAAATAAACAGTTTTGTGTGGATCCACTTTTTTATTTTCGACTTCTATCGTGAGTTATCTCCTCTTTAAATCAAAACTTCAAACCTTAATATCTCAAAAACTAACAAGATAATTTCACTAAACCTTCACCAAACCGTGGGCAACATGGTTTCGCAAAACAACTGACAATTGTGTGAACTTTCGGACTTCTAGACAACGTAACACCTTTTATAACACAATGGATGCACCTTTATTCTCATATAATAATCTCCCACCTGCCAAAAACTGTTCATGCACGATTTTGCCTTTTTGGGGATTTGTGTCATATATTCGTTAAGAATAAGTGACTTATAATTGGTATTCTGTTCATCATCAACTTTCTCTAGAATGAAACATGATAAACCCGTGAAATTGTGGCCTTTGCGTTTTTCTTAGGTCATTATTCATATTAATACTAACATGATTTGTGTTACATTGTGACACTATTACTTGGAATCAACGTATGTCGTAATTATGTACTATTCTTCTGTAAAGAAGTCAGCAAATATTATTTAACAACAGTAGACTAACCAATAATGTTACTTAAGAGGCATAAGGTTAACCAAATATTTAGATAAATGTATGTACATGTATTGGATACTTGAGAAGACCGATGCACTGATCAAAGTTAGCTCATCACTACATAAGATAAATCAAGTCAATACCATGAGTAGATATATGTGTTGGTTAGTGAGTGTGTGTGACTTACATGGACCTATGTGTAAAGACAAGACGACCTTAACAGGGAAGTAAACGTGTATACAGACATTGTCGGAGACCATCAGACTACTAATCTCTATTTTATCGCCCTTTCGCCGGCAATGGACTCACACTGACGGCAGGACGTGTGGTGTGGTAGATATAGTTTTCCTGAATATATAACGTGACCTTATCTAACATCGCGTGTGTACTAATATGAGCTGCATGTTACAATATCTTATTAAGATCGTGTAATATGAAACGAACTCGCACATAAGCTGAAGTTGTTTAGGTTCGAAACAAAATATCTATGGCACGGTATTTAATGTGTGCGTTGAAACCCAAACCGCATGTGTATAATCAGCAAATTTTAATATAAACAACAGGAACGTTCACAATACAAGTTCGCGGATTTCTTGTTGTTTCTCAACATATTTATACCCCCGCTACGAAGTAAGCGGGGTATATAGCGGTCATTCCGTCCGTCCGTCCGTCCTTCCGTCCGGTACATTTTCTCAAAAACTGTCAAGGGTACATCAACCAAAGCTTGTACAGTTGTTAACCATGTTCTTCCCATCGCGCACAGTTTCAGTTCTCTGAAATTTACTTTTTGTGGAAACGTCATTTTTTGGACTTAGTTTTTGTTGTTCAATCTGGACAAGTTTTCTCGGAAACTAATACACCTAGGTGAATGACATTTTGGTTGTGAGTACTCATGACAATACTCTTTATCGAGTTGGAAAACCAATAACAAAATATTATTTTTTTACGGAGTTATGTCCATTGAATCCGAAATTGAACTTAGTACCAAATTAGCTCCAATTGGGATAAGTTTTCTCAGCAACTAATACATCTAGGTGAATGAAATTTAAGTAATAGATAGAGGACGAGTAGCATTACATTATCGGGATATAAATGTACGGGTTTGAGAGGGTTGGGCGAGGCGTCAGCCGAGCCTAACCCTCTCAAACCCGTACATTTATATCCCGATAATGTACTGCTGCGAGTTCTCTATCTATCTTAGAGCACAGTCAAATGCTTCGTCGTCAAGAAAATGTCTTAAAATGAATATATTTCAAATGAATTGTCAAAAAATTTGGGAAACATTCTCTCGAACACAACATGAAAAACATTGACATTTCTCATTATCATATGCAAATGTTAGGGACATTGACGTCATCATCAGCACTGTGAGCACTGTAAATTGTCCGAGGTGCATGAGGCGTACATTTTATATAAAGCGTACGAGTCGTGCTACAGCATAAGCGTCGTGCTTGCATCACGAACATGCATGATTTAAGCACGTTTTTATTCAGCAACATTGAGCAGTAATACATTTCATTGCCTATAAAGACTGGGTGGTTTTTAGAATGAATCAGTTCTCACAATGGCTTCATCATGGACAGTCCAAGGACAAGTACACTATTCATTCAGGAAAGGTAACTTTACTTTTTTACTCCTTACTTTTTAAAGTGAATATTTTTAAAATTATTAAATGTATTTTTTAAAGTTACTTTAAATTGGTTTATCTAATAAAAGTAACTGTTATTGTCTTTTGTATTTCAAATATTTGTGTTTGTTTGTTGAGCTGTATTTATCAATATGCGAGTTGTAATATCTATTGTTGCATATGCTACTGTGCATTCCGTCTATATTGCATATGAATGATTTCTGGTTACTGCAGCAACGAAATTATACTCGAACTGTCTATGGGAAAGAATGTAAGGTCGTACTGGACATCGCTCGGACGCTGTGTGACGATACAGGGGTTTCATTGAGACGACAATACAGCCTCCACCCTCTAACACCCCAAGAAGGTACTTTTATATCACTTTATTCTCTTTTTTTATGTCGTTTTATATAACGTCTGAATAGTTTTTTGTAATATCGAGGTTGAAAATATATAAAACATTGGTAACATGGTTTGATGCTTGTAGTTGTTTCACTTACTCATGATATAAATGAAATACACTTGAAAATTCCCAATTGACCTCACATTACTTGCTTTAGTTACACGATTTTATTCTTCTTTTAGGAATATCAAGCTCCTTAACATAGAAGACTCCCATCGACGGAAGCGACATTTTCCTTTCGGAAAGGGAACACAGCAGATCATTTTTCAATGTAATAAATGTTTAATTGTGTATTATCCACATAAACAAAACAATCAGTTGACATTGTTAGTTGTTTTTATGGAAGTCTGTGAACCAGTTTTATGAGCATGATACCCGAACGCAACCAGACAACCGTACATCTATCGGGATATAAATGTACTCCACGTGTCGACAATACAATCATATGATTGGACGAAAGCATTTGACTGTGCTCTAACATGTAGGTAGTCTAAAATTCTCTTCATCGAGTTCAAGGTCCAGTTATGGCCCTTGAATCCGAATTTGAACTTAGTACCAAAAGAGCTGTGATGCTCCATTGGAACAAGTTTTTCGGCAACTATTACATTTAGGTGTGAAATGAAATTTAACATGTAGGTAGTTACGTAGTTATTTCCCTTGAATTTGTAATTGAACTTGGTACAAATTACCACTGTGATGCCGTAATGGGAACAATTAGGTTACCTGAAAAATATTATTTCTTGGTGAACGAAATTTTGTAATAACAAAGCCAGTTCCCAAAAATAATATTGACAATATTATTATGATGCTTGCATCTGTTTTTTTAAAAAAGTACCCTTGACATCTATAATGTTCAATGGACGGATAGTGGATAGCGAGGGTATGTGAGTCATGCTCCCTATTTTCTTGTTCTGTCAATCGTTTCAATTATAAATATGACATTCAATTGTTTTCGTTTCAACTAAGATTGTATGATATTGTAGGTGTATTTAATTTGAGTTAGCTATCAACGTATGATTTTACATGCTCAGCTTTTTCATTAACCTTTTCATTGTCAGCAAATGAATCAAGTAGTATGTTCTGCCGACATGAGGCATTAAAAATTGTGCAGTGACTTAATATGAATGCAAATGCCACAATTGTCGACGCTATCACTTATCATACCAAGTGCTATATTTTGGTGCAAATTGAAATTGTTCCGTTTTTTTAGAATATCAACTACATGTATGGTAATATTGTCATCCAAAATCCCGGGCTGAAATCTTTCTCAAGATATTGTGAACCGGAAATTCGATTTTAAACAAGTGATAGTATTGACAAGGGATAACAAAAACAATTACTATCGCAATAGTAGAATTCCGTTTTACTAGGCTAGGGCTGCATATTTTTAAAATAATTATATTGAACGAGTGAACAGACGTGGAAAAGAAACATCAAAACTTATCTTTATACTTTAACACAAACAGAAACGTTGTTTAATATTGAGAAACAATTCAATGAAAATCCCGATTCACTGCAATATGAGACCTATTTGGGTGTACATTTGAAATAAGGATAAGGATATAGATTTTTGCAGCTTAATACTTTCTGTTTTTAAGCGGCATCTTACTTCTGACGGTCCTACTGTAAGTTACGATGATATGGTAAGATGGTGGTCGTTACAGTCATTCACAACTACTATGTCCAATAAAAAAGTACATAGGATTTTTATTGCAAGAGATATAGAAAAATAACATAACTGTAATCAAAAACAGATTATGAGTATAATGTAAATAAAAATAAAAATAAATGAACACATGAAAGTATGTCTTAATTATTTGAATTTCAAAATAAATTATTTTCATTTATACCTGTATTGTGTTTACGACTTGATTTGTCAGCGTGTAGTATACCTTAAGATCAAGTAGGTGATTAGCATGTTTGTGAAATTATAACTATTGCAACCCTGCATTGACATAATTATAAACACTGAATACATAAACATGTAATTGATCTTCAATAAATTGTATCCCAATACATATTCAGTTAAACTTAAATTAAAGTAAGATATATTAGTTGAATCAATAATGGAAATAATGTCAAGCAAGATGTATCAATATAAATTAGAAGAACCGAAAAATACATAAAATAAATAAAAACGAATGCACATTTGAAATTTAAAAAAATACCTGTACAATTTCATGAATCCATTTTGTTTAAATTTGAAACTATGGCATGGTGTCATTCACGTTTTGGACGAAGAAAGCTACACTCAACTGTGTTTCACTTCTTACTGAGGCTAAAACTGGCCTAAAATCTGACCTATCGTATACTAAGAAGTTAATGTACAAATATGTACAACAGTAGAATTTAAGTTTTACTCAGATATTTTATAAACATTCATATCAATAACAATAAGATGTATGTCTGGCTGGTGTAGACTTAGTATAAAACTAAACTATATACATTATTTGCAATATACTGATCGTCAAATTATTTTCTAATATTTGAATTTTAAATTATTCTTTCTATAAACAAATATACTTTATATTACAAAAATATGCATATTGCTACTAACTTAAATCATGTTAAAAGGAGGGTTCTATCGGGGTATTTTTGTGGAAACGAAAATCGAGAGGATATTCAAATTGAAAGATACTAATGAAGGTAATATTTCAATGACTTTATATTTCACATCTTGATAAACACAAGCGCAAATTTGTTGAAAATTAAAAGCGATGAGAACTGAAGCCATTCATCAGCGCTGCGAGCGGGGGACACTTCGCTACAGCATAACAGCAAATTGTCCATCAGTTTTATGACATGTTATGTGTTACCATGTGAATATTCTATCGGTGCATGTCTTTGGTTATTAAAATGTTTTGAAATTAAGTACAATTTAGCTAGTTTTCATTTCACGTAATGCAAAAATTCTAAGATGGCGACATAACCCTCCCTTTAAAACAACATTCAAAATGCCAAAAACATACTTCCATTGAAACTACATTGTATTGGACAACACAGTAATGCATGTTATTTCCTCTATAATTGAGCGAGAGACAAGTCTATACAAATGAGGGTTTTGTAGCTTTATTCAACATATATATGAGGTGCAACATTAAATTCTGGTATCAAACCTTATCTCACATTAACCTTCACCTCATTGGTTTATTTATTCCTGGTATCAACATTGCAGTTTATATCAATTCAGTATTAAGTACATAAAGGGCATTGGTCTGAATTTCATCATCATCTATATCCTTGTATGAACCTCATCCTGATGCTCCGCTAAGCACTGGTATTAACATTTACACTTGTTTCAATGGTCCCGACACTTGTGCCCGCAGTACCGCCGTATTTTCTCTTAGGTAAGGGTTCCATCTTCAAGATTTGCTTGTCACCAGACTTGGTCTTCCTGCAGCAAAGGTTCGTCCAACTCTCTCTGACCTGCTTGTTACGAGCTGTGAAAAGGAGGAAGATCAGGAACCCTTGGGTGGAGGCTGTCACACAGAAGATGTACTGGAAGATCACCTTTGCTTCAGCCACTGCCAGGAATCCAAACACCCAGCTCAGACCTGGGGATCAATTATGTGAACGTTTATAAATGATTCCGCTACAGGCAGCTAACAATTCGATGCCCTATCAAAGTATCCTTATTCTTACCCAAGTGGGCAAAGATATCCCGGGTACACAAGTTTGCATAATGGTCATGGGAATTACAGTTTTTTTAAATATAACTTGAATTTTGATTGGTTGACTACTTTACGTCCATTCATGAATTGCTTAGCGGTCCTATTTAAGCTTAATCACACATATAAACAATTTCGAACATACATGTACCTATTTCACGTCACACGCCAGTGAGATATAAAAGATAGAAAATCATGTTCAATCTATGATTCCGAGTCCGTATTTACAGTACTAAATTTGCAAGATAAAGCAGCATGCAACAGTCGCATTGACGTCCTGAAGGTGTGACAGAGATTATGAATGGCGTATGAGTACAATTTGTATTTTTGTAATCTAAGATCGTGAACTCGCATCTAGTTTATTTTTAATTTTACGCATTAAAATGACCCTGAGTAAGATAAATAATTACCAACTCGGAATTAGGAATTATCTGTCCCTCGTGATTTGCTGTGTCAAAATCCTCGCTAACCCGGACTTTATCACAATTATTAACTCGAGGGATCCGTAATTCCTCGCAACTCGATTATTCTTATTATTATGTAATATTAATAATTATACTTAAATTACATCTCAAATCAAAACTATCTACCTACGAATTTATATATATATTCATTCTCCTTTACATTATCACTGCAGTTGTGCCTTTATCAACTCAAGTTCTCCTACATGTACGTACCAAACAGGATGAAGCAGAAAAAGGAGACCCGGATATTCAGTAGTTGCCTCTTGTGCTCTGATTTCTTCTGTCCAACGTTCCTCTTTTTACAAATACTGACCACAATCATTGAGTATATCATCAAGTTACACAGGACAACAAGGCCGATAGGAATAGCAAAGGCGTACAAGGATGTTGTCCAAGACATCCAGCAACTGAAAATAGTTATAGATTATGCTATAAGAAGAATAAAAGTCAAATCCGTTTCTATGTGCAGAATTTGATACATTTATCAACGGAAACTTGATTTATAATCGCAAGTTTACCCTAATACTAGATTCCGAACCTTTATGCTTTCTGTTTCAAATATCAAAAGTCGTGACTCGGACACTTTGAAAAAGTCTATAATATTATGATACAACAGAAAAAGCAACACAACGTTTGTTCACGTAGTTTGCACTC
Source organism: Gibbula magus (assembly GCA_936450465.1). Taxonomy (NCBI): domain Eukaryota; kingdom Metazoa; phylum Mollusca; class Gastropoda; order Trochida; family Trochidae; genus Gibbula; species Gibbula magus. The sequence continues at coordinate 43,914,130 of OW388290.1, read as the reverse complement.
ACTGTAATTCTCTTCCCCGGTAGAGATCAACATCTATTGCTAAAACAATCACCACTGGGAGGATAGGAAGACCTGCAAATTAAGACTGCAAAATGTATATTTATATTTAATGATATTATCAAACTTCAACGATTTGACTATTATTATTATTATTATTATTATTATTATTATTATTATTATTATTATTATTATTATTATAGATTTCCCAAACAAAACTATACGAACAGAGCAAAAACGTACCCCAGGCTGGAACCCCAGTTTTCCACATGTAGTGAGGAGTGATTGCTCCTGCAGTATACACTTTCACCAACAGCAGGTAATGCAGAACAGCCTCGGCCAACATCCACAGGAAGGACGCCATGATGAAGTAGTGGAGAAGAGCAGCAACCATTATACAGCCAACATAGCTATGGGTCTGGTTGAAGCCCGTCAGGAACACGGTCCAAGCACACAGTTGGGACAGAGACATATGGAACAGGGTATGTTGAGCACTGTTCTTCAGCAATTTTTTTTGAAAAATAAAAACCATTATGTATTTTCAATTCGTTAATAATGACAGACATAACATTTAGGTAGGTCCTATATAAATATTAGAACATTGAGTTTAATTTCCCAACATTGTGTTGTTATACAGTTATATGTTAGAAATAAAGGAGTATGTGTGCGAGCATTTGTTGAATGATCCACTCTACACCCCTACCTGAATATCAGATAGGACGCAATGGTAACAGAGAGTCCAGCAATAGACAGGATGAGACCAACCATCGTGATGACTGTCAGAGGGAGATGGTGACTTGACTCTTCTGAGTTACCATCAAAATCCTTCGGATAACACAGAAATTTGTTGTACATGAATGACTGAATGGATATTGAAGAACATTAAATCAAGCTATTGATGCCAACTTGTTTTATAAATACACCGTCCTTAAAGGCACTTGCTTACTTTGTACCGAATCCATATTGGTAAATTCCTATGGAAGACGATCTTTTTAGTATCAATCCATATAATAGATTGCCACAAATGATTCGCAACATGTGATGTTTGTAGGAACATGTTTAGTTTTTAGCTTATACCGTACATCACATTTTAAAATGTATGGGGACCTTTTGAAGATCCAGTCCGCGATCAAGTCAAATCCCATGAGAAATAGTTGCATTTGAGTGTAATCAATATATTTGGAACATCATGTTGTTTATGATAAAGTGCATCATCAACCTCCACACAAATTAAATATTTGCATTATTTATTTTTTTAAGTGTTATGTTGTATCATTATCAGTGACTGCCTAAATAAACGATCCTATTTTTTAAACAGGTTAATTGATGGGACTTATGATCATGGAGCACAGTTATGTAGTGGTTAGTGTGCTGGCATTATTATTGTCACTAAAAGGTGATAGTGAGAAAACAATAGATCTACACTGGAGAGGACCGTTGAAAATCAAAAAAGGCACAGCTGCCTATAACAAGCAATTGTCACAAACCCTTACATGGTACCCCGTCGCAGATGAAAGAAAAAAGTAGCAGGTCATATTTCAAGGTAACATAATTCAAAATAAAATAATGCAAATGTTATCATAATTCAATGAGCTCTTTGTCTCCCCGAGAAGAAACTTCGTGTCAGATATGAAGCGAGTCCAGTGAATAGTTCTTGAGATATTCTGCTATCAAGGGTGACTTGATAAAGTCTTGTTGTAACTTTGAAATGAAAGTTATGGTCACAAACAGTCTGCATAACATTTCCCTAACTGTGGTGAAAGTATATGTAGACAATGAAACATTCAGTGAATAGTTATTGAGCTACTCGAGTCCAATTTACATACGCCCGAAAACTGCCGAATACTACATGTTTGGATAATGATTGTTGTTCATTAGCTTTTATCAAGGCAGAACTTACGGTAACCTATGTCCTGCAAATAAGTACGGCAAACTAAATGAGTAAATCACTTGCGTACCAATAGGACGGCAAAGTTGGTCAGATGATCACAGACGCATACATCCCGTCCAGCTTCAACACCCGTGTGATGACATCCGTCAGTCGACCAGGATCCGGTTGTGAAGTTCCAGTATCCACAGACGTGATTGATGCGGGCTACAACCTTTATATCAAGCAGTTTTCACTAAGTTGACATGAATCCCCGCGGCAAATTAATACTCCCAAATTGACAAATAATGTCAAGATAAGCAAACTAACCTTGGCCCTGAATCTTCCCTATAAGAACCATAAGTGCAAGATAATGATGAACATCCAATGGACAGTTCTTGTGATATCAATCCCTTTAACAAGATTAACATGTCGGAAATCTCTCAGTTCTGCTGTGACCTTGAGAATAATGTAAAGATCACCAAAATATTATCAGCCCTTTGCCATGTGTAAGATATACAGCGAATCCAGTGAACGATTCTTGGGAAATCCCGCTGACAAGCTTAACATTTACGTTAACATGTCGAAAATTCAAAGTTACGCTGTGTCCTTGAGAATGACGTCAAGGTCAACACAAAACCGTTCAGCCCCCTTGTCATCTCTAGGAGAAGCTAAGTAGAAGATATGAAGACAATCTAGTGAACGGTTCTTGATATATCCTACTGACAAGGGTAAAGGTCAAGGTCACAAAACATATTACTCTTCCTATATGTATGATGAACTCATCTGTAAAATATGACAATAATCCATAATACATGAGTTATTCTATTTCGTACGTACGTACGTACATTTATAATACGCGCTAAACGCACGGCGGGTGATAATTCTAGTTCATGCTGATAAAGTTAACATCACAAAAGAGCAACTGTCAAGAGTTCTATTTCGTGGATAGATAAATCGAATATGAATAACTTGAGATTTCAGATCCGTTAAAGTTGAGTAATATCTTAGGAAAATTTAGTAATGGTTCAGTACAATTGATGTACTAACGGAATCATACATGTGAGATAACGTTGAAAAAAATAATATATCGTAAACACATGTAATATCATCACAATTTAAAACTGTAAATTAGATAATTGAGTTTAAAAACCTCATTTGACTTGAAGATGAAAGTCACTTGAGTTCCTCTCAGATGTGTGACAGGTTCATCATCCACCAGAATCTTTGCAGAGATAACCTTGCTGTTGAGGAGGAGACCTTTTGGCGATGAGCTTTTTTCACTCGTAGAGAAAAGCAGTGGCTTCCTGTAGAGGTTCATCGATAGGCGAATGTTCTTCCCTTTGGATTCTGGCAACATATATACTAATATTCGATGAAAGAGCATATATTTTAAATGGACTTTAATACAGTTTAGTTTATCCAAACACATTTAATTTTAAAGGATGTTTAAAATAAGAATTGTATGAAGCTACCCGACTTATCAACCTACCTTTGACAATTTCTCCTTGTATATGTTTAATGTTGTGGTTAATTGTCCTTACGATAACAACATGCAGTAACATGGGATGTGTTGTACATTTTTAATTACTGTAACTGTAAAGGTGACACGTATTGCATATTGTTCTTGTGAATAATATTACTTACATGTACTGATATTTAAAGTTTTAGTTGTTAATAACATGATCAAAATCGGATTAATAATGCATTCATCAATAAACATATAAATCAACATGATTGATAACTATGACAACTACGGAATGTCTAACCATTCAGCACTCCCTGTAAAAATTCTTGCGGCAGCACAATTGCGGAATCAGTTTTTGAATAATCAACAGTATCGTTGTACAGGGTGTTGGAAGTCTCGTTGGCGTCTATTGGTGACTCTGTCAAAGTCAACCCAACAGGCAATCTTGTGACGTTTTCGTTTTTCAGATCCCAGACTTCAGATTCAAATGTCTCTGTCTTTATTTTGCTGTTGCCAGATGGTCCAGGCTTCAGTTTAGCAGTCACATCATCGAGAGTCTGTAAAATTCTGTAAAAATACAACAGTAACCACATAGTGTATAACTCAAGGAAGTATACAGGAGAAGTTTTCTTTCGCAAATGGTGTAATCTATTACTGCAGTACTTTTATCAAATAGTTTTATTCTTAAAATGTACCTATTCTTTACTTTTCCCTTTTCCTCAGCATCAACAAGAGTATCACTTGCAGATTCCAGCACAGTGTCATACACCTCTACTATGTCTGATGCAATCTGGAAGATTGAAAATACATATTGCAGGGCTTGAATTTAAATGAACTCCATTTAACAAAAAATATTTTGCTCAATGCTCAATTCTAAAAGCAAACTACGGAGATTCCTTACCATTATAAAACATCCCAAGAAATTATTAATATTTCACTATATACATGAAAAACTTATGCTCAATCCATTTCCGTTATAAAAAAAATATAGGAGTCACCGTTCTCGTGTTTGATGTGGACAATTTTTAAAATACATTTTTCACTATCATTTCTCACTATCATTATGATAAAACAATAAACATATTTCATAATTATGGTCTTATTTAAATAAAAGGTTTATGGTTAAATGTTTATGTAAGACGAAAATGCAATTTAATTGTTATTTTAAAGCTTGTTGCCTATAATTGATATTTCACACATTTTTGTTGTTCAACATTAATATTTATGTCAATTAATCTCACGATTTGCTGAAAACAAATCACTATTTGATAGAAATACAATTCAATAGCAAAACAAACCCCAAAAACCATATGTATCCAGGCTAACTTGAATAATAATTTGAAGAAAAAAAACATTTGAGAAATTGTCAATTTCCAGTTGCAAGGTAGATAAGTCTAACTTAATTTGCACGAACGGTTCCCCTTAAAGGGGCAGTAGCACGTTTTTTGCAAAATTTATTTTTTCAAATTTCTTATTTATAATGATAGTTTGTGCCATTTATATTTATTTTAGAGGGTATAACATCTTATTACACAAAGCAATTATCAGTAGTAGTAATAACGATGTTGCGTATAAAGCAAAAATTGCATTGCATTATTGTGAACACATTGTATTATTTCGACTGACAAAAATGATTCCAATGGCTTTTCTTAGCCATGTACACTCATTTATACTTTGGTTTTACGAAAAGAAAAGGGTATTTTACGATTAGTGAATTTTTTTTCAAATACATTTCATCGACTTATTTGACCGAAAAAACGTGCTACTTCCCCTATAGATTATATAGCAAAATATCTAAGTAAATATACCTCTTTATCATAAAACAAATACTATATATCACAATTTGATACAATACATTTATTATCATATTTCGAGAAAATTTCTAATGTACATGACGAACACTGTTACTGAAAATGTACACAAAGGCTACAAGGCTATTGAGCTACAAGCCCCATCTGAATCTGACAACTGAGGATGCTCAGAAACAACGGTAAAGAACCCACTGAAGTATGCATATACGTGATGTTTTGACAAGGCCGTGTCAAATGACCTCAAATTATAATGTTTAATTGTTAGTTCCAGTCAAATCTAAAATGGATGCTTCTGAATAAGCTCACTTGTGGAGATATCTCCTGAAGCTGATTAGTTTTCTCCAGGATGTTAGTCATGTAGAGGACATCAAGTTCTGTTAAAGTTCTGTCCGTGGTGATGTTGTTCGTCTGTTCCAGAACGCTTTCAATGTTGGTGATGTTAACATCATCCTTGAAAGGGATTACACAAAGTAAATAATATAATTTAATAACACAACAAATTTATTTTTTCAGTGTTTCTTATTGTTGGACATCTTACATAGTAGTGAACGATGGATGAGTCGCCAGTGAGTCTTTTTAAAGATCCAGTTCAAAGTTCAAATTCTCGAGAAATGTTCGTATTAGCTGTCTAACATAACGTGTTCACCTGCTTAACTTAAATGAAATTAAAGCAGAATCTATACATATTGGTTGTTCAATGATGTTAAATATTGCCTTCAGGAGGTCACGTAAGGAACTCGAGATTTCCGATTCAGGAAGAGATGAGAAGTTGCAGGCTTGATTCAGTCTGAAGGGTCCCCAGACTGCACCCCCTTGTCCATTGTCAACACATGCCAGCTCACCGAGAGGCTTTTCATCTAAATCAAGACACAAATGTAATTAAACAGACGCTTTTAGAATCCAATGTCTGGAGTGGATTTTACAAAACACCAACACACATTAAAATAACCGGTTTTGGAAAACTACCCGATGACTACTAATGCCGTTTTGAAATCTGCAGTGCCGATGTGGAAATATGTTTTATACCTTTGAATTGACACAGTGTAACATAATATAACCTCATTTTAGTAATTCATTAAATGATAAGAGTATACCAGCATGACATATTTCATCTGTATAGAATGTTCTCCCAACCATCGTTGCATATCTCTTCAGAGTTTGATGTTCCGCAATGACAACAGATTCCGGACATTCGATCACTAGAAATTTTAGAACATATATCAAGACATTTTCACGTAAAAAATAAGTAAACATACAAAGTACAAGGTGAATATTTCATTAGATACAAAATTAATTCTAGCTTTCCAATAAATAAATGTCAAATGTGTCACTTTTACCTCCTAAATAAAAAGCACAACAGGCTACACTATCTAAATCATAAACAGTGATAACAGTAAATGTAATACGACTTTAAGAACAATTATTTACGTTTTCACTTCCTCAACACATTACATGAATTCTTGCTTGTTTAATTTCAATTCTGTAAAAACTTGATCTTTAATATTTTCAAGTTAAAAGGGAAACTGTCATTTGCCTTTGTCACATCGTTCCTCTGTCCATCCATTTTCACACTGCCTTGGGCATGTCCCACTACTTTTATTGCAGATATCGTTATTCAAGCAGTGTCCACAAATGGATGAGCAATTCTGTCCATATTTACCATCCTCACATTCTGAAATATTTTCCGAAGCCATTACAACCATTCCTTCATAAACCCTATAGATAAACGCGGACGTAAAAGTTACCCTGTTTCAATTCAATTATCAATTTAGTCATACACATGTATATGACAAGTAACAAACAACTACTTATTCAAGTTCAAGAGCAAATCGGATAAATACTATAGATTATGTTGAAAGTAATGGGTAAGATATACATGTAGTTTGCTTACAGAATAAATTCGCTATTTTCAACTCATTACTTTATCTTTACGCTCGATCAACTTATGGATCTTAATTGATTGATTGTTAAAAACTTCATCTCATTTGCCTTTGTCACATCGTTCCTCTGTCCATCCATTTACACACTGCCTTGGGCATGTTCCACTTCTTTTATTGCAGATATCGTTATTCAAGCAGTGTCCACAAATGGATGAGCAATTCTGTCCATATTTTCCATCCTCACATTCTGAAATATTTTCCGAAGCCATTACAACCATTCCATCATAGACCCTATAGATAACCGCGGACGTAAAAGTTACCCTGTTTCAATTCAATTATCAATTGAGCTAAACATATTTACTTAACAACTACCAAACAACTAATAATTCAAGTTCAAGAGCAAATAAAAATAAATACAAAATATTATGTTGAAAGTAATGGGCAAGATATAGTTTGATTATGAATTTAATTCGCTTTTCTCAACTCATTACTTTATCTTTACCCTCGATCAACTTAGGTATCTTAATTAATTGATTGTTAAAAACTTCATCTCATTTGCCTTTGTCACATGTCTCCCCGGACCATCCGTTTTCACAATGCCTTGGACACATCCCACTTCTTTTATTGCAGATATCACCATCCAAACAATGTCCACAATTTGATGAGCAAGTCTTTCCATATGTACCATCCTCACATTCTGCAACATTTATTTCAAATCGTCACCACCTTTACCTCCTAAATAAAAAGCACAACAGGCTACACTATCTAAATCATAAAAAGTGATAAAAGTAAATGTAATACGACTTTAAGAACACTAATTTACGTTTTCACTTTCTCAACACATTACATGAATTCTTGCTTGTTTAATTTCAATTCTGCAAAAACTTGATCTTCAATATTTTAAAGTTAAAAAGGAAACTGCCATTTGCCTTTGTCACATCGTTCCTCTGTCCATCCATTTTCACACTGCCTTGGGCATGTCCCACTACTTTTATTGCAGATATCGTTATTCAAGCAGTGTCCACAAATGGATGAGCAATTCTGTCCATATTTACCATCCTCACATTCTGAAATATTTTCCGAAGTCATTACAACCATTCCGTCATAGAACTAACCCTATAGATGACCGCGGACGTAAAAGTTACCCTGTTTCAATTCAATTATCACTTTAGTCATACAAAATTGTTTAACAACTACCAAACAACTAATAATTCACGTTCAAGAGCAAATAAAAAAAAATACAAAAGATGATGTTGAAAGTAATGGGTAAGAAATAGTTTCATTATGTATATAATTCGCTATTTTCAACTCATGACTTTATCTTTAAGCTCGATCAACTTAGGTATCTTAATTGATTGATTGTTAAAAACTTCATCTCATTTGCCTTTGTCACATGTCTCCCCGGACCATCCGTTTTCACAATGCCTTGGACACACCCCACTACTTTTATTGCAGATATCACCATCAAGACAATGTCCACAATTCGATGAGCAATTCTTTCCATATGTACCATCCTCACATTCTGCAACATTTATTTCAAATCGTCACCACCTTTACCTCCTAAATAAAAAGCACAACAGGCTACACTATCTAAATCATAAAAAGTGACAACAGTAAATGTAATACGACTTTAAGAACACTAATTTACGTTTTCACTTTCTCAACACATTACATGAATTCTTGCTTGTTTAATTTCAATTATGTAATAACTTGATCTTCAATATTTTAAAGTTAAAAAGGAAACTATCATTTGCCTTTGTCACATCGTTCCTCTGTCCATCCGTTTTCACACTGCCTTGGGCATGTCCCACTACTTTTATTGCAGATATCGTTATTCAAGCAGTGTCCACAAATGGATGAGCAATTCTGTCCATATTTACCATCCTCACATTCTGAAATATTTTCCGAAGTCATTACAACCATTTGGTCATAGAACTAACCCTATAGATGACCGCGGACGTAAAAGTTACCCTGTTTCAATTCAATTATCAATTTAGTCATACACATTTATTTAACAAGTAACAAACAACTACTTATTAAAGTTCAAGAGCAAATCACAATAAATACTATAGATTATGTTGAAAGTAACGGGTAAGAAATAGTTTGATTATAAATTAAATTCGCTATTTTCAACTCATTACTTTATCTTTACGCTCGATCAACTTAGGTATCTTAATTGATTGATTGTTAAAAACTTCATCTCATTTGCCTTTGTCACATGTCTCCCCGGACCATCCGTTTTCACAATGCCTTGGACACATCCCACTTCTTTTATTGCAGATATCACCATCCAAACAATGTCCACAATTTGATGAGCAAGTCTTTCCATATGTACCATCCTCACATTCTGCAACATTTATTTCAAATCGTCACCACCTTTACCTCCTAAATAAAAAGCACAACAGGCTACACTATATAAATCATAAAAAGTGATAACAGTAAATGTGATACGACTTTAAGAACACTAATTTACGTTTTCACTTTCTCAACACATTACATGAATTCTTGCTTGTTTAATTTCAATTATGCAAAAACTAGATCTTCACTATTTTAAAGTTAAAAAGGAAACTGTCATTTGCCTTTGTCACATCGTTCCTCTGTCCATCCATTTTCACACTGCCTTGGGCATGTCCCACTACTTTTATTGCAGATATCGTTATTCAAGCAGTGTCCACAAATGGATGAGCAATTCTGTCCATATTTACCATCCTCACATTCTGAAATATTTTCCGAAGTCATTACAACCATTCCGTCATAGAACTGACCCTATAGATGACAGCGGACGTAAAAGTTACCCTGTTTCAATTCAATTATCAATTTAGTCATACACATGTATTTAACAACTACCAAACAACAAATAATTTAAGTTCAAGAACAAATCACAATAAATACTATAGATTATGTTGAATGTAACGGGTAAGAAATAGTTTGATTATAAATTAAATTCGCTATTTTCAACTCATGACTTTATCTTTACGCTCGATCAACTTAGTTATCTTAATTGATTGATTGTTAAAAACTTCATCTCATTTGCCTTTGTCACATGTCTCCCTGGACCATCCGTTTACACAATGCCTTGGACACACCCCACTACTTTTATTGCAGATATCACCATCAAGACAATGTCCACAATTGGATGAGCAATTCTTTCCATATGTACCATCCTCACATTCTGCAACATTTATTTCAAATCGTCACCACCTTTACCTCCTAAATAAAAAGCACAACAGGCTACACTATCTAAATCATAAAAAGTGATAACAGTAAATGTGATACGACTTTAAGAACACTAATTTACGTTTTCACTTTCTCAACACATTACATGAATTCTTGCTTGTTTAATTTCAATTCTGCAAAAACTAGATCTTCAATATTTTAAAGTTAAAAAGGAAATTGTCATTTGCCTTTGTAACATCGTTGCTCTGTCCATCCATTTTCACACTGCCTTGGGCATGACCCACTACTTTTATTGCAGATATCGTTATTCAAGCAGTGTCCACAAATGAATGAGCAATTCTGTCCATATTTACCATCCACGCATTCTGAAATATTTTCCGAAGTCATTACAACCATTCCGTCATAGAACTGACCCTATAGATGACCGCGGACGTAAAAGTTACCCTGTTTCAATTCAATTATCAATTTAGTCATACACATGTATTTAACAACTACCAAACAACAAATAATTTAGTTCAAGAACAAATCACAATAAATACTATAGATTATGTTGAAAATAACGGGTAAGAAATAGTTTGATTATAAATTAAATTCGCTATTTTCAACTCATGACTTTATCTTTACGCTCGATCAACTTAGTTATCTTAATTGATTGACTGTTAAAAACTTCATCTCATTTGCCTTTGTCACATGTCTCCCTGGACCATCCGTTTTCACAATGCCTTGGACACACCCCACTACTTTTATTGCAGATATCACCATCAAGACAATGTCCACAATTGGATGAGCAATTCTTTCCATGTGTACCATCCTCACATTCTGCAACATTTATTTCAAATCGTCACCACCTTTACCTCCTAAATAAAAAGCACAACAGGCTACACTATCTAAATCATAAAAAGTGATAACAGTAAATGTGATACGACTTTAAGAACACTAATTTACGTTTTCACTTTGTCAACACATTACATGAATTCTTGCTTGTTTAATTTCAATTCTGCAGAAACTAGATCTTCAATATTTTAAAGTTAAAAAGGAAATTGTCATTTGCCTTTGTCACATCGTTCCTCTGTCCATCCATTTTCACACTGCCTTGGGCATGTCCCACTACTTTTATTGCAGATATCGTTATTCAAGCAGTGTCCACAAATGGATGAGCAATTCTGTCCATATTTACCATCCACGCATTCTGAAATATTTTCCGAAGTCATTACAACCATTCCGTCATAGAACTGACCCTATAGATGACCGCGGACGTAAAAGTTACCCTGTTTCAATTCAATTATCAATTTAGTCATACACATGTATTTAACAACTACCAAACAACAAATAATTTAAGTTCAAGAACAAATCACAATAAATACTATAGATTATGTTGAAAGTAACGGGTAAGAAATAGTTTGATTATAAATTAAATTCGCTATTTTCAACTCATGACTTTATCTTTACGCTCGATCAACTTAGTTATCTTAATTGATTGATTGTTAAAAACTTCATCTCATTTGCCTTTGTCACATGTCTCCCTGGACCATCCGTTTTCACAATGCCTTGGACACACCCCACTACTTTTATTGCAGATATCACCATCAAGACAATGTCCACAATTGGATGAGCAATTCTTTCCATATGTACCATCCTCACATTCTGCAACATTTATTTCAAATCGTCACCACCTTTACCTCCTAAATAAAAAGCACAACAGGCTACACTATCTAAATCATAAAAAGTGATAACAGTAAATGTGATACGACTTTAAGAACACTAATTTACGTTTTCACTTCTCAACACATTACATGAATTCTTGCTTGTTTAATTTCCTTTATGTAATAACTTGATCTTCAATATTTTAAAGTTAAAAAGGAAATTGTCATTTGCCTTTGTCACATCGTTCCTCTGTCCATCCATTTTCACACTGCCTTGGGCATGACCCACTACTTTTATTGCAGATATCGTTATTCAAGCAGTGTCCACAAATGGATGAGCAATTCTGTCCATATTTACCATCCACGCATTCTGAAATATTTTCCGAAGTCATTACAACCATTCCGTCATAGAACTGACCCTATAGATGACCGCGGACGTAAAAGTTACCCTGTTTCAATTCAATTATCAATTTAGTCATACACATGTATTTAACAACTACCAAACAACAAATAATTTAAGTTCAAGAACAAATCACAATAAATACTATAGATTATGTTGAAAGTAACGGGTAAGAAATAGTTTGATTATAAATTAAATTCGCTATTTTCAACTCATGACTTTATCTTTACGCTCGATCAACTTAGTTATCTTAATTGATTGATTGTTAAAAACTTCATCTCATTTGCCTTTGTCACATGTCTCCCTGGACCATCCGTTTTCACAATGCCTTGGACACACCCCACTACTTTTATTGCAGATATCACCATCAAGACAATGTCCACAATTGGCTGAGCAATTCTTTCCATATGTACCATCCTCACATTCTGCAACATTTATTTCAAATCGTCACCACCTTTACCTCCTAAATAAAAAGCACAACAGGCTACACTATCTAAATCATAAAAAGTGATAACAGTAAATGTGATACGACTTTAAGAACACTAATTTACGTTTTCACTTCTCAACACATTACATGAATTCTTGCTTGTTTAATTTCCTTTATGTAATAACTTGATCTTCAATATTTTAAAGTTAAAAAGGAAATTGTCATTTGCCTTTGTCACATCGTTCCTCTGTCCATCCATTTTCACACTGCCTTGGGCATGACCCACTACTTTTATTGCAGATATCGTTATTCAAGCAGTGTCCACAAATGGATGAGCAATTCTGTCCATATTTACCATCCACGCATTCTGAAATATTTTCCGAAGTCATTACAACCATTCCGTCATAGAACTGACCCTATAGATGACCGCGGACGTAAAAGTTACCCTGTTTCAATTCAATTATCAATTTAGTCATACACATGTATTTAACAACTACCAAACAACAAATAATTTAAGTTCAAGAACAAATCACAATAAATACTATAGATTATGTTGAAAGTAACGGGTAAGAAATAGTTTGATTATAAATTAAATTCGCTATTTTCAACTCATGACTTTATCTTTACGCTCGATCAACTTAGTTATCTTAATTGATTGATTGTTAAAAACTTCATCTCATTTGCCTTTGTCACATGTCTCCCTGGACCATCCGTTTTCACAATGCCTTGGACACACCCCACTACTTTTATTGCAGATATCACCATCAAGACAATGTCCACAATTGGCTGAGCAATTCTTTCCATATGTACCATCCTCACATTCTGCAACATTTATTTCAAATCGTCACCACCTTTACCTCCTAAATAAAAAGCACAACAGGCTACACTATCTAAATCATAAAAAGTGATAACAGTAAATGTGATACGACTTTAAGAACACTAATTTACGTTTTCACTTCTCAACACATTACATGAATTCTTGCTTGTTTAATTTCCTTTATGTAATAACTTGATCTTCAATATTTTAAAGTTAAAAAGGAAATTGTCATTTGCCTTTGTCACATCGTTCCTCTGTCCATCCATTTTCACACTGCCTTGGGCATGACCCACTACTTTTATTGCAGATATCGTTATTCAAGCAGTGTCCACAAATGGATGAGCAATTCTGTCCATATTTACCATCCACGCATTCTGAAATATTTTCCGAAGTCATTACAACCATTCCGTCATAGAACTGACCCTATAGATGACCGCGGACGTAAAAGTTACCCTGTTTCAATTCAATTATCAATTTAGTCATACACATGTATTTAACAACTACCAAACAACAAATAATTTAAGTTCAAGAACAAATCACAATAAATACTATAGATTATGTTGAAAGTAACGGGTAAGAAATAGTTTGATTATAAATTAAATTCGCTATTTTCAACTCATGACTTTATCTTTACGCTCGATCAACTTAGTTATCTTAATTGATTGATTGTTAAAAACTTCATCTCATTTGCCTTTGTCACATGTCTCCCTGGACCATCCGTTTTCACAATGCCTTGGACACACCCCACTACTTTTATTGCAGATATCACCATCAAGACAATGTCCACAATTGGCTGAGCAATTCTTTCCATATGTACCATCCTCACATTCTGCAACATTTATTTCAAATCGTCACCACCTTTACCTCCTAAATAAAAAGCACAACAGGCTACACTATCTAAATCATAAAAAGTGATAACAGTAAATGTAATACGACTTTAAGAACACTAATTTACGTTTTCACTTTCTCAACACATTACATGAATTCTTGCTTGTTTAATTTCAATTCTGCAAAAACTAGATTTTCAATATTTTAAAGTTAAAAAGGAAATTGTCATTTGCCTTTGTCACATCGTTCCTCTGTCCATCCATTTTCACAATGCCTTGGGCATGTCCCACTACTTTTATTGCAGATATCGTTATTCAAGCAGTGTCCACAAATGGATGAGCAATTCTGTCCATATTTACCATCCACGCATTCTGAAATATTTTCCGAAGTCATTACAACCATTCCGTCATAGAACTGACCCTATAGATGACCGCGGACGTAAAAGTTACCCTGTTTCAATTCAATTATCAATTTAGTCATACACATGTATTTAACAACTACCAAACAACAAATAATTTAAGTTCAAGAACAAATCACAATAAATACTATAGATTATGTTGAAAGTAACGGGTAAGAAATAGTTTGATTATAAATTAAATTCGCTATTTTCAACTCATGACTTTATCTTTACGCTCAATCAACTTAGTTATCTTAATTGATTGATTGTTAAAAACTTCATCTCATTTGCCTTTGTCACATGTCTCCCTGGACCATCCGTTTTCACAATGCCTTGGACACACTCCACTATTTTTATTGCAGATATCACCATCAAGACAATGTCCACAATTGGATGAGCAATTCTTTCCATATGTACCATCCTCACATTCTGCAACATTTATTTCAAATCGTCACCACCTTTACCTCCTAAATAAAAAGCACAACAGGCTACACTATCTAAATCATAAAAAGTGATAACAGTAAATGTAATACGACTTTAAGAACACTAATTTACGTTTTCACTTTCTCAACACATTACATGAATTCTTGCTTGTTTAATTTCAATTCTGCAAAAACTAGATCTTCAATATTTTAAAGTTAAAAAGGAAATTGTCATTTGCCATTGTCACATCGTTCCTCTGTCCATCCATTTTCACACTGCCTTGGGCATGACCCACTACTTTTATTGCAGATATCGTTATTCAAGCAGTGTCCACAAATGGATGAGCAATTCTGTCCATATTTACCATCCACGCATTCTGAAATATTTTCCGAAGTCATTACAACCATTCCGTCATAGAACTGAGCCTAAAGATGACCGCGGACGTAAAAGTTACCCTGTTTCAAGTCAATTATCAATTTAGTCATACACATGTATTTAACAACTACCAAACAACAAATAATTTAAGTTCAAGAACAAATCACAATAAATACTATAGATTATGTTGAATGTAACGGGTAAGAAATAGTTTGATTATAAATTAAATTCGCTATTTTCAACTCATGACTTTATCTTTACGCTCGATCAACTTAGTTATCTTAATTGATTGATTGTTAAAAACTTCATCTCATTTGCCTTTGTCACATGTCTCCCTGGACCATCCGTTTACACAATGCCTTGGACACACCCCACTACTTTTATTGCAGATATCACCATCAAGACAATGTCCACAATTGGATGAGCAATTCTTTCCATATGTACCATCCTCACATTCTGCAACATTTATTTCAAATCGTCACCACCTTTACCTCCTAAATAAAAAGCACAACAGGCTACACTATCTAAATCATAAAAAGTGATAACAGTAAATGTGATACGACTTTAAGAACACTAATTTACGTTTTCACTTTCTCAACACATTACATGAATTCTTGCTTGTTTAATTTCAATTCTGCAAAAACTAGATCTTCAATATTTTAAAGTTAAAAAGGAAATTGTCATTTGCCTTTGTAACATCGTTGCTCTGTCCATCCATTTTCACACTGCCTTGGGCATGACTCACTACTTTTATTGCAGATATCGTTATTCAAGCAGTGTCCACAAATGAATGAGCAATTCTGTCCATATTTACCATCCACGCATTCTGAAATATTTTCCGAAGTCATTACAACCATTCCGTCATAGAACTGACCCTATAGATGACCGCGGACGTAAAAGTTACCCTGTTTCAATTCAATTATCAATTTAGTCATACACATGTATTTAACAACTACCAAACAACAAATAATTTAGTTCAAGAACAAATCACAATAAATACTATAGATTATGTTGAAAATAACGGGTAAGAAATAGTTTGATTATAAATTAAATTCGCTATTTTCAACTCATGACTTTATCTTTACGCTCGATCAACTTAGTTATCTTAATTGATTGACTGTTAAAAACTTCATCTCATTTGCCTTTGTCACATGTCTCCCTGGACCATCCGTTTTCACAATGCCTTGGACACACCCCACTACTTTTATTGCAGATATCACCATCAAGACAATGTCCACAATTGGATGAGCAATTCTTTCCATGTGTACCATCCTCACATTCTGCAACATTTATTTCAAATCGTCACCACCTTTACCTCCTAAATAAAAAGCACAACAGGCTACACTATCTAAATCATAAAAAGTGATAACAGTAAATGTGATACGACTTTAAGAACACTAATTTACGTTTTCACTTTGTCAACACATTACATGAATTCTTGCTTGTTTAATTTCAATTCTGCAGAAACTAGATCTTCAATATTTTAAAGTTAAAAAGGAAATTGTCATTTGCCTTTGTCACATCGTTCCTCTGTCCATCCATTTTCACACTGCCTTGGGCATGTCCCACTACTTTTATTGCAGATATCGTTATTCAAGCAGTGTCCACAAATGGATGAGCAATTCTGTCCATATTTACCATCCACGCATTCTGAAATATTTTCCGAAGTCATTACAACCATTCCGTCATAGAACTGGCCCTATAGATGACCGCGGACGTAAAAGTTACCCTGTTTCAATTCAATTATCAATTTAGTCATACACATGTATTTAACAACTACCAAACAACAAATAATTTAAGTTCAAGAACAAATCACAATAAATACTATAGATTATGTTGAAAGTAACGGGTAAGAAATAGTTTGATTATAAATTAAATTCGCTATTTTCAACTCATGACTTTATCTTTACGCTCGATCAACTTAGTTATCTTAATTGATTGATTGTTAAAAACTTCATCTCATTTGCCTTTGTCACATTTCTCCCTGGACCATCCGTTTTCACAATGCCTTGGACACACCCCACTACTTTTATTGCAGATATCACCATCAAGACAATGTCCACAATTGGATGAGCAATTCTTTCCATATGTACCATCCTCACATTCTGCAACATTTATTTCAAATCGTCACCACCTTTACCTCCTAAATAAAAAGCACAACAGGCTACACTATCTAAATCATAAAAAGTGATAACAGTAAATGTGATACGACTTTAAGAACACTAATTTACGTTTTCACTTCTCAACACATTACATGAATTCTTGCTTGTTTAATTTCCTTTATGTAATAACTTGATCTTCAATATTTTAAAGTTAAAAAGGAAATTGTCATTTGCCTTTGTCACATCGTTCCTCTGTCCATCCATTTTCACACTGCCTTGGGCATGACCCACTACTTTTATTGCAGATATCGTTATTCAAGCAGTGTCCACAAATGGATGAGCAATTCTGTCCATATTTACCATCCACGCATTCTGAAATATTTTCCGAAGTCATTACAACCATTCCGTCATAGAACTGACCCTATAGATGACCGCGGACGTAAAAGTTACCCTGTTTCAATTCAATTATCAATTTAGTCATACACATGTATTTAACAACTACCAAACAACAAATAATTTAAGTTCAAGAACAAATCACAATAAATACTATAGATTATGTTGAAAGTAACGGGTAAGAAATAGTTTGATTATAAATTAAATTCGCTATTTTCAACTCATGACTTTATCTTTACGCTCGATCAACTTAGTTATCTTAATTGATTGATTGTTAAAAACTTCATCTCATTTGCCTTTGGCACATGTCTCCCTGGACCATCCGTTTTCACAATGCCTTGGACACACCCCACTACTTTTATTGCAGATATCACCATCAAGACAATGTCCACAATTGGCTGAGCAATTCTTTCCATATGTACCATCCTCACATTCTGCAACATTTATTTCAAATCGTCACCACCTTTACCTCCTAAATAAAAAGCACAACAGGCTACACTATCTAAATCATAAAAAGTGATAACAGTAAATGTGATACGACTTTAAGAACACTAATTTACGTTTTCACTTCTCAACACATTACATGAATTCTTGCTTGTTTAATTTCCTTTATGTAATAACTTGATCTTCAATATTTTAAAGTTAAAAAGGAAATTGTCATTTGCCTTTGTCACATCGTTCCTCTGTCCATCCATTTTCACACTGCCTTGGGCATGACCCACTACTTTTATTGCAGATATCGTTATTCAAGCAGTGTCCACAAATGGATGAGCAATTCTGTCCATATTTACCATCCACGCATTCTGAAATATTTTCCGAAGTCATTACAACCATTCCGTCATAGAACTGACCCTATAGATGACCGCGGACGTAAAAGTTACCCTGTTTCAATTCAATTATCAATTTAGTCATACACATGTATTTAACAACTACCAAACAACAAATAATTTAAGTTCAAGAACAAATCACAATAAATACTATAGATTATGTTGAAAGTAACGGGTAAGAAATAGTTTGATTATAAATTAAATTCGCTATTTTCAACTCATGACTTTATCTTTACGCTCAATCAACTTAGTTATCTTAATTGATTGATTGTTAAAAACTTCATCTCATTTGCCTTTGTCACATGTCTCCCTGGACCATCCGTTTTCACAATGCCTTGGACACACCCCACTATTTTTATTGCAGATATCACCATCAAGACAATGTCCACAATTGGATGAGCAATTCTTTCCATATGTACCATCCTCACATTCTGCAACATTTATTTCAAATCGTCACCACCTTTACCTCCTAAATAAAAAGCACAACAGGCTACACTATCTAAATCATAAAAAGTGATAACAGTAAATGTAATACGACTTTAAGAACACTAATTTACGTTTTCACTTTCTCAACACATTACATGAATTCTTGCTTGTTTAATTTCAATTCTGCAAAAACTAGATCTTCAATATTTTAAAGTTAAAAAGAAAATTGTCATTTGCCATTGTCACATCGTTCCTCTGTCCATCCATTTTCACACTGCCTTGGACATGTCCCACTACTTTTATTGCAGATATCGTTATTCAAGCAGTGTCCACAAATGGATGAGCAATTCTGTCCATATTTACCATCCACGCATTCTGAAATATTTTCCGAAGTCATTACAACCATTCCGTCATAGAACTGACCCTATAGATGACCGCGGACGTAAAAGTTACCCTGTTTCAATTCAATTATCAATTTAGTCATACACATGTATTTAACAACTACCAAACAACAAATAATTTAAGTTCAAGAACAAATCACAATAAATACTATAGATTATGTTGAAAGTAACGGGTAAGAAATAGTTTGATTGTAAATTAAATTCGCTATTTTCAACTCATGACTTTATCTTTACGCTCGATCAACTTAGTTATCTTAATTGATTGATTGTTAAAAACTTCATCTCATTTGCCTTTGTCACATGTCTCCCTGGACCATCCGTTTTCACAATGCCTTGGACACACCCCACTACTTTTATTGCAGATATCACCATCAAGACAATGTCCACAATTGGCTGAGCAATTCTTTCCATATGTACCATCCTCACATTCTGCAACATTTATTTCAAATCGTCACCACCTTTACCTCCTAAATAAAAAGCACAACAGGCTACACTATCTAAATCATAAAAAGTGATAACAGTAAATGTAATACGACTTTAAGAACACTAATTTACGTTTTCACTTTCTCAACACATTACATGAATTCTTGCTTGTTTAATTTCAATTCTGCAAAAACTAGATCTTCAATATTTTAAAGTTAAAAAGGAAATTGTCATTTGCCTTTGTCACATCGTTCCTCTGTCCATCCATTTTCACAATGCCTTGGGCATGTCCCACTACTTTTATTGCAGATATCGTTATTCAAGCAGTGTCCACAAATGGATGAGCAATTCTGTCCATATTTACCATCCACGCATTCTGAAATATTTTCCGAAGTCATTACAACCATTCCGTCATAGAACTGACCCTATAGATGACCGCGGACGTAAAAGTTACCCTGTTTCAATTCAATTATCAATTTAGTCATACACATGTATTTAACAACTACCAAACAACAAATAATTTAAGTTCAAGAACAAATCACAATAAATACTATAGATTATGTTGAAAGTAACGGGTAAGAAATAGTTTGATTATAAATTAAATTCGCTATTTTCAACTCATGACTTTATCTTTACGCTCGATCAACTTAGTTATCTTAATTGATTGA
Source organism: Gibbula magus (assembly GCA_936450465.1). NCBI lineage: Eukaryota > Metazoa > Mollusca > Gastropoda > Trochida > Trochidae > Gibbula > Gibbula magus. The sequence continues at coordinate 43,893,380 of OW388290.1, read as the reverse complement.
TTGTTAAAAACTTCATCTCATTTGCCTTTGTCACATGTCTCCCCGGACCATCCGTTTTCACAATGCCTTGGACACACCCCACTACTTTTATTGCAGATATCACCATCAAGACAATGTCCACAATTGGCTGAGCAATTCTTTCCATATGTACCATCCTCACATTCTGCAACATTTATTTCAAATCGTCACCACCTTTACCTCCTAAATAAAAAGCACAACAGGCTACACTATCTAAATCATAAAAAGTGATAACAGTAAATGTGATACGACTTTAAGAACACTAATTTACGTTTTCACTTCTCAACACATTACATGAATTCTTGCTTGTTTAATTTCCTTTATGTAATAACTTGATCTTCAATATTTTAAAGTTAAAAAGGAAATTGTCATTTGCCTTTGTCACATCGTTGCTCTGTCCATCCATTTTCACACTGCCTTGGGCATGACCCACTACTTTTATTGCAGATATCGTTATTCAAGCAGTGTCCACAAATGGATGAGCAAGTCTGTCCATATTTACCATCCACGCATTCTGAAATATTTTCCGAAGTCATTACAACCATTCCGTCATAGAACTGACCCTATAGATGACCGCGGACGTAAAAGTTACCCTGTTTCAATTCAATTATCAATTTAGTCATACACATGTATTTAACAACTACCAAACAACAAATAATTTAAGTTCAAGAACAAATCACAATAAATACTATAGATTATGTTGAAAGTAACGGGTAAGAAATAGTTTGATTATAAATTAAATTCGCTATTTTCAACTCATGACTTTATCTTTACGCTCGATCAACTTAGTTATCTTAATTGATTGATTGTTAAAAACTTCATCTCATTTGCCTTTGTCACATGTCTCCCTGGACCATCCGTTTTCACAATGCCTTGGACACACCCCACTACTTTTATTGCAGATATCACCATCAAGACAATGTCCACAATTGGATGAGCAATTCTTTCCATATGTACCATCCTCACATTCTGCAACATTTATTTCAAATCGTCACCACCTTTACCTCCTAAATAAAAAGCACAACAGGCTACACTATCTAAATCATAAAAAGTGATAACAGTAAATGTGATACGACTTTAAGAACACTAATTTACGTTTTCACTTCTCAACACATTACATGAATTCTTGCTTGTTTAATTTCCTTTATGTAATAACTTGATCTTCAATATTTTAAAGTTAAAAAGGAAATTGTCATTTGCCTTTGTCACATCGTTGCTCTGTCCATCCATTTTCACACTGCCTTGGGCATGACCCACTACTTTTATTGCAGATATCGTTATTCAAGCAGTGTCCACAAATGGATGAGCAAGTCTGTCCATATTTACCATCCACGCATTCTGAAATATTTTCCGAAGTCATTACAACCATTCCGTCATAGAACTGACCCTATAGATGACCGCGGACGTAAAAGTTACCCTGTTTCAATTCAATTATCAATTTAGTCATACACATGTATTTAACAACTACCAAACAACAAATAATTTAAGTTCAAGAACAAATCACAATAAATACTATAGATTATGTTGAAAGTAACGGGTAAGAAATAGTTTGATTATAAATTAAATTCGCTATTTTCAACTCATGACTTTATCTTTACGCTCGATCAACTTAGTTATCTTAATTGATTGATTGTTAAAAACTTCATCTCATTTGCCTGTGTCACATGTCTCCCTGGACCATCCGTTTTCACAATGCCTTGGACACACCCCACTACTTTTATTGCAGATATCACTATCAAGACAATGTCCACAATTGGCTGAGCAATTCTTTCCATATGTACCATCCTCACATTCTGCAACATTTATTTCAAATCGTCACCACCTTTACCTCCTAAATAAAAAGCACAACAGGCTACACTATCTAAATCATAAAAAGTGATAACAGTAAATGTGATACGACTTTAAGAACACTAATTTACGTTTTCACTTCTCAACACATTACATGAATTCTTGCTTGTTTAATTTCCTTTATGTAATAACTTGATCTTCAATATTTTAAAGTTAAAAAGGAAATTGTCATTTGCCTTTGTCACATCGTTCCTCTGTCCATCCATTTTCACACTGCCTTGGGCATGACCCACTACTTTTATTGCAGATATCGTTATTCAAGCAGTGTCCACAAATGGATGAGCAATTCTGTCCATATTTACCATCCACGCATTCTGAAATATTTTCCGAAGTCATTACAACCATTCCGTCATAGAACTGACCCTATAGATGACCGCGGACGTAAAAGTTACCCTGTTTCAATTCAATTATCAATTTAGTCATACACATGTATTTAACAACTACCAAACAACAAATAATTTAAGTTCAAGAACAAATCACAATAAATACTATAGATTATGTTGAAAGTAACGGGTAAGAAATAGTTTGATTATAAATTAAATTCGCTATTTTCAACTCATGACTTTATCTTTACGCTCGATCAACTTAGTTATCTTAATTGATTGATTGTTAAAAACTTCATCTCATTTGCCTTTGTCACATGTCTCCCTGGACCATCCGTTTTCACAATGCCTTGGACACACCCCACTACTTTTATTGCAGATATCACCATCAAGACAATGTCCACAATTGGCTGAGCAATTCTTTCCATATGTACCATCCTCACATTCTGCAACATTTATTTCAAATCGTCACCACCTTTACCTCCTAAATAAAAAGCACAACAGGCTACACTATCTAAATCATAAAAAGTGATAACAGTAAATGTGATACGACTTTAAGAACACTAATTTACGTTTTCACTTTCTCAACACATTACATGAATTCTTGCTTGTTTAATTTCAATTATGTAATAACTTGATCTTCAATATTTTAAAGTGAAAAAGGAAATTGTCATTTGCCTTTGTCACATCGTTGCTCTGTCCATCCATTTTCACACTGCCTTGGGCATGACCCACTACTTTTATTGCAGATATCGTTATTCAAGCAGTGTCCACAAATGGATGAGCAATTCTGTCCATATTTACCATCCACGCATTCTGAAATATTTTCCGAAGTCATTACAACCATTCCGTCATAGAACTGACCCTATAGATGACCGCGGACGTAAAAGTTACCCTGTTTCAATTCAATTATCAATTTAGTCATACACATGTATTTAACAACTACCAAACAACAAATAATTTAAGTTCAAGAACAAATCACAATAAATACTATAGATTATGTTGAAAGTAACGGGTAAGAAATAGTTTGATTATAAATTAAATTCGCTATTTTCAACTCATGACTTTATCTTTACGCTCGATCAACTTAGTTATCTTAACTGATTGATTGTTAAAAACTTCATCTCATTTGCCTTTGTCACATGTCTCCCTGGACCATCCGTTTTCACAATGCCTTGGACACACCCCACTACTTTTATTGCAGATATCACCATCAAGACAATGTCCACAATTGGCTGAGCAATTCTTTCCATATGTACCATCCTCACATTCTGCAACATTTATTTCAAATCGTCACCACCTTTACCTCCTAAATAAAAAGCACAACAGGCTACACTATCTAAATCATAAAAAGTGATAACAGTAAATGTGATACGACTTTAAGAACACTAATTTACGTTTTCACTTCTCAACACATTACATGAATTCTTGCTTGTTTAATTTCCTTTATGTAATAACTTGATCTTCAATATTTTAAAGTTAAAAAGGAAATTGTCATTTGCCTTTGTCACATCGTTCCTCTGTCCATCCATTTTCACACTGCCTTGGGCATGACCCACTACTTTTATTGCAGATATCGTTATTCAAGCAGTGTCCACAAATGGATGAGCAATTCTGTCCATATTTACCATCCACGCATTCTGAAATATTTTCCGAAGTCATTACAACCATTCCGTCATAGAACTGACCCTATAGATGACCGCGGACGTAAAAGTTACCCTGTTTCAATTCAATTATCAATTTAGTCATACACATGTATTTAACAACTACCAAACAACAAATAATTTAAGTTCAAGAACAAATCACAATAAATACTATAGATTATGTTGAAAGTAACGGGTAAGAAATAGTTTGATTATAAATTAAATTCGCTATTTTCAACTCATGACTTTATCTTTACGCTCGATCAACTTAGTTATCTTAATTGATTGATTGTTAAAAACTTCATTTCATTTGCCTTTGTCACATGTCTCCCTGGACCATCCGTTTTCACAATGCCTTGGACACACCCCACTACTTTTATTGCAGATATCACCATCAAGACAATGTCCACAATTGGATGAGCAATTCTTTCCATATGTACCATCCTCACATTCTGCAACATTTATTTCAAATCGTCACCACCTTTACCTCCTAAATAAAAAGCACAACAGGCTACACTATCTAAATCATAAAAAGTGATAACAGTAAATGTGATACGACTTTAAGAACACTAATTTACGTTTTCACTTCTCAACACATTACATGAATTCTTGCTTGTTTAATTTCCTTTATGTAATAACTTGATCTTCAATATTTTAAAGTTAAAAAGGAAATTGTCATTTGCCTTTGTCACATCGTTGCTCTGTCCATCCATTTTCACACTGCCTTGGGCATGACCCACTACTTTTATTGCAGATATCGTTATTCAAGCAGTGTCCACAAATGGATGAGCAAGTCTGTCCATATTTACCATCCACGCATTCTGAAATATTTTCCGAAGTCATTACAACCATTCCGTCATAGAACTGACCCTATAGATGACCGCGGACGTAAAAGTTACCCTGTTTCAATTCAATTATCAATTTAGTCATACACATGTATTTAACAACTACCAAACAACAAATAATTTAAGTTCAAGAACAAATCACAATAAATACTATAGATTATGTTGAAAGTAACGGGTAAGAAATAGTTTGATTATAAATTAAATTCGCTACTTTCAACTCATGACTTTATCTTTACGCTCGATCAACTTAGTTATCTTAATTGATTGATTGTTAAAAACTTCATCTCATTTGCCTGTGTCACATGTCTCCCTGGACCATCCGTTTTCACAATGCCTTGGACACACCCCACTACTTTTATTGCAGATATCACTATCAAGACAATGTCCACAATTGGCTGAGCAATTCTTTCCATATGTACCATCCTCACATTCTGCAACATTTATTTCAAATCGTCACCACCTTTACCTCCTAAATAAAAAGCACAACAGGCTACACTATCTAAATCATAAAAAGTGATAACAGTAAATGTGATACGACTTTAAGAACACTAATTTACGTTTTCACTTCTCAACACATTACATGAATTCTTGCTTGTTTAATTTCCTTTATGTAATAACTTGATCTTCAATATTTTAAAGTTAAAAAGGAAATTGTCATTTGCCTTTGTCACATCGTTCCTCTGTCCATCCATTTTCACACTGCCTTGGGCATGACCCACTACTTTTATTGCAGATATCGTTATTCAAGCAGTGTCCACAAATGGATGAGCAATTCTGTCCATATTTACCATCCACGCATTCTGAAATATTTTCCGAAGTCATTACAACCATTCCGTCATAGAACTGACCCTATAGATGACCGCGGACGTAAAAGTTACCCTGTTTCAATTCAATTATCAATTTAGTCATACACATGTATTTAACAACTACCAAACAACAAATAATTTAAGTTCAAGAACAAATCACAATAAATACTATAGATTATGTTGAAAGTAACGGGTAAGAAATAGTTTGATTATAAATTAAATTCGCTATTTTCAACTCATGACTTTATCTTTACGCTCGATCAACTTAGTTATCTTAATTGATTGATTGTTAAAAACTTCATCTCATTTGCCTTTGTCACATGTCTCCCTGGACCATCCGTTTTCACAATGCCTTGGACACACCCCACTACTTTTATTGCAGATATCACCATCAAGACAATGTCCACAATTGGCTGAGCAATTCTTTCCATATGTACCATCCTCACATTCTGCAACATTTATTTCAAATCGTCACCACCTTTACCTCCTAAATAAAAAGCACAACAGGCTACACTATCTAAATCATAAAAAGTGATAACAGTAAATGTGATACGACTTTAAGAACACTAATTTACGTTTTCACTTTCTCAACACATTACATGAATTCTTGCTTGTTTAATTTCAATTATGTAATAACTTGATCTTCAATATTTTAAAGTGAAAAAGGAAATTGTCATTTGCCTTTGTCACATCGTTGCTCTGTCCATCCATTTTCACACTGCCTTGGGCATGACCCACTACTTTTATTGCAGATATCGTTATTCAAGCAGTGTCCACAAATGGATGAGCAATTCTGTCCATATTTACCATCCACGCATTCTGAAATATTTTCCGAAGTCATTACAACCATTCCGTCATAGAACTGACCCTATAGATGACCGCGGACGTAAAAGTTACCCTGTTTCAATTCAATTATCAATTTAGTCATACACATGTATTTAACAACTACCAAACAACAAATAATTTAAGTTCAAGAACAAATCACAATAAATACTATAGATTATGTTGAAAGTAACGGGTAAGAAATAGTTTGATTATAAATTAAATTCGCTATTTTCAACTCATGACTTTATCTTTACGCTCGATCAACTTAGTTATCTTAACTGATTGATTGTTAAAAACTTCATCTCATTTGCCTTTGTCACATGTCTCCCTGGACCATCCGTTTTCACAATGCCTTGGACACACCCCACTACTTTTATTGCAGATATCACCATCAAGACAATGTCCACAATTGGCTGAGCAATTCTTTCCATATGTACCATCCTCACATTCTGCAACATTTATTTCAAATCGTCACCACCTTTACCTCCTAAATAAAAAGCACAACAGGCTACACTATCTAAATCATAAAAAGTGATAACAGTAAATGTGATACGACTTTAAGAACACTAATTTACGTTTTCACTTCTCAACACATTACATGAATTCTTGCTTGTTTAATTTCCTTTATGTAATAACTTGATCTTCAATATTTTAAAGTTAAAAAGGAAATTGTCATTTGCCTTTGTCACATCGTTCCTCTGTCCATCCATTTTCACACTGCCTTGGGCATGACCCACTACTTTTATTGCAGATATCGTTATTCAAGCAGTGTCCACAAATGGATGAGCAATTCTGTCCATATTTACCATCCACGCATTCTGAAATATTTTCCGAAGTCATTACAACCATTCCGTCATAGAACTGACCCTATAGATGACCGCGGACGTAAAAGTTACCCTGTTTCAATTCAATTATCAATTTAGTCATACACATGTATTTAACAACTACCAAACAACAAATAATTTAAGTTCAAGAACAAATCACAATAAATACTATAGATTATGTTGAAAGTAACGGGTAAGAAATAGTTTGATTATAAATTAAATTCGCTATTTTCAACTCATGACTTTATCTTTACGCTCGATCAACTTAGTTATCTTAATTGATTGATTGTTAAAAACTTCATCTCATTTGCCTTTGTCACATGTCTCCCTGGACCATCCGTTTTCACAATGCCTTGGACACACCCCACTACTTTTATTGCAGATATCACCATCAAGACAATGTCCACAATTGGATGAGCAATTCTTTCCATATGTACCATCCTCACATTCTGCAACATTTATTTCAAATCGTCACCACCTTTACCTCCTAAATAAAAAGCACAACAGGCTACACTATCTAAATCATAAAAAGTGATAACAGTAAATGTGATACGACTTTAAGAACACTAATTTACGTTTTCACTTCTCAACACATTACATGAATTCTTGCTTGTTTAATTTCCTTTATGTAATAACTTGATCTTCAATATTTTAAAGTTAAAAAGGAAATTGTCATTTGCCTTTGTCACATCGTTGCTCTGTCCATCCATTTTCACACTGCCTTGGGCATGACCCACTACTTTTATTGCAGATATCGTTATTCAAGCAGTGTCCACAAATGGATGAGCAATTCTGTCCATATTTACCATCCACGCATTCTGAAATATTTTCCGAAGTCATTACAACCATTCCGTCATAGAACTGACCCTATAGATGACCGCGGACGTAAAAGTTACCCTGTTTCAATTCAATTATCAATTTAGTCATACACATGTATTTAACAACTACCAAACAACAAATAATTTAAGTTCAAGAACAAATCACAATAAATACTATAGATTATGTTGAAAGTAACGGGTAAGAAATAGTTTGATTATAAATTAAATTCGCTATTTTCAACTCATGACTTTATCTTTACGCTCGATCAACTTAGTTATCTTAATTGATTGATTGTTAAAAACTTCATCTCATTTGCCTTTGTCACATGTATCCCTGGACCATCCGTTTTCACAATGCCTTGGACACACCCCACTACTTTTATTGCAGATATCACCATCAAGACAATGTCCACAATTGGATGAGCAATTCTTTCCATATGTACCATCCTCACATTCTGCAACATTTATTTCAAATCGTCACCACCTTTACCTCCTAAATAAAAAGCACAACAGGCTACACTATCTAAATCATAAAAAGTGATAACAGTAAATGTAATACGACTTTAAGAACACTAATTTACGTTTTCACTTTGTCAACACATTACATGAATTCTTGCTTGTTTAATTTCAATTCTGCAAAAACTAGATCTTCAATATTTTAAAGTTAAAAAGGAAATTGTCATTTGCCTTTGTCACATCGTTCCTCTGTCCATCCATTTTCACACTGCCTTGGGCATGTCCCACTACTTTTATTGCAGATATCGTTATTCAAGCAGTGTCCACAAATGGATGAGCAATTCTGTCCATATTTACCATCCACGCATTCTGAAATATTTTCCGAAGTCATTACAACCATTCCGTCATAGAACTGACCCTATAGATGACCGCGGACGTAAAAGTTACCCTGTTTCAATTCAATTATCAATTTAGTCATACACATGTATTTAACAACTACCAAACAACAAATAATTTAAGTTCAAGAACAAATCACAATAAATACTATAGATTATGTTGAAAGTAACGGGTAAGAAATAGTTTGATTATAAATTAAATTCGCTATTTTCAACTCATGACTTTATCTTTACGCTCGATCAACTTAGTTATCTTAATTGATTGATTGTTAAAAACTTCATCTCATTTGCCTTTGTCACATGTCTGCCTGGACCATCCGTTTTCACAATGCCTTGGACACACCCCACTACTTTTATTGCAGATATCACCATCAAGACAATGTCCACAATTGGCTGAGCAATTCTTTCCATATGTACCATCCTCACATTCTGCAACATTTATTTCAAATCGTCACCACCTTTACCTCCTAAATAAAAAGCACAACAGGCTACACTATCTAAATCATAAAAAGTGATAACAGTAAATGTGATACGACTTTAAGAACACTAATTTACGTTTTCACTTCTCAACACATTACATGAATTCTTGCTTGTTTAATTTCCTTTATGTAATAACTTGATCTTCAATATTTTAAAGTTAAAAAGGAAATTGTCATTTGCCTTTGTCACATCGTTGCTCTGTCCATCCATTTTCACACTGCCTTGGGCATGATCCACTACTTTTATTGCAGATATCGTTATTCAAGCAGTGTCCACAAATGGATGAGCAATTCTGTCCATATTTACCATCCACGCATTCTGAAATATTTTCCGAAGTCATTACAACCATTCCGTCATAGAACTGACCCTATAGATGACCGCGGACGTAAAAGTTACCCTGTTTCAATTCAATTATCAATTTAGTCATACACATGTATTTAACAACTACCAAGTAACAAATAATTTAAGTTCAAGAACAAATCACAATAAATACTATAGATTATGTTGAAAGTAACGGGTAAGAAATAGTTTGATTATAAATTAAATTCGCTATTTTCAACTCATGACTTTATCTTTACGCTCGATCAACTTAGTTATCTTAATTGATTGATTGTTAAAAACTTCATCTCATTTGCCTTTGTCACATGTCTCCCTGGACCATCCGTTTTCACAATGCCTTGGACACACCCCACTACTTTTATTGCAGATATCACCATCAAGACAATGTCCACAATTGGATGAGCAATTCTTTCCATATGTACCATCCTCACATTCTGCAACATTTATTTCAAATCGTCACCACCTTTACCTCCTAAATAAAAAGCACAACAGGCTACACTATCTAAATCATAAAAAGTGATAACAGTAAATGTGATACGACTTTAAGAACACTAATTTACGTTTTCACTTTCTCAACACATTACATGAATTCTTGCTTGTTAAATTTCAATTATGTAATAACTTGATCTTCAATATTTTAAAGGTAAAAGGGAAATTGTCATGTGCCTTTGTCACATCGTTCCTCTGTCCATCCATTTTCACACTGCCTTGGGCATGTCCCACTACTTTTATTGCAGATATCGTTATTCAAGCAGTGTCCACAAATGGATGAGCAATTCTGTCCATATTTACCATCCACGCATTCTGAAATATTTTCCGAAGTCATTACAACCATTCCGTCATAGAACTGACCCTATAGATGACCGCGGACGTAAAAGTTACCCTGTTTCAATTCAATTATCAATTTAGTCATACACATGTATTTAACAACTACCAAACAACAAATAATTTAAGTTCAAGAACAAATCACAATAAATACTATAGATTATGTTGAAAGTAACGGGTAAGAAATAGTTTGATTATAAATTAAATTCGCTATTTTCAACTCATGACTTTATCTTTACGCTCGATCAACTTAGTTATCTTAATTGATTGATTGTTAAAAACTTCATCTCATTTGCCTTTGTCACATGTCTGCCTGGACCATCCGTTTTCACAATGCCTTGGACACACCCCACTACTTTTATTGCAGATATCACCATCAAGACAATGTCCACAATTGGCTGAGCAATTCTTTCCATATGTACCATCCTCACATTCTGCAACATTTATTTCAAATCGTCACCACCTTTACCTCCTAAATAAAAAGCACAACAGGCTACACTATCTAAATCATAAAAAGTGATAACAGTAAATGTGATACGACTTTAAGAACACTAATTTACGTTTTCACTTCTCAACACATTACATGAATTCTTGCTTGTTTAATTTCCTTTATGTAATAACTTGATCTTCAATATTTTAAAGTTAAAAAGGAAAGTGTCATTTGCCTTTGTCACATCGTTGCTCTGTCCATCCATTTTCACACTGCCTTGGGCATGACCCACTACTTTTATTGCAGATATCGTTATTCAAGCAGTGTCCACAAATGGATGAGCAATTCTGTCCATATTTACCATCCACGCATTCTGAAATATTTTCCGAAGTCATTACAACCATTCCGTCATAGAACTGACCCTATAGATGACCGCGGACGTAAAAGTTACCCTGTTTCAATTCAATTATCAATTTAGTCATACACATGTATTTAACAACTACCAAACAACAAATAATTTAAGTTCAAGAACAAATCACAATAAATACTATAGATTATGTTGAAAGTAACGGGTAAGAAATAGTTTGATTATAAATTAAATTCGCTATTTTCAACTCATGACTTTATCTTTACGCTCGATCAACTTAGTTATCTTAATTGATTGATTGTTAAAAACTTCATCTCATTTGCCTTTGTCACATGTCTGCCTGGACCATCCGTTTTCACAATGCCTTGGACACACCCCACTACTTTTATTGCAGATATCACCATCAAGACAATGTCCACAATTGGCTGAGCAATTCTTTCCATATGTACCATCCTCACATTCTGCAACATTTATTTCAAATCGTCACCACCTTTACCTCCTAAATAAAAAGCACAACAGGCTACACTATCTAAATCATAAAAAGTGATAACAGTAAATGTGATACGACTTTAAGAACACTAATTTACGTTTTCACTTCTCAACACATTACATGAATTCTTGCTTGTTTAATTTCCTTTATGTAATAACTTGATCTTCAATATTTTAAAGTTAAAAAGGAAATTGTCATTTGCCTTTGTCACATCGTTGCTCTGTCCATCCATTTTCACACTGCCTTGGGCATGACCCACTACTTTTATTGCAGATATCGTTATTCAAGCAGTGTCCACAAATGGATGAGCAATTCTGTCCATATTTACCATCCACGCATTCTGAAATATTTTCCGAAGTCATTACAACCATTCCGTCATAGAACTGACCCTATAGATGACCGCGGACGTAAAAGTTACCCTGTTTCAATTCAATTATCAATTTAGTCATACACATGTATTTAACAACTACCAAACAACAAATAATTTAAGTTCAAGAACAAATCACAATAAATACTATAGATTATGTTGAAAGTAACGGGTAAGAAATAGTTTGATTATAAATTAAATTCGCTATTTTCAACTCATGACTTTATCTTTACGCTCGATCAACTTAGTTATCTTAATTGATTGATTGTTAAAAACTTCATCTCATTTGCCTTTGTCACATGTCTCCCTGGACCATCCGTTTTCACAATGCCTTGGACACACCCCACTACTTTTATTGCAGATATCACCATCAAGACAATGTCCACAATTGGATGAGCAATTCTTTCCATATGTACCATCCTCACATTCTGCAACATTTATTTCAAATCGTCACCACCTTTACCTCCTAAATAAAAAGCACAACAGGCTACACTATCTAAATCATAAAAAGTGATAACAGTAAATGTAAAACGACTTTAAGAACACTAATTTATGTTTTCACTTTCTCAACACATTACATGAATTCTTGCATGTTTGATTATAAATTAAATTCGCTATTTTCAACTCATGACTTTATCTTTACGCTCGATCAACTTAGTTATCTTAATTGATTGGTTGTTAAAAACTTCATCTCATTTGCCTTTGTCACATGTCTGCCTGGACCATCCGTTTTCACAATGCCTTGGACACACCCCACTACTTTTATTGCAGATATCACCATCAAGACAATGTCCACAATTGGCTGAGCAATTCTTTCCATATGTACCATCCTCACATTCTGCAACATTTATTTCAAATCGTCACCACCTTTACCTCCTAAATAAAAAGCACAACAGGCTACACTATCTAAATCATAAAAAGTGATAACAGTAAATGTGATACGACTTTAAGAACACTAATTTACGTTTTCACTTCTCAACACATTACATGAATTCTTACTTGTTTAATTTCCTTTATGTAATAACTTGATCTTCAATATTTTAAAGTTAAAAAGGAAAGTGTCATTTGCCTTTGTCACATCGTTGCTCTGTCCATCCATTTTCACACTGCCTTGGGCATGACCCACTACTTTTATTGCAGATATCGTTATTCAAGCAGTGTCCACAAATGGATGAGCAATTCTGTCCATATTTACCATCCACGCATTCTGAAATATTTTCCGAAGTCATTACAACCATTCCGTCATAGAACTGACCCTATAGATGACCGCGGACGTAAAAGTTACCCTGTTTCAATTCAATTATCAATTTAGTCATACACATGTATTTAACAACTACCAAACAACAAATAATTTAAGTTCAAGAACAAATCACAATAAATACTATAGATTATGTTGAAAGTAACGGGTAAGAAATAGTTTGATTATAAATTAAATTCGCTATTTTCAACTCATGACTTTATCTTTACGCTCGATCAACTTAGTTATCTTAATTGATTGATTGTTAAAAACTTCATCTCATTTGCCTTTGTCACATGTCTGCCTGGACCATCCGTTTTCACAATGCCTTGGACACACCCCACTACTTTTATTGCAGATATCACCATCAAGACAATGTCCACAATTGGCTGAGCAATTCTTTCCATATGTACCATCCTCACATTCTGCAACATTTATTTCAAATCGTCACCACCTTTACCTCCTAAATAAAAAGCACAACAGGCTACACTATCTAAATCATAAAAAGTGATAACAGTAAATGTGATACGACTTTAAGAACACTAATTTACGTTTTCACTTCTCAACACATTACATGAATTCTTGCTTGTTTAATTTCCTTTATGTAATAACTTGATCTTCAATATTTTAAAGTTAAAAAGGAAATTGTCATTTGCCTTTGTCACATCGTTGCTCTGTCCATCCATTTTCACACTGCCTTGGGCATGACCCACTACTTTTATTGCAGATATCGTTATTCAAGCAGTGTCCACAAATGGATGAGCAATTCTGTCCATATTTACCATCCACGCATTCTGAAATATTTTCCGAAGTCATTACAACCATTCCGTCATAGAACTGACCCTATAGATGACCGCGGACGTAAAAGTTACCCTGTTTCAATTCAATTATCAATTTAGTCATACACATGTATTTAACAACTGCCAAACAACAAATAATTTAAGTTCAAGAACAAATCACAATAAATACTATAGATTATGTTGAAAGTAACGGGTAAGAAATAGTTTGATTATAAATTAAATTCGCTATTTTCAACTCATGACTTTATCTTTACGCTCGATCAACTTAGTTATCTTAATTGATTGATTGTTAAAAACTTCATCTCATTTGCCTTTGTCACATGTCTCCCTGGACCATCCGTTTTCACAATGCCTTGGACACACCCCACTACTTTTATTGCAGATATCACCATCAAGACAATGTCCACAATTGGATGAGCAATTCTTTCCATATGTACCATCCTCACATTCTGCAACATTTATTTCAAATCGTCACCACCTTTACCTCCTAAATAAAAAGCACAACAGGCTACACTATCTAAATCATAAAAAGTGATAACAGTAAATGTAAAACGACTTTAAGAACACTAATTTATGTTTTCACTTTCTCAACACATTACATGAATTCTTGCATGTTTGATTATAAATTAAATTCGCTATTTTCAACTCATGACTTTATCTTTACGCTCGATCAACTTAGTTATCTTAATTGATTGGTTGTTAAAAACTTCATCTCATTTGCCTTTGTCACATGTCTGCCTGGACCATCCGTTTTCACAATGCCTTGGACACACCCCACTACTTTTATTGCAGATATCACCATCAAGACAATGTCCACAATTGGCTGAGCAATTCTTTCCATATGTACCATCCTCACATTCTGCAACATTTATTTCAAATCGTCACCACCTTTACCTCCTAAATAAAAAGCACAACAGGCTACACTATCTAAATCATAAAAAGTGATAACAGTAAATGTGATACGACTTTAAGAACACTAATTTACGTTTTCACTTCTCAACACATTACATGAATTCTTGCTTGTTTAATTTCCTTTATGTAATAACTTGATCTTCAATATTTTAAAGTTAAAAAGGAAATTGTCATTTGCCTTTGTCACATCGTTGCTCTGTCCATCCATTTTCACACTGCCTTGGGCATGACCCACTACTTTTATTGCAGATATCGTTATTCAAGCAGTGTCCACAAATGGATGAGCAATTCTGTCCATATTTACCATCCACGCATTCTGAAATATTTTCCGAAGTCATTACAACCATTCCGTCATAGAACTGACCCTATAGATGACCGCGGACGTAAAAGTTACCCTGTTTCAATTCAATTATCAATTTAGTCATACACATGTATTTAACAACTACCAAACAACAAATAATTTAAGTTCAAGAACAAATCACAATAAATACTATAGATTATGTTGAAAGTAACGGGTAAGAAATAGTTTGATTATAAATTAAATTCGCTATTTTCAACTCATGACTTTATCTTTACGCTCGATCAACTTAGTTATCTTAATTGATTGATTGTTAAAAACTTCATCTCATTTGCCTTTGTCACATGTCTCCCTGGACCATCCGTTTTCACAATGCCTTGGACACACCCCACTACTTTTATTGCAGATATCACCATCAAGACAATGTCCACAATTGGATGAGCAATTCTTTCCATATGTACCATCCTCACATTCTGCAACATTTATTTCAAATCGTCACCACCTTTACCTCCTAAATAAAAAGCACAACAGGCTACACTATCTAAATCATAAAAAGTGATAACAGTAAATGTAAAACGACTTTAAGAACACTAATTTATGTTTTCACTTTCTCAACACATTACATGAATTCTTGCATGTTTGATTATCAATTAAATTCGCTATTTTCAACTCATGACTTTATCTTTACGCTCGATCAACTTAGTTATCTTAATTGATTGATTGTTAAAAACTTCATCTCATTTGCCTTTGTCACATGTCTGCCTGGACCATCCGTTTTCACAATGCCTTGGACACACCCCACTACTTTTATTGCAGATATCACCATCAAGACAATGTCCACAATTGGCTGAGCAATTCTTTCCATATGTACCATCCTCACATTCTGCAACATTTATTTCAAATCGTCACCACCTTTACCTCCTAAATAAAAAGCACAACAGGCTACACTATCTAAATCATAAAAAGTGATAACAGTAAATGTGATACGACTTTAAGAACACTAATTTATGTTTTCACTTTCTCAACACATTACATGAATTCTTGCATGTTTGATTATAAATTAAATTCGCTATTTTCAACTCATGACTTTATCTTTACGCTCGATCAACTTAGTTATCTTAATTGATTGGTTGTTAAAAACTTCATCTCATTTGCCTTTGTCACATGTCTGCCTGGACCATCCGTTTTCACAATGCCTTGGACACACCCCACTACTTTTATTGCAGATATCACCATCAAGACAATGTCCACAATTGGCTGAGCAATTCTTTCCATATGTACCATCCTCACATTCTGCTACATTTATTTCAAATCGTCACCACCTTTACCTCCTAAATAAAAAGCACAACAGGCTACACTATCTAAATCATAAAAAGTGATAACAGTAAATGTGATACGACTTTAAGAACACTAATTTACGTTTTCACTTCTCAACACATTACATGAATTCTTGCTTGTTTAATTTCCTTTATGTAATAACTTGATCTTCAATATTTTAAAGTTAAAAAGGAAATTGTCATTTGCCTTTGTCACATCGTTGCTCTGTCCATCCATTTTCACACTGCCTTGGGCATGACCCACTACTTTTATTGCAGATATCGTTATTCAAGCAGTGTCCACAAATGGATGAGCAATTCTGTCCATATTTACCATCCACGCATTCTGAAATATTTTCCGAAGTCATTACAACCATTCCGTCATAGAACTGACCCTATAGATGACCGCGGACGTAAAAGTTACCCTGTTTCAATTCAATTATCAATTTAGTCATACACATGTATTTAACAACTACCAAACAACAAATAATTTAAGTTCAAGAACAAATCACAATAAATACTATAGATTATGTTGAAAGTAACGGGTAAGAAATAGTTTGATTATAAATTAAATTCGCTATTTTCAACTCATGACTTTATCTTTACGCTCGATCAACTTAGTTATCTTAATTGATTGATTGTTAAAAACTTCATCTCATTTGCCTTTGTCACATGTCTCCCTGGACCATCCGTTTTCACAATGCCTTGGACACACCCCACTACTTTTATTGCAGATATCACCATCAAGACAATGTCCACAATTGGATGAGCAATTCTTTCCATATGTACCATCCTCACATTCTGCAACATTTATTTCAAATCGTCACCACCTTTACCTCCTAAATAAAAAGCACAACAGGCTACACTATCTAAATCATAAAAAGTGATAACAGTAAATGTAAAACGACTTTAAGAACACTAATTTATGTTTTCACTTTCTCAACACATTACATGAATTCTTGCATGTTTGATTATCAATTAAATTCGCTATTTTCAACTCATGACTTTATCTTTACGCTCGATCAACTTAGTTATCTTAATTGATTGATTGTTAAAAACTTCATCTCATTTGCCTTTGTCACATGTCTGCCTGGACCATCCGTTTTCACAATGCCTTGGACACACCCCACTACTTTTATTGCAGATATCACCATCAAGACAATGTCCACAATTGGCTGAGCAATTCTTTCCATATGTACCATCCTCACATTCTGCAACATTTATTTCAAATCGTCACCACCTTTACCTCCTAAATAAAAAGCACAACAGGCTACACTATCTAAATCATAAAAAGTGATAACAGTAAATGTGATACGACTTTAAGAACACTAATTTACGTTTTCACTTCTCAACACATTACATGAATTCTTGCTTGTTTAATTTCCTTTATGTAATAACTTGATCTTCAATATTTTAAAGTTAAAAAGGAAATTGTCATTTGCCTTTGTCACATCGTTGCTCTGTCCATCCATTTTCACACTGCCTTGGGCATGACCCACTACTTTTATTGCAGATATCGTTATTCAAGCAGTGTCCACAAATGGATGAGCAATTCTGTCCATATTTACCATCCACGCATTCTGAAATATTTTCCGAAGTCATTACAACCATTCCGTCATAGAACTGACCCTATAGATGACCGCGGACGTAAAAGTTACCCTGTTTCAATTCAATTATCAATTTAGTCATACACATGTATTTAACAACTACCAAACAACAAATAATTTAAGTTCAAGAACAAATCACAATAAATACTATAGATTATGTTGAAAGTAACGGGTAAGAAATAGTTTGATTATAAATTAAATTCGCTATTTTCAACTCATGACTTTATCTTTACGCTCGATCAACTTAGTTATCTTAATTGATTGATTGTTAAAAACTTCATCTCATTTGCCTTTGTCACATGTCTCAATGGACCATCCGTTTTCACAATGCCTTGGACACACCCCACTACTTTTATTGCAGATATCACCATCAAGACAATGTCCACAATTGGATGAGCAATTCTTTCCATATGTACCATCCTCACATTCTGCAACATTTATTTCAAATCGTCACCACCTTTACCTCCTAAATAAAAAGCACAACAGGCTCGATATCTTAATCATAAAAAGTGATAACAGTAAATGTGATACGACTTTAAGAACACTAATTTACGTTTTCACTTCTCAACACATTACATGAATTCTTGCTTGTTTAATTTCCTTTATGTAATAACTTGATCTTCAATATTTTAAAGTTAAAAAGGAAATTGTCATTTGCCTTTGTCACATCGTTGCTCTGTCCATCCATTTTCACACTGCCTTGGGCATGACCCACTACTTTTATTGCAGATATCGTTATTCAAGCAGTGTCCACAAATGGATGAGCAATTCTGTCCATATTTACCATCCACGCATTCTGAAATATTTTCCGAAGTCATTACAACCATTCCGTCATAGAACTGACCCTATAGATGACCGCGGACGTAAAAGTTACCCTGTTTCAATTCAATTATCAATTTAGTCATACACATGTATTTAACAACTACCAAACAACAAATAATTTAAGTTCAAGAACAAATCACAATAAATACTATAGATTATGTTGAAAGTAACGGGTAAGAAATAGTTTGATTATAAATTAAATTCGCTATTTTCAACTCATGACTTTATCTTTACGCTCGATCAACTTAGTTATCTTAATTGATTGATTGTTAAAAACTTCATCTCATTTGCCTTTGTCACATGTCTCCCTGGACCATCCGTTTTCACAATGCCTTGGACACACCCCACTACTTTTATTGCAGATATCACCATCAAGACAATGTCCACAATTGGATGAGCAATTCTTTCCATATGTACCATCCTCACATTCTGCAACATTTATTTCAAATCGTCACCACCTTTACCTCCTAAATAAAAAGCACAACAGGCTACACTATCTAAATCATAAAAAGTGATAACAGTAAATGTAAAACGACTTTAAGAACACTAATTTATGTTTTCAATTTCTCAACACATTACATGAATTCTTGCTTGTTTGATTATGAATTAAATTCGCTATTTTCAACTCATGACTTTATCTTTACGCTCGATCAACTTAGTTATCTTAATTGATTGATTGTTAAAAACTTCATCTCATTTGCCTTTGTCACATGGCTGCCTGGACCATCCGTTTTCACAAAGCCTTGGACACACCCCACTACTTTTATTGCAGATATCACCATCAAGACAATGTCCACAATTGGCTGAGCAATTCTTTCCATATGTACCATCCTCACATTCTGCAACATTTATTTCAAATCGTCACCACCTTTACCTCCTAAATAAAAAGCACAACAGGCTACACTATCTAAATCATAAAAAGTGATAACAGTAAATGTGATACGACTTTAAGAACACTAATTTACGTTTTCACTTCTCAACACATTACATGAATTCTTGCTTGTTTAATTTCCTTTATGTAATAACTTGATCTTCAATATTTTAAAGTTAAAAAGGAAATTGTCATTTGCCTTTGTCACATCGTTGCTCTGTCCATCCATTTTCACACTGCCTTGGGCATGACCCACTACTTTTATTGCAGATATCGTTATTCAAGCAGTGTCCACAAATGGATGAGCAATTCTGTCCATATTTACCATCCACGCATTCTGAAATATTTTCCGAAGTCATTACAACCATTCCGTCATAGAACTGACCCTATAGATGACCGCGGACGTAAAAGTTACCCTGTTTCAATTCAATTATCAATTTAGTCATACACATGTATTTAACAACTACCAAACAACAAATAATTTAAGTTCAAGAACAAATCACAATAAATACTATAGATTATGTTGAAAGTAACGGGTAAGAAATAGTTTGATTATAAATTAAATTCGCTATTTTCAACTCATGACTTTATCTTTACGCTCGATCAACTTAGTTATCTTAATTGATTGATTGTTAAAAACTTCATCTCATTTGCCTTTGTCACATGTCTCCCTGGACCATCCGTTTTCACAATGCCTTGGACACACCCCACTACTTTTATTGCAGATATCACCATCAAGACAATGTCCACAATTGGATGAGCAATTCTTTCCATATGTACCATCCTCACATTCTGCAACATTTATTTAAAATCGTCACCACCTTTACCTCCTAAATAAAAAGCACAACAGGCTACACTATCTAAATCATAAAAAGTGATAACAGTAAATGTAAAACGACTTTAAGAACACTAATTTATGTTTTCACTTTCTCAACACATTACATGAATTCTTGCTTCTTTGATTATAAATTAAATTCGCTATTTTCAGCTCATGACTTTATCTTTACGCTCGATCAACTTAGTTATCTTAATTGATTGATTGTTAAAAACTTCATCTCATTTGCCTTTGTCACATGTCTCCCTGGACCATCCGTTTTCACAATGCCTTGGACACACCCCACTACTTTTATTGCAGATATCACCATCAAGACAATGTCCACAATTGGATGAGCAATTCTTTCCATATGTACCATCCTCACATTCTGCAACATTTATTTCAAATCGTCACCACCTTTACCTCCTAAATAAAAAGCACAACAGGCTACACTATCTAAATCATAAAAAGTGATAACAGTAAATGTGATACGACTTTAAGAACACTAATTTACGTTTTCACTTCTCAACACATTACATGAATTCTTGCTTGTTTAATTTCCTTTATGTAATAACTTGATCTTCAATATTTTAAAGTTAAAAAGGAAATTGTCATTTGCCTTTGTCACATCGTTGCTCTGTCCATCCATTTTCACACTGCCTTGGGCATGACCCACTACTTTTATTGCAGATATCGTTATTCAAGCAGTGTCCACAAATGGATGAGCAATTCTGTCCATATTTACCATCCACGCATTCTGAAATATTTTCCGAAGTCATTACAACCATTCCGTCATAGAACTGACCCTATAGATGACCGCGGACGTAAAAGTTACCCTGTTTCAATTCAATTATCAATTTAGTCATACACATGTATTTAACAACTACCAAACAACAAATAATTTAAGTTCAAGAACAAATCACAATAAATACTATAGATTATGTTGAAAGTAACGGGTAAGAAATAGTTTGATTATGAATTAAATTCACTATTTTCAACTCATGACTTTATCTTTCCGCTCGATCAACTTAGTTATCTTAATTGATTGATTGTTAAAAACTTCATCTCATTTGCCTTTGTCACATGTCTCCCTGGAAAATCCGTTTTCACAATGCCTTGGACACACCCCACTACTTTTATTGCAGATATCACCATCAAGACAATGTCCACAATTGGCTGAGCAATTCTTTCCATATGTACCATCCTTACATTCTGCAACATTTATTTCAAATCGTCACCACCTTTACCTCCTAAATAAAAAGCACAACAGGCTACACTATCTAAATCATAAAAAGTGTTAACAGTAAATGTGATACGACTTTAAGAACACTAATTTACGTTTTCACTTCTCAACACATTACATGAATTCTTGCTTGTTTAATTTCCTTTATGTAATAACTTGATCTTCAATATTTTAAAGTTAAAAAGGAAATTGTCATTTGCCTTTGTCACATCGTTGCTCTGTCCATCCATTTTCACACTGCCTTGGGCATGACCCACTACTTTTATTGCAGATATCGTTATTCAAGCAGTGTCCACAAATGGATGAGCAATTCTGTCCATATTTACCATCCACGCATTCTGAAATATTTTCCGAAGTCATTACAACCATTCCGTCATAGAACTGACCCTATAGATGACCGCGGACGTAAAAGTTACCCTGTTTCAATTCAATTATCAATTTAGTCATACACATGTATTTAACAACTACCAAACAACAAATAATTTAAGTTCAAGAACAAATCACAATAAATACTATAGATTATGTTGAAAGTAACGGGTAAGAAATAGTTTGATTATAAATTAAATTCGCTATTTTCAACTCATGACTTTATCTTTACGCTCGATCAACTTAGTTATCTTAATTGATTAATTGTTAAAAACTTCATCTCATTTGCCTTTGTCACATGTCTCCCTGGACCATCCGTTTTCACAATGCCTTGGACACACCCCGCTACTTTTATTGCAGATATCACCATCAAGACAATGTCCACAATTGGATGAGCAATTCTTTCCATATGTACCATCCTCACATTCTGCAACATTTATTTCAAATCGTCACCACCTTTACCTCCTAAATAAAAAGCACAACAGGCTACACTATCTAAATCATAAAAAGTGATAACAGTAAATGTGATACGACTTTAAGAACACTAATTTACGTTTTCACTTTCTCAACACATTACATGAATTCTTGCTTGTTTAATTTCAATTATGTAATAACTTGATCTTCAATATTTTAAAGTTAAAAGGGAAATTGTCATTTGCCTTTGTCACATCGTTCCTCTGTCCATCCATTTTCACACTGCCTTGGGCATGTCCCACTACTTTTATTGCAGATATCGTTATTCAAGCAGTGTCCACAAATGGATGAGCAATTCTGTCCATATTTACCATCCACGCATTCTGAAATATTTTCCGAAGTTATTACAACCATTCCGTCATAGAACTGACCCTATAGATGACCGCGGACGTAAAAGTTACCCTGTTTCAATTCAATTATCAATTTAGTCATACACATGTATTTAACAACTACCAAACAACAAATAATTTAAGTTCAAGAACAAATCACAATAAATACTATAGATTATGTTGAAAGTAACGGGTAAGAAATAGTTTGATTATAAATTAAATTCGCTATTTTCAACTCATGACTTTATCTTTACGCTCGATCAACTTAGTTATCTTAATTGATTGATTGTTAAAAACTTCATCTCATTTGCCTTTGTCACATGTCTGCCTGGACCATCCGTTTTCACAATGCCTTGGACACACCCCACTACTTTTATTGCAGATATCACCATCAAGACAATGTCCACAATTGGCTGAGCAATTCTTTCCATATGTACCATCCTCACATTCTGCAACATTTATTTCAAATCGTCACCACCTTTACCTCCTAAATAAAAAGCACAACAGGCTACACTATCTAAATCATAAAAAGTGATAACAGTAAATGTGATACGACTTTAAGAACACTAATTTACGTTTTCACTTCTCAACACATTACATGAATTCTTGCTTGTTTAATTTCCTTTATGTAATAACTTGATCTTCAATATTTTAAAGTTAAAAAGGAAATTGTCATTTGCCTTTGTCACATCGTTGCTCTGTCCATCCATTTTCACACTGCCTTGGGCATGACCCACTACTTTTATTGCAGATATCGTTATTCAAGCAGTGTCCACAAATGGATGAGCAATTCTGTCCATATTTACCATCCACGCATTCTGAAATATTTTCCGAAGTCATTACAACCATTCCGTCATAGAACTGACCCTATAGATGACCGCGGACGTAAAAGTTACCCTGTTTCAATTCAATTATCAATTTAGTCATACACATGTATTTAACAACTACCAAACAACAAATAATTTAAGTTCAAGAACAAATCACAATAAATACTATAGATTATGTTGAAAGTAACGGGTAAGAAATAGTTTGATTATAAATTAAATTCGCTATTTTCAACTCATGACTTTATCTTTACGCTCGATCAACTTAGTTATCTTAATTGATTGATTGTTAAAAACTTCATCTCATTTGCCTTTGTCACATGGCTGCCTGGACCATCCGTTTTCACAATGCCTTGGACACACCCCACTACTTTTATTGCAGATATCACCATCAAGACAATGTCCACAATTGGCTGAGCAATTCTTTCCATATGTACCATCCTCACATTCTGCAACATTTATTTCAAATCGTCACCACCTTTACCTCCTAAATAAAAAGCACAACAGGCTACACTATCTAAATCATAAAAAGTGATAACAGTAAATGTGATACGACTTTAAGAACACTAATTTACGTTTTCACTTCTCAACACATTACATGAATTCTTGCTTGTTTAATTTCCTTTATGTAATAACTTGATCTTCAATATTTTAAAATTAAAAAGGAAATTGTCATTTGCCTTTGTCACATCGTTGCTCTGTCCATCCATTTTCACACTGCCTTGGGCATGACCCACTACTTTTATTGCAGATATCGTTATTCAAGCAGTGTCCACAAATGGATGAGCAATTCTGTCCATATTTACCATCCACGCATTCTGAAATATTTTCCGAAGTCATTACAACCATTCCGTCATAGAACTGACCCTATAGATGACCGCGGACGTAAAAGTTACCCTGTTTCAATTCAATTATCAATTTAGTCATACACATGTATTTAACAACTACCAAACAACAAATAATTTAAGTTCAAGAACAAATCACAATAAATACTATAGATTATGTTGAAAGTAACGGGTAAGAAATAGTTTGATTATAAATTAAATTCGCTATTTTCAACTCATGACTTTATCTTTACGCTCGATCAACTTAGTTATCTTAATTGATTGATTGTTAAAAACTTCATCTCATTTGCCTTTGTCACATGTCTCCCTGGACCATCCGTTTTCACAATGCCTTGGACACACCCCACTACTTTTATTGCAGATATCACCATCAAGACAATGTCCACAATTGGATGAGCAATTCTTTCCATATGTACCATCCTCACATTCTGCAACATTTATTTCAAATCGTCACCACCTTTACCTCCTAAATAAAAAGCACAACAGGCTACACTATCTAAATCATAAAAAGTGATAACAGTAAATGTAAAACGACTTTAAGAACACTAATTTATGTTTTCACTTTCTCAAGACATTACATGAATTCTTGCTTCTTTGATTATAAATTAAATTCGCTATTTTCAACTCATGACTTTATCTTTACGCTCGATCAACTTAGTTATCTTAATTGATTGATTGTTAAAAACTTCATCTCATTTGCCTTTGTCACATGGCTGCCTGGACCATCCGTTTTCACAATGCCTTGGACACACCCCACTACTTTTATTGCAGATATCACCATCAAGACAATGTCCACAATTGGCTGAGCAATTCTTTCCATATGTACCATCCTCACATTCTGCAACATTTATTTCAAATCGTCACCACCTGTACCTCCTAAATAAAAAGCACAACAGGCTACACTATCTAAATCATAAAAAGTGATAACAGTAAATGTGATACGACTTTAAGAACACTAATTTACGTTTTCACTTCTCAACACATTACATGAATTCTTGCTTGTTTAATTTCCTTTATGTAATAACTTGATCTTCAATATTTTAAAGTTAAAAAGGAAATTGTCATTTGCCTTTGTCACATCGTTGCTCTGTCCATCCATTTTCACACTGCCTTGGGCATGATCCACTACTTTTATTGCAGATATCGTTATTCAAGCAGTGTCCACAAATGGATGAGCAATTCTGTCCATATTTACCATCCACGCATTCTGAAATATTTTCCGAAGTCATTACAACCATTCCGTCATAGAACTGACCCTATAGATGACCGCGGACGTAAAAGTTACCCTGTTTCAATTCAATTATCAATTTAGTCATACACATGTATTTAACAACTACCAAACAACAAATAATTTAAGTTCAAGAACAAATCACAATAAATACTATAGATTATGTTGAAAGTAACGGGTAAGAAATAGTTTGATTATAAATTAAATTCGCTATTTTCAACTCATGACTTTATCTTTACGCTCGATCAACTTAGTTATCTTAATTGATTGATTGTTAAAAACTTCATCTCATTTGCCTTTGTCACATGTCTCCCTGGACCATCCGTTTTCACAATGCCTTGGACACACCCCACTACTTTTATTGCAGATATCACCATCAAGACAATGTCCACAATTGGATGAGCAATTCTTTCCATATGTACCATCCTCACATTCTGCAACATTTATTTCAAATCGTCACCACCTTTACCTCCTAAATAAAAAGCACAACAGGCTACACTATCTAAATCATAAAAAGTGATAACAGTAAATGTAAAACGACTTTAAGAACACTAATTTATGTTTTCACTTTCTCAAGACATTACATGAATTCTTGCTTCTTTGATTATAAATTAAATTCGCTATTTTCAACTCATGACTTTATCTTTACGCTCGATCAACTTAGTTATCTTAATTGATTGATTGTTAAAAACTTCATCTCATTTGCCTTTGTCACATGGCTGCCTGGACCATCCGTTTTCACAATGCCTTGGACACACCCCACTACTTTTATTGCAGATATCACCATCAAGACAATGTCCACAATTGGCTGAGCAATTCTTTCCATATGTACCATCCTCACATTCTGCAACATTTATTTCAAATCGTCACCACCTGTACCTCCTAAATAAAAAGCACAACAGGCTACACTATCTAAATCATAAAAAGTGATAACAGTAAATGTGATACGACTTTAAGAACACTAATTTACGTTTTCACTTCTCAACACATTACATGAATTCTTGCTTGTTTAATTTCCTTTATGTAATAACTTGATCTTCAATATTTTAAAGTTAAAAAGGAAATTGTCATTTGCCTTTGTCACATCGTTGCTCTGTCCATCCATTTTCACACTGCCTTGGGCATGATCCACTACTTTTATTGCAGATATCGTTATTCAAGCAGTGTCCACAAATGGATGAGCAATTCTGTCCATATTTACCATCCACGCATTCTGAAATATTTTCCGAAGTCATTACAACCATTCCGTCATAGAACTGACCCTATAGATGACCGCGGACGTAAAAGTTACCCTGTTTCAATTCAATTATCAATTTAGTCATACACATGTATTTAACAACTACCAAACAACAAATAATTTAAGTTCAAGAACAAATCACAATAAATACTATAGATTATGTTGAAAGTAACGGGTAAGAAATAGTTTGATTATAAATTAAATTCGCTATTTTCAACTCATGACTTTATCTTTACGCTCGATCAACTTAGTTATCTTAATTGATTGATTGTTAAAAACTTCATCTCATTTGCCTTTGTCACATGTCTCCCTGGACCATCCGTTTTCACAATGCCTTGGACACACCCCACTACTTTTATTGCAGATATCACCATCAAGACAATGTCCACAATTGGATGAGCAATTCTTTCCATATGTACCATCCTCACATTCTGCAACATTTATTTCAAATCGTCACCACCTTTACCTCCTAAATAAAAAGCACAACAGGCATACACTATCTAAATCATAAAAAGTGATAACAGTAAATGTGATACGACTTTAAGAACACTAATTTACGTTTTCACTTTCTCAACACATTACATGAATTCTTGCTTGTTTAATTTCAATTATGTAATAACTTGATCTTCAATATTTTAAAGTTAAAAAGGAAATTGTCATTTGCCTTTGTCACATCGTTCCTCTGTCCATCCATTTTCACACTGCCTTTGGCATGTCCCACTACTTTTATTGCAGATATCGTTATTCAAGCAGTGTCCACAAATGGATGAGCAATTCTGTCCATATTTACTGTCCACGCATTCTGAAATATTTTCCGAAGTCATTACAACCATTCCGTCATAGAACTGACCCTATAGATGACCGCGGACGTAAAAGTTACCCTGTTTCAATTCAATTATCAATTTAGTCATACACATGTATTTAACAACTACCAAACAACAAATAATTTAAGTTCAAGAACAAATCACAATAAATACTATATATACTTTTATTCCTCCAGTGGAGAGTACATTGATATGCGACGAGTTTAAGTTACGTTAGAGAGAGTGTTGTTACAGTTCATGCATTACAGATCGCGTAGAAGCCTTTGACATGTCTCTGCATACAGTTCAGCCTCCTCGTCAGGGAGTGGCACAGGAGGACGACAGGACAGTATACTGCACACCAGGTCCACATCAGTCTTGTTGTGTAGTTCAGCACTCAGATCGACAGGGCCCACATTGATGATGTCACACCAGAGATCTTCTCTTGCGTCGTCACAGGATTAGCAGGATGTCATTACATGGATCAGAAGGTCATAACAGTCTTGTCCACATTTCTCACAGCGTCCATACACTCGGAAGGGGCGCCAGAGAGCACACATTTGCACCGTGAAGACACACTGCTGTTTTAGTGAAGGCTCTCTTTTAGCAATGATCCAGGCTGGTTGGGGTTCTATGGAGCCGTGTATTGACTTAAAGTGTCTGAGGTCAGGGTCTGATGACAGACGATGGAGCCAAGTGGACGTCTCATGTTGTAGGACCGAGTCTTTTACAATCTTCTTCCATGAGGACTGACTCATGAAGACACCAGAAGTGATGAATTGTTGTAGGAAGTGCGACAGGTTGTATCTGTTCAGTACTTGCATTATATCCTGAATAAATCCCATTCTTGATTTTACTTCACAGTTTCTGAAGGCAAAGAGGCGAGACATGAACAGTTTGTAAGGGAGGTGATGCTTTTGGGTGTTACACAGTGAGCCTAAGAAGAACAACTTCCGGGTGTTAATATAAGCTTCTGACGAGTACCATCCTATCAGGGAGTTGCATACGTCAGATCTTGTCGTCTTAGGAAGTCCTTGGCACATCTTCAGGCAGAACCGCTGTGCTCGTTCGATTGTGATCAAGTCACCCTTTTTCATATCAGACCAAAGTTCGCACCCAAAGAGGGTTTTGGGTAAGCACACTGACTTGACAAGATTGGCGCTTGTTATTGGATTCAGACCACTTTTGTGTAGGCCTGTTTTTGTGAGCATCATTGCAGATGCCTTCATCTTCGACTTCGAGTTAGATGTTCGACTGTGACTGTTGAATTTGTAATCCAGAATAATGCCAACATGTTTTGTACTGTTGACATGAGGTAATTCTTTGTCGTAAAGTTTGATATTGCAGTTGGTGTTTTTTCCTGGATTGAAGATCATGACATTGCTTTTTGCAGGGGAGAATGTGAATTGCCATTTGGAGCTGTAGATCTCGCACTCTGTGACCATGGACTGGAGATAGGCTGTGATGGGACTTATAAGTGAGATGTCGTCTGCCTGCGTTGGGGCGGCGAGGTGGAGATCCAGGACGAATGCACCCTTTCTGAGTTGTGATAGCTTAGTCAAGAGTTGATTGACATAAACTAAGTACAGCTTCGCGGAAAGAACGCTGCCCTGTCTGACTCCTCGCTCAAGGCTGAACCAAGGTGAATATATATTGTTGGAGAAGACACAGCTCTCCATTCCAGAGTATGTGTTGCAGAATATGCGCCATAGTCCAGGGTGTATATTCAGCTCATGGAGTTTCCACAGGAGCCCGTCATGCCAGACCGTGTCGAAGGCTTTACTACTGTCTAAAAACACAACTTTTGCTGAGTCATTTCGCTCCTTGTAATGGTGGACTGTCCCTTGAAGGAGGAATGAGGCGTGAAGAGATGAGAGACCTTTCTGAAAGCCGCATTGTTGTGGATCAGGGAATTCTGTGCAGTCCTTGAATTGAGGAATCCGATTAGCTATCACAAGTTCAAAGAGTTTGGATATTACGGGTAGAAGAGTCACTCCTCTGTAGGAATCCGGGGATGTCCTTGATTTGTCTCCCCCTTTAAAGATTGGTATAATAATGCCTTTCTTCCACTGAAATGGAATAACCCCTGTGGTGAGTATTCTATTAAATAGCTCCGAGAGGTAAAAGTGTAGAGTAGCCCCACCATGCTTCAAGTGTTCGTAGAAGACTCCATCAAAGCCACAGGCCTTGTTATTTTTTAGAGATTTGCATAGAGTGTTAATCTCAGTCTCTGACGTCAGAAGGTTCTCGACATTGATCAATCTATTTGACATGATGTGCTTTAGTTGAGTAACTCTAGCATCTTGGTAGTTTTTGAAGTTTTCATCGAAGTGATTTGCAGTCTCTTTTTGGAATATAGTGCTCATGTGGTCTGCTATTGCTGTACAGATTTCAAGGGAGTCTGTCGTGTGCTTTCCTGACACGACAATTGCTGCGACCCGGGATTTTTTGTTTCTGTTGTTGAGGGTGGCCCAAAACGTTTTCTGGTCAATATCATACAGTTTGTCCAGATTGCTGAAGTGGTCGTTTTCATAAGCTGTGGCAGCTTCTTTCATGGCTGCTCGAAATTTATCCTTTGATTTCTTATAGTTTTTGAAAGTAGTGAAGGACATTCCCCTAAGAAATAGTTTGATTATAAATTAAATTCGCTATTTTCAACTCATGACTTTATCTTTATGCTCGATCAACTTAGTTATCTTAATTGATTGATTGTTAAAAACTTCATCTCATTTGCTTTTGTCACATGTCTCCCTGGACCATCCGTTTTCACAATGCCTTGGAAACACCCCACTACTTTTATTGCAGATATCACCATCAAGACAATGTCCACAATTGGATGAGCAATTCTTTCCATATGTACCATCCTCACATTCTGCAACATTTATTTCAAATCGTCACCACCTTTACCTCCTAAATAAAAAGCACAACAGGCTACACTATCTAAATCATAAAAAGTGATAACAGTAAATGTGATACGACTTTAAGAACACTAATTTACGTTTTCACTTCTCAACACATTACATGAATTCTTGCTTGTTTAATTTCCTTTATGTAATAACTTGATCTTCAATATTTTAAAGTTAAAAAGGAAATTGTCATTTGCCTTTGTCACATCGTTCCTCTGTCCATCCATTTTCACACTGCCTTGGGCATGATCCACTACTTTTATTGCAGATATCGTTATTCAAGCAGTGTCCACAAATGGATGAGCAATTCTGTCCATATTTACCATCCACACAATCTGAAATATTTTCCGAAGTCATTACAACCATTCCGTCATAGAACTGACCCTATAGATGACCGCGGACGTAAAAGTTACCCTGTTTCAATTCAATTATCAATTTAGTCATACACATGTATTTAACAACTACCAAACAACAAATAATTCAAGTTCAAGATCAAATACAAATAAATACTTTAGATTATGTTGAAAGTAACGGGTAAGAAATAGTTTGATTATAAATTAAATTCGCTATTTTCAACTCATGACTTTATCTTTACGCTCGATCAACTTAGTTATCTTAATTGATTGATTGTTAAAAACTTCATCTCATTTGCCTTTGTCACATGTCTCCCTGGACCATCCGTTTTCACAATGCCTTGGACACACCCCACTACTTTTATTGCAGATATCACCATCAAGACAATGTCCACAATTGGATGAGCAATTCTTTCCATATGTACCATCCTCACATTCTGCAACATTTATTTCAAATCGTCACCACCTTTACCTCCTAAATAAAAAGCACAACAGGCTACACTATCTAAATCATAAAAAAGTGATAACAGTAAATGTGATACAACTTTAAGAACACTAATTTACGTTTTCACTTTCTCAACACATTACATGAATTCTTGCTTGTTTAATTTCAATTATGTAATAACTTGATCTTCAATATTTTAAAGTTAAAAAGGAAAATGTCATTTGCCGTTGTCACATCGTTCCTCTGTCCATCCATTTTCACACTGCCTTGGGCATGTCCCACTACTTTTATTGCAGATATCGTTATTCAAGCAGTGTCCACAAATGGATGAGCAATTCTGTCCATATTTACCATCCTCACATTCTGAAATATTTCCCGAAGTCATTACAACCATTCCGTCATAGAACTGACCCTATAGATGACCGCGGACGTAAAAGTTACCCTGTTTCAATTCAATTATCAATTTAGCTATACGCATTTACTTAACAACTACCAAACAACTTATAATTCAAGTTCAAGAGCAAATACAAATAAATACTATATATCATGTTGAAAGTAAAGGGTAAGAAATAGTTTGATTATAAATTAAATTCGCTATTTTCAACTCATGACTTTATCTTTACGCTCGATCAACTTAGTTATCTTAATTGATTCATTGTTAAAAACTTCATCTCATTTGCCTTTGTCACATGTCTCCCTGGACCATCCGTTTTCACAATGCCTTGGACACACCCCACTACTTTTATTGCAGATATCACCATCAAGACAATGTCCACAATTGGCTGAGCAATTCTTTCCATATGTACCATCCTCACATTCTGCAACATTTATTTCAAATCGTCACCACCTTTACCTCCTAAATAAAAAGCACAACAGGCTACACTATCTAAATCATAAAAAGTGATAACAGTAAATGTTATACGACTTTAAGAACACTAATTTACGTTTTCACTTCTCAACACATTACATGAATCCTTGCTTGTTTAATTTCCTTTATGTAATAACTTGATCTTCAATATTTTAAAGTTAAAAAGGAAATTGTCATTTGCCTTTGTCACATCGTCCCTCTGTCCATCCATTTTCACACTGCCTTGGGCATGATCCACTACTTTTATTGCAGATATCGTTATTCAAGCAGTGTCCACAAATGGATAAGCAATTCTGTCCATATTTACCATCCTCACATTTTGAAATATTTTCCGAAGTCATTACAACCATTCCGTCATAGAACTGACCCTATAGATGACCGCGGACGTAAAAGTTACCCTGTTTCAATTCAATTATCAATTTAGTCATACACATGTATTTAACAACTACCAAACAACAAATAATTTAAGTTCAAGAACAAATCACAATAAATACTATAGAGTATGTTGAAAGTAAAGGGTAAGAAATAGTTTGATTATAAATTAAATTCGCTATTTTCAACTCATGACTTTATCTTTACGCTCGATCAACTTAGTTATCTTATTGATTCATTGTTAAAAACTTCATCTCATTTGCCTTTGTCACATGTCTCCCTGGACCATCCGTTTTCACAATGCCTTGGACACACCCCACTACTTTTATTGCAGATATCACCATCAAGACAATGTCCACAATTGGATGAGCAATTCTTTCCATATGTACCATCCTCACATTCTGCAACATTTATTTCAAATCGTCACCACCTTTACCTCCTAAATAAAAAGCACAACAGGCTACACTATCTAAATCATAAAAAAGTGATAACAGTAAATGTGATACAACTTTAAGAACACTAATTTACGTTTTCACTTTCTCAACACATTACATGAATTCTTGCTTGTTTAATTTCAATTATGTAATAACTTGATCTTCAATATTTTAAAGTTAAAAAGGAAAATGTCATTTGCCGTTGTCACATCGTTCCTCTGTCCATCCATTTTCACACTGCCTTGGGCATGTCCCACTACTTTTTTTGCAGATATCAGTATTCAAGCAGTGTCCACAAATGGATGAGCAATTCTGTCCATATTTACCATCCTCACATTCTGAAATATTTTCCGAAGTCATTACAACCATTCCGTCATAGAACTGACCCTATAGATGACCGCGGCCGTAAAAGTTACCCTGTTTCAATTCAATTATCAATTTAGTCATACACATGTATTAAACAACTAACAAACAACAAATAATTTAAGTTCAAGAACAAATCACAATAAATACTATAGATTATGTTGAAAGTAACGGGTAAGAAATAGTTTGATTATAAATTAAATTCGCTATTTTCAACTCATGACTTTATCTTTACGCTCGATCAACTTAGGTATCTTAATTGATTCATTGTTAAAAACTTCATCTCATTTGCCTTTGTCACATGTCTCCCTGGACCATCCGTTTTCACAATGCCTTGGACACATCCCACTACTTTTATTGCAGATATCACCATCCAAACAATGTCCACAATTCGATGAGCAATTCTTTCCATATGTACCATCCTCACATTCTGCAACATTTATTTCAAATCGTCACCACCTTTACCTCCTAAATAAAAAGCACAACAGGCGACACTATCTATTTCATAAACAGTGATAACAGTAAATGTGATACAACTTTAAGAACACTAATTTACGTTTTCACTTTCTCAACACATTACATGAATTCTTGCTTGTTTAATTTCAATTCTGTAATTAGATCTTCAATATTTTAAAGTTAAAAAGGAAACTGTCATTTGCCTTTGTCACATCGTTCCTCTGTCCATCCATTTTCACACTGCCTTGGGCATGTCCCACTACTTTTATTGCAGATATCGTTATTCAAGCAGTGTCCACAACTGGATGAGCAATTCTGTCCATATTTACCATCCTCACATTCTGAAATATTTTCCGAAATCATTACAACCATTCCGTCATAGAGCTGACCCTATAGATGACCGCGGACGTAAAAGTTACCCTGTTTCAATTCAATTATCAATTTAGTCATACACATTTGTTTAACAACTAACAAACAACTAATAATTCAAGTTCAAGAGCAAATCACAATAAATACTATAGATTATGTTGAAAATAACGGGTAGGAAATAGTTTGATTATAAATTAAATTCGCTATTTTCAACTCATTATTTTATCTTTACGCTCGATCAACTTAGTTATCTTAATTGATTGATTGTTAAAAACTTCATCTCATTTGCCTTTGTCACATGTCTCCCCGGACCATCCGTTTTCACAATGCCTTGGACACATCCCACTACTTTCATTGCAGATATCACCATCCAAACAATGTCCACAATTGGATGAGCAATTCTTTCCATATGTACCATCCTCACATTCTGCAACATTTATTTCAAATCGTCACCACCTTTACCTCCTAAATAAAAAGCACAACAGGCTACACTATCTATTTCATAAAAAGTGATAACAGTAAATGTGATACGACTTTAAGAACACTAATTTACGTTTTCACTTTCTCAACACATTACATGAATTCTTGCTTGTTCAATTTCAATTCTGTAATTAGATCTTCAATATTTTAAAGTTAAAAAGGAAACTGTCATTTGCCTTTGTCACATCGTTCCTCTGTCCATCCATTTTCACACCGCCTTGGGCATGTCCCACTACTTTTATTGCAGTTATCGTTATTCAAGCAGTGTCCACAAATGGATGAGCAATTCTGTCCATATTTACCATCTTCACATTCTGAAATATTTTCCGCAGTTATTACAACCATTCCGTCATAAACCTGACCCAAAAGGTGACCGTGGACGTAAATGTTACCCTGTTTCAATTCAATTATCAATTTAGCCATACACATTTTTTTTAACAACTAACAAACAGCTACTAATTCAAGTTCAAGAGCAAATCACAATAAATACTATAGATTATGTTGAAAGTAATGAGTAAGATATAGTTTGCTTACAACTTAAATTCGCTATTTTCAACTCATTACTATATCTTTACGCTCGATCAACTTAGGTATCTTAATTGAATGATTTTTAAAAACTTCATCTCATTTGCCTTTGTGACATATCTCCCCGGACCATCCGTTTTCACAATGCCTTGGACACATCCCACTACTTTTATTGCAGATATCACCATCCAAACAATGTCCACAATTCGATGAGCAATTCTTTCCATATGTACCATCCTCACATTCTGCAACATTTATTTCAAATCGTCACCACCTTTACCTCCTAAATAAAAAACACAACAGGCTACATTATCTAAATCATAAAAAGTGATAACAGTAAATGTTATACGACTTTAAGAACACTAATTTACGTTTTCACTTTCTCAACACATTACATGAATTCTTGCTTGTTTAATTTCAATTCTGCAAAAACTAGATCTTCAATGTTTTAAAGTTAAAAAGAAAACTGTCATTTGCCTTTGTCACATCGTTCCTCTGTCCATCCATTTTCACACTGCCTTGGGCATGTCCCACTACTTTTATTGCAGATATCGTTATTCAAGCAGTGTCCACAAATGGATGAGCAATTCTGTCCATATTTACCATCCTCACATTCTGAAATATTTTCCGAAATCATTACAACCATTCCGTCATAGAGCTGACCCTATAGATGACCGCGGACGTAAAAGTTACCCTGTTTCAATTCAATTATCAATTTAGTCATACACATTTGGTTAACAACTAACAAACAACTAATAATTCAAGTTCAAGAGCAAATCACAATAAATACTATAGATTATGTTGAAAATAACGGGTAGGAAATAGTTTGATTATAAATTAAATTCGCTATTTTCAACTCATGACTTTATCTTTACGCTCGATCAACTTAGGTATCTTAATTGATTGATTGTTAAAAACTTCATCTCATTTGCCTTTGTAACATATCTCCCCGGACCATCCGTTTTCACAATGCCTTGGACACATCCCACTACTTTTATTGCAGATATCACCATCCAAACAATGTCCACAATTGGATGAGCAATTCTTTCCATATGTACCATCCTCACATTCTGCAACATTTATTTCAAATCGTCACCACCTTTACATTCTCCATAGGGGCGCTGTAAGGCTCACTATAACAATACGTACAATACCGTTCTCACCCGTTTTCTCCCGATCAGCTTGTTTTAAGACAGTTCTTCTCGTTTACACTACGTTCTCATTTCGTTCTTAGTACGTTGTTTGTTGTACCGCAATGCCGTCCTGGCCATTCTTATTCCCGTTCTCAGTTTCAATGTCAATGTGAACAAGTTTAAATAGTGTGAACGAAAAAGACTGGCCATAGGAAATGAATTTCTTTTCCCAAATAGTTCCTGTTATCGTTTTCCCCTCGGAGAGGAAATCCTAAGGTGGATAACGTGTTCCCAAAAATGTATCAACATGAATGAAATATGTTTAAATCAAACAACCCATTTTCTTGTAGCCCGGCTTCTATCCAAATGTAGAAGAAAACCAACATTCAACATGTTTGCGGCTGTCAGTTATTTATGTTTTACTTGTTTAACTATGTATTCAAACAGATGAACGTATCCAAACGCATTTATTCATACCCGTCCATTCATATCGTACTGCCAAAGGATGAAAACTGTGTGAGAATTTCGCAAACTTACTCAGAACGAATAGAACGTAACGAGGACCTAGCTAAAGGAACGTAGTACCAACTTCTTAAGAACATTTAATTTTATTTGGAACACATTTACTTTACATAGCTACTGAAAGGGGCGTATAGTGGTCGAGTTACATCTGTCTGTGGACGGGATGGACGGGGTGGAAACTGTGCACGAACGTATTACAATTGATTTTCCGACTGCACAACGTCCTCACTCGTCCTTAGTAAGATCGAAGTACGGTAATTCCGTTCAAAGTACGTCAGCTCCGTTCGAAGTACGACAATTCCGTTTTTAGTACGTTGTACCCAGTCCAATTTCTGAACAGGGAGACCGTTGGACATGTCTAACGTTCTGGAGCCCACTTCTGTTTTTAGTACGTTCGAGTCAGTTCATAAAGTTCGCAACAGTTGCCAATACGTCCAATCCGTTCTCGGACAGTTTGAGCCCGTTCTAAAAAAAAATTAGGAACGTAGTGAGAACGGGTTTAGTGTAAAGGGGGGGTATAAGAAACAACTGGAATGTTTTTGATTAACCGTAATTATTTATAATTTTGTGTTGCCTATACCTGCTATGCCTTGCTTCCTCGGGCAGGGTAATAATCCAACCTTAACACAGACGAAACTTCGAAAGATGCCACTTTCATGATTCCTCACTCTCTGAACAGGCCCAAAGGCAGACGATAATGGTGACACCCTATGGGTGAGGACAAGGTAAAACCCGGGTGATACTATTCCTACCGGCTAAGCGCAACCCAACAACTCATGCTTCGAGATAACACACAAACCAAGGCCCCCACGGGAAGGGGGTGACATACCAAAAGCTATAAAACACAACAAGACCACCGATCCGATCCGAAGTCATCAAGTAAAGACATCAGAGAAAAGGAGTCCACCTTACTGGGTCTGGAGTGGACATAACATTCGTCTAAACGAAGGCCTCAGGACCCAGTCTTAAAACCCCTTCGAGATCTGCCGTAGAGACATCTCGATGGTAATGGTTGCCGAGTACTTCCGAAGTGGGAATAAAATCACTCCACCATGATATTCGAGACAGCTAAAATGCAAAGGCAGACCCATCGTGGCCGAGACAGCTAGTTTCTTATGAGGGTTGGAGTGAAAAGGAACACGCCTAGCGCTCGGAACTCCTCGGAACTCCCCGGGGAGAGACAAGGCAAGAGACAAGCCCTGAGTGTAAGCTAACCTATGAATCCTCCGACGCCCTAAGGTCGTAACAGACACAACAAAATACAATACAACAAGAGACATATATAACAACAATATCAAAGAAATAAGTGATACAAGAGAGAGTTTGTATGATTTCGTCAAGCAAGCATGCATGAA
This sequence comes from Gibbula magus, assembly GCA_936450465.1. Classification (NCBI taxonomy): domain Eukaryota; kingdom Metazoa; phylum Mollusca; class Gastropoda; order Trochida; family Trochidae; genus Gibbula; species Gibbula magus. The sequence goes on along the minus strand of OW388290.1, from coordinate 43,854,674 downwards.
CTTACCGCCAGGACTACTAACTGAGTTGCAAAAGAAACTATATGTTTTAATTTTTTTAATTTTCAAGTTACGTTAATACTAATAATAAAGGGAAATCTTCGTAAGTGCAGTATGTGCCCGAACATAGAGAGTAGTAAACATATAGCCAAACCGCAACCTACGCCATGGTAATGTTACCACGTCATGGAAATGGTAAAGCATGTTTTCTCGTGGTGCACGGTAAGGCACGTGCAGAAATTGAGTATAAAAGACACCATCTGAGACGTTTTGAAATCAGCTATCAGAAACACAAAAAAGTTATGTCGAGACTCACCCAGGAGCAGAGATAGATGGTCATTGGTATGGCAAATATGGGTGCCACAAAGGCCGACATTGCATAAACGTTTGGTTGCAACCCCCTAACCACTGCAAACTTGTTTAAACGATACAATACAACTGTTGGAACCAAGGACAAACCGAAAAGTGGAATACCACAAGTCACGAGCCAACAAGAGGACCGCTAGATCCGGAATATCCATCTGCGCAACCGGTTTAAAACGGCGATGTCAACGGCGGCAACAGCTTTGGGTCGACCCAACAGTAGATGGACAGTGCTTAGAAGATTACGTTGTGCAGGAATCAGAGCCCGGCGTCCACTCCGTGAAGTGGCCTTGACCCCGAGGCATCGACAGAACAGATTGGTCTGGGCACTTCATGTTCTTCGTTAGCAAGTTAGAAACTGGCAACAAGTGGTGTTTAGACCAGAGCTGATTCTGCATGTTTCACAACGATGGGAGAGAACGGGTTTACAGACGTCAAGGGGAAAGATTCGCCCAAGTTTGCATTCGTCAGGTTCATTCCTACAACGAACTAAGCATAATGGCGTGGGGAGGCATTTGCAGTGGTGACAAAACTGACTTGGTGAAAATCCGTGGAAATTTAAATGCAGCTGAATATCGCAGATATTACATATTAGAGCCAGTTGTGGTACCATATATTAACAACCGACCTCAGGGAACCCTTTTTCAGCACGACAATGCACGGCCCCATACTGCAAGAGCAGCCCAGGATTTTCTTAACAAACGAAACGTCCGTGTCCTCCCTTGGCCAGCATGTTCCCCCGATTTAAATCCAATTGAACATATATGGGACGAGTTGGGCCGACGACTGCGACTACGCCAACAACCTCCACAAAACATACAGGAACTCCAACAGGCCTTGATGGAAGAATGGCGTCATATCCCTGCAAACGTCAACGGAGGTCTAACACCTTCCATGAGACGACGTGTACAAGCATGCATTAATGCTGCAGGAGGTCACGTGAGATATTGATTCATTACTTTATCACTGAATTAAACAAATGATGACATGTTTATGTTGTTGTTAGTTTTCTCACTGTGGAAAACTGTCAATTTTTTTACCCCACACATGTTTGGTGCGTTATAATTTTAAAACCGCAATAGTCAGGAGCATAAAATGTACACAGTTTGAAAGGGCTTTGATTAACAAATAACTCACGAAACATTAGTTCACATACTTGCAATATTCTGTCTTTAATTCAAGTTTGAAATGGACCTATAGTTTATTTTGCAACTCAGGGAACAACACCTACATTCGTATCCAAATGTGCATAAGATCTATACCATTATATCGAGAGATCTATACCTGGGTATGTACTTCAAAACGAAGTACTCAGCAAAGCCAGCGTTCGACACCTTTCCACCTCAACACCTTCACATCTTTACAACGTCAACACTCGCGATATCAACACCTCGTCTATCACTGGATCTAAGATCAGCGGATTCTGAGATACAGAAACACGACGAACAGAGGAGCACAGCCAGAGAAGAAATGTAGGTGAGAATGACAAATTTGGACTCATTCTAATCCATGTTATCCAACTGAAACAATGTGTGACAAGATACAATAAATGTACACATCAAATATGTTCAAGTTTAGAAGCTCAACTGGAAAATGAAAAATGAATGTCTCATAAGGTTAAAATTATTGAAGATAACAAGGATTGAATAGAAAATTTGAATGGATGTCTAGAGACCAGTATGAACGTCACATGATTATCAGTATTTTCCAATTTTGTTTGTGTTAATATGGCTTTAGTTCAAACTTTAAAAAAAGTTAATGTTTGTCAACATCAATACTATTAAGTGTCAATAATTTCATTTTAAAAAATGTATACTTCTTTCGTTGATATCAGTATTAACAGCAACGCAGATGTTTGTGGAATATGTTACTGATTCTCATATTTATGAACACTATATTTATTCTGCTGACGTAGAATGTCCGTGGTTTGCCTTCAAGCACCACACAGATGAAATCAATCCTCCCTGATAATATAGATAATCGGGTATTTGCCGGTAAAATATGTATGTATAACAAGCAACTCTGCTTGGGGTTCGAGTGGTATAGCATCTATCTAAATGTAGTGCTTGCCCTGTAAACGTGGCTTCTGACTGTTATATTTGTGTCAGGTTATCAGCTCTTCGTTATGTAGACAGTTGGTGGATGTCTATGACTTATTGGGTCAAGAGGGAGACACATTTTTAGTTTGCGATTTAAATTCAGATGTTTGTAAATAATAAGGAATCCGCCAATCCGCATCTGTTTCAGTTATTAGTTATTAGAATCCGCAAATCCACCAATCCGCATCTGTTTCAGTTATTAGTTATTCGAATCCGTGAATCCGCTGCTGTAACAGTTATTAGTTATTCAAATAATGAATGAAGGTTATCTAGAGATTCGAATAACGAATCTGCATCTGTTTAAGTTTTTAGTTATTCGAATTATGAATTAAACGCATATGAGAATGAATTATTAGTTATTCGAATCCGCTGCTGGTTCAGTTATTGGTTATTTAAGAAATGAATGAATGGTATCTAGAGATTTGAATAACGAATCCGCATCTGTTTCAATTATAAATTATTCGAATCCGCTGTTGGTTCAGTTGTTAGGTATTCAAAAAATGAATGAAGGGAATCTAGAGATTCGAATCCGCCAATTCGCATCTCTTTCAGTTATTAGTTATTCGAATCCACTGCTGGTTATCAGTTATTCAAATAATGAATGAAGTGTATATGAATATGAATAACGAATCTGCCAATCCGCATCTGTCTCAGTTATTAGTTAAAATAGTGGTCTCCGGTTGATCTTTGAAATCCGGTCGAGTCCGAAGATTGTCGCGCCTATAAAAATGTCGCAACTATAATTTTTTTACAAAGAAATTTTATCATCGAAATGCCAATGGAATATTTTGTCCAATGGAATTTTTTCTCTAATGAAATTTTGTTTTCCAATGGAAATATGTTGAAAAGGGTGGTAGGATTAGTCATTGAACACAGTTTTGCTTATAATGAATTTAGGAAATATTAATATTTCTATTTTATTGACTTTGGTGAAGTTTTCAATGAAATGTTGATTTTGATAATATACATAATATATATCATTTTGATTTTGAAAAAAATATCAATTTGGTGAAATGTTGACTTTCTGAAAAAAAATAATGTTTGTGAAATGTTGACTTAGGAAATATTTATTGACTTTTGTGGAAGTTTAACCGTGATAAAATATAGAATTTGGTAACATGCTGACTTTTAACATTTGAGCTACGTGATTCACTTTAGTGAGAAATTGAAAATATTATTGACTTTTGTGAAAGTTTAACTTACCTAAAATGTTGACTTTGGTGACATGTTGGTTTTGAAAAAGATATTTTGAATTTAATTAAATATTTACTTAAGATAAGAGATAAGATAAGACTTTATTATTCACGAGGGAAATTTTGGTTACATTCATGTGAGCTCTAGATTTTTGAGTAAGTGATATACACCGAAAAGTAGAAAATTACTCCGCATTAAAAGTATAATGATATTTAAAATTGATAACAACAATACTAAAATAAATTATTAACAATCATGTTCCTAAAGAAGAATAAAAGATCTTTTGATATGTATAAAGATGCTATTAGCATTGATAACAGCAGTAATTTTAACAAACAATCATTTAAAAATAGTAAAAGCTTAATAATATATACTTAAAATAGAAAATATACAAAGTAAACGATTAAAATGTTAAGACGTATTAAGAATACGAATACTGGATGGTATAAACGATTTGGAAGTTCTGTTGATTTTGTAAAGAGGGATTTCGAAGTGAGTATTGACTTTGTCATATGACACACTTCCTCGGGCAATAGTCTCTATATCTTTAATGATATGTTAACTTTGGTGACATATTGACCTCCGGAAGATATTTTGAGTTTAGTGAATTCCTGACTTTTAAAATATTGACTATTGATACATGTAGAATATTTATGTGCGTTGTTGAAGTTTGAATTTGATGACATTTTGAAAACATTAATGTCTGGCTAAAGGAGTGTGTTTCAGACAGCAAGTGTTAGATCATTTGACTACGCTATTGCCCACAATACACCAGTCATCAAGACTGATGATTTATACACAACGGATTGCAGGTTACAGATATATGACATATCAGACTGGTGTATATCCTATCAGAACATCCTGTCTCTTAAACGACCTTGTCTGGGTATTACGTAACTCATTAAGACCTACAGGTAATTAATTACCGGCTCAACGCCTCTGACCTAGCAAAAAGCCATTATTACATGGATGAGTGAACAAAAAACACAAGGTTGTTATCCATTACGAAAATGAAACAGTCCATTTCTTACCTCACTGGTTAGATTTGATTTCGAGCAGTTTCATCGAATAGCACAGAACATACAGTGCTCAGTTGTCACTAGCATCAAAATACTGAATCGCCCCGTTTGAACAAGGGATTACTTCATACATATTATAATCCCTAATCACTAATATATTTATTATTCGTTTTGCATCAATAATCAGCGGACATTTTACTTTTAGAAATGTAGTGATGTAATGAATTTAGAATGTCTTTTTTTGTTGCATTATCAAATTCGCCAGAACCGTACAAAGTTTGATTTATTCGAACTCTTGAAATTGGTCTCCATTTTAGATCTTTGGATGACCAACTCACTGTTAGATTGTTGACAGCATCGAAGGGATGCATGCAAAGTTTACAATTAACAATATCTTAATCCTTTGATCTGTTTACAATTTCGGCCGCTCTCTCAATACGATACACTATTTATCCAAGACACCTTACGATTTTGACGGGGATTATTAATGAATAGCCTTTCCACACAAGTGTCCTTCCCCTAAAAACATATATTCAGTTGATAGATAAGTAGTATTTTTTTTAAATAGACGTTTCCACAATAAAATCCCAGTATATCCATGCTTGCATATTCTATTTAACTCGACTTGGCTCCTCACAGGATGACTAGTGATGGTAATTAAATACTACAATACTGAAATGTATACACACTGGTTCATTTCAAATTGTGTTTGAGAGCTTAATGAATAATTTACACGTATTTCTTTTTTAGTTTAAAGTGTTGCCAAATTTAAGTAATATTACAGCACGGAAATAGTTTACTGTTTATAGACAGGCAGATGTCATGACTTGTTTATTACATTTAACTGTTTACAACATATATTATGTTTCAAATATTGTGTACGGTTGTTGGAAGTGTCATGATATCTAAATGTTCATGCAGAAACACAAACATTGCATGCTACACGTTTAATATGTATTCATATTGTAATCAATTATTTTAAAGCACGTATCCTATCAAGTTATCATACAATACATTTATTATACCGAGACATCAAAATCCATTTCCCATAACTCTACTATTTCCATATTGTGTCTTCATGTTTATAGAATATGATAATTAAGTATTCCGTCGATATATTCTTAAATTATATAATATAATATATACATATGAATGGTTAAGAATTTGTTTGTTCGGCTTACATACAATACATTGTTTAATTACATCAAATCAATCACAACACAATATCGATGGTCGAACGTTAATCTCACAGAAAAACGACATCCAACAAGTGTATTGATCATGACAGGGGGCTCCGGTTAAAGTTATTTAATGAGTATAGACCTAAGGTCATTTGCATTCAGTTGCTCATATCAAATAGTTTTTTGCTAATTAAATCGAGTAAGTATTGGATCAGTTTAATGAATTAGAATTCAGTTGTTATTGGAAGAAATGAATTTGGTATAAATATACAAGTCAGTAATATGGTACGGCAATTCTCAAGAATCATTCGACAAATAAAACGTAAAACCTATTGAATGTACATTTAGTTCTAGTCCGTAAATTTTTAGCTCGTTTCCGTTGTTCATGGTCTGTTAAACATACTATAGGCCTGTGGCCTTCTAAGCACAGAAATAAAGATTGATTAATTATAGCTGAAGTCAGATATGTTATCATAAGAGACAACTTGGACGATTATAGCCCATTACCCCTACATCCCATATTCTCTACACTCCATTTCCCCTACAATTAGTTAAAACAACACAAGCATTTACCTGTCTGACATAATGAACTCACCCTTACGAGTGATTAAGTAGGTATCCTGCCAAAACGCAGAACTGCAAAACGCAGAACTGCTAAAACAACAACATTTATGGTTGGTTGCACACACCTGAACCCTCATAATATAATGGAACGGCCCGATAGGAAATGAAATGAAGACAAAAATACAATTTGTTGTGTAAACATGTATTGTGCATGTTTTTTAATCATATGTTTCCATTGTTGGATTCTTTCATCATCTTGGATATTGATGTTGATGTATCTCTTCATCATATTAATAACGTACAATAACTTACAATAACATATTAACAATAATTTACAACATTGCTTATCATTGTTCATTGTTCAATCTGTGCTTTCATTCACATCTTCATCATCATGAGAGGTCCGACTGCATCCAGGAACTGCATTGGTGACTTCTCACCACGGCGAAGCTGATCTTTCAGACGAGACAGGCGCTGCTCCTTCTCTTTGTAGATTGCTTTCTTGGGTGGTGGAGCAGCTCCAAAGTTGATCTGGATGACCTTCGCCTTCTCTCCGTTTTCAATGTTCTTGATCAGTTCAATGAACCTGTAGACGTTGGGGTGTCTGTGCTGCAGTGTCTTGCCGATCCGGGAGTGAAACCCTTCAAGGTTGTTGTTGGTGCGGGGTCCTTGTGTTCCATGGTGGTTCCAGAGTCGGGGTGGGAACCTGGCATCGTCATCCACCCACGTCGCGACGATGTAGTCGTTGAAGGCATCAGCTTGTAGTACGTCTGGGCAGTGGTTCATAGCATCGAGCCACGCATCCTGGACCTGGAGCAGGGGAAGCAGCGGGAGACCTGCAGCTCGGCGAACCCACTTCCTAACCTCAGCATCTTCCTTGTAGGCAACCGCAAGTCCTAGGTCTTGCGTCTTGCGCCATATTGCCTGACAGAAGTGGAAGAGGCATCCCTTCAACGTGGCCTGAGGGAACACAGTCTCTGCAGCAACAATGCTGGCTTGCTCAAAGTCAGTCTGGATCACTGAAGGTGCGAGCGGTCTGTTGAGGGTCTGCTGCACGTGAGTCTTCAGTAAGTTGAACAGTCTGGTGTAGGTAGCTCTCGTGCGGTCTGGGAGTAGGGCGAAGACCAGTGGGTACATGGTCGATCCTGACATGGCATGTATGATGTACACCTGGTTCCAGAGAGCCGGACAGGAGGAGAAGGTGCCGTCCATGTAGATGTAGTCAGCAGACTGCAAGGCTTCCAGGGACTCTTCGGAACAGAAGGCCAGGATCTTGTTTTCTTCTCCATCCGCAAACAGCAAGAATCTTCTGCCATCTTGAGTTGTGGTCCACTGGTCTTGAAGGTCCACCTCAGCTCTTGATGCAGGCAGTGGTGGGATGTTGTGGCGTCTGTGACGGTACATGGCGCTGCTCACACTGGGGAAAGACGGCAGGTGGGCTAGAAGATCTTCCTCCTGATGGTTCACCTCGTTGTTGTAGATCTGCTGCATTGGCGTCGTTTCTTCTCTAGCTCTCTTCCTCAGCGTGCTGACAAACTTCAGGGCCCGCTCGTCACTAGGTGGATGGTTGTGTTGAGTTGTTATCTTCACGAAGTCTGTGACCGTGGTACACTTGCCAGTGCATGACCTATCAACACACCGCCAGTAAACAGTGTCCCCCTTATCCTTGTTCTTAGCATACAAGTATCCGTCAAGTAACACTTGTGGAGCACCTTTCTGAGACATCACATATTCTACTTTCCGTAACCCAGCCATTGTGGAATTGGAATGTCTATGCCATGTTTCTAACACCTATATATGTGGACAAAGATTGTTTCGGAGAAGGAAGTATGAGATTAAAGAGTAAAGTTTAATACTCAGTATTTACTTACAAACACATGTACCTGGGAGGATTATACTGTTTAACAATGTTTTGATAGAGTGTTGAATATATTGTTACAGTGTGTGACTACTCAGTATTTTCATATAAACATATACCGGGAGGTTCATACTGTTGAACATTGACCTGTTGATTCAGTGATCTGCTAATTTGACTGTGTCGCTCTACTCACTGTCAGAGTGGACCAGTCCATTACTTAATTGAATAGGTGTGACCAGCCTGACAATGAACTTTTCATTTCTGCTAATTGGGATTCTGCGTTTTGCAGTTCTGCGTTTTGGCAGGTAACCATTAAGTATGGAGTAGGAATGAAAGTGATTAAGCTAGAGTGGATTACGCGAATTAAGGAAGAAAGGAAGGGTTTGAGAAGGAAACGTTTTTTAAACACAAAAAACAACAGTTTCACTAAAACAGTTTGAACATCATAACCATTGATACAGAGGATATGTTTAATGAATTTTTTCCAAATAAAATCACACTAGTCAAATATCTACGGAAGCGTATAAGTGTCACGATGAAAAAAAGAATTTGTGATACTATCTCCTACGTAGGATTGAGTATCTCCCGTAGGACATAGTACTTAGGACGTGTCCTACGTATCAATATCAATAATAAACTTCCAATATATCTAACCTATTTTGACAAGCATATTTACCATATGGGTAAATTAACCATCTGAGGTGACGAATTTTATAACCTACCTCAGTTGTTAAGTGTTCTTATTGTCATTTATAGCATGTCGTCATTAGAATGACAGTAGAACTACTGCTGATATGAGGTGTATACATCCAATTACATATAACTTATTTTAGTGGTATTTTTTTAGGTTTGAATTGAAATAAGAACAATTAATTTTGAATAAATGAGGTATTCTTATTTGACTTTCATTTAATTACATATAATTCCAATCAGATTTTTAATGAAGTGAAATGAAATAAGACTTCTAAATAAGAACTTCGTAAATGTGAACAGGAATGGCGACTCGACTCGTGGTATGTGCTTACTCCCTTTTCAGGTCTGAAATATATGCTTATTCGATTTCAACGCATTTGATATCTTGAAAATTCATATTGCTATTTTGCTATTTTGAGAATAAAACTTAATTTTGTTGAATATGCAATCCTTAAATTCAAGAATATTAATTTTTCACTTGTAATTACAACTTGAATATTCAATAACAAATCCTAAAGTTAACGTAACTTTGTTTTAACTAAGTTGAAATTGGATGCATGTTTAAAATCACACTTCTCAAATACTTTTGATAAACAACTTGTAAGTGAAACAGGTCGATAATTGGTACAATTTTGAACATCGTTTTTCGTATGTATTGGTACTACAGATGTACATTTCCATATATATGAATGTGAAACATGAGATTTCCTTGATAAGTTCAGTAAATTAATTAAATACTATCAATTGTGTCTCTTTTTAATCTGGGCAGTTCCATTGCATAGTAAGAGGTAACAAGCTATTAGGAGTGCGGTGGACCGTTAACTTGTTTTGATAACCTGTAGGGGCGATGCTGTGTAGGGGTTATGGGAGACTACCACTTGGACACAATCGTATCAGTCACTTGACTGAGCAGTGAAATATGGTAAATTGTTGATATTTTATTAACAGTTATTATAATTGTTTCTTGTTAAATGAAGTTTTAAAGTTACTTAAAATTGAGAATCTATGACACTTTACACTACTCATTAGCTGTTATACTATGTTATGAAAGTATCTTTTATTGAACCCAACTTTCTGTCACAAACACAAGTTCGTATATCTAAGTACTAAAACCATTAGTTGATATGTGACAAGAGGATACATATCCTCTTTGGCCTGGCTGTTACAAGTGTCACATGGAAGGGGTGACAGACAGTAATTAGAAATCACTCGACCATTAAATTGTTTAAGGAGAAGTCAAACTGGAAGTAGTCATAATGAGAGGACACCGTTCAACAGTAGGGTAATGTGAGAGTCAATACACACGTTTGCAAATTGTTCTATCTTTATATAACTGTAACCTGCAATCAGTTGAGTATATATAATCAGTCACGGTGACTGATGTTTTGTGGGCACGCACCTTCAGCCAGACATTAGTGTTCAACTTCAAAAAGTCATTAGATATAAACTTCAACAACGCCAATGAGTCAACATTTCATTAAAGTGAATATCTTATAGGAGAGTATACTATGGAAGCGTATTAGGGTCACATGGCAAGCTATTTTTGAAAATATTATCTCCTAATTAGTACTTAGTATCTCCTAATTAGGACTTAGTATCACCTAATTAGTACTTAGTATCACCTAATTAGTACTAAGTATCTCCTAATTAGTACTAAGTATCTCCTAATTAGGACATATTATCTCCTAATTAGAACATAGTATCTCCTAAATAGGAGTTAACCACTGTGCAGCTTTGAGGTTTGATCAGCTTCTTTCCGAAATATTTGGATTCTTGCTTCAAATTTCATTGTAGCAGTGTTGAAAATCAGTATTTGTCGTTCTCTTTATTATTGTTCTCGTCTCAGGAAAAAAATCCACGTGAAGCCTTCATAGATTTATCAGTTATTGAGTGACACAAAATAACTTTAACAAGAGGACTACATGTATTATGTCTGCAACTAAACAGATTCAATTGGCACTCTTGAAAACATTATCATACATTTAAGTAGATGTACAGTTGAAAGAATGGCATACGACTTCTTTATTCACAAACTTTGGCAGACAGGCAGACATATACTTTATTCACTTTAAATATGTTTATATTGACAGGCATATATATACATTGAGATTCATCTTGTCTTCATGTTCCAGCTTAATTATATTTGAAATTTCAGAACAAAAAGCATTTTTTACTAGTTTTATGACGTCCTACAGTAATGATGCGTCAACAAATGTAAGTCCAAGAAGGTACATTATGTCAACATCATTTTGTGATAACACTATTTCCATATTTCATAATAATTAACCTTAAATACAAAACATTATGTCACGAAAATTCCTTTTAAACATCCATATCAGCACCGCATGTGTGTTTGAACAAAAATAAGATATTAAGTATCATACTCTAATGAATTAAATTTCTAATATCTATTTACGAGATATATCCTCATCACAGACATTCAAAATCGACTTTATCCGGCAGAAATATTTTCTGTTTGACTAATATTTGGTACCGTTTCTTTTGACTCTCTGTGTAAGGATAGATGAGAGAACAGAAACGGGATTAGAGAGCAGGCAGCACAGAGTTTATCAGGTGTGTAATAGGTAGTCGTTAGCAGAGGGAATGAATTAAAAGGGGATGAATAAAAGGGGATATATAAACTCTGATAGCTTATACCTGTTTAGAGAGCGTGTGTGTATGCGTATTTGTAGTGATTTCATTTGATTGACTTTGTGCTTTATGTAATTTTGTTGGAGCTGAATATCGATAACAAATTGTACTTTATTATAAGCAGATTCAGTCATTTTAATATCATTTGAAAACGTTTATACTGTTCATAATTATGTAAATGATTCAAACATTCTACTAACTGCATGCCAGACATCCAGTACGTTCATAAGCTTTCATCCAAGCCTCAAACGATGTTGAAAACCCAAATTATATTAAATGAATTACTTTTGATGAACCCTTTATACGTATTTATAAAATTTTCTAGGTCTTCGTATGCTTGATAGCATGAATAGTTTAAAGTTATTAGTAGATATCTGTCTGTCAAAATCTATGTGGAATACCATTTTTTTTAATGTACTTTATTACAATTAAAAGTGGAAGTTGAATCTGTTTAGTTGTAGATATGATAGTGATTTTTTAAAATTATGCATAACTGATTAATCTAGGAAGGCTTCATGCAGATGTTTTCCTGAGATCAGAACAATTAATGACCCTTGTGATACACTCAATGATAAAGAAATTTACAAATACTGATTTTCAACACAACTACAATTACATTTGAAGCAACAATCACAATTTTTTAGAAAGAAGCTGATCAAACCGCAAAACTGCACTATGGTTAACCCCTCATTAGGAGATATTTATTCCTGATTAGGGGTTACTGTGTCCTAATTAGGATATGTTATGTCCTAATTAGGAGATAATTTGTCCTAATTATGGGATGTTAAGTCCTAATTAGGAGATTCAAGTCCTAATTAAAAGATACTAAGTACTAATTAGGAGATACTGAGTACTAATTAGGAGATACTAAGTACTAATTAGGAGATACTAAGTACGAATTAGGAGACAATATTTACAAAAATATTGTTCCATGTGGCCCTTATACGCTTCCAAAGTATACAGTGGAAACGTCTATTAAAAAATGTATTCATATTTATCAACTCAATATATGTTTTAAAGGGGCAGTAGCACGTTTTTTGAAATTTTTTTTTTTTATTAATTTCCCATTTATAATTATAGTTTATGTCATTTATATTCACTTTTCAGGCTAAATCATCTTATTACATAAACCAATTATCCGTAGTGGTAATAACTGTGTTGCATATAAAGCAGAAATTGCATGGCGGCCATTTTATTGTGAACACAATTTAATCATTTCGCATTACAAAAACGATCCTCATGGCTTTACCAAACCATGTACACTCATTTTCAATTTGATTTTCTGGAGAGAGAATGGTGTTTTACTATTGGTGACATTATTATTAGTCATTAATACATTTCATCGACGTATTTGAGCGAAAAAACGTGCCACTGCCCCTTTAAGGGAATGACACTTGTTTGAAAAGGCTATTCATTAATAATACCCGTCCAAGTCGTAAGATGTCTTGGATAAACCGTGTATCGTATTGAGAGAGTGGCCGAGATGGTAAACAAATCAAATGATTAAGAAAATGTTTAATGTAGACGTTACATGACGTCAACAATCTAACAGTGAGTGAGTCTAAAGTGGAGACTAATTTCGAATTAATTAAACTTTGTAAGGTTCTGGCGAATTTGCTAAGGCAACAAATAAAGACATTCTGAAATCATTACATCAATACATTTCTAAAAGTAAACATGACCGCTGATTATTGATACAAAACGAATAATAAATATATTAGATTAGTGATCATAATATTTGTAAAGTAATCCCTTGTTCAAACGAGGCAAAGCAGTATTTTGACGCTAGGGACAACTGAGCACTGTATGTTCTGTGCTATTCAATGATTAAAACTGCTCGAAATCGAATCAAACAAGTGAGGTAAGAAACGGGCTGTTTCATTTTCGTAATGGGTAACAACCTTGTGCTTTTTGTTCACTCATCCATGTAATAAAGGTTTTTTGCTAGGTCAGAAGCGTTTGACCGGTAATTAATTACCTGTCGGTCTTAATGAGTTGAAACTTCTGTGAAGGGGTTAGTTGACCAAATACACATGTTACGTAATACCAAGACAAGCTCGTTTAATAAGCCAGACATTAATGTTTTCGAAATGTCATTAAATTCAAACTTCAACAACGCACATAAATATTTCAAAGTCAACATGTAACAAAAGTCAATCTTTTAAAAGTCAGAAATTCACTAAACTCAAATATCTTCTGGAGGTCAATATGTCACCAAAATTAACATATCATTGATGATATAGAGATTATTACCCGAGGAAGTGTGTCATATGACAAAGTCAATACTCGCTTCAAAATCCAAAGTCAATCAATATTTTCAAAGTCAACATGTTTTCACTCTCGTGATAACGTTTCACCGCAACATGTCACCAAAGTCAATCTTTCATTAAAGTAAAACTTCCAACAAAGTAAATAAATATTTCAAAATCAACATTTCACCAAACTCAATATATAAAATACAAATATTAATATTTCATGAGATAAACAAACTTCACCAAAGTCAAAAAATAAATCCCAAAGTCAACATAAGTCAACAATTCACTTAACTTTAAAATATTGAATATCTTTTAAAAGTCAACATTTCATATAAGTTGAACTTTCACAATGGTCAATAAATAATTTCAAAGTCAACATTTCACCAAAGTCAAAACTTGATCAGAGTCAACATTTCACTAAATTCAAAATATCTTTTTTCAAAGTCTATATTTTATTTAAGTTAAACTTTCGTAAAAGTCGATAAATATTTCCAAAGTCAACATTTCACCAAAGTCAATACATGATCAAAGTCAATATTTCACTAAATTCAAAATATCTTGTTCAAAGTCAAATCTTTATTTACTTTATTACTTTCACAAAAGTCAATTAATGTTTCCTAAATCAACATTTCACCAAAGTCAATTTGTGTTTGAAGTCAATATTTCACCAAATTCAAAATCACCTTTCTTTCATCTAACTCAATATATATTATCAAAATCAACATTTCATTGAAAACTTCACCAAGGTCAATAAAATAGAAATATTAATACATTAATTCATTATAAGCAAAACTGCGTTTAATGACTATTCCCACCACCCTTTTCCCACATATTTCCACTGAAAAAAAAATCCATTGGAAAATGAAATTCCATTTATTGTCGCGACAAACCTCGGACACGACCGGATTTCGAAGGATAAACCGGAGACCATTTATTCGAAACCGCGAATCCAAGTAAAAGTTCGTCCTATACAGACTTAGTGACTTCACACAGGTGTAGAAAATATAAACTGAAGTGCAAAAGAAAGTATATCACTAAGTTGTTTTCAATTAATTCAATACTTTAAAGAAATTAGATTCATTTGATTATGGCACGATACAATAACACCTTTCAGCAGTTGTTAGAATGACTTAATTAGTAACTGTTTTATTTTTTAACTTAAATATCATTATTTAAAGTAGACGTGAGTAAGAAATGAAATTTACACCAACATGACCCTAGCCATGTTAAAAATGTTGTAAATGTGTGCAGGACGAGGCACACTTATTGATTTTCACACAGCGTATGTCTTATATGTCAATGAACAGTTGTGTTTTGTCAAAATTAATTTGGGGGAATTACACAATTTAATTTTTTTCTAAAAAGCGTAGAGGTATTCTTTGACTGATTTAATGTTTTGACTAATTTGCCAAACTAGTCTTTGAATACGACGCCGAAAACTCGAGATATGTGACTTTGAAAATTATACATATGATAAATACAACTGAGTGATATAGTTTCTTTTCTTACCCAAGCGGGCAACAATATGTCGGGTATTAAAGTTTTCATAATGGTCACGGGAATTACAGATTTTTTCTAAATATAACATGCATTTTGAATGGTTGACGGAACTACTTTACGCCCATTCAAGAATTTCTTACCTGTCCTGTTTTAGCTAAATCACATAAATGAACATCATTCGAGCATACCTATTTATATCGCACGACAGTAAAGCATATCAAATAGAAAATCATGTTGATTCTATTTTTCCGAGGCCGTAATTACAGTAGTAAATTTGCAAGGCGAAGCAGCATGTAAGAGTCGCCGTCTGAACTGCCGTGACGTCAAGACTTTGTGACGTCATTAACTATGACGTCATGTAGTGACGTAATTACATTCCTATCTTGCAATGCAACTTAGCGATTGCTAGTTTACTTTTGAGTAAGTTTCTTTAATACTGCAATAATAATTTACAAGTTGTCCGAAATTCCGTTTGGGAATAAAGTTCAACAACTACATCAGAATCTTACTAATAAAAAGAGCGTTAGTAGCAAACTATTTAGATGCGAGCATCCTGAAGGTGGGACAAAATTTATGAAAGGCGTATGTTGTATTTTACAGTGTAATCTTAAATTGTGATGTGGCGTCTTATTTTTAGTTTTTACGCTTGGGTAAGAAACATAATAACCAACTCGTTGCTCGGAATTACGAATTATCTGTCCCTTGTGAATTATTATGTCAAACTCCTCGCTAAAGCTCGGAGTTTATCACAATAATTAACTCGGGACAGATTATCCGTAATTCCTCGCAACTCGTTGATTATTCTTATATTGCACCTCCGTTTATATGAGAACTTTAGAAACTCTTAATATGTTTTTTTTCTTTCAAATTCTCTATATAGGATTCTCCTTCTTGCATGAGATGACCTTTGAAATAGAAGACATTGTATGTTCAATAAACGTATTGTACCATTTCAATCTCAGTTTTAAACAAAACTAATTCTTAATTATACTGACCTCGATGTTTTATGTGGGGGCAGAAGTGTTTTTCCCCATTTATAAACCGTAAAATGTTTTATTGGCAAATACTGCCTCCTTGCTCTAGCGTTGTATTGAGGGAGGAAAATATGACTATACATAGAGTTAATCAAGTCTAAAGGGTCAGTCGATATCACGGTAAAGCGTTTTTTCAAAGAGCGTAGAGTTTAGAGTTTATGTTTATGGATAATAATTGTTGTGATGACTGTCTGACAAATCAATTTCTAGAACTCGTTTCAGGTCTTACTTATCAAAGTAAACCAACATGACGATCTTACTTTCAAAAGTAAATCCTCATGCCAGGTCTTAATTTCATAAGTAAACCCTCATGTCAGGACTTAGTTTTAAAAGTAAACCTTCATGCAAGGTCTTAATTTCAAAAGTAAACCCTCATGCCAGGTCTTAGTTTTAAAAGGATCCTTATTCGGGCTTAACCTCGGAGAAAAACCTCATGATAAGAGGTTATTCTGTGAAAGCAATTAACCTTCAAAACAATAGGCAATCCAACATACATGTAGATGTATAATAATATATATTTTGAAATAGATCATAATGATATTACCTTTCGCATTAGCAGCACACACCATAGGAATATTCTGATCTGCCGGCGGTGAAAACACTGAAATGCAAGAAATCAACATTAAATGAAATTCTTATGTAAGTATTATTTTGCCCAACTCCAACTGTATATATCAGTTCAACTTTGTCCTGTTGTAAAATATTAAAATGTAGCCTAAAGTGAGCACATACACCCCTCCCCCTCTAAGTTATATCGTTTATTATCATGCTCCAGAAAAGAATTAAGACCCTTTTTGGTCAAAACTTCAAAAAGTATTTTGACCTTGGAGTTGAAACCCCTAAAAGGCACAAAACACCATACCGAATTTGAAGGTTAGTTTTTGAGATATGCACCGGAAACGACAAAGTCCAAATATCGGATCGTTTTTGTCAAAATTTCTATATACCCCCGGCTACGTCTTAGCGGGGATATGATAATGATGGCTCTACGAAATTTTAATTATAGTCAATAATTATATAAAGAGGATATTTGACATTTCTCGTCGAAAAACATGATTATCTAATCGAGTGAAGTAGAAATGTATATTTTCACGAGAGGCGCACCTACGACCACTTTTAAAATAAACTTGTTGTTCATGTCATGTCTTTCTGTTTTTATTTTGATATGCTTTTAGTTTTGGGTTAATAGTTTCAAGTGGTAGTGCAAGTAGTAGCATTAGTTTAATATTTCCTGTGCATTGGGTAAGTATCGCCTTAAGGTTGTTTTATAAATAGTCTTTGTGCTGGGGATACAGCTCTTGGCGATTGGGTCTCTAACAGATTGACAAAACAAAAGCTTCTGTCACAGTCAGTCTTTATATGCTTGATACATCGTGTACGCTTTATATAGTTCTACTATTATGCATTGAATGCATAATGTTATGTCTGTACTCCTAATGTTAGTTATCAGATTGTGGTAATTAATTGTAAGAACATATGTTTCGTATTGCTTCACTATGTGTCATTTCCAGATAGTGAGTGAGTAATGTTTTTTTAATTATCTCCCTTTGTGTGCTATGTGTGATAATCCTTGATGTATCGCTCTATCTCGTAATGGTAGTTCACCTTTGCATCAATGATTATTGGTAATGCATAATGTATCTACATGTATGTATTTGTATTTAGCATAAAATTATATGTTATGCAATAATGATGTAAGGAATGTGTTATATATTTTATGCATTTTTATGTTGGTTGTTGATTATATTATATTGCATTGCATTGTGTTTAGCAGGGTGTAAATATCGGTTCTTCGTGCTTCCCTCGCAAAAACCTCTCAACTTGTGACCAGTGTTTGGTTATTCCTTTACCCCTACACCATAACGGTTACAACTGTATATATATATATATATATATATATATATATATATATATATATATATATATATATATATATATATATATATATCAATCAATCAATCAATCCAAGTACTTCTATGCTTTTTGATAGAGGTGTGTCTTCAGTTGTTTCTTGAATTTTTCTTCCTCAACCTGCATTCTAATATCTACTGGAAGTTTGTTCCAGAGATAGGGCCCGGCGTGCTGAAAAGCACGATCGTCAAACTTTTTTGTTCGAGATCTTGTAATGTCCAGCAGATAAGTGTCACTTGAGCGGAGAGAACGAACGGGTTGATTAACTAGGTAGATAGGGGCATAGCCGTGTATGCACTTGAAGATAAGAAGCATGAGTTTGTAGTGAATCCTGAAAGTTATTGGTAGCCAATGTAAGTTCTGCAGTATTGGAGTGATGTGATCATGTCGACGAGATGTGCTTACTACTCTTGCTGCAACATTTTGGACTTTCTGTAACTTGGCTAACAGGTGTTGAGGGAGACCATACAGCAGAGCGTTGCAGTAGTCGAGACGGGAGGTGACGTCTGCTTGGATGAGAGCTGTTGTTGTTTTTACATCAAGGTACCTTCTCACCATGCTGATGTTACGAATATGGTAGAAGGCTCCTCTACATACACTGTTGACATGTGCCTCCATGCTTAAACTGGAGTCGAATATCACACCGAGGTTTCGGGCTTCCTTGCTTGGCACAATAGTATTGTCGCCGATGACAAAGTCTGGCAGAGAAACAGGCTGTTGATGCTTTCGGTAGATGACAAGGAGTTCAGTCTTATCATCGTTGAGTTTGAGGAAGTGTGCACCCATCCATGACTTAATGCTGTCCACACACTCCTGTACCTTGGAAAAGGAGAAAGTGATTGAGGATTGGTCTCGTGGTCTGTAGGATAAGTATACCTGTGTGTCATCTGCATACAAGTGGGGATTTAGGTTGTGGGATCTTGCAATGTTGACTAGGGGAGATGTGTAGATGGTGAAAAGCTGTGGTCCAAGTACAGATCCTTGTGGAACTCCGTATTTGAGGAGATGTTGAGAGGAACAGTGGCCTTTGATGAGGACTGACTGGCTTCTTCCAGTAATGTATGATTCAAACCACTTCAGAGCCATTCCACATATTCCAATCCTGTGTTCCAGTGTTCTTAATAGAATCTGGTGATCTATCGTGTCGAATGCGGCCGACAAATCGAGTAGAACCAAAATGACTGCTCCATCCTTGTCAACGCTCCTGAGAAGGTCATTCTGTACCTTCACCAGTGCAGTTTCAGTGCTATGTGATGATCTATAAGCTGATTGAAAGTCTTCATAGCAGTCATTTAGTGTCATGTGTTCTTTAAGTCTTGAGGAAACCACACGCTCTATCAATTTGGAAGAAAAAGACAGATTCGAAACAGGGCGATAGTTTTTTAAACTTCGGGATCAATACCTTGTTTCTTCAAGAGAGGAGTTATTACTGCCGTTTTCATTGGGCCTGGCATCACACCCTCAGAAAGCGATTGATTGACGATGTGTGTCAACACGGGTGCCAGGGTGGCCAGGTTCTCCTTGAGAAACCACGTTGGCACTGGGTCCAATATGCAGGACTTGTTAGGGGACTTCTGGACCATCTGTGTTACTTCGGCTATTGTCGCCGGCTCGAAGTGGTCAAATGAACTACAGTAGAGGTTGGGTTGTTCTGGCTCACCTGTGTCGGTACATGCTAAGGATGCACGTATTTTGGTGATCTTATCATGGAAAAAAGTTGGAGAAACGCTCATATAGTTCATCCAGTGACGTATGGCTAGGAAAGTATACACTGTTGTCTTTGAACATGAGTTTTTTTTATATTTTGAAGACTTCCTTCTGATTGGTGGCATCAGCAAGAGCGTGTTGGAAGAAGTTCGATTTCGCATTGTCGCTGATATAACCAATGATGTTTCGTTGGATGTCATGCATTTGCTTATGGATGACCAGTTTCGTCTTCTTGTATAGTCTCTCCAGTTTCCTTCGCTTTCTCTTAGCTGTACGAATTTCCTCGTTGTACCATGGCGATTCAGGGTGATCAGTGATGGTGCAGGATCTGAGGGGGGCATGGCGGTCAACAGCAGCTCTAAGGTGAGAGTTATATAGACCGATGGAGTCAGACACAGACTTTTCCACAAGATCACTGCATAAAAATTCTCTATCATGACGAAAATCCGCTCGGTCAATGTTCTTCCACTTGCGAAAAGATATTGATTTTCTAGATCTCCTAGGAACTGTTATATCAGCTGTGAACAGAATACCAAAATGATCGGATTTGACTGAGTGATCCAAACTAATGTCTTTCACACTGAGTTCATTTTCTCGGACAATGACGAGATCAAGGATGTGACCACCTGTGTGGGTAGGTTCCTCCACCCGCTGTACGAGTCCATGTGCGTCTAGCACGTCCAGGAATTTTACAGCATCACGGTTAGAACAGTCATCGATGTGGTAGTTGAAATCCCCGCATATCAACACCTTACCTGGGACTGTGGATAAACTATCTAGTAGCGCACCAAATTCCTCATAAAATAAAGAGTTGCTGTTTGGAGGACTGTATATGACAATGATGTTAATACGCTGATTCTCCGAGATTAATTGCAGTGGCAACAATTCGAAAGTTGTATGATCAGTATGGATTTTCAGTTTTTTTACAATTGAGTTGTTCATTGTAAACAACTCCAATACCGCCTCCCTTTTTGCTTTCTCTAGTTACCTGTGTAAATTTGTAGCCGAGAGGGACAAGTTGACTAATAGCAGGGTTATCAGAAATGTTATTTCTGAGCCAGGTTTCGGTGATGGCTAATAAGTCAAGTTTATTTTCGCTTATCAAGTCTTTAAGACTTAAAGCCTTGTCAACACTCCTGTTGATAGTCTTAGCAGATCTTGCATTAATTACACACATACGAAACCTGTGCGTCTTGTAGGTAAATGAATCACTTTTATCAACAGACTTTTGTGTTTTCCTTGCCCCACCTTTACATCCACGGCGTGTTAACTTTATAGTACAGATACCCAGCTTCCTGAGGGAATATAGAGTTTCAAGGGGAATTTTATTAGTCCGTCCATTAGTATGTGATTGCAAATCTTCAGAAGAGAAAAAGGTGACAAAATATAAGAAAATTATCCATACATACAGTTTGAGGTAGGACTACATGTTCTCAACAAGGCCATTGTATTGACAGTGATGTAACTAGCACAGGCCAGGTAGCCATGTATACTCACTCATCCAGGTCAGGGAGACCACTGTCCATGTAGCTGACTTGGGTCTTGATTGCTGTTTGGTGCAGTTTCACTCAATAGAATTTGTCATTTCCTTCAAATATTGAGGAAATAAATAAACTTTTCCAAAACATTATGTCTACTTCACGGGATGAGATATGGTATGAGATATGTCAAATGTTCTAGTTATTAGATTAAGCACAAGTATGCACAGTTTGTAAATGACGTCCGTGGTCGCCTCGCTTTATCGAGGTTGTCTTATGACGTCATCCTATTGTTACGACAATGTTACTTGATTGTTATTTACCTGAGTAGAATAACATGTTATTTCACTCAGTGAACAATGAACATAGTGTAATTAGTCCTAGACCCTCCAAACTAAGACCAAACCTGAAGAGAAGTTGTTTCGTGGGACAGTGTATATAACATCAATATAAATATATCAATTATAAATCCTACTATTATCGATTCAAAAAAAATAACTCACCCGTGCAGAAAAAGCTGTCAAGAATGATTGGACACAAGTCGGTAAACTCTCTGTAGATCTGTGTCCTGAAAGCCATCTTGATAAGTTTAATGTTGTTCTCCCTCGCTTTTGTCACTGAATGTATGTCTGCAAGAGTAGAGGGTCCACAGCTGATAAGCAGACACACGTTCACTGCATCGTCGCGGTCTCCGTTACCGGGATCAAACATGGCCCTCAACACCTCGTGCAGACTCGACTCCTTGGCAATCTCGTCGATGGAATTGGATGCATTAAAACTTGGCAAGGAACTGAATACTTCAGTCAATATTCCTGTGCTCGGGTTGTACGTATTAAGGTGACATACCACAGAGAATATGGATGTTTTGATGACGAGTCCAATCCGAATCGCCCATGGAGAATCGAATAACTCATTCAGAGCCAACGATATCAAATGAATAACAGTTTTGGAGTTGCTAGTCCAGCCAGCTTCCAGAAGAATTATCAGATCAAGCTTAGGTCCGTTCCATTCTGATTCTGTCAACATAAGGCATCGTTACTCAATTCCGATATCACACTCCCACCTTCTGCAACGTTATCAGTCCAGTTAAGATTTAATTTAACTGTATTGTTATCTTCACATCTAACATCTAACGAAAATGTTATTACGCTGGTGCTGAGAATTAACGCATGCAAACATCTACAGGGCGAAAAGGGGTGGAATCCGCCTCCCCGGATCCCACCGGATATTCCAAACACAAACAACCGTGGCAGCTATTAAGAATTGGGGATAGTTTGTCGGTTCTTCGAAGACGAAAATGAAATGAAAAAAAATATTTTAAAAACAATAATTTTGTTATTAAATTTCAGATTTACTCGTCCGTTTCTGTTAATAAATCATGAAACTAACACGATTAAGCAAACCTTGCCCTGCCGGTAGGACCCATTAATAAACGTGTTTGATGTGTTGAAATGTCAGAATTTACTTACGTTGATCGCACCTGTCTCCAGTCCATTGATCCTCACATCGGTTTGGACAGAAGCCGTCGGTTTTGTTGCAGATGTCATGATCGCCACAGAACCCACAATAAGAAGAACAATTCACACCGTATCTCCCATCTTCACATTCTGAGGGAAATAAGGCAAAGAAAAGTTAATCCATGTCTCGGGAACTGAGTTCATAAAGTGACAAGAAAGGAGCACAATTTCAGTTTTTGTGTCAAACAATTACAAGGAAAGTTTCTCTTGGCGTTTGATAAATCCAAACTCTGGCATCGAAGTTAAAACGAAGAGAACTCAGAAAATTCAGAATACAGAAAGATACCTCTTGTTATTTGTATATTAAGTATATGTTGACGTATCTTCAACAATGTTAAGTTATGATCTGAAACTAACCTGGATAAAGATATAACTTTATTTTAAATGCGATATCTCTATACCTTTACATGGTTCCACAATCAATCCTGGCGAGCAATCGTTTTCGCAGCCATTGGTGACGTCGCAGCCTTCCTGCTCAGCCGCTTGAGTCGTTGCTGTAGATTTAAAAAAGCAGATTGTTAACATAATATCCAAATATTAAATCAAATAATAAAATCGTTGACTGCAATATCACATGTAACTAGACAGAGTTACACTCGTTAGAAGGTCTAAATATGAATCCCCCTTCTTATAATTCACTTTACAAATAATCTCAATCTCATTTGATGCTTTCAATTTTTAAGTCTATCAATATGAAAATAGTATTGACATTGATAGTATGGTATTTTGTTTGTAGAGTTTCCATTTGCCCTTCCCCCGGAATATTCCTTGATAGCTTTAGTCACTATTTAAAAGCTAAGTTTTAATATCTTCATTTAGAAAAAAAGTATACAGAGTTTCGTGAACATGGGTGAACAACACCTGCCCTTAAAGAAGACAGAGTCCAAATTGTTGCCATTGAAACAGGCAAAACGATATGTTGGTTGAACACTGATGCCCTAGGATAATGCCATAGTTTGGATAAAATATCAAAGCCTTCACATTATAAAAATGTAAATGTGAATGTGAATAATCCGATTTTAAAAGCATTAAAGGTTAACAATCACTGAGCAAGCAAATATCAAAGGCCAATTACTGACCAAGTAAAAGTATTGGCTATGGTCAAGATCACAAGGTTTACAATTTTGGACATCATCTGAAAGGTCTCATTACAAGATATACACATGTCAAATACGAAAGGCACTTCAATGACGTTTGCAAAATTATGGCCAAAGTTAAGTTTTCTGGAAAACGCTTCCTGTGCTAAGTTCACGGTCACAGGGTCAATTACTTCACCTTAAAACTTTCATCACAATGAATGCACTTGTCAAATACCAAAGGCCGGTCATTGACTAATCAAACGTTATGGCAAAGATCATAGTTTTCGGGGAGAGACTTAATTTCATGCGGCAATGTCAATGTTACAAGCTCAAAAAGTATTACCTCATCTGAAAACAGGCCTACCAATTAATCGAATCTGTAAACACGCGACGCGCAACGCTGTGATAACGCATGCTCAGTAACCAAGTATACAGCAAGAGTTATCATAGCAAGATATCTTCGAAAGTACAGACAGGCGTATGGACAGGTGAAAAACAATATATACCCCGACGACGACGACGTCGAGGGAAACTCAACCCTTCACGGGAAGACACCATTATATAAACTAGCAGGCTAAAGAAAAGGAACATCTCTTTTTAAATCACTATAATTAAAAAAATTAAATATGGTAGAAGTTTTAGATAAGGTTTATTGGATAGTTCATTCATTTCGAAAATCATCAAAATCCTAAACGTTTGATTAGCCAGTTTTGCACACAAGAATTCCAAAAGATTTAGGGGTTAAAAAAAACACAAGCAAAATACGTTAATTTTAATTCTTTCTATTCCCTTAAGTCTTTCAATTTGCCAAAATGTATAATGGGTCACACGGGTGCCAAATGTGGTCGATTTGTGTGTCAACGCATTATGAAATGCACTGTCTGATCGAGAATTAAAAATGTGTTATGACGTCACCTGACAGCTGTTTCTGTGTTCATGCAAAACCTGCATCGACTCTTGTTCATGAACTGGAGGGTGTGGTTTGATTCTAACATGCCATTATACGATAAATCTTTAGAAAATATAATCATTGTAAAGCTGTAACGTTGCATGCCAAACCGATGTTGTCACAGCCATAATGACATACGATATGCATCAAAGTTCAGCGGTCTGTACCTGTCTATTGAGCAGTCGAAAAACTTCGACTCTACCAGTGCAAGGTCTTCTGGTGCACATGTACATAGTGACACGCCGATCTATGGTGGTCGCCATCAATGATGTACCAGATAAGCAAATATCAGCCTTCATGGGTCAAAAAGACCATTGTGTTTTGTGTTCTGGGATTGTCAAATCTCTCCCCAACTCGGTTGTAATGTGACAACATATAGGCATTAGAAATGGCAGGAACAAGGGCGATTCTTGTAGCTGAGGTATGATAAGTTTACAAAGCTCTTACTAATGTATTTCATGTAGGTCGTTCTATGGAATCTCGGGTTTCCATAATAAAATCGAGTCGCCTTTCGCCATTACATAATTCATTAATGTAGAGCGTGTAACAAATAAAATACTAAACTTGTGGATGGTATTGGTATCTAACTCTCTTTCGTTCATTAGATACCAAACCATCAACTCGTTTAATAAACATGTTATAATAGTTGTACTTCGTTTAGTATTCTCTATATAAATGTATCCTTCACTGTTATACCTCATATTCCCTCTGGTGAACGAGTTAGTATATACTCTGAAACGTCGTGTATCTTCACAATAAAAACGTTGTTATCCAGAAAAATCTGTTTATGTAGTCTACTTTTTAATTCCCCTAAAAGACTCTCGATTCGTATCTATTTTGAAACACATGTATATTCAATATACATATTGATAATTTATTATTATCTAATTAACTTATTTGGAAGGTCGTCTTGACAAAGTCTTCTTAGAGGAATATGCAAGAAAAGAATCAGCCCTCTTGAAATACTTTTTTACAGCTATATTATGCTGTGTGATATTGACTTTGATCAGCAATTTTACTTGCGTCAATTGTGAAAACTGTCCAATCTCTCTGACCGGGGTCGAGTGCGATAGAATCTTTTAATGGACAGCATCATGTCACGACCCAAAATCGTGAACAAAGATCAACTGACCTCTTGAATAATATCATGTAAAGACAGACACTTGCTTTGATACATTTTACATCCTACTATTATAAACACGGTTTAAATAGTACATCATTTCGGATGTATACAATAAAACATACGCAATCGCAATGGGATTTATGGCAGATAAAAAAAAATCAGATTATGTTATATGATTCATAAACAAGTATAATATTTCCGAAGATATTTGACATTCAACTAAAAATAAATGTTTGAAAATATTTTCTTGCAACTGAATTTTTTTAAGATCTATTAAACACATCTTTGTTCCAGTAACTCATTGACATATAATAAAAGGTTTACATCAATCGTCTAGACGAATTATTGTTTAATGTGTAATCTATTCATTTTCACCTAAACAATATTTTTTAAAATGTAATTATCTTGCTCAAATTGAGGTCATTGAGGTATAATTACCTACAATCTTAAATGTAAATTGCACTTTGGTCATGAAGTTTGTAGAATGAGCTCGGCTTTCTGTAGTTGCATTTAATTTAATAACACTACAGTATGGTCGAGTGTACGCAGGCACTTTGACGTTTATAATCATTGTAATGAATCACAGTATCAAACTTCGCCTCAGCTATCAAAACAAGAAATGTAATTGTCCATGGAAAATAGTATAACTTTCATAAATATAAACGCATATTTATGTTATAAGATTTATAAGATTTAATATTTAATTCAAAGTGTGTATGTGTGACTGGTTTATAGAGGAATATGCACTACCCATAATGCGTGTGGCGTCACAAATCAAATTGTCCTCGCAAAATCGGGGAGAAAGTTCTAGCTCGACTCTAGAAGTGAGTTGCATACATGATACTCGAGTTCGCAACACAGACGATGCCTTGGCTTTCAGTTTTTGAGAAGGCGACCAATGGAGGTTTTAGAGCATGGTTCCTGTAGTTCTGTTTTGAGAGGGATGTTTATATTAAGTATTCTGGATGTATATCACATATGTAAGCTATAGATTGGGTCAACCTGGCCATTATTAGGGACCACTTGGTCATAATCAAAGAAGGTAATCTTTGTCATACCATTTATATGACAAGTTATATTGGAAAAGTAAAGAACTAACAATGATGAAAACTTTAATGCTGTGGTTTTACAATCATGTGACAGATCCAGACAATGATACATTTCTTCATGCCAAATATCTAGGTAACAGAGGATATTATATGAGTGTCTATGTCATACTTTGTTTACGACACCAGTGCCTGAATATTAGACTGAGTATTTCCCGAGCGAGAGCGAGGGATATACCAATATTCAGGCACGAGTGTTATTAATATAGTATGACATGGACACGAATATAAAATTATGTTTATTACCGAAGTCGTGAAATTAATGAAAATATGCAAAAATCCGCTTTAAACAATAGACTGGCGACCCGCCGTCGTACCATTTGGAACGCAACGTCAAAGACAAAACGTGACGCCATAGCATTGTTTATGACTTCACATCACCATGACAAAGTGATAGTTTGCCCAAGGGCGTCGTATGAAAAATATGAACACCGATGTGATTGCCCTCGTAGGTAATAAATGGTGTTTTTCACGATGTCAAAGATCAAGATAATGTTATATTTCAGCCCGTCAAAGATTTAGACAATGGTATTATATATTTCATCATTCCAAAGACACTACACCAAAGAAATAGAAGTCAGGTGACAATTCGTTCGGGTAAAAGAAATGTAAAACTATATCGTATTCAAATGAGCCTATGGAATTCAATTGTTTGAGTGACATTGTTGCCAAATACCTTTGGATGACCACCCTCTATGTTGAAATACAAGCCCTGAATGGTTGAATCATGTTATAGCTAAAATTGATGGAATTATCATGAAACCGGCCCCTTGTTATCAGAAATGAGCGGGCCGCTGCAAATGATAACTGCCCTCTCAACGCTGACGACAGGCTATTATCGTTTTGTATCAAGTGACGTCACTTTAAAATCTCCTCTTGAAATTTCAACAAATATGGCGACCAAATGAGCTTATCGACTCGAACATTTTAAACGTTTTAAATGTCTTTTTTTCAAACGAGGAAACGTAATTTTGCCAGATCATATCATAAACACGATGTGACAGTACAACCGCACTGATTTTTAAGTGTTTTAAACAAAATAAAGAAAATATCGTTCTTAGTCACCTGACCTTCAATGTTCGATTTAGGTAGCCTAAGTACACATGCAGTCTAAACTTGCTAAATATGTAATGATTTGTTGATTTTCATTTCAATGATTGGTTATAAAATAAAACACGACTATGCATCAGTATGATACTGCTTTCGTTTTCCCGATCAACGGCTGACATTCCGTTCGGTTTCGATACAGCCGCCAAAGGCAAGCGACTATGACGTCATTTTTCACTTTTGACGTCACAGCGGTTCCCGGCGATAACACGGTGCGGTTTTTGCTGTTTTGCTCATATACAACTGTAATTAAAACTTGTAGAAGAATCCGGGTACAAAAGAACAAATCCCATCCATTTGAGCTATAACAGGGGTAACGTTGTTTTTCAGGGCATTATCATTTGCGGAAGCCCTCGGTCTTCTTCAACTTCCCAACGAAGGAGGGCAGTTGAAGAAGACCGAGAGCTTCCGCAAATGATAATGCCCTGAAAAACAACGTTACCACTATAATAGATTGCTTACTTGATCTCTGCTAAAAACACTTCTAAACACGTCATGTATTTACCTGTAGTTTCGAACGCTCCTAGGCAAACGAAATACCATATGGAGGTGATCAACTTCATTTTCAACTGTAACAAAACAACAGAGTGATATGAAAAGAAGAAGGTTTTTAAACATAACTCTGTTGATTTACGGCCAAGATAAGATGTTGTAATATACATGGATAAAGAAGGATGAGTAAAAGATGTGGTGAAAAAATAGCTGTGAACGAATTATCACGCCCCAAATTATGCTATTTACTCTTATAACAATGCAGAACAGTAATTATTAAAGGACATGCATGCGCAGTGTTTTGTCTTACTTACTTTTATTTCTGTACTAAAAAGGGGAGAATTATAAATATCTATTTACAATATAGAAATCAGCCGGAGATGTAAAACGATGTCTGGTGGTATACACTTTTAATAATGACGCAATCAGTGTTGCAAACTTCCACCGCCAGCAATGTTTTTGAGAATCGTGAAATATACTTCATATGCAACAAAGTTTACGATGGAAGAACTGAGTGAAGTAACGTCTGTGGCGAGAGTTGTTGAGTATGTTCATAAGCTGGCATCCCAGGTAACGGAAGCCGTGGCACACCGTGAGAAAGCTCAGCAAGACCTTACAAAACTTTAATGAGGAACGTAAGAAAATATAGGAAGTAATTAAATACCAAACTGGATATGACCGTAAAAGAAACTATCAATATGTTTCGAATTCCACCATAACATGCATAAAAGCAAAACGTACATGTACTTATAAAAAGAACAGTTCTAATATTGAGGGATTCTCACATGATATTCTTGCAACTATGTCCCGATTTAACAATAGTTTCACAAGAATTACTTTTTGTTTAAAAAATAAGCACTTTACAAAATTTGTCACATTACTTTTTGTCATAAGTTTAGCGGTGCTTGATACAAGAGCAAACTTCTACTTTTAACAGTTGCTATGACTTCTTGACATCAAGCTCCTAAAAGGTCACTAAAAACGTTCGTTCTTTTATGTTTGATCTTTAAAAAATCATCATTGCATGACTTTTCTTTTGTCCATTGATCATTCAGAACTCATCTTGCTTAGAATGACCCTTCAAAAGTTAGTGTTAAAGTACTATAGGGAATTACTTATTAACTGTATCTCTCAACGGAATTTTACAGCCATAAAACTGCATATTTTGTCAAAATATTGAATTGAAAATTCTGCAAAAACTGCAACTTAAACTTAAATATCGCATTTATTTTATGTTTAACCTTAATATTAAACCATTCAATAATTAGAAGAAAAAAAATAAATCGAAAACATGTTTCCCCCGTTTTTTCAAAAATCAAATGTTGAAAACGCTTACCGGCAGTTGGTTAGGACCCACCGCTGATGAACATCGTGAACCTTCTGTTTTAACTCTCTGCACACAGCCAAGGCTGACACACTTCCCTTGTAGTATTGTACATCCGTAATGGTGATCGAACTGAACTTTAGGTGTCATGAGATCTCATCTCACTTCCCTGTTCATCAACTACAGAGACTACAGATCGCTATGTCAGTACCAACATCTCACTCAATGTTGCGTGAAATATGATACATAATGATTTATTGCACTATTGGCTGAGCGTCAAAACAAATCATAATGTTAAACACACGTTGAAAGATGGTCAAAGGTGTCTAGGCACATCGTCGATCATACACATGCTTTTAAAAGGGAGAAATGTTAAACTGGGAATACTTCCTTGATTTTGAAACTTGTTGAGTGGCATTTGTATGTGTACAATTACATTTTCATGTGCACATGTTGGACACAGCATGCTTTTGTCAGATGAGGGTGATCATATCATAGTGTATCACGTTTGTCAATAATGCAATTGCACGTTAGAATTCTATATTAAAACCAAAATGCTTGTTGTCTGCAATAGAACATATCTTTGAAATGTTGTATAGAATGTTTGAAGTACTTTAATACTCAAGGCCGATTATTTTCGTATCTTTAAAAATGACCTGGCGTAAGTGAAGTGTTGAATCACACATAGCTACCATATGCAGTGTCATCGGACATCCTGAATCTGACAAACATATATCTAAAGCCTGTCCCTGATAGATATGATAATGTGGGGTGAATATGCATAATTTTAAATAACTAAATATTAGAAAGTGGACAAGTAATAGTTAGTGCCTATAGTTTCCGAGTTGTATCGGGAAATACCTGGACATGCAGTTTGTCCGAGAGGCCCAGGTCCGAAGCTTTGGTAAAATGTCCCGGTATTTCCCGATGCAATGATGCAACGAGTACTTACATCTCACTTATTCCAAAAGAAATGAATGAAAAAATAAAAGTTTTAAAATTACGAAAATTGCCACAACCTTTTTGTGGCCCCTTCACCACGTTCTGAATGAAGTGCGTAGAACTATTGAATGGTTTTAGTAGGTGCTTTTCGCCTTACAAATTGAATGCACGAACTAAATGTTCGGAGATCGTGCAAACAATGCAATTCATTGCAATTTTCACGACATGTATATTTCGTGACTAGGTTTGAAAGGAATGGGACGTACATCTGTGTTGCACAGTGGATTTTTAATAGAAAATTAATATATTCGCTCGGACTGTCACTATCAAGGTAACTGAAATTTCGTACATGTATCTGTTATTTGGTATGTATTACTATTATTCATTAAAACGACATATGATTCAAACTAGTTTATTCATTTTTTTCTAAATTAACATTTAATTTCCTAAAATTGCGAATACTGTGAAATCAAGTTTTATCAGAACATATGTTTATTTGTTTGATCATTTCATTCCAGCGTAATATCTGCAAAATTCAATATGTTGAATAAAATAAATTGTTTGTTTCGATATCATTGGTAAATGAAACATTAAAATTCGTGTTCTTGCGTCATGGTCTTATTCAGCGTTCAATTTGTCATTGAAATTATTTATTCAGAAACATGGATGACGATTATTTTTTTTATTTATTTATTTATTTTTATTTAATAAAAATAGTTTCACTCAAAAGAGTCCTGATAGCGATAAATAACAGGACACATAAAACGATGTCTAAGTTGAAATAATGCCTGGTATAATTAGTATTTAATTACCCTCAATAAGAAACCGTTAAACATACCCTAGTTAGGTGTCCTTTCGAGTTGAGTGACAGACATTGGGTGAGCTTTTAAGTCCCAGGGTGCTGAAAGCCACTTTGTGTATTTATGTGTAGGTATAATGTTTAACTGTAACATCCATTTTGGAAGTATTACATTGGTAGTGAGATGCTCCCAGAAGTGTTATATTACAAAGTTTAAGGCACTAAGTGTCCACAACTAGTGACACCATTGTGGCAATTCATTGCGGTGAAACCTTCGAACATGGGCGAAACATGGTTCTTTCCGAGCCCCTGGTGGGATTCGAACCCTGGACCTTTTGGTTCGAAACCAAACAGGTCTCAGATATTCTAGAAATTATCTTTACTAACAGCGAATAAGCTTGACATTAATATTGGGTCAACTCGTTGCTCTTTTTTAAGCAGAAACGTTGGATAAAGATGTTGTTATTATAATCCATTTTTAATGTAAAAGATAGTTTTTCAATATAAAAAGTTGATAAAAATGAGGACAGGAACTCCGATACTGACAGTGAAAATTGTTCCCGTGGGGGGATTTATATTAACATATTATTATGCAAATTACAGACACAACAAGGGCAGGGCTATTCAAATACGAGAACCATGGTTAAGCGGAAATTAGACTTCATCTGCGTTAAGAGATCTAGAGGCATCCGTTTTTAAGGTAGACATGACAGCTGCATCCAATAAATCAAAAGTTTTATAACGTTATAAGCCTACGGTGTTGACATTTGAAAAAGATTGCATTTGTTGTGAAATCCTTAATGATAAGACGATTAAAATAAACCAAGTAAGATAGTAAGGAACCGAATATGAAATAAAACTGTATGTAGATTTACTTCGTCACGCTTTTAGTGTTCCTTCAAATACATTTGAAGCTATTTTATTAATTCAAAGGATGTCTTACGTAATTATGTTTGTTAGTTTTCATTTCAGCAATGCTCCTTTGAATAAAACTATTGTTTTTAAAGGTTTACAGTAAAGTTATACAAGATATGACAGGTTGCAGATTTGTTTGTAATTCACCTCAGTTCCCTTGTTCCCCCTTCACGCAACCAGCACAATACTCTACTATTGAACTATATAAGCGTACACCCAACCGCAAAAGAAATGTCACCACCTTTACCACCGTGTATAAAAAGAATTACTGCTGCCGAAGAAAGATGATTTTAATACTTTTTATAGGGTCATGATTTGTAAAGAGGTATCCTCAATTCCATACATCAGAGTATACTATTTCTATTTCTATGTCTGTTCAATAACACTTGGGGCGTTGAAATCACTTTTTTAAAATGTTATGTGACCACGATGTTTGGCATCTAGTTTAATAATTCATACAATGTAGAAATTAGATTAATAAAAGATGTTATCGAAGTAAATAACCTTATTGGACTTAAATATGTTGACGCGTCTTTACTACGGGGCGTCATAAAAAAACCAGAGAAGCCCTTTTTGTCTCTCCTAACTCGTCTAGTTAAGGAGATTCAAAACCGCAAACAACAAAGAAGAAGGTAGTATCCATTATAGTAGTATGCTCTTATGTATGCCTTGTTTTCACTCATTTGTAAAAAGTACACTCCTTGCGTCATGCATAAATAATCAAAATATGAACTGAATTCAAAGCAGAATTATTGGGGAAAATAATGTGTGTTAAATAATTACATAGTTGGAGATCTTTAGGGATTGGACATTGCATATAAGTCCGAACTCTTACCAAAAGGTGTAATAGGGGCAACAATAGACAATAGTTTACATAAAAAGTCCATAAGTGAAGACAAGTACAGCATCCCCTCCCGAACGTGTGTTTATGATATTATAGTTGAAATATTATTGACCCTACTTGAAGGTTAAGGTTACTGTTTTAGTTTTCACATAAGTGATACGGCGCAAATTAAAATAGTGTATAAAACGTTATATATAACAAGTTATCTAAATCAGATAATGTTTGGTTACTGAAATCATACAACACCAGTTTCACCACATAAATACACATTAGACAGCAAGTGTTGTCAAAGTTATTGACAACTTGTCGGTGTCCAGTGATTACTAGGATCGCAAGGGTTACCTCCCTTACCCTGAATACTGGCTTTGTAAACATATTTACACCAGGGATATGGTAAAATGTTCCAGATATACTGGTTAATTTTCGCACAATTGATGGCAGTATTAGACTGTTGTATGTGATAATGGTGTACATGTATGTCAACATGATATGCTAACACATCCT
Organism: Gibbula magus; assembly: GCA_936450465.1. Lineage (NCBI taxonomy): Eukaryota > Metazoa > Mollusca > Gastropoda > Trochida > Trochidae > Gibbula > Gibbula magus. The sequence goes on along the minus strand of OW388290.1, from coordinate 43,820,468 downwards.
GATCATGAGGCACGTGCAACACGGTGAAATGTACAAGCTGAGTTGAGGCGACACTGTTAATGTGCATAGATGCAATTCAAAACACTCACATCCTGTTTTGACTGTTTACTTGACTGGACGACATAAATTTGAACATATACATGTAAGGAAAAGAAATACCTACTCGGTGCTTGAGATTATGTTTTATGTAACTTACATGTAAGCTTGAATTTGTTGTACTACTCTAACAAATTAGTAAGTTTACTTCAAGTTACTTTATTGCATGTTCCTTTATTACATAATTTACCGCGTAAGATCCTTTTACAAACATTCCAATTACATTAATTACATAAACTGCCGGGCAAAAGAAAGGACTCACCTAAGTTTGTTTCTATTAATTCAATATTTAAAAGAAATCAGATGTATTTGACTATGGTACGATACAATAATACTTATCTGCAGTAGTTTGGATGACTTTGTTGGTGACTGTGGTTAATTTTTAGTACAAATATCTTTTTGTAATAAAGACAGGGTTAAGAATTAAATTTACACCAACATGACCCCTACCCTGTTTAAAATGTTGTAAATGTGTGCAGAATCAGGCACATTTATTTATTTTCACATAGGATATTTCTTATATGTCGGTGAACAATTGTGTATCATTAAAAATAATTTAAAAACTAAATTAGATTTAAAATTTCATTTTTTTTAAAAATGTAAAAAAACATGTAGAAGTATCTTTCACTGCTACCTAAACACCTGTACTTATCAGTTTTGGATTATGACATCGAAAACTTGAGATATTTGCAATTGAAAATCATACATATGATAAAATCAACTGAGGTGAGTCCTTTCTTTTGCCCGGTATTTTAGCAACCGGCACGTTAATCTCACAAATTTGAATTTAACATTTAAATAAGTAAAGGTTTAAAATGAAATAAAACATCTACGACCACGACATTTACACACATGATGCATATTGATATGAGTTATACCAAGTGGTTACGTTTATATGTTTACAGTAGAACGAAAGATAGACAAACAGGCAATGGTACTAGTTTATTAACGTCTCACTTATAATAACTCAAATACATTTACATTTTGTACATTCAATACGTTATAAAAGATGTACAGAACCATTCAAAACATATTTATGAGAGACAAACGTAAACAGTTACAAGGAAATTAATCTAGATAACAGTTATATTCTACGTTGTAAAATTACAATGCCACGTTTGACTGTATTAAAACACATTTCAGAATTGGTAAAGATACAATATATTTTCCCGATCTGGTCTATTCTATTAGTCTAGAAGTACACTAATTAAAGGGATTGTGGTGATTGCACTTTTCTCTAGTGTTTATATGCCAGGGGATGTGGAACATATCTCTTGCTAGAGTTCCTTTTTACCGAGACAACCAAATGTCAGTTGTAACAAGCGCAGGTAAAAAATAACATCTTGGTATCAAGTTCATCATTAGTGCGATTCTGATTCGGTCTTACAGATTAAGCGCATAATATTATTTATATTCGTTACCAACTTTGACAGGCACCAATAATGAATCGAATTTATTACTAAACTAACGTGCAAAAGATATGTTCCCATATAAAATACAAGATATTTCAAACCACGAAACAGAGTTACAATAATTGATAGGAATTTTTAAAACATTATCTGTTCATATTTCTGAGTAACACGCATTATAAGAAATCGTCGTTTTGGAATCACCTTAACTAGACGAGATAGAAGCATCAAAAAGCGATTTTTGGCTTGTTTTGTGACGCCCTTTAGTGATGATGCGTCGACAAATGTAAACCCAAGAAGGTTATTTATGTCGACAACATCTTAATTAATCAAATTTCTACTTTTAATTTTTTACCTTAATTACAAAATATCGGGGCCAAAAAGAAAAAGCGATTTTTGCACCCCAAGTGTATTTGAACAGACATAAAATAAAAGTATGATACTCTGATGTATGAAATTGTGATGACATCTTTACAAAACATGTGTCTATCAAAATACATTCAAAATCCAGAGTCTCCGACATCAAAATATAATTTTATACTCTTTTGAATATGTGGAGACGTTTCTTTTGCACGTGAGCATACTTCAAGGTAGCCACACATGTATTACAGTGCATATACGTAATTCAACTGGTCGTACTGACAATAGCTGTTTACCGAGCCCAGTGAATGGAACGAATTTACAAGCAGTAGATAGACGGGTTGCCTAAACAAACCCGACAGTCGTCTTATGCGTGTATCATATTACATGACGTGTCCGGACGTGAAATGCGTTCAATAGTGAAGTTTCATGAAACTGGGGCAGTGTCTGGATTATAGTGGTGTGAGTGTGGAGCGCTAACTGGTAATACTGACAACATATCCTTCTTTCTATGGTAACGTATATGACATATGAATGTGTAGTTACATGTTAAATTATTCTCAGTTCTCTTGTATTGCTATCATTCAGCAGCAATGATTACCTGTAATTGACGGTTGATATAATAGATCGATATAATGAAACATCAACGAGTCATTTATCTGTTTTGCGAGGTGACAATGTTCGGCTTTGACAAATCGAAAGTGCAAAGTACAATCACTACAGACATTTCTGTTTGTATTATATACCATGTACATCGTATATTGTATATTCGTTTTCACATATGTATACTTAATACATTAATTTGTCTTGCATGTAGTTGGTTATATATCATGTCAGAGGAGGCGTGGATACAAAATAACATCCAACAAAGAAGATGTGAAGTTTTCTGCATGTAAGTACCTCGGATATATATGTGCTACTAAATGCGGATTCGTGTGTATACTTTTACAGCGACAGTGCTTGGTGATCGCTACTGCACACTTTAGTCTGAATTTCATATAAAGATGACAAGGGAGATAACTCCGCTGAGATTATATGGAGTATATGAAACGATACCATTTTTATTTAGCGAGTTGATTATTGGTAAAATCTAGCAAAAGCAATGAAATTGAAGTGTCGTTTTTAATGTTTTCAGAGATAAAATGATGTCATGAGAATGTTTTTTTCATTCCCATGGATACTATTTGAATGTTGACGCTGTACATGGATAGATTCGTTTCGTGATCAGAACTTAAATGTACATCCATTGTGTTGTTAGGGGTCAACTATGCCAAACGTTATAAATGGTCTTATTTTATCGAGAAGTACCAACTGTTACCGAAAACTACCAGTTTGATGATTGTTTGTATTGTAAACAGCACATATGCTGTGCTGGAACGTATTAAAGCCAAATACAATTTTATGAAACACAATGGATGCACCTTTAAAAACCGTTCATCACGTTTTTCTTAAAATCTGTATGTGCTTGTCTTCAGAACTGGATTGGTGTCATTTCACTTTTCCGTGTGTATCAAACTTCTATAAGCTATTGTTTCTATGGAAATGAGAAGAGGCTTTAGCTTTCTAAAAATTGCATATGTATTTCCCAAATACTGGAGAACGACTTTTGACATTTTCATATTTTAGGGGGTTATCTCTTTTTTCGGTTATTTTCAGAATAGACATGAAAAAATTTCAATGCAGTTTCAAATAACCAGTTGATTTTGAGGGCATATATGTTAATTCATCTAAACCTTTTGTCAATTTTACAAATTACAGATCTATACAGTGGTCGTGTTTGTATAGATGTTCATATATATATATCAAATGGATTTGACTGGCGAACATTGTGCAAATATTCGATCGAGATGAATGAATGTTCAGCATTTGATGAAGCAAAATTGGGCTTTCAGATTTAAAAAAGGTAAAGAAACCTCATGCAAATGTTGGCGAAGTCTCAGCGAACACCCAGATTCTACAAGAAGAGCCGATGTTTGGTCTGTGTCCAAGAACACAGCACCGGGACCATGCACGAACTTTGGTACCATTCAGTTTTCAAATGGGACATCAAAGGTATACCATCGACCGCAATGTGAACATAATTTTAGTTTATTGTGTTATACCTTTCGATGTCACGAACAAAGTTCAGTCACTGTGTCATTTAGAATTTACATCATATAAGAACATTGTATTTTACTTAGCTAAGCTTTATTTTTCAGCTCCCTGTTTATTAGAAGGAAAGCTATATGTCATTTGATAGGTATTCAATTCAATTCAATTCAATTATTTATTAACCTTAAGTTGTACAACTTATTCAGACATGTAACTCATATGTTTACTCAAAAGTCAAATAGTTACAAGAAAGACACCAAAACAATTCGAAATATCCTAACGTAGCAAAAGTTACACATGTTTTATTGTTTACAGTAGTAGAAGCAACTCCGTATGCATGTTATAAAATGGTATGCTTAGGTCAATATGTTATGTAAAAAGTGATAATCACAAAGCGATCAAATTCGTCATGAGTATGAAGTTGCGGGAATGTATTTCACTTCGTATACATGTAGTTTGACAAATAATCTGGACATATTGCGTCATGTATCGGCGTAATCCACCAGGAAATGAGGTTACTGCTACTATGTAGTACCATATATAAACGATGTAATACGTTGCTCCCTCTACGTAGTAGAGCGTCATTCCGTCCGCCCTCAATTTTCTCAGATCATTTCAAAAGAGCCATTTCTGGGATTTCAAGTTTCCACGTCATGCAAACGTAACCTTTTACTTATTAATTCTATGGCGTTTAATGTAACTGGTTTTCCCGGAAACACATTTTTTGGGGCTGCGGATACATCTGATAATATTCTTGTTCGAGTTCGAAGCCTAGTTCTGAAATTACATTTGCAGAATTTGCAGAAGTATCCTTGAATTTGTAATCAAACTCGATGTGAATAACCGCTGTAAGGCTGCATGTGTTTTTAAAGAAATTTGAATTTTGCGTGTTGATTCCCTATCGATTTCTTAAACCAGTACCGGAACCCTATTTTGACGGGGTTATGACACTTAAATCTGTTAGTCTGTCACAATAACAGCTATAATGTCCATACACTCACGGGCATATACCTGTTTTACAACAGAGCCAAACACAAACTGTTTCTGCCGGATGAAGTCGATTTTAAATGTTTGTGATGAGGATGTATCTCGTTCATTCATGGGAGTGTGCTATTTATTTATATTTCATATATATACATTCGAACACATTTGGAGTGCTGAAATTCTATGTTCAAAGGATGTTTCCACATAATGTTTGGTATATAAGGTGAAAGTATATGAAATATGGAAATTATGTTAGTACAAGATGCTGTCGGCATAATGTACCTTCTTGGAATTTAAATCAATGATACATCATTACTGAAGGATGTCATAAAACAAGCCAGAAAGCTATATTTCGCTCTCCTATCTCGTCTGGTTAAAGGGAATTACATAACGGCGATTTTTAAAACGCCGTGTTTTTCAGAAATATGAAGAGATAATGTTTCAAAAATTACAAAGTTAGTGTGCTTGTAGAGACGTTTCAATAATGTTCATCGGTTGTTGATGAAACTATCTTGAGTTGTTGTACCTATATATTCTTTATTGTGTCCGCGAATGTAGTTCAATAGTTCCTAGTACATGTTATATGTCGACATCATTGCCTTCGTGAGTGAAAAGGGTCGTTTTCTGTCTTATATTCCCAGGTCATACAAACGGAATAGAGTGAATATTATTAATTAAGGCAATTTTCACTCGAACACGTGCTTTTAAGAACTCATGCATATGTGTGCCTAAAGTCAGAAGTCAAGTGACCGAACGCCTCACACCTTATCATTTCTAACGCCCGTAACAACGGATGGCTTAATAAATATGATATTTACATTAAAAAATTATTCAAGATATGACAAAATACCAATTATGCATTATATATTCTGTAGGAAAATGAATTATGATCAATCATTGGAAAAACAAGTTCATCGATAGTTTAAATCTACTGAGATAACCATTTTACTCAAGACACTTTGAAATGAGTGACATGTTCATAGCTTAAAATCGATCTTCGCCGTTCCATACATTTGTACATGTGACTTGTGTGAAGGTAATAGGCGAATAAACTTACACATTTATAGCTTAGCTCTCCGTCTTTGAAATTACTGTTGTCATTTTGTCTGAAGAATGACATTGTATGATAAAGAATTCGAAGTTACCATTCTCGCGCATGATTGGGATGTTAAATATCCTGTATTAGGAATAAACCCTATATAAGGCTCGCAGAACACATTGTTTATTCCTAACTTATGATATTGACCATCCAAAAACACACTCGCATGATAACGTCGTCACAGGTAATTGACCTTGTCACACTACACATGGTAATGTTGTCGCCCTTAAGTAAAATACTACACATGTACCTATTCGTTCTCTATGGTCATGTTACCAATGTTTCATTCACTGTTCAGTTCGTGCGTCTGGATCTCGAGACCCGGATGTCAGTTGTCAAACAGCTTCTCCTGGATGTCTGGAACCTTCCAGATCCGACGTGGATCATATCAGTCATGGGGGACGAGCACAAAAAGAAGGAAGACAGTCACGAGAAGAAGGGGGAAGCTGTATTCAGTGGATCAGGATTGGTGAAACAAAAGGAACTCGAATCTAACATAAAGACTGTTATATCGCTATTCTCCTATGGGCAAAGTAAGATATGTAACATCTTCTGTGTGTATTCGGAATGGTTCGAGAAAGAAAATATACACTGCGTGGTGCCACGAGTTAAAATTATATATACACTTAAATAATGTGGGGATATTTAGTTACGTATGAAGTGTAATTGCTCATTAAGTTACCATAGAGACATAAATCGTTGTATCTATCGGTTTCTGGAAGATTGTAGGGAAACAGACAATGTAAACTGATTAATGTGAGGATTGACAGTACATGTTTCATATGTGTAACATTGACTGTTAATCTTCATCTTAAAATCACTGCAGAATCAACAATTATTATTGTTTTTGTCGCTTGCATTCCAGAAAATGCAAAATGATTATGACTTCAAATATTTTATACATCAACTATATTTTTGCTTCAACTGTGCCATTGTTTCATGTCATCTATATATCAATCATACCATTGTTTCAGGCATGTGGGTAACCACAGAAGGTATAAATTTCGGTGTGTCTAAGCTGATTGGCGAGACACTCTGTGAGATCGACAGACAAAGAGGAAACACCTCACCTGTCGGGATATTTGGATGGGGTGCGTGTCAGAAGAACACAATTGAAAGTCTCGATGAAGAAAAGGTAGAGATGAAAGTTATCTGTCTCGAAACTGGATATGTTTGTTATGTTGAAGTTTCATTTTAGCGCAATATCCTATTATGATGTTCTGTGTACCATGTGCCAATCTTATAGAGAAACATATTAAGGAATCCCATAAAGTTTAAATTAATAATTGATAATTATATATGAGCAACTTTGACGCATATCCAGATAATATTTACATTTTTCGGTAATTATGTAAAGTGAAACCCAACGACAACATGTGTTTAGACATCCTTTTATGGACTTTTTTATTTTGAATGATTCATGTCATTTTCGATATAGCCACTTGGTGAATATCTCAATTGCATGACATTAAAACACCATATTAAGTAAACCTTGGTGCGCCTACTGTTTTTGAGAAATTTCTGGAATGAAACAAATAATTTCACTAACACCTACATTTGTAGTGTCCCCTACCATTGCCAACTACCTACCATTTCAGAATCACCCTGTGTCCTCACAAATTCACAAACACCTTTGTCACCTATAATTTCACAAACACTTGGTGTCACTTAAAAGTTCATGACCGCATGGTGTCCCCTACAACACCCTGTGTTCGCTACCATTTCACAAACAAGTAATGTCCCTCACAATTCCATAATACACATGATGTTCCTCACAATTCCACAAACATCCGGTGTCTTCAGTGAAAGTCAGACTGATCAGAAGAATAGAGTGACTTATTTAAACAATTCTTAATAAGTTTGTACATTCATGTCACTCAGGTTGGTTTAAACAAAGAAGCAATAGTTATTACCATAGTTTCCGATTTGTATCGGAATATACCAGGACAGTTTGTCCGAGAGGCCTTGTCCGAGGCCTATGGCCGAGGACGGGGCTCGAGGACAAACTTTTCTGAGAGAGACATAACATAACAAATGAACAGTTTTTACAGTTATGTAAAATACCATCACCTTTTATGGCCCCTTCTTTAGTGTATAAATGAAGTGCATAGTACTACGGATGTTCAGTCTGAGCGCCTTAAGAACGTGATTCTCGCGTGTCAAAATAGGTGTACGAACTAAATGTTCAAAAATCGTTCAAGGTCGTTCCGTTTATGAACATATGGGTTATTTGCGACGAAATTACATAGCTTATCAATTTCTAGATTGGTTTTTGAAGAATTCGGTCGTCTTATTAGCGTGGCTCTGCGTCAATGGAAATTCAAGATGGCTTCTAAATAGGATTAAAATCGTTTAGATTTTCAATATTTAGGTAACTTCAATATTCATTGTTTACTTTCTATATATTTCCTTAATTGTATATTATTTTCTATGCTTCAAACTAATTGTGTTTATCATTTCTAATATAACTTTGTACACATTACGGTTGTTGTGAATTTGTGGTCGAAAGGTCATGATTATTTGCTGGGTCTATTCTTTCTAGTGCATTTTTTAACAGAAGTCAATCAATTGACTGAAGTAATTTTAATCCCAACCGTATTCAGTATTACATAATGTATATCAAATACGTTCGTTTTCGTACGTCTATTCAATCAAACGTTTAGCTTAATGTTTATGTCATTGTCGTTGATAAGCTGTCTGTTAATTAGTGGTTTATGAAAGTGTCCGTGTATCAGATATCAGGAATGTTTGGGCGAAACAGTCCTGATATCAATAATGACAAGGACACTTTTATGAATGGTTGCTACGGGCAACGAGGTCGAATCGGGATGAAATATGTTTTTTCCATGGCATTAAGTTTAATGTTTTCCTTATTTGTTTTATTGTCAGTCTTTAAAAGATAACACCGACCAGAATTGCCCGAGTGTGCTGTACCCTCACCACCTACTGGTAGACGACGGATCCATTAATCCGGGCTTTGCACATAAATCATTCCAAGATTTTAGAACCTTGCTGGAAACGTCGTTGACAAACCACAGTGATGGTAAGCATTATATTCATTCTAAGTATTGGTAGTATATATCATATGTTAACTATGCTAGACATCTTTCATATATCATTTTGACCTGTAAAACATCGATAGTTACTATTACATTTCATTAATGACCAACTTTTGTTACTTTTAACTTCTGTTTTGAGTATCATAATTACTTTGACACCTTTGCACTAACACATGTTTGGGCCACCACTGTGGTAACCATTGTGATAGTGGCGGTGAACAACGTATATTGTCTCTTTTGATTTAGAAAATTTACCTTGATATTTAGATTATTTCATTGGTCAGTTGTAAACCTCCATCAACGACATTAATTAGTTAAATATCTCCTTTTAACAACATTATTAAATCTTACAAATTACACCTTTTGTTTACATACACACCAGCAAACCATACCATTGGCATATTTTATGAGGGAACAATTTTCCAAAAGCAAAGATTGTCTTTATTGTAATTATAATTGAACGTAATTTCAACTATTACTTTGTTGTCATATAACTAATGAATAATTACGTATTTCTTTTTACCACATCAGAGACGACGTCCATGCCCCTAGTGATTCTACTGTATGGCGGCTGGTCCTATGTTATTGATGGTATTGTGTCTGCTATAGAGAACAACGTGCCCATTGTTGTGTTAAAGGTAATGTTAATGGACAGGTATGTCACGTATATGTATTATGTATACGTATATGTATATGTATAATATTATCTATCTTGCAGACAATTACCTAGAACGACGTGTTGTTGATTCAGTACTTCTCCCAGGAATATGACGTTTAAGATAGGTCATGGTTTCCATCTTTAAAGAATATAGATTTATCCAATTAATACATTCATGAAACATCATGTAATTTTGCTTGACCTATGAAGGGCACTGGAGGTTTCGCCGATGTTTTGGCCACAGTGTATGAAACATCCAAAGAAGATCCCATAAACACAAGCCCAATTGAACACGGACGGAAATGGTAGGCGGAATTCCTTTTAAATGATCGAGTATCAAAGTTCGTCTCTATCATATTTGAAATAATGTATTGTAAACCTCACATCCATCACCTATGTAATATTTCAGTCTGATTAAAATCAATCGTTTTTTGCGAAATAAAAGTTGCAAAATAGTGCATCTGCAGGGATAAAAATATCGTTCGGAGATTCCCTCCGTTTTGCGAGGAATATATAGAATCAGTTCGTATCCAAGTAGATGCACTATTTTGCATATTAAATTCCTCGGAACATACTGTCATATAGTCGCATATAACAGAGGTAGCGAATACTGTTCTGGTGCTGAACTTTCCTTTATATCAATTCTGATTAAAAGTACTATTTATAATACGACCTATTTCTGCTCCACTGAACATATTTAACTTGTTGCCCTCCTCCTGGTTGAAGGACAGGCACAGTAATTGACGACCGTCTCCGGGAGGATATGCGGAAGATGTTTGAAGATGTACATGGAGATGAGTTCAAGGAAGGACAACACAAACTACTGCAGTGTCTACAGAAGAGGGAACTCATTACAATCGTCAATCTAGATGATGACCGCAAGTCTCTGGCTAAAGCAATAATTCAGGCACTTCTCAGAAGTAGGTTCAAGATGTTACTGATACTCTTCCCTCTATTATGTCTTCAGTCGGACGTTCGAATATACAAATCAAATAAAATAGTTCCTTTCTGTGGATATTAATTGTTTATTTACACTTAGTTACAAGGTGAAAACGTCAGCATAAAATAGTCACGCACGGTAATAGCGTCACCTAATACTGGGCTCCCTATCATATGTTCCAACCATTCAGATTCGAGGAACACGTGTAATATTACAAGGAAAATTTAGTTTGTTTAAGAAAATTAAAATTAGTGTAGTATACAATATTTTATATTTCAAATTATCATTTAATACGATGGAAGTGTAAATCAAGGTAGATATGTATGGACTAAACATTACATCATTTTTTCAATTTACCTTACATATTTAGCTAAGACAACAGCAGAAGTCCTGCGTATAATTGACTACTACATGCCGTCAAGGATGTTCGAAGGACAAGGCACTGCCACAGCTTCTATGAACGTCATGCGCGTTGATGAAAAAGGTTTGAATGGTAGGTGCAGAATAGCTTTCGTCACTGTTAAGGAAAACTTTTTTTTTTGGATACCAACATCGGGAAGATGAAACTTTTGATTTCACATTCATTGCAATTTTATAAAGTCATATACAATTGAGTTTCAAAATATATCTTATAACGATGTTAGTCAGAGATTCCGCAAATGCTGGACCAGGTGTATTAAGATGTTGTATATCCTATGCTCGTCTATCCCGCTACGAACGAAAATTGATAGGCTTCGACATTGGCAAGATGTGAATTGTCTTTGATTGTTTAAAGTTATTACTTTACGTTCGTGTTAATCGCATTCCATGCTCACGTTCATGTGTTGTTGAACAAATAGACGGCATGTTCCCTAAGAAACTATTTGCTTCTGTGTCTTTTAAAAGCCTCTTCACGCTAGATTTCTGACACTACCCTGTACATATTTGACTCGTCTTGTGCCCATTAGTATTCGGATGAGCAGGCTGTTCTATTTATCGTGATATTCATTTAAGTCAGCAAAGTGAATAATCAGTGAAATAGTATATTATCGAATTGGTTTCTTTATTTCAGAGGTCGCAAGTCTGTTCCTGTTTCAGGCTATTAATTTGGATCTTTCTGAATTGGTTCAGTTTATCATTGACTATGAAGGTGTGGACCTGGGCACTTTCATAGAAGAAAATGCAGAATATTTTTCAAAGGCAAGTTATGGAACATTTGCATTACTAAAGCTTGTTTGAAGTCACTGCGTTATTGGTATAAAGAAGATGTGATGTAACTTATAACAACAATAAATGACAAATACGTGTCTATCATATCCCTTAAAGTTTCTATTATTTGGACTTACATTTGTGACTAAGGATAATAAGCGTGAACATAAGTCGATGGAATTCCATACAGGGAAAGGAATCAGACCCTTACAAGATCCTCCTTCAATGGGCAGTCTGGAGCGGACGTCAGAACTGTGCCGCTCTCTTCTGGAAGAAAGGAAACGTAAGCATTCTCTATGGAATTATCAGTCAGGGATTAGTGTAAATACGATAAGGTATAACGATAAAATAATGAAATGATAAAGTAAAATACCAGCAGCTTAATATCAATCTAACATTTTAATCAATCAGTACAGCTGCGCGCATACCGAAAGGGTGTTAACCTACTTGTTTATGTCAGTGCAAATATCATGTAATTTATCATGTCTTTGAAGCATCAAAGCAACGCGAAAACACAACACTTTACATGTTTGTATTATAAGAAGACAGTTGAATGTTCCATAACATAATCTGATGTAAAATCCTCATAGTAAACAATTACAATGTGGCATCTCTTTGAAGTGACTATGGATCTGTTTTAACAAAACAACAGTTTTTATTTGCTTCCGTAAACTATTCAGTAAGTGATCAACAGGATCAAACATACATAATAATTTCCTCTTATATTCTACTAAGTATTTGTGATGAAATGTTCTGATTTAGTCGATATAAAAAAAAATATTTATTGAAAATTAATTTAATCTGAATCTTCCGAAATTTGACCCCTTCATTTCGTAAACATGCACCACTAACGTGACGATAACAGGTTCCGTTTGAGAATGATCATTATACTCCTTGATGTATGGTGATTTATTGTCATTGCATGTGATGACATTTTTACAATGAACGTCATTTTACATAATTTTTGCACTAAGATACGCATGTTGGTGAACAAGCGTTCAGAATACAGCTGTACATGTATATGATAATCATGATGAAATCCCTCTCAACTGACCTTGCTTGGGGACTCTGCTTGGAACCGGAGAAAACTTATGTTTAGAGGGATGTTTGTAACTTCGAATAACTTATGATGTATCAACGTTGAAGGGAAGAAATAATTAGTTTGTTCACTATTAACTGTGGGCTGCACATAGCCTTCCTTTACATTATACGTGAATACATGCATTTATGTTCTGCAAATAATATAACTCGTTCATGTTGAATTGAATAGTATGCACATTGACACAAAATCATGTATGTACAATCACAGGACAAAAAGGGATGGAATTCGTCCCGTGAATGATAATAGCTGCTCAGTTAAATTTTAAGGAATACCCCTTTTAAAAACCGCTTCATCACGAGCAATTATGTCCATGTCTCGAGTTAGACCAACATCCATTTATGTTCATCCATTGCAATATACTCAATTTTCATTTCACTTCATGAAGACCATGAACTGGCAGTGTGATATCGATAGCGAATGTAATTGAATTTTATACATCGACTGCTAGGATTTGCTGGCTTCTGCTCTTGAAATGGCAGTGGAACTTAAGACATCGATGAACACAGAAGAAAACATCGGTAAACAGAGAGAACTGGAGGAACATTCAATGTAAATAATTTATGCCATAACCTAGCTAAGATAGTATACATTAATTAAAATTATTAGAAAAAAAGAGAGCATTATGCACCATAATTCACAATCCGTTTTTATGCTAAGGGTTATTCAGCAGATTAACATTCTAGAATACGATGTTACGAAACATCCCATTCTGTGGTGTGTTACATGTTTCTTAACATTATTACCTCAATTAACTCAGAGTGGATCTCATAATACTGAATAATTTACATTTCTAGTATAATGTACATTTAGGATGAAATTGCAGAGGACGACAATTAAGCTACTAAAAACTTATATCACCTGAAATTGATTACATTTGTTTAAACAAACAATGAGTCAAAATTGTTACACGTAGATCACATACAAGAAATATTAAACTTGCTTTAGTTTAAATATTTAACCAACAATTTAGAGACGTTTCGTGGTCAGTTTGTTTCAGCAGAGAGCACTAGGACTCGTTGACGAGTGTTACAATGACGACAGAAGGAAGACTATGCTTCTGATCCAATCTCAGGGGGAAGGCAGCATGTGGACAGAACGGACCTTTGGATTAACGAGTAACCATGTCTTGGACAGGTGCTTTGATGACTGCAATAAGAGAATCTTTGCAAGGGATGCCTTCCAGAGTTATATGGAGCAAGTTTGGTACGGAAAAATAAATCCTCCAAAAATGGTGAGATATGTTGCATTTAAAATCTTACCTTGAAACCAAATAGTTGAGTTGGAATGCCTAACAAAGTTTCAGATCAGGAACGAAAGGTTAAATTAGATAAATTAGTTATTTGAAATTCACAATAAGCATGGTGAGCAGTAAATAAATGTGATAACCCAGGGTTTGCATGACCACGGGACCGTTGTTATTTAATGATTTTAAATCACGTGTCAGACTTCATTTGCAGGGTACTTCAAAAAGACAGATGATCATGTTGCCCAAAGAGTAAGTAAACTCAACACGTCTATCTATCACCAGTATTGCATTTGCAATATGTAAATGTAAGCTTGAAAAATCAGTGTGGAACAGTGCCATATTTTCTTTCAATATCATATAACTTTAAGGAATTATTAAAGAGATACTCGAATATAATTAAGTGTTTCAGTGGCAAAGAAGTGGTATAGAAATATATGTTTTATGAGTGGGGACTTTTATAAACCCCTATCAACGGTCTCGGGGTATAGTTATACCAAGGATTCCGTTGGTCAATCTGAAGACTGTTTTGTCCGAATTATTACAAAAACTTTTCATCCGATTCTTTTCAAACTTTTCACAAATATTCTACATCCTAGGAGCAGTGCAGTGCAGTGCAGTCATTTCTGAGATCTACAATTGTCAGACGAATTGCTGAAAAATACATTCACCCTATTCTTTAAAAGTGTTTCACAAATATTCGACTAAAATATAGAAGTTGGTTATACATGCCTTTATGTAGTACATTTTAATTGCAATTCACTCTATCTGTATCTTATTTATAACGATTACTTCGATTTTCTTATATGTTCATGTGCTAGGATTTATATTGCAATTTAATGTAAAATGTATTTGATCATTTACCTGTAAGACCCATTTTTCGGTAGCTCGTATACTTTTATGTAAATATCATATCAGTATTAAATTAATTGCAAGGTGAGACTTGAATAGAAAATCTGTCTGTATGTTTGTCTGCAAGTCACCATAATACTAGACATGTACGGCATTTAATGAGCTTGTTAATCATTTCAGAGTGGAGTCAAATCGAAACAAGATCAAAAGGTTTTGCTGCGCACCTGTAACAGCATATTTACTTAATCTGGTAACAACAACTGATTAGACAATTGTTTCTGTTTTCCTAATGTGTAAATATATAATTGTTAAATCTAATCATATTAATTAGCACAGAAGAAGGTTTATACCACTTTCTGCTGGTGAATTCATATCCAGGCTATAGATATTAGTAACATAGGGAGAAACCCACGGCTGTTGACATATTGTTTGTTGATATACTTCCAGTCTAATAACTAATTATTTCATACATTGATTTCGATATAAATGATTACTTAAATAAGTGACCATTCCTGTTATCTTCATACTAGCATCACTTTTAGAGTAATTGATACTTCACAATTGTAATTTGCTTTAATAAAAACGCCTTGTAGACAATGCAATGATCTGTTTTCAGGTATTCTATGTTGCATTTCTGGTTCTCTTCGCACACACACTGCTGTTTGAGCTGGAGAAGAAATACTCTCCTTTGGAGGGAATATTGGTGTTTTGGTGGATGAGCTTTGTCGTTGAAGAAGTCAGACAGGTATGTAAAGAACTCCTAATCCTTTTATTATTTTAAATAGTTAGCCGGAAGTTTGTAACAGACATACTCAGTGGTTTTACTCTTTCCACTTCGATTGCTGTGATCCAAAACTTTAGGCCCTACCAATGCAGTATCAGCCAAAGTTTCAACTGTCGTTCATATGTTTCAAAGCAATGTGTCAATATGATGCTGCGGAATTCCTTCTTGCATCAAAACTTGGCACGATAAAGTGGCATACTCTTGAACAGTGTTTAAAGACATGAACCAAGCTAAAGAAAATTTAACCAGTGCTGTAAAGGTTGAAGCCAATATACGGAAATAACGTTTTAGTAGAAAAAAATGAACGTGTCATTTATATTGTTTCATATTGGATGTAATAAGAACAATTAGAATCTCATCTTGTTGGCATGAATACATGTAGGTAAATGTAAGTTTGCGTTGCATGACATTAACGACATATAAATGTAACATCGCATGGTACCCCCCCCCCCCCCCCCCCCCCCCCCTCCTCAAATTCAAACTAAGTAGCAAACATATTTCTTTCCAGACGACGATTTTGGGAATAAAGTTTGATAGTATACGATAGTCCAATGTCTATGGGAATTCATTTGTTTCCAGGATTATTCAAGTTAGAATTTAGACTTCATTGTTCTGCTCCGGTGTAAGATGTTGTAAGATGTCCTATGGTGGCTCGCAGGACTAATAAACATATCAGATTCTGTTGTACAAATCAAGGACGGATAATTTGAGTGCAAATGTTATTGATGAAAAGTCCCAGGAATGGTATGGGAACATAAAGCCCAGGGTAACCGAGGATGACGTCAACCAAAGTTTGCACAATTCTTCTTTGATTCAATATTTGGTCGTGTCCTTCACGTGATACTTCACTTTATAAGATTACTTTTTAAGATGTAATGCTGCTGCGTTCAATGTGGACAAGTTTGACGGCGTTGTGGTCCTGAATTTGTAATTGATCATGGTGCGAATAACCACTGTCATGTCATGTAAATCCCTTCTCACATCATTAAAACTGGGTGGATTCAAATGTTAGTTTGTTTTAGAGCGTCAAAGTTGGTGAACAAACAAATACAATCCCATTTTGTTTTCAGAACGATGTACTTAGGTCAGACCCTATATAGCTATCCTAGCATTTGTCCTAAGTTAGGAGATCCTAGAGCTAGGATAGTTTTCGAGAATAAGATAGGACAATATCCTAACTCTTAGGTTCAAAGTTAGGATATCCCAGCCCTTGGATCCTTTCAAGAATAGGGGTCCTGGTAACATATTCTTGGTGTCTCTACCGAGATTCAAACCCGGGCCTTTGGCTTAAGAGGCCAGCACGCTAACCAAAAGACTACAGTATAAGCATTGCAGTGTTATATTACCGTACCCTCATCATGCAGTGGTTACTTGTGGTGTAGAGTGAGTGACGTCGGATGTTTCGTTTACTTACCTTCCCGACTTTATTTGCTTAAACATAAATATACACAAACTTACTTTGACATTTCCTTTGCTTATGTGCGTACTATTTATGTTATATATTTTCAGTTTTGGAATACCTCTGCCCCTCGAGAAAAGAAAAGCAGTAGATGTCAAAGATTCGGTGCCAAACTGAAGGCCTACTTCCTCGTCAGTTACTGGAATATCCTGGATTTCCTCTGTCTCTTCCTCTTCCTGATGGGAGGGGTTCTGATGACAGTCTACCATGTAGATGCGAGTCGAGGAGATGTGTACCAGGCCGCTCGTGTGTTCCTCAGTCTCGACATCATGCTCTTTAGTTGGAGATTGCTGCAGTATTTCGCAATGCATAGCAGGCTAGGTCCTGTTCTGGTGATGATATACGAGATGGTAAGCATCCTTGTGATACAGTTGTCTATACACATGAGATGTAAAAACAGTCCTATGATGATGTGAGGAGGTACATGTGTGTGCCTATTTGTGGGATGGTATGTATGTGTGTGGTGATATGCAATGGTAAATATGTCTTTAGCGATTGGAGATGGTTAAATGTGTCTGGTGATATATAATAGGTCCTCGTTGTACAGGGAAATATAAGAAATGTTTGTCTTTATATTTCCCAATGCAAGCAGGAAATCATTGTAGTAACTCACTTATACCTCACTTACTCCGAGTGAAATAAGATTAAAGGTTTTTAAGTCATGTTAATTTCCATAAGCCTTCTGTGGTCGATTCACTGGTGTATGAATGAAGTGTGTAGTATAATGAATGTTAATTTTTGGAAATTTTAGAACGTGATCCTGGCGTGTAGAATTAAGCGCATGAAGTTAACCCTATGATATCATGCGCTCCATGTAGTCCGTTGCCATCTGGGTAATGATCTTCTTACATGATCAAACATTTAGCTCATTGTTGGTTTCGTTGAGAGAGAGTATTTAACCGTCTCTAAAATAGGTTAACAAAAAGTATCCTTATATCGGATTTAAGATATCTTTGAACGAAAGTGTTTGATTAATATTGTTGCCACGGAAAAGATTCCCAAGAGGGATGGAAGAGATGGTACATATGTAGGTATTGTTTCGTAATTTGAGATGGTAGACATATGTGTGGGAATTTCAGATGATAAGTGCATGCATGAGATGGTAAATACGTATTTGGTGATATGAGATGGTAAATACGTATTTGGTGATATGAGATGGTAAATACGTATTTGGTGATATGAGATGGTAAATATGTGTTTGGTGATATGAGATGGTAAATACGTATTTGGTGATATGAGATGGTAAATATGTGTTTGGTGATATGAGATGATAAATACGTATTTGGTGATATGAGATGGTAAATATGTGTTTGGTGATATGAGATGGTAAATACGTATTTGGTGATATGAGATGGTAATTATTTGTTTGGTGATATGAGATGGTAAATACGTATTTGGTGATATGAGATGGTAAATACGTATTTGGTGATATGAGATGGTAAATACGTATTTGGTGATATGAGATGGTAAATATGTGTTTGGTGATATGAGATGGTAAATAGGTATTTGGTGATATGAGATGGTAAATATGAGTTTGGTTATATGAGATGGTAAATACGTATTTGGTGATATGAGATGGTAAATACGTATTTGGTGATATGAGATGGTAAATACGTATTTGGTGATAGGAGATGGTAAATACGTATTTGGTGATAGGAGATGGTAAATACGTATTTGGTGATAGGAGATGGTACGTATCCTTGACATGATAATGAGACAGTAAGAATATGCGCAGAGATAAGATTTATCAGATATATCCATGTGAGATGAAAAGAAGATATTAAGTAACCATGTGTGATGATATGAAATAGTGATCATCCTTGTTGTGATGATGATATGAGATGTTCGCATCACTGTGACGATACAGGCATACAAGATGGAAGGCTTTCCTGTAAGATAGGTATATGAGATTGTAAGCAGCTATCTGCCAATGTAGGCATACATGTATGAGCTGGTAGACATCCGTGTACCACCTCTTTGTTATGATATAGGCATTTGAGATGGTAAGTATATCCCCGTGACGATATAGGTTTAAGATAGTGTTAGTATCTATATTATGCTATACGAAATGGTTAGCATGTGCATTTGTACGTCGTTATACATGATATTGTAAGCATGACTGTAAATTTATGTTTACTTCTTTTAGATAAAAGACTTGCTGCCATTCTTGGCTGTCATGATAGTGTTCATCGTATCACAAGGACTAGCCGCCCACGCACTGCTGTATCCCAACAGGGACTGGTCACCCCAGGCTTTGCTTTATATACCAAAGAATGCATACTGGAACATATTTGGAGAACTCGGTCTTGAAGAAATAGAAGGTACATGTATAATGAAACGTTGTTCCGCACAGTGTAATCAAATATAATGAAGTATGTACCTTGCCATTGATATTACGAATATGGTTGATACACTTCAGTAATGGTGAATACAATACTCTCTCTCCCCCCCCCCCCCCCCCCCCCTCTCTCTCTCTCTCTCTCTCTCTCTCTCTCTCTCTCTCTCTCTCTCTCTCTCTCTCTCTCTCTCTCTCTCGATCTCTCTCAATCTCTCTCTCTCTCTCGATTTGATTAACTGGTTGAGGGACCTAACAGCGCGAACATACCATGAGGTTATAATGTCATGTTAACTATTCAGGGATATGTCACATTATCAATCTTTTACAACGTTGTTCTTTGTAAGCACAAGAACCGAACGACTGTTCCTCGGACCCGCTCTTGTATAAGAACGAGACGATGGCTGAATGTCCCTCAAGTCTGGGTCAGTATGCGGTACCCTTCCTCCTCGGCATGTACATGCTCCTCATGAACGTCCTCCTCCTCAACATCATCATCGCCAGGTTCAGGTGAGGGGAGAGAAAAAAATTATTATTTATTATTTATTTATTAATCAAAAATGTGATTATATGATGCGAATATAATCTATATTTGCACAAAAGTTATAGAAAGTATAATGTTCACTGCACTGGCAAACGTATGAACGATGTTTGCCGGCATTACTTTTAATAATTATGTCCCTTTGAAATGCAATTATCTCCCTTTGTAAAATGATAACCTCCCTCGATTTCCAATGTTTGGATGAACGTCTTGTTCCACTGTTTTCAGTCAATGACAGTTAACCTTTTGTAGTTTTAATATAATATTCGATATCAAATAACATTCTGAAGTTCAGTTATTATTGTGATGTTGCATAGTAATTCTTTTACTCGTTAAAAACCTGATAAGGCGAGAGGTCTGCGGGTGTCACTGTATCAGTACGCGTTTGAAATATCGTCAAAACTTGCGTAGGCATCTTCTTTTGACTAAATGTTATCGAAACGCATCATTGGTCTACAAATGATAAACACTGACAACATGTTTTAAAGACATATTGTCCTGACTGGGCCACTTGTAAAAATATCACTTTCTCACTTCACTCGGTTATATTAGGCAAACACAATTAAATAGTCTATATATTCTTGTATATATATATATGTAAAATTGTGCTGCGCAAATGGTGCAGCATAACCGGATATTATATTATTTTTGTTGGCCATAATATTTTCGCCTATCAACCATTACTTTGTCAAGAGTCATTTGACCTCTTCACAATACGTTTACAAAAATAAGTTTAAAATTGAAACTGATCAAATATCATCTCATCTTACATGCAGATCGAGATTATAACATCATTAGTAAAGTACCTGGCTTACAATTGAATTGCTTTTTAGAGTGTCAATTGTATAAGAATAGGACAGAGTTGCACAGCGAGGAAGAGTTCTTGTGCTCTTCGATTAACGTTGAGCAACTCCTTTACTCCTCACAGAATGTGTATTGATGACAGCCGATAACGAACACTCCTTTATCTGACATGTCAGCTTGGTCCATTGATATAGATCCTTAAATGTCTAAATGGAAAATAGTTCTTCCCTCAGATCGTTCTTTAATCTGACCAGCACCTCTCCCTATGTTTGTCCAGTGCTCTTTGGAAACTAAACTATTTGATTAAAAACAATTTTCGTTCTTTTTCCCAATTTTAGTTTTACATTCGCCACGATCCATGAACAAACCACCTGGATAGCAGCCTGGCAGAGAGCGCGTGTAACGTTGGAGTACTACAGGAAGCCACCTCTGCCCCCTCCGTTTAATGTCTTCTTCCATCTGGGGCAGCTGCTCTCATACCTTTGTACACGTAAACGTAAAGTTGGGGACAATCGAGGTATGTTTATACTTTGATACAGAATAATGTATAGAATTGTACCTGTAAACTCTCTGTCAAAGTATTGCCCATGATGGATGCAATACTGCCGAAGAGACTTTAAACAATAACTCACTCAATCACTCAACTCACATCAATAAATCAATACAAAAAGTCAAAACGTATTTGAAATTATATTTACAACGAAATATATCTTTCTTCGATATCTACAAAGACTCATATTTAACTACAGTGTATGGATATAATCCAAAGAGAGTTTAACACTCTTGCGATAAGAGAAAAGTCATTGACTACCTTTCATTACAAGTTTGTGACATTTTGGTCGAGTTGTCATCACTTAATTTGATAATGTCATATCACATAAGACTTTACAGTATACCCATCCTAAATTCAAAAACTATGTAGTGTCTTAAATACACCCTATATAGAATCTGTAGAACCCATCGAATTATGAAGTGTATATCTGTTTATTTTTTAAATGGTATCTACTTTCGAGCAGGAAAGTGGCAACTTTCAACAAAACCAGATTCTTTTCATGTTCAATAGATGTGGGGATGTTTTCATGTACATGTATTACCCTTTCTGCATCAAATTTTTCATTTTCGTATTTTTCTACACTAGAGAACAAAGAGGAACTGGCCTCATGGGAAAGATCAATGGCTGAGAGGTATCTTGCCTCCGCAGAGTTCAAATCTGGGAGTGAACGCATTTCCCTCAGGTGAAAATAAGCATACATATATAACTTATTTGCCAAGTTTGTCACTGTCTTCGATTTAAATCCTTTAAAGTTAGTGTATTCCAAGGAAATGAACATTTAATGAACTATTAATGATAATAGAATTGAATATAAAAATAAATGACTATTTTATCAGACTGTTTACCAATACGGGAGTTGTATCAATATCAATCGATTTTGATTATATTTTGCTTTATATATTTGATGAATGTCATCATAAATTTAACATTTTCTATTGATTTGATAACTCTGAGAGTATGCAAATTAATCTTACACAATTATCTCCTCAAATGTACAGAGAAAAGAAGGAAACGAAAGATGACCAACCAATACCTCAGAGAATCAGGTAACTATAGTAATTAACCATGATTTATTGGTCATAATTGAGCAATTGGCCTTGGTGATTTGTTGTTAGTCGTTGAATAGACCTGTGCGTGTGTTATCAAAAAGTTGCATGTAATTTAACAATTGTGAAATTCATATAGACTTACGTGGGAAGAAAATGTTCCAGAGCTTCGGTCGAAATGCCTTTGAGATGAAGTATACATGAATCATCTTATTTACAAGTACACACTTATAATTAAATTATTCTCTTTCGAAAGGCGTATACAATATAAATCGAAGGTTAAATATGGCGATCTAGATTTCGTATCTACTTTTAATACTGTTGTGATCAATTTATCTTTTATTTGAAATATTCTTAATTCGTTGCGTTTAATACATGGACATATTTAAGATTTATGATAACGTTAAATGTTCTCTTCAGCTCCCAAGTAGTTCCATCGACGTCACAAGTACAAACAAGTTCAACAACAGCAAATGAGAAGTAAATTATATATTTAACTGCGTTTATCCTGTATCCCAATATCATGTGTTAATTATATTCTACATATCCTTTATCCCATTATTGTTTATTTATCAAATTCATATATATTTTCCATCTGTCGATTCTACAGCTATTGTTCGCATATCACTGAATTTGACGTTACTCATTACTAAATTTACAATCTTCTAAATGCCCTTAAAGGCACTGTAGCACGATTTTCCTACATAAATGTAGTTCTATTACGGCATTGTGAAGCATATGCACTCATTTTATCTTATCCATGCGATAAAATACCTAATATTGCTTACAGTTAACCTGTTACCCTGATTTACGCGAAAATTTTCCGTACAATGAGTACAAACAGTAGCTTTAATTTCATTATGTCAACAGTATTGATCTTCTGAAATAAATTATTTAATTTGTTTAAGACAACTTGCTTTTAACTAGATACTTTATTTCTCTTTGGACTCATCTGCATATTTACTAAGTGCGGCAGCAAAGGTTAGCCTGTGTAACTTATTATCCTTTTCATTTTTCAGACCTTCTACACTGAATGAAGGGTTGAGTAAACGGCTTAAGAAAGTCGAATCATCACAGAAAAGGATCGAAAGAATGCTAGATGAAGTTTTAACGGTTATCCGAAAATCTACCCAACCTGTGGAAAATTTTAGCTATATAAATTTGGATGATACAAGGGAGGCAGATGCCTAATAAAAACGATATTATTCAATAACTTTCTTGATTTGTCAGGATGTCAGAAATCAAACTTTAAACTCATTTCAATTATAAGAAATCATGTTCAGGATCTGTTGTTAATAATAGTGGGAAGTCGTGATGTTACTAACACGGACGACTATTATGATGTTTTTGATGATAACCCGGATGTCGGTGATGATAATGGTGATAACATTTTTTGTGATGATGATGACTAACAGAGCTGTTAGTGGTGGTGACGATGACAGTGATGACGAACACTGGTGATGATGATGGTGATGATATGACGTGGCGCTGTTTCAAAATACGTTCTTTTGTCTGAACAACAGTGCTCTGAACCGAATAGTGTGTCACAGTGCCTTTGACGTAGCGAAAAACTGTGATTACAACATGACGTAAATAGCTACAATTTATATTAATGTTTAGACGAAGAAATTGTTGATTGGCGCAATACAAGCCAATTATGTCATTACTAAGTTTCCATTACCTCATATCTAATTTGAACTAGAAGCACGTATGTTATGCCTTAAGTTAGTTTCTCACACCCATCTCACATTGCTCTACATTATTGTTATGCTAGGTTTTTTGTATACTACATTAATACGTTCATCGTTGTGAAATATTTGAAACGGCTGTTAGTATATGTTCTGTTAATTATTATTGTACATGTATTTCACTTAAAGTGGACATATATTAAATGAATATAATACTCTAGTCGTTATTTCTTTATTCGTTTCTTTTTCCAGTGACGAAAGTCAATCCTGATTTCATTTCAGAACATAAACAAAGATTTTCAGAGAAATACCGGTATGTATTTCTATTATTCAACTGTGATGTACATACACTCGGTTAATAACACGACTCTGCATACTTATCACCGCAGTTGACCTCGCGGCTGACTATCACCAAGCACTTAACATAATGAATCAGGTTTGAACCCAGGAAATGGTTACTTGAACTTGACCCGTATTTTCCAACGGCGACCAACCAATGTGAAGAAACCAATGAACCAAACTGTGGCTCCGGAAGCGTCACTTGCTGAGGAAGACACATCTCTGAAGTTAAGACTAGGCTTCGACTTGGATAAGTTAGCCAGGATTTACAAGCAACTGTAATGTTACTGTAACACGTCGTTGCACTGTTGTTTTCTTGTTATCCCTCTGTGTGTATAGAGCACGTTTCTATCATCGTTGTGAGATCTCACCTATCTTTACGCAATAGTCAGGGGTGTATTTGTAAATTCTTATACGGCGTTTATAAAGGGAGATAAACGGTAGTAGTGTACATTTGGAAGTACATTTAATAAGGGTAAATATTTCAGTACCTTTCGATAATGGCGTATGTGCTCTTTGTGATCCTGTGTGCAGTTATTGGTGAGTACACATTTATATTTGAATTCATGGTATAAGTATATGTGTTTGGGAATATTTTAAAATGGTAATACAATGGTGCTGTGATATGTTGTGGAATTAATATGAATGCTTCTTTAATGTGTTTATAATCATTGCCATTGTCGCAAGGTCACTGGGAATAATGTAATGTTGGTTTTCAAACCGTGAACAGTGTGTTATGGACGATAAGAGCAAGGTAGTAAAGACTTATATGCTGAACCAATGCAGGTAACGAAACCTCCGAAGAAAGAAGTAAACGTTGGGTTATGTTCCAGTTATTGGTGCAAATTTCAGATATCAATTGCTGGAAGTTAATGTAGCACCTGCCCTTCAGACCTTCTGTCACATAATGCCAGTGTAACGGTGTCCCTATTTCCAAGGCCCCCATGTGGCGATTGCAGACCCCAGGTCCCAACGGGTGAAGCGAGTGGTGGGCGGTGCCCCCCTTGAGCCGGGACAGTGGCCCTTCCTGGTCTCCCTGCACTACAAGCCGGCCCACCCCTTCACCAACAAGACGAGGCAGAAGCACCTGTGTACTGGAACTCTAATCAGACGCCAGTGGGTCCTAACAGCCGGTCACTGCTTCGAGTAAGTCGTATATATACAAAAAATGCATGCTTTGATAAGGTCAACATAAATTATACTGAGGATCATTCTTAAACTGTTTTGGTATGGTCACTATACATGATAAGTGTAAGCGTGTACAAGTCATTATTATAGCATGTTCAGCACTTGCTGAAGTTGTGTCATAGGTTGTTTCTCATTGGGGAGAGGAGTCGTTGATAACGATATTGTTGACAAAGGAACTCGATAATAGCGTTTCATATTATGTACATGAATATGGTTTGAAGAAGTGTTAAGTCAGTGTGTAAAATTATTACCGACCTCGACCTCGGATACTTGTTAAGACGGAACCTCGTATCGGGGCCATAGTCGTTCTCTCGGTAGTGGAGCTCTTCTGAATAATTTGAGGTGTCGTTTGTAAACTGTAGTGTTTTGTTTTGAGGGAAGTGATGTGTACAGTCCTGTCTTTTACTAACCATCTTATACCGTATCTGTATAATGTAGCGGCAGTGAGTGGGAAGGGCTGGACAAGAAACAGAACTGGGTGGTGGTTCTTGGGGAACATAACCAATACAAGACGGAGGGCACGGAGCAACGCGCCAGGATCAGGAGGGTCTTCAGACACCAGAACTACACAGGTTAGTTGCTTCACCACTAGTTTGTAGAGAGCCGGATGCACTAGCAAATGTATGCCGACTCAGAATTAATTTAATTCACCAAATGTGATAGTTTAGCCAAGGTATCTTATCAACCACTGCATATATGTATATTGTTTAATATATGTGTTTTAATAATCTATAGTGACTCATGTCTCAGTCGATCACGGCCGAGCAGTTTTACCAAAAGTATTCAACAGGATTATAAGCCATATGACCTGAATAGCTTTAAGGTAATATTGCCGTAATGTCGGTATATCCCTCGCTTTAGTAGAAAATAAGGCACACAAGTCCGCATAGTATGACATGGACACTTATATAATGTATTCATGTATATCTATATTCTAGTACACAATATGCTCATATGATCTGTTCTTCAATACCTAACCCCATATTACCGATGTACGCCTGTTTCCAGCACGGCCCCTTCTTCGAGACCTTACCCTTCTGAAGCTGAAGCGCCCAGTCCGGCTGACTGACCATGTGCAAACAGTCGCTCTGGACACGGCTGGACGGTGCAACCAGGTCGGAGCCAGTGTATCTGTGGCAGGCTGGGGCCAGATCGCTTACCGTGAGCACTTAACAAAAGCCTTGAAACCTTGTCACTGCCGTATATGCATTTTCAGCATTGGAATTAGTACTTATGCCAGAATCGTCACAATCGCTTTTTGATTTATAAAATATCGAAAACATTGCATCTGTAACATATTTATGGTTTATATATACTAGCAGCAAAATGTAACTGTGCATTATATAAATATTGAGTTTATGGTAATGAGGCTTACAGATGACATAACACGGTAATATAACTTAAGCATGCAAAGTGACTCCCAGGATTGTTCAAGTGCAGCACTCTAACACGTCAAGAAATATCCATGCACGTAAAAGTCGCCAAGTGAATTGGCTCAATCTGATTTCAGTAGACGTTTTAATATCTTCGATCGAGCTAACCAAAAACATGGTTTATTGCATCAATGACACGGTACCATACATATCTCAAGATAATCGTTTACGTGCCAGTGGCATGTTAGAGCCCCATGGGCTGTCACAGAATGCCATATAAATAGGTTGTCTTCTCTGTGGAACCGATATCAACAAACTGGCAGAACCAGAGATCGCCCACGTGCAGGAAGCCCAGGCGTTACGTCACACCGTAAGGAAAACAGTATCAGGCTCACACATCAGAAATCGGTTATTACCTGTAGTACTTACTGTCAGGGATCGTCTGCAAGACTGGAACATCAGGCCACGTCCAGCAATCCGTCCAGTTCTGTTGCAACGGCACTGAGATGCACGTTTATTTGCGTAGAAAGCATCTAAGGTACAGAAGGAGAGACTAGGATAATGTTTTGTTCTCGTTTTCATCCTGATAGTAGTGACGGGCGTTAACGTTCTTATCGACGCCCTAGCAAGTGTTACGCTGACGCATGCGTTCTTCAACGCAATCGTTTTGGTGGTGGAAACGTTATGGTTTGGGAAGGCATCTCCGCTCACCACAGGACAGATCTCCTCGTCGTTGATGGTAATCTAAAGGCCATGCGGTACAGAGATGAAGTGTTACTGCCTCGTGTGTTATCCTTTCTTCGGTACTTGGGGTTCAGTTAAAATACCAGCATGACAACGCAAGGCGGCATGTTGTTCGTTCTGTAAACGACTTCTTTGTGCAGCCGAACATCCGAACACTCCAATGGCCAGCCGTTTCTCCAGATCTCAACTCTATTGAGCATGTTTGGGATGAAATGGAGAGAAGATTGAGAAGACGTCAACGTCAGCCTGTGACATTGTACGACATGAGGCAAACCTTGGTTGACATTTGGAATGAAATTCCACCAGCCTAACCTGATATCGTCCATGAGGCGTAGATGTCAAACCTGAGTTGATACTCGCCGTTGCCACACTCGGTACTGATTTGTGAACATGAATGTGTGAACTTATCATCGACAAGCAACGTTATGCGATCTTGGTCGAGAAACTATAGATTAATGCATGAGACAAATTTTGCTTTGTATACTCACATATTAATACCTTGCACAGTTACTTTTTCTCTTAGTATATATTCCCCAGATGAATATAGGTATTTTAATGTAGTTTGTGGCTTCAGATGTGGTATATTTTCTGTTTTAAGGGGATGTGATTTCCATCTTTGAGTAGGTTTTCATGAAGTTTTGATCCTTGTAAGCAAATTGTAAGCTACAAATGGACATCAATAGTCGGATATGTGTCATGCTGTAGGCCCAGAAGGTTGGAGCATGTACATCCCTCTGTGGACGAACCTGACAGTGATAGACAAGGAGCCTTGTATCGCGGGCTACAACACCGTGCCTGCCGACCACCCAGATAAAGCCTACTTCAAGCCTCAGGACGACACCGTGTTGTGTGCAGGGACCGTTTCAGGGGGCAGAGACGCGTGCTTGGTAAGTGTCAGCTAAGGAAGCTGCTGAAACAAGAAGTGATTGGTTTATCGTTTCACTACTTGTCCCTGAAATTGTATTATTAACTAGTTACAGGATATCATATCAAGTTTCTGTCCCATATGAAATAATTTCGCTTTGTCTCGAGCCTTGACGAGAGACAAGTCAAATTATTTAACGAGGGACATAAGCTTGATATGAAACAGGTCTTTGAAGGGCATTTAGAAGTGGTATACATAAAAACAGGAAGATGTTCTGGATACCAACTTCTTTAATGTGAAAATACACGACGTTTCGGAGTATATACTCACTCCTTCATCACCTCAGCTGATATGAGGTATGATATGAAAGATAACGAGTTGTGAATCCTATTTATTAACAACTTTTATTTCATACGAATTATTGAGTTTAATATATATATATATATATATATATATATATATATATATATATATACTCATGTTGTCCTGATAAAGGAACAGCAGAGTAATATCAACCCTATCACAGCATCTGAATTAATAATATCGCGACTGAAAGTTTTAATATCAAACCTTTCTTTGAAATCTATTTGCTCGAGTACCGGAGATGAAAGTTATCCGTCCTTTGTGTAACTTCATGTCATGGCGTCCGCCATTCGATGTTGTCTTCGTCAAGATATGTAAACAAGTAAACAACCTCCTTGAAGTGTAAGTTTTAGATGAATACTGTTGAAATGTATTTCCTTCCGGTTAATTTCCGTCGTTGTCATTCTCAACAGGAAGAGTGAGAGAAGTACCAAATGGATATTATTCACAGAAGGACAAGTTACTAGACTATTAAAAATTGTTACGATGTTTAGAATTATCAAAATAAATTCGAGTATTACACACAGGTTTCAGTTATTATTTTTCTAACATAATGTTGCTCCTATGTTTTCAGGGAGATTCTGGCGGTCCGTTGGCCTGTTACTATGATAACGAGTGGCACGAAGGTGCTGTCGTATCAACAGGTTTCAACTGCGGCAAGGCTGAATATCCGGGTCTTTACACAAGTCTTCTATCTTACATGAACTGGATCGAGGGAACCATTCGCAACCATACACGTGGCAGCCACTGATTGCTTGAAGAGCAAATCATTATTTTCTTGGAGACTTTCCTCTTTCAAAACGTGAATAAAGGAATAGCATTATCCTATCTGACTTCCATCAAAACGATTTGGCGACATTCAACTTGGATTGGATTGGATTGGATTGACTGTATTGAAATATAGAACATTTTCCCACATTCTAACATTTACGGGTAATGGATTTGAAATAATTCTCATAACAAGCGTAAATTTATCGTACATAACCAAGCTCATTCCTGTATGGGTACTAGTCAAACTTTTGCAATTACAGTGTAAGCGCTTGATTTAATCGATTATCATTTCACAGTATTAATATACTAAATAAAAGTTTTAGATAGCGCCAGCTTATGTGCTCTATCTGACGGTAAAACGCTGGTAAAACATTGGTAAATCATAAACCTACACCCTATACACATATATGTTTTACCAACGTTTAACTTACGATTAACATTACTGTGTTCAACTGGTATGTACACCGATATTTGACCATTTATATCTATAAAGTAAAGTAAAGCAATTTAGTAAATGTGCTTCGTTCAAGTCTATATTTTACCGCGCAAAGCATTAAGGTCGACTTGTACATGTAATGTCCCTATGAACATGAGATTGTGTAAATTCGTGAATGATCGTGAACCATTGTGAAAACCAAGGAAACGTGTACTACGAATTATCTA
Source organism: Gibbula magus (assembly GCA_936450465.1). Classification (NCBI taxonomy): domain Eukaryota; kingdom Metazoa; phylum Mollusca; class Gastropoda; order Trochida; family Trochidae; genus Gibbula; species Gibbula magus. The sequence continues at coordinate 43,789,871 of OW388290.1, read as the reverse complement.
CGAATTATAAGAACTAAATAAGACACGGTAACGACTACACTACGGATTTCCACTATTAAGATATAAGAATAAGATTTTTGTGATTAATTCTAGATGAAACACCAACATTATTAACCACGAATTTCCAAGAAATGTTTACGGTTACACGATTTCATTACAAATGATAATGAAGCATCTACGATACTACAATTTGTATTTGATTCGTGACAAATGTGTTCCCTTTCGTGATGATTCTGAATGATTCGGGTCGTAGTGATCGAGGATACATACGTATGTTAATGACAGTTTGCATCGTCCAGATAAAACATTACAACTTTTCATGTACAGGTATATCGCAAACAATTAGCGAATGTTATAGACATTTTGGGGAAAACGTCACAATAAGTTAAGACTAAAGTGAGCAACCTGCAATACAATATGGGGGTTGTGAACTTGTCAATTGTACAGTCACTATGACATCACACGTCTAACAACACATTATACAGTCGGATCGATTCATTTGACGTATGTTAAAATAGTTACTGTACAATAGATCAGCTCGCATTCTAGAGAAAACTTGTTATCTTGTTGTACATCATAATTTATACGAAGAATGCAATAATGCGACAAAAGTTCAAATGATCCAACATTCAGTGATGTTCGCTAATCGAGAGTATAGGTGCGTTTTTAACAACATCAAGTCTGATTGTCGTGATATGAAACTCATTTCTCATGTCATGTTGTAGATGAAAGATTCTCTAGCAAATGATATAATTTATTATAGTATTCGTTTTTCATCAAAATGATAATAATAACTAACTACTTTGTTACGAATGAAACAAGTGCGTTCATTGTCTTAGTTTGAACTCGCGAATGCGATTTTGTGTAAAAAGTGTCATTGATAAAACAAATCTGGAAATCTTACACATCACTATGAATAACACATTAGTTATCAACTATTTTATAGCACGATTTGTTCCTAATGGTCAATATCTGTTTCAAATTGAAAGCTAATAAAGATAGAACACAACAACTCAGACATTTTTGTCGTCCTGATAAAACACAAAGAGGACACGACTATTATGCTATAAAAACTAAATGAAGGTTTCTTCAAAGACAATTCTAAGGTTAATACTTATTGAAGATTAAGCAAATGCAGATATTGTATCGACGGCAGGAAACTACCGAAGGCCTTCCTTACCGACCCATTTATGAATTAATGTAATTTGAAATGATGTCTTTGAAGTTTACACATATTCCCAAACGTTAATTGGTTGATGGAACGGTATTGTGATCTAGTTGTTTATAACATCCAGCCTGTCAGTCAGTTCGTCTGAGCTTTCTTGAACACTGAATTTCTCTTACACTTTTTGTCAGAAACTCGTGATATTTAGAACATACATTTACTAGATTATCTCGCCCCTTTTGAAGTTTTTTTTTGATAATCTGTGACATAATTAATCAATGTACCCTTTAAAACAATTTTGCTCCCGTTTCATTTCTCAACATTTCCTGTCAGACTTACAAAATGTACATATACATAGAATGCGTTCCCTAGATGATAGCCTTATGGATAAATTTATCTTCCATGAATTAATTTTTATATTGTTTTCAAATTTTCGAAGTTTGAGACCTTTGTTGTTAGAAGAGAATAAAAACTGGGGGCTCTTGTCGACGTGTTTATAAACACATTGAAAAAGAAATTCGGCCAAGCTTGTGCATGGCTTATACTCAACATTTGTAGGAAGATAACATTAAAAATCATTTAATATATAATCACCTTATGATCTAGTTGTGACTTTTGAACATTTCTTTTTAAATTCTTTTATTTCCAATATTATTTGCAGATTTGAATGTCACTGATAATTTGTTTATCGTCCCAATAATGTAACCAATAACCAACATTAAGTAACCATATTCATTCTCTTAATACTCTCTCGTAATACAGATACGAGTATTAAAAGTATTATGTTTATATTGCTCAAATTATTCCTAATGTTGACTGCAAATGGCACCATGATTCAAAAACTAACGGTGGGGTGTGGCATGTTAGCTTTGCTCACTTTTTTGTTTCCTCGGCTCATACATTCAATGTACATTGTAAATTGATCAGCGCTTTTGGGCAATATATTCATAGGAAATAGCGCTATACAAATGACTAGTTTTATTTATTATTTTATACATTATCTCCCCACAGAGGTCAGTTCTTCAATAGGTAGCACCTCTGTTTTAAGCAGGCCAAATGTCTTTATTCTAGAACTATCATTTTACGGTCACACATAATTACTCTATTTTCTATCTAGTGAAATTTACATTGATATTGATTAAACTCGACTGAAGAACTTCAACAGTGTAACTTAAAGCCTTTTGACTGTAAAGGTTATTCTGGACATGTGCTCGATACATGTATGATATAATTTAGACATGAAGCACTTTTTGTCTTGGATTTGATCTTCTCTATTTATCAGCATATTTATGGCTATTCTCCTCACAAATCGAAATATCATATATCGAAGATCACTTATAAAAAGAGGAAATAATATTTTTTATTTCCAAAAATAGCATCATTACTTCAGTTGGCATTAGTACATGGTAATACGTAAAATGGCGTCACTGATTGTACCAATAATTTTGAATTCAATAACTCAGGATTCTCAATTTTAGCCAAGGGAGCTCACATTACAAAAAGGCTTGAGTAACCCCATTCTCTTCCCACATAGGGTACTCCACGCACTTTTTATATACATATGTTGCATATGTAGAGCATTGCACTATTCTCGCAAAATCGATGAAAGTTTGTAACGTTGTCATATTCACAGCTTTGTCCTCAAGGAAATAGGTTGCGAAAATCTGACATTCATTATCGCTCAGATGTATTGCCACTAAGTAGTCTGTTTTCGATAGAAAAATACACACATTGGGACATTAAGATATTGATGAAACATTTCTGTACACATGGCGATATTAAAATATTGACAATTATTTATGTTATCATTAATAAGAACAAAAAGCCGGTTCTGATAATGTTTATGAGAAGCCATCCTTCTTTAAAATACTATAAATAATTTGGTTGTTTTTTCCCTGTCAGCTCATGAAATTCAACCTTATCTTTCATATTATTTGTACAGCATCGTCAAGAAGCTAAGAAACTCAAGTTCTCCAAATGGGTATTTAAATGCGTGTAAATGAACTAATAATTGAGAAAACAAAACTCAGAAGATTATATATGGTTAATCATTTCCATGACTTCAGGGTCCAATTCTTAGAAGAATGCATCTACTCCTAAGGATCTTCGTTGCATTGGTTGCATCATATGTCGCATCAGGTAAAATCTTATTCATGACTTATTGTCATTTTGACACAGTGGATGTACAGATTGTTGATACGATTAATATATATTATATTTGTGTTTGATATATGATTATAAGAATTCGTATGTTTCTTGATTTTGTAATTAATCCAGGTTAAGGTTTTAAGCTCATCCGGCGTGAAAGGCCAGTAGGGTTGATGAAATGGTTCGGCGTCCGTCGGTGGTCTGTCGTCCACAAACTGTTGATATATTCAACTTTTTCTCCAGAACTGCCTCATCCCCCCCAAAAGCTGATATGCTGTCCGGTACCTTGTATCTTGGTTCTCAAAGTCTGTATATTCAGTATTGACCCCTCTAATGGCGTGGCAGGTATTTTACCTAAATGTTTTCATCTCTGAAGTCGGTGGCATAGGAAGTTATTTTTTCAGAATATCATCTTTGTTGCATGGAGACTAAAGTTTGTTCATTTGGTCTCAATGCATTTCAATAGTGATGTACAGTTGGTTTTACAATCACAGAAGTAAGGCTGGTTAGTTTTACTTGGAGACATTAACAATGTGTTTGACATGCTACGATCAGCAGTCCGTTGAAGAAAATCGTCAAAGACAAGTTTCGCATGATATATGTTATATTCCCAGAGTTTTATGGGATAAGGTTGAAATTAGAGAAATTTGTTTTTCAGTCAATGGTTGGATAAATACTAGTGATTACCGTCGTAGTTACTGCATAAGTTATTTCTGTGGAAGGCGTTGATTTCTCAGATGGAATTTTAACCCTTGTTTATAGATCATATTTTCATCGTTGTTAGTTACTCGGTTTCGGTATTTGTGTGTGGTTAAGGGTTTGGAGTTAAAGGCACGTGAATACAGACCACAGCTACACAGTTCCAGTTTTTAGTTCACTACCTTCTATCACTGAACCGCTATCAGTGTGCTCACACATACCGCCGTCTTATACCATATCCTTCCATTTCTTTTCTGTTAAAATCCCAATTATGTTAAAACAAAGTTTAAGAAAACATCTTCCTGGAGCTGGAATGCACGCCACAACGCACCTTATCATGTCCAAAACTAATGGTGGCTTATGATCTATATGTATTTCATGATCTTTCCCGAATTGTCAGTTGCATTCCCTGTCATGCCAAGTTATAACATGTAACATCGTCAGACGTTTTCCTAGTGAAAGGTAAGTTTGTAAACACTATATTTTGAAAGGTTAAAGTAAAAATGATGAAACATTTTCCTGGCAATTCATATTTTACTTATTTATACTATCATGTTTTATTTCAAATTGACAAGATTATGACACTTCATCGTATGAATGTTGATTTTTAAAAGTTTAATCTACCCGCTACGCTAATATTCAGTATATTTTATCTTGGAATGTTAAGATTTTACTTCAAATTAAAGATGCTAAGTTGAAAACTCAACTTAATCTTTTGAAAATTCAAGTAATATACATGTAAATATCTTGTTTTCCACTTAGTATCTTACAAATTTATATAATATCTTGAAAATTTAACATAGTATCTTGAAAATTCATGTTACCATTTTGAAAATTAAAATGAATTTTGTTGAATATTTAACCCTATTAAATATTTTGTTGTATATTTCAAGTTAGTATCTTGAATATTCAACTTAATTTCGTTGAATATTCAATTAAGTATCTTGAACATTCAAGTTTGTATCGTGAAAATTCAAGATAATTAATATTTCACAGGTAACAACAACTTTAAAACTTGAATATACAAAAATAAGAAATTTTAATTATGTTTTTAATTATGTTTTTAATTAAACTTTTTTTTTAAATGTTCCCTCCACACCGGTTGTTTGCCGAGGGCAGTAGAGACTTTGACACCGCTATCACAGCAGGGGAACCAGGCCGCCTTATCCCCCCGCTGGTCTTGTCGGACAGTCAGCCTTTCATCCTTCTGTTGGACCCTGCCATTCCTCTCAGCCCCTGGCGCTGGACGAATACATAACGTGGGTCGTCGCCCCATCTTCTGCTCACCACCTCATCTCGGACGCACACATTGTTCACCTGGACAAGGAGGCAATGTCCATCTTGGGGACGGTGAACTCTGTGGCTCATGCCTGAAAGGCAATGACGGCCTTTGCCAAGGAGATGGAGAAGCGGGTGCCAGCCCTCTACCGTGCGTTTGGCTCCCAAGTCAGCCAACCACCTTGCTCACCTTCCTGTGCGTTATCCTTGACACCACCGAAGCGGAACGGGTACGGATTGAGAGGATAAATAACCTCTTAGATCTCTGGGATCCGCCCCTGCTCCGGCAGTGGCATTGGATCATGGGGTTACCTACTTCAGCCCAGGACCTCACCGCGAGGGGACAGCTGCAGTTGAGGCCAATTCAGATCTTCCTGAACCTGCAAGTTAGGGGAAATGTGTGCCGATAGGTATTTCCACTTCAGCAGGCCCTCATCCCTCACCTAGCCTGGTGGAGGGAGGAGGCAGACGTGTTCACTGGCGTTCCACTCAAGCCCATCTCTTCGTGCATACATCCACTCATGGCTGGGGCATCCATCTGGGGATGGAACAGACAGCGGGCGTTTGGTGTGTGGATCAGAGCACATGCCACATCAACGAGCTTGAGATGGAAGCCATCAGGTCTGTTCTGTCGTCGAGTCAAGTGCTTCTAGTGTACACTGACAACTAGACAGCGGCTTGGGGGATAAACAAGCATGGTTCAACCAGGGCAATCGCCATCCTCAACAACTGGCGTTAGATCTGTTCCATCTGACAGGCTGCATATTTCAGTGCGCGTGGTGCACATTCCGGACCTGAAGAACACCCTAGCAGACCCTCTTTCCAGACTGGACAAGCATCCGTCCATGGAGTGGATGCTTCTTCACGATGTTTCAGACAAGTGTGCCAACACTTTGGGAAGCTGCACATAGACCTGGTTGCGAGCCGGCTGAACTGGTCTACGTGACTCGTGTCCCCAATCCAGTAGCCAAGGCCTTAGATGAGCTGTCATTAGAGTAGGAGGGGATGACGCCTACACCTTTCCTCTCCCTGCCATTTTTACTCAGTCGGTGGCCAAGATCCAGGTGACAGGCTGCAAATGTCAGTGCGCGTGGTGCACATTCCGGAGCTGAAATACGTCCTAGCAGACCCTCTTTCCAGGCTGGACAAGCATCCGTCCACGGAGTGGATGCTTCTTCACGATTTTTCAGACAAGTGTGCCAACACTTCGGGAAGCTGCACACAGACCTATTTGCGAGCCGGCTGAACCAGTCTACGTGACTCGTGTCCCCAATCCAGTAGCCAGGGCCTTAGATGAGCTGTCATTAGAGTGGGAGGGGATGGCGCCTACACCTTTCCTCTCCCTGCCATTTTGACTCAGGTGGTGGCCAAGATCCAGGTGACAGGCTGCAAATGTCAGTGCGCGTGGTGCACATTCCGGAGCTGAAGAACGTCCTTGCAGACCCTCTTTCCAGGCTGGACAAGCATCCGTCCACGGAGTGGATGCTTCTTCACGATTTTTCAGACAAGTGTGTCAACACTTCGGGAAGCTGCACATAGACCTAGTTGCGAGCCGGCTGAACCAGTCTACGTGACTCGTGTCCCCAATCCAATAGCCAGGGCCTTAGATGAGCTGTCATTAGAGTGGGAGGGGATAACACCTACACCTTTCCTCTCCCTGCCATTTTGACTCAGGTGGTGGCCAAGATCCAGGTGACAGACTGCAAATGTCAGTGCGCGTGGTGCACATTCCGGAGCTGAAGAACGTCCTAGCAGACGCTCTTTCCTGACCTATTTGCGAGCCGGTCTACGTGACTCCCGTCCCAGATCCAGTGGCGTGGGCCTAATTTGAGCTGTCATTAGAGTGGGAGGGGATGTCGTCTACACCTTTACTCTCCCTGCCATTTTGACTCAGGTGGTGGCCAAAACCAGGTGATCTGATCGCTCAGGCTGATCTTGGTAGCTCCCCTCTGGGCGTCGAGGCAATGGTTCTTGCCTCCTTGGAAGGTGTGCCAGCAGGATCAAGTCCCTATCCCACTCAGGTGGAAAGTCTTTGTGAGCCAAGCGGTTGGGTGCACGAGAACCCGCAGTCTCTGAGTATTTACGCTAGGCTTTTCTCCAAAAGGGGTTGAAACAGGTGGGCTACTCCACCTACTTCTATGAGCACCTAATGGAGACGATCATTCTCCGCCTGATGGTTAAGACCACTTTCCTAGTGGCGATGGCTTCAGCCGCCAGGATTTCGCAGCTGCACGTCCTGAAAGCAGATTTGCTTCGGTTTGAAGTGAGGGGTGGGGGTAGAGCCACGCTGGGACTTGCAGCAAACTCTGCCTCCCCATGGACGAGGATATCCGCATTTACTTGGAACGCATGTGTTCCCTCCACCAGGGCAGAATGAGTTTTTTTCTGCCTCACTCTCAGCGGAGTAATAAGGAGATTGATAGACGAGCCTTGGGCGTCGCAAGATCTGGGCGGTCTCAGCCATTATGGCTTTTCAAAGTAAGATAGCTGTGGCGGACATCATGTTCTGATTCTTGCATGATCTGCGCAAACCACTACCTCCGAGACATATCCATAGAAGACCTTGTGGACGTTGCTATTCGCATATCAGGTCCTGCTTCCCACAGAGGGGTTACAGCTCACCGCTAGGTCACTTTCGCGAGTTGATTTTCCGTCTTGGTTGTCTTTCTTACTGGTTTTGGGCGGGCTACCATCATTTAACTGGGGTCCGTTTAGCTCCTGCCTTTAGTTAGACAGTTGTGGGGGTTACCTGCTTACCTGTTTCTCGCTTGTTTCTCGCAGCCCTCCACCACTGTGGTAGTCTGGGCTAAGGTGAGTCAGAGACAGTAATAGTACGTTAAATGATAGTACGTTTTGAGTAAACGTCATTATTTGTTCTCACCGTCTACGACTCGCCAATCTTTATTTCCCACCCGTGCCTCCCCTCCTGTGAATAGGTTCGCTCAGGAGTCCGTTCTCTCCAGGTAGTTAAGATGAGTTTTTGGTCATATATATATATATTGGCTGAAAGTTACCATAGTTATATCAAACGATATTTTGTATAAATCCATACATTGGTTAATACAGCTGTCAAACTTAAACAAATAAACCGCAAATCATGTTTCGTTACCTACCAAAGACTATTACATGAATTAAAAAGCCTCAGCTATAAAAGAAGCATAAGTCACCCTTTGATAAAACAATATGTTATAAAACGTTCTAGGTCGGACGTGATAATTAGAATAAAAATATCCTACGACGGACATAAATAATTCTGATTTACAGTCTTGTAATACGACCGATCCAAGTCTTGTATCTCTTGTTTTCGAACTAAATTTGTTCAATGCTTATGTATTCAAACATAGCAAACTTCTAGTGGCCTTTGAGAACTTGGAGGGACGAAAATGAAGATAATTATATGGATAACAATGCAACATCTTTATTCCTATTTTTCATAAGATGAATAACGAAGTTGTTATCCATATATTTCACTTCACTATAGGAAAATTTTCCTGATAATGTAACTAATAACATTGAATATTCGATAAGAAAATTATCAATTATCAATTGCAATTACTGATCCCGAGGGAAACATGCCATACCAATAATCACAAAAACATGCTTCAGTTTCAAAAATTTATTCATTAACATTTTGAAAGTGATTTTCGCGCCATCCCTTTCCACGACGAATTGCAGTGTTTTGTCTGATACAGCAGACGTCTGTGCTGACACGGTTGCTTGTGTGTCGGAAGTAGCCGCCATAGTGGCGGGCACTGACCGGTAGCAAACGCCCTGGGCAGAAGAAGACGAGGATGCAACAGGGAACTGCATGAGTTGTGTAGGAGGGGTGTCCAGTGTCTTACTCTCCGTCTGCGGGCGGGTGACTGTGGACGTTGGCTTGCGTCTGGCTGGTTGTTTCCTCTGGACCAAGCTGTCCACTCTCTCAAGCATCTCCTCGCTTGTTCTCTTGTATCTACAGAATAAAGATTGGTATCAGTATTTTCCGAAGTTCGGAGCTAGACACATTTTGTTTCTCTGAATATGCACAATTCTCCCTTTAAAATATATAATATATATATATATATATATATATATATATATATATATATATATATATATATATATATAAAAGCAGGAGACATGACACGAGTGAAAAATAGAGGATATCTGTCATTCTTTGATAAATACCCTGTTTGTCTCATTGAGTGAGGTAAAAAAAAATAGGTATTTAAAAACTGTCGAAGCCACGAGTGAAATATTAACCTTTCTACTTTACGAGACGGGATACATCACGACATCAGTGTGAAAGCTGATATTCTATTCATCATTAATGATTTAATTTGTGTTTTATGTTGAAATTACCTCTTTCAACAGTGTGAAAGCTGGTACAAGAAGTCTATGTGACGTCATAGCATAGTTCTGATGACGTCACTCGAGTGGCGATAAACGTTATGGCGACTAAAGCCAAATAGGGTTTTATTTCACTGAGAATAGAGTATCTCGCCCTCAATCACATAAAGAGTGATATTCGGTTTCAATTGATAATTGATATATTTTGCAAAATACTCTGCTTTTACAGCTACTAAATCATATGCTCTACATATTCAAGACATGGCATCACAATGTCAAAACTTATTAAACATGACGACGTTATATTATACATAATGCCATGATCTAACTAAATTATGAGTCTAATGACAGTATAAAGTTAAGATATGTACATTTGCCATTAACGATAGATAGAATCTCGCCCATCTCTGTCTTCCGATATCAAAACTCGCTGATAAAAGTGAAATATATGTGACAAGCAGTGATTATTTGTATTTTCATCATCTCGTGTTAAAATATGTGACATATCAAATTCCAAAAAGAGGTATCTTACCCACGAATAGCTGATGACCGATGTCCGGTACGTTCGGCAATGAGTGAGTGATTGGTGAAATAACCCTGAATGCCAGCTGGCTCGCACATTCTCTTGACCACTCCACCCAGGGGTTGTCTCCCAATCGGTGAGGCACAGTACCACAAACCGGACTTCGGGTATCGGAGAGGACGGAGATAGAAAGCTGGGCATAATGTAGGCCTTAAACAAATACAACAGGAAAGTTATTAAACACTGCTTACTATATTGTCGTCATGTCGTTTATAAATGTTAGCATTTTTTCCTGTTTTTTATATTATTATATTATTATTGAATATTTAGAGGATATTTGGCTTTTCTTGACTAATACCGTGTTTATCTCATCGAGTGAGGTAGAAAGGTTATATTTTCACGAGTGGCGCAGCCACGAGTGAAAATATATAACTTTTCTACCTCACGAGATGAGATAAACATGGTATTTGTCAAGAAAAGACAATTTTTCTATTTATTATATGACCAAATCTTTGCGTATTCACCGACATAGACTTGCATTTACGTTAAGTCGGCTCCAGAATGAGCCTGTCGCCTCAGCAACAATGTGACGTCATGAACGTGTCATGACGTCGGAGCATTGTTTTATGACGTCAGGTCATTGTTATATCTAGTGACTAGTGACTGATAACACGTTCCATTGTTATTTTCACTAGTGACTGATAACACGGTTTATTTTCATTGATAGATCCCGGTATTTCACCTGCAATCATATAATAAATAACTCATTACTACCATGACAGTTATCGTTCAACCTAAAGCTACCACATTTGATAACTTTATGAAACCTGATTGTATGACAAAATTATGTATGGGAAAATTATAATGTAGTGATAGAGTTCGTTCACTTCTTCGATTATGGTGCCAATATTCATTAAAAGTTATATAGATCGGTTAAAAGTGACTATTGTTGATGTATTTAGGTTAAAATGACCAATGCATTCACTTACCTTAACGACATATATTTTTCGTGTAGACGAACTGGGCAGCGTTCAGGTTTCTCTAGGTTTGGACCAACAACAACTGTCTTCATCTCTAAAGATTTGTGGTTCAATCACCCACTGTTAGTTTTGGTAACTCCTTCTGAGTACTGTAGATGTTTGATACCATTTTTGCAAACGAATGAGAAGTTGCCATTGTCTCCAATCTTCAGAGAGTGATGTTCTTCACCTCCTCGTAGGCAGAAGCATATCCCGTTCAGGTAAAATACAGTGTCCAAACGGTTCTGTGGGGTATCCCCACCTAAAATGCCCCTTTCCCACAAAAGTTCTTCCTGATCTCCACTCAGTACGTCTCAAAAATACGCATTAATCCCGAATATTGAAAGTCGTTAAGGTTAATGTCTCTCCCCTGTTGTCTCAAATGTTATTGTAATGAAATCAGTATCTCGTGTAGGGTGTTACCATGATAATCAGAGCCTTTTAGGTTCTTGACCTGGGTTATAAAGGAAACAAGAATCGTGTTCAGTTCCTGGTCACTCCAATTGATCATTAAGTCCTCAAAATTGCCTGGAACCACGTGCCTCTCTCTGTACCAACATTCAAAGGTTCTAAGTGCCCATTGACTCTTTTTAACTGTGTTTTTATTTTTAGCAGAGTTCTCCAAATCATGTAATTCCTTATCTGTCCGGGGTTTACCAAAACGTTCAGAAGTTTTTTCTACCAGTTTACATGTTTTGTCTGTGTCGTACTGTTGACTGCAACGTACGAGGTCTTCGTCTGATGAGTTGATTTTATCATTAAAATCAATATCATGAGTGACTGGTTCAAATGATTGTGTTTGAGGAATATCATCATAATATTAGACAAATTATCATCACTTTCTTTATCTTGAAGAGAAAAATTGTCATTTGGGAAATCTGAGTCCAAAATTGATTCGAAATCCGAATTAATATCGTCACTGCCAAACGATATATGGGAATATTTATTTTGTGTAAAGAAAATATCTTCGTCACTTTCCATATCTGTCCTTGCGTGCCAACCTTTTCAATACGGTTCTGGATAAAGTAATGAGAGAAAACACGTGTTCGTCTTTTGTACATCATCAATATGTAAAACTCGTCAATATTAATACGAACCGCACGTGCGTTTGGCTTTCCGACAGGTAAAATCTGAATTGTACGTGCAATATCGCGAACCGACAGGTAAACAAACTCAAACCGGTTTCGAATTTAGGTTTAAGTAGAATAGACTCCGAAAACCCTGCAATAGTTACACGAAGGGCTTATTCTTCGGCCAAACGGCCTCAGAATAAGCCCTTCGTGTAACTTTTGCAGGGTTTTCGGAGTCTATTCTTTACATATATATACATGTAGATTTTAAAGTTCATATGTTTTAGATATTCTCAAATATTGACATACTGAAGATTAACTTTCATATAAGTTCATTTCCGACCGGTTTCACAGCATAGTGTTCATCAGGGAAACTTATACATTGTGTTCCTAAAAGATGTAGCGTCATCAATGGCAACTGACGTAATTCATGACGTCAAATGCATACCACAATAAAAGATATATAGTAAATGCGACGTCAACATGATTTCATATTAAGTACAGTTAAGTTTGGGCGTATATCCTTCAATAAAGAATCTTTCTTTGATTTCCCTCAGCTCTTCATTCTATGTGTGCATTTTGTAAATTGGACATATTGTAAACTGGGGACTGCAATTCTTTGCGCATTCATCAAGATGTGCGCTGAGGGGGATACATCTATAGGTTGGTGTTTTAATCTGTTGTTTGTGTACTCGTACTCCTGCTCTTAGTACATCCCACGTTTGCCCAATACTCTTCACCACAACCAGCGCATGTTATTACATATATTTAGTTTCTAGAGGCGCAAGACATATTTTCCATTATTTTGAATTTGGAATTATGTCTAAAGGTGAATGAATTTACCTCCAAAATGTGTGAACATGTGCCGCAATTTGGCCTTTTACATTTCGTGATACTTCCACCAAACGCAGGATTTTGGTCCATAAAGCACACTTTTATCATGTTGGTACCTTCCAGAGCGTGTTTTAATTTTGGACATGTGTCTAACGAATGTACATAGTTCCCCACTTCCAGATAGATATTTGGATTACACGGGTTAAATGTGGTGATAGGTAAGGCTGCCAAATTGTTTTCCTGTTCTCCCCTATTAAAAGAACGGGCCTTTGATATAGCATCTAAAATGATGTTGTCAGGGTAACCTCTGGATTTTAATAATTGGTCTAATTCTCTCTAGAATAGTTGGGTTTGATACTATGGTACATATTCTACGGGATAGGGAATATAGAATGCTATTTTTATATGCCGCGGGTCACAGGATCTGTAGTCTATATACTGTTTGGAATCTGTTGGTTTGTAATAGATATCCGTTTCTATTCGTCCAGACTGAATAGATACCATTACATCTAAGAATGGTAACTTTTCGTTGCTTTCTTCCATTGTAAATGATAGACTTGGATGTAGGTTTTGAAGTATGTTATGTAGATCTTTCAATGAGTCATTATCTTGATTCCATTATAAAACAGTCATCCCAAAATCTTTTCCAATTTCTTTTGAATTCGTTTTCGAATTCATCTCCAAAGTTTTGGCCAACATTAAGGTATAACGACTCCTCTAGGTATCCCAGTACAAGTGTAGCGTACGTTGTTGCCATTTTCGTCCCCATGGCTGTCCCCTTTATTTGTTTATAATAGCTTTCCTTAGAGTGAAAATTATTATTTGAAATAATAAATTTCATACTTTCTATTATAATTTTTTTCGGGATTCTCTCGGGTATCTCATGGGAATGTTTATTCAACCAATAGCTAATTACTTCTACACCTAACTCATGAGGGATATTTGAATAGAGGTTTGTCAAATCAAATGATACTAACTTGGTATTTTGATTTGTTGTTGAATGGAGATAATTCAGGAAATCGGTTGTGTCTCTTAAATAGCTGTTGACATGTTTTGTTAATGGTTTTAAGAGAATGTCTACAAAGTTGCTAAGTCTATGTGTTGAGCATTGAGGCCCCGCTATTATTGGTCTTAGTTTAAGATATGTAGTGGGCGGCAATTTAACATAGGCTGATTTTGAATGTTGGCAACCTTCCTTTATATCTACACTTTCATGAACCTTTGGTAATCCATAGAAGTTACTAGTCTTAGATTCAAAATGTGTAAAGTAATCCTGTTCCTTATCTGTAAGGCAGGGAGAGTGAGAGTAAACTAATCGTTTTAGCTTTGAAAAGGTTTCATTGTTCGACCTATGGGTAACTTGTTAATAATAAGTTTGATCTTCAATGGTTGATAACGCAAGGTTTTTATAATAGGATTGTCGGTCACTTGTGTGATCATTAGCAACACAATGTATAAGTTTCCCTGATGAACACTATGTATGAGAGAGTTATTCTTCAGTATGTCATTTTTTTAAGAATATGTATATATATATATATATATATATATATATATATATATATATATATATATATATATATATATATATATATATATATATATATATATATATATATCTTATGTCAACATAAATCTTATATCTTAAATCTTATTTACAGATAAATATATATTTATTTATTGTCGTCTAAAGTATTCTATTTTTATATACATCTACTTCACGTGAGACCTTCTTCAATTTTTTCCTATCTAAAATCCACGTGGAAAGACTGAAGATGGCACAAGCTAAGGATATCATGAAGGTGAATGGAGAATGGATTTACATCAGATGAACTAAGGAAGCAACTTTCCATAAAACAAGTTAAAAAAGAAGAGACCCACCATCTTTTGAATGAACATATAAGGTATGTGCAAACATACCATAGGATAGACGAATGCATGTTACTTGTCAGATCTAATTGCACATGCCTCCAGTGATTCCTTGCAAGAAAAACTGTTGGATATCTGGAAGAATGATATTCTAAGGGAAGAAAATAAAAGTGTAAAATTTGGGATGAAAAAAGAAGATTGGTTAATAAATCTGCCTTTGGCAAGACATTAAAATATACTGAAGAAAGAAACCGTTTCATACAAAGGAGGTAAGCAGGTTGGAAACTACAGAGTTCGCAAGGAATGGGGAAATCGTAACAGAAGACCATTTCAACGCCAAACAGAGACAAATATTTCGATCAAAGTGATTACCATCACCAAGAATCAGATGGGTCCTTCTCAATACAGGGGATGAATCAGTCCCAAGAATTATTATCAACCGAGGACCAAACCAACACAAGTGTAATCGACCCAACCACTGTACCACCAACAGAAACAACAAACAGTGACTTAAATGACACCTCTTTAGACTCCACTCAAAAAACTATGAAAAAGGTCATTTGAGTAAATTTGATTTTATAAAAAGATAGTTTTCAAGAAGCACAAAATCGTATACTCCCCGAAATTACAGAAAGAAATGTCAATTATGCAATTGAAACAAATAATTAATTCATGGACTGCGAGCCAGGATGTGAGACCTGCAATAACTCAAATTTTGATAAACAGATGATTGTGTGCTTATAAAGCTAACAACTTGTCACTTACCAATCAATCAAAGTCAAATGTACATTGTTTGAACTACCTATATATTCGCCATGTTGAAAATGACCAACACTGTTGAAAAGACCTGTAAACAAGTCGAAATGCATCCAGTCATCATTAAAACTATATCTACTGCAAGGGTCGTCCATCCCTTAATCAATAGCTAAGCCAGTTACAGTTAAAAGCCGC
The DNA here is from genome assembly GCA_936450465.1 of Gibbula magus. Classification (NCBI taxonomy): domain Eukaryota; kingdom Metazoa; phylum Mollusca; class Gastropoda; order Trochida; family Trochidae; genus Gibbula; species Gibbula magus. Next base: position 43,773,989 of record OW388290.1, on the reverse strand, counting down.
ACTTGTGACGTTACATAACAGTGACGTCACAATCAATGTATTGTTGCAACGTCACATAATGGTGACGTCATAATCACTGTAATGTAAACGTCCCTGAGGATAAAGTTGAAACATGTAGGAGGAAATCGGCGTTAGTTATTCTTTTAACTACCAGTTCGATATATATATATATATATATATATATATATATATATATATATATATATAAGAGAGAGAGAGAGAGAGAGAGAGAGAGAGAGAGAGAGAGAGAGAGAGAGAGAGAGAGAGAGAGTGGGGGGGGGGGGAGAGAGATAATCTCACCCAAGTGTCTTCTGATATCAAATATATCAACACGAGTTGATTAAAGTTACATATCTGACATATCTGAAACATAAGACTGCCATTTAGCTTCTTCAACAGGGGTCTCAGTGAGATCATAGCATTGTGACGTCATCAACATCATCGCGGTTATAGCAGTGTTACGTCATCATTATTGTGACGTCATAGCATTGTTAGCAGTGTTCTCAGTGATGCCAAAGTCTTGTGATGTCATTAACTGATGATGTAATAGGATAATGACGATTTGATTGTAGCGATATCTACAATGTAGATAACGCTTGAAGATATCGCTTGATCCCACACAAGCGATATCTACTGTGGGAACCAGTTTTGGATGATATATATATATATATATATATATATATATATATATATATATATAACAAAATTCAGTTCAAACTTGTCCAACCCTCAGGTCTCATATAGGAAAATACAATTGTCGAAGAAATCACGATGATTTATTCATAATTCACAAGCATGCTTTCGACCATCACGGGTCTCATCAGGTGAATGACGTTGAGTCGGTTGATGCGTCATAAAGTATATATATATTGAAGTATTTTGTTATTGTGCAGGTTTGTATATACACGGAAACAACTGATGTGGCGTAATGTGTACATGTATAGAGATTTGTTTCTTCAGGTATATACACGGAAATCTATGTCATCAACGGAGGTGACGACTGTATGAGACGATGCTTAACGAATCCACAGTGCATGTTCATCGTTTACACCAAGAAGGATTTCACGTGTATCACTGACTCAGATGATGAAGATGGTTACTCTAATATCAAGATAATGCGGCCAGTGTTGGACAACAGAGTGAGCAGCCATGTTTAACATACATGTAACATAGCTTAACCAAAAGCGCCCGTTTGGGATGAAGACAAATTTGCAAAAACACAAAATTGAGATATCATAAAGTATGTCTGAAAGTATGCCACAACATCTAAGATACAGATTATTTCCCTTCTCAAACTTTATTATTGATTTCACCTGTTTCAGACATTTCAGATAGAGATGTACCCGAATACCTCTGCAGTAAAATCCTTCAGAGACACGTGTATGTTCGACAAACGGGAACACAAGTGTATTGGGCCAAGTGAGTATCCTTGCAGTGTTGCAATGTGGATCAATCCAATACCAGCTTCAGTCTTGTTGTCCGAACTCTTCTATGTCATTAGATTTATAATGCTAAAGGTTTTAATGTTACATGAAAATGTAGGCAAGTGACATGCTGGATGCTGTAATCGCTTCAAATGCTGAACTGCTTAAAAACTTTCATACAATATTAATTACAGCACACATATTGTAAGTTTGTAATCATAAGATACCGTTCTTATGTCATGCTTTAACTAGACAACTACATGACTATTTTGGATATAGCAACTCGTGTTTAGTTTTGTGAGATCACACATCAAAATCAAAATTCAGAATGTTATCTTTACACCATAAACATCAATATCGTAAATAACATTGTCAACATTGGTATTTAAATCAGCATCAATATAATCATCATCGCCTTCAATATGTATAAATAACACCATCAATATCAATAATGTCTTTAACATCATTACTCAATTACTATCGTCATCAACACCAAAATAATAGCATTCTTGTCATCACTGACAACATCATGCAGCATCAATAAACATTTTGCTTTCATAGATCTTATTATATCCCATGTTTACATGTAATGCAACACTAAGCATTATAGCAAGAAACCCTTAAAGGTTTACTGTCTCATTCAGAATATGTCAGAGCCTCGAATAGTGAACTTCCATGGGCATGTTTTTATTCAGCATACCTTTAACATATTCACACTGATGTATACGGAGACATGGGGTTTCCCATGTGACCATGTGAACATGACAATAGTAAGTTTGTTCAGAAAGACATTTTGAATATATTATGCGTTATGGCACAGTAGGTATCTCAGGAGATTTGTAGGAACATCTCAATGTGTTATTTCCGTCTGTTGTCGTGAGAGTCGCCCTTTTCAAAATTATATATATATTACAGATTACTGAAACTCAAGTGTTTTCTGTTCGTCAAAATCTCAACTGTAACAGCAAGAATGTTGTATATGTCATCATATGTACTGGTTGTAATGAAAAATACATTGGGAAGACAGAACTAAAGTTGAAATTACGAATGAACTTACACAGATCCCACATAAATCAGCCCAAAAACCGTACTATTCCATTAAGTAAACATTTAGCTGAATGTGGAAACGGGCATTTTTATGTCTTCCCAATGTATAAATTAAATTTTGATAATAACAAGCTTTTAGAAACAAAAGAAAGCAGATTTATCCAAACGTGTTCACCAAAGTTAAACGCTAAAACTTGATGTGTCCATGTCTTTACCTTAGATTGTGACGTAACAATGTAATGGCGTCATAATGTACACGACGACGTTGCCTGACAACGTATTATCCGTTATGTATGGCCACTTTTGTTATATGCACGCTTGTGTCTGGAGACTGATTGGGGAGCAGACACAAGCGTGCATGTAACAAAAGTAGCCAAAACACCTAACAAGCTATCACTTGAAAATTGCTGCCATGCAGTATGAAACAAATTTGGAGTGATCATTGATATTGTAGCAAAACTACTTTTGCAACAAAATATATCCAGCTCCATTTTTATAAATGTCGAGCACTCTTCATCCTTATAAGGTCAAACTGCAAAAAACCTTTCTGGTTTTTGTATTTTGCTTTTATATATATATATATATATATATATATATATATATATATATATTCCTAACCAAGCTCTGCTTATCCATGTTTATGATTTATGATTGTTCACATGTGATTTTGACGATTGTCTTTGACACTGTTACCTTCCTACTTTTTGACACAGTTGTTGACAGCCCAGTGTTAGATGTCCTTGATCTTTCGTACGTGTCTCTACGTGTCTGTACGTGTCGTATGTTTTCACTCGTCATCCAGTGTCTGGCTTCCAAATGTTCGCGTATTTTGCTTCTTCGTATGTTCACACTTTTTATGTTTACCACTAAAAACTTTGAGCACTTCGAAGTTTCTAACGGTTAGCCAGAAACATACGTTTAGTATACTATGATTCATATGTGTTATATTAGCTACTGGCGGAGAGAAGCCATGTGTTGATCTTTACATCATGTCTCTCACGATACAAACATACGTACATTGTCTTTTTTAGATGTTTTCACAAACTAGCAAATATTTAATTCACTTAGTCATCTATCAGGGTCACGTTTAAAATCTATACATATGTGGAATGTATGTGTATACTTCATGAATCAAAGTTTCGAGGAAGCCTGTCTGATCATCAACATGATGTGCATTCTGTCAGAATCCATAATCATTTCTTACTTTATGTATCAGATGTGTTCACATGTTGCAACGTATCCACTGAAACCTGTCTGATCATCAAAATGATGTGCATTCTGTCTGACGTCCATAATCATTTCTTACTTTATGTATCAGATGTGTTCACATGTCACCACGTGTCCGAGGAGGTCCGTCTGACCGCCCAGTGGCTGTGCGTGGAGGTGAAGAGACTGAGGGTGCTGTACATGTGCTGGTCAGAGGGTCGGGGTTTTAACCTCACGTGTAGAGCGACTGTGACGTGGGAGCTTCTCTACCCCAATCGCAGGAGGAGGGTCATCATGAAGAAGGTTAGATATAATCTCCGGGTGTTCAAACATCTGTTCAATTTAGCTAATCATAACAAGAATTTTTTTATTGTTCATTGATTTTTTTTCCTTCCATGAGAAGTTGCCACATGCCATTTCTTATACCTTTTTCAGAAACAATTAGCTAAAACTCCGTTGCCTAAGCCGCGTGGAAGACACAACGTCATAACTGTATGTGCAACGCCACTGGTGGGTACAGAGTAAGTATCGTTATATAAGTATTGCCACGGACATCTTTTATATATCATTCATGTGTTGATTCGAGATCAGGTCGTGTTTTCAGTTGACATCAATACACTGACTGGTATCCCATCTGATAATATTTCATTACTGGTTCATTGCAGATATATTTTCAAGAACCACGTGCATCAACCATTCACCTTCAGATTATATGAGAACTTTCTTGGCTTGAAAGGGAGTGTCCTGATTAGTTGCGTTTGAATCTAGCTGTGCAATCAGCGACGCATCAGGGTTCGAATCGCTGTTTTGACAATATTTTCAAAATTCAAAATCTATATTGTTGCATTCATATGATGTTTATGTACGATATAATGAGCTCATATTCCAAATTTGAGCGACATCGGTTAAGAAATAAAGATTTGAGATAAATATCCCCGCTTTGATATAAAGACACAAGGGAGGATACTTGCTCTACGAAGTTCTGATCGAAAGCCGGAAGGCCAAACTATTCTAACGTGCGGTTCAATTAACCTTTGCTTTTCTCAGAAAAAATGTATTAGACCCGTATTTTGCCTTTCTGTGTGTCCCATTGAATTTCTCTAACTTCATTGTACATTTGTCCACTGACCCTCGCAGGTACATAATAGTGGACGTTTTTTCCGTAATTCAAACACGCCGCTCTCAAATCGCTCGGAGATAGAAAGCGCCTCTCATTGGTCAATCATGACGTGTGAGGATATTATTAATGATGTTTTGTCAGTTTGATGTGTTTATATCGGACATGCGTATCTGTTATGGGTTAGAAATTCTTTCGTTGTGAGTGACATTATTTAAGGTATTTATTCGACATGCATTATTATGAAGAATCATTGTTTACGTTCGTATCAAGTTCCCACCACGTCTCCAAGTGTCAGTTTTTCGCTCTCAGAACTTAATAGCTTTGGTCCATTTTTCATCAACAGTGTGTTTTGAGAAACATTAAAAATCAAATTACCTTTGGATAATAATAAAGAAAGGTAGTGGTATTATGGTTGTGTGAAATAATTTATGTTTTATGGTATAATATCATTTGCTCTACAACCTTATATAAATGAATTATGTCATAAAAAGTCAATTTCCAGTAAAGAGTTATCTCCCTTTGCCAATACTTTTCATGTGTTTTGAGAAACATTAAAAATCAAATTACCTTTGGATAATAATAAAGAAAGGTAGTGGTATTATGGTTGTGTGAAATAATTTATGTTTTATGGTATAATATCATTTGCTCTACAACCTTATATAAATGAATTATGTCATAAAAAGTCAATTTCCAGTAAAGAGTTATCTCCCTTTGTCAATACTTTTCATGTGCTGTGAGAAACATTAAAAATCAAATTACCTTTGTATACTAATAAAAAAAAAGGTAATGGTATTATGGTTGTGTGAAATAATTTGTTTTATGGTATTTTTGTATCTGCTCCACAACCTTATATAAATGAACTATGAACTCATATTTCAATTTTCCAGTAAGGAGTTATCTCCCTTTGCCAATACTTTTCATAAATATTCAACTTCAGCATCATATTACTCAGAAAATAGGCCAATGACACTTTTTTTTATCATCTATTATTCTTCAGCGGTACGTTTTCTACGTTTTCATTTATTGTTATTCTTGAACAGGACTTTTGAAGAAAATATATAAATAAATGTGAACCAGAAAATACAGTTGGGACACGTCATATTTTGAAATTAAAATCTCTTTGAAACAATGCTCTTGCCAATGTATTATGACTGGCCATTTTAACCCAAAACAGTACATATTTATTATTTTAATGAAACATCATATTCTGTTACAGTCGATTCAATTATCAAATTCAACAGTCTAACTATACTTTTGAAATTACCAGTGCTATTGTGTTTATCAGTTTTCAGGCTTTATTCATATGTATTTTCATTTTTTGGAATGTTTAAGTTAAATTTGTATTGTTTAAAATGTGAAGCAGTTGATCTAGACTTTTCATGTATTTAAATTTAATGTTTTAATTCAGAAATATTCCTTAAGCATACGTACTACTTTTAAGTTCATTTAATGCAAGTTTTACTGTATATATTACATTTATTTGAAAAATATCAATGTAACCGTTTTAACAATGGCATTAATCATGGGGAAATATGGTCCCATAACAATTCACCCTTGACTGCCTCAAATACTTGTTATATATTTTGCTTGATAAATTAAATAAGAAATGGGTAATTGTTTTTTAAACACGTATTTTTCATTTGAACATCAGTCAATTATAATTGAAGTGTAATGCAGGTTTTTTTTATTTTTCCAAAAAAATATATGAAATATATTGTGTTCCCTGATTCTAATTACTGGTTAATTGATCCATTTCTAACTATTGAAAAAACAAACAAACAAATGTTTGTCAACACTGGTGTTTGTAACTATTTTAATGGCATCCCGCTAACGATAATTCTTTTCAATATCACGATTTTGTTATTCAAAACTTCATGCACAAATTTCGGGATTCATTTCCTAAATCAAACGTAATGAAAACAACAAAAAAACGTGACAATGAACGGACATAATGTTTATAAAAATATTATTTTCACGGGAAGTGTTGCTTATATAGTTTGTAAATATGCCATTTTAGACAAAAGACAAAAGAGAAGCTTTAAAGTAGGATCGGATACATTTATTTATGATCAATGCCTATCAATCGGCACAATGATCATTGTATGTTCGTCATTCCACATTTGCAATACTTCCGTATTCGTTTTCCGGTGTTTCCATTGTTTGTCAAATGTTTTTAACATTTATCGAACTAATAATCAGAATACCCAATGATTTATTTCACTCGATATTTCCGTTTCGCAGACAATAACTAAGCAAATCATTCGGAATGTGCGTTTGTTTTTCGGGCAAAATAACAGTTATTTCCCTTGATTGAGGGAGGTGTGGTTAACTGACGTCATAATTGACCAATGAGAGGCGTTTTGTATCTCCGAGCGATTGAGAGTTTCGTGTCTGAATTACGTCAGTCAAGTCAAGTAGTTTATTCGTAATGAGGCCAAGGGCCCATAAACAAGAAATACAATATACAAATTCATAGAATTTTAAAGTGTTTCTAAATGCATAATTCTGTTTGTAAATGCATGGTAAATATAATACTGTAAACATTTGATAATATTTTCCTGAGATGTACACAACAATTTTTTTTAATTTATGAATAGACGGTGACTTCAAAAAGTATTCCGGGATAAATGTTATTCTCAAATCATTGGAGAATTGACATACAAGAGTAAAATTATATTCGTCCTCTATCGCAGTGTTGCAGACGGGACATATACGTAAAACATAATCAATTGACTGCCATCTACCTTTGTTATAGCTTACATCTAAATCTAATGTAAGTTGAACGCACCTTGTTGTCTATAACAATATACAAATACCATACATACGTAAAAAATGATTTCCCGATGTCGTCCACTATTATGTACAAACAGGAGGGTAGGCTACTTGCGAGGGTCAGTGGTCAAATGTAAAATGAAGTTAGAGAAATTCAAAGGAACACACAGAAAGGCAAAAGACGGGTTTATATATTCAATACATTTTTTGTGAGAAAGCAAAGGTTAATTGAACCGCACGTTAGAATAGTTTGGCCTTCCGGCTTTCGATCAGGACTTCATAGAGCAAGTGTCCTCCCTTGTGTCTTTATATCAATAGCGGGGATATTATCTCAAATCTTTATTTCTTAACCGATTTCGCTCAAATTTAGAATATGAGCTTACAATATCGTACATAAAAATCACATGAATGCAACAATATAGATTTTGAATTTTGAAAATATTGTCAAAACAGCGATTCGAACCCCTGATGACGCCTTTGTAAAAGGGACATACTATTTTGGAAACAGAAACTTAAAATAAACGTCTTTTCGTGTAATGTGTCTTCCTCGAATTATCTTATTTGATTTTGCGAAAACTTTTGATCATAAACATGCTGATAAATAAAGAAGACCAAATTAGAGACAAAAACCGAAAATAGTTATTTTTACATCAGACATAATCGAAGGCCATATGCAAATATGCAAGATCCTTTACAGTCAAATGCTAAGATCGATGAAGTCACACGATCGACCGAGGAGAGATGCGTTCTCATTGGATAACAAGCAGGGAAACAGTATCAGTTATCCCTTTCCCCAGTTTGACAATTTTGCTGGAACCAAGATTTACTGTCTAATATAACAGAGGTTAGGATAGGAATCTGAAGGAGGTAACCTTGTGGGAGGGGAACGATGCAGCACCTGCATTCATAAATACACATTTATAAACGAGTTTAATGGTTCTTATTCGTTGCATGCTGTTTCGCTTCGTTTGCGCAACCATTTACACTAAATGTATATTGTTATTAAACAGCACAGAACGAATTTCTATTACAAAAGTAATAAGTTCATTTCAGGTTCGCAATTGATTTACATAAAAACCGGATCGTGGCTCTGCACTTCAACCCTCGGTTCTACGTGGAAGCTAAGGGGTTCAAGCCACACCTGTCCATCAACGAGGTACTTTTCAACTTCAAGACGCGCATGGGATGGGGACCAGAAACGTACTCCAAAACATTCTGCTTTGCTTTGCATCGACCCTTCATGATGGTACTGGTTAGAAGGCTTGGTAAACATGTTGTAAGTAGGTTGCCTGCAACTGTTTTGTATACGGCAGTGTAATTGTCTAAATGCTCCTCACTTTCCCGAGGGATATGATAAGTGCGCATTCACTGTTACGTTCTCAAACGTGGTTCCTGAGTTTTGTCCTAATTCCTTTACTTGTTCGGTTTTCAGTTATGTTTTCTCAAGTATTAGTCAACAACCGTAGTCTTGGTCTAGTCCTTGCTTTGGATCACTTATTTACCAAAACGCTTAAGAAATATGTTACAGGTATACACACTGGGCTGGTGTGACTTGTAACTTAAACATATTCGATCACATGTAGATTTATCCTAGGTACGATTTTAAATAATATAAAATTAGCCTGCTACCAATAAATTTGATGTACACGCTGTGTCAGTCAGAGTCAATATATGCATAAATGTTTGAGAAATCTGTCTAATATTTTTTACAGATTACTTCTGGAAACTGCACTTGGACTTTCAAGGACATCTTTCACAAGGCCCCACGGCAGATAACCGTATCGTATAAGGAACTTAAGGTCAAACAAGTTGACGTACGCTGATGAAATTTTTTATTCCGGACATTGCCGGATTTATTTATTTCTAAATATTCTTGTGATGTTGTATTTGTATTTAATGAATGTTAAATGACAATTTTATATCTGTGCACGTTCTAATTGTTGATTATTATATTTTTATATTTACTTAGACTATTTTGAACATTAATCAACTGTTTCAGATTGCTCTCAGTGAATCTAGCTCATGACACCTGTAGATCGCAAATCTCACCTAGTGCTACAGTTTCACCTGTATGTATATAAATAGATTAATAAGTTAAACCTGCCCACATCGATACTTTATTTCATCAATTACAGGATAACTGTAACGAATCATAAACTATGTATCAATAAGAAGCTGAAATGAAGGCACATGATATAAGTCCAAAATAGTGTTGTTAAGTGTGGAATAATATCTCTTGACAAAGGTTGTCTCACCGACTTCATTTCCGGTAAACTTTGAAGATATAATAGCATTGACATCAAAAGAATACTTGCGATGACTGTTTGTGTGATATCCTGATTGATTTCTTTTTACCAAAAGACGTAGTTTTCACAAAACTCATTATACAATGCTCATTTTCATACATCGATGCTAATTTCCTTACCTCGAAAATTAATTGAAATCTAATATTTCATTATAGTTTTGATAGAGTCAGGGTAAGATCTCAGAAGCAAGACAACGAGCAGCAAACAGCAATTGCAAAAGGCAAATATTAATTTTCATTTTCAAAATATATCAATTTAAATGCATGTATATGTTGTGTTAGTGTTACGATCTTCTTTTAATCCTTTTCATGTTCGCTCGTCACCCATGAGTGGGTCTACCTGATATATAGTGAGATAGAAATAATATCATATGAAGTTTGGCGTCATAGATTAAGATTATGGATATTGGCACACTATTTTATGACACACTTGAAATTCAAACCAATAATGATTTTTAAATCAACAAGTCTATGGCATGCTTTCTGGCGTAAAAAAACAATTGCGCTGCAAATACCATCTTGGAAGTTTACTATGATCCCAGTGTTTCACATGTTGTTTTATTTGTAATTGTAACATTTCAAATAGTTTGTGTTTAATAAACATTCTTAAAGTTGTGACCCTTCTTTCTTCATTCACATTTTAATTACTTCAGTATCCATTAGAAAACCGTACTCTTTAAATCCGTGGTACTTTTGAGATATGCCCCTCGCGATTAATTGTATTGTTGTAAAGGCTTGGAGTCAGGTTATGATATATTTCATAATATGACTTGTGACTTATAAACTTGTATGTTGAACAGTTTTATGTAGTAAATAATCACCCGGTGCCGAGCGGTTATGGCATATAAACTCGCGAGGGCGTAAGCCCGAGCTGAGTTTATTGCCATAACGCGAGACAATCGGGGCATTATTTGCCTTACACTCACGCGGAACACACTATTTATAAAAATAATTGTATATATGCATTTTAAAGGGGTATTTTGTTGATTTATACGACATGATCAAAATATATCATTGAAATATTCCAAATACACGCATGACTGACTCGAAAGGAAGGTTTCAAACTTAACCCTTAATTCCATACACAAAGTAGACATAAATTTGTACCTATACATACATATGTATATATAATACTAGAAAAATTATAAATACAGCCATGACACAACATATTGAGCACTCATCGGTATGTATCCTCTGTAAATCCATTGGTAAAGGCGCTGCTCGACGATTTAGAGGGCCAGGGTTCGAATCCCACATTGGTCACTTACAAAATTTGATTTCTAATTTGACAAAAGTTCAAAATTTTACAAGTCCATTTGTTTCCGTAGGTTTAATATCTCATAACCGACCGTGGTGGTTATGAGATAACCAACCTGCACAGATGGTGGTTATGGCATATAATCTGCAACTCAAACAAAAGAAATAACTTCCCAAGGGGTGTAAGTGATTTGACTTCCCAGCTGTTAGTATTGCATTCCCATATAAGTTTTGAAGTCCACGAGAGTCATGAGTTTCAACATCTTGCAACAACAGTATTGATAATGTAATAACGTTAAGAAAAACTGCAGGAAATCTAAACTGAATGTTAAGCTAGAATTTACCTACATAAGCAGAATTCGCTCTCCAAAAATACACTCATAAAATACATCAATCTATACATGAGATAGAACGTAAGGTTTTTAGATTTGTTCGCTCTATACAGAGTGATGGAAACCACATGCTTTAGGAAAATAAATACGTAGCATGTACGATATTATGCATATGGTATCCATAACAAAATTATTTACCAGGAATTGCGTTCTCCGTTTGTCACTTGTCACACAATGCCACCTAAGACATTTTGAGAAAACTTAACAATTTTAACACTGCTTAAAACATCTTCAACTTTAGATTATAATATAGAATGTGATTCTATATTCTTAAAATGAAGTTTAATCATATCATATGAGGAAATAGGTGAATGCCCAACATTGGCGTCCTTTCTTTGCACGGTTAAATTGATGCTCATAGGTCTTCTTCACAATAATGTTATCAGCTTGCGAGATCAATCTTATCCAATATTTGATAATTCTACAAATTATTACTTTTAGTGAATATCTACCCAATTCAGCGCGGGCAAAGATATTTGGGGTCTTTCTTGGGAGATTCAAAACCTGTTTACTGAACATATCATGGATATTAATTACATTTGGTGATGCGTGAAAGCCCCATACTTCACTGTCGTAAAGCAAAATTGGTAGAATTTGAACATCAAATATTTGAAACAAGACGTGTATAGGTAGTGTATACATGTAGGTAGATCGGAGAAGTTAGGTATGAAGGATCGAAATGAACAGAAGACTTTCCATGCCTGCTCGTCCGAAATGTTTTGAGTGATATACCATGAGCCTGAACTTGAGAGATGAACCCCAAGATATTTCTATGATGGAACAATTTCTAAGGTCTCATTTTTAAGAAAGAGCTTTTCACACTTCTTCAATTTACCACCTTGTCTAAATACAAGTATCTTACTCTTGGCCACATTTATAAAGTTTCTACTGGTCACAATATCTATAGTATCGGGCACACAAAAAAATGAGACAACTTTGAATTTAATTTAATTTAACTCCTTAATTTAATTTTGGACATAGATTTATGAAAATTGGCACATTTGTAGATAATCTATTTACAAATTGTTTAAAATAGGACAATAGCCAGTCAGGCAGCTGTTTCGTTCCAAACACTATTTTATCGGCCGAGACATGGAATAAATCAGATCGCCTTTGAGTTCCTCAGATGGCTTGAACGACTTTTCATGACTCACTCGTTTCTAATCTGCAATATATTCTTGTTCTAACTATTCAAATGTGTCTTCAAAGATTTGCCAAACCTTTGCAATGGGGTGCAGATCTAGTGAAACGGCAAGAAAATTATACTCTGCGTGTCATTTCACGAAATTCAAGTTTTGGTGTGCGCGCAAGTGCAAACACAGCCATAGTCTTGTTGTACAACAAACAAATGTCCACTTTATTCAGTATTTAAATCCGACACACTCACTTGTAAAAGTTTATAGTACTTCCTCTAATCAATGCGACCTGTCATTATAAAGAACGACATTACACCTAATTTTCCAATCTCATCCACGCCATCTGAGACAGCGAAAACTTTGATTCCGGCTTGCGCTGGAAACTCACTGCAACTGGAAATGTGACAATAAGTCTATGCGATGATTCTCTGAGATAACCCCCATGTTTTCTGTAACTTTCTAACTGATTTCAACCCTTTTTCATAAAAAAAACGTGAAGTCCATATTTTGCCTCCGTTTTCAACATCACGTCGGTAACTAGGAAGTCGTCTGCTACAGCGTCGTCACGTGACCCTACCAAACAACAGGGGAGGTACTGCTGAGGACACCATACCTATGTCAGAAATACAGAGTATTAACAAACCATTTTCAAAAACACTGAGCGGCAACGCAAAAACTACCTTTAAAATTTGCTCTATACTATACCTAATATGTCTTTTGAAAACCACCGACAGAAAATTCGAAAATAACAATATCGTCGGCAAATAGAAGCATAAAGAGTTAAATCACTTCTAGATTTATACATCTTTGATTATCTGCTGCTTCACGAAGAATGAGAACAGGAAAGGAAATAGTTGGCATCTCTGACGAGATCTCTCAAGATATTGTGGCAAGATCTAAAGGAATGGATTGAGAAAGAAACTGACATCTGTCTAAACCTAAACGCAGATACGGCCATTCTGGGATTCACAGAAAGGAGAAATAATGTTCTAAATTTCATCATTACGTTAACAAAAGAATACATCTACCATCGAAAATTGGCAAACATAATACCGTCTATAAGCGGTCTGAAACCGAAATTAAGACTAAATTACCAATTACATAAATCCAATGCTTATACACAGTGTAAATATGACTCATTTGTCTCATTCTGGTCATCCTGCCACAATCTATTCATGTACAAGAATTTGCATGTCAAATGTTTTGTACCATTTATTGTGATAATACTATGAAATGAAAATGAAAAATGCTGTACCCCGTGAAAAAGAAATAAAGTGATAAAAAAAATAATCTCTGACGGACGCCATGAGAACAATTGAAAAGGGCTGTGTAACCTTTTTTTCAACGAGACACATGATTTAACAGAGTCATAATACTCTTTAGCAATCTAAATGTTTTGCCTTTAACGTTTCCAGCCAAAGTTTATAGAAAAGGCTATTTCGATCGACTGAATCAAACGCAGCTTTCAGGTCAATAAATGGCCAGCATAGCCTCCCTTTATGAAGAAAACGGTACCTCTTAATGACAGAGCTAAGTATAAAAAATATTATCGTGAGTCTGGAATCCATGTCTAAATGTTGCCTGTTCTGGAGTAAGAAAACTTTCCAGCTCAGCCCATAAAGTTAATCTGTTGCTTATGATTTTTGAAAATATTTTTCAGGACACTTCCAATAATGTGATAGGCCTATAATATGCCGGATCATTGACACTGCCTTTTGTAAGGATAGGAATAATTACTCCGTATGTCCATTCTGGAGGATAGGTGATATTAAGGGTGCTTTAAATATCATAAATACCTCAAGTGATGAAACATGTTAGGAGTTAATTTCCCTTAATAAGGGAGACAATTCGTGTATGCTAATTTATTAAAAAGCGGGTTTCCTATGCTGAGCAGAATAAACAATATATCACGCATACGATGAATATATATAAAACTAGAATTATGTGCATGTGATGCACTGTGATGTCCCCCGCTCCAATTTTCAATCCAACCTAGTCATATTACCCTTATTTTTCACTTATGCTAAGCACTAAGTTCAATACTGCATTAATAACGAGAAATAAAAAATTCAGAATAGCCAAAGTAGCAAAAGGCACCACTTTATCACTAGGTCTAAGCAAATACAACGTTTGGTGAACAAATATTGAACGATTTTGGAGATAGAGGCCGGAAAATGTCCCTACCCTCAATATGCACTAAGTTCAAATTGTTTCCATGGAAACAAGAAAAAATAAAAAATTCAGATTAACCAAAATAGCAAAAGGCACCACTCCACCACTAGGTCTAACCACATACCAAGTTTCGTAAAGAAATACAAGATAGTTGACAACAATTGAATATGAGGTCACGTATAGCTAAGAACCAAAGGCTTAGTCAACATACCAAGCAATCGGTTCAAGGGTATGTTTTATGCGTTAGGCGTATGAATATAAGTATTGTTCATGTTTTTGGTTAAATATATCATGTCTAATGACCTCGATAATGAAAGGAAAACATATTATTTCAATAACGCGATGGAAAACGTAATACAATCGCAACAGTATTGGTTTGACGGTCTCTTTCGTTGTGTCGTTGTACGAAACTGCGAATCCTACGAGTTAGAAGTTTATATTTGGAGCGTGACAGTAATCAACGGCTGCACGCGCTGAGTTGGAGCTTTCTCACCCGAACACCTTCTGATGGCAGCGAGTATATTAGTGACGTCACGGAGCGGTTGCTCGCTGTCTGGAGCTAGGGTATAAACAGCTCGTTACAGCTTAATGATACAAGATAGATAATGTGTACTCATAGTGCTCAAACCTGTATGCTTGTACAATAGGTTGCTTAATTTTATTCAAAACTGAGCTGATGTTTCAGCTACCTCCTTTTTATTTATAAACACGGTAATAAACTATTTTAGAGTTTAAAAGTTTTAATTGTCAAAGGATGAATATTTACTTGTATTTAATTAATGTAACCACGTGCATTATATCATATCACCTGTTTACAATGTTATACTTTATATTGATATCATGAGAAGGGTGTCGAGTAATCGAGCGATTCATCATTGCAGATATATATCTAAAACCTCCCGAATAATGCCCTGGCGGTATTCGAACCATTTACTCAGTCTGAAACTTATGAAATAGACAATAAATCAAAAAATATAGACAGTAAAATTGCAGAAGTGAATAAATAAAGGAAAATAACTTATGCATAAGCCCTTAGATCCACCCAAGTGCAGACAAACGCATGTATTCACAGTGAAGATTTTCGAGCTCTATGGGAGTCTTCGATACAGTCCAATGAACCAGAAATGAGTACCTATATTGGTATATAGAACTCACAGTCTCCTTCTGACACATTCAAGGATTCAGCATCCCGTGATAATTCAGATGATAAAGCAAGCAGTAAACGCTTTATAGAATTAACAAATACTGAACTACTTTGGAATGGTTATACACATAACTCTCATGATCTAGTTTTCTGTGGGACGGACAGCAGTGTCTCCCGATCCAGTAAACCATCACCCAAGAACAAAAACACCCTAAGGAACCACCAAGGACAGCAACGACGGTACCCCATCTACCGAGACCTACAACATCAGATCAGTACTGGCAAAGACGTACTCAACTTTGAAGGTGTATCGAGAGTTTAGATAAAGCGAATCGTGCTGTATAATATCAACGCAGAACAAACGTTTGATCATATAAAACAAACTAATCTTTGACTTTGATGCTCAGAGGGCGGATTTTTTGTCACGTTTGTTGACGGACGCTTGGTGTTCCTTGATCGTTGTGTTGATAGGTCGTCGCGTTTCTCCGATGTACTCTTGGCCACAATAAGCATACCCTGAAAAACAAGGATCACATCATCGAATGGGAAGCTACCAAAGTCCTGTCAACCAACAACAACAACTGGCGTCAAAGAAATCCAAGAAGCGATTGAGATTCGAACGGACCAACCTGCAATAAACCGTGACCATCTTTCTACCATGTGCTTGGGATTCACTTTTCTAGAACTTCTTTCTCCTGTCGGAGGAAATATCCGAGGAGCACCAAACCAAATCCAAATATCCTTACCATCCACCCACTCCTGTCGGAGTAATTATCCGAGGAGTCCCCACCAATCAACACCTATCAGCTCCAATCACCATGCAACAACTTCAAAGCCACCCAACTTCAAAACCACCCACATCAACAATTGGCCTCTCCTCCAATCAACTGTAATTATTGTTTGTTTTACAATTCCAATAAAGCCCATTGGCCTCCATCGTTTCATAGTGTGTGTTAATTTACATCTTCAATAAAGCCTTCAGGCCATTGTTTATCCACCACTCAAGTACTTACCCCCTCATGTTTGTATTGAAAATCCTCATTGTATACCATTCTCATGCTTTACCCCTCTATGTTTGCATTACAAATCCCCATTGTATACCATTCTCATGCATGTTAATCTCCCTGGTTGAGTTTCCTCACCATTGTTTTGCTATATAATTGTATCATATTTTGTTATTTCCTTACATTCCACCTGATGAAGGAGTGAGTATGTACTCCGAAACGTCGTGTATTTTCACATGAAAGAAGTTGTCATCCAGAAAATCTTCCTTATCTTATCCATGTGTGCATACATACTTGTCATGACGCTAAGTTTACTTACCTGGAATATACATGGTGTATCTAGCAAAACGTCTGATAGCAAATACTATCCCTGGTAATGTTGAAATAATATACATTCAGAAAAATTTATTAAATCCGGCTTATACTGATACTTAACAACATTCACGCGTACGAACTTGTAAATGTGTAAATGTAATATAAGTGTCTCTGTCAGGGGATTTGGGGGTGTTGCGTTATTATGTCATTCCAAGTCACGGTGGAAAGCTTATCCATTATTTGAATAAGAGTATCTTGTGACTTCTAAACTTATGTATAATGGATGTGCAGATATAAATGTGACTCTTTGCAGGCTCTTATCTACCCATGTACTACATTCAACATATATTAATGCTATTGATGAGTTGACTAATATATATGATATGCTCGGTCAATCTAATCTTTCTCCGTGAAATATATACACTTAATTTTTCAAAAATATTTTCGACCCAAAATAAGCCGAGAAATTGCACTAATCAGTAAAGGTGTTTTCCAGTCTAAATATAGATCAAGAATATTATTTTTAAGCGCAAATCATTGTGGTCTAGCTCACACACCATATACAAAGACACGAAAGTATAACAAAATTTATGAGCAATGAAAGAAATTGAAATACATAATTTTTGGCGGTTATTTATTTACCATTTCATTTAATTATGTATTTGCTACAGATATTGGAATAATTGTTTTACCCAACTAGGCATTTTGATTGAATTTTCTAATTAATGAGAGTAAACATTTGTCATAATTTGCTGGTCTTATCTCAATAAAATTTACATTAAACAGGCAATAATTTGTATATTCTCAGGACATTTAGGAACATTGATTGTTTGTAAAGCAATCGTCACATTCAGTTATGCGTGACAAGGGAAATTTGCAAGAGACTGAGCACGTGCATCACGTGCAGCACATGGGTTGTTATGGCGACTTGCGCTAGAGACGAGCCATCACGCTTCGGAAAGGTTGTCCGCTGTTGTGTAGTACGTTTTACGCAATAAAGGGGAATCTATGTATATGACGTCAGATACCCTTAGCGCGCGCTACTCGAAGGTGTACTTCTCTTTGAAACCAAATTGCATTACATTGTCGTCATATGAACATTATTTAACACATGCCATGTTGTAGATAAAAGATGTCTCTGGTGATTGACGTTATAAGTATATTTTCCACAAATTATTTTTAATTTGAAATACTAACATCCTTGATGACTCTTTAAGCACTAGCATAGCACGTATGGCCGTGTGTGAACGTTTGATTATTATGATTTTATAATATTATATAAATA
This sequence comes from Gibbula magus, assembly GCA_936450465.1. NCBI lineage: Eukaryota > Metazoa > Mollusca > Gastropoda > Trochida > Trochidae > Gibbula > Gibbula magus. Next base: position 43,755,410 of record OW388290.1, on the reverse strand, counting down.
TACATATATATATATATAGTATTACTATCATTTACGATTCTTTCATGGACCGGATCACATAAACGATGAACATATTGACGTTTTAGTAAATAAACTTAGTGTTTTATACAACGCGATTATGAAAAATGTGTACTTTCCCAATATCTTAAAATTGTGTATGATTGTTCCACTTTACAAAGGAAAGGGTTCAAAATGTGATCCTAAACACTACAGAGGTATCACTCTTACCTCCTGATTAGGAAAACTTTTGAAACACTATTACTCTCATATGTAGAATATTATATAAGCAAAACTAATATTTGTTTCCCAGAATCTCAACCGTTTGGATTTCGAAAAGAGCATGCAGTTATGTAAGCGTTTATGGTAAATGATTATGTAACACATTATGTTGAGCGAGGCTATCAAGTCTTTACAGAAAGCTTTTGACCGTATTTGGCTGGATGGCCTTTCACACAACTTAGGTTTAAGGGTAAAATATGGGATCTTGTATATCACAGTTACACCACTTGTGATGTATGACGGTCATAGTTTTGATACGTTTGCTGTAAAACAAGTTGTTGGACAGGGTAGACTCCTGTCTGCTTGGTTCTTCCTTGTTTTTATAAATGATTTACTAACATAACACGATCTGGTAACAATGGTAAATGTGGAAATGGTATTGGCGTACCTTCAGTCTTGTTAGCAGATGATGCAACACTTTTAAGTACCACCACATCTGGGCTCCAACATTCACTAAATACTATAAGCATCTCGATTTTCTTAATATATGTGTTATGTAAAGAACTATATGGGCCTCAAAATTCCCTTTCTGAAATACAATCGTTGTCAATATTGTAATGAATGTATCTTGTACATGTGTGTAATTGATTAACGTTTATGTAATATTGTGCATTAAGATCCTTTGCAAATCGCTTAAAGATCTAGGCGAGGCGTTGAATATGCTAATGTCTCTTTGTTAAATTATGTTTATCAACATCTTGAGAAATTTGCTATATTTATTAGAATATTAACATTTTGATTGATACATTGATTGATTTATTATATATATATATATATATATATATATATATATATATATATATATATATATATATATATATATATATATATATATATATACTGTTTATTCTAATGATTCTCAACCAAACTGCTTTATGTTTACCTTCGCAGATGATACAGCTATTAGCAGTCTACTCTCTGACAGAAGACATTTTGATTTTGTTAAGTGGTGTAGTGGTACTAAATGTATCAAAAACAAAGAAATTCATAATAGATTTTCGAAACGATAAACCAGCAATTAGTTCAGTAATTTAAATGGAAATGTTTTCGAAGAAGTTAGTAGTTATAAATATTTAAAATTGACAATACGTTTAAATTCTCTGAAAATACGGATCGTATTAATAGCAAGTGTCAATTTGTTTTGGAACTTTTCTATCGACTTGTGTACAGTCTATCCTCAAATAGAAACAAATTAAACCAAAAGAGAAAAAATATAATCGTATCTTATCATTAGATGAATTTCATGGAGGGTAGACTCAAAATTTAGCTTAAAAATCATCAGTACATCTTCACATGTATTACATAACTGCTCAAATGTTACCCTCCGGCCGTCGGTATATTGTACGGGTGTGCAAAACCAGATGATACAAAATTTCATTTGTGCCAACGCCAATAGCTCTATTGAATCTCTTTGTACATTTAATATCATCTTGTTTTCTTGTATTAATCATATATGACTATGTATAATTGTGTATTTTTTATCACTCATCAGATGTAAGACACACTTCACTAACGGGCAATATCTTATCTTATCTTATCTTATCTTATACTTTGTAATGACATCACATGCAGTGGGGCGAAATAATAGAGAGGCAAGTGTTGGATCGGATTGTCGAGATTTTAAAAATTATCATGTCATGTTTTAGGCGAAAGATTTATTTAGCGATTGATATTATAAGTATGTTTTGTAAACAAAATGTATCATAAACAGTTTACTCAAACATACTCAAGGGCTCTATAGCCAAATGCTGATGATAAATAGCAATACATTTAATATATGGATTACATGTTTATATTTGTTTACATTCATTATATAGCCAATACAATGACTTTCTAGATATTTTGATAATCGTTTACAGAAACGGCAAGTATTGGGTCTTCAAGACGAAAGTCATGAAGACCTATTGTTTTTATCCTGATTTTCCTTATTATTATTTGTACTATTTTGTGCCTCGCCTCCAGACTTAACGGCTGGGCCGACTTTCATGAAATTTACAGGGATGATAGCCTGTGACCTGAAGTTGTGCACCTCGAAGCCCGACATCTTTCCTGAGTTATCTCCCCTTGTACATGTAGTCAAAACTTCAAACCTCAATAGCTCGAAAACTAACCTATATATTTTCAGAAAACCTTCACCAAAATGTGCGCAATGACATTCCCCAATCGATGAGGCCGTAATAATAGATTTTTTTCTATCTTGCAAAAGCTGAAAATTTTGTGAATTTTCGCGGTTTTGAGGTTACGCGTCTTCAAAAATCTTCTTCTAAATAACGGCAATACATACAGATACATATTGTAGCTCATCCGGAAGCTGAAACACTGCTGTTTATATGAATATCAACTTCAGCTCTATATTAAATCGTCTCCGGATGACATCATTTTGAAAATTGAACTTCTATGGCCTGTGATTTTAAAGGGACACACTCATAACTGTTAATTTTTTCTTCTTTATTAAATTGTTTAAATGAAAACGTAATTCAAATTGTTGCAGTTTTTTTATTCACAAAGCTCTATTGCTGCAAAAGATATATATGGGAAATGTACAACAGGCATGTACAACAGTACCGAAATAAAGATTGATTGACTAAATGTTAGGGGTTCGTCTCATTTGAACAAAAGTACATAGCTATACGATGAACATCAGTTAGAATAACATGAGTCCAAGCATTATAACATATCTTATTTCGCCGAGTGAGAGGATGTGTTATTTTCACGAAATGAAATATCTCGTGACAAACTGAAATAAAAAGTTATGAGGGCATTATGCCGTCACAGTCCCTTTAAGTACATTTGTAACTCTTTTTGTTTACAAATAATATTTTATGTAAATATGTTTGTCAGTTCATCACAGCAGTTGTACACGGTATTTACGAGGGGCGTTCAATAAGTGTTGCAAGCGGGGCATTGGTGTTTACATAAACAGTGTCAGCTTATAGCAGGTGTTACTATAGTCAAAACATAAAATTGACACATGTCAAAACAATTTCTAGACATAACAATTATTTAGATATAATAGCTGCGCTGACCTAGGGGTCTCCATAATCATGGATTCTCTCAAACACGAACAACGCGCTGTGAACAAGTTCCTTACTAAAGAGGGATGCAAAGCTACAGAAATACATAATCGTATGTGTAATGTGATGGGTAAGGATGCTCCTAACTTTTCAACAGTTTGTCGCTGGTCTCTTCAGTTCAAGCGGGGCAGGGAGTCCTTAGACGATGACCCACGGTCAGGCAGGCCATCTGAAGTCACCCGACCGGAAGTTATTGCCGCTATCGAAAGACGAATTTTAGCTGACCGCCGTGTTAAAGTTTCTGAACTGTCTTTGGAATTCCAGATATCAGTTGGAAGTGTTGAAAAAATAATTCATGACCATCTTGGTATGTCCAAGGTATCTGCAAGATGGGTACCCAGAAACCTCACAGCACAAGATCGCCAGAAAAGAACCGAAAGTTGCATGGAGCTCCTGGATCGGTTTAATGCGGATGAAGCCAGGTTTTTGTCTCGTCTGGTGACAGGTGACGAAACCTGGATCCACCACTGGGACCCGGAAACTAAACTGGAATCCAAGCAATGGAAGCACCCGAGTTCACCGCCTCCCCTGAAATTTCGCACTCAACCATCAGCTGGCAAGGTTATGGCGACAATCTTTTGGGATACAAAAGGCATATTATTAATTGATTACTTGCCAACCAAAACTACAATGAATGGTCAATATTATGCCAACCTAATGCAAGAATTGCGAAAGACAATTCGACAGAAACGCCGTGGAATGTTGACACGTGGTGTTCTGATTTTGCATAACAACGATCCAGTCCACAAGTCAAGAGTTGCACAGGCCGCTATACGTGATTGTGGATTCGAACAGCTTAACCACCCACCCTACAGCCCAGACCTAGCCCCCAGTGACTACTTCCTGTTCAGAAACCTGAAATCCGCCCTACGTGGAAGGCACTTCCGGGATGACGAAGACGTCAAAGCTGCCACATAGGCGTGGTTAGGGGGGCAAACGGAAGACTTCTACAAAAGCGGCATCAAAAGTCTTAAAAAGAAATGGAATAAGTGTATTGAGGTGAAGGGTAACTATATTGAAAAATAAAAGTAAAAAATTGACTACGCGAGTTGGTTTTATATTGAAGTTGCAACACTTATTGAACGCCCCTCGTAACTAGTGTATTTTAAATGTGTACTGTATATAGTATGTACTGTATACATGTATATTGTTGAAAATTATTAAAAGTATTCATGTTAAATTGTGAATATTACGTTATGAAATCTATGTTATCTATGTTGGTAATTCTCCTCAGTCCACTTGCTATCTTTTCAACTTTTTATATTCTACTATTGAAATATAAGCGTATGTCTTGAGTTAAATAATAGCACATCTGTTAATCTATATGCCAACATTAATATGGTTTTGGTGACAATTAAGCAATTTAAGCCCTTAAACAATTTAGCTTTACAAAACAGTAACATGATGATGAATATATGATGCGCCTGTTGTATCTTGACTCGAAATCAAATAATATATTTCCGCCATCAGTCGACACTATTGTACAAGTTCTGCTATCAGGATGTATGGTGTTGAACATAAAACTCTTCTCCATATTGTGGTTAGCTGAGTTTGGATTTGACAAATGACAAACTAACTTTATTTCTCCTCAATTGTTTGGCTGTTTTCAGGTAAGTTACCATTTGCATTTAAAAATCTCGCTCCTTAGAGATATAGACTCCCCCAATTGATTACGTAAATTTTAAGGCAAAATAACGCTGGTGCCTAACCTTCGCTGTTTTTCAACTTTAAATTGTGACTTTTTAATACATCACTTGCATGCATAGAAAAACAGGATATTGACTAAAGCAGAATTAAGGTGAAATTAACATGCTTGAGTTTTATATGAATTTATGCGCTCATTAGCAGTTAACTCCAATTTTCAAAATGATGAATTCCCTCCCCACGGAGGTTACTCAAATCAAGTTTGTTTAGACAAGGAAGAGCTGACTTGACTTACCTCTGTGGGTAGAGAATAAACAGTGATATGATAGTAAACAGAATGACAGTGTAGCCTACATGTAAGATAAAAAGGTTTTCAAACACATGTCTTCACGGATGACAAACAGTCTCCATTAGGAATAAACAATCATATAACATCCCAAACCACACTGACATGATAGGCTTTGTTTTAATGCCTTATATGGAACATTGGTTAATACTGAAGCTCTTCGCCTTGGCGTTTAATGACACGTTACAATGTTAAATTAATATGAAAGGTTAATGAGTGTAAATAGCATACTAAGTCCAATACATTTTCTGAAGGTGTGCAATAGTATCTTAAAGAGATTTTCATCGAAATGTCCATATGTGACTGCCAGTACAATGCCACCTCCCAGGCAAGTATGTGGTTAATAGACAAGCAGTTATTTGAAGTATCATTGATCAAACCTAGAGGGTTTTTATATACAAATGATTACTGAGATAACCATTTTTTAAAAAGTTTTATACCCTAGTTTTATTTGCATCATAGCATCGTATGTTTAAAAGTAATGCGAGTAATGCGACACGATTTAGTTATGGAGCCAAAATTGTCTAAACAGGTTCAGGCGAGGTTAACGTTCAAAAACTCAACAAAACCTATTTTCACACATAATCTAAGAATTTGACTAAAGTTCCAACTTCGTATCCCGAGCGATTGGTGACACACAGGAAACCTTGTCCATAGGCCCACCAATTAAATCGTTCGCCCATTGGTGAAATTTGTAGCATTTCTCCACTGCCTATCTGATACTATACTTCATGTTATAAAGAAGGACCCCAGGATACTGTAAATGAAAGTGAATGACTTTGTAAGAACATTATAACTTTATACGACCTCTTGTTTAATTCATCGATTGTTCTGTAATACATAATGGTCCGTGTTGGTATTAGCTGGTTTACATTCGCAATATTTTTACAGTTCTATATGGACTACCTTGCCAATTCCTCTATTGTTGTGTGTGAGGAAAAGATTGTGTGTAAAATGTAATCCTGACTCAGCGTTGACTGACTGTTTTGTGCAGAGTTGCCAAACTGTTAAAGCTAACGCTGTGTCTCTTTGGAACATGGTTTGAAGCATGGTGAACGACGTCGTATATTACAATATATTTCTATACCATATACCAATACCATACACATGTGATTAGCGTAAATATATAATATATAACACAAAGATTTCCAAGGGTTTTTTTTACAGTTTAACTTAATATTATTATGTATTGGTAACAAGTTACAACAATCATAGCTGTAAATTGTAAATATTTTCATATTCCAAGATCGTATAACAAATCTTAAGATGTGTACGAAAATCTTAAGATATGAACAAAACCTGAAACCTCCTTTTTCAGTCTTGAAATATATGAATATCTTAAGATTTTTCATTCTCGACAATCCAGAGTATATAGCCTACATGTATATACTCTGGATTATCGAGAATGAAGCTTTTTTAGATCTTGAGATATTGTAAAAAAACGACTTTGAATTTTTTTTACATAAACTGATGTTAATGAAAAAATGACTTTGATGGGTAAAAATGACTTTGATAAGAAAAACGTGCCTTTGGTTGAAAAGATGACTTCGATGAAAAAATAACTTTGATGAAAAAATGGCTTTGATGAAAATATTGACTTTGATTTAAAAAAATATTGACTTTGGTGGAAAAATTATTTGCTGAAAATTAGGGCTTCCACGGGTACTCGAGTACTCGAGTACGAATAGGTTTTAGCTGGACTCGACTCCATTTTCTGGGACTCGAGGACTCGACACAATGGATGTACCTTTAATAATGAAACAGTCAGACAAAAAGTTCACTTTTAATATGCATTGACGGGAACAGAGAGGGAGACGTCCATTATTGACATGTACATGAGCCATCTACATATCATGGTTCTTCAATGTCAAATCTACTGATGTCAATTTCACTGTAAATTTCATTATCTAGTTGATTCCGGGACTGTGTTATCTGCTCCAAAAGTCTCGATTCTTACATCCTGACTGACATTTTAATGTATCATCATTCATCACTGCTCTTGTTTCTAACATCCTCGTTGTCTTTTTGAGCTTAGAGCACCGTCGATCTAGTAAATGTCCAAGGTTATAGCATGTGGCTATTTTAATATTATAGTGCGTGTGTACGACACACATTGATATTACAGACATACATTTCTTACGTAGGAGAATATTGCTATCAATTAAAAAATGCGTTTTTAAAACATGACAAAAAAAATGTACTATTTTGTAAAAACAGCATTTCATTAGGGCACAGTTTGGAATTGTTTGGAAAGATAAATAATGCATAATAATGCATAAGATGATGCTTATTTCTCGATATTTCAAATAACCTGGGCTAAAGTAATGTACCATAAAAGTTATCTGGAAACTATGTAGGTATTCATGTTTAAAAACTAATTTTAACTCATTGAGACCGGAAGTAATTAATGGAACTAGTGTATGCAATACACTCGTAAAAAAACAAATGCAACATACATAACTTTGAGAATTACTTTTGGACTCAGGAGCATATACATATAAAATCTTGTATTCCTACATAATTGAGAATATAATAATAATATACACCTCGTCAAAAGTATCGCACGACCAATTTGAAATTGAAACCAGAAAACTAGTTTTGCAAGTTTAAATTACAATTACATATCGAATATCCCACATCATATGTGAGTATGACATCCCAAACACACATTGTACCGAGTTGCACGTACATGCATGCTTTAGGCATGCTTGTCCCTATATCAGCCCACATCTATGACACAATTCAGCTTCTGCTAGGTCTCACGAAGTGATATGAATTGTCATTGGCTCGCAGGTCCAAGCTGCGTAGAGGTTAGATTGGCTCACGCCGGCCAAGGGCGGGTAATTTGAGTACAGATTTCTCTGATGAAATTTCCCATGGGTGAAATAGTGGAGAGTAACGGAGCATATATAAAACCCTGGGTAACCGATGATGCCTGATTGTAGGAATTGTTCCAAGTGACTATAAAGTAGGTATTTCTCGAGTAATCTCACTAAATAAGCCACATAACCTAACGATGACGTTGCGATGGCGTGTAAGAAGCACATCAGTCTGTAAGATATCTCCAGCATCAAGATTTCAACTTTGTTTTAATTAGACAGTCGGATTCCTCTGGTCCGTGCCAGTTCTGAGGTGGCCGTTAATTGCCAGAAGATGCGAGAACCCCCAAGGATAACCCGCAAGCTAAATTGGTCCACGAGGCGGTCGAGGCAGGGATTCTTTTTGCAGCTGTGTATTCACTAAATGACTGGCCCTCTATTTGATGAGGTTTGCCATCGAGAATCCACACATAACGCTTAGTAGTTATGTGATTATGACAGTCCTTCACGACCTCTTTCCAGTATGGTTTCAGGAATGGCTTGAACGACAGACAACTTCCGGTTTCTCTGGCGTGAGTCGTGGTAAAGGTGATGGCATTGACAGAGAGCAGATGATTGGTCAGTAATAAGATACATTGAAACAGGCATCATCTCAGATACGGGCACATGCAATATCACTCTTGGTCGTTTCTGTCTTCAAGGTATTTCTTCTACATCCCACCTGACAGTTGCAATCACTTGCTGGAACACAATTATAAAATGTGTCCATCTCAATAACAGCAGATATACACAGTCAGTCACACTATCAGCATCGTCATACTCATATATTGTCAAGACAACATAATAACATTTGCTAAAAGGTAGTACTACACATTCAAAGTTTACGTTTGGAAATGAAGTAACAGATGAAATAATCGATGTTTAAAAACTTTCGATTCCCGAAATCAGTGAGAGACTTGAAGACATATAGTTTGTGATTGTAATTAATTGTAATGTTTTACATTGTGTGTCAGTAGTTTGTGATTGTAATATATTGAAAATTCTCATTTATGTGTGATAGTTATAAATATCAAGCGTGTCAAAATCATTTGATGTTCTAAATACGTTCTCGTCTGTCTGTAGATTCAAAGGTAATCAACCCGATCTTGTTTGGTTCATTTCAGTAGTCCGAACATGTCGCTATCCGAACGTTTTTGATGAAAAACGGAAGTGTTCTGATTATCGAGGCTTGACTGTACACTGCATGTTTGCTCGAAATCCGAAGCGCTTAAATGACAACATAGGATAAACCAATCTAATGTTTGAAAATATAACTGGAAGTACAATGGTTTCTTGAAGTAAGATGTGTCAATATATTATAAGGATTAACCATGATATTGGATATTGTTAGGTTGTGGACTCAGAGTCTACAGCCTTACCATATCCGAGGTAGAATGGTTTCCCTATATCATCGACCGTTTTTAAGTATAAGGATCTAGATGTTATCGCGTTATTTTTAGGATCCCTGTTTTGCAACCTGAAATCCCTGTTTATAGCCACGCTACACGAGTTGCTTTTATACCCTCTACTTCCATGTGTCTCGGTGGCGCAGTAGGCTAAAGCGGTAGCTAACGTACTACATGTGTTCGAAACGCACTTTCGTCAAAACATTTGCAGTTCATATTCTGACATATATTTGAGAACAATCAGAAGATGTTTCTTTACTTTCACACGGTCATGTTATGCGATAGTGTTATTACTGCTAACTCAATCCGAAGTTAACAAGTTAAATATTAATACTCGCCGACTATTGAAGCTAGAGAGCTTGTAATGACCCATATAACGAGACGAGACGTCGCCATCATGAGGATTCCTATCTGAAACAAATGATAACAGTACACAATACATTGTCAACAACAAAACGCCCTAAATATGCAGTTCCATAAAGGGATTTAACACAAATACTGAAATTTGGATCCTCCTTTTGTTAGTTTAAGTTTAATTCAATAACCAACTGGCAAAAGAAACGATAGCTTTTAATTTTCCCACTTTTTAAAGCACAGGAAAATATATGTGAACGGATAATATTGTATTTGAGACAAACATCAGCTCTTACAACTGAAAAAATATTGACTTTGATTTTTAAAAATAATGACTTTGATGAAAATTCTACTTGTACATGTATGACGAAGATTACCTTGAATACAAACTGTGACCTTGATTTAAATACATTACTTTGATGAAATGTAAATTTGAATTTAACAAGATAACAAGATTTAAGTGACATAGATGAAGATACTGCTATAGAAAAAAAATTGTTTTGTTTATTGACGAGTTTGTCATTTGTTGAAGAAATTATTACCATTATGTCAGAGTTAATAATGTGGATAATATAAGTTGGTATGGTCATTTTTGGGAGTGAGACATTATTGACCATATACATGTACATAAACAATACATACAAATACATGAATATAAACACTTGATACATATACATAAACACATTGATACACATTGATTAATACATATATAAATATATATTAAGTTAAAATAAGTTAGATTATCAAATGCACGATTTTACTTATATTCTATATAATGTATATACTTGAGCACAGGTTGCAGTTTTATTTTAACTGTAAGAAGTATGAGTTTTAGTCGACAGTCCCTTACCTAGTTTCTTCTGCTTCTTTTCCTGTTTACTTATGACGTTTTATGTTGTATATATGTGAATATATCTTAACAGCCAAACAATGGCGGGTTGTTAATATGTTTTAATTATACTATGTCATATTCACATTTCATTCATAACTTTCATTTAATAAACAGTTCTGTCTGTTAATGGTAAATACTTCAGGATTCTGGTATTTCATTTATGTGGCACAGAGAATAAGAGTAGGAAACGAATTTATTTAGACATTCTATTAGAAGATAAGACCGTTTATGACAGATATATACTTGATATGTCAAGAATTAATATTATACATTTTCTTGTCAATCAGTGAAAGGTGACAACTATGTAATGTCACCCTGTCTAACAGGATGCAACTGCGATTACAACACTAAGCGTGGTGACTGTCCCAACGTAATCACTTCATGATTCAATATGGCAGTTCACAAAGCTGTGATTTCAGCATATACATCTAAATTATTATTAATGTGGCATAGCGTTACAGTAGTGGAAGAGGCGATGATTAAACCTCTCATAACCTAAATGCACTTGATATGCCAAGATTGAATGGCCATTTCTTTAGATGTCAATATTGGATGACAGGTCACTTTCACGATGTCCAATATTTCGAAAGTTTTTAGATTTGTCACTTTGCAGAAGGTAACAAATTATCCTCTTCGTTCCTGATTCGATTCAAGGCCGCTATAAGCGTTCGTCGTTCGTAAATCTATTCTTTGTCCCACCTCTTCTAATTTTGTCTTGACAGATCATCTCCAGGGAGTGCTGAGTCTACATCGCTTTCTCATGTCTGGGGCTGTTCAGTTCAGCGCAAATTGTATAATTATCTATGTGTTCTTTCCGTTGTTTCTTGACAGAAATCCAACATTGTTATTTTTGGATAACACTACGAGTCGAACCTACATCCTGAGAGTCGGGCAACTATTGCAACTTCAGACAAGGATGATATTGTATTCGTAATTATGTAGGAGAGTTTGATGAGTCTTGAATGAGATAGTGTGAGCATGTCTCTGCGTTCAGAAGTAACACGCTTTGTCTTAAATCCAACAATGTTGTGTCTTTACCAACTGCAGTCCTTGGAGATGGGATTTATCCTTCGAGACTTGTTTCATGACCATTCTACTCCTTCAGCTTAAAATTGGAGTAGCATGGTCATGGAAGAAGTTTCTAGTTCACTGAAAGATTGTATGTACTATAATTAATGAATTGTTTATTAACATATCACGCATAAAAGTACAGGTTATGAATACAAAGTGAATATACAAGATACAAGACGTATCGTCATAAAAAGGGCACTGTAAAAGAAAATGTTTGGAAATGCATGAGTGGAGCAGTATTAACAAAGTTTCTGATCTCTATAATTACTTCCTGTGTGATACTCCACTGCTTATGTGAGGTTAACAGTCAAACATATAATAAATTCTAGCCAGTTGAAATGACAGAACTCTTAATGCTTGACATTATCTAAGTGTCTACATGCCGGAAGTGATTTGTGATATGATATGATCTGTTCCGTTGCATGTATGCAGCATTTTGATAAACGATGAAAGTGTAACGATGTGTTAATTATCTTAATACAGACAGACATACATGTTTATTCAGCATGTTAATATAGAATTACAAATACAACATTTTGACAACATTTTGAATAAGATTGTACATCGTTTGTTGATTAACATTAACACATTTCAAAAATTTCTGCATTGGGAAAATGCGTCTCAAACTAACAGATAGTGACATTCATCTGCAGTTTGGTTTCAAGAACAGTATGAACATGTTAAATCGTTCAGAGTATTATATTCTTTTCTAAAACATTAAATTTTTAAGGCATGCAGAGATATTCTATATTTACAGAAACGTCTTAAGAGGGATTTATCATTAAGGGTACTGATTTATTTTTCAGGCACAAAAACTGATATACAATAAGAATAATGGCCGAGGAAGTTGGTTGAAGAAATTGATTCAATACAACACTTAAATATATTAAAACTAGCATGACACTTTTTACTCACAGTGCCGATCTGCTCTTATGTAAAATTGCATTTGCACCACCCTCTGATTTGATGTAACTGTACTCCTTGTGCAAAATTACTCACGTATACAATTGCGTTCTCGCGATCGTGGCATGATTTGCATATCTGTGTCAAATCTACATATACGTGTAACATAGTATGTGAGTATGCATGCGAAAAAGGCTTTAGAGACTCTGACTGTACATACAATTTATTTCATGCCACTTTCCCAATATATGATGACATTACCTCTTGACTTGACCAGGGATTGAAAACCAACTAACACTAAATTCTGACCTTCTTTTGTATTAGTTATGTATGTAAGGTTATGTACAGTCCAGTGACCTTCTAAACTTAATGCATACATGTGAGGTGCCCCTCCTTATTAATACAAAGATTTGATAGACCCTCCATCAAGCACCCTATGGCAGATACCCTTTATCAGTCCATCGTCACGTGCAATACTCCATGTCAAACATACATTTGTGGCAATATGATAAACATGTTATGATGGGTGTTTTTATATTGAATCCTGTGGCAGGCCTCCACCAATATCAACCTTCGAGCTAAATCTCTCGGGCCAATATTGGGGTTGTACGTGTGCGTGTTATATAAATGTCCATTCGCCTCCATGTGCTCCATGTTCAAATTTTATGTTTCATTTCCATTGTGTACAGTCACACGGTTTGAACACAGTTTTCATACTTCATAATTTACAGTAGTTTTGAGAGTTTGAACGTCGTACAAAATGTCTTGAAAAGTGCGGGAGCAGTTTTGAAATGGATTGACTGTGTGTGAAAGTGGCGACATAGTTGTTACAAATTTCTTGCAAGATGAACTTTGCTGGTAGGATGAACGGTCAAGGTAGATCCAGGGGATCGTAAACTGAGCTAAACACAGAAGGCATTTCTCTCCTTGCAGGTTGATTGTCTGTTTGGAACTCAATCGTATCCGAATCGACGTCTCACTTGTCCCTAACCTTTACTTCTCTCTGTCGGCAGTTGTTCAGGATGTAGTCTAAAGCTTACACACCTTTCGTTCAGGATGTTTTTTCTTTTCTTTGGGAATGCATTGTGACTATTGCAAATCCATTTAGTGAGATGGAAATCTCCTATTTGACATAATTCTGTAACACCTTTTATGATCCTAACAGCTTCTTGCAGACCTTAATTCAAACAATCGTTGACATTCAATTTTATCACTCAATACTTCTTTTGCACATCCTTTGTCGATGAGGTTTGACATTAACTTTTTGTAGTCGTCATGAATCTTTGGATTCCTTTTGAAAGGGAAATTAATCTGATAGTGGCCTTCTGACTGTACAATGGATTCATTCACCTTCTTGACTTCTGGTCCTTGATTTTTCTTTCTTATATTCAATCAGTCCTTCCGGAAAATCAAAATTTATAGATTCTTTGAGTTCTGGTTTCTGTATTGTATTGAACAGAACAGAACAGAAGTTTATTGCATTTCAGGGCCAGGAGGCCTAGAGTACAGTTACAGATATATATAATGTATGTAATACAATTTCAGAGCGCTATATATATCTTAATTTAAATACTTTATACAGGTAGGTGGCAAGGCGGAGCAATAGATTACTGTTGGTTGTTGATAACAGAGCAATGAAATGTTGCGTAGATGGATGTTTATAATAATAATTTGGTATATAATGTTCACGGAGTTGAGAGTAATATGGACATATGAACAAAACATGATATTCATCTTCTTCACCTTCTCCACAATACGGACATATTAAATCTACAGGGTTAAGATTTTGTACATGTTTGTATTTACTAACTTTAAAATTATTAGAACAGCATCTGAACTTTGTTAACGCCCTTCTCAATTGTGCAGACTGTATACATGTCAAATATCTTTCAGTATTTAGCTGACTTTTAAAGGTACAGTAAGTAGACAAAAGTGAAGAATAACTTACATCGTGGCTCCAATTTTGTTTATGCATTGTGTATTCTGTATTCCACATCACCCATCAAAGGCGGTTTTAGGGGTAAATACCTTTTCGTTCTGTATGCAGATGCAAGGAGTGTAACATATGGAATATTATTACTGATTAGCAGATTAATCCCACAGGGAAGTTGCAGAAGACATGCATCACATCCGTATCTCCTTCTTTGTTATGTGAAAGGATGTTTCACGCATTTCTTCTTTCGTAGATAGACAACATTGTTTTGGTCACGATCATATGATTCAAGTCCACGATTAAATATGTATGTAGAGTGCAAGATGAGCCCACAATGTCCAGGGTGATTTTCAACTTCTTTCACACCTATACAGGTGCTTTAGGGTTTCGGTGCAGAGGGATACTCTGCTCCCTGGATCTAAAATTGCGTAAGTGTCCATCACTTTCATGCTATTCATTGCTTTTACTTTGACTGGAATAATGATAATAATAATAAGTACATTTGTAGAGCGCTGGACTCCACACACAGGATGTGCTCAAAACGCTGACAGTACATAGTTCACAGTCAGTTTAACATTAACACGAGGTATACCTCTGAAAAAGGTATGTTTTCAGATGTTTTTTTAAAAACAGCAAGGGATGGAGCGAGTCGTAACTCTAGAGGAAGAGAATTCCATCCTAGTGCAGCTTTGGAT
This sequence comes from Gibbula magus, assembly GCA_936450465.1. Lineage (NCBI taxonomy): Eukaryota > Metazoa > Mollusca > Gastropoda > Trochida > Trochidae > Gibbula > Gibbula magus. The sequence continues at coordinate 43,739,955 of OW388290.1, read as the reverse complement.
GAGAACGTCAGTGAACCAATTGGCACCGTCAGTTGGTATTGTTGGCTTGTATTAGTGATCTGGGGAGAGAATAGATCTCGACCATGTCTGATAAGTAGGCAGGTGCTGTCTCATTTACAGACTGAAACACAAGGGACATGGTCTTATAGTCATACCCTTTCCTTTACACAAAGTCAGTGTAGGTTATTTAGTACAGGGGATATATGAGCTGACTTCAGGGTTCTGGTTGCAACTCTAGCTGCGGTGTTCTGTAGCCTTTGGAGTTTGTTGATGTTTTCCTGTGAAGTACCGGCTAGCAAGCTACTGCAGAAGTCTAGTCGTGAAAGCATATAAATGACAATAACTGATGTAGCTTCGTCGTTCTAAAGATGACGAATCTTGGCAATATTTATGAAGTGAAAGTATCCAATCTTGCAGATATCCTTGACAAAACTGTTCATCTTCAGGTCTTGGTCGAGCAGTACCCCTAAGCTTTTCACAGTGATGGAAAATTTTATCTCATTTTCTACCACAGTCAGTTTACTATTGCGGATCTTCATAAGGCATTGACTGGGTCCTATAAGAATAACATCGGTCGTGCTGTTATTTAGTTTGAGCTTGTTATCTGTCATCCAATGTTTTACATCAGATAGGCAGTGCTCAAGAGCCATCGTTGAAGAAGACTGCAGTGTGTCCTGGATCGGAATCTTCTTCATGAGCTGGGAATCGTCAGCAAAAAACATTATGTGGAGTCTGGTGGTTGTCCTAGTTCCTTTGTGTACAAAGTAAAAAGAATAGGACCCAAGACAGAACGTTGGGGGACGCCACATGTCAACTGTACTGGGTTCGACTCTGTTCCTCGAATTAAGACTCTCTGGACTCTTCCGTGCAGATAAGAGTAAAACCATGACAGAATAATGCCATGAATGCCATAGTCTCTCCGGAGACGGTTTATGAGCTTGTTTGAATAATTGCCACAGTATTTTCTTAAATACCTACCCCCTAGACTGGACATTTAAACTCGCACAAGCACTCGTCCCATTCTGATCATCAGTTTTCAATGACCTTTGCAATACAGTTCTCCTGACATAAAGCATTGTGTTGTATATTCCATACAAAGTGTGCAGATCATTTCAATTGTGCTTATGAGACCATATCTTCAACATTGAGAACACAGTCCTTTTGATCGAATGAATTTGATTCGGCCATATTGCCAGTGTTGTTGATTGCTTTAGTAAATACATCGCTTTAGAATTGCTTCTACTGTAACTTGTTTGTTCGGGTTGATTGTTTTATCACTATAAATTGTTGCAGAAGACTGTCCATGTTCAGCTTTCTTTTGTTCTTTTATTTTCTCTGATCAAGTCTGTCACTTCAGTGACAAATGTTTTATTCTTTGGAGTCCAGTTATTCTGTCTGTACATCGGTTTTCGACTTGGAGTGAAGTGCCTGTCCGCTGACTTAGTTCTCATTCCATGCAGGGATGTTAAGATTTTTTTCCTTCCTGTCTGACAAAACTTAGTTCGCCCAAGCTGTGGATAGCATACGCCTAAGACTATTGCATAATCATCAAGAGATTGTCCATCCTCTGTCCTTAACTTACGCCGTTCTAGCGCCTTATACAGAAAAGTAAAAGCAATATTGTTCCGGCTGCCTTATTAGTCATCTCATTCCTTCATGACAGCCCCATAAGTATGTAGAGCCTCTAAATAAACTGACGGGCAAAAGAAAGTATAACACTCACTTATTTTCGATTAATTCAATATTTTAAAGACATGAGATGCATTTGATTATGACACGATACAATAACACCTTTCGGCAGTAGTTTGAATGACTTAATTGGTGACTGTTTTATTTATATATCATTATTTAAAGTAGACAGGGGTAAGAAATCAAATTTACACCAACATGACCCCTACCATGTTCAAAATGTTGTAAATGTGTGCAGAACGAAGCACATTTATTGATTGTCACACAGAGTATGTGTTATATGTAGACGAAGAGTTGTGTTTTATCAAAATTAATTGTGGGGAATTTCAACATTTAAATTTTTAATTGAAAAAAAAAACAATTTCAAACCGCGTAGAGGTATTCTTTGACTGATTTAATGTTTTGGACTAATTTCACAAACTAGTCCGTTTTTAAATACGACGTCGAAAACTCGAGATATTTGACTTTGAAAATTATACATATGATAAATACAACTGAGCCATATACTTTCTTTTGCCCGTCAGTGTAGCTGTATCCAGAGACAATCTTATGTGCTACACCTGATGTGTATTGTTCCAGGTAACAGAGAACATCACCAATGTTGTCACACTTCATTGTTTTACTGCCTCATGAACATACGATCAGTCTGAAGCGAATCCTGCTAAACTTGTTATATCAGTTACGGGTGACAAAACCTATCTCTATGTACTGGAACATTGTCTCTATCTTGTTGCCTTTGGGGAACAAAAGGTCTCACGTTAGGGTCTAACCTTGTCTTTTCATGTTTGACATATTTTGTTTGGACGGTGTCCTGGAATATCATGTCAAATGTAATATTTATTCAGACCCATACTTGTCCTGCCATTCCTCATTTTCCTTGTTTTGTTTTGACAAAATCATCAAGCACTGTTGTCCTGGTCTCTTCAGTTGATATCTCTGTTTTGATATTAATTCCTCCTCATCTATCTTAATCTTTAATTTACTCATTTGTATCTTCTTTCTATCTTCAATAGATTTTGTTTTTGGCACATGACCTCTGCTCTCGACACGTGACTACCTACTCGAGACACGTGACTACTTACTCAAGACACGTGACTACCTACTCGAGACACGTGACTACCTACTCAAGACACATGACTAACTTTTCTAGACAGGACCATACAACCTGTGGGTTCAAACACATGGATTCCTGACCCCTGTTCTACTGTCTGTCAGACAAAGTTCTTTATATCACCTTCTCCCGAGTTATTCATATTCTAAGACTTGGTTAACTATTTTTCAACAATTTTATTTAGATGTATGGTAATAATTCCTTCTGCGCACATATACTCATTTTTTTCTTGTTCGGGTTATATCTCTTGCCTAAGGGCACTTGATAGTGAGTATGTCTTTCTCAACGCTTCTTTATCTGAGTCTATAAATGTATGTTTTTCAATTCTTGTATGTAACTAAGACCCTTTTTTTCTACCACCGTCTTCTTAAAAGACATCATCCAGGCCTTAAGAATCATCATTTGCTGCCACATTTCTGTCAATGATTATTTCTCAATTATACATATATAGTGCAAAGTCTATGATGTGATTATGAATAATGTCTGAAGACTTTCTAAGATAAATTTCTGTAATTTATTTATTGCAATATTAATTCAATTCTTTAATATTCCAAACACTTCAGTAATATCAAAAAATGGACACTCACCTTCAGTTGAATGCAAATAGGCCTACATGGTTGGTAAAAATGTCAGTGAAATGATCGCCTGCGCCTTTCTTTCTTAGTTTGTTTTCAGTTATGATAATTCTCATTCTTCAAATAAATATAAATGTCAATATCCTGTGAGTTGTTTATTTCAAATTCTTCGTTGTTTCATGTTTCAAATTCAAAGTGTACAGGAACAAGGTTCACATTCTTCATACTTCATAATTTACAGTAGTTGTGAAAGTTTTTCAAGCCTTTTTTTCGATGACAGCATAGTGTCTACGAGGCAGCAGGCTATTCTGAACTCTGACGAAAATTTGTCATATTATATGTCTATGCAACTGTGATACTGCTCAATCTTGTACAGAAATAAATACCAGAAGCATAAATGTTACTGAATGTCAGTTGAACTTGAATGAAAACATCCAAAGGCTCAAGACTTTTTTATGACATCTTGATTTCAAAAGATGTATTCCCTAACATTTGTAACAAATGGCAAATCTTATTTTCTGAAATGTTATTTGATTGGAAAAACACATTTACAATATATATGAAGACATTAAAAGACACTAAATTACTAGATTTTCAATATAGATTTCTTCATGGTATCATCTATACTAAAAGAGAATTACTCAGAATGAAAAAAGTTGAAAATAGCTTATGATGCTTTTCTAAGAATGTTGATGAGAGTGTCTGTCATGTATATTGGAAATGTGAGGAGACACAAATCGTTTGGAATAATTTACAAGATTGGCTTAATAACTCAGTTCCAACTCCAGTGATATTTTCCAAACTATTAGTCTGGTTTGGTTCTCAACACCAACACAGATTAATTAATCACATCATTATTTCTGCTAAAAGATACATCTATCTTAGCAATATAAAAAATACATCACTAAATCTCAATATATATCTAAAAAATTTGAAAGAAATATTTTTCGTAGAAAATTTTATTGCAACCAAAAACAATAAAAATCAATACTTTGAAAAGAAATGGGGTCTCCTCACTCCAGTACTTTAGTGAACACCAATCTATTCCATATTCAAACTGACGTTTGTACTCTTTATTGCCTAATCTGTTAATATTGCCTATGTATTTTGTCTGTATGTATTTATGTATACAAAGGGAACTAAAAAAAAACCAAAAAAACAACAACAAAAACTGTGATACTGCTGAAAATAAAGGACTAAACTGTGCATTTATAATTTAATATTTTAAACTTAATTAACTCACTCATTCTGAAGTCAATGAAGAATTTACTCATTTATGCTCCTTTTTGTTCACCAAACCTGATTCAATAGTTATTCTTGGTGATCGTAATGTTCACACCAACTCAGAGACCAATCCAGTCACTGTTAAAGTCCTCAAAACACTGGACACACTTGAATTTCAGCAGTCTATTTGTGAACCTTCACACAAACCTGGCAAGAATTGTTAGGGATGTATACCTAATCAAGAACATACAAGTGACCGATAAACAATTTCCAGACCATTTTGTAGTATCCTTTGAACTGAATTTTCTAAAGCCAAGCCAGGAAAACTTTTTTCCGAACGGAATTGGAAAACAATCGATTGTGATAGATTAACTAGTTTTGATTCTGAGATGCCACATGTTGTCTCTGTCAAAGAGGAAGTTGTCCAGTTTGATTCTACTTTCACTTATCAACTGGACAAGCACTCACCTAGTAGACGGAAGGCAGTGAAATCTAAACTTGTTTCTCCTTGCGACACACCTGAAGTGTTAGTATCAAAAAGGGCACGGTGTACTGCAAAACAAAATTGACCCGATCATTCAGATTCAATGCTGCTTTTCTGTGGAATCCACTGCCTCATGAACTCAAATGTGCTTCATCTCTACCTGTTTTCAATTCCCACCTTAAAACACATCTTTTCAAGTGTTATTCTTAACCTTATATCGATCTCTGACATTATTCATTGAGCATGGACTTTGTTTGCGCTCTTATTATATTTAATATTATTGTTATTATTATTATTATTATTATTATTATTATTATTATTATTATTAAGTCTTGGAAAATGTCATGGAAAGTGTTGGGTAACGTTTGAATAGATTTATTGAAACGATTAACAAAAGGCTTGATAAGTAAATGGTACAAAATATGCTTATCGAAATGTGAATAAATAATCATGCTTTCGATGTGTATGTAGATTGTATTTGTGATACTAATAGTAACTATTTTATATAACCTCTATACATTCTTCATGACACAGGCCACACCGCGCACAGGGTCTGTGCTCTTCATTCTCACGCAATGCAAAAGGAAGTTGCCAATGAGCAACATTGATTAATATGGTGTTTACATGTACATTCTATCACATATATTGTGTGTTCAAATTCAAAATTTAATAGAATAGCTGTATTTCGAAAATTATGCCCATAGTTAGCAGCTCCGACTAAGTCGGAGCTGCTATCAGTTTTTGTGCAGTTTCCATCGCCGCCGCCGCCGCCGCCGCCGCCGGCGCGTTTTGTATTGGCTATAACTTTTTTCCTTATTAGGTTTTGAGAACTCATACATGTATACATAACTTCTTACTTATACCCCTGGGGAATTTTTTTAAATGTTCACATTCAAGGTCAAAGGTCAAGGTCACGAGTTCTGAAATCGCTAAAAAAATCCTTGTAAACACGATAACTTGAAAAATATTTGTGCTATCAGGCTCTTCTTTGGTGTATATCAACTATGGAGAAAGGCCAAGATTTGAAAAGGTTTTCGCTAACATCCGTCAAAGGTCAAGGTCATAGCGAGGTCACAACTTAAGCATGCTTTTGCGAAAATGTCTTATTTCAACTATTAACACTTTGAATCATTACATGATTGTGATACACAATGAAAAGTGATCACTGATTGTGTGACCTTGAATTTTAAAGGTCAAGGTCACGAGATAGGGTCATGGTCACCAGTTCTGAAATCACTAAATAACTTCTTTCCAATGAGGTATCAACACCTCATATACATAACTTCTTACTTATGCCCCTGGGGAATTCTTTTGACATTTTCATATTCAAGGTCAAAGGTCAAGGTCACAAGTTCTGAAATTGCTAAAAAAAAATCCTTGTGAACACGATAACTTGAAAAATATTTGTGCTATCAGGCTCTTATGTGGTATATATCAACTATGGAGAAAGGCCAAGATTTGAAAAGGTTTTCGCTAACATCCGTCAAAGGTCAAGGTCATAGCGAGGTAACAATCTAAGCAGGCTTTTGCGAAAATGTCTTATTTCATCTATTAACACTTTGAATCATTACATGATTGTGATACACAATGAAAAGTGATCACTGATTGTGTGACCTTGAATTTTAAAGGTCAAGGTCACGAGATATGGTCATGCTGACTGACTGACTGACTGACTGACTGACTGACTGGTCACTAAGTAACTTTTTCCCATGAAGATATTAACACCTCAGCTTAATTTCTTTCTTATGCACCTGGTGAATGATTTTGACATGTTCACATTCAAGGTCAAAGGTCAAGGTCATGAGTTCTGAAATCCCTACAACAATCCTTGTAAACATGATAACTTCAAACTTTTTTTGTGCTATTAGGGTCTTATTTGGTATATATGAACTATGGAGAAAGACCAATATTTGAAAACGTTTTCGCTAAAATCTGTCAAAGATCAAGGTCACAGTGAGGTCGAAACTTAAGCATGCTTTTGTTAATATGTCATATTTTAACTATGAACACTTTGAGTCATTGCATGATTATTATACGCGATGAAAAGTGATCATTGATGGTGTGACCTTGAAGGTCACCGGTCAAGGTCATGAGTTATTGGTTAAGGCCACGTTAATCCTTTGATCAAATTTTGAAAGAAGAAATAGGTTTTAAGAACAAACTTGTGAAAAGTGACCCCAGTGATGATTAGTAATAACTCGAATAATGAACAAACTTTTGTTAAAAAGAATTCCCATTTTATTGATGCTGACGAGAAGGCGGAACAGGGAAAGGCGATACCCTAAGTTTCGGAGCTGCTCTGCTTTTGCGGTGTCCCGCAAACGCTAATCTAGTTACAACAGAGTTTAGATTAAGTTTTATTCATTGTTCCCCACGAAAACGTCATGCTGCGGTTTGCTCATGAATATTCAGTGGGTACAAAAGACCGGAAGCTCCATAGCGTGCTTCCAATTCCCTCAACATTTGCACCTGGTAGTTTCAAAATATTTTCCATCTTCGAGGAAGTGACGTATGGTGACCTACATTTCCAACGCACTGAATTAACAACTCTCAGCTGATTGGATAAATGTTTATTTACATCAATCAGCTGAATGCTGTTAATTCAGTCCGTATCAGTAGTCACTTCCTCCAAATTGGTGGAGGTGGCTCGAAGATTTGCTTGTAGTTACTATGAAGTTGCATTAAAGTTGTTACAGTAAAATACCACGACGATTTAACTATGTCAAATGTATCAGGGATATAAAGTGATAGGAGAAAACTCTTTTCGAGATTGTTTGCTTTTGCTAGGAATGAAATACCGACTTTTTTCTCGATTTTTCTCGATGTATTTCTGAGACACCATTTTTGCCCACTCAAGTTTGACGAGTAAAAAATCGTGTTTCAAGTGTCATAGCTTGAAACAATAATGCACCGATGTTGTTGATGTTTGTTTTAATCGAAAGAAAAATCACTTTGCTTTAATTCTGTAGTATGTATTGAGTGTAAAATGTGTGGTAAAATTTTTTAATGTGGACTTGTTTGGACAGGGGTAAAAATCGCGTTGCATCCCTTTCTTTATTTATTAGTATAGGGTGTATCGTATCGAAGTATTGGACCTAGGAATTGTTTGTTTTCAATACAAGCCCCTGTGGTACTACACATCTAGTTCTGAGCTTAATATGTTAATTTTACTTGTAGAGATATGTAAACTAGCAATATGATCATTTATCAATCAATCCCCGTGTTTTTTTCAACCACAAATTTAAAATGAGTGATTTAAAATTACTATCCATCTTGCTGTATTTCGTCTACATTGATGTGCAAAACGTAGCCATTTATACACACAATGCAATACGAGGTTCTTTCCTACATCAATAATGTCTTATTGTACATTACTTAATTTGTCATTCACTAACGATGATATCGCTCTGTAAAACTGGAATGTAGCCTAGGTCTTATGCCTGATTGAATGAAAGATTGGCGTGGATTTGAGGATATGTAATCAAATGATATATCGTGATATATCCCAATAAAGCTATCAACGTGGGGGAAGTGCCAGAGCTAAAATGTCCAAATCTAACAAAATATCTCTGTAATATTGAAGAATCCAACTGTTGAAGGCTTCCTGGAGGTTCTACTTAACAAATAGCTATAACATGATAAATATAGATTTGACTGCTACAGATTTGCTTAGTTAGATTTTTTATTATTTTAATTTAAAATGTTATTTAATTCTGTTCAATTTATTATCTTGGATGTATTGCTGGCAATAAATGTCATTTGTCATTTGTCAATGTCATAAAATAAAAACAACAACATGAAATTGTGAATAAATTACACCCTTTTGCCAATATTGGTTAATATGATATAATCGACCTAGAACGATCTGAAGTAAGTCTGCGAAACATAACGTTTTATAGTTTAGCTGATACTCTCATACATGAATATAACTAACACATATATATATATTATCTCATGAATGACCGCTGTGAAAATGCATACCTCTTCTGTCTTCACCTTTCCAAATAATATCCACACAAATGACAGACACTCGAAGACAGCCAGAACCATCTCAATATTTACGTGGTTTTTCAAATACAAAAATCCTTGCAAGAGAATATATACTGATTGAAAGTCTTCTACCTAAAATTTGTATTATTTTAGAAGCACAAATGATGTTATTTACCTGCCCTTGCTTCATATCATATATTGGTAATACCGCTTGTTTGTAACAAAATGCCGACTTCTCTCGCCACCATGCTAACCAGCGCAAGGTTCTATGTAAACACTAGAACTGGGTTGATATTATATGACTTTTCGTATATTAAACTTTTCTGTTTGCAAAACTCACGTTTGTTTCGCAACCTTATGCATTTATGTATGATATTAATTCAAGCGTACCCATTATTGTGTATTGGACTTCTACTAGTGTGCCATATTATTAAGTTTCAATATCTTAATATATTTGTAAATAATAATTAAAAAAATACCAATTAACTTACTATTTGATCAGGTAAAAAAGTTCATATTCAGATTGATCAACAAAATAAAGTTAAAAAATGCTAAGTGTATGTCTGTAGCGGTAAACACAAACTGTTCACAGTTAAGCCTGATCCGAATGTAACTTACTCATGCTTGAATGCATCAGAGTGCAGTCCGACTGCAATTGACTGAAGTCGAAGTGCAGGTTGAATGCAGTCGACCGCAGTTAACTAAGATAATTATTTCTACAAGGGCCTGTAGATACTTGTGTTACATGTTGTATCGAATATGTTAATATACTCATCAGAACTATAGATCGTAAACACGCCAGTCTTAAGGCCCGTTCACACTGTGTCGAATTTGACAAAAGATGGAAACACGAATTTGAAAATGTTCAAATTCGTAAAGGATTGTAGGCAATAGGTCTATTCCTAAACGCATCGTAAGCATTCGTGAGGTCGCCGGTGAAGTTAGACTCTTTTCGACAGCAACATCGAAGACGATTCAAAGTATTTGTTATGTTACATTGTAGTTTTGTGGTGCAATCGTGTCTTCGCCGTGCCCTCCATAGGGCTATCAAGATGCCATCTTGTGATTCGTATCATCATCCCATTTGCCTTCATTTATTCATCGGGATCCTAGGGCAGTTCCCACATGCGAAAGTCATACAAAAGTAACAAGAAGCTGACTGAAGCGTGATTTCTTCGACAGTTGTATTTTCCTATATATATATATATATATATATATATATATATATATATATATATATATATATATATGGTAAGTAGATATTCTTACCATTGTTCCATCGTGATAGCATCGTTATTTTAAACGATGGTTATACCCAGGTAACACGAGGTAGTCTCGTTGCCTCCACACAACAATCGGGAAGCAAATTGTTCCTAATGGATCGCTTGTACCGATGGACAGACGAACATAATATGACAATGACAAGAAGTAACACGATGACATCACGATGGCCGTGCGAAGGGAAGGATTGAGACACGTGTTAACCATGAACATGAAGATTCGCAAGCGGGTTCGGAAGTTTTTTAACACGCATATTTAACACAAAGATTTTCGAAGATCTGTCGATGGTGCAGCCGAAGCCGGGACAGTGAGTTTGAATGTGTCACGTGAGGCCTGCTCTCATGGTAACTCACACTAGACTGGTTTCAGCAACGTTATCGATTATATGCTCGTGTACAGACAGCGTATGGAAATTAAGCTGTTTGTACGGTAGGTGCTGGCGATAGTTGCCTTACTCTGAGGGTGTTGGTTCGAATCCCGGATGGAACTCGTCCCGAAAAAGGACAATAATTTGTACTATTGCAAGCAGTGTTTTCCCATATATAACTATGTTTTATTTGTTCACTATCTAAATGGCATGTATTCCTAAAGAAAATAGCAGATTATTTGAGGACATATAGAATGTAAATTTTAGATAATTACTATTGACATAATTATTCGAAATTATCTCCAATGAAAAGAAATGTTATGTCTTGGAAGGATATATACTCGTAGAACACATAAGAAAAGCAACATATAATGTATTTATCATATATCGGCTTCGGTAATGCCTGGCATGATCAAGTTGTAGAATCCCACTCTCATTTTGTCTTCTTAGTAAACAAAGACTGAAAGATATATTTCTGCAAAATTGGTTAACTAGTCTCTCATTGTCTAACAAATGTTTCTACTACAAAATGTTAAAAGATTCAATTCATGCAGAACATTACCTTTCGATCTTGACAATAAGGAAATATAAATCTTCATTGGCAAGACTACGCTGCTCTTCGCATGATTAATATATTGAAACTGGGAGTTATAAAAAATATTAAAAAAGAAAATAGAATATGTCAAATGTGCAATTTGAATAATGTCGAAGATGAGTATCATTTTGTGTGTGTTTTTTTCCCAGCATACTTATCGTTAAGAACTGTATATATAAAGAAATACTATTATGAACACCCTGAAACTTATAAGTTTATATCATTGATGAAAACTTCTTCTAAAGTCCAATTAGAAAATTTGTCCATATACATCCATAAAGCTTTTACTCTTAGACAAACTGTGTTGCTACCACCAAATGAATAAATGTAATATGTACTACAGGCCTGAGGCCTTTCAGTATGAATATAAAGATTGATTGATATGATCAAAACCTGAAACCTCCTGTTCAATCTTGGAATATTTAAATATCTTCAGATTCTTTTGTTCAATCTTGAGATATTGCAATAAAATGACTTTGAAAATTGTTTACATAAATTTATTTTAATGAAAAATGACTTTGATGGGGAAAATGTCTTTGATAAGAAAAAAGTGACTTTGGTGAATAACATGACTTTGATGAAAACAAATGACTTTGATGAAAAAAATGACTTTGACGGAAAAAAATGACTTTGATGGAGATATTGACTTTGATTAATAAATAATCTGTCTGTCTGCCTGTCTGCGATTTGCTGTTCAACTAGCTTGTAATACAAATTATGGTAAGTACTAAGTATTTCTGTCTGAATGATCTCTTCACTTGATACCAAGCTTGGTTAATCCGTGTGATAAACTGATAAATTCGAAATGTCATTGTGTGTTATAATTACGATAAAATGGCATTAAACAAATATTGCATGCAGTCTCGATGAAATTGAAATCAGCAGTATTAGAGGTTGAGAGGTTCAGTTATTAAATGGTGCCGTAAGGTTCATTTATATTTTCCTTCTAACGCTTAATGAACCTTTAAAGCACGGTGGCTTGCGTCTAACTTTACTTCATTTTAGATAAATTGCGAAGTATTTAACTCTCCCGTACATAGTGTAATGTGACAAAAAGCTGCGTAATATATAAGTACATTTGTTGTATCACACTGTACATGTTAAACATGAACAACGAAAGCTTCATACACGAAACATCATATACCGTTGACACAGTGCAGTACACAAAGCACGCCGAGAAATAGTCCAAGGCTGAGACAAGCGTACCGAGAAAATGACGAGACGCATGACGATTGATTAATTATCCCACTTGATTGAAATTCTAAAACGCTATACACGACAGCCTCTACACACCGATAGTTAATTAAGGGGTTCATGCACATCAAGCAGAGCTTCCTACTTTTGAAGGGAAAATTAAGGTCTGCATTATGTTAGTTTGGCCAGTAGTGTTAAGCCGATGTAAATTATGTTTGTTCAGTCTGCTAATCCGGATTATCCGGATTCTCTGCTTGGGTGATCAGCTCATTAGGAGTAAGGTCTACCTTGTCTACCTTGCTTACAAACTGGTACAAGGAAAACGAGAGAAAACAAGAGAACGAATTCATAATTATCTTTATTACCGGTACTCAAAAGGCCTCAGGCCTGTAGAACATTACAAACACATTTGCATGGATGAGCAAAGAAATCGTGCCAGACATAATTTTAACATTTAAACAAGATAGATATAATTCGGTATGGATATCGCTTTTGAACATTAGGTAAGTGTCACATTCGCTTGAGAAAGATAATTTCTTTGAGTAAAGGATTTTATTAATTCCGGATATATTCCATGTTCTTGATTGTGCAAAACATTTCCAAATACGGTCGTAAATAAAAGTTGTTTTACGTCTGTTACCCAGTTTTTATGTCCAATTTTATCACATAAAAGCGTCATATTGTAGCATTTCTGTGGTATGCGAGAAGATGGCTTATATAATAACTTTATCCAAAACCGAATTACTTACAATATGAGTTTATATATAAGGGAAACCTGCCACATTCTCCATATATCATGACATTTGGAGTATTTTGTTTAACACCAAAAACACCAAAATACAAATGTACCATTTCTAGTTTTGCAAATATATTTATTCCCCAAATTTCGATCCATATAAAAGAATAGGATATTTCTTTGCATTAAATATTTTGTACTGTCATTTTGAACATTGTAGAGTGAACCCCATTTACTCTTGAAGGTGAATATCATGAGGTCTCATCGTTAAGCCCGTAAGCAAACACCAATTAGTTGTAGGACTACATCGGTGGACATCAAAGGGGGAAAAGGTTTGCTCCATGCTAGTAGGGATCTTCCCACCTACCCAGCCCTTTTGTTTAGGGTAATTAAACCAGTCAAGCGGTATAATCCCTTAAAACAACAGGTGCTGGGTCAGATTTGATACCCATGAAACTAAGAGAAACGAAAGTATTTTATTTGTATGTGACACTTTTAATCATACATCCAATATGTGTTTTTTTGCACTTTTTCAACATACAATCATACATGTATTTACATATACATACATTTATGATGATGTTATTTGCAGCAGCAAAGTCCTCCACATGTGCGAAGAACCGTTGGTAAGTGGTCTGCTTCTTGTTGGGGAGTAGTCCATAAACCAGAGGGAACATCTTTCCTTCAACAAATGCATGGATGGAATAAAGCTGGGCGAAGATCTCAGGTGACTTGTATAACTTTATAACAATATATAGATAGGATTAATTAACCCTAGGGCTGGGTAGGTGGGAATAACCCTGCTAGTATGCTTCAACCTAAAGATCTGCGTCGTGTGCAGACACCAATTAAGGGCGCTCCAACACAATTCATAGACAGACAGACAGATTATTTATTAAAGTCTCACCTCAAATGTTTACATAAAATACAAAGGTAAGAGTAAAAAAATGTAAAAAAGTGAGCCACCCATAAATGGGTTATGAGAGACTAAATATACACATAAAAACACTTGAGCAAAAGCACACAGACGTAAAAAGTAAATTATATGTTAAACTGTAAAAGAGTCCTTCTCTGTAAAATAAGCTTGCACGTTTTGGCAGTTATAAATACAACATCAGGGCATGACATAATAAAACACATGTTCTGTACATCAGTAAAAGAGCTAAAATTTGCATTTGCCTTGTGACACTGATTAAATAAAACTAAACGATAATCAGAATATAAAGGGCAGTGAAGTAGGACATGTGTCTCATCTTCGACATCGTCAGGGCAGTTAAAGCACTTCCTCTCATCTAGCGGTGTGCTGGTGTAACGGCCAGTCTCAATACGAAGAGGAGCAGTGCCGCAGCGGAATCTACCCAGTGCTCTCCTGTGACTTCTTGGTACATTCGCAGTGACATATCTCTCTGGTTTAAAAGATGATTTAAAAGTTCTATAAAATCTGAGTTTATTGCCACCATCCCCTCGTTTGCTTGTTTGTCGTGATAGGTCCCTCTGCCAGTCGTTCACGAAGTTGTCCATCACCTTGGTTCGAATCTCTGCTGATATAAAGCTAACATGGAACGTATTCTCTGTGGGAATGAAATGTTGAAGATGTAGCTTTTTCATTTTCGTGTGAAATCTCTTATTCCAATTGTTTTTGTGTTGTTCCGCATTCTCATTTGCCCACTTGAAAACCTTTGATACCAGTCTGTTAGGGTTAATAGCGCACATGCGTTTATACAGTCTGCCGATGTTGTCCCACTGTCGCACACAAGGTGGAATCCATGCCATGTCCCCGGCTACAGCTGAGTTTGGAGAGTACTTATATAGTCCAATAAAAAACCGCATTGCTCTGTTCTGCAGCGCCTTAACAGCCGGTAGTGCATACGGTCCCCAGATTGCCGATCCATACGAAATAGTGGGCCACACCATGCTGTCATATAATTTGGAGTATGAAACATAGCCCATTGCTCCTAGGATCTTGAACTTCGAGATGAGGAGTCTTAGAGCTCGACTGGCGGAGTTCGTGGCAGCTTTCCCCATCCTAGTGTAGTCGAGCGAATCTGTGAGGAGAAGGCCAAGATAAGTATACGACTCAACAGTATCTAGCTCCATGTCTCCACACATGAAAGTACATGAAGTTTTATCGGCTCCAAGCTTTCGGAAGTGCATAATCTTGGACTTCGTTGGATTCACCGCCATCTTATTAATCAGACACCAACAACTCAGAGTCTCCAACAACGTGTTTAAATCTTCTTCAGTGTCAGCCAGAAGCACAACGTCGTCTGCATAGGCAAGAATACTTATAGTCTCACCTTCCACTTGCACACCGATGTTAAGGGTATTTACACTATCAATCAAGTCATTTAAGAACAGGTTAAAAAGGAGGGGGGATAAAAGGCATCCTTGTCTCAAACCACAGTTCACATCAAACCATTCTGTTGTGAGACCATTAAGTCGAACACAGCACCGGACAGAGTCATACAGAGACAACAAAGCACTGAACATGCTGCCACGTATACCGATATTATGAAGCTTATTCCACATACTTCTTCTGTCTATACAATCATATGCCTTTTTAAAATCGATAAAAGCAGTCAAAGTCTCTTTCCCTATACTCCTCCTGGTTTCAATAATAGAAGTTATTGTGTAGACATGTTCTATTGTCGACCTCTTCGCCCGAAAGCCATTCTGTTCGTCCGCTAGGATGTTGTGAAGTTCGGAGTGGGAACTAAGTCTGGTGTTCAGCACACTGCAATACAACTTGTAGGTAGAGCTTGTAAGTGTTATTCCTCTGTACGACAGGGGGTCCCTTGGGTCATCAGTAGACGATTTAGGTATGGGGTTAATGATTCCTCTACTCCATTCCGCTGGTACTTTTCCCAAAGTAAAACAAGTATTAAAAAGACGATGTAAAAAGTTAAGACAGGAATTATTCTTTAAAACTTCAACGGGTATTTCATCATATCCAGTGGCTTTTCCCCTTTTGGCTTGTACCAGCACACGTTGCACCTCCTCCATAGTTATTTCTGTATTCAAAGGGCTCCGATCTGTGACGTCATTCTGGGGGCTGACGTCATCCATGGGTTCAGCGTTGTTACTGTTAAGAAGTGTGGAGTATGCGTCCCTCCATGTACTGAGGACTGTGGGTGTATCCGAGGAGACCGAGTCGTCATCAAGTCTTACTTCCATCGGAATGTTCTTCTTTCTTTCAGCACCAACCCCTATTAGACCGATTTCCTTCCAGAATTCCCCGCTACTCTTATCACACAATTCCTCTAGTCAGTTCAATGTATCCTTCACATGCTGACGCTTTGCCTTTTTCACTTGACGGTCAAACACTCTCCTTCTCTGTAGGTAGATACATTTAAGTTCACCCTTATTAGAGCCTTTACATTTACACCAGTCCCTTTCTGCTAAACATAAATCGTTCCACATACTTGTTAGCTCCTTATTCCACCAGGCTTTCTTGGTTCGTCTCTGCTTGTTACTCCGACAAGAGTCCATAGGTACACGACGTGTGGGTTGTTTATCTTGCATCTGTCTCTTAACAATCCTCACAAAGTTATTAAAAGCTATATCAACATGATTTTGGTTCCCGTGTGATGCCTCCATCTTCTGGATAATGTCCTCGAGAGACTGGATACATGTTGGATCCGCCATAAAATCACAAGGTACATTTGTAGAATCACTTTTTAAAATATATCTACTCGGGGTACTACCGCTCGTCCCTGTGACGTCACTTGAAATCTTACCGAACTCTATACACCATGTGAGCACTGAAAGGTCAAGCTTAGAAACTGCCTCGGCATCGACCACCCCTACTAGATTTAACTTATCAACAAGTTCACTCGGCCGGGTCACTCTGAAATCTTGAAAAGTGTTTATATTCTCATAATAACACATGAGGTAGTCCACCACTGACACGCCCCTTGTAGAGACAAATGTGAAATCATCTTGTCCACAACGCCCATTTACTAAACACAAATTAGCATTGATTAAAAAGTCAATAAACATACGGCCATATTCATATTTGCCATCACGGTAATTATCAATAGTAATGCTATGCCTACACAGCGCAGTGTGAACGCCAACCATGAGGCTAATTAGACAGCTAAGAGCCGTACATATATTAAGATTTATTATACCATCTTGGAATATAAAAATATTCCAAGATGGTATAGGCCAAATCTTAAGATATTTTTTCTTCCAAGATTGTATAGAACAGGCCCATGGACAAGGTTACCTGTATCTCACCAAACGATTTGGTTACAAAGTTTCATCACCTCTTAACTTAATGTATTAAAATCGGTTTTCTTGAGTTTGTGAACCTTGCCGAAAACTATAAACGGTTGGTTATTTATGGAAAATCGGATTCCCACAATGAAATCGGGTCGCCTTACTGTTTTGTTTTTAACATACATGTAGATGCTGTGATGCAAATAGAAACAGGGTGTAAAACTTTCGAAAACAAGTTACCTTATCTTCTTTGAACATGTTTCATTTTACAACACCACTTACATACGCATCAGACAATAAGTAAGTCGCTGTTTTCAATGTTTTGACAACTTTTCATTGTCCTGTGATTATTATGATCGAAAGTGTAACCTCCATTTACCTGCAAATTGGCTTTGTAAACACATATACCAGACGGATAAACCCAGTTACAAAGTAACCTTAATATCTTCATAAATGAAATGTCATAACAGATATACAATCTTTGTTTTGATGTATTAAATTGCCTGATAGCATAATGTAAGCGCCTATAGAAATGAGAAAGGAAACAACTTGGGTTTCGTTTTTTAGACAAATATGGGAAAAATCGGTATTTTTTCTATGCATGTGCATTCTATTATGGTATCAAAGGTATAGGTGATCACTGGTCTGCATCCATAAAAGCACAGAACGTTAAACCATGTCACGATTAAGTGCATCATGAGAGAGCCATTGGCTTGTCAGAAAAGACATTAATAAATCTCATCAGGCGACACCATCAGACTGGCCAGACTGTTGACCATCACAGAAGTGGAAGACCTCGAGCGACAGGACCGAGAAAACATCGTGAGATCCGCATTCTTCATCTAAGAAACAGGGGGCTTAAGAATTCTTAATTTGGTCGTAAACCACGTGTTATGAATGGGTTTTAAGAAGTTCTTAGAGTTACGAATGGTCCCTGGTTCCTGTCAATGACGTTCCATTTCGTGGCTACAATGTTCGAAAGTGCAAGTACAATCACTACAGACGATTGTGTTTGGTATCTGTATTTCAGTTTTGACATATTTATGCTTCATACATTATCTTTCATGTAGAGGGTCATTAATCATGTCGGAAGAGGAGTGGATACGAAAAAACATCCAACAGAGAATATGTCACGTTTTCTGCAGGTAAGTACACCGCCTATATATGTGTTACTAGACCAGTTGAAGCCATCTGATGTTTACTCTTTTCTGTATCATTATGCATATATAGATAAAACACTGCATATTGGTAACAATAAATTGTAAACATTTGATAAAAGTCTGATTTGAGAAAGGATACATTTCCGCAAAATCAGCTGGTTGTTTTTTTTGCATTTAAACATTGACAAATGTATCAAATCTGGGGACAGGGAGAAAGTCCGCAACACCAAGTGGCTATGCATTGCAGTGAAACATGCGAGAATCGACAGGAACTGGGTGTTACTACGGCAAAATTCATAGTAGCATTGCCTCCAAACCTTACTGCGTGTAGAACAGTTCTCTACTGCAGACAAAGTTGCCGTGCCTATGGCTGGATTCGAACCCCGGACCTCTTGATCCGAATGCGCAAACCACTGTGCGCCCAAATTAAATGTTGCAAACATTCAAACTAGACATATATTTGTGCATAGGGGTATGATCTCCTTATTCCAATCTTTTATGACACATTTACTCAAGTAAAAGATATTTAATTAAACATTTTAAGCCCATGACCCTGCCTCTCAAACCGTTCTTCGCCTCCATTACCCCTTTAACCTTCCAGAATAAGGAGTGAATGAACATGGATATTGTATAATTAAACATATGTTTTCCTTTATTTTATGTTATGTGTCGTCGTATTTTTAAAGCATTGTTAAAAAAACCAATCTAACGATGCATGCAAATAAAAGCAAGGGAGGTAACTCCTGATATATATGCGACAGAACAAATATTAATGTTGCCGGCTTGTATTATAAACGATATTTTATGGTAAGGGGGTCGGATTGGTTAACAGGTTGAAATTGCCAATATGAATTATAATTATTGTTAAAATCAAACTTTTAAAAAATACACTGAAAATAAGCGACAACATGATTTCACAAATTACTGATTTTAAATAAATAAAGTGTACTTATGAAATCGGCAAAACATTTGCTAATATTCAATTTAAAACGAACTAAATTTGTAAAATCGTATTTACTTTACTCTAGTTACTGTTATTCCTTCTGAACACTGTTGCTTTGAATCCATAATGAACAAATCTGTACTTGCATGTTGTAGTTGTTGTTTTAGAACATTATTATAGACACGGGGCTTTCAGTTGAAGTTTTTATGGTGAATCGTCATAGATGTATGTGGAAGATTTCACTTATTGTAGAAGACTAGCTGTTTAAAAACTTAATCTATTTTTTTCTGGTTAATTATATTGCCTTTTGCAACTGGTCAGTCAGATGTTGATACAAGTAGGTCTAATTCCCGATTATTTCAATTATTTTGACGACCGCCGATCATATACTCTTATGACAGAAATACCAGCTAAGAATGGATTATTTACATTTTAAAAATGAAAATGCACCAATAGGTTTATGAGCAACTTTAAGCTAAAGTTAAACACCTGGGAAACTATTCCTGCTGTACTGTATTAAAGTATACATTATCTACTAGATTTTATAGGACATGGAAAATAATAAAATTACAATGTAACACAGATATTCATGTATAACTGAATCTACAATGCAAATTGCTTATGATCCATTTTATTTCAACAAAGTTATGCTTCGACAGGTGACAGATGCCTACCTCTTGTAATCCAGAATCTGATAGTCATGGTGTAATGGAAGCGAAGATGGGATTGAGAGTCAGTGTCGAGCGCTTCAAATGTTTAATTTAATATATTTTACGTGAGTAATTGTACTTTAAAAGGTTGAAATAAGGTGATCACAACCCTATGTTCAAATGGATGTCTAGTTTGAGTTTTTGCAACATTAAATTTTGACAGTAGAAGTGACTTGAATTTGAGGTGAGAGCCACCCGTTGCCGTCTTTAGCTCACTTCGTTCGCGCATAGGGAATATTGGTCGTTCACCTCTGTTTCGGAACATATTTGCGCTAAACTTGTCCTGTCCACAGCGCTTAGCGCATTTTGATCAAGAGGTTTGGGGTTCGAATCCCGCTATGGGCACTTTGTCTGCAGTAGAGGACTGGTCTACACGCAGTAAGGTTCGGGTGCAATGCTACAATGTATTTTAGCTTAGTGCCACCCATGATTCGCTAGTTCCAGTCGATTCTCGCAGGTTTCACTGCAATACATAGCCACGTGGTGTTGCGGGCTTTCTTCATGTTGTAATACTGACAGATTTGTAGATTTGTCAATGTTTAAATGCAGAACAAACAACCAACTGATTTTGCGGAAATGTATCTTTTCTTCACTCGGACTTTTATTAAAAGTTTACAATTTAGTGTTACCAATATGCAGTGCTTTATCTATATATGCATATAGAAAAGAATAAACATGAGATGACTTTGACTGATGTAAATAGTGCAGATGTACGATCGAGATGATATCAAATACAGCTACAAAGCGAAAAATGTGTCACATACTTATGTGTTTTTCAGTGTAAATATCATGTAATTGTGTATATCTTTGAAGCATCGTATCAACGCGAAAAAATAGACCGAACATTTTGCATTTTTGCATCATAAGTAGACAGTTGAGTGGTCCATAACATACAGGGGTTGATCTTTTCAAAATTACAGTTTTTATTTTTCTTCTGTGATATATTCAGTAAGTGATCAACTGGGGCAAACATGCTTCATATATTTCCTCTTATACTCATTCAATGTATTGTGTTGGAATTGTTCTCATTTAATCGCAAATTAATGAAATTTGAAATGACAAAATATTCCCCCTTCTGTCTATTTCATTATGCCAAATTTCATAAACATGCACCACTGACGTGACGATCACAGGTTACATTTGAGAATGAATAATTTTACTTACGGATATATGATGATTTATTTTATCATATAACGAGCAATGAAATACTGGGATTTATCAGTGAAATAAATTGTCTATCAATCTACAGTGAAGATATATAATAAGTTATAACATTCAGTGGAGGGTGACATAGTATTTATCAGACCCACGTTAGTGTTTATCAAACGATTTATTAACGTAGGTGTTTATTGATATTAATTTGGTAATGGTCATGTGGACCAATCAGGGATCGACATTCTTACATGAGGTAGGATAATATATTTTCACTGTGACCAGCGGCTGATATAATATACATGTATCACTACTCAAAGGTTAAAGTTCAAGAGTTTGACGTCATAAACAACGAATTCTCTCATGATGTCACATTGTTACTGTGGAGACAGGGTGTTCCAAGCCGCCGCTCATCATGAAAACTACCCTGTTCTGGCGTAACTGCAAGGATAAGACCATATGCTGAATAGAATATCTGTCACTATATAAAATGTGAAGAGGAGAAGGGAGGTAACATATTAGGGTATATGAAAAGGATATTAAATGACCTTCAATGCAATAAAGTTTTAGGATTAGGACCAATCGAGGGAACGCAATTAAATGGTGCCTTTAAATTTTTTTAGATTATTGAGATTATGTTTTTTCATTTCCAGGGACACGAGTCTCCTGTCCGATGAAGACTTGGGTTCCATAAAAGAACTTATGTGAGTGAGGTGATTAAGGGTTTAACGCCGCATTCAAGAGTATTTCACTTGTGTCACGACTGCTAGTATTACGGCAGGGAGAAAGCCCACAACAGCATATGTCTATGCATTGCAGTGAAACCAGCGAGAATCGACAGGAACTAGCGAATCATGGGTGTTACTACGGCAAAATTCATAGTAGATTTGCCACAAAACCTTACTGCGTGTAGAACAGTTCTCTACTGCAGACAAAGTTGCCGTGCCTATGGCTGGATTCGAACCCTAGACCTCTTGATCCGAATGTGCTAACCACTGTGCGCAAAAATAAAATGTTGCAAAATTCAAACTAGACATCCATTTGGGCATAGGGGTATGATCTCCTTATTCCAACCTTTTATGACACATTTACTCAAGTAAAATATATTTAATTAAACATTTTAAGCCCACTACACTGCCTCTCAAACCGTTCTTCGCCTCCATTACCCATTTGAACTTCCAGAATAAGGAGTGAATGAACAGGGATATTGTATAACTAAAAATATGTTTTCCTTTATTTTATGTTATGTGTCGTCGTATTTTTAAAGCATTGCAAAAAAAAACAATCTAACGAAGCAGGCAAATGAAAGCAAAGGAGGTAACTCCTGATATATATGCGATAGAACAAACATTAATGTTGCCGGCTTGTATTTTAAACAATATTTTATGGAAAGGGGGTCGGATTGGTTAACAGGTTGGAATGGCCAATATGAATAATAATAATTTCTAAAATCAAACTTTTAAAAAATACACTGAAAATAAGCGACACCATGATTTCACAAATTACTGATTTAAAATAAATATAGTGTACTTATGAGGCAAAACATTTTCTAAAATTCAATTTAAAACGAACTAAATTTGTAAAATCGTATTTACTTTCCTCTAGTTACTGCTATTCCTTCTGAACACTGTTGCTTTGAATCAATAAAGAACAAATCTGTACTTGCATGTTGTAGTTGTTGTTTTAGAAAATTATTATAGACAAGGGACTTTCAGTTGAAGTTTTTATGGTGAACCGCCATAGATGTCTGTGGAAGATTTCACTTATAGTAGAAGACGAGCTGTTTAAAAACTTAATCTACTGTCGCAAGTGTTTTTTTCTGGTTAATTATATTGCCATTTGCAACTGGTCAGTCAGATGTTGATACAAGTAGGTCTAATTCCCGATTATTTCAATTATTTTGACGACCACCGATCATATACTGTTATGACAGAAATACCAGCTAAGAATGGATTATTTACATTTTAAAAATGAAAATGCGCCGATAGGTTTATGAGCAACTTTTAGTTAAAGTTAAACACATGGGAAACTATTACTGCTGTACTGTATTAAAGTATACATTATCTACTAGATTTTCCAGAATATGGAAAATAATAAAATTACAATGTAACACAGATGTTCATGTATAACTGAATCTACATTGCAAATTGCTTATGATCCATTTTATTTCAACAAAGTTATGCTCCGACAGGTGACAGATGCCTACCTCTTGTAATTGAGAAGCTGATAGTCATGGCGTAATGGAAGCGAAGATGGGATTGAGAGTCAGTGTCGAGCGCTTCAAATGTTTAATTCAATATCTTTTACGTGAGTAATTGTACTTTAAAAGGTTGAATAAGGTGATCACAAGCCTATGTTCAAATGTATGTCTAGTTTGAATTTTTGCAACATTCAATTTTGACAGTTGAAATTACTTGAATTTGAGTTGAGACCCACCCGTTGCCGTGTTTTGCTCACCTCGTTCTCGCATAGGGAATTTTGGTCGTTCATCTCTGTTGCGAACATATTTGCGCTAAACTTGTCCTGTCCACAGCGGTTAGCGCATTTGGATCAAGAGGTTTGGGGTTCGAATCCCGCTATGGGCATTTTGTCTGCAGTAGAGAACTGGTCTACACGCAGTAAGGTTCGGGTGCAATGCTACACTGCATTTTAGCTTAGTGACACCCATGGTTCGCTAGTTCCAGTTGTTACTCGCAGGTTTCACTGCAATACATAGCCACGTGGTGTTACGGGCTTTCTTCCTGTTGTTATACTAACAGATTTGTAGATTTGTCAATGTTTAATTGCAGAACAAACAAACAACTGATTTTGCGGAATTGTATCTTTTCTTCGCTCAGACTTTTATTAAAAGTTTACAATTTATTGTAACCAATATGCAGTGCTTTATCTATATATGCATATAGAAAAGAATCAACATGAGATGACTTTGACTGATGTAAATAGTGCTAATGTACCATAGAGATGATATCAAATACAGCTACAAAGCGAAACATGTGTCACATACTTATGTGTTTTTCAGTGTAAATATCATGTAATGTTGTATATATTTGAAGCATCGTATCAACGCGAAAAATAGACCGAACAATTTGCATTTTTGCATTATAAGTAGACAATTGAGTGGTCCATAACATAAAGGGGTTGATCTTTTCAAAATTACAGTTTTTTTTTCATCTGTGACATTTTCAGTAAGTGATCAACTGGGGCAAACATACTTCATATATTTCCTCTTATACTCATTCAATGTATTGTGTTGGAATTGCTCTCATTTAGTCGCAAATTAAGGAAATTTGAAATGACAAAATGTTACCCCTTCTGTCTATTTCATTATGCCAAATTTCATAAACATGCACCACTGATTACATTTGAGAATGATTATTTTTACTTATGGATATATGATGATTTATTTTATCATATAACGAGCAATGAAATACCGGGATTTATCAGTGAAATAAACTGTCTATCAAGCTACAGTGAAGATATATAATAAGTTATAACATTCAGTGGAGGGTGACATCATAATTTATCAAACCCGCGTTAGTGTTTATCCAACGATTTATTGACATAGGTGTTTATTGATATTTGTTAATGGTTGCGTGGACCAATCAGGGATCGACATTCTTACATGAGGTAGGATAATATATTTTCACTGTGACCAGCGGCTGATATAATATATCACTACTCAAAGGTCAAAGTTCAAGAGTACGACGTCATAAACCAACGAATTCTCTCATGACGTCACATTGTTACTGTAGAGACAGGGTGTTCCAAGCCGCCGCTCATCATGAAAACTATCCTGTTCAGGCGTAATTGCAAGGATAACACCATATACTAAATAGAATATCTGTCAATATATAAAATGTGAAGATAAGAAGGGAGGTAACATATTAGAGAATATGAAGAGGATATTAAATGACCTTCAATACAATGAAGTTTTAGGTTTAGGACCAATCGAAGGAAAGCAATTAAATGGTGCCTTTCAATTTGTTCAGATTATTGAGATTATGTTTTTCATTTCCAGGGACAAGAGTGTCCTGTCCGATGAAGTTTTGAGTTCCATATACGAACGGTAAGTAAGGTGATTAAGGATTTAACGCCGTATTCAAGAGTATTTCACTAGTGTCACGACTGCTAGTATTACGGCAGGGAGAAAGCCCACAACAGCATATGTCTATGCATTGCGGTGAAACCTGCGAGAATCGACAGGAACTAGCGAATCATGGGTGTTACTACGGCAAAATTCATAGTAGATTTGCCTCAAAACTTTACTGCGTGTAGAACAGTTCTCTACTGCAGACAAATTTGCCGTGCCTATGGCTGGATTCGAACCCTAGACCTCTTGATCCGAATACGCTAACCACTGTGCGCAAAAATTAAATGTTGCAAAATTCAAACTAGACATCCATTTGGGCATAGGGGTATGATCTCCTTATTCCAACCTTTTATGACCATTTACTCAAGTAAAATATATTTAATTAAACATTTTAAGCCTCTCAAACCGTTCTTCGCCTCCATTACCCCTTTAAACTTCCAGATTCAGGAGTGAATGAACAGGGATATTGTATAATTAAAAATATGTTTTCATTTATTTTATAATACGTGTCGTCGCATTTTTAAAGCATTGTTAAAAAAATCAATCTAACAAAGCATGCAAATGAAAGCAAGGGAGGTAACTCCTGATATATATGCGACACAACAAATATTAATGTTGCCGGCTTGTATTTTAAACGATATTTTATGGAAAGGGGGTCGAATTGGTTAATAGGTTGGAATGGCCAATATGAATAATAATAATTTCTAAAATCAAACTTTTAAAAAATACACTGAAAATAAGCGACACCATGATTTCACAAATTACTGATTTAAAATAAATATAGTGTACTTATGAGGCAAAACATTTTCTAAAATTCAATTTAAAACGAACTAAATTTGTAAAATCGTATTTACTTTACTCTAGTTACTTTTATTCCTTCTGAACACTGTTGCTTTGAATCCATAATGAACAAATCTGTACTTGCATGTTGTAGTTGTTTTTTTAGAAAATTATGATAGACAAGGGGCTTTCAGTTGAAGTTTTTATGGTGAACCGCCATAGATGTATATGGAAGATTTCATTTATTGTAAAAGACGAGCTGTTTAAAAACTGAATCTATTTAAGTGTCGCAAATGTTTTTTTCTGTTTAATTATACTGCCATTTGCAACTGGTCAGTCAGATGTTGATACAAGTAGGTCTAATTCCCGATTATTTCAATTATTTTGACGACCGCCGATCATATACTGTTTTGACAGAAATACCAGCTAAGAATGGATTATTTACATTTTGAAAATGAAAATTCGCCGATAGGTTTATGAGCAACTTAAAGGTCAACACCTTGGAAACTATTACTGCTGTACTGTATTAAAGTATACATTATTTACTACATTTTCCAGAATATGGAAAATAATAAAATTACAATGTAACACAGATGTTCATGTATAACTGAATCTACATTGCAAATTGCTTATCGTCCATTTTATTTCAACAAAGTTATGCTCCGACAGGTGACAGATGCCTTCCTCTTGTAATCGAGAAGCTGATAGTCATGGTGTAATGGAAGCGAAGATGGGATTGAGAGTCAGTGTCGAGCGCTTCAAATATTTAATTCAATATATTTTACGTGAGTAATTGTACTTTAAAAGGTTTAAATAAGGTGATCACAAGCCTATGTTCAAATGGATGTCTAGTTTGAATTTTTGCAACATTCATTTTTGACAGATGAAACTTATTTGAACTTGAGTTGAGAGCCACCCGTTGCCATATTCTGATCAATTCGTTCGCACATAGGGAATATTGGTCGTTCATCTCTGTTGCGGAACATGTTTGCGCTAAACTTGTCCTTTGCACAGCGGTTAGCACATTCGGATCAAGAGGTTTGGGGTTCGAATCCCGCTATGGCCACTTTGTCTGCAGTAGAGAACTGGTCTACACGCAGTAAGGTTTGGGTGCAACGCTACAATGAATTTTAGCTAAGTGCCACCCATGGTTCGCTAGTTTCAGTCGATTCTCGCAGGTTTCGCTGCAATACATAGCCACGTGGTGTTATGGGCTTTCTTCCTGTCGTAATACTGACAGATTTGTAGATTTGTCAATGTTTAAATGCAGAACAAACAATCAACTGATTTTGCGGAAATGTATCTTTCTTCACTCAGACTTTTATTAAAAGTTTACAATTTATTGTTACCAATATGCAGTGCTTTATCTATATATGCATACAGAAAAGAATCAACATGAGATGACTTTGACTGATGTAAATAGTGCAAAAGTACGATCGAAATGATATCAAATACAGCTACAAAGCGAAAAATGTGTCACATACTTATGTGTTTTTCAGTGTAAATGAAGCATCGTATCAACGCGAAAAATAGACTGAACAATTTGCATTTTTGCATTATAAGTAGACAATTGAGTGGTCCATAACATAAAGGGGTTGATCTTTTTAAAATTACAGTTTCTATATTTATTCTGTGACATAATCAGTAAGTGATCAACTGGGGCAAACATACTTCATATATTTCCTCCTATACTCAATTAAAGTATTGTGTTGAAATTGTTCTCATTTGAAATGCAACTTTTTTTTATACATGCACCACTGACGTGACGATCACAGGTTACATTTGAGAATGATTATTTTTACTTATGGGTATATGATGATGTATTTTATCATATATTGTAACATGATTTCGGTGTATCCTTGATTCTGATTGATTGATTTGCCTATGTTGAATGACAATGAATACCCGCAAATTACTTGGGGTGAATCACCGCCAACATATACATCGTGTTCACAAGATTCAGCCCGACTCAAAATTTATTTTTTCTATTTCTCTTAATATGTGGTCCTTACTCAAATTTGACAGCTGGCATTGTCATTTTCTAACTTGTGTATAGCAGTATAGGTCACAATTAACTTTCAAAATTAATTTTTAACTAGTAAGATTTGTCCAAGTTTGACGCTTTCTTCCATGCGGCTATGTTTACCGAATGCCGTTGCCATGGCATGACGTCATAGTGATCAACCGTTTTGACGTCACAATGCTAACGTCATTGTCACAATGGGTTAGGGCAAGTTTAAGATTTTTTTTCCTAGGTATTTTACTGTGTTGATGTCGTAGATAAATGTTTATCGCCATCTAAAAGGATACGTGGATATTTTGAAGTGAATATAGTTGAGTCACACTGTTTGAGCTTATGTGTAATTTGTTGCTAATGTACATATTACGCCGAGTATTTACATTTGTTTTGACCTGACCACACCTTTGACAAAAATGGAACAGTCGCAAAGTCCTTTCCACTCAGAGATAGGTACGCAAAAAGAGAGTTCGTTTCAAAACGCCTGATACCTAACGGTCATGTTACAAAATCGATAAATAGTTGCGTTTGTACAATTTCCGGGATTCATTGCTATTCAACACCCGCAAATTTCAGCGTTTAAAACCTCCGGCTAACGCCCAGGGTTTTAAACTAAATTTGCGGGTGTTGAATAGCAATGAATCCTGGAAATTTTATAAACGCAACTATTTATCTTATAAACGAACAATGAAATACTGGGATTTATCAGTGAAATAAACTGTCTATCAAGCTACAGTGAAGATATATTACGAGTTATAACATTCAGTGGAGGGTGACATCATAATTTATCAGACCCGCGTTAGTTTTTATCCAACGATTTATTAATGTAGGTGTTTATTGATATTTGTTAATGGTTGCGTGGACCAATCAGGGATCGACATTCTCACATGAGGTAGGATAATATATGTTCCCTGTCACCGTCAGACTGACGGCGGATATTTAGAAAAATGTAACGACCGTTAGATAGATACATATAGGTGTACACAATTTCGGCATGCAGTTGTACGTTCACTTAAACATATAATGTCCATCTCAATAACTTCAAACTTGACTGTCATATATAGAGTTCAACTATGCAAATGTTGGCGAGTTTTACAAGACCATCCGGGGTTCCCCGACTCGACAAAAAAGGCAGATGTCTGGTCCGTCTCCAAGAACACAATAGCAGAACCTTGCAGGCACTTTGGTACCATTCAGTTTGCAAATGGAAAATCATCAAAGGTATAATATGAACAAATTTGAGTTTACTTTTTTATATTGATGAAAAGAAGAATGTTTGCATTTACATGACACACAAACACTGTATTTTACTTATCTTGGATTTATTTTGTACCTCACTTTGTATTAGGTGGGAAACGAAAAGTTCATTCAAATAAAATACATGAATATATATATATTTCGAGGCGAAATGGTCGTGTGGTAAGCTGTTGGTACAGTCAATGCTGGCGATAGTTACCTTACTCTGAGGGCGTGGGTTCGAATCCCACATGGGACTCGGCCCGAAAAAGTACAAGAATTTGTACTATTGAAGGTAGTGTTATCCCAAATATAACCATGTTATAGATGATACCTGCTCATTAACATTTCTGTACATGTCGTTAACTTTAACATTGTAAATTATACACATCTGGCCAGTTTTCTCTAAATTGTCAGGAATTCCATGAAAAAGTGAATAATATATTCTGAAACGTCCTGTATTTTCACATTAAATAAGTTGAATTCCAGAAGATCTTCCTGTTCTTATGTATGTCACTACTAAATGCCCTTTAAAACCATTATCAATTATGTTCTTCTCAAAAATGTTGAACCATTGCAGACTTGTAGGATTTGAAACTATTATTCCTACATGATAATATCCTTGATCGAATTCGGAAACCAATTCTGAAATATTATTTTTACGTGTTTAATATCCCTGAATCTGTAATTGAACTTGGTGTGGTGTGCTGCGAAGATGCTCCAAAGAGGACACAGTTATATTTTCTGAAAACGTTACACATAGGTGAATGCCATATTTGTTACTGTATTTCTGAGGAAATTCGAAGCCATATCCTTTGCCACCTCATTTTAACGTAGTTCTGACACTACCACTTGCTAAAACAAGGTGCAAATGATAGATGTGATTCTCCAACGAGACAAACTTTCTAGGAAGGTACTACAACTAAATTGTAGGGTGTATGTTGTGAGTAACAGCTGTGATATTCCAATTGGGACAAGGTTGCTCTTAAATTATAACATCTACGTGAATGGAATTTATGAATGTTGATATTTCAGTTTAATATTCTTAAAAAAAATTATTTTAAGAAACTGATTATGTTTTAATCCGTATTTAACATATATAAGGCCAATAACAACTTTACAGCCCAAATTGACGGATTGAGGAAGCATACATCTGCATACTGAAAAATTGTCAATCTACTTTCGTTAAATTTTTCAGTAGAAATATCTTGTAATTTGGCATGTCTTTGAAGCATCATCTCAACGCCAAAAATAGAACAACAAATTTGCATTTTTGTGTTATAAGAATACGGCCAACTGTCGATAGCACAATTTGATTTGACACCTCATTATAAACAGTATCATTTTTGACAGTT
Source organism: Gibbula magus (assembly GCA_936450465.1). Taxonomy (NCBI): domain Eukaryota; kingdom Metazoa; phylum Mollusca; class Gastropoda; order Trochida; family Trochidae; genus Gibbula; species Gibbula magus. The sequence continues at coordinate 43,709,045 of OW388290.1, read as the reverse complement.
CTTTGAAGTGACCAGGGGTGAATCGTTTAACAACTTACAAGTTTTATTTTCTTCTGTGAAATATTCAGTAAGTGATCAACTGGGTCAAACATATATAATAAATTCCCTCTCATACTTAGTCTTTGCATTTGTGTTAAAATTGTTCTCTTTAAGTCGATATGAAAACTTTTATTCGCATTTGATTTGTCACAATATTACATTATGCCAAATTCATAAACATGCATCACTGACGTGACGATCACAGAATACGTTTGAGAATGATTATTTTACTCGTGGATATATGATGATCCATTGTCATTGTATATGATGTCATTTTACAGGCGTTACAACGAAGGTCAATTTACATGATATTTGCACTACGATACACATAGGTGAACAGACTTTAGGTATGCAGCTGTATGAGCCATGCTACGTTTTGTCGTGTATACATAAATGCATTTATATAAATATACACTTGAAAGTTAAATAAAGGACACAATGTTTGTGAACTGAAATGCGGTGCTCTGGGAACGTTTGGGTAAATTAAATGATCGGACATAACATTTGCATATTTATTGATAAATTCATTTATACAACAATCCATCATATGCACGTTTTATGAATGTATGAGGGAAAATGGTATGGTACTGAATTATTATAGATATCACACTCCAAAATTCATTGTAAATAACATTTTGTATACTAAGTTGACATTCATACACCAAAACATATTTTAGCATGCATGATACGAGGCTACGCAGTGATTAAACTTTTAGGCTTTTTTTAAACAATAATAGAGAAAACGCCTAGAACCGTAGGATCTGTGAATACATTTGAGATTATTTTAGTTAAATTTGTTAATTAAACATTTCTCTTCATTCTAGATGATATCGTAAAACCTGACCGTATTTGTTCGTGAAGGCAATTTCATTTTTTTGACAGTTTTATGATTTTGCCAATTTAAAGATTCATACTGTTTTAACAAGTAACTTTGTTTTATGATTTTGCAAGTATAAAGGTTTATACTGTTTTAAGAAGTAACTTTGTTAAAATGCCAGTTAGTGCAGTGCCATCACCTCACTTGAAAGAATGACACTTATCACATTACAGCAACAAATATTGACTTTCATTTTCCATTTTGACATTTAGATATAAACGCAATTATCCATAAACAATGAACCGTTAGTTGAGTGAACTTTCACTTCAACACTTCTACATTATTGTTCCACGTAATATCACTACATGTTTTACTGATCCCGCGTTTTCTTTCTTGATCGGAGCGATTTTGCTGTTAAAACAAATGGGTGTTGCTTAATTGATTACCAAGTGTATATATGACATGATATATGAATGTACATATACATTTATACTTTTTGGCATTCTTTCGGCGCTAGTTCAGAATTTCGGTTTTACATGCATATGTTTGTGACGTCCTAAGCAATTGTTATTCATGTAATTGTGGCAGGCCTTCGCAAGATAAACGGCATTATGCATTAAGTTTCGTGGTGTTGTGGTTAGTTCGTTCGGCCAGAAAACAACAGGAAACAGGTTCGATCCCAGGTGTCGTATATGTTCATAAATAACTTTTTATTAAGTATCATCACTTAGATTTGGAAATATAGAAAATTGACTCCATTGATTTCTCAGTTGTTAATAAATGTAGGTTTATTAGAAAAGTGTAGGTATATCAGAAAAAGTGTTGGTACATCAGAACAAATTTAGATATATCAGAAAAAGTATAGGTGTTTCGGCTAATGCACCTACACTTGTAACAAAAGAAACCATAACAACGAGACCGGAACTGGGGTACAATGTAAACTGTTCTTTTGCGACATGTCTTGTCCTTTTGTCATCTTTTGAGCATGCTATGATGTCAGGGTTCATCTATTAAGTCGTCATTTCACTGAGGCAGTTAATTGAAATTCAGCTAATGTAAGAAATAGGTGTTAACTCATGCTCTTCAAGTTAATGATTCGTGTGATACATAAGCAATATATAAGTGACTGTGTATGTTTAACTATGTTCGAAAAATACGCCACTATATATAGACATCTATTCATTAACGGTGGCTAAGTTACCATACGTTTCATTCACGATTCAGTTTGTGCGTCTGGATCTAGAGACCCGGATGTCAGTTGTCAAGAAGCTTCTTCTGGATGTCTGGAACCTTCCAGATCCCACGTGGATCATATCAGTCATGGGGGACTCGCCTGAGGACATAGAGCACATTGCAGTCAATGGATTGGTGAAACAAGAGCAACTCGTATCCAACATAAAGAAAGTCATGTCGTTATTCTCCGATGGGCAAAGTAATCTATGACATAGCTTGTGTCTGCTGTTTGCTTAATGATTCCATAGAATATTAATTACCTAAAATTATCGAGTGAAACATCAGTGTGGCTGCTTGTAGAACTAACGTCAGGTACAGAGAATGGAAGAACATATTTCTTAAGTAACTTGATATTTACTATTAATCATTTCACTATACAATCAACCATTATTGTTATTGTCTCATGTATTTCAGAATATTTCATACAGTTCGCCCATTGGAAAATAATTTTCAAGGGGATGGTGTGTGATCATTTCTACATAAAATTATTTGCTATGTATCTGAAGATGAAAATTGTATAACTTGATTTCGTCTGAATCCCGTTTTTGATGTAGCTATCCCTTGGGCCGTCCCATCGGCGAAGTTTCCCATGGGAAAGCGTATCTGTATCTCACTAACCGCTAGGGTTACAAAGTTGGAATTTTCGTCAAATTCATAGTTGATATGTAAAAATAGGTTTTGTTTAGTTTGTGAACCTCGTTTGAACATATTTATGGTTGGTCATTTATGGAATCTCGGGTTTCCATAATAAAATCGGGTCGCCGTATGTATTTGCTCCTACAGTTAACGTGTTTCATGTTGCACATGCTGTTCATGTCACGTATTCATCTCCAAATACCCATGTTTCAGGTATTTTGGTAACCACAGAAGGTATACGTTTCGGTCTGTCTAAGGTGATTGGCGAGACAATATGTGAGATCGACAGCCAAAGAGGGAACATTTCACTCGTCGGGATATTTGGATGGGGTATTTGTCCGAATAACGCAAGAGAACGTCTGGAAAAATCCGAGGTATAGTGACGTCGTCGACATCCTCGTGAAAAGATACGTATTGGGTTAATATCCTAAGCCTAATATGTGTATGTAATAGGCGACATTCAAAAACATTTCAATGAATATCATAGATCATTAACAATGCATTACCTTTGACCCTTAATACAGGTATTTACATATTTCTGTAATTATATAACTAAACTCATACGCGTAGTCTAAAAGCTTCCTCTTAATTAGCTTTATGAATATGAAATAATTAAAAAAATATCCAGGGGTCGATGAATCGTACATTGACCTCCCTCAGGGGATATCCTCATGATTCGCCACTGTATATACTTGTTGTATTCACCTAATCAGTGACATGTTGGTTACATATCTTAATTGTGATATTTAAACACTACATTAAGTACAACTTTTGGCACTTACTGGGTGGGGAAAGGTCATGAGATACAGGTGTTACCACTACAATTTTCAGAACACCTGATACCTTCATTGAAAGTAAGCGGTTCATTCAAATATCTCTGATTGGGTTAATGCAGTCATATCACTAGGGATGGTTAGGCTTTATATGAGGTTTTTACAATGTTCGACGGCGTTCAGTTTAGTAGTTCATTTATTGGTTTTGTTTTCAGTCCTTCGTAGATGAAATCGACGGTAATATTCCGAGTGTGCTGTACCCTCACCATCTACTGGTAGACGACGGATCTATTAATCATGGCATTGCACACAAATCATTCCAAGATTTTAGAACCTTGCTGGAGACGTCTTTGACAAACCATAGTGATGGTGAGCATCATGTCCTTTCTAAGCATTGATAGTTTGTTTCGATGTGTTGGCTATGATAGACATCTTTGGAAACTCATTGTGACAGTAAAATATACAATAATTACTATCACATTTCATACTGGAGACGTCACTGAACAACTTTTGTGACTGCATATGTCTCCTATGCCTCTATTGAGTTTCACAGTTACCAAGACACTTTCGTCATGTTGGAGACGCCATTGATAGTAACCATTCTGAATTTGTGCCTCTGAACACCGTAAACCTCTTTCAAAAACATTTACAAATAAATTCTCTTATCAACATCATAAATATGGAACATATTACGTTAGGTTTACATTCAAACCAACAAACCATATGATGGGCATGTTCTAAGAGTAAGTTTTTTCAGAAGGAAACATATTCGTTATACTTATTATGACTTCGAATATCATACTCATTATCACTTTGCTGTCATGTGTGTTATAAACTAGTTTACAGAATGAACAAGAGTCATCAGAAGTTGACATATCCCACTGGTTCCACATAATTTGTAAAACACATCTTTGACAGAGAATTGTAGCCGTAACCGTACTTCAGTTAGTGGGTAATACATAGCAAAGTTTCACGAAGATATGATGAAGGGTTTTGGAGCTGAGCTCCGGAAACGAACCTGTCTCGGAACAAAGTACAAATAAAACACGTTTCTATGGAAACGGAAACAAATACATTTTTCAGAAATGTGAAAATATCAAGACACCACTTCATTTGGTGAGTAATACACATGGAAATTTTCAGAAAGATATCATGAACAATATCATGAAATATTACATACCGGTGGGATAATAATTACCTGTTTCTTTTACCATATCAGAGACGACGTCCCTGCCCCTAGTGATTCTACTGTATGGCGGCTGGATCTATGTTATTGATGGTATTGTGTCTGCTATAGAGAACAACGTGCCCATTGTTGTGTTAAAGGTAATCTCAATAAATGATATATATATATAAATAAGATGAGTTGCTTCTCACGTGAAGTAAGGTTATATATAGAAAAGAGTAAACATCAGATGGTTTTGACTGGATATATAGAAAAGAGTAAACATCAGATGGTTTTGACTGGTACTTGAAAAGACCGATATAAGGGTCGAAATGAGCTCATCGTATTGTATTAAAGAAGATTGATCCAGTCAAAACCATCTGATGTTTACTCTTTTCTATATATATATATATATATATATATATATATATATATATATATATATATATATATATATATATATATATATATATATATTACAAATGTGCATGTATAAACCAGAACGGTATTATGTTGAACCAGTACTTTTCCAAAAGATATGACATTTAATATAAGGTGCCATTGTCATGGTTTCCATGAATCTTCGAGGTATATGATTTTATGCCATGTGGAGCACAGTGGTGTAGTGGTTAGCGTGCTGGCCTCTCACGCCTCTCACGCCGGAGACCCGGTTTCGAATCCCGGTGGAGACACCAAAAATGTGTGACCTGGGTCTCACCCTGTGTTGTGCCCTTGGGCAAGGCACTTCATCCACATTGCAGTCTACCCAGCTGTTTATATGGGTACCTGAACACGGGAAAGTACGGACCTATCCGGTCGCGCGGAGCGCTTAGTAGTAGCCTGTAAGTACAATTCCTTCAGGATAATAATATGTTTAGCGCTTAGAGCATGCTAAGCATGGATTTAGCGCAATATAAATATGCATTTATTCATTATTATATTATTATATGCAATGGGCACAATTAATGAACCATCATGTAATTGTTACGGCCACTTACACGAAGATTGAATATGATAGTACGTTTTTGGTTAAACGTCATTATTTATACTCACCGTTTATAACTCACCGTAGCCATTGAGTCTCTCTCAATTAATCACTTGACCAAATATAACACAGTTAAAATGAAGAGAGTTACCTCCTAACAAGCTCGCTACCCAGTAGGTGGCTTACCCCAGTGACCTCACTTCTTTCTCCTGGAGCCTGGACGCAGGCAGCTCTCAGACTCGCAGGAGGGGAGGTGAGAGGGGTGAACAGACTGATGAGTTATCAACGGTAGTAGTATACATAATGACGTTTAACCAAAAACGTACTATAAGTTGCATACTCTAGTTGATAACTCACCGTAGCCAGCATGCCACTGAAGGAGGTGGGCTGCGAGACAACCCGAGAGCAGAGGAGGTAACTCTCCCCCTAAGAGGAGAATTGACGACTGGTCCGCTACGATTAGCGAACCGCAAGGCACAGTGTTAGGAGCCAATTAACTACTTAAAAAAACACAACACAACAACGAAGAAATATGCGATGCGAAGTTATTAACGCACTTACATGTAGGGACGGGGACGAACCCTTATTGTAATGATGGGAAACCCATAGATGTATGTCCTGAGGAGGTACAGTGCTGGGCGAACACTTGAGGCCCCATCCTCGCCACGCCTTCCAGATCTTCAGTCAATATTTAGTGATAAGCGAACACCATACAAGACTTCCAGAAACAGCTCGCAATGATGTCCGCTACAGGTATATTACTATAGAGAGCCATAGTAGCCGAGACCGCCCTGATGTCGTGAGGATTAGAGCGAGCAGGAGGAGGGAGGTCCGCCGCCTTGAAGGCGTCCATGACTGCCGATCTCAGATACACCCTCAACTACTTCTTGTCCATCCCCTTTACACTAGTTTGTGAGTGAGGTAAGAAGAGTCTGCGCCTATCCTGACGTAGAGTTCGGGTGCGCTTCATGTAGATACGTGGTGCCCGCACAAGACAGAAGACGGTTCTCCTCGTCCGAGGGGTCTATAGTGGATGATATAGCAGGGATGCTAAAAGTCCTGCCGCGCTTGTCTGCAGCCTGGTTCTTTTTTAGACAAGCCAACCGCGAAGACGCAGAACATGAGGATTTTCGTGTATGCATCCGCTTGGCTTTGCTCTTTAGAAGGTCACACCTGAACGAAAGGGGAACCGGTTCCTGTCGGCATAGCATCCTGATGGGCATGTTCCAAGGACTTGCCGCCCAGTCCTAGGCTATGAGGAGAAGACGTAGTGTCCGAGTGGTCTGGATCTTGGCCACTACTTGAGTCAGTATTGCCGTAGGGGGAAAAGCATAGGCATCCATCCCCTCCAACTCTAACGGAAGAGCGTCGTCTAGGCTCCATGGCCCCGGTCGGGCACTGGAGACACATATGTCAGCAGCTGGGGATTGAGCTGCCTGTGTGGACAAGCAGTACTTCGACCAGTGAACGATCAGCAAATCGCATCAAGTTCCAGGGTGTTGATATGGCGCTCCAATTGCGAAGGAGAGACCACGCGCCTGATGCTTGTTCCAAGCCGAGATGTGCCCCCCACCCTTGAGTGGAGGCGTCTGCGAAGAGATGTGAGGTGGCCGGAGGAGGCTGGAGAGGCAATCCCGTGGGCGTTGATAAACACCTGAAGGGGCCTGAGTTGAAGCCTGCTACTCCGGTTAGTCCTGAGCCGATGTTAAGAGGCCGAATAGCCGTTCAATAGCTCTGTTCAAGAGGTCCTCGCCTCTCCCCATCCGTTCCCGCATGACAAGGGCCTTGTACTGGATGGTGTCAAGGTGCACGCAAGTTTGACTTGTCCAAGTTGATCAGCCAACCCAGGTGTCTGAACAATCCAATCATGTGAATACGGAACGGGAGAGACGGCCCTGACCATCCCAAAAGTCTACGTCCGGTTGTGGAAGAACTGGAAGGCGCAAACTTCAGGGACTGCACATGCCGCAGGAGTTGCAAAATACAACTCTCCTGTCAGGGCAGCGAGAAGCGCTAACCTAGATAACCCGCTACAGTGAAGATGCATACTGTAGAAGGAAATACAAACCTCTCTCCAAACGCATCCAGGGGAAAAAGAGCATCAATAATATATCAAAATCACGAGATCTAGAAAACCTCGATCGAGGGTATTTAATCAAATATTGCAAACTCTGAGAGCTAGCAAAAAGGACGTCCAGTCTTGCTCGCAACAAACAAAGAAGTGACGTCACTGGGATGAGCCACCTAGCGGGGAGCGAGGGTATAGTGAGGTTTTCATTTTAACTGTGTTATATTTAGTCGAGTGATTAATTGAGAGAGACTCAATGGCTACGGTGAGTTATCAACTGGAGTATGTTCATAATATTATGTTACTTGTTTCTCAAGCAATTAGAATAAAGGTGTTTGATCTATGAATGCAAAGGGCACTGGAGGTTTCGCTGATGTTTTGGCCAGCGTGTATGAAACATCCACAGAAGATCCGATAAACACAAGCACGACTGAACACGGACGTAAATGGTAGGCGGAATTCTCTTTTAATGGTCAAATATTAAAGTAAAGTCCTTATTTTGTAACAATGTTTGGTAAACCGCGCATCATCTGTGTCATATATATACATCTGGAAATAGTTAAGTACCCTTAATATTCAAAACTGAAATGCGATAGTATGTGAGCGTTACGATAATTTAAATGAATTAATCACTCTCGACATGAGAAAATTTGATTTTGTGACAGATTTCATCATAAAAAATGTACATTTTAAGAAATTAGGACTGAAATGGTAATGCTACTGAGTTTTTACCAAAAATAACGTTTGTCTTTGTGCTTAAACTAAGTAATAAAATTTAGGTTTCAGATATCAAAAACATCATTTTTGTCATCAAGTTGACTTTCACACAAGTAAAACATATTTTACGTTGCAAAGTAAGGACGTAAGTTGGTAAAATGTCATCCAGTTATTGATAACTATTGGTAAAAAAGGCTATACATTTGTAGTCCCCAAATATGACACTTATTTTTTTTATATAATGTTATCATTTGAATTGGTCATCAAAGTGATGTTACGACACTTTATTTTACTATTACACTTTGAGAACCAGACTACTTAATAGTTTTTAGTTCAGGCCATTACTTTAATTGTTTGTATTTTAGACCATGCTGTTTGAAGGTGTTAATATTCAGTCGTCTCGGATCATCAAAAAATTCGGTAATATGGGTTTTAATGTTTATCATCGTTAGCAATTATGTATTTTGAATGTTTAAGAATTTAAATAACCAAATGTCAAGTTGTGAAGGCTTTAATATTCTTGTAAATGACAAAAATCGTCAGTTTTTGATCGGTCACGCCTCATTGAGTAGGCTACCTGAGTGAACTTGACCTTCCACATGTGGTTTCTAGTAACAAATGTAAACTTGGTGTAGACATTGCTTGTAAATGTTATCAAGTGTAAAGAAGAACGCTCATATATTGTGAAAACATGTTTAAACGGGTATTTTATTTAATCTACAGCCAATCAACCTCCAAAGGTTTTAGCTACGGTTGCACATCATGTTTACTATTCTTAAGTGTATCATTGATGCGAAGCTGTTTGAAAGTTCCAAGAAACTACTAAACCCTATAGATGGAAAAAAGTTTTAGTCCTCTATAGGATTTGATTTTTATACATGAATTATTGTTTCCAGTTCTAACCGTAAATCAAACTTTTCTCTTTGTTTGAGAGGGGTTATCACAGTTAAAAATGACCGTATTATATCAGTATGCAAATTTAAGTGAAACCGTCTTTTGTCAAAGTTTGTGATTTTGAAGGTTCATAATGGTTTACTAATAAGCAGTTACTTGACCAGTTGATTTGAAAGAATGAAATTACTCACATTACAGGAACCAATATTCAATTTTATTTTTCAGGAAAACGTAACATGTTTTATAGGCCAATTTTAGAAATGGAAATACCTAAAAGAAGCGAAACGTTATCTGAATGCTTTTTTGAGTAAATTGCTAGATTATGGATCGCTTATTCCATATGGTTAACTCCCACTGGTAGGCCACAAGCAGCTGCCCTAGTGATTAACTAGTACTTTATCCAGAATAAGGTGGAAGCCACAAGTGGCAGTCAACTATACATGTAGCTAGTGGCCCACTAGCCACTCACTTGCGGACCACATGCTACCCACGGGTGGCAAGCCACTAGCTATCTGCCACGTTATTATGGCCCACGGGGTGATGATGGCAGAGAGTCGGGTATGTTATCTTAGTTTTAACGACACACTACCTTTTTTCGTATTAGACAACCTTAAGCTTTACTGGTGAACAATCGTGGGGATGCTTACTATATTCCATATGTATATCTTGATAAAGTAGATCTTTCCGGGGATGGCCATTCCTTAATGCCAATCCTAATAGATCGCATTATTTATGGTATGACCTATATCTGATTAACCTTAAACTTGCATCTAACCATCTGTTCTCCTTGTGGTTGAATTCGAAGGACTGGCACTATAATTGACGACCGTCTCCGAAAGGATGTGCGGGAAAGGTTTAAAGAAGTACATGGGGAGGAGATCAAGGACGGACTACACAAACTACTGCAGTGTCTACAGAAGAGGGAACTCATTACACTCGTCAGTCTAGATGAGGAGCCCAAATCTCTGGCTAAAGCAATCATTCAGGCACTTCTCAAAAGTATGTTAAACGCGTCAGTTATGACCTTTTAAGTATTACGGCGTCCGCTGGATATTCGAATACACTCATTACATATACATATTACAATAATTCCCTTAAGGCCCCTTTACACCGACATAAAGATCGTTGTGCGTCCTCTGTGAGACCAAAATACATACCAGACCGCCGTTAGAGGGAGAGGCAGAATGGTGGCTATGGTCGTGAAGAGATGGCACATGGGATGTTGATCGCCAAGGACGCGGAGGATGCCCACAAAAATTGAACATTCTCAAAACGTCCACAGAGGGGTCGCCGTCGATTCTGGTCGCTCAATGGTTGCTACCAGGAGGCAGAAAGGTCGTAGAATGGACATTCTAAGGTCGCAAAGGACGCTCAGTGATCGCCATGTAAGAAATTCGCTAACTTTGGGCGATGCCTCTGCCTCCCTACTGTGTCCTCTGTGCAATCAGAGCCGTTCATTGTCACGAGCGTTCTGCCTTCATGCAGCGACCACGACAACCTTTGTGCGACCATGACGAGTTTTGTGCCTTCTTTGTGCCTTCATTCGGCCTTCTGTGAGCGTCCTCGTAAATTTTTTAAAAAATAGATGATCGATTCTCACATGTTTCATTGTTTTTGTTGACTAATCATTGATAGGACATATGGCACCAAAAATGGAGCAAGACAACAGAAAAAGTCAGGCAATTAAAATGTATAAACTCATTTGTAAAGAAACGCTATCACATATTTAACAATAACAACGGTATGCTGCAGATAAAGTCGATTTTATATGTCTTTGATAATAACAAGTTTTGTAAAGAAGTACGCACAATTTCATTCATTCGGGTTTAATACTTTTATCATGATCTTTATTCCAACACATACGGGGTGTTGAAATAGCTTTTTCAAAATGGATGTTGGGCAGAGTGTATGGTAATCCTCTTTACAAAATTATGAAATCAAAAAAATTATTAATAAAAGATGTTGGCGACACATTTTATCTCTCTAACTTTAATTCGTTGAATCGCCGTCACGGTAGGACCTCGTAAAACAACTAAAAAGTCCCTTTTTACTCTCCTATATCTCCCCGTTAAGGAGATTTTAAATAGAGACTAGGTTTTAGAAGGCATGATTTTCATAAATATGAACAGATAATGTTTCATAAACTTTAATTTAACCAATTAGGCCAATTTGGCCCTGTTTCATTGGTATGTTTATTGTTAACTCGTGGATTTAATAATTTCATGTATTTTTGTCCCCCGCCGCAACGCGGAACGAGGGACTATGTAGTCGTCCGTACGACCGTACATCCGTACGTCACATTTCTTGTTTACGCGATATCTTATGAAGCGTTGCATCCAAAGTCTTCAAATTTGATGTCTGCCTACATTATGGGATGACGCAGACACCAGTCAATTTTGGTGACCATGGCATTATTTTCAAGGTCACCACGACACTTTGACCACTTTTTTAACTCTTGTTTACGCGATATCTCATGAAGCGTTGCATCCACTGTCTTCAAATTAGTTGTCAGTCTAGATTGGGGAAAGACGCAGACACCAGTTGATTTTGGTGACCTTGACCATATTTTCAAGGTCACCGTGACACTTTGACCACTTTTCTAACTCTTGTTAACGCGATATATCATGAACCCAAGCACCCAAAGTCTTTAAATTTGCTGATCATCATGGCACTTTTTACCAGTAATGCAATATATTTAGCTCCAACGATGTGTCTTACTAACTCAATGTCACCGTCGGAGAACATTGCCATGTTAGTGGCAAACACTTGTTGTATATTTATTTCTTTAGTTTTTTAAAACAAATATCATATTCTTCTGCAAAAAAACAATGACCGTGTTGTTAGGCAGCAGAGCTTGCAGTCTTTTATTGCAGCTGCAAAAGCTAATTGGTTGGTTGTTGAAACAATTGGAGACGAATGCAGCTTATTGGTTGGAGGCGCAAACGCCTCCAACCTGTATACACAGTTGAACTTTCACCCTATATTACAGTTTGAATATTCAAAATAAATTAAACTTTCAGCCAATCATGCTTGGCCTCTTCATATTTTGTAAAAAATATATGACCAATGGACACAACTGTAGCACATTTTTAACCACGTGACGAAGTGGGTTATCCGAAATAATTATCCCCTTTTACTGCGAAAAGAGCTTTTGTTTAAACATCTCAAATTTAAACGACCATTGTGTTATTTTGAATCTGAACGTAAGTAAGCATAGTATTCAATTCAAAACCATTTTACACCTGAATGAGACGACATGTACCAATTCAATGCATAATTTCGCACTGGAGTTTCAGAAAATTTTAAGAAACTTTACACGCAAACGTTAACCGCGCGAGGCAAGTACGTACAACTCGATAACATTAGCAGTCAATCAACACGCCAATCTTCCACTCAGATATAAAAAAAAATGTCAATGCCAATAAGACTTGCATATGCATTGTACTCAATGTACTGATAATGTATTCACGAGAGTGACGCATGTACAGGTATAAACACACACTGGATAGAACCATATTTATGTCCAAACTGATAGCGACAAGCATGGGGATACCTGGCCATTATCCTTTGACTAAAAATAGATCCATATGCCTTCCTTCCACGATCAACCGAAATTTGCTTCATAATCAATCGAATTGGTATATTTTAGATTAGCACAGTTTTAACAAATGGTTGACTGCTTGTTTCAGGGTAAAAAGGTCTACATATTCTTATTGCTGGAAACTTGTAATGACAAAACAGCGTTTTGATTTGATTCATAAGAAAGGCCTACTTTAAAATATGTTGAAATAAATCGAGGAATATTCACTTTTATTTTCAAACGATAGATTATATAAAATAGAATTTCTTTATGAATATATAATGTATGTAAATTGTTAATGCGATATATAACTATGTCACACAACTTACACGATCGATCGAGGTACAATCCTTATATTTGAAACATTTAAATTAAACAGCTAATTGTTTGATTAGTAATCAAAGCTTTTATGCCCAATATGGCCACAATGCAGTCTCCATTTTGCCGTATGTACATATGACATACGTATCCTTTTTTAATACTATTTTCTAGCCTGAACAAGATGCCTCCAACCATGGCTTTTAAAAGGCTTTTGTTGTTATAGACCCGGTCTATCAAGGTTGCCGAAACCTCCAAGGATCACTGCTTAAAGCATTGTTCAAGTATTGCAGAGGTGGCAAAAGATTTGCTGCAGGGTCTGCCAACTGTCGCAATAGTCGTCAATGGTGGCACAGAGAAGGCACAAAGGAGGCACAGAGGAGGCTGACGGGTTGTACGGGGATCGCCCCTGATAATGAAATGTTGTTAGGGTTGCACAGAGAACGCCCAGCGAAGGCAGTGTAGAGGCTCCGTAAACGTGCGGGTCGATCAAGGATCGTCTTCGAAATTGCCGTTATTTGCATTCTAGGTCGTACAAAAAACGCACGAAGATCGCAGGAGCATTTACACAGAAACGGGACTTCGTGAAATCAGCCGACCATTGAGCGTCCTGTCAATTGTTTTGGTCGCTCAATGATCGTATGAAGGACGTGGCTTTGTGTAAAGGGGCCCTTAGAGTTCATTTTTCATCTACCGTTAATTACAAGGTGAACAATTATTTTTTTTAATATCTATGCTCAGTTTATCATTTCCCCTTATACTTAGGTTCCCTGCCTATAAGATGTTGCAACTAATCAGATTCGAAGAAAATGTGTTGACATGTAGCAACGACATATTAAGACCAATCAATAATGATTCTAAAAGTTTATTTCAACTGTTTATTGTAACTGTAAGTATCAAATGTTTCTTTTTCTTTTTAATTAACCTTTACTTCGATGAACATGAAAATAATATGGACCCAAAAAAACTTAGTCTAGTAGACACATTTAGTCAATAAATACTTGTCTTTTTATTTAAAATGCTTAGCTAAGACAACCGCGGAGATTCTGCGTATTATTGACAACTACATGACGTCAAGGATGTTCGAAGGACAAGGAACGATCACAGCTGCCTGGAACGATACGAGTGTAGATGGAGGGGACTTGAATGGTAGGCCCAGAATGGTTGTCGTCATTTTTGTTAAATACAAGTTTTATGAATAGTTACATGAATAGGACGAAACGTGTGGAATCTCATCCATTGCAATGAAGAAGCACTGCTCCTTTGATTTTCAAAAGGTATTTTATAACGATGTTTGTCAGGAATATTCTTTGTTTAAAGGTATGATTTTAATCGTTTAGGATTTCAGTAGGCATGCTCAGGAAAGTCACATCATTTGTTATAAACAAGAGTGTCCCAGCTTGTGACAACATAATTTTTTTTCTCAAATATGTCGGTGTTATCATGATTAAGACACATGTATATAACTACAGCCTGTAAATTTCACCTACGGATACCAGCCAAGTCAGACCATTCCCCACCATGGAAACATCCACAACTCTTGTTTGTACTTCATGTATGCTGCAAGGAAATACTTAACAGTATCTTCGGAAGACATCCAGATTTCATCAACAATCATCTGTAGCGTATCCATAACACTTAGCTTCTCACATTGAACGTTTTATCACATATCTAATGTGCTCAAAGATGTCCATTGGCTACTTGCTCAGTAAATATGTCCTTTAAACTGCACTCGCTTGCTTATCAGTGACGAACGAACATCAATTCCTAGTCCCAATATACGAGTATATACATTGATCTTTATTTCAGATGTCGCAAGGATGTTTCTGTTTGAAGCCATGAAATTGGATCTTTCTGAATTGGTTCAGTTTATCATTGACTACGAAAATGTGGACCTACCCAAATTCATTGGCGAAAATAAAGACCATTTTTCAAAGGCAAGTTATGAGTTAGTTCTAAATGTTGCCAAATGTCAATCCACATGTAGTGGTTGTTAAAACTGAAGATAATCATGTCATTTTTAAAAAGAGCAAATTACAAATATGTGTTTATGATTTCCCTTTTAAGCTCATCAGGCCTGGAAGGCCCGATTGGGTTATGGTGTACCTGCGTCCGGCCACCCGCTGTCAATCCATAAACCGGTCGCTTTTTCTACTTCTTCTCGAGAATCTATGGCTCTAGAGAGGTGAATCTTTTTGTGCAGCCTCTTTGGACTACGATGATTATAAAGTGTACATAGGGTGACAATTTGACCAAAGATAAGGATCACCTATTTTCATCTTCTACTGCAGTACGAAAACCCTATAATGGTGAAATGATGTACACACTCCTTAGTCAATGGGGATTATACTTGGTAGATTTGTGACCCTTTGGCCCCAACCTATTTCAATCTTCAAGTATAAAATCCCTATTATACTGAAATGATGTATGGAGAAACTGCTGAAGTTCTATGATCCTTTATGTGCTAGTTGTCATACTTAAATGTGTGTAATTACCCTTTGTTATCATCTTAAATGTACACGTGTATTTTCAATGTGGACATATAATATTTCGTTTGAAACGACTTCAAATTTTCAAAACCCAAAACATCTTGTGTGCATTTTTGCAATATGCGCAAAATGCACCAAGATCCATAACTTTTTTCTGAATAAAACTCCAATCAAAGTCGTTCCTGGGACCAAGTTTCTTGGTCTTACCTTTGACAACAAATTATCATTTATCCCTCATATGTAAAACCTTTAAGCAAGAAATAATAATTTTGATGGAGATGAAGAAACTCCTCTTCATCTCTATCGATCACGCATCCGCTACAAACTGGATTATGGATCCATAATTTATGGATCTGCCCGCCCCTCTTACATCAAAATGTTAGAAACTATCCACCACCAGGGTCTCAGGCTTTGTCTTAGGGCCTTCAGAACTTCGCCTGTTGAAAGCCTTTATGTTGATGATCGGCGCATCACGTTAGCACTTCAATACATCACTAAACTAAAACCTAACCATTTAAACCCTGCATACAATTGTTTTTTCAGTCCAGAATAACAACAGTTGTATAACACAAAACCTAAAGCAACCTCTCTCTTTCTACTCATAAAAAACACAGTCTAATTAATATTTCAAGAGGCATTTTTTAACTACGTGATTTTTTCGCAGATTATAAACCAATTTACACTGACGGTTCTAAGGATGGACCCACAGTTGCAGTAGCAAATGTGACTCCTTCAACAACATATGCTTCAAGGCTGCATGATGGCAGCAGCATCTTTCCTGCATACATGTAAGCTGAGGCAATCCTTAAGGCTGTCCATCACATTAAAAACTCAACTCCCAATAATAACATTATTATTTTTTTTATTCATTTTCTTCTTTACAGACAATTAAAAACTGTAAGAGTGATCACCCAATTATCAGGGATATTTTATTCCTCCATAATTCTTGTCTTCAATGAGACATCATCTTTTGCTGGCTTCCTTGCCATGTAATAGATAGAGGACGAGTAGCAGTACATTATCGGGATATAAATGTACGGGTTTGAGAGGGTTGGGCGAGGCGTCAGCCGAGCCTAACCCTCTCAAACCCGTACATTTATATCCCGATAATGTACTGCTGCGAGTTCTCTATCTATCTTAGAGCACAGTCAAATGCTTGAGTCGTCAAGAAAATGTCTTAAAATGAATATATTTCAAATGAATTGTCAACAAATTTGGGAAACATTCTCTCGAACGCAACATGAAAAACATTGACATTTCTCATTTTCATATGCAAATGTTAGGGACATTGACGTCATCATCAGCACTGTGAGCACTGAATTTCTTAAATTGTCCGAGGTGCATGAGGCGTACATTTTATATAAAGCGTACGAGTCGTGCTACAGCATAAGCGTCCTGCTTGAATCACGAACATGCATGATTTAAGCACGTTTTTATTCAGCAACATCAGCAGTAATACATTTCATTGCCTATAAAGACTGAGTGGTTTTTAGAATGAATCAGTTCGCACAATGGCTTCATCATGGACAGCCCAAGGACAAATACACTATTCATTAAGGAAAGGTAACTTTACTTTTTTACTCCTTACTTTTTAAAGTATATATTTTAAAAATTCGAAGTAAATTTCATTAAATTGGTTGATTTAATAAAAGGTATTGTTTTTTGTTATTTCAAATGTTTTTGTTTGTTTGTTGAGCTGTATTTATCAATATGCGAGTTGTAATATCTATTGTTGCATATGCTACATTTCGTATTGTGCATACCGTCTATATTGAATATGAATTGTATTTCAGGTTACTGCAGCAACGAAATTATACTCGAACTGTCTATGGGAAAGAATGTAACGTCGTACTGGACATTGCTCGGACGCTGTGTGACGATACAGGGTTTCAGTGAGACGACAATGCAGTCTCCATCCTCTAACACCCCAAGAAGGTACTTTTATATCACTTTCTTCTCATTTTTTTTATCTCGTTCTATATAATGTCTGAACATTATTTTTAATATCGTGGTTGAAAATATATAAAACATTGGTAACATGGTTTGATGCTTGTCGTTGTTTCACTTACTCGTGATATAAATTAAATACATTTGAAAATTCCCAATTGACCTAACATTACTTGCTTTAATTACATGATGTTATTCTTCTTTTAGGAATATCAAGCTCCTTAACATAGAAGACCCCCATCGATGGAAGCGTCTTTTTTCCTTTCGGAAAGGGAACACAGCAGATCATTTGTCAATGTAATAAGTGTTTAATTGTGTATTATCCACATAAATATAACAATCAGTTGACATTGTTTGTTGTTTTTATGGAAGTCTGTGAACCAGTTTTATGACTATTTGATCAACTCGTTCAACCAATACTCTTATATTCATCTGAAGTATGGGGATTTGAAAATATTATTTGTCTTGAACGGCTTCATCTTAAATTTTGTAAATATATTCTTAAAGTAAAAATGTCTACTCCAGATTAAATGGTCTATGGCGAAATTGGTCGTTATCCTCTCAGTATTTGTATTAAAATCAGAATTATTTCTTTCTCGTGTAAACTGTTACAAAATCCAAACAAATTATTATATAAAATATACCTTCTTATGTATACTTTACAAAATGCCAATCCTAAATTCAATTTCAATTTAATTAATTCAATTGAAGGAATATTGCGGGCAACAGGTTTCATTTATGTATGGATAAATAAAAAATTTAACAGTCCAAACATTTTAAAATCATCTATTAAAAGAGTCCTCATTGATATTTTTTTTCAAATGTGGACTGCTTCTCAAATTGAATCATCAAAAGCTAAATACTACAAAATCTACAAAGTTAAACCCCATATCGACTCATATATTCTAGAACTTCCTACCAATCTAAGAATTTGGCTTACCCGCTTCAAAACTTCAAACCATAGATTACCTATTGAAACTGGTCGGTGGAGTAAAATTGATAAGGACCAAAGAATTTGTAATCTATGTAATGCCTCCACCGGTGACGAATTTCATTTCCTTTTGGCCTGCCCCTCTCTATCAGTTTTAAGAAGTAAATACTTTCCATCATATTATTGTAAGTATCTTTCAATTGAAAAGTATATATCCCTTATGAAAACCACTTATAAACCACCTTCATTGAACTTGGCAAAATTCGTTAAAGAAGGTCTGTGTAAGTTTTAATCTATATGAAACCACAAACAACACATATGTATACGGCACATTCTTCCAATTTGTAAATATATGTATATATATATATATATATATGTGTGTGTATATAATGTATTTGACTGTTCTCTATGTCACTAATGTGAATTACGAGAAATAAAATTCTGTTCTGTTCTGTTCTGCTCAGTAGCTCAATCAGCATTAAACCTCAAACATATTTCTCCTACTAAAATTCCATATACAGATTCTAAACCTTTTTATCCTTCTATTTCAATCAGTCAAGTTTTTCCTCATTTCGCATTTCGGTGAGCATCGTGTTTTAAATTTGTTAAAGGCTCTACACCTTATTGACAAATTGTAAACTTTCCATTATCAGCTTTTATTCAATTTAGGATAATATGCTGATGTTTATACGGCCTTTGTGTTGTGTTCTTTTTTTCTTTTGCAAAATATTTTAAAGTTAGGAAAATACATTAAATATCTCGCCGCTAAAGGTTGCGATACTGCCGAGGGCGTTAAACAATAACTCACTCACTCACTCATATATAACATTTTACTCTAACCAGCACTAAATACCCCGGCATATTCATTTTTGTGAATTCACCATCTCGTTCGTGAAAGGTTAAGTAACTGTTTTTGGAAGGAGGTACTTAAATTATCTTATTTCGACTAAAATTATTGTCATATGATGATATGTCAATATATGTATACCCTACAATTCCGAACAAATGAAATTCTTGTAGACCAAAAACATTGTCTGAAATATTCATGATACTTGTTTTGAAAGTATTTAAGTAAATCAAGTTTGTTTTATCGTTACATATTTTCTTTAGCAGCAGGCATATAAGGATTAATGCTGATAATTATCTCCCTTTATGAATATGGTTCTTTTGGTGCGTTGCGCTGAGTATAATTAACGCATAGGTTTTGTGTGCGAGAAACGGCACATATGATGGCCGAGAGGGGACATCGCTCGAAAGAGCGATATTGCCACACGACAAAGCGATATGGCGACACAAGAAAGCGATATAGCCATACGATAAAGCGAAATTGGTCACACGACAAAGCGATAACGCCGCACGACAAATCGAAATGGTCACACGACAGTGATAACGCCACACGACAAAGCGATAAGGCTACACGACAAAGCGATAAGGCTGTACGATAAAACGATAAGGCAACACGATAAAGCGATATAACAACACGACAAAGCGATAATAAAACGCGATAAAACGAAAGAGCGATAAAGCAAAAGAGCGATAAAGCGAAAGAGCGATAGAGCGATATAGTAGCCCGACAAAGCGATAAAGCGAAAGAGCTAAAATGTGATAAAGCGAAAGAGCAAAAAAGCGATAAAGCGAAAGAGTGATAAAGCGATATAGTTGCGCGATAAAGCAAAAGAGCGATAAAGTGAAAGAGCGATAAAGTGAAAGAGCGATAAAATGAAAGAGCGATGAAGTGAAAGAGCGATAAAGCGAAAGAGCGATAAAGCGAAGAGCGATAAAGCGAAAGAGCGATAAAGCGAAAGAGCGATTAAGCGAAAGCGATAAAGCGATAAAGCGAAAGAGCGATAAAGCGAAAGAGCGATAAAGCGAAAGACCGATAAAGCAAAAGACCGATAAAGCAAAAGACCGATAAAGCGAAAGAGCGATAAAGCGAAAGAGCGATAAAGCGAAAGAGCGATAAAGCGAAAGAGCGATAAAGCGAAAGAGCGATAAAGCGAAAGAGCAATAAAGCGAAAGAGCGATAAAGCGAAAGAGCGATAAAGCAAAAGAGCAAAGAGCGATATTGACATGTCGACCTAAATCTTTTACATAACAATAGAATACTGGTTTCATTCAATTTCTTTTCATTTTACTTGCTATTTTGATTCACATAACATAAGAATGATTTTGATAAATGATTCCACTTTAAATCCCCAAAGTTCGCTATTATGTAAGTATTATTAAGTTTATTTTTAATTAAGAATTTGAATAAACATATAATGAGATTTCTCTATAAAACAACTTACGGTGAATAATTGAGAAATCCATGCTAATTAAAACAGACATCTGCAACTCTAATAGATTAATTCAAAACGCTGACATGGTGTGTCTAAACCTGCACATAAATACTTCCTTAGACATACTTTATGTGACTGGTTATTATAGATTTAATTGAGCAAAACAAAGTGTATATCAATTTAAATCGGCACACTCTGATTTCTTCTACTTTCTCTATATTTTTACATATAAAATCTGTCAAATATAGCTTAAATCATTAAATATGTCTGACACTCGGCATCCCAAAAAATTTTATTATATTGTGAAAAGGTATAGAAAATAATAAAGTTAATTGGGTTTCGAAGTTTCAAGATTTATTGTACAGTTTGGGCTTTGGTTTTGTTTGGGACCAACAATTTGTTTATCTGCCTACTTCGTTTTTCTCAGAATTTCTGTGTCGACTAAAATGTATTCATGAACAGAATTGGTATAGTTCACTTCAAAACGGCACCAACTCCATATCTTACTCTTATTTTAAAGCTTCACTGTCTAAGGAATTATATTTGAATGCGGTTGTTGTCAAAATGTTTAGAGTAGCATTCGCCCAAATTACGTGTTTTTCGCATCACTGACGAATTGAAACGGGTCGGTTTTATAATATAGATAGAAATGATAGATTATGTTTACAATCCGACGACGGCTATAATTGAGGATGAATACCATTTCCTTCTTGTGTGTTCCAAATTTAAAGAGCTCCGCCTGAATCATTTGCCGGAAACTGTTTGTACAAATCCAAATAAAACTAAATTTAAAATCCTCATGTCAACATCGAATTGTAAACTCCTCAATAATCTAGCAAGCTTTATTTTTCATACCATGTACCAACGATGTTAATTGAATGACTGTTGCTGTACATGTCATGTCTTGTCATATATATCATATATAACATTTGTAGTTATGGGCCGATGGCCTACACTTCAGAAATAAAGAATTGAAATTGATTACTTCCGATATATATTATTCATCAACATAATGTAAGATACAAGTTCTGAAATCTATTGTAACAAAACTGGTATATTATTTAGACATTCACTAACAAATCAAAGGAAAGAATTAAATAATCTATCATTATCAAAATAAAATATATAATTTTGTTTACTGGGTTACATCGTGCACATCATAACGTATAAAGACACTATTAGGCTATATCACAGTAGAATATTTGTGTGACATTGTGTATTAATATGTGCGACAGGAATAATTCTAAAGGGTCTGATTCATGAAAAAGCACGTTTTGGGTAAATTAATTGAAAATGTGAACTCCGCGCACAGCCATGAATCATTAGTATGATGGTAATAGGTTGTACGCCTTCAGCACATGGAGCTCAGCGACATTCGAATACGTATATGAGGTTACAAAATCGTCTCTTTCACACTTGAATGGCTTCATTCTGCTCACATAAAGGAGATAGTTTTAAACAGAAAGGAGGTCCATGGCATTATACAGTGCATAGCAGTAAAATACAGTTTCCTGACTGTTGAGGACATCCTAGTTGTTTACATCTATTTCGTTAAAGAGTTAAACAATTGAATAGATTTTTCATAACCAGGAATTTCAATGTAATATCTGGGTAAAGTCGTTCTTAAAACATTGAGAAATGGATAAATAATACAAAAGGGTATTCTGACTCAGTGCATGAGATAATACAAAATTGGTTACTGGTTACTCTGAGGGTGTGGGTTCGAATCCCGCATGGGACTCGGCCCGAAAATTACAAGAATGTGTATTCTATTGAAGGTAGTGTTATCCCAAATGTAACCTTGTTATATTTGTTCACTATCTAAATAACATGTATTTCTAATTATATATATTCGGATGTTTACAATGGACAAGTAATGTTCATAGCCAAGAACAACGTTTGAAGTTTAGAATGTGTTGAAACAGTTTCTGACCACTTTTGAGTATCAATAGATAATCACCTCTCCTTAAAGGCTCCTATAAAAGAACTAATACAGACAACATCTTCATTTTGCCACATACACCAAAAACCATATTCTGACATTTAGAGCCCAACATTGAATACCTTCTTCTGCTTATCTTAATTGTGAACTATAGGCATAAGCAAAATGCTGTTATTCTGCTATAGTATAATAATCTTATACCACTATTGAATTATAATTACATATTGCTCATTTCTAAATTAACAATGTCCACGTTCAACCCTTGCTACAATATTGGGGATAATGTTAGAGGGACATAAAAACTGCGAACTCTGTGGATGGTCATGACTTATTAATATGATGATAGGATGTGCGTCTTATGGAGCTTAGCTTACATTCGGTTAAGTATTGGAGGTTACAAAGTCGTCTCTTTAACACTTGAATGGTTGGTTCAATAAGCTTACATATACACAGTAAAAAAAGTTAAGCACCCCCAAATTTAAATTTTATGATCATGTTATTCAATTCGATAGACAGGCCAAATATGGTATTCTGGATGGGAACCGGCGTGGTTTCTTTTATGGAACGGTTCTCACGAACGGAGCTATTGGCATGCATATCATGCAACCCATGAGTTCAGCAAAATGCAGTTTCACCCTTCGACTTACCATGGCTAAATAAACGCCTTTTACGGCTTCAATGTCAGTTCAATACACACAATTCATGAACAGTGCCACGAAGGAGATTGTCCGAGGCTACGAGATGGCAACTTATTGGACAGCATTTAGCAGGTTTCTCGTACAAGGAAATTGGGAGAAGAACTGGTTACCACTATTCGGTCATCAGTCGTTTAGTGAGGAAACATGCCAAAACTAACCATGTTCTCGATCGACCACGTTCCGGAAGGCCCCGAGCTACCACATTGCAAGAGGACAGGAACCTATTGCGTCATCAACGACGTCAACCGTTGGCGTCAAGTACCGTCTTGAAACAAGCCTGGCTACCCTATAGACGTATCAGAATCAGACGGTGAGGAACCGCCTCAAAGCAACAGGTTTAAGGTCTCGACGTGTCATCAGACGTCCAAACCTTACTAATCGTCATAAACGGGATCGTAGGATGTCGTGTGGTGACCGGCAGCGTTGGAACCTGAGGTCATGGAGACGTATCCACTGGTCAAACGAAAGTCGCTTCCTCCTCCATACCGTTGACGGGCGAATCAGAGTTTGGAGAGTCAAGAACAGTCGATACCCACCAAGGAACATTCTTCCAAGGGTTCCATATTTTGGAGGATCCGTTATGGTGTGGGGTTGCTTTTCTTTTGATTGCAAGTTGGATTTGGTGACACTACAAGGCACACTTACCGGCGCCAACTACATTGCAGAAGTGTTGGATCCAGTTGTGATTGACAATTTTGATGATCACAGACTTGCAACTCGACCCCTGTTCATGGATGATAATGCTCGGCCTCGCCGTTCACGAGCTGTGACTCAACATCTGGAGAACAATGCTGTTTCTCGTATCCCCTGGCCAGCATTGTCCCCAGATTTGAATCCCATCGAGCATGTCTGGGACATGATTGGTCGACGTCTACAGAGAAGGAACCCTGCTCCACACAATCTAAGACAACTGGTGGCCGCACTTCACGATGAGTGGCAGTAAATCCCCATGGAAGAATTATAGAACCTTGTCAGGGGTATGCCCAGAAGACTGGCAGCCGTACTTCAGGCACGCGGTGGCAGCACACGATATTGACACTAAATCGTTCCTAAGACAATGGCACGGGTTATTCAGTATGATTTCTTCATCATGTTCAGCCGTCAAACTTGAAATGACCATACATTTACGAGTCGGTGTTTTTCACCATTTTCCAGTCAATTTTTGTTTACTGTTCTTGGTCATTTGAAATCTCTGAAGATAACACAAAAATGTCAACGAATAAAACAATTAATTACACTTGCTCCTGAAATTCGTTTTTCCCCTGTGGGATCTTTAGTTTTGCTATAATGGGTCTCTGAAACATACCCCTATCAAAAAAAAGAAGGGGGTGCTTAACTTTTTTTACTTTATGAAACTAACTCAGTGTCTTCTTCAAATAAAATGTACATTAGAAGTAGATGTAATTAGTAGATGAACAACAACTTCAGCAGTAGCGGAGGGAGTGGGGGTGCGTCCTCATCGCTCATCGACCCCCCCCCCCCCCCCCCCCCCCCCCCCCCCCCCCCATTCCTTCATTAAAATTAGTAGATATGAAACGCTTTTTCCTGGCTTTATTAACGGTGAAAACGCTTTGATTTTAATTACGAATTTTCAGATATTGAGGGTAGTTCTTTTCATAATAATGATATCATCGGAAAAACTCGTTCAGTACGTAAATTTTAATTGAATAAGAACTTACGAACCAAAATATTCCAAACTATGTACTATTTTGCGATTTGATTTAAAATAGCGTAATGATTGCACGGTATTCGTTTATAAAAAATTACACAAGTATAGACTTTAAATATAAATCCAAATGTTGAGGCAAATCATTAACTACCACCAGCACCAAATAAGGAAATAAATAGACATGAGGTATTTTTAAAATAAATTGATTTACACAATAGATAGGATTGGTGTATGGGGCTATATATTGATTGATGACATTAATTGGATGTCAGGTAATATGTTATGTAATGTATAAGGAATACGAGGTTGCGACTGATTGAAAGGCAACTGGATGTGTATTTACTAAATGAGCTTAGTTCATAGTATAGATAAAGAACCCAGAAAATGAAATATAACTATTTAATAAAATATAATTATTTAATAAAGTAAAACTATTTTATAAAATATGAAACTAACTGTACAATTACGTCAGTAAATGGCGATAAGCACTAGCTATATAGGAATGAAATATCCCATGTTTATATAGTTCCTCCAAGTGTCTTCTTTCGCCTTATTACATTTATTTGCACAGCAAAAGGCGTAGTTTACTTTTTTCTAAATTAAACAATTATTTTATCAGATTGTAAGTCGTTTTTAGAACTATTATCAAATTCATTATCAAACGAATTTTACTTGTAAAATTGAGGGTGTCAATTAATTAATCCATAAAGGTGTACTAGTTTGGTTATGTATTTGTAATGAATTTCGCATGCGGATATATACCTTGATTATTAGTAAGGCATTTAATAACTTAAATGATTTAAAGCTTATAAGGGCTAAATATATGTTGTGGCCGTGTGAATTATGGTATTAAATGAACAAATGTATATGAAAAGTGGACATTTCTATCTACATTCTTTAAAATGGGAAAATAGGGGTTTTTTTGCGGTACAGATGCTGTACAAACTAGATGAGCGTTTGCGGGACACCGCAAAAGCAGAGCAGCTCCGAAACTTTGGGTCTCGCCTTTCCCTGTTCCGCCTTCTCCTCAGCATAAATAAAATGTGAATTTGTTTTGACAAAAATTTGTTTATTATTCAAGTTATTCTAACAAGTTGAAGCATCACCGGGGTCACTTTTCACAAACTTGTTCTTAAAACCTATTTCTGATTTCAAAATTGGATCAAAGGATTAACATGGCCTTAACCAATATCTCATGACCTTGACCTTTGACCTTCAAGGTCACACCATCAATGATTACTTTTCATTGTGTATAACAATCATGCAATGACTCAAAGTGTTCATTGTTAACATAAGGCATACTCACAATAGCATGCTTAAGTTGTGACCTTGCTGTGACCGTGACCTTTGACATATTTTAGCGAAAACGTTTTCAGATCTTGGTCTTTCTCCATAGTTGATATATACCAAATAAGAGCCTGACAGCACAAAAAGGTTTGAAGTTATCATGTCTACAAGGATTATTGTAGTGATTTAAGAACTCACGACCTTGACCTTTGACCTTGAATGTGAACATGTCAAAATCATTCACCAGATTTATAAGAAAGAAGCTATGTATATGAGATGTTAATACCTTCTTTGAAAAAAGTTATTTAGAGATTTCAGAACTGGTCACCATGACCATATCTCCTGACCTTGACCTTTGATCTTCAAGGTCACACAGTCAATGATCACTTTTCATTGTGTATAACAATCATGTAATGATTCAAAGTGTTAATAGTTAAAATAAGGCATGTCCGCAACTGCATGCTTAAGTTGTGACCTCGCTGTGACCTTGACCTTGGACAGATTTTAGCGAAAACCGTTTCAAATGTCAGTCTTTCTCCATAGTTGATATATAGTAAGTAATGGCCTGATAGCACAGAAGTTGTTGAAGTTATCGTGTTTACAAGGATTTGTGTAGTGATTTCAGAACTCATGACCTTGACCTTTGACCTTGAATGTGAGCATGTCAAAATAATTCCCCAGGTGTACGAGAAAGAATTTATATATATGAGGTTTTGATACCTTCATGGAAAAAAGTAACATAGTGATTTCAGAACTGGTGACCATGACCATATCTCGTGACCTTGACCTTTAAAATTCAAGGTCACAAAATCAGTGATCACTTTTCATTGTGTATCACAATCATGTAATGATTCAAAGTGTTAATAGTTGAAATAAGACATTTTTGCAAAAGCATGCTTAAGTTGTGACCTCACTATGACCTTGACCTTCGACGGATGTTAGCGAAAACCCTTTCAAATCTTGGCCTTTCTCCATAGTTGATATACACCAAAGAAAAGCCTGATAGCACAAATATCTTTCAAGTTATCGTGTTTACAAGGAATGTTTTAGCAATTTCAGAACTTGTGACCTTGACCTTTGACCTTGAATATGAACATGTCAAAATAATTCCCCAGGGGCATAAGTAAGAAGTTATGTATATGAGGTGTTGATACCTCCTTGGAAAGAAGTTATTTAGTGATTTCAGAACTGGTGACCATGACCCTATCTCGTGACCTTGACCTTTAAAATTCAAGGTCACACAATCAGTGATCACTTTTTATTGTGCATCACAATCATGTAATGATTCAAAGTGTTAATAGTTGAAATAAGACATTTTTTGCAAAAGCATGCTTAAGTTGTGACCTCACTATGACCTTGACCTTTGACGGATGTTAGCGAAAACCTTTTCAAATTTTGGCCTTTCTCCATAGTTGATATACACCAAAGAAGAGCCTGATAGCACAAATATTTTTCAAGTTATCGTGTTTACAAGGATTATTTTAGCGATTTCAGAACTCGTGACCTTGACCTTTGACCTTGAATGTGAACATGTCAAAAAAATTCCCCAGGGGTATAAGTTAAGAAGTTATGTATATGAGTTCTCAAAACCTAATAGGAAAAAAGTTATAGCGAATACAAAACGCGGCGGCGGCGGCGGCGGCGGCGGCGGCGGCGGCGGCGGCGGCGATGGAAACTGCACAAAAACTAATAATGTTAAATTACACAGCATAGTTAATACCAAGAAGGAGTTTAAAACTATATGCAGTTTGTAAATGACGAGTATTGTACATTCTGTAAAACAGAATGAATGAAAACATCTCTCACGTTTTTCGAAAAATATGATCATATATAAAACAATTCTGCTTGACTGGAACTGTTTTTGAATACCTCTACAAATCTTGGAATTCTATTACAAAACATTGGTATTCTCTTTGGTTTTCCTGCTCAATTCAAGTTTTTGAACCAATTAAATCTTTATGAGAATAAAGCACATCTTTTGAAGTAGCCTTAAAGGTCAAGTATCATCATTTAGTTAGAACATTAATAATTTCAGAAAAGTACATGCAATTAAAAAGTTTAACTGTAAGAACAATACATGAAAATAATAGTCTCCACTCTCAAATATTCCAAAAAGGTACAGTGCCCGATAAAGCGAAAGAGCGAAAGAGCGAAAAAGCGAAAAAGCGATAAAGCAAAAGAGCGAAAGAGCGAAAGAGCGATAGAGCGATAGAGCGATAAAGCGATAAAGCGATATAACTGCACGACAAAGCGAAATGTATTTATCGTTTTGTCGTGCGGTAATATCGCTTTGTCATGCGGCAATATCACTTTGTCGTGCCCCCTTATCGCTTTGTCGTGTGGCCTTATCTCTTTGTCGTGACTTTTGACTCATATTTCATTCTAAATTTCCTCAAGGAGTATTTTGTTGATATATTTTCCATATTTGAGTAACTTTTGGAAGAGTCTATTCTTGTTGAGGGTAATATTTTCAGAATTGGTAATTTGTCTATTTCATGAGTTTATTGAAAACAATGTTTATAATTCCAAAGAGTAATTCCAAGAGATATTTCTGCTAAAGTAATTTATGGCAGAAGAGGCAAAATTTTTTGCACTTTGAGTATTTTTCCAATTTTGGAGAGTCCATATCTTAATGGGTGGAATTCATTTTGAAGGTGAAACTATATTTACTGTACTATTTTCTTGCATTTCAGGGTGTACATTATACACATTTCAGAGTAATATTATTTATTCAAGTGTATTCAATGTAATATTTTTCCTAATTCAGTGGTTTTAAGTATACATTTCAGAGTAATAATAATATTCTTCAGTTATTTAATTCATATTGCAAAGTACTATTCTAAGAGGTATAATTCATGCATAAACATGAGAGAAGTGTATTATTATTAATTTCTGCATTTTTGTTTGCAAAATATGTTATTCAATGTGCACCAACGGGTAGGCCTACAGAATAAATATTAGAAGAACTTCCCAAGTCGTCATTATTCTAACAATACTCTTAAAGAGATCGAGAATTTGAAGAACGAAATATGTCCTCTTGAAGTATCCAACAGACATACTGTCACAACAGCCATTGATCTTACTTTCAAAAATATAATTACAATAAAAAAAATAGTATTTTGACATACCCTACTCTTAATGTGATTTGTACAATATTTTCTCACATCAACATATCACAGATATACAGGTTAAACTCTCTTGACCACGCTTGCTCTATTCTCCAAATACATCAAAACATGCAATTGAGAAATGCTTGTGTTAGAACATCATTATAACTAAAATATCAAATCTGTACAAAGAAAAATATAAGAAACGCAAAACGAATATACACAAACAATGGTCAGTCCTGTCTTATTTACACAGTGATGAGGGATAGAGAGAGTCTGGTTGAGTGTGGTTCTTCTTCACTCACTGTCAATGTTTAATATTGCCAATGGTCAATGGGAGGAGCAGGGGTCGGGCTGACAATGCACATCTAATGCGATGTCGATTCTTCCTAACACTTAACATGCCATGACACGCAATTGACCATTTTCAAGTTTTGAAATTAATAATCATCTGCCCTTTACCACGGGCAACGTCACGCTGACGGCTTCTCACCCGTCTAGACGATCTGTTGTCTAGCCACTCGTCCGCGTTTGTCCGACAGCATCTCGTAACGACGACTTGCAGGGTTGGCCTTCGTCGTCTGAAGGATAGGCAGGTGGAGGGAGCGTCTGGAGATGACACCTCTGGTTAGGTTCCCACCTGTCGGATAGGCGGAGGGAACGTTTCGAAACGACGCCTTCTCGAGACGACACCATCTCGCGTTTGGTTAGGCTACCCCTCTGGTACCTGATGGTCTGGTCATAACGACGCCAAGTTGCACCTTCTTGATTCGTCGTCGGTTCATGGCGACGCCAGGTGTTAGTGGCCTCCGCCCTCCGACGGACGCAGCGTTTGTTCCTACCTGTCCTCTGCTAACAACGTCGATTGTTTGTGTGCCGTGCGTGCGTGTTGTTTAGTGCTTTCACTATCGGGATGGCTATGCCCTACTCAGGGTTCTGCGGACGGTGCTGCGGCCCTCAGGAAATCGTAGAAAGAATCTCGGAACTCGCGTAAGGGTAGACGGACCGCATCCGCCTCTCCCGGCTCCCGAGATAGTGATAGACTCCCTCATCTGTCACCTCATCAGAACCCGCCTAGCTTGCAGGAGGACAAAGAGCTGTCCCCTGTGCGCGAACGTTCGCTGGTCCACTCTCCGTCGAGCCCCATCAGCCTAAGTCAGGCCATGCTCAGAAAAAGAAGAAGCCGTTCTTCTTCTCCCGTGTTCGACCTAAGAAGTCTGATGGAGTCCATCTTCGGCTCCGTCAAAGACATGGTGTCGTCTCTGATCAACGCCAGACTAGGACCGTCGGATAGGGGCGCAGGGACTTGCCTTTTTTTTCTCCATCGCATTTAATGACTACGAACCCCAGACGGCGCATCACCATTGTCTCGCTGTCTCTGTCAGGTCCGTCCGACTCGGTGGCGTCGTCTCCATCATCGGCAAGCTTGCGTGACTTAGGGTCGCACTTCATAGACCTCTCCCGGCCTCCGATACTTCTGATCACATCGTCTTTTTGTCAGGGCTGCGAAAGACTTTGAGGTTACTATCACATCCACCGCTCCCGGACGGCTTATGCCGCAACTTGTACTAGCGGATCGACAGCGCACGTCCCTTCCTGTTCCTTTGACGCCTCCTGTCCTGGACAAGCACACATGCCGGGTGGCACACCGGATGCGGTGCTGGATAGCCACCTGGACCACCTTGACAAGGAGGCTAGGTTCATCATGGCCATGTCGGACTCCACTGCCCACGAGTGTCAAGCTATGACAGCGTTTGCCAAACAGGCGGGAATGGAGGACGGGGCTAACAGACTCTACTGACGACCATCCTGCGTCTCTTATTGAAGACGGCTTTCCTGGTAGCCATGGCATTGGCTGCTAGGATATCGGAACTGCACGCGCTGCAAGCTGACTTGCTCCGTTTCGAGGTGAGGAACGGCGGTAGGCAAAAAGTTTAGGATTCCCTGCTATACCATCCGCAGTAGGGGCCTCAGACGAGGAGAACCATCTCCTCTGTCCGGTACGGGCTCTATGTATATACACTGAACGCACCCGGACTCTACGTCAGGGTAGGCGAAGGCTCTTCATGCCTCACTCCCAAACGAGTGTCAAGGTGATCGGCAAGAGGCAGTTGGGGGTGTATCTGAGATCGGCAGTCCTGGACGCCTATAAGACGGCGGACCTCTCTCCTGCTAGCTCACGAGATTAGACCAGTATCGGCTACTATGGCTGTCCATTGTAATATACCTGTAGCGGACATCATGGTGGACTGTTTCTTGAAGTCCGGCATGGTGTTCGCCAATCACTATCTACCCGACACATCAACGGAAGATCTGGAAGGCGTGACGAGGCTGGGGCCTCAGGTGTTCGCCAAGCACCGTACCTCCTCAGGACACTCATATAGTGGGTTCCGATCGTCACGATAAGGGGTTCTTCCCCGTGCAATAACCTTTTCTTCGTTGTTGTGTTGTGTTTTTAGTTAATTGGCGACCCCTATGGTCGGTAGGGTCGAACCCTAAGGGGCGGGGGTAGTGGAACCCTTTGGGTTGTAACAGGCTTTTAACACTGGGCCTGAAGGTCTGCTAGTCCCTTTAAAGGGAGAGAGTTACCTCCTCTGCTCTCGGGCTGTCTCGCAGCCCGACGCCTTCAGTGGCATGCTGGCTACGGTGAGTAATACTAGAGTATATAAATAATAGTACGTTTTGGATTTAACGTCATTATTTATACTCGCCGTTGATAACTCAACGGTCTTTATACCCCTCAAACCTCCCCTCCTCCGAGTCTGAGAGCTACCTGCGTCCAGGCTCCAGGAGAAAGAAGTGACATCACAGGGGATAAGCCGTCTAGCGGGAAGCGATGGAGGAGGTAATTCTATTCATTTTAACTGTGTGATTTTTGGTCGAGTGATCAATTGAGAGAGACTGGCTGCGGTGAGTTATCAACGGTGAGTATAAATAATGACGTTTAATAAAAAAAATTACTATTTCTTACATTTCTCCAGGAAGAAGAAGAGGTACAGAATACTGAGGGAACTGTTGAAGTTGAGAACAGTAATGGAAATGAGGTAATTGATGATTTTAAGTAGTGTATAATTTTTATATAATAGTATACAAGAAGCATCGTTGATAAAGAGTTGAGGTTATTAAAGTGGCATTCGGCGTTTTAATTGGCTTACGTGGAAAAACACCATATGTGCTGATTTCGGTAAAAAATAATTCCACTCAACTTACATATTCACCCCAAACCGCCAAATAAACTGAGAGGCAAAAGAAAGTACTCATCTTCGGTTGCTTCGATTAATTAAATGTTTAAAAGAAATCGGATGTAAGTGACTATGGCTTTTTTACGTCGGCTTAGGCCTGGCAGGCACTTCTCTCTAGGCGAACTCCAACATCAGAGAAACGCTGTGATAATTCCTGATCATTTTATTCCGTCAGAGTTCTACATAGATAAATGTTCCTGCGTGTGGTAAAAGAACTGTGACGCCTATAACGGGTCATGACCCAAAAACCTATTTTCATCTTCTTCTCCAGTTTATATGTAAAGCTCTAGAAAGGTGAAATGTTGTGTAGAGATTCTTTGGTCAAAGGTGATTCTTAATTGTAGGATTGGTGACCCTGGGGTCATACTCTAAAACCAATATTATTGTGCTTGTTAACAATGTATTACTTGAGATAACTTAGATATTCAACCTTAGATAATAAATCAATAAAATCCTAATGAGCTACAGAGCCCATGGCTCTATTTTTAAATTTAAAAACACGTAGAAGTATTCTTTGACTGCTGATTAAACACCTGTACTTTTCAGTTTTAGATTATGACATAGAAAACTTGAGATAATTGGAAATCATACATATGATAAAATCAACAGACGTGAAGACCTTCTTTTGCCTGACAGTTTTAATATATGATGATTACTTGTCTCCGATGAAAATCGAGTGACATCCTCATACAAATGCAGAAACCTTATCTACACGTTTCATGTACATGCAAATCAGTTATAAGTATAAGACCTATTAATAACAAGCAAAAAAAGTGAGCGTGGCTCACTAATACCCCTGACTGTTAAAGTTTGACATTTTTATTTTACTGAAAGAGAGAGGTGTCTACCTAAGGATTGATAAGCTATGAAATGTAATTGCTAAGATTAAAGTGTTTGTGAAAAGGTTAGGACAATTCTCTTCATGTAAAACAGGTGGTTTAAGTAAAAGTAGGAATAATAGTAACTTGAAAAGATATGGGTAACATAATACATTACTGCCATTACCACTGATTTCATCTTTATTTTAGAAATTAATCCATCATAATGATTCATTCGAGTGACTTGAAACAACAGGTACATGGAAGCACACGCCTGTAGGCACAGTGAGGTATGAGGCATATACAGCAGTTTATGGCTGAAAGGAAAGAAAATTTAACTTTTCCCAAAATATAACCAGTGGAAATATAAAAAAGTAAAATCAACAAGAACACAGAAGTAGCTTTTGATGAAAGTTACATGAACAAGAAAATGATGAAGTAGCTTCATTCTTTCTAGCTCCGAATATGACAAAGTAAAAAATATTTAAAAATCGCCAAAAATTAAAAAAAATCACATAATCGTGTTATATTTTGCAATGCCCAAGCACTAAAGTGGCATAAGTCGGCGCTACTTTCGTACCCATCGCAACTCCTTTGTTTTGGGAGTAAAAACTTCCATCAAAATAAAATACATTATTTTCAATAACAAGACGTAAAGCTTCAGTGATAAAATCTTTAGAAAATCTATCTGGTATTTCATGACGGAATTCATCCAGCCAGTATTTCACTGCTTTCAGTCCAAGTTCCGTATCTATGTTGCTATAGAGATTAACAACATCGAAACTAACCAATTTCGAACCCTCGGGCACTGTCTGTGGAAGCTTACATAAAAAGTCAATATCGTCTCTTATGTAACTTTTAACTTGCATACATAAAGGTTTGAGGATGACATCAATGAAATTACTAAGTCTTTGAGTGTGGCTTTCCGGTCCTCCAACAATAGGTCTAAAGGGGAGATCTTCTGGGTCTTGTTATTGAAAATAATGTATTTTATTTTGATGGAAGTTTTTACTCCCAAAACAAAGGAGTTGCGATGGGTACGAAAGTAGCGCCGACTTATGCCACTTTAGTGCTTGGGTATTTGGAAAAGTTATTTTACTCTAAAATTGGAGAGATATTTGGACTATCAATGAGAGAGCATGTTGAGAATTCATGGAAGCGTTTTTTAGATGACTGTTTTATCATCCTTCAAAATGACAATAACCTTCTTCAAACTATTCATGAAATTCTTAATTCACTTGACCCCTCAATTAAATTCACAATGGAATGTCATGATAACCATTTAAACTTTCTGGATGTCACTGTTAAGATAGCAACAGGAGGTAACATAGCTACGGATATATTTTATAAGAAAACAGATTCACACCAGTATCTAGACTTTGGTTCATGCCACCCTCATCAAACCAAACGTAACATTCCGTACTGTCTGGCCAGAAGAGTTTGCACAATTGTTTCGGATGATGATGTTAAAATCACTCGCCTTGGTGAACTAAAAGGTTTTTTACCTCAACAAAATTATCCAGACCAATTGATACGTGATAGTATACAAAAGGCGTTAAAAACGGAACAACAACAGCTGAGATTTAAGAGGGATAAAGACATGAATACTCAGAATAATCTCACTCTTGTATCTACCTTCAATCCTAGCCATGATAGCACTATGTCTGTTGTCAAGCGCTATCGTTCTATTCTAAGTCCGAGTCAAAAAATGAAAAAGATTGTTAATAAATACAACTTTATTAACAGCCGTAAGCAACCCAAAAACCTTCGCAAAATGTTAACTGCATCTAGATTTGACTCGATTGATGTTGTTCCCAAGTCTCTAAATGTGGAGACTCTCGTTGCCACACATGTGAAAGTATAGTTGAAGGAAGTTCCATTAACATTTCACCCAAAGATAATTTTGTTGTTAAACAAAATATGAATTGTGATACGAAAAATGTTATTTATGTCATCACGTGTTCTGGGTGTAATGAGAAGTATATCGGGAAAACAGAACAAAAATTAAAAAGAAGAATGAACCTACATCGATCCCACATTAATCAACCCCGAAATCGTACTATCCCTCTCAGTGAACATTTAGATAAATGTGGTAAAGGCAAATTCAAAGTTTTCCCGATTTACAAACTCAATTACAACAATGATAATGATTTACTTTTGAAAGAATCGCATTTCATTCATAAATATGTGCCAAAATTAAATGGCAAAACATGATCGTGTTTACATCATAACCATCTTTTGTTGTCAAAGTACATTAGTACGTCATAGGTTCCTGTGTGACGCCATAGTGCTATGTACTGAGTGTCAGTTACTGCATTAAACGGCCTGAAGAAGTAGGTACATGATGTACCTATTGAAAACGTTAGCCAAACTTATTTCAACTTCATCTTTTTTATTTTGATATATATATATATATATATATATATATATATATATATATATATATATATATATATATATATATATTGACTGCATTTATTTAATGTTGGTACGAAGGTGCAAACCAGTACATTGTTATCTGTCCCACGTATATACATGTCTCCTTCAAAATGAATTATATAGACGAATGTTACCCTTCACTCAACAGTATTTGTACTAGTTACCGCCACTTTACACTGCCTTTGATCTGATTCGAACAAATTCGGGTATCCGTTTAAGGACTTGTTCAGGAATGAGGTAATTAGCAGACTTCGAAACATTAATATCATAATAATGAGAAGACGTGAAAAGATTGTCTCTATGACTACAGTTGATCCTCCTTCAAATGTGGGATTATATAAGATATTTAAGATGATCTGATAAGATTAGTAAATTTCATCCTTCATTATCCTACTGCCAACACGACAAGGCAAGAAAGGGGTTCATAAAAAAGTGGTTCACCCCTTTAGGTCGATGATAAAGTGTTGAAGGCAATCATATACATCTTGTAGCAACAAAATTAAACGATAGATAGCTTATATAGTCTCGAGTAAATTAACTCTCTGTTTCAGTGGCATTAGGCATAATTGTTCCAGTCAAGCTATTCTTGCAGTATCAAAGTTGACGTTATTGTAACATCTTGTATATTAGTGCATATTGCGTAATAGTGATGGGTATTGAAGCCAAACTCTGTTAGGGAAGCTTTGGGAGGTGTAGGGTCAGTAAAAGGGGTTATTTCAGGGTGTTTAAGAGGGCATACAAATGAACTTTTGCTGTTTAATTATGTTTAATTCCGTTTAATGGAAAGTTTTAATTGTATTACTTGAGAAATACGTTTTAGATATTTAACCATAGTTAGTATATCATGAAAATCCGTATGAGCTTCAGACCAATGGCCTTTTTGTTGGTTAAATGTGTTGCTTTAGGATGTCCGCTCCTTCCGGTTGAACTTCAAAAATGAAATATGATTAAGTAAAGATGTTTTCTCATCTTTATTTACTTCATGATATTCTACATCATCTACATACTTTTAAAAAACATATGAAATAAGAAAATGTGACTTTAGAACCTCTAAAAAGTGTTTAAAAAGCATAAATGGCCTAAATTTGACTAAAAAAGGGGATTTTCAGGTACATTTTGTGTCAAAGCTAAAAAAAAAACACACTACCATATATATTTTTTCATTGATTTCGGTAGGGTAAAATGAACTTTGTAACATATCAAAAAAGGAAAAAAAGTTTAATTCTAGAAATGTAGTATTTTAAAGTTTTTAGCAGTTTTTTTCTCATTTTACCATAGACTCCCATGTTAAAATTGTACTTCTTACAGGCGTCATATCTCGAAAAAAACCACACTACCCCCTATTTTAAGCTGATTTTCCAATCATATACTTTGATCTTTTAAAAAATATAACTTAGAAAAAAAGTTTAATACAATGTACTATAAATTTGAGGAGCGAACATCCTTAAGGTGACATCATGATAGTGGTGGTGTTATTATCTTTGACTAATGATGTTACTGCAATTCAATATAGGGGGGGAAAACAGACCCTTACAAAACCCTCCTTTGTTGGGCAGTCAGGACTGGACGTCAGAAGTGTGCTGCTCTATTTTGGAAGAAAGGAAAGGTAAGAAACGATTATAAGAATATCAGTCAGATATTGCTGTAAATACGATAAGGTACAACGATAACACAATGAAATCATAAATAGCCAGTGTCGTAATACCAATTAAACATCTATATACTTCTGTATATGATAATTAAAATGCATCCCTCGATCTTAAAATAATCTTAAGATAGATGATAATTAAAATCTTATTGTGTTCTTCATCATTAACATTATGTCAATGTTTGCAATTGGTGTTTTCAATCAACCATTTATTTTCATTTCATTTAGATCATTTTACTATCACTCATGAAAACCAGAAACTGGTATGGTATGCTATAAATTTAATTGAACCCTATTCATCAATTGATAGGAGTTGCTGGCTTCTGCACTTGAAATGGCAGTGAACTGTCAGACAGCGATGAACTCAGAAGAAAACATCGGTAAAAAAACAGATCTGGAGAAACATTCAATGTAATTATTTATGCCGTAATTGGGATAATATATTAAGCAATTAATTTTTTAAAATGTTTGAAAATTATTAGAGGGTTATAAGTAGCCTCGGTTATAGTTCAAGCATAACAGTAGTGGTAGCACTGCACAATGAAACAGCTCACTGCAAGTTTTACTGTGTAAATGAATGTCATCATATGTACAAACATGTAGAATGAAAGTCCATAACATAATCATTACCTGACTTAAAACGAATGGTCAGTTGAGAGATTTCCTAAAAAAATCATTAGTTTTATATGTTAATGCAGTTACACGTAGATCACGTCAGCGATATACATGATTGTATCAAACTAGTTTGGTTTTATTATATTTGCCCATTGATTTACCGACATGTGTTTATTAGTTTGTTTCAGCGGAGAGCACTAGGACTCGTTGACGAGTGTTACAATGACGACAGAAGGAAGACTATGCTTCTGATCCAATCTCAGGGGGAAGACAGCATGTGGACAGAACGGACCTCGAACACCTCTGGAACAACAAGTAACCATTTGTTGGAGAGATGCTTTGATAAATGCAACAGGAGAATCTTTGCGTTACATGGAGCAAGTGTGGCGCGGGAAAATTAACCCTCCAGAAATGGTGTGTATCTTATTAGGATCCTACCTTGAAAGGAATGCTTGACTTTGTTTTGGGTTACAATCTTTCATGATTATATGTGAAAGTATGATTTACTCCAAATCAGCGTGTAACAGGTGGGATTTTTTTTTATCTGCGGTCATTACGAGAATCATTCAATATTTTCTAAGCCTCAACAATAAATGTAAAACATAGTGACGATTTAACCAAATATATAATTAGTTTCCTATCAAGTACATTATATCAGAAGTCATTCCTGAAAGTTGCATGAGGATTTCTAAAGAGTTACACTTTCCCATGAAATTTAAGGTTTGAAATAACGTGCATTGAATGCATGATTTTGCATTGTTGAACTATGACATAACAAAGACGCACTACAAACCCAACCATTGTCAATTTGGAGAGAAGCCAGAAATTTAAAGTACCCGGAACTCATCGGTTGTGAACACTATTGTACTAATTTTAATTTCCGTATTTAGGAAAATGTTGTATCCGTTGGTTGAGGTATAAAACATCATTCCACAAGTTAGGGTTATTAAGATAAGAATTTACAAAAACTCACTCAGAATGCGATTTTTTATATTTTTAGAAATTGAAAGCTTAATTGTGACCTCAAATGACTGTTCGCGAGCGATTTCATTATGTATTATGAAGACTTTAAACCAATCTTAACAAGTCATCAAATTCGACGTGTACGTATTTGAGTTATATGTCCCCTTTTTAGCATTTTTAGCTCATCAGGCCTGAAAGGCCCGATGGGATTATGGCATGGCTGTCCGTCCATCCGTCTGTCCGTCAGTCCGTCTGTAAACTTTTTGCTTTTTCGACTTCTTCTCCAGAATCAATACCTCAAGAGAGCTGATAACTTGTGCGCAGACTTATTGGCCAATGGGGATTCTAAATTGTAGATTTGGTGACCTCATGGTGACCCCCATGACCTCAAATAGGGTCACAGAGGTCTAAACCTTAAAAACCTATTTTCATCTTCTCCAGTACAAAAGGCTCCAGAGAGCTGAAATTTTATGTAATAGACTCCTTGACCAAATGTGGGTCACAGGTGTTGCGATCTGAAAACCCATTATTTGGTTTTGAGCTCATCAGGCCTGAAAGACCCGATGGGCTTATGGCATGGCATGGCATGGCATGGCGTCCGGCGTCTGTCCATCCGTCCGTCCGTAAACTTTTCACTTCTTTCAACTACTTTTCCAGAACCAATGAAACAAGAGCTGA
The DNA here is from genome assembly GCA_936450465.1 of Gibbula magus. Lineage (NCBI taxonomy): Eukaryota > Metazoa > Mollusca > Gastropoda > Trochida > Trochidae > Gibbula > Gibbula magus. The sequence continues at coordinate 43,669,068 of OW388290.1, read as the reverse complement.
ATTGTTGTGTACAAACTCCTTAGACAATGGGGATTCTAAATTGTAGAACCTATTTTCGACTTCTTTTCCATAAGAACTGTAGAACAAGCTGAGAAATTGTTTTTTTCTGGTTTGCAAACAGTACACGTCCTGATGAGCTACGGAGCCCATGGCTCTATTTTTGAAAAGTCATCAGACTTCGAGTGCACACTGTGCAAAAATTATTATTAATTGGCAGCTGCAATAGGAAAAAACAATAATATAGAGTGTTTCAGCTACATTATGTGTAAATATGAACTTTTTAATGCTGGCCCAAAAGCTTATTTTCGCGTTTCAAGGGCACGAGCTACCAGACTGCAAAATTTGGTTGGTTTGCTCCAGTCGTTTTGGCTAAATCGCGAACAAAATTCTCATGGACTAATAATAATGATAAAAACACGCCAATCTCAAATAGGATTCATCCTTTTAGGGCTGAATTCTTAATAAATGTTTCGATGTCACTGGATAACACTCTCACTTACACGGGAATACCAAAACAGTGTATTGTCGACTCGAAGTACATTTAAAGTTAGAGTATTTCTAATCCATTTGTTACCTTGAAACGGTGAAAATTAGAACGTTTGCAGTGATCAAGTAATTGCAAGCGAAAAATATATCTCAAAGGAAAAAAAACATTTTCAAAGAACTTTGGGAAAGTGTCACTAACCGTGCCTATGTTACGAAATGGGCATCAGAATGCAGTGGCAGAGGTCACTGACGATAATCACAATCAGGAAGTCACCAAATATGCACTTGTAAGTAATGAGTAAGTTGATGCTGTGCACCGATTGATCTTTGAAGACAGACTTTCGACTATCAGTTATCGGTGGTGGGTCAACTTCTTTATGCAAGTCATAATTCATAACTGTTTTTCTGCTAGACCCCATTATGCATTTCAGATACAGTGTTCCACTATATGTGAGCACGGAAATGCTGCAAGATTTACACATTATTAGTTACACGGTGTTTTGACAGGGTGTACGGGACTGTAAGACCCTTGTATATTCTGTATTTTCCTGAGGAAATGCGGAATATACAAGGGTCTTATAGTCCCGTACACCCTGTCAAAACACCGTGTAACGAATTTATTACTCTTTAGATGTATTATTTGTACTTATTTCACTCATTTCCTTTAAAATATATAGGCTACATAGCTATTTCCATTTGTTTTGTTTTTTTTATAATTTTATTTCTTTTTTCAAATACATAGACATATAATACATATCTTATTCATAATACAAAGGTCAACAACGTAAGCATTTTTAAATATTGGTACAGACCAACTGCAAATAATTTTACATAAAGTTCACACAAAAGTATATAGGTTCACAAGTTCTTTATTTCCTGGCATCATACATTCACCGAAGTTGCAGTGTGTTTCAGTCTTTAAAAAGATTATGGCATACAGACCAGAATTTCATGAATTTTGAGTAATTGCAATTGGAGTAACATATGAGTTTATCAATCTCGTATACATTTTTAAGGCTTGTTTTATTAAATTGATCTGTGGTAGAGAGCCCTTTAACTTTGATATGTATATGTTATACTTAACTGTTGTTATAATAAGGTTAAGAACCATATTTCGTTTTTCGGGATATCCGAGAGATATGTTGCGTCTACCCCAAATGTTATTCACTATCGGGCAATCATAGAAGATATGAACTAACGTTTCCACAGATTCTTTACAGAAGGTGCATTTGTTTGTGTCTTTCAGTTCCATTTTAAATAGAAGATCATTTAAAGGGAGAATTCTATGTATGATGGAGTATTGAAACCAAATTTGTTTTGTGTCAAGATGTGATGAGAATGGTATGTTATTTATTTCGGTCCATTCGTCTGTAGTAAATGTTTGTTTTAAATCATTTTCCCACTTTTGCCTGTATTTATATATATTGCAATTTGTAGAGTTTTGTAAGATGTCATAGAAAGATCTGCATCCTTTAGTTGGTTTAACGATGTCTGTTATAAAGTATGGGATTGGAGAGTCTTTTTGATAATTCGAGGGTTTTCTTCTTAATATAGGCTTTAACCGAATTAACTATACCGGCATATTCTAAAAAGTTTGTTTTGCATTTATAGGAATTAGTAAATGTTTCGAAACTTTGAAAATCACCTTGTTCATCCAAGATATCATTTACAAATACTATACCGTGTTCAATATAATGTTCATGACATATTTCCTGTTTGCCAACTTTAATGTTTTCATTACACCAAATTGGTTGCGATAAGATTTCGTTTAAATCGTTAACCGTTGAACCTTTGTTGCTGATATATAGGCCCCATGCTCTAAGCACATCGCACCAGAAAGGGTTAGTCCGCGGATCTTATCTTCAATATACTTTAGTGATCTTAGGTAATAATTCTCACATTTAGGTGCTTATTCCACCATCTTTGTGTGATTGTGTAATTCCATTTTTAATATTTCCATTTGTGATAAAAACTCCGCACACTGTGAAACAGCGAAAACACTGTGAGGGGTTTACCGCTCCATATCAAGGGAGATAACTCTGCGGCTAAAAAATAATCGATTTTGAATTTATTATTACTTGATGAATAATAGAGAGACGCCTGTTTTAATTGAATTAGTTTATTGACGCGAACAAAATAAAAAGTGCATATAGGTTGAAATCATCGTACTTATGTTTGTTAAGGTTAGTTTCGATTTTGAAATTTCGAGTCGAGCAACCGTTTAACTTCCGCATTCCATCTAAGGTCAAGGTCATCCGTAAGACCTGTGTAGTTAGTCACATGATCTGTCTTCACGGGTCATACGGATGGTACAACCTGGCAAATCCGCCTACACGGTTTCGTATGCATTGGCTATTGACCAATCAGAATTCAACAAATTTATCTAAAGGGTAATGATAGCCAGTAATGGAGACTTGTGCGAGTAATGCCTTGCGGAGGGAAGTAAATGTTGGCACTTGTGGCTCACTTCAAGGCAAATCCATTTTATACCGCGAGAGATCATGGGAAGCAAAGGATGGAACATGGATCTACATGTATAATGTTGAACCAAAGTAAAATATCTAGAGACGACAAAGAAAAATACGTGTTTCCCCAAAACCATTCCACGACTTCAAGCAGACTTCTTCTACCGGCTAGGTGGTGGCATTTAGATACAGATCAAACTATTGATACACATTAATGCATCTGAACTGTGTCAAGTTTGAGAGGGCGTCAAGACAAACAACGGTGTAAGATCCGAACTTGTGTGCTACAGATTCATGACAACGCTCCTGCACATGCATCCGTGTTGCCCCCTTACTCACGTGAACTACATTCATCATACTTCTTACTTTTTCCATGAGCTTTTTGTAAATCCTAGCTTTTGCAACGGTGTACCAAGTGCATTAACATGACAGCAGATCATGTTTAAAAGACAAGGAACCCTTTATTACTCGCCCATGGAAAATACTGCAGTAGAAGACACTACAACATCCTGTCTCAGGGTATAACGTACGATAATGAAACGTTCATACCCTGGGTGCACAGGTAGCTTATACCTTCGCGAGATGAAGTATGTTCCAGCCAATCATATTGTTTTCTCGCCCTGTTCGCGATAAAATGTTGCCAATCACGGAGAGCTTTTCAAAATGCAGTTAGCTGTCGCACTTCTGCATAATGGCGATTTCCTTAGATAAAAGTTTTTTCCCGTCAAATTGTCCCAGACGCAGATCATGGAATGGGACCTCTAGTGTATCGAGAAAGGTGGGAGGAAGCCGAATCGCCTTTCAAGTGATGTCATTGGTTGTCTATATTTGGATTGTTCCTCGATCATACATGTGCGTCACCTCGCGAAGCTATAAGCTACCTGAGACAGGATGACACTGCAGTGAAAACATAATAACAGAATAACAAACTTCGTGTTATGCGTGTTATATTTAAGGGAACAGATGTAACCTTTAAGCATTGATTATAACTATAGTTTGGCTAATTATCTACTACCAGGTCATAATTATGGTGTTTGACTATGCCGTTTTAGCCTAAAAGGCCTGACATGCCAGTTAGGTTTATAGCATAGGCCGTCGTCCGTCCACAAATGTGTATGACATTATCTAGAACCGCTACACATTTAGCTGACATTTACCACCTAGAGGATCAAACTTTTTCTCACAATAATTGGTTTTAAATTTCTGAAGGAAAGGGAAATTTGATTTGGACGGAAATCTTGATTTTTGTGTCAAACATAAATTTTACGACATTGTGCATGACCGTGTTCTTCATTGATTAAAAACCACTTGTTCACTCGATTTGCAGGGTACTTCAAAACACCCCAACGTTTATGAGTAAGTGAAATCATTATCCCTATGTATCATCAACATCTGCTATGTACTATTCAAATGTAAGCAGGCTAAATGGTTTGTATTGCACTGTCATTGTTTTCTATTCAAACTTATATAAACTTAAAAGGAATCTCAATGGGATACTCGACTGTAATTTACTGTAATAAACGCAAAGAATTGGCATAGAGGTATATTTAATGGTAAATAAAGAAGTAAATTATCAATGCAAGTCTCGTGATCTTGAAAGTATGCATTTAATGAGTTTGTTGATCATTTCAGAAAGGAATCAACACCAGACAAGATCAAAAGAAAATGTTTCGCTCCTGTTACAACATATTTACTTAATCTGGTAATTGTCCGTTTTCCTAATCACCGAATATTGTCGTTTTAAATCTGATAACATGAGTTAACACAGGATAGAGCGGTACGTTTCCCATTGTTTCTGTGTCTAGCTTTAACCCCAGGCTATTGATTTCAGTAAAATAGCACATGCCTGTTGATATGTTTCCTTTCGTAAAATCTTCTATTTCCAGGTATTCTATGTTGCATTCCTGGTTCTCTTCGCACACACACTGCTGTTTGAACTGGAGAAGAAATACTCTCCTGTAGAGGGAATATTGGTCACTTGGTGGTTGGCCTATGTTGTTGAAGAAGTTAGACAGGTATGTAACAGGTTCCCTTTTTCCTTTTATATTATTATTTTAAGTAGTTGGTCGGAAGTTGCAGTCCCATCAATATTTCCAAATGTCCTTACCAGCCACTACTGCAGTTTGATTGGGTACTGATGCTGCAGACTTTCTTTTTGTAGTGTACTGGTCTGTTAAAATGTGTTGAATACTAAGCCAAAGAGCATTTACCCACTGTTGGTCAACTTATGAAGTGTGTTAAGGTTTGAAGCCAAACATGGTATTTTAGTGTGTCATTTTGCTCAAGAATAAATTACTTATGTGTGTAATTAAATTTGCTAAGCATACGCATCGCATTTAAAAAGTAGAATACAAATATGCAAATTTCTTGAAATTGCTCAATATCATATGTTATTTTTTCTAATGAACAAATGTGTCCTTACTATACGGTTCGTTATATATAAGTTCGTTAGTGTCCTAATTTCGTGACGTCATTTACACAAGTGCGTGCTCCCTTATGACTTGCGCAAAATATCTGAAACGTCCGGACTATTGTTCCAAAACTTAAACAAAATCGAGTGTACAACTTTCAGTAGCATTTAACCAATTTACATTAACAATGCCATCTTTCAAAATAAATGTGCTTAAACTCACTGTTTACACTACCTCCAAAATGTCATTAAGCATAATATATCTGGTCTTTGAAGGGCATTTAGAAGTGGTATACATAAGAACAGGAAGATTTTCTGGATAACAAGTTCAATGTGAAAATACACGACGTCTCGGAGTATATACTCACTCCTTCATCAGGTGGAATGTGATGATAGGAGTGAGTATGCACTCCGAAACGTCGTGTATTTTCACATTAAAGAAGTTGTTATCCAGAAAATCTCATAATATATTTTTTTTATTTCATGTCGTCTGCTTTGCTTTGTAGGTCATGTAGCAGTGTGCCAACAATCATATACTGATTGTCATGTGAACTCGAATTGTTACCCGCCCCAGAAATTCGATGAATCTCTGTGCTCACTTATAAGTTTTATAAATAGTTTTTGTGTGTGGAACTCATATTATCTAGGTTTCAGGCAATCATCTTTCGCATGCAAAAATGTAACAACTTCAAGGAAAACTCGAACAAATAAATCCTGCACCTAAGTTTATTTTTTACATATTCCAATGATACGTAGTGAATATTGTGTGAATATACAATTCTGGAGACGTCTTACAAACGCGGTCTTATGACAGTAAAGAAGGAAATAGATATTCAAGATGGCTGCCTCCTAGGATCACGCCAAAACACGTGGCTTATATCAAAAACATATATATATGGGGGAAAAAATGAAAAAAACATATATTGTTCATAAATATATAGATGCAAATCATGAAAAGATGTATTACGGCTTTTCTAACGTGACTGAAACAATATCTATAAATATACCTGAGGTCAAGTGAGTGTGTGAACGAACCAAAAGAGCGCTATAACGGGGCGCGAAGCTGAGCTAGCTGCACTGCGCTGGCACTGGCAACGCCCATATATTGGCCTGCTTCCACTGTAACTGTGTCGAGCACACGTCTGAACTTCAGCTTTTATAGACGTTTCTATTTCCAAAGTCATGGGCGCCGCCATCTTGGTGTCACGTGACTGTCCGCCATTAAGGTGCTGAGGCGTCAGCTTGCCTGACATGAGTGTGAAGCGGTAACGTCACACTCGCTCGCCTACTCCGACCGTCAGAGATTGCATAAATAAACAAGATTTCCTGCTTTTATATATTAAAAAGTGCTAAAAGTGTTTAATTCATTAAAAGTGAAATTAAGTTTGTTTTTTGTTTTTTTAAATCTAAGAGCGCTATAAAAAACAAGATTAGTTTCATGTTGGCCTTAATAAGTTTTCCTATAGGCCTATGTTTCTACGTAAATATCAAGAAGCATTATTCCTGTGGATATAGGCCAAGATTATTAATGAACATTTATAAAACGATTTTTTCCCGAATAATAACATAATATAGTTATATATAAGTTGTCAACAGTGAAACACAGCACCATGGTCAGAGGAAACATTTTGTTTCCCCAATGAAATGTTTGTTTGAACCAAGCACAAAAGTGTGTCGAAACAACGAACTAAATTACCAAGATAAAACAAATGAAAGAGAATTTTCAAAAGAATGAAAACAAAATACTACTGTCAAATAAAGTCTATTTTTAATGTATTTGGCAAATACATGTAAAATTGTAAAGAAGTAGGCCTAGGCCCTAAACACGATTTCATTCATACGGATGCTTATAATTTAATGTCTATTCAAACATATGCACAAGGTGCAGAAATTGCTGTTTCAAAATGGTTTTGGTTGAAACTTATTTAGTTCACTAGGTGGATTTGTAAACAAGCTGCAATAGCTTATCTGAATACCTCTCCAATTTTTGGACAGAGCGTTCGGCGTTTAATTGAAATTTTATGAAAAGTGAAAATTGATTTAAATGACGACATTGTGCATTCTCTTTGACTTTAATTTATTGACGCATCATTGCTGCAGGACATAATAACTTTTAAAAAGGTTGACCGTCCATTTCTATACCCTATAAAACATGATTAGATAATGTTTAAAAATTAAACATTTATTTGTGTTGTTTGTGTAGACGTGATGTAACTGTTTTTCCAGTCGGACTCGTAAATTATATATCTTGCATTGTATGGGGTTTGTATTGCTTCTCTTGCCCCTTGGAGTTAAATCTTTTAATAAGGAAAAAAGAAAAGTTGATCTCAATGATAGTCTTGATTAATATTGTTACATACACTATTGGGCTGTAGACGTTCATTACGACTACAATGCTCCGTTTTTGCCTTTTAATGACATAGGCGAACCAGTTACATTTACTGTCAACATAAAACATGTTTTAGTAACATGTATTAAAGCATGTTCCGTATTTAACAGGTTATAAAGCTACTTTAAAAAGTAGGCCTTTTCATTGCGACATGGTATCGGCTAATTACATATATCATCTTTCTGTATATTATAGTTAATGTAAGTTAATTATTTTATAAATAAACTCTTTGTCATAACGTTGTACGGGTATGTTGGCTAAAATGTCAGATATCTATTTCGGACGTAACAAGTAAAAACTCGGGGATGGTGTCTGTACATTAATTTCGAACTAATTCTTCAGATTGCTCTTAATAATCTTTGTGTTGTGGCTTTACGTTCACTTACGATTTGAAGGAAAAACGTATTTTTTAAGTACGAGAATTTCCATATCATTTGAAATTGAAAAACATTCTATCAATATTAAGAAACATAAATCTTTACCGTTTTAAAACAATAGTAGAATTAATTAATTTTAAGACATCGTTTAATTCGTGACAACTACGATACATGGCTTTAAATATTCCCAGAAACAAATCTCATTTCAATGTGAATCCGATATTCTGTCATGCATTTAGTTGAAACTATCATAAACAAATCCTATAAATTTCCTCTTATATTTCCCGACACTAGCTGTAGGCTATATTCAAAATTTTAACTGGAAGGTAATTCAAAGCAAGCTCTCGAAACGTAGGTCTAGTTTCGGATATTCGTCAAGCTTAAAGCGTAAAACAAAAAAGGCAATCAAACGGAGACATATAATTACTCATTACTCTTGAATTTAAAGTTACTTTTTATCGTTTTTCTTCATCGCAAATACCGGTACTAAACAGTTGTCTTCAGATCCATGTAGGCCTATAGGCCTAATTTCTTATGCGCACCGAAAAATAAAGATGCAGCAAGTGATTAGACAGAAAGTGCGGTTTTTCCCCAAAAATCTCAAAGTACTGCGGGTGCCTTCCTTTTGATATCTTCTCAACAACGTTGTGTATATTTATTCTGTTTTCATAATCGTAAAGAGAAAATAATTATCTTTAATTCCATGTATAATTTGTATATGCGTAACAAAATGTAAATATGCTGGAAGTCATGCGACAAGTGTCGCAAATACAGGGCGATTATCAAAATCTTTTAGCGTCAACGGCCGGGCAGCAAGAGGGTTAATTGATGTATTCTCCTTTCATATAAATAATTGTAATAAGCTCAAAATTACTTTCTTCATAAAAGGGTAGTTTTTTTATATAAATATATTGACATTTATTTCAGGATGTCATTGTAATAGTTTTGTTTAAATGTTCAGTGTTGAATTTCTGGTAGCCTACAGTAGGCTAATTTGACATGATTTAAATTAAGAAGTATACGTTATTTCAATAAATAAAATCTTCAAATGAATGAAATTCGACAGCTTTTTCATACACTCAAACAGCGCAAGGTAATTTGATCATTTAATCATGTTTTATATAACTCTTTTCGTGATTTCCATACAATGTGGGCGTGTACGCTACAGTGTAAACAAGCCAGCAATCAGCACCTCAATGGCGGACTACCCTAGCGCCTCTAGTGAGAAAGGGGGATAACTCTAACCATAGCTTCAAATAGAAACGTGTATAGACACAGACACGGAAGTCCCTCCGCTCAAACAAAGTCGTCAACAATTATTTTCGTTACAGTCACAAGACTTATTCCATTAAGCCTTAGGAGTTGTCTGTTTGATTCTCAAAATATTCATAGAGATGTTTGAAAAGAATAATTATACCCCCGCTACGAAGTAAGCGGGGGTATATAGCGACCATTCCGTCAGTCCTTCCGTCCGTCCGTCCGTCCGTCCGTCCGGTCAATTTTCTCAAAAACCGTGAAAGGTACATCAACCAAACTTTGTACAGTTGTTAACCATGTTCTTCTGATCGCGCACAGACAATTTAAAATTTTGTTAAATTTAAATTTGTTGTCGTTTCCATGAAAACATAACTTTTCGGACTTTTCGAAACTAGGTGAATGAAATTTTGGTTGTCAGTACTCATGACCATACTCTTTATCGAGTTCGAAAACCCCTTCTGAAATATTATTTTTTATGGAGTTATGGCCCTTGAATTCGAAATTGGACTTAGTACAAAAGAACTTTGATGCTCCAATGGGGACAAGTTTACTCGGAAACTATTACATCCAGGTGAATGAAATTTAACATGGAGGTAGTCCAGATGATACTCTTTATCGAGTTCGAAAATCCATTTCCGAAATATTATTTTTTACGGAGTTATGGCCCTTGAATCCGAAATTGAACTTTGTACCAAAAGGGCTGTGATGCTCCAATTGGGACAAGTTTTCTCGGCAATTATTACATCTAGGTAAATGAAATTTAACGTGTATGTAGTCAGATGATACTCTTTATCGAGTTCACAGTCCAGTTCCGAAGTATTATTTTTACGGAGTTATGAAGCCCTTGAACCTGTAATTGAACTTGGTACAAATTACCGGTGTGATGCTCTAATGGGGAAAATCAGTTACCTGAAAAATATCTTGGTGAATGAAATTTTGTTATAACAAAGCCAGTTTCCAAAATTATTTTGGACAATATTATGATGCTTGAAGCTGTTTTTTTTAACACAGTACCCTTCACATCTATAATTCTCAATGGACCGATAGCAGATGGCGGGGGTATGTGAGCCATGCTCATTTTTTTCTTGTTTCAAAATAAATTTATTGATAGAAAGATTTATAATTATTTAATTCATATGCTTTCATTTAGCCAGTGGTTATTTCTTCACATGATTTTATCAGTCAATCAATATATGAAGTTGTTTGTGAATAAAATATTTTCCAAATAAATAGTTAGCAAGTTTGTCATAATTGTCCTGAAAAATAAATACATTAAGAATTGTCTGACCTCTACAGTAACAAATTATATTAAATTATATGAAAAATGTCTCAAATATGTCAGCCCAACATTTGACCATTCTTGACTAACCACATATAATTAGTCTCGAAGAAAACAGCATTAAATCAAAGGTGACGAGCTTGTGTCCCGAGACCACTATACTCGTTTTTTGACAGCTAATGTTTCTTTTTGGTCAAAGCTTCTACTATAATGTAAACTATCCACTTGATCCTAAAAATCAAATTTTATAATTTGCTGTAAACTTTCAAACTAGACTGACATGCATTTATTGAAGAGTAATTCTTGATAGATGCTTAGGGTCACAAACTTCGGGCACTCGAGGATATATAATTAATTAAGCATATCAGAAAATTGCCAAAAATCTAACTCCGTGAAATATATACACTTAATTTTTCATTGATCTTTAAGCCGAGAAATTACACTAATTAGTAAAAGTGTTTTCCAGTCTAAGTATAGATCAAGTCTATTATTTTCAAGCGCAAAGCATTGTGGTCTAGCTCGCACAGTGTAAACAAAGACACGAAAGAAAAATAAAGTTTGTGAGCAATGAAAGAAATCAAAATATATAATTGTTGCCGGTTATTTATTTACCATTTCATTTCATTATGTATTTTCTACAGATATTGGAATAAATGTTTTACCCAACTAGGTATGTGGCTTGAATTTGATAATGAAAGAGAATATATTTGTCATAATTTGCTGGTCTTAGCTCTATAAAAAGGACATTAAACAGGCAATAATTTGTTTATCCTCGTGACATTTAGAATCATTGCTTATAAAACAATCGGCACATTCAGTAATGTGTGACAAGGGTAACCTAACTTTCAAGAGAAACACGTGCAGCACGTGCAGCCCGTGTGTTTCTATTGCGACTTGCTCTAAAGACGAGCCTTCACTCTTCGGAAACGCTTGCTACAGAGGTGTAGTACGTTTTATGCAATAAAGGGAATTCTGTTTATATGACGTCAGATGCCCTTAACGCGTTACTCGGAGGCGTACGTCTATTTGAAACCAAATTTCATTACATTGTCGTGATATGAACATTATTTATCACATGTCATGTTGTAGGTAAACGATTTCTCTAGCGATTGACGTTATAAGTATATTTTCCACTAATAATTTTGTATTTGAAACACTAACATCATTGATGGCTCTTTAAGCTATGAACAGTATGTCACCAGCGTGTTAAAAGCATAACGTCAATAAAACGTTCTCTCTAAAGTAAATATCTCATATTACTAGTCTCTTCTGAGATATTGCAGTTTTGTTATGAAATCAAACAGAAAATAATAATCTTCTCGGGGCAAAATGTAGTACCACACATCCATTTGCAGAAATTTTTTTTTTTTTAAAAGAAAAAAAAGAGCATCTATAAAATCAAAATTTGTTTAAAGGGGAAGGAGCGCGTTTTTGTTGTGCTTATATCCCATTTATAATGATAGTTTATGTCATTTATATTTACTTAAGAGGGTAAACCATCTTATTGCACGAATCAATTATCCGTAGTGGTAATTCCGTGTTCCGTATTAAAGATATTCTAACCTCAGGGGGTAGGTTTCGCGGAAATGATTCTGATAACAGTAAAGAATAACGACACAAAAGTATTGGATTACAAATCCACCCCAAAACAGTAGAAACAACGTTTTTTTTAAAATACTTCATTATTACAGACGCCAAACGTTTCATTAGCCAATCAGCTGCTAGCAGAGATGTGACGTTTTAATCAGGAGTCCTGCTCAACGGGTAGCTGGCCTATGTTATTGTTTACATTATACACTCGTATAGCCGTCATGTATTTTTCACTGATTTCATTTGTCAAAACAGCCTAAACGTGACCAAAGTTATTAGAAACAATGTCGGCATATTCTGTTCAGTCGTTAATTAACTTTGTTTGTTGTACACATGTGCTTAGATTGTTTAGTCCCCGATAATGCCGAGTGGATATTTCAGCGTAAATCTACCGCCATTGTCCTTTCTTTGTGTCAGTTTTATAGAGTTACTGCGTGTATGTCCATCACTGACCGTTTCCGTTATGTCAGACTCTTATTCTAGCAATGAGATCTCGCTTTGAACAACGTAAGTCAAGCGATAACAAACATTTTAATGAAGAAGAAGCAATTGTACCAAATCGGGATACATATCTCGTTTCTATGTCTCACGTTTATCTATTCCATAAAATATATATATATAAAATAACTGCCTCATTGTAAGTAATTGTAAATATACAAGGTTTATAAATTTAACAATAGCTCGATTTTTTCCCTCTAAAACTGTAAACCAGTTACAATGTTGAAAAGTGTTTGATTTCTAAGTTATAATGCAATTATTCTATTATGAATAAAAAGTCACCATGAGAAATATTGACTCAGTAGACCTCAAACTATACAGGCCTCTTGAAACTTAAAATCAAGCACAACAAAAAAATTAATAATAATGACGTTTACAATTGAACTTATTCATTTCAAAGCATATTGTAGCCTATAAAATAACCCAACGCTCCGCTCGATTGGTAAAAGAACCAAACTAAAACCAACAACTGAATATCGAAAAATCCTTCAAAAACTCCGAAATTACTCCCTACAGACGCACAAATACCCAATCTGTCGGAAACTTACAATGTCACAAGTTGTTATTGAGATTTAAAAGAATTATCGACGAAAATCGACAAATCGCCTAAGGATTTCATTGTAGCAACTCCTGTGTATGACGTCACATCGCTAACGAAGGTTATGCTACACTGAATGGCCGCGGAAAACTGTTTCAAGAATGAGATAATTAGCAGGCCAAATTTACTCACTTTGAAGGGCTATATCTTGATAAGTAGGTGACGCTTCGAAATAATCTTTTTTTGTTTTGTTTATTTGAAAGTATTGTCTATATGAATAAACGAATTAACATCGAGCAACTCAGAGGGATTGTATTATCTTTAAGCAAATAGTGTATGGCGGTCATTTTAATGTGAATTTTATTATTTCGAATTACAAAAAGGATTCCCATGGCTTTACCGAACCATTTTTTAACATGATTTTCCAAAGAGAGAAGGGTGTTTCACTATTAGTGACATTATTTTTCAAATACATTTCATCAACTTAATTGAGCGATAAAAACGTGCTACTGTCCCTTTAAAATGATAAATATCATAGTGAATTAGCACTGTATTGAATTTAAAAAATAAAAACATTTTACCAGAGAATAGCCGAGATATCATCAATCAAATACAGTATATTCATTAAATTCCATTTACAGAGAATATAACTCTTTATTGGAAAATAACTTTTAATCAAAATTGCATGAGTTTATTTTTTAAAGTGACATTCTCAAGGAAATAAAATCCAAATAATAATGTTTCTTTATTCTGGAATTTATTTAGAATCGTAACTAAATACATATTTAAGTTTACAAATGGCAAATGTGCACGCTTGATCTTGCCTCATTAATATTCAATTAATAATTACAGTGATAAATGGTAGTAATCATGTCAGTTCTGTTACAAACACTATAGTTTGCAAATCTTCAGTTCATGTCATATCAATACTCATGCTTCATGTCCATAGTAACACTGGTCATGCACTATATCAACACTTTGGAAATAAAAATGCCAAAACCTGTCGTTGTTGAGTTGTCCCTATATCTTCTGAATGCTGGACATTAAAGTATTTTTTTCACGTCTTCCAAGTGTTAATACATGACAAACAGATTTTCATATCTAAACCTCTGGGCTCTGTTCCATAACAGTGAGCGATTATAAACGTCCATTGAGCGCTAAATTGAGCGCCCACTTTTTTTTTCTTTTTTTTATTATTAAAATAAATTTGTCTGGTAATAGTTTTGACATTAATGGAAAACTTGTTTGATTTGTCTGTAGATTATCACTGTGGTCACTGTGGTCCGTCCTTCCGTCCGTCCGAAGACAATTTTTGTCCGATCGATTACAGAAAAACTATTCATCTCATTATTTTCAAATTTGGAACATGTCTTCTTCACCACAAGGCGAGGTGCAGTTCGAAATTAAAACGGAATTGTCGATTTTTTTTATTTTTTAAACTTAAGCCCTGTTTATACGACGAGCGTTTGCATATGAGTAAAGAATTACACATATGCAAAAGCAAAATTCGCCGTATGGACGCATTTGCACATATCTATATTTTACTACCGTAGGCAAATTTTTCACTACCGTAAGCAAGTTTGCACCTAGTCAGGGGCAGGTGCACATGTTTACTACGGTGAGTAAATATAGTATTTTCACTTTTCTAGTAAAAGTTCGTCGTATACAGACAAAGTGACTTCACACAGGTTGAGAACATATATTAGAGAACTTTAGAAACTCTTTATACTTTTTTTCAAATTCTCTATATTGGATAATCTCCTTCTTGGACGCGATGACCATCAAAATCTATCTGACTATCCGATTTTCATTATACAATTAGAGCGATATAGTCAAAACAATGTTGACAAATATAAATTAATGTCATGTATTTAGTTTACATCTAATGAATATAATTGGCATGGAAGCTCATTTGCTTAGGCAAAAATTAAACGCATATGAACGCAAAGTAAATTTACTTTTACTCACGTGTGTATTTTACTACCATAAGCAATATTGCATATGTGCAAAGTTCGCCGTATAACAGGGCTTTAGTCATATTCTGAGCATTTTTTGTCCGATCGATTACAGAAAAACTATTCATCTCATCCTTTTCAAATTTGGCACATGTCTCTTTCACCACTAGGAGAGGTGCATGGCAAAATGTAAAACGGTTTCGTTTTGGAATTTTGCAAATTTTGGCGATTTTTGACGATTTTTGACGATTTTTTTTACTTCGTCATATTCGGAGATATAATGAATGAAGCTACTTCTGTGTTGTGACTTGATGACTTTATCATTTTCTATTTATATGTAACTTCCGTCATAACCTACTTCTTTTACTATTTTATACTTCCACTGGTTATATTTTGGGAAAAGTTAAATTTTCTTTCCTTTCAGCCATAAACTGCTGTATATGCTTCCATGTACCTGTTGTTTCAAGTCACTCGAATGAATCATTAGGATGGATTAATTTCAAAAATAAGTTGAAATCAGTGGTTATGGCAGTAGTGTATTATGTTACCCCTACCTTTTCAAGTTACTATTATTCCTACTTTTACTAAAACCATGCCACCTTTTTTACGTGAAGAGACTTGTCCTACCCTTTTCACAAACAGTTTAATCTTAGCAATTACATTTCTTAGCTTATCAATCCTTAGGTGTGCAGACACCTCTCTCTTTAAGTAAAATAAAAATGTCAAACTTTCACAGTCGGGGGTATTAGTGAGCCACTTTCACTTTGTTGCTTGTTTTTTTTCAATTTGGCATGGAAATATGAAACACAATGGTAACAGTTTTGACATTACTCTACGGGCTTGAATGGTATTAAGCTTTCTCATTGGTCAAAAGGAAAACGGAAATCGTAAATATTACGGAGTGTACATGCATCCCTTCCGCAAAAATATATTGTTAAGTCAAAGTCAGGAAGACTTATTGTTCTCATATTGTCTGTTTCGTATTATTTGGACGTTTTTGTGCGTGCAATTATAGTAGCAGCTCGGCTCGGCGTGGAATTTGTAGGGGTGATAGCCTATCCCCTAAACTAGTCCTGAACGTCGGAGATTTTATTAATTTCGAGAAAACGTTGGTCTTACGCTTATTTTATCAGTATGTTGTATCATTGACAAATGTCACTTTTACAACGGCGTCGCTGATTGCACAACTAGATTCAATTGCAACCAATCAGGACACTCCCTTTCTGCCCCCGATTTCAAGCGTAAAACAACAGAGGGTAGGATCGGAAATCTGAAGGGAGTAACCTCTGTGTGCTGTCGGTCACATTCAACAAAAAACTGTTATGCGGTTTTGACGGTACGCGTTATTGAAAATCGTCCTCACACTAATGGCAATACTTAGAGAATATGTGATACCTCATTTTTAAGCTTAATAACTTTTTAAAAAACTGACGGTGCCCAAATTACAAATTTCGTCCTAGAACTTGAGTTGAGTTGAATACGGTCGTTTAGGATGTTTTTCGGCTTCGTGTTCAAAGAGACATAATTTAATAATAAGTAACATTTTCTGGAAACTAGTTGTTGCGATCGGTTCTACATTTTGAGGTGAACAATTCCACTTCAGAACAGTATCATATGAAAATTGATACTTTGGACACAATTTTGACATTTACAAAACAATTAGACATATTGTGGTTTTGCGACTTTTAAAGGGGTATTTTCTGTGGTGAATTTGTGTTGTTTAGCTTTTAAAGATATGGACATACTTACTAAAAAAAATGTTGGTAGTTAAACTTTAAACTTTAATAACATCGTCAGGGGGTTTAAAAATGGCATTTCTTGGTATTTTCGTGAGAGTTCACAGGATGATAATTCGTAAGTAATATGAATAAGGATTACAATTACTTATGTGGTAATCAGTATAATTGCTAGCGCTCACATGATCAGTTAACCCCAGGAGCAAATATGATCATAAGAAAATTATACTTGTGCACGACCTCCTGAATTATGCTCCTCGAGTAATCATATTTGTCAATGTGCAAAGTTTGCTCCTGGGAACAAGATACCATATACAACTGTGATCCCAAGGTACCTCGCCATAAAAAAAATCAGCTTTTCGGATGAAAGAGTTCACACTAAATTGTAACTATTCATAAAGTTCATTAGCAAAATTGCGTTGATAAGAATGAAATTGCAATGTTTTCACTTTGTCCTCGTTACAGAGTCAACAACTGTTCTGGTCTAAAATGTCATGTGTGTCTTAAGAACACATGAACATATCTAAGCACTTAACATCTTAAAATGCATTAATCATATCGTAAAGTTCATAATTGAATTTCCATAAAAATCTACACAACGAAAGTGGTGCAATGAAAGTTTGAATGAAATTGCCAGTGTCTTAGAATTCACAATACATGTTGTAACTGGTGCTAATGGGTGAGTCGGGCATGCTCCTCGCGTGGGTCTACAAATGTATCACTGTTTTATCAATTCATAATTGAAAATTTGTATCTTAATTATTTTGATCATCACATTAGTTTTGATATGGTTAGCATATTTGGTATACATTTCGCATGTAGGCATTGTTAAGCTCCAAGTTAAACACAAATATGAATGAAAGAATGAATTTCTTAATTTCACCAAGGATAATCGAAGATTACATATGTAAAACATTAATCAGCACATTTAGTACAACATTTGGAACATTATGGTCCCTCCAAGAATCCTTCACATAATAAACATATACATAAACATTGACACCTTCATCATCTACAATTTTTATATAAATCAAGTTGATCGCGTAAAGTCATATTTTTCACTATATATATTTTGAAGATTCACAGGTTAAAACCATATATGGTGTCATTATTGAAGTGCTTATTACGGAGTCTGCATTCCCTTGAACATTTTGTTTTAGAGCCTTGTTGTGCCCTTAGTTGTATGTTGGCTTTGTATTGAGGGTAGTGATCTTTAGCGTTGTAAAGGCTGAGTTACAGAGATATGTCAGTTACGCTGATCTTTCGGCCCATCTGAAATTGTGACATTGTCATTAGTTTTGACAAATCACGATTCTTGCTGGAGATGTGGATGTTATATCGGTGAATGTATTCATGACGAATTACAAGTCAGCAGTGAAGAAATGTTTGGTGTTGCCATTTATACGCGTATACTCTTAATCGCAAAGCAGTACTGAAAATTCCTTTTTGGTAGACATGGCCCTTGAATCTGTTACTAAACAAAGCCGATGGCACACGACACAATTTATGTCGGTCAATTTGTATCTGCATCACAAATGGTCTCGTGTGGCACCATAACCATCTGAGTGTCTGACATGTACGGACGTATATGTCTGCTGATACGTGTTGGCAGACAAAACTTACATCGTGTGCCATCGGATTTAGTCACAATTATAGCTGTTTGATACTCCAATGGGGACAAGTGTTTATGGAAAGGACTTTTGGACACTGCAGACAACATACAAGATCGACCTTGAAAGCTTGTTCCAAAAATAAATTGTTGCATAGTAATTATTTTGCCTGCGATGCCTAAAGTTGTTTGGATGGCATGAGGAGGATGACGGTCTGTGATGTCACCTTTAGACACAAAATAAGCTCAACAGAATAAACCAACTGTGTTAAAAACCAATAAAATGAATTGTTAATATGAACATTGAAGCTTTATTTTAGGATGTCCTAAGGATCATTCAAACACTTAGCTAAGTGGTTTCATGTGGTGGTGTGGAAGAGATAACGGCGGATGCATATATCCTTTTTCTTATCTATCTATCTATCTATCTATCTAAATGTACGACTTAATTTTGCATAAACACATTTTCACAGTACTTTGAGATGTCTTTACTTATATGTTATTGTTTGTGTTACTCATTTTACAGTTTTGGAATACTTCTGCTCCTGGAGAAAAGAACAGCAAAATATGTCAAAGATTCCATGCCAAACTGAAAGGCCATTTCCTCGATAGCTACTGGAATATCCTGGATTTCGTCTGTCTCTTCCTCTTCCTGGTGGGAGGGGTTCTGATGACAGTCTACCATGTAGATGCGAGTCGAGGAGACATTTACCAGACCGCTCGTGTGTTCCTCAGTCTCGACATCATGCTCTTTACTTTGAGGTTGATGCAGTTCTTCGCAATGAGCAGTAGTCTAGGACCTGTTCTTGTGATGATGTACCGGATGGTAAGCAGCCTTGTGATATACACACATAAAAAGTTAAGCACCTCCTGATATTTGTAATGATATGTTTTCGAGAATACTTTAAATAGTTAAACAAGGTTCATTTATGAGAAGAGTAGTGTTTGTGTGATACGTTCCAACCAGTAATGCGTGACAGTCGCGCCTTCACGTTCGGGGCAATCATGTGCAACATGCTACGCTCAAGGATCACAAAAAGCAGTATGGCCCAACTGCATTTGGTAGTATGTAACGGTGATTTCCATAGCCATTCAAGCATATCTGTTGAACATGGCACGAAGACGATTGTCAATGGATCTCAGAACTCAAATTATTGGTATTCACTCTGCAGGAATGTCCTTTAAGGCGATAGGATGAAATCTGGGCTACCATTACATTGTTCTTAGACGTTTAGTTCGGAAGCATGCGCAGACAGGAAGTGCAATGAACCGTCCAAGATCTGGAAGACCTACTGTCACTACACCTCGAGAGGACCGGTACCTTCTTCGACATGTACGCCGAGAACCCTTCCTGACAGAACAGTCAGGAATCGCCTCAAATCTAAAGGCAAGAAGGGTAATTAAAACGTCCTTTGTTGAGAGACTATCGTAAACGTGCACATTTGGCATGGTGTTTGGACAGACAACAGTGGAATCTGAGGACCTGGCGGAAAATCCATTGATCTGACGAGAGTCGATTCTTGCATCATGTTACCGATGGGCGTGCACGTCTTTTGGGACAGCTTATATCCCACAGGAACATCAAGGCAACTGTTGCGTATGGAGGTGGCTCTGTTATGGTATGGGTATACCTGTCTCATGATTGCAAGCTGGATCAGAGGGAACTTAATTGGAGCTCAATTCATCCGGAACGTGCTACAGCTGGTCGTTGTTCCTCATTTCGCACTTGCTACACGACCACAGTACACGGACGACAACGCCCGGCCTCACATATCACGTGTGGTTTGTCGATAACATGCGAGCCAACGCAGTGACAACTTTACCCTGGCCAGCAGTAAGCCCAGATCTGAACCCTCTGGAGCATGTATGGGATATTCTAGGGCGGCGACTCAAGGCTCGAAACCCTCCAGTACAGAATTTACATGAGTTGGAGGCAGCTCTGAACGCTGAGGGGATGTTATTGAGACAAGAACAGATCGGAGGCATGAGACGTAAGGTGCAGTGTGTCATCCGGGTATATGGCGGTCCTACCAGATACTGATCATTCTTATTGAACATGTACACTAGGGTCTACAAAGAACATTTAGAAGTGACAATACCAATGTGTTTTGTTTCACTTGCATCTCAGTATTCGGGGGGCATTGTTTCTTGGTAAAAACAGTACTAGCGTAAACATGACGTCATCGCTATTAAATAATGATAACAGCTACATATTGTTGCGTTTCTGTCTTGCCAGATGAATGTTCTATCTAAGAAAGAAAGTCTCAGACTAATTTAGGGTCATAGCAGAGCTAATTTGTTTCTGACATTCAGCTATATGAAACTATCAGGGGGTGCTTAACTTATTTCTTTGTGTATTTGTGTACACATGTGTGTATACATGTATATGAGATAACAAACAGGCGTATATTATATATGAGGTGGTAGCATGTGTGTCTTGGTATGGGATGGTAAAGTCCCTGTTATGTTGTGAGATTGTAAGAATGTGTGTGATGAAACATAGCTCAAGTGACGTTACTATTGTTTTTTCTATTTCTCGCAATTTCCCTCAAAACTGATAAATCTCGGTTCCTCGGGCAATTATCTAAACAATGGCCCTCTGCTCGGGTAGTTATTTTAATAATGTCCCTCTGTCCCGGGCAAATATCTTAAAAATCCCATCTGCCTTCTTCAAATGTATGTTAAATGCTGACGGGTTTAGATGAAACTTGAACGTGTGTGTGATGATTAACTTTATTGAGAAATAACTCAAATGCCCATCTGCACACAGGGGCGTGTATCGCTTAGAAACAGCGTTTGGAAGACATATACCTGTATAGACCCTACCCTATTACTATATAAAAGGAAAGGGATATAACGACGAGACCACCCCATGCCCATTCAAACTCATATTTCGCATCTTGTGGTACAGTCGATGACTTCGGTACGAAAGCTACATGATTTCCCTACAAAATAAGCTATAAATGTTCACAATCGGATCATTATTTCAAAAGCTATGCGACAAAACAGTCCGTATATCGCTACCTCCACAGTTTCAAGCCAATTTCGCTTGCACATATTTGCCGAAAGGCCGTCCCAAACGTCAAACCAAACGATCTTACCACTGTTCCTCGGCGCCGAAATTGTCGGCAGTGTGCTGAAACTAAGACTTTCGCGAGTCATGTAACATTGCGACCTTTGTAACGTCACAGCTGCACACTATTGTGACGTCATACGTGCAGCAATATTACTAGTTTAATATTGCCGTATGAATATTACACACGAAGAAGACAAATATTTTCTGGATGATCAACTTCCATAAAATATTTGTCTTTTCATCACACCAACGTCTAGAATGCCTCTGAAACAGTTTAATATTACACACACGTATCTTCCAAGGGCGAGTAATAAGATGTGTTAATAATCCTTGCAATTATATTTGTAATGGTAAGGCTTGACAGGGTACTGACATACCGTTGTTGTGATACAGCGTTGATAAGCCTCCTTTTGGCGATACAGATAAATGAGATGGTAACAACCCTTGCAATTACATTTTACATTTTAGGCAAGTCTGTGACGATATTTATATTAATACGATAGGTATTTGAGCTGACGGGCATCTTTGTGATGATAGTTAGAGGTTATAACATGTCCTTTTTTATACCATACCCCACATCAGCCCGAGGGCCGCAGGCCAGAGGGTCGATATGGGTCGAGGGAACATATGGATATGGCATGAAAAATGACATGTTGTAACCTTTTTTATCATATATTATACTTTTTTCTAAAACAAGAAAATGCTTGAGAAATATTAAAATTAAGATATTTCTGTGCGAAAAATTACTTTGAGGGGCCTACAAGACAAACCCTCAATTAAATAATTTGTTCAAAATATGTTTAGCCGTGCCTCCTATTCAATTTTCAAAATTAGTAGTATATCTAATTATGTTAATAAGAATGTAAGTTAAAATCATCAACAACATCCTTGTTTTGAGACTACTCTGAATTAATTTACTTGAAACAACTAAAAATTCGATCGGTTACAAAACTTGAAATGCTAAAAAAACGAAACTGAAAACGAAACGAAATAATTGTTTTTGACATAGGCATAAATAGGGTAAGCATGTATTTGAATATATGCCAACTGGTAAGCACCCAAGTTATCATATGCGAAAGTATTTTTTTAATATATTTTCTCTTCTTTTAGGTTAAAGATCTGCTGCCATTCCTGGCTGTCATGCTAGTGGTCATCATATCACAAGGACTAGCCGCCCACGCACTGCTGTATCCCAACAGGGACTGGTCACCCCAGGCTTTGCTTTATATACCAAAGAATGCATACTGGAACATATTTGGAGAACTGGGCCTTGAAGAAATAGAAGGTGTACACTTGAAATTAATAAGGCAAAACACACTTTTTTTAACAGCAAAATTGTTCTGATTTGAAAGAAGACAATAGTCAGGAAAACGGTTAGTGATTTTAAGCAGAACAATCATTTGGCGGTCTTGAAAGGAAAGGTCACTCAAATAACGGTTCACTGTCTTTAGGATAACGCTGTAAAAATAATTATACCCCGACCTAAAAATACCAACGATTCCGTCCGTCCGTCCGAAGAAAACTTTTGTCCCATCGATAACAGAAAAACTATTCATCTGTCTTCTTCAGCACTAGGAGAGGTGCAGTGAACCGAATTGGTGATTTTTTTAAAATTTTTGGCGAATTTATGTATTTTTTACTTCGTCATATTCGGAGCTAGAATGAATGAAGCTACTTCTTTTTTCATGTAACTTTCATCAAAAGTTACTTCTGTGTTCTTGTTGATTTTACTATTTTATATTTCCACTGGTTATATTTTGGGAAAAGTTAAATTTTCTTTCCTTTCAGCTATAAACTGCTGTATATCCCTAACTGTGCTTACAGGGGTGTGCTTCCATGTACCTGTTGTTTCAAGTCACTCGAATGAATCATTATGGTGGATTAACATTTAAGATAAAGTTTAAATCAGTGGTAATGGCAGTAGTGTATTATGTTACCCATATCTTTTCAAGTTACTATTATTCCTATTTTTACTTAAACCACCTTTTTTACATGAAGAAACACTTTAATCTTAGCAATTACATTTCATAGCTTATCAAACCTTAGGTGTGCAGACACCTCTCTCTTTCAGTAAAATAAAAATGTCAAACTTTAACAGTCGGGGCTATTAGTGAGCCACACTCACTTGTTTGCTTGTTTGGTATATGTTGTTGTCAAAATCCAATTTCCATCATGAATTGAAATGAAAGTCAATATTTGTTGCTGTAATGTGATTAACGTCATTCTTTCAAGTGAGGTGATTACACTTTACTAACTGACGTTTTAACAAAGGTCGCTCGTTAAAACCTTCAAAGTCACAAAATCACGAAACTGTCACTTCAGTAAACCTGTCTTAATGAACAAATATCGTCACTGTTAAAAAAACACATTGAATTTATTCACAGATCATATGGTTGTAGGCTTTTTCTCAATTATCGTAAAAAAGAACTGGAAGTTTAATGTCTGTCCACCTTGTTATCATGTATGATAAAAGATGGTTTGATGGTTTTGACTCGGTATCAAAATGTGTTTACAGTAAACCTTTTCTAAAGTTTGAAGTGCAGTTTCTCTGCCAGGACAATAGTTATTTTATGTAAAAGTTTTGTACCCGTGCATATGGTGGATTTTTATTTCAGTGAATGAGTCGCTTGATAACTAAATGTTAGGTCTGGGATGATAAAATCGTTCAATTTATCTTAACAATCCCTGACTATCACATATACATATATGTATAAAAATGAAAAATTGTTCCTCACAATGTTATGTTATAATGAAGTCTCTAGGTCTCGAGGCTTGTTTGTGATTTTTTTGTTCAAATAATGTGCCCGAGACGCAACACTAACAATAATATAAGCACATGATACTTTAAAACACCATCGACCTCATTCAAATTTTTTAGATCAATAAAATAAATTCAAAATTTTCGACCTTAAGAAATCGATATCATACAGATTTCCCAATCGACCATAAAACAACATACATCAAACTAGCTATGATTTCATTGGTTGGGGGACATAGAAGCTCGAATTCACCCTGGGCCGTGTCAGCAAAGTTATAATGTAATGTTAACTCTTTATCGAGATTTTACATTATTACCCCTTTACAATATTGTTGAAGCACAAGAACCCAACGACTGTCCTTACGACCAGCTCCTGTATGAGAACGGGACGATGGCTGAATGTCGCTCCAGTCTGGGTCAGTATGCGGTACCCTTCCTCCTCGGCATGTACATGCTCCTCATGAACGTCCTCCTCCTCAACATCATCATCGCCAGGTTCAGGTGGGGGAGAGAAATAACTCTTTATATCAATATTATGCTACCAAAATGATGAAACATAACCCGAGCCAAATATACTATATGTTTACTGTCACGTTTTCCCGTTTTGTTTTGTAATGAGCCAAACCCTCGTCTCTGACGTTGTTAAACAATACTATTATAAGAATAAATTTATTAATAATAATTAATTAATAAATTTAAGCTGATCTCGAAGACCATCTCATCTTAAATTGAGATCGAGATTACAAAATCTTTCATATTTCTAATTGCTTATTATTAGAGGGACAATTAGAAATAGGGCAGAGTTGCACGTAGATCAGAGTTGTTGTCCTCTTAGATAAACGTTGAGTGCTAGCGTCCATCACACCTCTTATACTGTTATTACTGAAATTGAGAATATTCATACTGTACACAATGTGCATAAAAGTATCCCTATATATTCAGTAAGACATTGAACAACACATGCCCTGTCGGCAGAGTCCATTCATACAGACCCTGTATGTTTGAATGGCAGCGCACTCTTGTATTTAACCGAATCAAAACTACTGTCTATTTTCACCAAGTATACTTTGGAAAATATCAACTGATTAAAAACAAGTTTAGTTCTTTATTTCCAGTTTCACATTCGCCACGATCCATGAACAAACTACCTGGATAGCAGCCTGGCAGAGAGCCCGTATAATTTTGGAGTACTACATGAAGCCACCTCTACCCCCTCCGTTTAATGTCTTCTTCCACCTGGGGCAGCTGCTCTCATACCGTTGTACACGTAGATGTAAAATTGGGGACAATCGAGGTATGTTTATACTTTGATACATACTTATGTATAGAATTGTACCTGTAAACTCACATCTCTGTCAAAGTACTGCCCATGATGGTTGCAATATTGCTGAAGAGACTTTAAACAATAACTCACTCAATCACTCATTGATTCCCCAATGTGAATATCTGCAAATATAACATATTGGTCATCTATTCTGGAATTGTCAATATATAAGTGCTCTTTTGAATGATATCCAACATCAATAAATCAATACAAAAAGTCAAAAACGTTGTACACTTAACCGTGACAATGGAGACAATAAAGGTATGTACTTTGATATATATTTACACGTAAACTTGTACCTAACTCGTATCTGTATAAAGTTAGAGAATGTATTCCTAAATGTGAATATACTTCAAATATGACATATTTGATATTGGTCGTTTATGCACGGATTCTAAAAAAACTCTCTATGGAATAATACCAAACAGTGGATCAGTACAAAAGCACATTTTAAAATAATATTAAAAAAGTAAAGGAATTTTACTTGGATATTTACCCAAAATCAATTGCCATTAATTGTAATAATTGTTTCAATTAATTAAAAAAAAAAATTGAATTGCCATTATCTTACCACGAGACCCACATGTAATTATGGATGGACTCCAAAAAGAGTTATCTCAACTTTACGATATAACAAAAGCTATGGCTTACTCGTCAGTACAAGTTTTGCCATCACTTATTTTTATAATGTCACATAACGTATTGCTTAACCTTATTTCCATCTAAATCTAAACAAATGCATCCTATATAAAACCTTTAAAACCAAACGAATTATGAATATTTGTAAAATCTGTTAATACAAATATAAGGAAATATGAATGAATGAAAGTTTAATTATTTATAAAAGGTATGTATCAGTATGTAACCAACACATGACGATAGCTAAGGCAAAATTAAAGTTTTGGATTGTAATAAAATAAAATATTTTACAATATTTTCCTGTATAACTTTTTTTATTATCAAATTCATCATGAAATACCGTCTTTATACAAAACAAGAGAGCGACGAGGAACTGGCCTCATGGGAAAGATCAATGGCTGAGAGGTATCTTGCCTCCGCAGAGTTCAAATCTGGGAGTGAACGCATCTCTTTCAGGTGAAAAGAAGCATGTTTTCTGTCTTATATTCATATTTTTTCTATGTTTTATATTTAAATGTGTCGAAGTGAGTATCTTTCAAAGTAGAAATACATTGTAATATGATATATTTGAATTTACTTTGGAGATCTTAACAGATCGTAGATAATAATAGAATTTAATATATAAATATGTAATCGACTTCAGATGTTTAAACATACAGACAATGCAACAGTCATTGCACAAAAATTACGCAATTATTTCCTGATTTTATAGCAAAAAGAAGGAAACAAAAGATGACCAACCAATACCTCAACGAATCAGGTAACTATAGTGATTAAGGATATAAAAGGTATTAATATTGATGATAATGAATATAAACTTGGACAATATGCTGATGACACAGAACTTTTACTTGATGGATCTGAAGACAGTCTCTATGCGGCTATCAGTACATTGAATACTTTTTATAAGATGTCGGGTCTTAAGATACATATTGATAAGACTAAGGCACTATGGATAGGCTCTAAAGCAAACAGTGATGAGAAATTATGTAGTGACATAAAAATAGAATGGCACAGAGGTTAATTCGAGGTATTGGGTATCAAATTTACTCCCACACTATGTGATTTATGGGTGGTTAACACCACAAAAAGACTTGAAGTAATAAACAGACTTTTGGCGAAATGGAGAAAAGGGCACTTAACATTAATTGGGAAGATTACTGTCATCAAAACTTTAGCTGTTTTCAAAACTGGTCTACATCTTCAGTACATTACCAAACCCTCCATAATCTTGTATTTCTTCACTGGAAAATATATTCTTCAAATTTGTTTGGAATGGCAAAACAGATAAGATAAAAAGAGATACCATGAAAAGATTAAAACAAGAAGGGGGCCTCCGGATGATTGGTATAAAAACATTCATTGAAGCTTTAAAAATATCCACTTTGAGACTTCATTGTAAAAAAAGATATTGCATGTAACCCATGTAATATACCATTCAAGGATATTTTTTAATTTGGAGGCAACTCGGCTATACTCTTTCGAACCAAGAACCCATTTTGGCTAGATGTACCGAAGGCATGGTCTAAATATTGTAAAAAGATTGAAGTTGATACTGATAATATTGATGATATTCTAGCCCAGCCTTTATGGTTTAATCACAAACTTAAAAACACCCACCACTTTATAAAACATTGGGCTGATAAAGGAATCTTATCAATTAAAGACATATATGATGGCTCTGGTATTATGCCTTTTGAAACACTAAAACTTATATATGGTGTTAGAGGTAAATGTTAGATTACAATTACCTTATACACATCTTGCCTATGTCCTGGAAACAAACAATCAGAGCCAATAGAAGTATTCCCATTAATAATATGAGTATTACTATTTGCAACAAAAGCCTTATTTCATATTCAAATGGATCCAGAATTGTTTATGATATAATAATTTCAAATAATAGTAAACTTAAGATATGTTTGAATGGGAAGAGAAATTTGACTGTCACTTTGAATGGCACAAGGTTTTTTATATTTATAAATATAAAGATGTCAAACTCCTGGAGTTTCAATTTAAATTCTTACATAGAATCATATATTCCAAAAAGGAATTGTTAAAAATAAAAATTGATAGATTCAGACACATGTAGTTTTTGTAAAGACATGCAAGAATCAATTTGTCATGTATACTGGGATTGAAATGTAACCAAAAAGAAAGACCATGGGAATTGGATAAATACTTACCTTAGCCAAAAAATTAAAAATTACAAAATATCTGGTTTGGTTTGGTACTTTGCATCAAAACAAAATACTAAACCAATTCATTTTCTCTGCAAAGAGACCTATTTATTTCTGTAATATCAAAAATGTAATTCCAAAATTAAACAACTATTTGAAAACTTTAAAGATGATCTTTCAGGCTGAAAAAAATCATTGCAAAAAAGAAGCAATGACACAAACAAATTTGAAAGCAAATGGTTTCCTTTCATCCCATATGTGTATATACATGTATCTCAATTGACTATTGTCTTGTATACTCACATAGAATGTTTAATTATTTACCAATTCAAGCTGTCTTTTGTTTACCATTGACATCATATTGAACTTGTAAGTATGAAACTATGGGAATAAAAATTCTTTAAAAAAAACAACTATAGTGATTAATCATGTGTAGGTCATCAAATGGTTGTCTAGTAGTTGATCATAAGTGAGTTATCAGATAGTTGGCCATTAGTAAGCGATCCCGTAGTTGGATATCAGTTATTCATCAAGTAGTTGGCTATCAGTCAGTCATCAATAAGTTTGTTTATAAAGTTCGTCAAATATTTCGCCATAATTGAGTAAATAAATATTTGACCATCAGTGTTTTCTCAAGAGGTTGGCCATAAATGATCATGAAATTAGTTTATAAGTTCATCAAATGGTTTGCTATAGTTGAAATATCAATCAATTGGTCATAATTGAGTCAATTATTATTTGGCCATTACTGAGTTAACAAGTGTGACATACACATGGAGTTATATATGAAGAAAATGTTTCTGAGTTTCGGTCTAAATGCTTTTGAAATGTATATACATGAATCATCTAATTAACAAGTACACACTTTTTCAAAGGGCAAAACAATGTCCATCGAAGGTTTAATGTTGCGTTCTATTTGTTGTTGAATCTCACCGACGCTGACTCAATAATGAGCAATGTATCTTATATTTGAAATATTCTCTCTTCATTGCGATTTATACATAGATATATTTGAGATTCATAAATGTTTTAAATTCTCTATTCAGCTCTCCAACAGACCTATCAACGTCACAAGCACAAACAAGTGTAACAACAGCCAGTGAGAGGTAAATGTTCTATTAAATTAAATTAAATTATTAAATTATATTATATAACTTATGTTCACTTATCAGCGAATTAGATATATATTTATCATATATTTGAAAAATTTTCCTGAAAATAAATGACAATAAGGTGACAACTTCTTTATTTGTCATCCACCTGAAAAGGCGGCAATTAACGAGAAGCTCGGATAAAAGTGAAGAAGTTGTCATCAATGTGAATACACTATAGTAATTCCTAAATGCCTTTGAGCAATGTCATCACCTCGGCATATCTAAACTGAAGTTTTCCATTTAGTTTCGTAACAAAAAGTGTTGAATGT
This sequence comes from Gibbula magus, assembly GCA_936450465.1. Taxonomy (NCBI): domain Eukaryota; kingdom Metazoa; phylum Mollusca; class Gastropoda; order Trochida; family Trochidae; genus Gibbula; species Gibbula magus. The sequence continues at coordinate 43,639,079 of OW388290.1, read as the reverse complement.
ATTATTCGTTTCATTTCTTCAGAATATCTAATCTGACTGACGAGATGAATAAACGATTTGAGAAAGTCGAAAGAATGCTAGATGAGGTTCTAATGGTTATCCGAAATTCCCCCAAGCCTTGAACAAATGTCAGCTCTATGAATGCGGTGGACACAAGGAACGATGATATCTAACACAAGCAATTCGCGCATAAACACATTCCTTGATTGTCAAGATGTAACTTTAAACTCAATACGAGTGATCCTTACAGAAACACTGTTAGGTTCATTTGGTACTTATTTAAGGAATGATTATCAAATTATAAAGGTGATATAGAGCTTAGATCGATTTTGAATGACAGAATAACTATATTTATCATACAATACAAACGCGTTAAAAGTAATGCTAGCGATGTCGTCGATAGGCCATGCAATAATTGGGCGAAACATGATTTATACCGGAATTATGGCTGTGTTGCCGTGTTATATAAATAGTTTATTTGACACATATTTATTTTCCCAAGGCTCTGGTGCATTGTGACATGAACGGCAGTGTAAGGGAGGATCAAGGAATTTATTTCATGACGTGCGTACGTCTAAATCAGCTCCTGTTTAGATGCTCATATTTCATTTTAGAAAATATTGAAAACCTCTGTTGTCTAAACACATACAGAACTTTCATCTAGTTAGTTGAAATAACTCAGACATGTTTTGTTGCGTTCTTGTAAACGGGATTAGCGCCAAATGCTTGGACATAATACACGTTGCATTGCTTACCATTATTATTTTCACTGGTTATTTGATTGTATTGGTGATTGTACTATAGAGTGTAGACTTGACCTGGATGACAGGAGGACCAGCAGCATGGTAACTGCTGTGAGTTAATGGTGCCAATATTCAAGTCAAATCCCTACATTTTGTCTTTATGTTTTTTGTTATTTTCCCAATTAGTCTTTATGTTTTGTAATTTTCAAATATTCATGTACATCGTATGTTAAATAACATGAAATCTTATTAGTTTTAAGGGTTTTTCTTGTTTTGAGGGTACCATACATATTTATATATCATATTCAACATATATAACATTGCACAATATTAACTCAATAACTTGCATTTTTGGCTTTTTTATGTAATGCATTTCCATTTCAACATAAAATTAGGACTAGTTATGCAAAAAGACTGTGGCAAGAGGACTTTTACGAGAAAAGTGGTTTAAATCATCTACATTCAGTGCAACAGGTGTCGTAATGTACTGATTTATGTACGGCTTTCTATTTTGAGATTTGACAAATGTATATGTAATGTTTGGTAACAATGAACAACAAATTTAAAACTATCATTTTCGTTTCCTTATTGCCCGACATAATATATGTTTTTGGGGGGTTCTAAGCGTATGTCAGTTTAACATTTAATCCATCCCAGTAATGTAGCCACAGACTTTTTACATGAACACAATAAAATAAAAGATGCTTTATTGTTCCAATTGAACAATTACAAAATGGACATATTTGTTATTTGTAAATAAGAACACTTCTGTTTGTTGTAGGTATTTTATGAATTATTCAGTTTTCAAACCACCTTAGTTTACAACTAACAGTGCTAAGAAATGGAATGTAGTTATATATTTTCCACTCTTCTTTGTTTATATCTGACCTAGTGTATATTTCCCGTTTCCTTTTACTAATGACCTGATTCGTTATCTATTCTGTTTTAATTAAATTCATGTGAATTTCTTTAAATCTGTTGGTAGCCTTAAATAGGATTATCAGGTTATCAGAATAAAGAGGCATATCATGTTTCTTAGTCAGTGATTTTGCTTGGATATATTTCCTTACGCAGTGTGTCAAACCTGTAAATTCCAAGAGGTTAGTTTTCAAGTTTTATACATTTTTAAATTCCACTCAAATTTCGTTTCACTTTGTCTGGTTTACCAGCCGAGATAAACGAGAAGCATTTGTCTTGTCATTTCTTCATCATATCAACCTTTGGTTTAGGAATTCAAGTCAAGACGACGTGCGTACGTCTAATTCACCTACTGTTTAGATGATTATATTTTATTTTGAAAATATTGAAAACCTTTATTTGTTTTATGCACATACAGAACCTTCATCTAATGAGTTGAAATAACTCAGACATGTTTTGTTGCGTTCTTGATAGCAGTAATCCCCCTTGTAAATGGGATTAGGGCCAAATGCTTGGACATAATACACGCTGCATTGCTTACCATTATTATTTTCACTGGTTATTTGATTGTATTGGTGATTGTACTTTAGAGTGTAGACTTGACCTGGATGACAGGAGGACCAGCAGCATGGTAACTGCTGTGAGTTAATGGTGCCAATATTCAAGTAAAATCCCTACATTTTGTCTTTATGTTTTTTGTTATTTTCCAAATTAGTCTCTATGTTTTGTAATTTTCAAATATGCATGTACATCGTATGTTAAATAACATGAAATCTTATTAGTTTTAAGGGTTTTTCTTGTTTTGAGGGTACCATACATATACATATATCATATTCAACATATAAAGCATTGCATAATATTAACTCAATAACTTGCATTTTTGGCTTTTTTATGTAATGCATTTCCATTTCAACACAGCATAAAATTAGGACTAGTTATGCAAAAAGACTGTGGCAAGAGGACTTATACGAGAAAAGTGGTTTAAATCATCTACATTCAGTGCAACAGGTGTCGTAATGGACTGATTTATGTGCGGCTTTCTATTTTGACATTTGAAAAATGTATATGTAATGCTTGGTAACAATGAACAACACATTTAAAACGATCATTTGTGTTTTCCTTGTTGCCCGGCATAATATGTGTTTTTTGGAGGGTTCTAAGTTTATGTCAGTTTAACATTTGATCCATCCCAGTAGTGTAGCCACATACTTTTTACATGAACACAATCAAATAAAAGATGCTTTATTGTTCCAATTGAACGCTTAGAAAATGGACATATTTGTTATTTGTAAATAAGAACACTTCTGTTTGTTGTAGGTATTTTATGAATTATTCAGTTTTCAAACCACCTTTGTTTACAACTAACAGTGCTAAGAAATGGAATGTAGTTATATATTTTCCACTCCTCTTTGTGTATATGTGACCTAGTGTACATTTCCCGTTTCCTTTTATTAATGACCTGATTCGTTATCTATTCTGTTTTAATTAAATTCATGTTAATTTCTTTAAATCTGTTGGTAGCCTTAAATAGGATTATCAGGTTATCAGGAATAAAGACTCCGAAGTTTCTTAGTCAGTGATTTTGCTTGGATATATTTCCTTACGCAGTGTGTCAAACCTGTAAATTCCAAGAGGTTAGTTTTCAAGTTTTATACATTTTTAAATTCCACTCAAATTTCGTTTCACTTTGTCTGGTTTACCAGCCGAGACTAACGAGAAGCATTTGTCTTGTCATTTCTTCATCATATCAACCTTTGGTTTAGGAATTCAAGTCAAGACGACGTGCGTACGTCTAATTTACCTCCTGTTTAGATGATTATATTTTATTTTGAAAATATTGAAAACCTTTATTTGTTTTATGCACATACAGAACCTTCATCTAATGAGTTGAAATAACTCAGACATGTTTTGCTGCGTTTTTGATAGCAGTAATCCCCCTTGTAAATGGGATTAGGGCCAAATGCTTGGACATAATACACGTTGCATTGCTTACCATTATTATTTTCACTGGTTATTTGATTGTATTGGTGATTGTACTATAGAGTGTAGACTTGACCTGGATGACAGGAGGACCAGCAGCATGGTAACTGCTGTGAGTTAATGGTGCCAATATTCAAGTAAAATCCCTACATTTTGTCTTTATGTTTTTTGTTATTTTCCCAATTAGTCTCTATGTTTTGTAATTTTCAAATATACATGTACATCGTATGTTAAATAACATGAAATCTTATTAGTTTTAAGGGCTTTTTTTGTTTTGAGGGTACCATATATTTTCATATATCATATTCAACATATATAACATTGCATAATATTTACTCAATAACTTGTATTTTTGGCTTTTTTATGTAATGCATTTCCATTTCAACATAGCATAAAATTAGGACTAGTTATGCAAAAAGACTGTGGCAAGAGGACTTATACGAGAAAAGAAGTTTAAATCATCTACATTCAGTGCAACAGGTGTCGTAGTGGACTGATTGATGTGCGGCTTTCTATTTTGAGATTTGACAAATGTATATGTAATGTTTGGTAACAATGAACAACACATTTAAAACGATCATTTGTATTTTCCTTTTTGCCCGGCATAATATGTGTTTTGGGGGGGGGTTCTAAGCTTATGTCAGTTTAACATTTGATCCATCCCAGTAGTGTAGTCACAAACTTTTTACATGAAAATAATCAAATAAAAGATGCTTTATTGTTCCAATTAAACACTTACAAAATGGACATATTTGTTATTTGTAAATAAGAACACTTCTGTTTGTTGTAGGTATTTTATGAATTATTCAGTTTTCAAACCACCTTAGTTTACAACTAACAGTGCTAAGAAATGGAATGTAGTTATATATTTTCCACTCCTCTTTGTGTTTATGTGACCTAGTGTACATTTCCCGTTTCCTTTTATTAATGACCTGATTCGTTATCTATTCTGTTTTAATTTAATTCATGTGAGTTTCTTAAAATATGTTGGTAGCCTTAAATAGGATTATCAGGTTATCAGGAATAAAGACTCCGAAGTTTCTTAGTCAGTGATTTTGCTTGGATATATTTTCTTACGCAGTGTGTCAAACCTGTAAATTCCAAGAGGTTAGTTTTCAAGTTTTATACATTTTTAAATTCCACTCAAATTTCGTTTCACTTTGTCTGGTTTACCAGCCGAGACAAACGAGAAGCATTTGTCTTGTCATTTCTTCATCATATCAACCTTTGGTTTAGGAATTCAAGTCAAGACGACGTGCGTACGTCTAATTCACCTCCTGTTTAGATGATTATATTTTATTTTGAAAATATTGAAAACCTTTATTTGTTTTATGCACATACAGAACCTTCATCTAATGAGTTGAAATAACTCAGACATGTTTTGTTGCGTTCTTGATAGCAGTAATCCCCCTTGTAAATGGGATTTGGGCCAAATGATTGGACATAATACACGCTGCATTGCTTACCATTATTATTTTCACTGGTTATTTGATTGTATTGGTGATTGTACTATAGAGTGTAGACTTGACCTGGATGACAGGAGGACCAGCAGCATGGTAACTGCTGTGAGTTAATGGTGCCAATATTCAAGTAAAATCCCTACATTTTGTCTTTATGTTTTTTGTTATTTTCCCAATTAGTCTCTATGTTTTGTAATTTTCAAATATACATGTACATCGTATGTTAAATAACATGAAATCTTATTAGTTTTAAGGGCTTTTTTTGTTTTGAGGGTACCATATATTTTCATATATCATATTCAACATATATAACATTGCATAATATTTACTCAATAAATTGTATTTTTGGCTTTTTTATGTAATGCATTTCCATTTCAACATAGCATAAAATTAGGACTAGTTATGCAAAAAGACTGTGGCAAGAGGACTTATACGAGAAAAGAAGTTTAAATCATCTACATTCAGTGCAACAGGTGTCGTAGTGGACTGATTGATGTGCGGCTTTCTATTTTGAGATTTGACAAATGTATATGTAATGTTTGGTAACAATGAACAACAAATTTAAAACGATCATTTGTATTTTCCTTTTTGCCCGGCATAATATGTGTTTTTGGGGGGGTTCTAAGCTTATGTCAGTTTAACATTTGATCCATCCCAGTAGTGTAGTCACAAACTTTTTACATGAAAATAATCAAATAAAAGATGCTTTATTGTTCCAATTAAACACTTACAAAATGGACATATTTGTTATTTGTAAATAAGAACACTTCTGTTTGTTGTAGGTATTTTATGAATTATTCAGTTTTCAAACCACCTTTGTTTACAACTAACAGTGCTAAGAAATGGAATGTAGTTATATATTTTCCACTCTTCTTTGTTTATATCTGACCTAGTGAATATTTCCCCTTTCCTTTTACTAATGACCTGATTCGTTATCTATTCTGTTTTAATTAAATTCATGTTAATTTCTTTAAATCTGTTGGTAGCCTTAAATAGGATTATCAGGTTATCAGGAATAAAGACTCCGAAGTTTCTTAGTCAGTGATTTTGCTTGGATATATTTTCTTACATAGTGTGTCAAACCTGTACATTCCAAGAAGTAAGTTTTCAAGATTTATACATTTTAAAATTCAACTCAAATTTCGTTTCACTTTGTCTGCTTTAACCCCCGAGACAAACGAGAAGCATTTGTCTTGTAATTTATTCATCATATCAACCTTTGGTTTAGGAATTCAAGTCAAGACGACGTGCGTACGTTTAATTCAGCTCCTGTTTAGATGATTATATTTTATTTTGAAAATATTGAAAACCTTTATTTGTTTTATGCACATACAGAACTTTCATCTAGTGAGTTGAAGTAACTCAGACATGTTTTGTTGCGTTTTTGATAGCAGTAATCTCCCTTGTAAATGCGATAAGTTCCAAATGCTTGGACATAATACACGCTGCATTGCTTACCATTATTATTTTCACTGGTTATTTGATTGTATTGGTGATTGTACTATAGAGTGTAGACTTGACCTGGATGACAGGAGGACCAGCAGCATGGTAACTGCTGTGAGTTAATGGTGCCAATATTCAAGTAAAATCCCTACATTTTGTCTTTATGTTTTTTGTTATTTTCCCAAGTAGTCTCTATGTTTTGTAATTTTCAAATATGCATGTACATCGTATGTTAAATAACATGAAATCTTATTAGTTTTAAGGCTTTTTTTTCTTTTTTGAAGGTACCATGCATATTCATATATCATTTTCAACATATATAACATTGCACAATATTAACTCAATAACTTGCATTTTTGGCTTTTTGATGTAATGCATTTCCATTTCAACACAGCATAAAATTAGGAGAAGTTATGCAAAAAGACTGTGGCAAGAGGACTTATACAAGAAAAGTGGTTTAAATCATCTACATTTAGTGCAACAGGTGTCGTAGTGGACTGATTTATGTACGGCTTTCTATTTTGAGTTTTGACAAATGTATATTATGTAATGTTTGGTAACAATGAACAACAAATTTAAAACGATCTTTTTTATTTTCCTTGTTGCCCGTTATAATATGTGTTTTTTGGGTTCTAAGCTTACGTTAGGTTAACAATTGATACATTCCAGTAGTGTAGCCACAGACTTTTTACATGAACACAATAAAATTAAAAAAATGCTTTTTATGCCCCCGAATCGAAGATTCCGGGGGTATATTGTTTTTCCCCTGTCCGTCTGTCTGTCTGTCTGTCCGTCTGTCTGTGTGTGTTTTTTTCCACAAAAACTTTAAAGGCGCTGTAGCACGTTTTTTGCAAAATTTATTTTTTCAAATTTGCCATTTATAATGATAGTTTATGTCATTTAAATTAACTTTAGAGGGTAAAACATCTTATTACACAAACCAATTATCTGTAGTGGTAATAACTTTGTTGCGTATAAAGCAAAAATTGCATGGTGGCCATTTTATTGTGAACACAATTTATTATTTTGTATTACAAAAACGATTCCCATGGCTTTACCGAAACATGTACACTAATTTTAAACTTTATTTTCCGAAGAGAGAATGATGTTTTACTATTGGTAAAATTATTTTTCAAATACATTTCATCAACTTTTTTTAGTGAAACCTTTGGATTGCTCAGAGCTAGGGCTTTCATACTTGGCATGTACATACCTTTTGATGAGACCTTTCAGATGAGGTAATCATATTTGACCTTGTGACCTTGACCTTGTCGCAGTGGACATTTTCAGAAAACTTTAACCTTGGCCATAAATTTGGATTGCTCAGAGCCAGGGCATTCATACTTGGCATGTGCATACCTTGTGATGAGACCTTCAGATGAGTTCATCATATTTGACTTTGTGACTTTGACCTTGCCGCAGTCGACGATATTCAGGAAATGTTAACCTTGGCCATAACTTTGGATTGCTCAGAGCTAGGGCATTCATACTTGGCATGTGCATACCTTGTGATGAGACCTTCAGATGAGTTCATCATATTTGACCTTGTGACTTTGACCTTGCCGCAGTCGACGATATTCAGGAAATTTTAACCTTGGCCATAACTTTGGATTGCTCAGAGCTAGGGCATTCATACTTGGCATGTACATACCTTTTGATGAGACCTTTCAGATGAGGTAATCATATTTGACCTTGTGACCTTGACCTTGTCGCAGTGGACATTTTCAGAAAACTTTAACCTTGGCCATAAATTTGGATTGCTCAGAGCCAGGGCATTCATACTTGGCATGTGCATACCTTGTGATGAGACCTTCAGATGAGTTCATCATATTTGACTTTGTGACTTTGACCTTGCCGCAGTCGACGATATTCAGGAAATGTTAACCTTGGCCATAACTTTGGATTGCTCAGAGCTAGGGCATTCATACTTGGCATGTGCATACCTTGTGATGAGACCTTCAAATGAGTTCATCATATTTGACCTTGTGACTTTGACCTTGCCGCAGTCGACGATATTCAGGAAATTTTAACCTTGGCCATAACTTTGGATTGCTCAGAGCTAGGGCATTCATACTTGGCATGTGCATACCTTGTGATGAGACCTTCAGATGAGTTCATCATATTTGACCTTGTGACTTTGACCTTGCCGCAGTGGACATTTTCAGAAAACTTTAACCTTCGCCATAACTTTGGATTGCTCAGAGCCAGGGCTTTCATACTTGCCACGTGCATACCTTGTGATGAGACCTTTCAGATGAGGTAATCATATTTGACCTTGTGACCTTGACCTTGCTGCACTAGACAATATTCAGAAAACTTTAACCGTGGCCATAACTTTGGTATATCCGGGGGCATCCGTGTTTAACAAGCACATCTTGTTCATTTCATTTCAAAATGGACATATTAGTTTTTTTGTAAATAAGAACACTTCTGTTTGTTGAGGTATTCTTTGAATTGTTCAGTTTTCAAACCACCTTAGTTTACAATTAACAGTGCTTCGAAATGGATTGTATACCAAGAAGTGTAAATGGACGGTGCTTTCCAAACAATGTTCAAAGAGTTACAGTATTTTGTTGATCACTATTGCGTTGACCTGATCCATATTATTAGTTTTTTTTTCATTTTTCAGTCACATCTAAAATTAGCCTTGTATTGTCAGCAAATTGAATTAAGATATATTCTAGTACAAGCATTGTACTGTCTTTAATGTTTTCATTCGTTGGTTACATAAGTGCAAGTATTTCCAAACAAATTTATAAAATATAAGATTACAACCTTTTGCAATTTAAATCAGAATAAATCCGTTAACTTACAGGCTTGAAGTTATATTTTTGGAAAATATTTTATTATCTTTTTAAAGATGGTCCAACATTTCTTCCTACTGAATCGAATACCTCTCAAAATCAATAAGTTTCAGAATATCTGTTATGTGCATATGTATTCTGTATAGTCCATAATATCATGTATCAAGCTCGTACATTCTCCAATATATCCGCCTTTCATGAAACGTTTCTGGTCCTCGCTTATAATTTTTGGCAAGGCATGTTTTAATACATACTGCTACCGTTGCTGATGCATTCTTGTATGATGTTTTCAGTAAAGTTATTGGCCGAAAATGTTTATAAACTCTTTGGATTTTCCTATTTGTGGTAAGTGATTAACCCTTGTGTCTGAAACGCAGTTTATTACGTATTTGAAAAAAGAGATGATATCTTTCCACATAAAATCAATTGTAGAGTTCATATAACAGAGTTCAATTTCACTGTGCCAATGAGATAATGATTATTTCTATGTGCAAATCTTATATTGTTGCGATATCTTCCGCCTGTAAGATTTTGTATAGTAAAGTCACATCCTCAAGTAAAGTATGATTTTGTTAATCACAGTGTAAATACATGTTACCTTTATCTTATGTAAAACTGATTTTCAGAACTAAGATATGGTTAACATATTTAGTACTTTATGATTTGCTCAATTCATGCGCTCTTGTTAAGCAGCTAAATTTTGTTGTGCAGGTTTGTTTACCACAAGCACGTACTGAGAATAAAGCTCTTGGACCCAGATGAACGTGTTGGTCTTTCTGTTTTGTTATTAATTGTCCATGTATTCACTTAAGTGAATATAACCGATGAAATGAACAATTGCTTTAGTCGGTCTTAAATTCACTTCTGTATCTAGCGGGACAAGTCTTTCCTGAAATGATTTCATTTAATGTGAAGATCAAATAAGATTTATTTAAAAACATGTATTTCTAATAATCAAATGTGAGAGCCCAGCACCCAGATAAGAACACAGTAAGTAGATTCGTCACAACTCTACATATGTAACTTTAATGTTAACCTCGGGCAGAGACCACCCATCACTTAATCATAATAAAATAGGTTTGAACCGAGGGAAAAGTTACTTGAACTTGACCCTTTATGTCTCACGAAGACCAACCACTGAGAGTTAGTGAACCAAAACGACGCTCCAACAGGAAGACTTTGGAGATAAGACTGGGCTTCAACTTGTATAAGTTAGCAATGATTTACTAACAGTTCTTACATGAAATTGTCAACTTCTACACGTCGTCGTTTATCTGTTTTATATTCAATGAGATAATGTTGTCTGTATGAACAGAACACGTCTCTATCATCTGTGTCAGATCTCACATACCGTTACGTAATAGTCAGATGGTGTTTGAAAGTTCTATACCGTGTTTACAAAAGAAGATAAACGGTGGTACTGAACACAGGGGCATGTGTCGCTTAGAAACAGCGTTTGAAAGATGTATACTTAATACACCCTACCCTATTACTATATAAAAGGAAAGGATGTAACGACGAAACCATCCCATGATCATTCAAAGTCATATTTCGCATTAAAAACAGTTTTATGGCATAGTCGATGACTACGATACGAATGCTAAATGATTTCCCTACAAAATGAGCTAAATGGTCACAATCGGATCATTGTTTCATAAGGTATGCGGCAAGACAGTCCGTATATCGCTACCTCCAAAGTTTCAAGCCCATTTCCCCACTCACGAAAATCAGCGAAAACTCACCTTTTAAAATCGTTTATTTATTCGAACAATGTTGACAGCACCTTTGACTCGCCAGATTCGAACCGAAGAGTGAAACTACAGATGTAAAAAAAATATTACTACACCTACATATCATATTCGACTGTACGACGACATTTTGTCTCAAATCATCGCCATGCAGTTCGCTTGTCAGCCATCCATGACCTTGACATTCAGTTGAACCGGAGTAACCCACATACAGGTCCCAGGGCCTTCGTTCTCGCTGTATGACAAATGCTGTATATAGGTATATGTCTTTCAAAAGCTGTTTCTTAGCGATACACGCCCCTGTGATACTGAATTCACTATCATAAAAATGGTTTGCAATTTGGAAGCATTAAGGGGTAAGTAGTCGGTGACTCACAATAATGGAGTGTGTCCTCTCTCTGATTCCCTGTGCACTTACTGGTGAGCACAGGTCTGAATCTTAGTGCATTATAAGAACATGTACATTTGTTATTTGTCATCACCTACTTGCAGAATCAACACAGTTAGTAATACCCCTGAAGAAAGTGTTACAAATTAAGATCTGCACTGTAACATACAACTCCAGTTAACTCCAAAGGATAATGGCACTATTTTGCGATCCGAAGAAACGGTCAGATACACGTTAGCACATATCATTTTAAGAATAAAGTAGTTCATACAATATATTTATGTTGTAGTTTTTACACTCCATCTTCTTAAGGTCTAGAAAGATCTTAAGTTCTAACAACCTCTTTATTCTGTGTAGGTGACGATTCGACATAGATACTAATGTCGTTGTCAAGCAAGTGATACATATGAAAAGATTACTGGAGGTTATAAACATGAAATGTTTATAAAATAGCTGCGGTGAGAAAAATTTGAGTTGTTCTAACAGTAGATAAGGTTGATGTTCAAGCGTTGATAACAGTTGCATATCGAAAGTTTGTTCAGGTGCATGTGTATCTTAGTGCAAATATCATGTATATTGGCGTTCATTGTAACTAATACATTTAATGAGTATAAGAGAAAATATATTATGTATGTTTGACCCAGTTGATCAGTAACTGGGTATTTCAAGGAAAAAATAAAAACTGTAGTTTTGAAAAATTGACCCGCAGTCATCTCAAGGAGCTGTCAAAACTGAAACTGTTTACTATGTCATATCAGATTATGTTGTGGAACACTCAAATTTATTCTTGTAATGTATCAAATGCAAAGTGATCGGTTTATTTTTCGCGTCGAGACGATGTTTCAAAGATATGCCAAATTACATGATATTTGCGCTGAAAAACACAAGTATACATGAACACATTTTCAGTATGCAGCAGTAGAAGGTTGATTAGGATGATTTACAGTGTCGATACAGTAAAAGAGATTGATGTACACACCTTGTTAGGGGGATTATTTTGTTTTAACAACATCATTTTGGAGGTAATAAGGGGATGTACATAGTAAATATGATATATTTAACAGATACGAAGTTGTGATCCCTCGCAAATTGAAAGTGGGCCCCCTACGGTAGATTATGGAGACTTTGTGCTGTAGGTTGTATTCTCTAAAACTTTGCATTCGTAAATGATATACACCTTTGATACCTAACGATACTTCTTCACAACTTATCTTTGATTTTTTAATCACAATACCAATTACGGGGGCATCTAATTGATTAGTTTTTCACAAAACGAATTTTATTAATAATTCCTTTTAGCATTATTTAGCTAAATACCGTTATTGTTCGCTCAATATATTTATACCTATCAGGGAACACGCCTAACATCGCTGTCAGGGGGGACATGTGCTGGCCTGACCCACAACACCGAGTATAGACAGACAGACAGACAGACAGATAGTTTATTTATGTCTCACCTCATTTATATATGTTGAGGCAGCTCGACTGTGGTGCCGACTTGAGAGACTACCATAAGGGTCACTCACAGCGTCTATTCATGCCTGGTTCAAGCGTTTTAGTAAATCATGGGAAAAGATAGTTTTAAAGGTTTTTAATGATTTAGAACTAACTGGACTTTTAAACAGGACTCACAGGAACACTAGCTAGATTATTCACCAGATCACTGCACGCCTCAAGGAAATCGACGTAACATGCTGGCTGGATAAAGTAAAAAACATACCAAAACTGAGAACATACAAGACTTATAAAACAACTTTTTAAGCCGAATCTTACCTCAATCTCCCACGTTACAAGCGATCTATACTTGCCTCGTTACTATGTGGATCTGTCAAGCTAGAAATCGAAACGGGCAGATACAACTCCCCTCCCACACCACCTGATCAGAGACTTAAGTTTGTAAATACTGACGAAAAACATTTTCTTTTAGAGTGCTCTTTTTATGACGATATTCGTCTTTCTGTTTTACCCACGATTTTAGTAACAAATCGTTTACTTGTAATACCTTAGATTTTAAATTTGTTTTTTTTGTTACCTTCTAAACTTTATTTATCAAATTTAGCTTTAATGTGTTTTAAGATGTTTTATCGTCGTAAACTTTTTAAGCACACTACAACTTGCCCAAATTAACATCTTATGTAATTTTGTATCTTTTATATATGTACATTATCTTCCTTTTATATTTGTATTGTCTTAGTATTCGTTTATATTTTACTGATTTACGCCGTGTCTCTTCGGCCTATTGAGGCCTTGCATAATCAGTTTTATCTTGTATATTCACTTTGTATTGATACCCTGTACTTTTATGCGTGACACGTTAATAAACAAACTAATAATTCTATTTTCCGATAGAAGACACTTCCAACCTTCGGGTGGTCAAAATAGCACAACAAAATCGTCGTTACCTGTCTCCTCTGTTCAGAGGGTCCAACGGAGAGCAGGCTTACTCCTTCGCTTGGCCGAGCGTCCGCCTTCGCCTTACACACCTGGTCTTTGTATCCAAAATTATTACTTTATCTTTTTCTTATCACACTTTTCTGAATGAGCTTTCATTTTTACTATTTCCTTTCTTTTATAATGTGTATTGAAATATAAGTTTTTGGGGCAAAATATGTATTTCGTTTCGTATCGTATCGTATCGTAAAATCAAGGATAACCAACAGGTACAGGTAAAACGCCAACACTTTGTGAATGTTCAGGACATTTACAAGAAACATGTTTATATAACTGACATCACAATCATCTGAGAGTGACATTAGCAATTGTCCTGGAGGCTTGTCAGTTGTACAGTCACTATGACAACGCACGTGTAAAAACGGTTTATGCAGTCGGAAAGATTAATTTCCACGTGCGTTAATATAGTAATATAGTATTCTAGAGAAATACTGTTATTGTTCTCTACATCATAATCAATCTACGTAGAAAAAAATAATATAATGTCTAATAACCTGACATTCAGTGGCATTAATCTAATCGAGAGGTTAGGTGTCTGAAATAAAATCAGGTCTGGTTGTCGTGCATCTTCCCACGGCAAGGTGAAAAGTATCGAGATCTCTCCATTTTATACCTTGCCTCCAACATAGCCAGAAGTTTTGAAACGAATCAGCGACACATATCGTCATCACGAGTTACGTCCCTTACCATCTGCTAACATACAGCCAATGAAATCGCCGTTTACATTCGGAAGTGATTAAAAAATAAGCGACGATCGACACAGTCACAAAGGCAATACAACTGTCTTCTGATTGGCTTATCCGATTAGCCTGCAGTACGTTAAAATCTTAGCACTGAAAATGCGAGGGTTGAGGTAAAGGGCGGAAGGAGATGATTTGGAAATCTTTTCGTTACGCCTGTGACGTTGTGAAGATGGTTGTCGTGATATGGAAATCATTTCTCATAATCCATGTTGTAGATGACAGATTCCTCTAGCGATTAATATCATTTGTATATGTTAGAAAAATCATTTATTACAAACACTATCAAACATACTCAAGGGCTCGTTAAGTTGACTAGTGTGTATATTTTGAATTCTGTCACTCATAGATTGTAATATTTGGATTTTAATGAAGGTTTTTGCCGGGAAATATCTTTTAGATGAATGCATCACTTTTAAGCGGTTATTCACTTATATTGAGAATAAGTGAATTATTAGTATGTTTATTCACCACTACTGAAGAACTATTACTTACTACTGTAAATAAATGAAACAATACAGTCCATTGCGTTTTGTATAAATAATGTCATTGATATAACTTTATGGAAATCTGCCACAT
This sequence comes from Gibbula magus, assembly GCA_936450465.1. NCBI lineage: Eukaryota > Metazoa > Mollusca > Gastropoda > Trochida > Trochidae > Gibbula > Gibbula magus. The sequence goes on along the minus strand of OW388290.1, from coordinate 43,623,825 downwards.
TACTATAAATAATATTTTTCATTAACAACGATTTTAGAACACGATTTGTCCTGAAGGCCAATCTGCTTCTAATGGAAAACCAAAAAAGAAAGAGCAGTGTAATTTTTACATTTTTATGTTACTGATATAATAAAAATACAAGGAGGATAACGCTATTATGCTATAAAAAATATCAAATTATTCAACTTGAAAATACTAATGTTAATAATTTAGCCTAACAGTTCTATTGGCAAATATCTTAAAGTTAGATTTTTAAAAATAAATGGTTCTCGGGCGTCGGCGCATCACTTTTATTTGTGAGTATGACAACTTTTTTTTATTTGAAAAAAAACAACTTAATTATGAATTTGCTGCATCATTTTTGATCAACCCCAAATCCCATGTGTCCACTAAATGTATGGGTCTGCAGGAACGGAGGTGCCTCCGTTTGGTATACTTCTACCACTTTAAGGCTATATTTTGATTGAAAAAAACTAAAATGTGCTAGTCCCGCGTCTTTATTTTTTCCAACAAATAAAAATAAAAAGAAAGTCCTACCGCCCTCGTCACCTTCGAGAAAAATGTGCCCGAGAAAACTAAAACTTTTGATGCAGCCTACCATGTACCAGTAGCTACCGAACACCTTCCTCATCTGACCGCTTTATGAATAAATGCAATGTGACATTATTTCGCACTTTGCAGTTTACACATACATATTCCCAAAGGTTGATTGGTTGAGGTTACGATATTGGATCTAATTCTATTTAACAATACCACTCCGTCTGTCCGTGCGTCCGTGCTTTCTTGAACATTGTACTTCTCTTTCACATTTTGGCAGAAACTCTTGATGTTTATAATTTACGTATAGTAGATCGTTTGGTCCCTTTTGAAACAATTATAATCTTTGACATAATAAATTCTTAAAATTGATAATTTTTCCAAATGTTTGTTTGTGTTTCATGTTTTCAACAGACTTTCGTTGTTCATGGAATATATAAACTAGATGCTCTAGTCGTGTCTGTAAACAGGTTTATGTATAATGATTTAAAACAAAATTCGTTTAAGGAACCCGTATGTTATGTTTCTAATATAAAATGAATTCAACACATGATATCAATCGATAAAAATCTTTCGTCTTACCAGGACATATAATTATCAAATTTTATGCAATAAACCTTATGTCATAACATACATTTGATGCCTTATATGTATATTCTGCTGTATACACATGTACATGCATAGTCCGGTTATCATTTACAGGTTTTCAGAAGTTTGGATAAGTATTAAACTGATCAAATAAAACATTTTGATGAATCCTTTGATGTTTTACTTTTCAGGTTTCCGCTGTACATTTGTATTAGAAATATTTGTTTATATAACGATTATCCAGTGTAATTTGAAAGCGCTGTAGCACGGATTTCGCATAATGTGTTTTCTCATGTTTTATAGTTACGTTAGTGGGTAAAACAACTTCATTATTATTATTATATACTCTACTCTACTATACATAGAAAACGGTTATTCATATTGGAAGAAAATGTAGTGTGACGGTGACAAGTATGGGGAACTCTACAGTGTTGCGTTACGTCAGTGTACCTCCTACGAATCCACCGAAATGTACTGCTACGAACCGGTCTGGCGTACGAATTCACCAAAACCCTTGTCAATTCTGCCCACTGTGCGAGAAGCTTATTTAGGAAAGGAATCGTGTAGACAGATTTGCATTCGACATGAAAAGTTCGAACTATAGAATTTATTTTGATTAAGCGAACTCCAAAGAAGAGATCCAGACAACATCGGATATAATTAAGAAAACAAATGACAGTCAAAGCTATATTGCAGGACGATACTCGCACTTGGAAACTGACCCGGTTCATGACACTATCTGATCGGGTACTAATGTCCGATCGGAATAATAAGTGATAATAAATTTGTTTAAATTTAGTTATGAGGGAAAGGTTTTTCTGTGACAGAGGCCTAATGGCATTTCCCAACGTACCACTCACATGTAAACAACCCCTTCGATAACTGGATATGTTAAACGCACATATAAACGTGCCTACCGACGCACTTCACTATACCTTGATAGTTTTAATGAACAAGAAAGCATCCATCCCTTCAAAGAGATGCAGTCTTTTGAGAGATATGACTGACGTTGTTTAATGATTTTCCTTTATTGCAACGCGCACGTGCACATGCTCCTTTTTTTTACTATATTCGACTATATTCTTTTCTTCTTTTTTTTATTTATTTGACCATACGGCTATTTCAATATTTGTTGGAAGTATAAATGCAATAACCATCAATTGATAAACATATCACGACAAAAAATAATGTTTCTTCATATCCGTAAGTAGGACAACTCATAAATTGCTTCTTTCTTGTTTGTGTGTAAACAGTGTGCGAGTCAACCGCAATGAATTTTTACTAATACGTGAGATTTTTTGGCTTATTGCGGCTCGAAAAGAGAGCTCCAATTAAATATGTATCCAGTTATTCCATCGTAACATCTGCTGCATATGGAGCATTTTCACGATTCTCACCTGGCGGTGAAAGTTTACAAAGACAGAAACATCTTTATTCTTATGCTATCAAACATCGTTTTACATCTGCCGACTTCTGTCTCGTAAGAGATGAGGACAGATGAAGAAACTGGTTATTTCGACAGTTACAAGAACAACGAACAGCGTCGCTGATTGCACAATTAACCGTTTATGTAACCAGTCATAACTTTCTATTTCTACACAAGAAAGTGTTCCGATGTAACGGGGCTTCCTATGAAAGAAGTGAGTGAAGTTCTTACCGCGTTTATTACATCTTACGTCGTTACAATCCTCTGTAGGAAGAGCATGGAGTCAACTGCAGATAATGTGTTCAACTTGTTTGAACACTTCCAAATATTTCACTGAATCCGTTTTACAAAGATCACATTATCGTTTCTTTGGAAATAATCCCAGGGCGAAAAGTGGTGGAATCCATATGCCGGATCCTTCCGGATTCCCCCAAATATTGGCGGGTCCTCAAGAATCCGGAAGGGTCCGGCAAGCGGATTCCACCACTTTTTGTCCTGTGAATGAGTCGTATACTATATTTCAAACGTTGAATATGTGATTATGAATAAAAACATAATATTACGTTTATTATTGTGGTATTATACATGTTATAGCTCGCTTCGTTGTTTAATGTCAGCATATACTGTTCAATCCCTTTTAGTGCATGGCTACAAACGTCAAACCCCCATTAATCCATGTTCAACATTTTAGAAACCACACGCAGCCTCTTGCCCCTGCATTCATCCATTTTCAATGTGGATTTCATTAAACAATGTTGTTCATTTTAATAAGAAACATTTCATAGTTTTATCCTCAAAGGAAAGAGGTTATAAAAATATTGTCAATGATTCTCGCTCTGATGCATCGTCATTAAGTAATCTCTTTTCGATCGAAAAATACACATTGGGACATTAAAATATTGACGAACGTCAATAACATTTTAAAATATTGACGCAACATTTCCGTACACATTACGATAATATAATATTGACGATCATTTCTGTTATCGTTATTAAGCACAAGAAAAGGCCGGTTCTGATAAGGTTAATGAGATTCTGCCCTTCTGGGAAATATTATTAATAATTTGGTTGTTTTTCGCTCTCAGCTCATGAAATCCAACCTTATCGTTCATGTTCTGTGTTGACTTCAGGCATTGTCCTCTCTTCAGCTTCGTCAAGAAGTACAGAGAACCTCCAGTTATTCCTATATGTAATTAAATGCGTGTACATGAACGAATTATTGAGAAAACAAAACAGAAGATTATGTGAAGTCCAGGAATCCAATCTTCAGAGAAATGTACCTCTCTATGCAAATCTTCGGTGCAATGGTTGCCTTATATGTTGGATCAGGTAAAATCTAATTCATGATCTATTGTCATTTGGACACAACGAATGTGCAAATTGTTGTTACGATTAAAATACACAGATTTGAGTTTGATTATGTACAGAGATATGTTTCTTCAAGTAATGGGTGCGGGATAGCGCAGTGGTTAGCGCGTTCAGTTTCGGATCAAGAGGTCCGGAGTTCGATTCCCGCCAGGGGCATGGCAACGTCGTCTGCAGTAGAGAACTGTTCTACACGCAGTAAGGTTTTGGTGCAATGCTACACTGAATTTCAGCGTAGTACCACCCATGGTTCGCTAGTTCCAGCTAATGCTCGAAGGTTTCACCGCAAAGCATAGCCATTTGACGTTGCGGGCTTTCTCCCTGCCATAATACAAGCAGCCGCGATATGTGAAATACTCTTGAAAGCGGCGTTAAACCCCAACTCACCTCACCTCACCTCTTCAAGTATTTACACGGAGATGTTGCGTAAAGTGTATTTGTATACAGATTTGTTTCTTCAGATGTATACACGGAGAGGTGGCGTAATGTGTACATGTATAGACATCTCTTTCTTCAGGATTATACACGGAGATCTATGTCATCAACGGAGGGGACGACTGTATGAGACGTTGCTTGTTGAATCCACAGTGCATGTTCATCGTTTACACCAAGAAGGATTTCACTTGTATCACTGACGAAGATGATTACTCTAATATCAAGATAATGCGGCCAGTGTTGGACAACAGGGTGAGCAATCGTGTGTAACATAACGTAGCTTAACCGTAAGCGCCCTTTAGAGCTGAAGAAAAATTGTACAAACACAAAATCGAGGTATCAGAAGAACACTTCGTGACAATATGAAATCACTAAAATTCCTAAAGGCATTCTATATTACCCCTTCGGACTTCCTGTGACATGCCATAACCACTAACATACAGCTTATGTCCCTCCTCAAACTTTATTATTGATTTCACCTGTTTCAGACATTTCAGATAGAGATGTACCCGAATACCTCTGCAGTAAAACCCTTCAGAGACACGTGTATGTTCGACAAACGGGAACACAAGTGTATTGGGCAAAGTGAGTATCCTTGCAGTGGTACGACTTTGACAAATTCAATACATAAAATCCATTGACATATTTTCATTCAGCAAACACCTTTCAGTACTCAGTTGCATAAGGAGAAAGTGTTTAGAAAGAAACTCACAATAGGCGTTATGACACAGTATGTTTATAAGAAGATATGTTAATACAACTCGTTTTAGTTCTGCGTGTTGTCGTGAGGGTCGCCATTTGAAAGAATATATTTCGAATTCAGAACCGATTTGCTTGGTTCTTCTGATCCATGTAGAAATGTCAAAAGCTATAACTAATTAAGATGTTGTTTAAGGATTGTTTACAATTAGTTTTGATCAATGTCATTGTCATTTATATTTTCCTACTTTTTGTCAACGATGACAGTTTAGTACATTTTCCTGAGATATTTTCAACTTACGTTCCATTTTCGTAATTAGTTTCAGATGTGTTTTCATGTCAATTCGTGTCCATTAATGGGGCAGTAGCAGTTTTTTCGCTCAATTAAGTTGATGAAATGTATTTGAAAAATAATGTCACTAATAGTAAAACACCCTTCTCTCTTCTCTCTTTAGTAATCAAGTTAAAAAATGAGTCTACATGGTTCGGTGAAGCTATGGGAATTGTTTTTGTAATTCGAAATAATGAAATGTGTTCACATTAAAATTGCCCTATGTATTTTTTCTTTCTTTGCAACACCGTTATAACCATTACGAATAATTGGTTTGTGTAATAAGATGTTTTACCCATGAAAGTTAATATACATGACATAAATTATCATTATAAATAGGAAATTTGAAAAAATAAAATTTGCCAAAAAATGTGCTACTTTAACGCCTTCCTGATCGTCAAAGTGATATGCGTGATACCGTTTGTATCAACAGTTACTGTGTTCACATGTTACGCTGAACTGATTGTCAAGTGGATTTGCTTGCTGTCTTTATATTATTTTTACGTGTCTAAAGAAGCATAGCTGATCGTCAAGAGGAAGTTAGTGTTCCATATTCGTTTCGTACATATCAGATGTGTTCACATGTTGCAACGTGTTCACTGAAGCCTGTCTGATCATCAAAATGATGTGCATTCTGTCTGACGTCCATAATTATTTCTAACCTTATGTATCAGATGTGTTCACATGTCACCACGTGTCCGAGGAGGTCCGTCTGACCGCCCAGTGGCTGTGTGTGGAGGTGAAGAGACTGAGGGTGTTGTACATGTGCTGGTCAGAGGGTCGGGGTGTTAACCTCACGTGTAGAGCGGCTGTGACGTGGGAGCTTCCCTACCCCAATCGCAGGAGGAGGGTCATCATGAAGAAGGTTAGTAATACATGTAAAACAAATCATAACAATTCATTGGGGAATCTATGTTGCCATAAGCTAAGCTAAACTTGATAGATGTTCACACAGTTTGGAAAATGTCATCTGAGGAATTCCTCTATTAATCATCGCCTTCTTGACATGCCTCGTTTACACTTGCCCGCAAAATAACTAAGCGCCATTCCTATGTGTTAAACATATTGCGGAAGAAATTGTACAGTGAAATCTAACAATTAAACGATACTTACCTGGAAGTAGAAGTTTGATAATGATTCTATCAGCTAATCAAGAATGATTGAGATTAAATGAGATTGCAGTGCGCATGTAAGAGTCAGACGTTCAAAGAACAAGTGTGAGTCAGTAAACTTGAAATCGCCGTGTATCAGGCTGGGATGTCCGGGGAGGGCATGTAATCCCCATCAACACACCATCATGAGGCTTAATGTATGAGACAAAGAGGTCACAACCTGTGGACCTGAGAGATCTGGTTCTCTCTAAATATGAACACAAACATGGGCACAGTGATAGATCAACAAAACATTTCCTTATTTCTACAGGTTTTGGTAACCTTCCCGCTTTACACTGCTTGAGAAGTTTCTCAATGTGAACAGTAACACTATCATTTGACCTGCCTACAGTCATATGGTTAATGTTAAGCCAATATAAGAGACAGCAATAGTGCTAACTTGATAGACACATCATCTGAAGGTGAAACTTATTTTAACTTTTAACTTCCTGGCAAGCAGGTGATCCTTCCCGTCTGCTGACGTCACCAGAGGCTTACGCCCGGGTAGCTTCACTGGTCTGCAACAAACAAGTTGAAGTTGAGCCAACCATGATTGCGGTGCCACTAACAACACATCTGCTTTATCTGATATATGTTTTGCAAGGACTTTTGATAAAAGACAGAATGGTGGGAAACAATATATGTTATTTGACCACGATATACTAAAGGCATCTACAGCTTCCGCCTCTTGGTCAGGTTTCCAACTGACAAAACGTGGAAGCTTGGTGTTAATGTCCTGGGATGCCATGCTTTACACCTTCAACGCAGCAATTCACATTAAGACGTTTCACACACGTTGGGGCGGTTGTGTATCAGCTTTCTAGACAAAAGAAGATGAACATAAGTTCTTAAAGTTGTGAACCCTGTGACCCAATTTGGGGGTCATGGGTCTATCGTTAAAACTTCGGGGATGCAGCTCTTGTCGATGGGTCCCTCACAGATAGACAGAACACAAGTTTCTCTAACAGTCTTTATATAATTGATACATAAGGTACATGGAGTAAAGGACTGTAACAACCAGTCCGCCCAAGGATGAGGTCCGCATTACTCTCTCACAAATCTGTGCGTCCCATATCACTAGTCTCATCAACATAATGATGTCATGTCAACTTTATAGTAATTACAGGTAAATCTTCGAGCGACCTGCGCCATCTTGGAGGAGGATCCGGATCAGTTCGTACCAAAACCGGTTCTTCCCAGGGTCTGTTTGTACGGGTCGGTTCGCCCCTTTGATGATGATGATGATGAGTTGAACCGGTTTTGGTACGAACTGACCCGGAACCTTGGAGGAAGTGGCCTACATTTGCTTGTAGTTACTATAAAGTTGCAATAAAGTTGTTACGGTAAGATATCCGAACTATTCAAGTATGACAAATGTATCAGGGATGTAAAGTGACAGTAGAAAACTCTTTTCGAGATTGATTGCTTTTGCTAGGAATAAAATATTGACTTTCCTCGATTTTTATTGATATATTTCTGAGACACCATTTTGGCCCACTCAAGTTTGACAGGTAAAAAATCGTGTTTCAAGTGTCATAACTTGAGAAATAACACACCGATTTTGTTGATGTTGGTTTTAATCGAACGAGAAACCACTGTGCTTTAATTCTGTAGTATGTAGTACGTGTAAAATGTGTGTTAACATTTTGAAATGTGGACTTTTTTGGGCAGGGGGGAAATTGGCGTTGCATCCCTTACTTTATTTATTAGTATAGGGTATATATCGCATCGTAGTATTGGACCTAGGAACTGTTTGTTTCCAGCAATACAAGCCCCTGTGATTACCACAACGTCAATAAAATCTTAATGCACACACTTTAACTATTATGTCAAACAACGTCACTATACACTACAAATGTGTATTACCGGCTAGAAATAATGTAAACTTTGTCAATGAGCTTGACGCTTACTTTATTTATTAGTATAGGGTATATATCGCATCGTAGTATTGGACCTAGGAATTGTTTGTTTCCAGCAATACAAGTCCCTGTGATTACCACAACGTCAATAAAATCTTAATGCACACACTTTAACTATTATGTCAAACAACGTCACTATACACCACAAGTGTGTATTACCGGCTAGAAATAATGTATACTTTGTCAATGAGCTTGACGCTGGCACAGCCACGACAGGTATGATAGCACGTGCAGCACGAGAACTGTCCCAACAATCAAGCACGTCTTCACTCGCTGAAAGCAACACTTGCACTGACTCGCATATGGCAGTGTAATCTCATGTGGTCCCACATCACATGATTAGCGGATAGAATCATCAAATTGGCCTGTCAATCAAATTTTTCGTGGACGGGCGTAATCCGGCTTACAAAGAATTATGACCAATTTAAGAGCTCTTCCGCAATTGTTCGCAAGTGTCGGTCACAAGTTGAAGCTCTTGGGGTTGACCTGGGAGTTTACAACAAGCAAGGGTGATGAAGACATTTAAACTCCCCTTTTACTTTACTAAATTGGTGCATATCATACTGTAACCATGGAACTAACTTATGTTGGCGCATATATATTTTAAATTTAAAACATCCCTCTACTACAAATTGTAGAGCCAAATATCTGAGTTAAAGAGAATTCTCACCACACGGAGATGAAACTAAACATGCAATTAAAGGAATGAAGACCAAAACTGTATAAATTCATCAAAAGTGTATTAAACATAACGCAATAACAATAATTAACATATTAACATATTTAACACAATATAAACATATATATATATATATATATATATATATATATATATATATATATATATATATATATATATATATATATATATATATACATACTTCAAACAGGAGGCACGAGTCACAAAAGTTCTAGTCCTTGTTCCCTTTCGGGTATGGAGTGTGGAGGGTCTCGTACTCCTTGAGAACTCAGTTTTAATCCATTATAGACTGGTGGACAAAGGCGTAGCCAGGCTTTTTTCAATCGACACCTGACTGACATCAAAAGAATTGAGGAGTGGGTGTCAACATTCGGCGGTTCTGAGCGGAAATGATTTTGTCAGGGCTTTTAATGGCGGTAGATAGCGGAGAACAGCGGAGGACTACGTGAAAATTTTGCGGGTAATGGCTTGGAAATTTTGCGTTTGCACTTGTCCGCGCTTAGTAAAACGGTTTCCGCATACTTCACGCAATGTTCCGTAAGCAAATTGCGAAACCAAAATTCAAACTTGTTTGTTTGATTTTTTTCCTCAGCCGTTTTCCGCGTGTTAAGCCGTGGTAAACCCAATTAAAACCTTATAAAACTTTTTCTGAGGTGATTTGACCTTTGTCCACTTTATGTACTCCAGGACAAGATTTGATCTGACACCGAATTTCCTTGGTCTCCCTGCTCAATCCCAACTCCTGTTTGACTATTCTTCAACGTTGTGTAAACTGTAGATAGAAGAATACCATGTCTACCAGCTACAACTTTTGCATTAGTCATACACTTTTAGAAAGGACTTCTTTCTTTCTCATATCTGCATTGTCAACAGAGGAACATGAGGGAGATAACTCTTGGTGTACTAATGCTTATTCTCAAGCCTACAAGAGTTGTCTCCTTTATAAAGTATTTTACTGCATAACATAACTCCTTTTATCAAATTCCATCGCCGATTTTTTCAATACTTTCTTCGAAAACTGTACTTCTCTAAGGTAGAATATGGAGATTATCATTTGACAAACGCAGTTTTCGCCTTCTTTCGGAAGTTGCGACCGATTGCTATTGTTTTGCTCTGGGCTGGTTACTCTGGGAAAATATAGCAAGTATAATGATATTGAAGTAATTTAACAGATACAAATACACTGGTGACGCAGCATGTCGTATTCCCTTTTCAGGAAATATTTATTAAAACTCCTTTGCCTAAGACGCATGCACGACACAACGTCATAACTGTATGTGCAACGCCAATTATGGGTACAGAGTAAGTATCGTTATATAATGATTTTATATATCATTCAATAGATAAATAATTAAAAACATGTATCACAATATGAAGGCTTGTGAGTCAGGGTTACCAGTTGTCTCCCTTTCTCTTCTCTTTCTAGACAACTGTTGAGGTATTCATCCTACTGTTTGCTTTACAGTTATAATTCTGCCAAAAAAATGGATAAGTTAATTTCTTATTCTAATAAGTGGCAACTGAAAATTAATGTTGATGAAGGTAAAATAATCTTTAAATGGCCAGTTGCTGGAAATTGTTCCTTCACATAAATATTTGGGTGTTCACTTCTCATTCTCTGGATCTTGGTATATCACAAAGAAAACTTTGGCTGATCAAGTTTGGCAGGTGTTGAATATTCTCAAATCATCAGTTTGTCTAAATTTCTATAGTCTACTAAAATTTGTTCTGTTCTACATATGTTATGTCAAAGTTTTGCCAGTTTAACTTTATGGAAGTGAGTTCTGGGGTTTTCACTTGTCATCTGTATTGAATGTCCATGATAAGTTTTGTCACCATATTGTGGGTCTTTCTAGAAACTCTACAAACCTTGCAGCTCGTGCTGAAGGTCGTCATTCATTATAGGGAAATAAGTTTGTGGGTTCGCCACCTGTCTGAAGTTGAGAATGTTATCGTAAGAAAGGTTTATTGTTATCAGTATTCTCTTGCTGAAAAGTGTACAGATTGTCACAAATTGATAATGTTATCGTAAGAAAGATTTATTGTTATCAGTATTCTCTTGCTGAAAAGTGTACAGATTGTCACAAGTTGAGAATGTTATCGTAAGAAAAGTTTATTGCTATCAGTATTCTCTTGCTGAAAAGTGTACAGATTGTCACAAGTTGATAATGTTATCGTAAGAAAGATTTATTGTTATCAGTATTCTCTTGCTGAAAAGTGTACAGATTGTCACAAGTTGAGAATGTTATCGTAAGAAAAGTTTATTGCTATCAGTATTCTCTTGCTGAAAAGTATACAGATTGTCACAAGTTGAGAATGTTATGGTAAGAAAGGCTTATAATTATCAGTATTCTCTTTCTGAAAAGTGTACAGATTGTCGGAAGTTAAGAATGTTATCTTAAGAAAGGTTTATAATTATCAGTATACTCTTGCTGAAAGTGTTCATATTGTCTCAAGTTCATAATGTTATCGTAAGAAAGGTTAATGATTATCATTATTGTTTGTTGAAAAGTGTACATATTGTCTCAAATTAAGAACGTTTTCTCAAGAAAGGTTTATAATTATCCTTATTCTCTTGCTGAAAGGTGTATAGATTGTCTCAAGTTCAAAATGTTATCGTAAGAAAGGTTTATAATTATCAGTATTCTCTTGCTAAAAAGGGTACAGATTGTCTCAAGTTAAGAATGTTATCTCAAGAAAGGTTTATAATTATCATTAGTACAGATTGTCTCAAGTTGAGAATGTTATATTAAGAAAGGTTTATAATTAATTATCAGTATTCTTGCTAAAAAAAAAGAGGACAGATTATTGGGCCTTAAAGGTGAACATTTTTGTGTTTACTTGCGGTTTTGCAATGCGTGGGCTAAACAAAATGTTGGAAATGTTTCTTTATTCATTGAATTATTTAACCAGAGATGTATTGACATAGATAGTCAGTTGTGGTCTTCTGGTATTATACTTGTCTCAAAATTGGATTTCTATCGTACCATAGATGTAGATTTTGAATTATATGTCAATAGTGTCTGTGTTTGACAGTTTTGAAAGTAGATTTCGTTGTTCAATTCATAATTTGTTGATAGAATGTGGTAGATATTTAGGTCTTAAAAGACAGGATCGCCTGTGCTCACTTTATATCAGACCTAGAAAATGAATATCACTTTTTCTGGAATGTCCCTTCTTTAAGAAACTAAGAAATGAAATTCTTCCAAAATATTATCACAGTTTTCCTTCTGAAGTAAAACTAACCCAATTGTCATCAATAATCTGGCAAAATATATATTTCTGGCCATGGAAAAAAAGAAACACATTTCTTGTAACCACAAAAACATAACGCTGGAATTTCCATGATTTGTAGGGTGCTCTATGTATGTATATGTACTATAATCTGATGTATAATTGGCCTGTGACCCCTGAATAAACTCTCTCTAATAGATAATTAATGGTGATCAAGGTATCGTTGTCAGTACAACATCTGATATCTCATCTGGTGGTATTTCATTACTGATTCAGGGGAAATATAGCCCAAGAACTACATGCATCGCCTGCCTTCAATTTCATAATTACACAAGTATAAACGAAGTTGTGTTTAATGGCTCTTATTTAGCGTATGCTGCTTTGGTGGTCGTCTAGCTCTGTTGCGCAACTTATTTGCGCTCAATTCGACTTTGATTGAACAGTATCAGAAATTCATACAGAACTTGTAGATCTAGTTTAATTTGTGTTTCAGAAGTTGATATTTTGTAGCAGTTGTTATTCAGCAGGTCATGTCATGCCTACTTCCCCGCTCATTTCAGGTTTGCAATTAATTTACATAAAAAACGGATCGTTGCTCTGCACTTCAACCCTCGGTTCTACGTGGACGCTAAGGGATTCAAATCACACCTGTTCATCAACGAGGTCCTTTTCAACTTCAAGACGCGAAAGGGATGGGGACCAGAAACCTACTCCAAGACATTCTGTTTTGCATTGCACCGACCCTTCATGATTGTACTGGTTAGAAGGCTTGGCAAACATGTTGTAAGTAAAATACTGCCTGCACATTTTGTATAGGCGATGCTCCTCACTTACTTTCATCGTGGCACGAGCTTTTGATGAGTGCTCATTTACTGTTGTTGCCTCAAACTGAGTTCAAGCATCTGAGGCTCGGAACGACTTATAGTTTTTCTAATATCTTTACGTTTTGGGTTTCCTTACGTATAAGTCGTGATCTATTCCTTCTCTTGGATATTGTTATTTACTAAAACGCTAAAACTAAAAAAAAACAATTATTCAAAATATTGTTTGTATGCGGAGCTCGGTCTCAGAGGTTAAACTGTAATTAGAAAATCAACAAAGTGCAATGGTGTTTCAGAACATTTTATTGGTCTATTTAAAATCTATTTTCTTGTTTCTTGACATAAGCTGCCTTTGGATATAAACTCACTTGCAAAGATAACGTCCTATGTTGATGACGCGTCAACGAATTAAAGTCCATAGACGTCAATTAAATCATCAACATCTTTTATTAACTAAATTGGAACATTAAATAACCTTTTAAACATAACCCCCAAATATGTTGGCCAAACTCCATGTTGAAAAAGCGATTCACCGGCCCATGTGTGTTTGAACGGACATAAAAATAAACGTATCATACTCTGATGAATGAAATTATGAGTACATCTTAACAAAAGCTGTTTGTAAATCGCCTTTATCCGACAGCTTCATTCAGTTTTTACTCTTTTGAAAATGTGTTGGCGTTTATTTTGCAAGTCAGTTTACATACCAAACTAAAAGAAGTGGTGAAAATAAGTCACGGTCAATATGAACTTATAAAAGCATCTACTCTCATTAGGGTCTTCAAGACGAAAGTCAGGAAGACCTATGTTATTATCGTGTGGGATTTTTTTTATTTCAATTTATTATTTGACATTTTTGTCCGGAGGATATCTTCTTAAAGGCACAGTACTTACTCCTCAATCAATAAAAATGTTAATCAATGTACATGATTCCGTTAAGACATGAGAGTCCATTTCCCTTCGAGTGGCAATTTCAATGTGTTCACATTAAAATGGTCGCTCGAAGGTAGTTCAAGTGATCTGACTGGTTTAGAGAGGCCTAAATAGTCCAAGGAGAGTTCTAAATAAGGCTGAAAGTCTACCTCTCACAGTTTTAAAAATAATTACTTTATACATGTACGTCGCTCCATTTTCTTTGTTCTTTTTAAAAAGTTCGTTTTTCGGCTCCATGGTCAAAGGAAAATTCTAACATGACACTATATTTAGAATGAAAATACTGCTTTCTGATTGGTTCCTCGTATCAATTTTGGAGTAATTATTTTACCGATAATCACCTCTAAATATTTGCGACCGATTCACATTGCTCAACAGTCGCTCGCTTCATACAACAGCGATTCATCCAATGAACAGAAGCGGCGTCTATTTTGCAAAATTCTTCCACTGCCTCCAGTTCACAATCCCAAATGACCCCAATTCCTTCCACGATGTCCTCAACCATGACACAAAAGGTCCATTCTCCACTAAACGTGCATATTGGTTGGTGTAGGTGATTGGAAATCAAATGTCTCATAGATTAATATTTGTATATGGAATCTGTAGGGGAGAGTCAGGTGAACAATTTCCAGAAGTGGCTGGAGTGTAGCATCCTTTTGCTTGATTTTATTTTGGTCAACACTCATATACCCTGTTTTGTGTTTCAACAGATACGTTACTACACTACGTATACAGAATGAGTTATGTATACACAGGAACACGAATAGAACATATGTTATTGTATTTTATTGAAATGTTAACCTTTTTGTCACACAAAACACGTGTCGGGTCTGAAGGTGTCCTGTTTTGAAATATGTTAAAGAGGGTTTATGTAAATAGGAAAGACTTATTTTTTAAACATTTATAAAATACAAACATATCATTTTCTTCATAAACGTATGGAATTGAACACAGGTATGCATTGGTATCCATGGGATGCATTTTTCTGTGCACAACATCATCAAAGAACAGAAAGACGCCAGTATAAACAACTTAACCTGAAGATAACTGTTATTCATCAAGAGACAAATAGTAACGTATCTGTCATTTATATGTCACGAATCTAGTTCCATATAAGATGAACATAATTTAACCCCAAAACATGAACTTGTATACTAACATGTAGCATATTAACATTATATAATGCTAAAGTACTGAAACGTTAGTATACTCTGATAGAATGTGTACTACAGCAAGTAAGCAACATATACGTCAGCAAAATGCAACAGATACGTTACCTTGAAAAAACCTCACAGTCATTTCGTAATATATCAATGCACTAAGCTTTTTACAATCATAAATCAGAGATACATTTTGTATCATATAGTTAATATGAGAATAAACCATTACAGCATGTTGAAAGGTAGTAAAATCTGATAGAAAATGAGCAACATTTTTTTCCAAAAATTGCAACAGATACGTTACCATGAATACATCATGTCCTGTCATAATTAACCACTGCAGTAAACTTACTAGAACATAATTTGGAAATAACCTTTGTATGATATAGTTAACATATAGAAAAAACAAATAGCGTATTTCACAACCTTCACACTGTTTATGAAAGAAGATTGATTCGACAATAAATACTTCTCGTTCAGTTTGGTGGCATACCCTTTCATACGCCCCTCCTTGGTACCGGAAATGCTTCTTTTGTGAACGTATTGTCATTCACCTTGTCGCCTGTGGGCTCCACATGCAGTCAGCCAATTTTTTTCCCCATTGGTAATATATTGGTAACGTATTTGTAACGTATCTGTTGGTAACGTATCTGCTGGACATAAAATGTATTTGGATGTGTTGGACAACCACTTAAAGGCAGAAGAGTGCTGTCACCCTCCAACTATTCAAAGCACTACGTGCAAGATGGCCATGTATGAGAGTTGGTGACTGTAAGCAGAATAATTCCACAATGGAAGGCAACATAGGTAACGTATCTGTTGATATTTTCGCGTACCTTTTCCAATTTTGCGTAGTCTACCAAAAACTACAATTTTATGAGACTTTGTGTGTTTCAGATGATTGCTATATATTGTTGTATATCTATTTGTGGTTAAGATGACATAGTAAGTAATTGTATATACCCAAGGATTTGATTTGATAATACAATATGAATTTTGGTAACGTATCTGTCTGTCATTTTGGAGACACCTATATCTGAGATTTTTTTGAAAAACATTGATATACTAAAGTAATGGATTCAAACTAAATGTATTCTAGTGCTATCGAGACATCTTTATAATCGAAGTTTAAGAATTTATTATGCATAATTTTCAATTAGACAGATATAATTGTAACTGCCTATCGACTGGAGACATGCATATTTGTGTAGATTTGACACATTTCGAAGCCTGAATGAAAAATATATTTGTTTCTATAACTTATGTTAAATGTGTACTGACACTGCCATGTAGTAAGGTACATTTTAAAGTAGAAATTTATAATTTCCAAGAAAACGTTCAAAAGATATCCCCTGGAGACATGATTTTCTGGTAAATGCACGTTTAGTGGAGAATGAGCCAAAAAGCGTTCTTGTCAGGCTTTCTTCAAGTCTCAAACTCTTCGCGTGTAGTGAACAACTACTTTCAGAGTAGCGCCCCTTGAATGGGATTGGTCCTTGTCGGCCTTGTAGGGGAGATAGGTCGGACTATGTATTTACTTGAAAATCGCTTCTGTGAGTCTGATGACTTCCAACATGGGTTTTCTGGTGATATTATCATCAATTGTATAAAGATAAGTTCGTTGAAATAAGTTTTAGGGATTGTTTTGATATTTTGATTGAAGCATGTTCTTTGAAAAGTGAACTGCACCGAAGGGTCGCGGGCGAGTGAAACCGGTCTGTACTGGTTTGACCCAAGCACAGCGCTTTGGCGCAAGACGAAAGAGTTCCTCATTATTTTCCTAATTAGTCATGTTAGAATGGAGATAAATCCATTCTGTTTTATATTTTGGGGTTGTATGTTGTGCATTTTTTACCCCTAAATAAACATTTCAAACCTCGCAAGCTCGGTTTGAAATTAAATTTAGGGGTAAAAATGCACAACATACAACCCCAAAATATAAAACAGAATGGATTTATCTCCTAATTACTCTGTCAAATATCAACTTTTCGGAAAACTAATTATTGCAATCTGTTCTACGTTTGTAGAGGAACAATTCCATTTCAAAACATTATCATATAAAATTTTATATTCAGCGTACAGTTTGCACATTTACAAGTTACAAATTTCAGACTTTTTGAGGGATATTTTCTTTGCAGAATGTTAGCGCATCTGGCCTGAAGGCACGATGAGCTTATGACATGAGATCCGTCCGTCCGTCAGCGGTTTGTTTACTTCTTTGGAACAATTGGCTACAGATTTTACAGATTTCTTGATCAAATTGTAGATTTGGTGACCCTTTGCCCCAAAATAAGGACCTCATAGGCAATGATCTTCAAACCATCTTTTTCTACAGAACGAAAAGACCTAGAAAGATGAAATGTTGTGTACATACTGCCAACGGAGATTATAAATTCTAGATTTGGAAATCTTGTAGCCCCAAATAAAGATCTTACAGGCTGTGACCTTCAAACCTATTTTCACATTCTTCTCCAGGCCGAAAAGGCCGAGAAAATTAAAATGTTGTGTACATAGTATATAGCCGATCGGGGTTATTAATTGTAGATTTGGTGACCCTGTTCAAAACAAGGGTTTTAGGGGCCATGACCTAAAACCAGTTTGTTTTTTTCCAGAACGAAAGGCCTAAGCAGGGCAATATTATCCCATCTATACGTGGTACCAACTGTTGCAATGATTGTTCATTCCACTCCACAATTAGCTGTTAACACATACAACTATTTTGCCTCCGCTATGCTGCCGCAGTACATAAGTAAACTGCTTAAATGTCTGAGAAATCTGTGTTATATTTTTTACAGATTACCTCTGGAAACTGCACTTGGACTTTCAAGGACATCTTTCACATGGCCCCACGGCAGATATCCGTATCGCGTTTGGAACTCAAAGTCAAACAAGTTGACGTACGCTGATGAAAATTGTCATCCACGCTAACCAACTAAAATATTGATTTTGTCAGAACAAAGCATTTGTCTCACTACTTCTTTGTTTGCCGATATATATATATATATATATATATATATATATATATATATATATATATATATATATATATATATATATATATATAGATATATATAGATATATATCGTGATTTCTTCGACAACCTTTCACAGACAGTGCAGAGGGTTTTGTTTATGTTTTGTTAATATTTGCTTTCATTATTCAAAGCACATATTAATTAACATGCAATGACTAGTTATTAAAAGTATTTTTATAATTCAATTCCTTTTTTGACAATTCAGAAGAGTATAATTTTCATGAAAACAGTTATTGAGTTTATATATTCAGTTACAATACACGCTGACCTTTTTTCCACAACTCATTGAATTCTGATAAATTGTTTGAAAAAGGTTATTTAACTTTTTTAAAGCATGTCCATGTTCAGGTTGAATTACACCCTATCCTAAATTCTTTGAAATATTATAAATAGTTTAGAATAGGGAAATGTTGTAAAACAACCTTAATGAATGGTTCATTCGAATATATCTTGTTGAATTATAAATATTAGGAAAATAAAAGTTTCCAGAACAAGCCTTTCAGGACATATTCGCATTCAGGTTGAAAAACATATTTTTTCCAAAATGCATCTTAACAAATGTGTTGTACCATCTGGCACATGAAATCCTCTTGAACAGCAAATAACCCTTTCGAAGTTGACTTTCAATGTCCGTGTTTCACGTGTTCTGTCATTTGTAATTTGTAACATATCAATATTGTGTGCTTAATAAACGTTCTTAAAATTGTAACCGTGCTTTCTTCATTCGCGTGTTAATCACGTTCAGTCTTCATTTGAAGATCGTGTTCTTTTAATCCACAGCTATTTTAGAGGTACGCACCTCGAGACTAAATGTTTTATTGTAAAGACTGTTAGGCTTCACATGGTTTGTACTGTTTCATTTGTAATACAATCATGTATATTCGACAGAAAGATGTGGCTTGACTTCCCAGCTGTTAGTATTGCATGCCTAGATAAGTCTTGAAATCCACGAATGTTTCAACATCAAGCAACAATAGTATTGATGTTTTAATATCGTTAGAAGAAATTGATAACAAGGAATTACTTGTTATAAGGTTTTTAGTGAACCTTGGAATGCTCATTAACTACATGAAATTATACTTCAGATGTGACATTTCCGAAAATTACACAAACGCATCTAGTGTATGAAATAAGGCTAGTCCGACAGTCTGGAACTTGGCAAGTTTTAGTTCGGGCTGATAAATTTTGTTCCTGAATTTTAATCTACAAAACAACACTTTTTGATGGCTTGTGATAGGATTTCAGACACTGATGCATCATTATCTTGATAATATCTTAATAGAAAAATGAGAACCATAACTTTGGGAAACATAATTATGTGTCATGTACTACGTATAACAATGTAATTCACAAGGAGTTGACAAGTGTTCCTTAAATGAGTAGTACATGCAGCGGAGAGGGAACGAATATTGTATGGAATTAGGAAGAGGACAAATATGATTTGTTTCGTAAAATGGAACACATTTTAAACTGTCTTTCAATGTTTTTTTAAAAAATAGAAAGTTTAAAGTTGTATTAAAATTATATTTTCCTTCAACCTTAGTTAACAAGAGAATGAGTGAGCAAAGCTCACTCATGATACCCCCGCTTTTACATTAACATTGGTCAAAGAGAAATGTTTGAAAATAGCAAAAGGGTATCAATGTTTAAACTTTTGTATGAAAAGACCATAACATATATTATTAAAGCAGAGTAAGTATTACACCTCTAAGCATGTTTTAGAAGTAAAAGTCAAAGTGGTTTCGTAACATTTGAACAACTAGAAGAGCGTTTGCGGGACACCGCATAAGCAGAGCAGCTCCGAAACTTTGGGTCTCGCCTTTCCCTGTTCCGCCTTCTCCTCAGCATAAATAAAATGGGATTTTTTTTGGACCAAAATTTGTTCATTATTCAAGTTATTCTAAGTTGACTGATTAAGTTGAATCATCACTGGGGTCACTTTTCACAAGTTTGTTCTTAAAACCTATTTCTGATTTCAAAATTGGATCAAAGGATTAACATGGCCTGAACCAATATCTCATGACCTTGACCTTGACCTTAGACCTTCAAGGTCACACCATCACTGATTACTTTTCATTGTGTATATAACAATCATGCAATGACTCAAAGTGTTCATTGTTAACATAAGGCATATTCACAATAGCATGCTTAAGTTGTGACCTTGCTGTGACCTTCACCTTTGACAGATTTTAGCGAAAACTTTTTCAAATCTTGGTCTATCTCCATAGTTGATATATACCAAATAAGAGCCTGACAGCACAAAAACGTTTAAAGTTATCATGTTTTCAAGGATTATTGTAGTAATTAAAGCACTCATGACCTTGACCTTTGACCTTGAATGTGAACATGTCAAAATCATTTACCAGATTTATAAGAAAGAAGCTATGTATATGAGGTGTTAATACCTTCTTGGAAACAAGTAGTATTTGAGTTATGAGCGGAACCAAAAGTGTGACCATAGACGTGCACACAAAGACGCTTAAAAGTGGAAAATCTGAAAAAATAATCATGGAATCTGAGGGAAACATAGAAAAGGCACATCTAGGGACCATAAAGTGTACATGTGTAAAGTTTCATAACAATTGAACAAGTAGTATTTGAGTTATGAGCGGAACCAAAAGTGTAAGCATAGACACGCACACAAAGACGCTTAAAAGTGGAAAATCTGAAAAAATAATCATGGAATCTGAGGGAAACATAGAAAAGGCACATCTAGGGACCATAAAGTGTACATGTATAAAGTTTCATAACAATTGAACAAGTAGTATTTGAGTTATGAGCGGAACCAAAAGTGTGACCATAGACGCGCACACAAAGACGCTTAAAAGTGGAAAATCTGAAAAAATAATCATGGAATCTGAGGGAAACATAGAAAAGGCACATCTAGGGACCATAAAGTGTACATGTATAAAGTTCCATAACAATTGAACAAGTAGTATTTGAGTTATGAGCGGAACCAAAAGTGTGACCATAGACGCGCACACAAAGACGCTTTAAAGTGGAAAATCTGAAAAAATAATCATGGAATCTGAGGGAAACATAGAAAAGGCACATCTAGGGACCATAAAGTGTACATGTATAAAGTTTCATAACAATTGAACAAGTAGTATTTGAGTTATGAGCGGAACCAAAAGTGTTCCGGACGGACGGACGGACGGACGGACGCAAGGACGGACGGACGCGCTGAGCGCTATATACCCCCGACTACTATGTAGCGGGGGTATAATAAACCATGCAAATCTGCAAGCTACAATGCCAAGAAGGAAAATCTGTGCTTTTAAGGGTGCTTTATGCATCACGCGTAATGTGATGAAACATGTTCAGTAATTATGAGATTTCTCTGAATAAGGGAGACAACTCGTGCATGCTTAGCTATACAAAAGTGAGTTCCTTCTATTGATGTGAACAAAAGTATATTTCATTGGCAGATTTTATGAAATGATAAGAAGAAGGTAAATGAATAGTATAAAATACAAGAGATCACAAACAATCGATCTCTACATGTACGTATTGATCTGCAATTGTTACACAATTATGCAACAAAATGTCGCTATTTAAAAGATTTTGTAAAAGTAGAAAATATTAATAATTCTATCAAATATGTGTGTACCGTTTATTTTAGCAATTAGTCTTGTTACGCGGACAGTGTATTAAAACTCCATGCAGTTTGGTGAGATGAGACTTATCATTATGCTCGTACATTGTGTTTTCAGACATGTCTACTTTTACACTAACTATCCTCGATTCATTTATTCCAAACGAATGAACGTATACCAATAACATTTTAGAAAATACATGAAAAGAAATCTTTTTATATGGACAGTATGTAAATAAATATAATGAAATGAAATTCAAAATTGAAAATGAAACGAGGTAATAATTTAGGGAACCATGTAATTGACCGATTGTATCATACTTTTACAACCTACTTACGTTACACGATCTTAGAATCACTGCACCGGATAATTCGTCTGTAATGATTTCGACATGGTGGGTTGGGCATATTTAACAGTTTTAAGAGTTTTAATTAACAAAATATTAAGATTCTTTATTTAATGAATGTAACAACGAGCAAAGCATCTTATCAACGGTTGACAATGTCAAATAGTTTATATGGAATGAGAAAGACGTATTGTGATATTGAGCGATATATATAATACCAAGAAATCACTAATACACAATATGCCGTGTAGACACATTTGTTCCAAAAGTAAGCAAAGACAACACTGCAATAATCTAACATATACGTAAAGTATTGTTTCTATTACAACAGGTGCGTGGATGGAGAAGTGAGCTCTGATGACAGCTGTAGGTGATATAAAACCTTTGGTATAAAGGGGATATCACCCAAGTGTATTTCTATATCAAATATATCAACACGAGTTGATTAAAGTTACAAATAACCCAAACTTGCCGTGAAAACGCTTTTTTGTTGCTATGTTTGATGTCCGAAGGCATGAGGATGATATTCTGTGTACAATCCACATCATTCATCAAAAGTTGTCAATCAAAGAATGAGTGAACATGTCTGGACAAAAACTGATTTTAATCAGACTGGCTTTTGATCGCTTGTTTAAACTCTTGTAAAATACTGCGGTGTGATACTACACGTTAATATCAAAAAAGTGTAATACCACCTCATGTTTGACGTCACAATAGTTTTCAGTTGTTTTGTCACAATGCCAGTACCCCCATCGCATAATATTGCATGGTATCTGTCTTACTTAAAATCTTATTTTCATCACAATTTCGGCTTTTCGCTTTATTATTTATTAAACGGAGGGAGAACTAGGTGGTCAGTTCGGAATAGTGTTCTCACCACTGCAATAAGATATCTCTTTTCTCATCACTATGAAAACAGAGGGGATGGCGTCACTTTTACAATTGTATGACGTGACCTCTACAATCAACGCAACCTCTTCGTCGTTACCAATTATTCTGAATACAATGGTAGGATTGTGCCAGAAATTTCACACAAGTGCATGGGACAATTTTGGACGTAAAACACCACAATAACGACCACATCGGCTTTTAATTTACCTGATATTTTGTATTTCCAGTGAACATCTTTTATATCTGATCAAGATAGAACTGGCTGGTATTCACGTGCTTCTAAATAACGATGATGAACA
Organism: Gibbula magus; assembly: GCA_936450465.1. NCBI lineage: Eukaryota > Metazoa > Mollusca > Gastropoda > Trochida > Trochidae > Gibbula > Gibbula magus. Next base: position 43,600,360 of record OW388290.1, on the reverse strand, counting down.
ATTTAAGAATTGCAACCACAAAATGACGATTCAACTAACTTCGCCTTCGTCTATATTGCATAATTACAAAAAGAGATACAAAGATTCATTATGAATATTACGATAACAAACCCCCATTCTGCAACAAACCACTTCTCTCCCATGCATTTAGTCAACTAGCTTGCAGACCCCCAGCAGTTTGCCAACATTGAACAAGCTATAGACGTTGTTTACACAGTAAATCAAATAAAATAAACAAGGCACACAACGGGTAATATTGCATGGGTGTTGTTCCCTTCCAAGTGTCGTTTTTGTTGGAATTGTGCAGAACAGTCGTGTTTAAACGTGTCGCGTTATACCATAGTTTACTCTTTATTTACAAAACTATTCTAGTGTGCCGTGAATAAAATAAATGCAGTGATAAAAATAGGGTGTTTTCTGGGAGAAATTCGTTTATAGAAGCTTGCATGTCAGGCGAGTACACATCGTTAGCAGATTTCGCCGCTCTGCAGAATAACTGCAAAATATTCATGGCGCCTGAAGTGTCTACAAACACAGCAAAAAGCAATTGAAGACGTATCGCTATTTGCTTACAGACTCGGGAGAGAAATGGTTGGTGCTGCCTTAAACGTTCATTTTTGTATAGTGGAATATTATAAGAGTCCAGTTTCAACTTTTGCATAGTCATATATATCCATCATTGTCCGTTGTGAATATATATGATCTGATCTGATATACGGATGTGTCTGAGATCAACTTGTTTCATTCTTTAACATGAATTTTCCCTAATTGTTAGCATGCTTAAAAGTTGACATACTTTAAAAGTTAAAACACATATGAAAAAGTATGAATTCCATTTTAACATAGTAAGTTTATGCTGATAAATAAATTCCAAATTGTTGGATTGTTTTTGCTATTGAAAATATTTCATCAACATTTTGAACAAAATGTACATCATCAAAATATTGAAATCTAAGCTATCGTCTCATGTTTTAAGGATAATGTTATCCCAAAAATCAAAGTACAAAAATGCTATTTCTAGTTGCATAACTTACATTTGGAAAATAAAAATTGCCACACAATTATATGAAAAACAAATAAAGGTTGATAAATGCAGTTAACTGCGGCTGACATCTCCGGGTTATTTACTTTCTGATTAAGATGTCATGCAGATGAAGAAATCTCCAAGTATTTGTTTCTAAGACAAGTAAAAAGTTTAATTCGGTCCATAACGTGCAGATGACACGCAATAGTGTGATAATAACACCAGCCTGTGCCTTTAGCTGAGCCTGTGCTTGCAGAAAAAAGCCTGACAGTTAATTAACGATTACCCTAGGAAGTTCGGCGCCAATGCGGACGAAAGAAAAACGAAATTAGACAATACATTATCCTCGTAATCCCGTCGGCAATTTCGGATGATTCAAAAATTGTCTCTTCGGGCTAAAACCGTCTTTATCAAAGGATTACAAACTTCACGCCATAAGCAGAATTATCAACACTTTCTCCGCCATGTCAATCAGATAAATCAGTCCGGCCCGGTCACGTGTCACTCAAACTAGAGCACCATGGGCCGTGTTCATATCGTCATAACGGATGAACATATAAGCATATAGCCTATATAGAGAGATAGATAGATGTGCAATCAACGTTGTTCATATGGCGAGCGAGTCTTGTGAGTGTGGTAAGGAGCAAGTGACTAGGAGACAAGGCTTACTACTCCTTAAAAACTTCACACATTTTACATCAAATGACTAACGAAAAGCGCATTTTCAAAACTAATATTACAGACAGTTGTATATGCAGTGTTAAGGATGTTTTCCATAAGAAAAACGCTCTTAAACCTGAGTTCAAGATTCACTTAAACATATATTGATAGACAATTGTCTGCTCTGTTTTAAATTGGAATTTCAGGAATTAAAGGTTATTCTATCGCATATATTATCTTATCGACAATGATTCAATACTTCAATTCCTAATGAAGAGCAGAACTCACTGCTTCACTTCATCATAAACTTTTTTTCTGATCTGTGCACAGAAGGAGAACGTCTGTAGAAAAGTAACTTATGTATGTTTACTGGTCATCAAATAACGCTTTATAAATAAACATATATCGCAGAATTCAAATTGTAAAATATGCGCATGCCATATTAAAGATTCGATTTTAATGAAGTGACCCCATTTCATACGGTAAAGTTTTGAATTTAATACATGCACGGATGTTAAAGCTTTCCACATCCGCAACACAAGCGCCACTGAGCCTGCTCATTGAAATTCAAATTGTCGAAATCAATAATATTATTTTTAAGAATGCATTAAGAAGAGATTCCATCACTGTTTGATATCGCTATTGGGCGGAATCCCCGCATGCACAATGCGACACACAACATATAACTTCTGTCCCTTGTAATGTTTTATGTCCAAGTTTCCGTTTTAAGAAATATTTTAATGAACAAACAAATTTCAAATTAACTAATAATTTGACATATTTGGATTTTAAAAAATACAAATCTCTAAAGTGACAATAGAGTACAAGGCACATACAAATAGATAAGTAATAAAATACGTGCATATTTTTCCTTAAATTAAAATGTCATACTTATAAAACAATTTGCTACTTTGTAAAACTAATACGTTTACCTTTAAAAGTTCAATAACATACGATAATTAAATATATTCATTGAATTTTTTAGTTTATATAGAAAATACAGATATATATGTATGCATATTATTTAAAATACAAACGTATATACCCCAGAACTCACACATACCTATAACTACATGGTGGAAATCCAGTCATTATATGTTGTATTGTTTATGAAAAGCCAGTCAGAACATCATCGTTTGTGAGTACTGGTACGATGTCAATCATGTGGTAGTATACATACAGAGTTAGATATATTAACCACAGGCTATCATTCTTCCACCACCAACCAAAATATATACATGCATGCATGTTAAATCAGTTCTGTCAATGTGGGATTATTTGACATGGCGTTCTATGTACATATGAATGCATACGGTTTCCACATATATATCTAGGGTGACGAATCTGCCTTCTGAGTGTGTGTTAAAAGTTGTAGCCTCACATTCATCCCAGCTATCTTAGGACATTGCAAGCCCAGAATATATAAAAATAGGAAATTGTTATATTATTCTCTTAATTCGATTAAGGAAAAATATAAAGTCAATGGCTAATCTATAGTGTCTGTTTATCCACAAAGTCTCCTTACATACAGTTTTCGTTTTTTAAAGAGAGTCTTCAATGACTAAATCATTAAACATGACAACACATTCCTTTCACATCGCAAACTTCATGAAAACACATTCCTTTGCCATCGTCGACTTCATGACATCACAACACTTCGACATCGTTAACTTCATAAATTATAGTCCTTTGACATCATCACATTCATCAAATCACACTCCTTTGACATCATCACCTTCATGACATCACACTCATCTGACATCATCAACTTCATGACATCACAATCCTTTGACTTCATCAACTTCATGACATCACAATCCGTTGACATCGTCAACTGCATGACATCACAATCCTTTGACTTCATCAACTTCATGACATCGCATTCTTTGACATCGTTAACTTCATGAGATCACAATAATTTGACATCATCAACTTCATGACATCGCATTCTTTTTACATCTATAGCGGCATTGTTGTTTTCATATGAAACTGTTTCATTGAAACCTACTGAAGAATGACTTTGGGCGACAAAAGCATCTCAAACCCATTTCTTATGATATCAAATACGTCAACAATCGTTCATACAAGTAAAGTTGTAATTTGAATCAATTTATTCTTTCCATTTATCTTTTAAAAATAAACCAATATGCGTTCTTTCAACAACCAATCCAAAAGCGGAACAGCTACATTTAAACAGCACAATTACAAAGCGTATCCATATTTGCCAATTATTCTTTACCAAATAAAAGTTTGAAACTCAAGACAACAAGTTATACTGCCATTCGTGTTGAATTCGTTCTTTACACTGGTACATACCTGTGTGGTAAGAACACCAAACAAAGTTCGTTTGTAAAACCTATTCGGAGAGTCAATGTAAGTCTAAGATATAGCCAGCAGGGGTTTGTCCAGTTATCCCTCTCGACCAGACACTTGGCGACATGGTCCCTACCAGCCAGTCTCTATGTCTGGTCACCTCTCCTGGACAAAGGGCAGCAGGTCATCACCAACCAGACCAGGAAACTGGGCGCGGGCTAGATCGGAATACTGGTGCAGGAGTAACGTTTTTTTTTATTTGTTTAATCTATATTGTATTATACGACTTTTAAAATTTTGAAAAAGAGCCTCGAAAAGTTCTATTTTGTATATATTTGAGGGAACTCTAGGCTTGTTTTGCGGTGATACGATCTGTTCCGACATTTTATTTGAACCAGATCGTTGAAGCAAATCTAGAGAGGAAAATACTCCTCGGACTCTCGGTCTCTCTTTGATAATTTCCACCTCTAATCTACATATTAAAAAAAAAAAAAAATTTTAATTTGAATAAAATTAAAATAAAACAAGAAAAGCCTCTGAGATGTTAGTCCTGTCCCATGACTGTGTAATAAAATAAATTACTTTAATACAGTCTAGATCTTTATTCAGCAAGTCTATAGATAAACTGAAAGTATTAAAAAATATATAATCAAAGGATGAAGGTACAGTCATTATTAAAACAATCCATAGACTAAATATTAGTCTACTGAGATGTGTTCATTTTCAGACTGAGCTATGTTGTCTTGGTGTAAACGAGCCTCCTTATAGACTTGCCTTGGCTCTTAGAACAATTAAGAGGTCTAGACGAAGTCTAACTTCAACCTTGCTTCGCGCACTATGAGAGTTGTTAAAATGGTAATTTGAATATTCGTTTAAATAAATTAGAATTGCGCAAGTATATGAGACATCTTTTTAATGATGTTATCTATAAAATTATTCCTGATATTAAAAAACTGGTTGCCAGGAACTATGTGTCAGTATATATACTGCAGATTCTAGCATGCAGCTGTAAATTAAGTTTGTGTCATGGGCATTAATTTAAAATAAATAAGTATAAAGAATATTAATAGTTTACGCACATGTTGGCTTGAATCACTTTTTAAAAGAAAAAAATCATACAAAAACACACAAAATAGAGTTCGTATAATTATCGTTTCTTTTTATAACATCTTCATGTAAGCCCGTATCTTCAAGATATGAACTGTCAATGTGTGAATTGGTTTCCATATTCGAAAGACATTTTTACAATTTTGTAACGGGTTCTTTTGGATACATTAAATGATTCTCTAGTCCATGCCTAGATCTGTTGAACTAGTATCTTCTAGTAATCCAATTTACTTATCAACAATGTTGATATATTAGATGAACAAAAGGACTAATTGAATGATGTTGCTTATATTTTCAATAACACATGTGTAATTCAGTATTCAACAAGGTGAAACAGAACAACTAATTATAAACTTTCACCTTTATATATTTATTTTGTTATTTCTTTGAAAACTTATCCTCTCAATCGACAGTGTGGATGTTGAGTTGAATGTACTGACACATGTTATACGTGTACGTGATAATTCACTCCTCGTCCGCTGTTACTGCAGATGGTGACTAGATGTGATGTTCTTATAACAAAAACAGATGTCGACCCTCCCTTTCCTTCATATATTCCTGTTTCCAAAACTACGACATCAAGTCAAGAAACATATTTTTATGAAAGAGGAATTCACACCATACACATGTTAGGTGGAAATACACATATATACACTCTTATAACACTTAAAAGTAATTATATTTTAAAAAATAATTAAAAGTCGTCAGAATCATTTTGTTTTGAATCCTCCTCCCCAACAAAATGTAGACATTTGTTTTACAACGCGTTCATAGTCATGTGAAGTATTGTTTTGTCTCAAAACACATCGAAATTGAATTGGTTTCCAAATCATTTTCTTGAAATTTTACATTTATTGGCAAACATAATTCAGGTTGATATAAACTTGCTGTATAAGAATGTCACAGAGAACTATAGGATAACAGGCTCTATATACACTATACAAACTTCCTCTTTGAATCATCCTCTCCTTCTCCCCCTCCCAATACAGAGAGTGATATACAAACCAGCGCTGATGCCTGCTAGGGGTCTTTATTATTGATTTACTATAAACCAATTACTACGCGAGAAGCATCTATTAAATTATCGGATATAATGATGTTATGATCATAATCGCTTCTATGCAGGTGCGTATAATGTAGCAATATTCATATTTCTTGGATTTGTGATATTTGATCCTTTGAAATATAAGACTCGTGTTACGTATGTAGTACTATATAAGGCTATTCACTCTAACACATAATTCGTTTTGTAAACATGAATATAAGTGAATGTCTTTTTTAAAAACTACATGGATACCCCTAGGCCTATAGTTTATGACTTATAACTTTATATCTTACTCTTATATTTCTTTTGTGAGACGCAAATACATTACTATAATTTAAAATATTAAATTAAAAAATATAAAAAATTCCAACAGAAAACGGGACCTAAAATTGAGTATTCTAGAAAATAATCAACGAATTGGAAAATAAAATACAATTGACGAAACTCGTAAATTACTGCTTTGAAACGGTCCCATTTATTTAAGTGCCCTAAATAGCTGCTATGATGACCGAATCTTTTGTTTTTTTTTCTCTCTCCAGTTATGATTCAAAACGTTTATGCTAATACTCCAATCTCGAGTTACGCGACGCCTGAAACCGTTTGGCCACAGTCGAGCAGGGAAGGCACAAGCGAGATCTTGTCAGCGGGCGGGCAACTAACTGCCGGAACAGCCTGTGACGTCACGAATTTGGGGGTCAATCTTCTCACAAAAAGATGGCGGACGTTCGCCTGTGGGGTTACAAAATCTATCGGATATGTGGAGCTTTGATACTTGTGCTACAACTTTCACATTTTGGTAAGTAGATTACTATTACATTCAAATTTCATGGAGGCGAAATAATTTCACTTAAATCACTTCCCACAAACATGTAAACACGGGGTTTCTTTGTGACCCGTACTCCCTCTTTGAATGTTTACGATTTGGTCAAGTCAACGACGCTGTTTTCTCATCAACTTTTATTCTTGAGTTTGACGTGGACTATTTACAATTTCCTCAAATTATGTTCGTATAGGAAACAGGGGTAAGTATAGATACTACGCGATCTTACAGAACGTTAATTTCAAGCTATGTCAGGCGAGCAACACTCCACTTCAGAGGTGTCAAAAGTAATCAATGTCTTCACAGTTCTCGATTGGCAAAACTGTGCCTCCGTTTGTTCTGATTTCATGACATTTTCTTATATTTTGGGACTAGCCAAGCGTCTTTGTAGATCTGTGTAAGTTAACCTATATCCCTGGCAGGTGCGAGTTGAAAGAGTAACTGAAGCATACAATTTGACAGGCCATGTGCTAAAGTTATATCGGCTACCGATATCATCCACTTGTTCATTGTTGTGATTTAAACAATCTATAAAAAGCACAGCGGTTGGATTTAGGAAATATCCTGAAATTATTTTAAATTCCTAATACATATCATAATGGGGAATATACGTTGTGGGGAAACTAAGTATCACTTAATTGGATTTTGTTTCATGTAAAGTGGGAAATAATGGGTAATAACATGCCACATGGCTTTTCTTTTGAACAGGAACAGTGTGTCACATTTTCAACAATGTTATTCTTATGATCAAATGTTTAGATACAAAGTTTCAATAAATTGAAATACATTGTTGAATATTTAACTTTTTATGTGTGAATATGTTAAGATTTGATAAATGCAAGCAAAACCATATTTAAACATCCCAAATTGCTTGTATTTTGAGAATCATAATATCAACTGCATGAATTGAAATGAAATTGATGTCTTTCATTTTACAGTTTAAACTTTAAAATTATATTAAATTTTGATTATTCCCTTGCAAATATTTCAAGATTCCAAATTTTTATTACAGTAATAGAGGCCTCCAGACCAAACTCAAGTTGCATTGACAAAGCAATAAATAAACTAAATATTGTATTTATTGCAAATATTTAATGATAATGCTTAAAATATTTACACATTAAAACACATAGTAATGTCATTTAAAATTAAATTAATTGCATTGATATTAATATAATGAGAGTTTTTCTCAGAACAAACATTATTTACAGTTGAAGTATGAAGTGAAGAAAACTTATGAATATTCAACATTGATGATATTGCTTTGTTGCTGAAGTTTTGATTCTTTGTAAAATAAATTTGAATAAGAAAGTAAAGTGGGAAAAGTAAAATCATTATTAAAAAACCTAACTTTGACCTTGTTTTTTGTTTGTATAAAGGTCTGACATATTTTGACAATGAATTAATTTTGTAGTTAAAACCAAATATTAGTAAGCATCTTGATTGTTTGTAATCATTTAACATAATATCAACACCTCATAACCAAATATGCTGCATTATTTTTTTCACCTATTTGTACACCTATTAATTTTAAGTCCACCAAATACAAATACAATTTGACGGAATTGGTTAACATGATTAATGTTCTGGTGAACCGATACTATTGTAATGTGACGTACTAAATTTCATTGTCTTCTATAACACAATTTACATTTTATGCTTCTTGAAATTTTATATGGTAACATGTCTCTGTTCAACAATTGGTGTTTTGACATAGGGATTAGATTCTATCATGATCTATGCACTTGAAATCCTAGTTTGTGGTAAAATAAATCTGTTACAAGGTGCTTGATTTATGTTTGTAATGGGATAAGACCAGATGGGCTCGGTAATAATGCTTTGGTTTATTTAACCTTTTTTTAAAAAAACAAATCATGGTGTGATGATTTCTTCAAAATTTAGGAATATATCTGCTAGTTTTCTTGATTTGACCACATTGTGATATGAGTTGACAAACTATAATCATAATGTGGAAAAAGAAGTTGACATGAATATCAAAACAACAGTTCAAAACTCCCCATTTAATAATTTAATTAAAATAGTCTATAAGCTATACTAAATAGCTTACAGACTTCTCTCAGTTAACAAACTAAGTACATTGTTTATTTAATCTCCGAGATATTTGACATGAACTTCTTTTTTGCTTGTCACACATTGTGTAAACATGCTATTAAAATTCTTGAAAGCAATAGGACTCATTAGAATTATGCTATTGCGAAAAAAATGCACTCAAAACAATTTATGAATGTGTAGTGTTTACATATAGGCCTATGCCATCTTATAAAAAGTTAAAAATTGTTCAAATTTACAGAATAAAATTTTAAGTGTAAAAAACATTTTGAACCAAAAATGAGTAATTTTGTTGTTAATAAAGGACCTCATACATACCCAGCTTCATTGCAAGATGTATTTTATCACAGTATATATCAGAACAGACCAATTACAATTACGTGTCACACAACCCTGTTTTTGATGCCTCCTGGTCCAGTTTGAAAAGCAATTGAGTTTTATCACCAAAAAAGTATCAAAAGATGTGAATGATTATTTGCCATTAGTAGCTTAGCTGTGTATAAATTACCCTTATTCCAGCATGTGATTTATAGATGGCTGAGTGACAATACAATCAAGTTAGTAGAGAAGAAGTGTATTAATTAGATAACTGTCACCTGCTAGAGGTTAAAGAGATCCTACTTGTACAGCGTAGTCTCTCTGAGAGTCTGTCAGTCCTTAATTCCTAGTTACCAGAGCCAGGTTATTATATTATCCCAAATTCAGTCTCTGTCTTATTTTGAATAATTTACTTATTTTGCTTTCAATATTTATTTCAGGTTTTATTTAGTTAATTTAACTTAGTTTTTGGTTTTGGTTTTACTTATTTAGTCTCATTTAAAAACCTGGATTTGTATTTAAATTTACTGAGTTTTGTGTAAATCTGTGCCAATAATATATATTTTTAACAGAAGGCTTGTTTTTAATGATTTAAACTTTGATAAACGGGAACAACTGAAATTCTATATCAGTGTATTGATAGAAAGTAAAGTTTCATTCTCCTTTTGATAAAGGTAAATGCAAGTATTCATCTTTTTGATAGAGAAATGCATTGTTTTTAGGCTGAATAATGAAACTGAAAACTATACGGTATTCATCTCATTGTATATGTACAATCATTTACTTCTTTGAAATGTATTGAAAATATTCTTTGCTTGAAATATTCTAAGACACTTCACTTCACTTTTCAGAAAAAATAAACGTATCTCTCAATTAGCAGTCCTACAATCTGTAAGTCTGAGGACACAGAATTATTAAAATCACCAAAAAGTCAAACCATGTACCTATTTATTTTGATACAAAACTACAAGAATTAGTGTGACCTTTAGTCTATAGCCTTCTGTCACTTAGTGCAGAAATACTGTTGTAAGTAAATTGCTTTATATTGAAATATTTTAAAACCCCTATTTATATATATATTAATAATTATAATTAATATATTTATTAATATATTTATATTTATATATAAAATTCCACAATAATTCAAAATGTAATGTATGTCATCATTGCTATTAAAGTATATTGTAGTGTATCAATATCATGGGAGTGATAAAACAGACCCTGTAACAAAGTAAGCAGTAGAAGCTGTGGGAAGTACGGACCTTGTTCAGTGTTTCTTGTTTACTGTGCTCAATGAAAACAGTATTACAAGTTGGCTTAGTTCAACACTAGATTTCAATCACTGCCACCCATATATCACAGGCTGCATGTTTGATGTAGTTAAAGTATATCCTGTAATGATGTTTGCTCTGAAAACACAGCTTGACATTGGAACATTTCATTCAAGTTTGGAAATAAATAAGTCAAGATTTTCACTTTGATGACATTAGTTTTCGCTGTTTTGTTATAAAATGTTGGAGTAGAAAACATTTTTATATATTTTCAGCTGTCAATTTTGTACTTAGGTTTATTGTAAATAATGATTAAAAGATTAGATTATTATATTCTATATTCAGTGTCCATAATTAAAAAAACACTTATTATTTCCCAATCAAGTATGGCACTCCTGTTCATTGCATCAAAAAGATTAAGACTTCTGAATTAGATATCTCAGAATTTTCTACATAAAATACAATTGTATTTAACATTTCTTTGTACGTTTATGTAGTTTATTCGATTGTATTAAAGTTGTTGTCAAACAATGGACTTGATACACATCAGCAACGATAAGAAATACTGATGCAAGAAAGAGAACTGTCCATATGTTCAAAGAAAGATGGCTAAACGATTGTGAAAAACATCTGTGGGCTATATTTTTGGAAGTGCCCATGGCTTCTCTGCAATTAATTATATTCCAGTGTGTGAATCCCAGTGTTTGATGGTTGGCGGAACCAATGTAAAAAACATGTGTATGAGAGATTTGAGAGAGCCAGGAGAGAAGGGTGGGATTGAACCCAACAACTGCAATAACAGCAGGGTGAATGATGAGACATGGCTTCAACACTGACAAGCTAATTAGCAGCTAACACATCCACACTAGTACCAGCTCAGATTTACTAAGCCCTTTTTGGACTTAGCTTGTCTTCAGTCTTAGCTTCCCTGTTTAGTTGTCTTAACATTAACCTGTAAATCACTTATTGTCTAGTCTTCTTCTGGACTAAATTACTTGAATATTTCTGTTGCCGCAAACAGTTAACGTTGGTACTCACAGAATTGCTAAGTATTTTGAAACTTAACTTCTCTTATAGGTCGTATATTTCTTTTGGTATTGTCTCTTGAAAATTAAGTATGCCTTACATCTTCTGGACTGGATTTATTCCTGTAAGTTCAGCACACATCATATAATATATACACTATATAAACAACTATCAGATTTAGGAAGTGTTAGGCCTTTGATTGTTTGATGTTCTGGCATTTGACCTGTAAACGTAATTACAACCATTCTATATCCTTCCTGCAAATCTATTGAATGGCTCTAAATAGGATATCCGACATTGTCAAATTTGAACTCTCTCTCTGGTACTGTTCTATGATGAAGCAATATCAGAACTTAGCCAACTGTACAGCCTCATCTTCAACATTAACCAATTGCCTACTGAATTGTTTGTGTGGGAACATTAAGTGGCTGAATGACAAAACTCTTGTTACTAAATGAATGTTCCAGTTATGTCCAGGGGCTAATGTTGAAGCACCCTGGAATATTGTTGCATTGGCAGGTGAAGGGTTAAGATTGGTCTGTTAGTTGAATGGTACAAACTATGGGACAAAAGATAGAACGGATAGTGAAACACCAAATAAAGCTAGTTTTACAATTTATACAGTCGTTAATCTTCCTGGATAGAATGCCATCAGCCCATTTCTTTTGGTATATCTTTGTTTTAAGTTGTTAGTTTTAAATTAAGATAGGCAGATACATTTTTGGTTAAGTATTAGTCATTTGAAAATTGGCAGTAAAACCTGTAGGCATGAGCTTCTCATATATAGAAATTGGATAAAATAATTCTTCATAAATATTATCTTTAAAAAAATTGAGTACAAAACAAATCTTTTAAAGATTAAGATATAAACAACTCCTTTGAAACTATTTTTTTCCATTAAAATTTCATATACAAATTATGAAATAAGACGTGACTAATTTATGTTTCTGTGTAGGATAGAGTGAGCAACCTTTGTTATAATCTATCACTTGTTAACTGTCAGTGTTACTGGGGAATAGAAAACTACTGGTGATTTACATCTGTCAATAATGAGTTTGTCGATAAAAGCTTGCAGGTAATGAATTGATCACCTCTTGTGGATATGCAAGCACTGGGATCGTTAGAAGAAAGCTTTGTAGAAAGTCAGGTCTTAATTTTCTCTGTGATGGGAAATGAATCGGTGATGTGATGACTTCCCAGGAAGATAAAGCATTTGATCCTTAACTGCAGATTTAAGAATAACGGTAATTAATCATATTTTTTGGTGCATTAGAAAGAGCCTAATGTTAATCACGGACATTAAATTTTATAAAAACTAATGTAATTCTTATTTAATGATGTATTTGAATTGGTCTCTATGCTAGTTTTATTGTAATCATTTCTGTCAGTATGGTAGTGATTCTGTATTCCTCGTGGATAATGGTGAGAAATCAGAGGTTGTTAGCTGAACCTTTGGTTTCATTGAATCATAATCTAACTACACTGTATACTGGTTTTTCCTTTTGTTTAGGAATGGAAACTAGCTTGACATTGAGAGCTGACGTTTGTTGTCATATTAATTTATAGAAATATTCAGTTTCTCTTCGGCAAATGAAGGTCACTTTGACATCAATGAATGAAACCGACTAACTCATTGATAATTTAAACAAAATTGCTTCAAGCTTTGTATCAATGATAATAACTTGTAAGTGAATGAACAAGCTTTGTTTTTCGAATAGCAATCATGTCAGAAAGCATTGCTTTGTGTTTGAAGACGTGGAAGTAGTAGAAGTGGACAGTTAATGTTAATACTCTCATCTAATCACTATGTTTTTGGTTATATGTATTATAAACAGTTTATTAATTTCTCCTGATTTTCTTTGCATTTTGAAATTACCATTATAAAATATATTGTATGGGACATATCTAGAAATATAGAAATGTATCTATTTTGATACAATTATTTCCAATTGATTGACAATATTCTATGAATTATGTACCTACGTTTATCTGAACCAGTCATAAAAACATAAAAGGTTTATCTTACGCCAAGGTGTGATAAAATATTTTTGTGAACCACATCCTGTCGACTTTGACTGGAAGGCTTCTTGTATATAATATGATAGAGCGGCAGTCACCAAGACCTCTGGGCACATTCAATGAAGCATAAACATCCCCATGAAACTCTGAGACTTGCTGCAGGCAGGCTACTCTAACATTTAGTCTCTGATATTGAATTTATTCTAAAGTGTCCAAATTGAGAAAAATAAAAAATAATATAGAGCTTTTGAGATTAAACTGAGCTTTGTAGCCTTGTTGTTGACTTGCTAAGACTCTTAGGGTCTGAAGGGTCTGGATGACAGACTACAGGCAGGAAAAAGCATGGGTGTGTACATTATGTATAGTAACACTGCACCTGCTTATGGTTTATTCTTACCCAAACGGGCACAGATTTGCCGGGTATTAAAGTTTTCATAATGGTCATGGGAATTACAGTTTTTCTAAATATAACTTGCGTTTTGATTGGTTGACGGAACTACTTTGCGCTCATTCATGAATTGCTTAGCTATCCTGTTTAAGCTAAATCACATAATTGAAAAAATTTGAGCATACCTAATTGAAGTCACACGTCAGTAAAACATATAAAATATAAAATCATGTTCAACCTAAGTTTCCGAGACCGTAATGACAGTATTAAACTTGCAAGGCGAAGCAGCATGGAAGAGTCGCCGGCTGCACTGCCGTGACGTCATTGCTTTGTGACGTCATTAACCATGACGTCATTTGGTGACGTAATTACATTCCTATCTTGCATTCCAACAGTGCGATTGTTAGTTCACGTTTTAACTAATTTTCTCTCATTCTGCGACGTAGTTTACAATATAAACGAGTTGTTTACTATGTCGGTAAACCGTTTTGGCAATAAAATTCAACAGTTATTTTAGAATAGTTCTGAAAAAATAGAGCAAGTTGCAAACTATTTAGATATGCGCATCTTGAAGGTGTGAAAGAGTTTATGAATGGCGTATGACTACAATTTGTATTTTACAGTCTAATCAAAGATCGTGAATTGGGAGTCTTGTTTTTCGGTTTTTACGCATTAAAATGATCTTGGGTAAGAAAAAGAATAACCAACTCGGTGCTCGGAATTACGAATTATCTGTCCCTCGTAAATTATTATGTCGAACTCCTCACTAAAGCTCAGAGTTTATCACAATAATTAACTCGGGACAGATAATCCTTAATTCCTCGCAACTCGTTGATTATTCTTATAATATAGTGTCTGCAGTAACACAAGTCTCCAGCCCAAGTCTCAAGGGTTTGGAGAGTTACTATCATCTCTCATGGTCACATATCCTGACCATCCGCATTTATATCTGAAACATAGCCCCTGTGTATAAGGTGATCCCCTTCTTTGACCCCTAATTTTCTGGTAGCAATATACAGTACTTTTACTCGTACTATCAATTCTTTTTTGAGGTTTCTTTATTTTCTTAGGGCGATGCTTGCAAAATCATCTCAGCAGAGTGAAATTTGATTTGTTTCATTGCTTAAAGGTACATCCATTGTGTTGTTGGGGGTCACATATTGCAAACGTTATAAATGGTGTTACTTTATTGAGAAGTAACAACTGGTACTAAAAACTACCATTTTGATGATAGTAGACTTAGCATATTGATGATATGAAGGTAAAATTAGTGATTTCTGACCGAAAACCGGACAATGCACAGCGTGTGGCATGCATTAATGAGTCAAACGAATTTTGGAATCTTATTTATAACAGACAAGAAGACAAGTTTGAGTTGATAATGTTAAATAGTTCACATAACTACTGTGCATGTAAATTGGACGTGCAGTTTCGGTTTCTGCACATGCATAATGATGTTTCACAATTTTAATTGGAAACTAGTAATTATGATATATTTGGCAATTGGGGATAAATATGCAAGCTGAGTGAATTTATTTGTATAGTAGACAGCACATGTGGTGAGTTGGAACGTATTAAAGTCAAATAAAATTTTATGAAACATAATGGATGCACCTTGAATGAATTATTTGAAGATCAAACTTCATAATTGCTTAACCATGACTGGTAAAATCTGAATAGTCTGCAGCCCAAGTTTCCAGTTGTCCTTCCTTTAGTCTCCTCTCGTAAATTGTTGGGCAGTCGTTATTCAGGTAAAGAGTTAACCTTTGACCTCCTGATCATGGACTACTGGACCTTTAACTTGTGCCACCAAGAGGACAGCTATAGCACTGTTCCTGTAACAGTGTCTGCTGTAAGGTACTATTCGACAAACATTAAGGTTTGGGCGCAATTTGGTTGCCAATGTTTTAATAGTTTCTGACAATGTTTGCTGGTTTCACTGTAATGATTAAACACAGTGCGTTGCAGGCTTTCTTCCTGCAAAATTACTAGATGTTGTGATAAGCTGGAGCTAAAATCACCTCACCTCACCTCACCTCACCGAACTGTTAAAAGACTACATCTTTGTAAACTATATTTGTTGAAGTATAGTGATGTGTTATTTTTCTCATTAATTAGCAGCTCCGACTTAGTTCCTTACTTGATTGTGTGACCTTGAATTTAAAAGGTCAAGGTCACGAAATATGGTCAAGGTCACCAGTTCTGAAATTACTAAATAACCTTTTCCCAAGAAGGTATTAACACCTCATATACATAGCTTCTTTCTTATAAACCTGGTGGATGATTTTGACATCTTCACATTCAAGGTCAAAGGTCAAGGTCACAAGTTCTGAAATCGCTAAAGAAATCCTTGTAAACATGATAACTTGAAAAATATTTGTGCTATCAGGCTCTTATTTTGTGTATATCAACTATGGATAAAGGCCAAGATTTGATAAGGTTTTCGTTAACATCCGTCAAAGGTCAAGGTCACAGCCAGGGCAAGACTTAAACATGCTTTTGCGAAATGTCTTATTTCAACTATTATCACTTTGAATCATTACATGATTGTTATACACAATGAAAAGTGATCACTGATTGTGTGACCTTGAATTTTAAAGGTCAAGGTCACGAGATAGGGTCAAGGTCACCAGTTCTGAAATCACTAAATAACTTTTTTCCATGAAGGTATCAACATCTCATATATGTAGCTTCTTTCTTATAAATCTCAGGAATGATTTTGACATGTTCACATTCAAGGTCAAAGGTCAAGGTCATGAGTTCTGAAATCACTACAAAAATCCTTGTAAACACGATAACTTCAACAACTTCTGTGCTATCAGACCCTTACTTGGTATATATCGACTTTGGAGAAAGACCAAGATTTGAAAACGTTTTTGCTAAAATCTTTCAAAGGTCAAGGTCACAGCAAGTTCACAAATTAAGCGTGCTATTGTGAATATGCCTTATGCTAACAATGAACACTTTGAGTCATTGTCTGATTGTTATACACAATGAAAAGAATTCATTGATGGTGTGACCTTGAAGGTCAAGTTCAAGGTCATGAGATATTGGTTAAGGCCGTGTTAATCTGTTGATCCAATTTTGAAATCAGAAATAGGTTTTAAGAACAAAGTTGTAAAAAGTGACCCCAGTGATGATTCAACTTGTTAGAATAACTTGAATAATGAAAAAAAAATTGTCAAAAGAAATTCCCTTTTTATTTATGTTGAGGAGAAGGCGGAACAGGGAAAGGCGAGACCCAAAGTTTCGGAGCTGCTCTGCTTTTGCGGTGTCCCGCAAACGCTATTCTAGTGTTTCTACAGGAAATGCATTGTCAGAAAAATATTATTTATTGCCAAAATGATGTTACGCTATTAATCATGATTACTTCTAAAAGTTACACTTTTAAATCATTTGTTTCCTCAGGGTAAATGGTGTTATATCAAATTTTGATGATGATGAATGTTTTAATTTTACAACTATAAAAAAAAAAATCCTATAGCCAGAAGTCCAGATCAGGTATATGCTGCAAAAGAGATAAACAGTTTGACTATCAGCTTGACTGAAGATGTAGCAAAGTAAGCAAGCTAAATTAAGTCAAATAGCTTCATATATCATATATATAGAGAATACTAAATAACGTCCAGTTTAATAAGATATTTATGAAACGAGTGAAGGCTTTGGTATTTGACAAGCGAAAGCGAGTTAGATACCAATACCATTCAAGAGTTCATAAATATGTTATTAAACGGAACCGAGTTTATTATTATATTTATTGCTCACTGATTTAAATCCCACTTAAATCCATGAACTCGTTGATAAATGGGACAAAACTGCAGCGCTAATATTGTGACGTCATATTTATGCCATTATGACGTCATGTCAATCGGCAGCACGCCATGTTATTACACAATGTGTAATGACATTGTAGATTTGTTAAACAGCGATATCTTCAACAGGCGAGTAATAAACATCTTTAAAAACCTACTAGGACCTGTTGTCTATCTCACAGATGCTGATTTATATTTTCCCTATATTTGACACCAACACTGGAACTCCCCCTCCTTGGTAGCTCACATTGTCATTCTGGGATCTCTACAAGAACATGCTGTTAATCTTAGTATATGTTGTGCATTTCTAGTAAAACATAAACCCTGCAAAAGCATGTTGTCATCACTGTTAGGGGAGAAACAGTACACTTGAGTTTCACTTAAGCTTCACTTCTTTCCATATTGCAGTAGAGTTCCTTTAGTTCAGTCCAGAAGCAATAACCCAACAAACCTCTAGTAAAAGAGATTTTTTCTTTTTTTTTTCTTTAAATAAAAGTAATAAAAAGTAAGTTTCAAAAGCTGAACAGTTGACAACATCATAAACCCAACAAAATATGGTATGTGGTATATGCTAAAAATCATTTTGATGCATGGTAGGCTGAATCAAATGAAAAAATGCTACAGTAAAACTGTTCAAGGTGTGAACCATATCACCCTTTACTCCTTCCCTCTTAACCCATGTACACAAACTCATGTGCCATTATGTTGTCAATTCATACAAGTATTGTCAAGCCCTATAGATGTTGTCAAACCCCAGTACATTTTCTCAATTCATACAAATATTGTCAAGCCCTATAGATGTTGTCAAACCCCAGGACATTTTCTCAATTCATACAAGTATTGTCAAGCCCTATAGATGTTGTCAAACCCCAGTACATTTTCTCAATTCATACAAATATTGTCAAGCCCTATAGATGTTGTCAAACCCCAGTACATTTTCTCAATTCATACAAGTATTGTCAAGCCCTATAGATGTTGTCAAACCCCAGTACATTTTCTCAATTCAAACAGGCATTGTCAAGCCGTATATATGTTGTAAAGCCCTCATACACAGATCTCTTCAAGAACCTGTTGTCCAATGTTGTCAAACCCGGATACATGTTGTCAACCACAGGTACATGTTGTCAAGCCTAGGCAGTCGCAGATCCCTTAGTCATGGAGAAGCAGTAAAGTGGAGATGTTAATGTACATAAAGCAGTGAGTGTAAGATTGCACTACTAAGCCCCTGTAACACTACACTGTGTGGTCTACCATATAAAAATATCAACCTCTTGTGTGAGGATTACATTTGACAGATTCATATGGAACTCTGAAAAAAGGATAGTCTTTATTTCTATGAAGAAAGAAAACCATGTTTCTGTGTGTATAAAGATAAACTCAAGTAATTTTCACTTGTTTGAAATGAAGGGACATTATTGGATCATATTGACTTTAATTAAACTTACCTGGAATGTATAATACTTTGCTCCTTATTACTTAAAAAATATTAAATTATTTTGACAATGAACACGTAAGCTCATATTTCAATTTACTTAGTACAATTATGATACAAGTGGTGGTGGTTTGTTGTGAAGATCTGAAGTATCAACAGTTTATATTTATTCTTATATTTTGAGCAATGTACATGATTTTTCCATCAATTTACAGTTGTTTTTACTGTTATACCAATGGTATTGATACTGGTCATGGTATTGAAATGATACAAATGCATATTTACATGATGAAATGTACAGTTAAGTCACTTAAACACCAATATCAAGACATTGTATACAGTCGACCCCTTATCATACTGTGTAGATAACCATTATGATATATAAATGCAAGTCAACATCCCAAATGTCTGTTTAAATGACTACTTTATGTCACATGACCTCAGAAACTGTTTCAGTTATTTTGAAACGATTAAAGGATTTTCCGCCAGAGTGAACAGATATTTTTGATCGTCCATTTATATGGGAGGTAACAATGATGATGCACTGACAAGCTCTGCAGGTAGTGTATAATCTCGTTAGTCCCCTGATCCCACTATGGTGTGCAGTCAATGAGAAATTGCTATGTCATACCGCTTTGTTAAACTGATTCTTACTAAGTGCAGAGTTGGGTCAACACCATTTGTCGATGTGAAACCATGGAAACTGACATGACAAGTAAATTTGATATTTAAGTTTTTATATTCAAATTTAAGAAAATAGTTGAAATTTCAAGTGAAAATTTAGGATAACACTGAATTACCAAAAAGGGATTTTTAAGGGATGCTTAAAAATTACCTTGGCCAGTGCATTCTCTTATGTGAAACTTTTGTGTAAGTCATGATTTCAGAAACACAAAACTGAAAACTACTGTTTATTTTTGTTTGATTCCTTATAAATATTTTACGAAAAAGTATGCACCGGATTTTTCAAAACTTGTTTATTTCATAAAGTTTCTGTTTGAAAGTACTGATAATCTGCAAAACTGTCAAACTTCAACATTTGAAACGTATATGTGACAGAAAATGTGTTATGTGATGCACAAAACAGCAAAAAGGATTTTCATTAATGATCACAAAAACAACAGATGCACTCATTTTCAAATAACGATCATTTTAAAAATATAACTTTTTAGCATAAAGCTTTGTTTACAATTATGAATTTGTATTTTTAGATCAAAAGCTTCTCATTGATATTTAACATGAAAAGCAGAGATATTGACAACATGCAGTAAATTGACTGATGGATGTAACAATTAGTACTGGAATGTTCAGATCCTCTTAATGCATTTGTATCCGCTTTCATTTTCGTATAGAATTTAGCAGGAAATGCTTTCACATATTGACGCAATATGAAAGCGTCCTACCTAAATGAAAAAAGAAATATTATATTGTGAAATGTATTAGGAATGGACACAATACAATCACTAGTTGAAAAAAAATTCAAAATTAATTTTTGTGAAATGAATCCAGAGGAGACTAGTACCACATCAAGAAGAAAAATGCAAAATTAACTTTTGCGAAACGCATCGAGAATCCCAACCAATACGATTGTTTCATCTCTTAAAAGGAAAAATTTGTAAATTATTGATAAGTGAGCACGTAGGCTGCATGAAATATGGACAATTTCACGCTCACGTCCCCTCGACTCAAGTGACAAGCTTTTGTAGAATGAGTGAGAGGGAATCACATCGATAAACACATGGAATTAGCCTCCCAGTCTGTCTGTCTGCCGCTGTCTCTCCCGTCTCAACGCACAGCCAGTTCAGCTTAGAGCTGGACAGGTCTTGTGATAGACTTGCTACCAGTGTCATTATTAGCTCTCTTTCTCTCTCATTATTTAGTCATGCCAATCAGCCAGTTAACCTTTGAGGTGGACAGGTTATCAGTCCACAGACTTTGCTTGGACTAATACTTTCCTTGATAGTTATTATGTTATGCTGGTCTCTGCTCAACTCTCTGGTCCCCGTCTCTATACACGACTAGTTCAATGTGGACATGTCTCAACCATAGACTTGTGAATTTCCACAATCGTTAGTTCTCTCTTTGCTGCAATTTAGTGTCTCCCCCATTAGTCAATTAACCTCAGTGGTGGACATGTTCTCCTTCCTAGACTTGGTTAGAGTTGCATTGATGATTATCATCGTGGCAGATCTCTGGTCTCTTATACACAGAGTAAATAAGGACATGTCTCAACCATAGATTTGGAATTTCCACAATCGTTAGTTCTCTCTTTGCTGTAATTTAGTGTCTCCCCCATTAGTCAGTTAACCTCAGTGGTGGACATGTTCTCCATTCTAGACTTGGTCAGAGTTGCATTGATGATTATCATCGTGGCAGATCTCTGGTCTCTTATACACAGAGTAAATAAGGACATGTCTCAACCATAGATTTGGAATTTCCACAATCGTTAGTTCTCTCTTTGCTGTAATTTAGTGTCTCCCCCATTAGTCAGTTAACCTCAGTGGTGGACATGTTCTCCATTCTAGACTTGGTCAGAGTTGCATTGATGATTATCATCGTGGCAGATCTCTGGTCTCTATACACAGAGTAAATAAGGACACGTCTCAACCTTAGACTTGGTAGAGTTTCCTCAGTCATTACTAGTTGTCTACATTTCTCCAGCCAACCAGTTTAACTTGGAGGTGAACAGGTCACATGCTGTAGTCGTGGTCAGACTGTCAATGTGAAATGTGTATATTGGGTCTCTCCCAGTATCTTCAAACAGGTAGTTTAAGGGTAAACAGGTCTCCATTTGTAGACTCAGGCCCAGTTCCTCTAAACCATTTTATTCCCAAGGTCTGTCACCATATTTTGTTGTTTGTCTTGTATAGAAGGTCTGCCCCTGTTTCCCAAATAGTTACAGTAACCTAAAAGGTTGACATATCTTCAGCCATATACTTGCTCCCAGTCCCCTGAATAACTTTTGTCAATCATAGTCCTTTTAGATGTTCTTTTTCCCTCAATTAATTTGATCGTTATTATGTGTATTATATTCTCATGCCTTCTTATCAATTTGTCAGATTAGCATGGGATGGACTTGCTCTGAAATTCCTAATGGTGAACGTGTTTTAGAGTTCTTACTGTTGTTAGACTTGTATCTTTACTGCTGGACTGAGGAGGACTCAGGGTTTAATATCTCCAATAAGTCCAAGGTTACTGACTAAGAACATTCTTCTTTGACATAACCAAAAATACACAAAAATGTGAGAAGACTTGTCTCTTCTTTGAAAAAATTAATTATAAAATTCGCTTGTCTTACAGGCTGAGCATAGTGTAAAAAACTGCCTTCATGTCTTATTCAGTGTTGTTTCTAGGTGATCAACTGAGCGGGTCATTTTGGCAATTTCTGAACAAGTGGGACCCTTTGCAATGGTAAAAGTATTCTACTTCTCCAAATTTTAAGGGACACCAAGCCGAAAAGGTGGACAAATGTCTCCAGGACCCCCTCTAGGAACAACACTGCTTATTGAAACTGAATGTTGTGAAAGAAAACCCTTTGAGGACATGCTTATATGCTGGACAACTGTGTCTTGTTGTCCTTGTGTCTTTATCTTATCCTGCCTTTGTTATTTTTTGTCTTCATTACTACCTCTATATGGGTCTGTCTCCAACTTCATGACAACTGTCTGGGTTAGACTTTCTGATGTTGTCCTTATTTCGACTTATTACTTGGTACACCTTCTGGACACGACTGTTGATGAGTGAATCGCTGTTTCACTGTTCCTGTGATTAGTTGGTACTATCATAGTCTCTCCCGGTAGTTCTGTACTCAACTGTCTCACTATCATTGCAGTCATTTTCCTCCACAGTCCCTATCATTATTGATGACCCATAATTTGATTCATGAATTTGTTGTTTTCCCAGCAACCATTTAGAAACGTAAAGTCTGTAAAGATGAAAACACAAATCAGTAAGCTTCAATTTCAAGGCAGATATTTTTTGTAAAACGTTTTATGATATTGGTTTTTTGTTTTTTTTATAACAAAATGATAGATACCAGGGTTTTTTCTGCAATGTGTTTTTCTGAAGTTTGATTTTCTGTAACTTCTGTTAGTAAAATACGTATTGTAAGGTCAGGAAGTTATTGACAAAATGTTCCAAAAACTCCTGAAAATTGTTTTTCTTACTTCTGAAAAAAAAGTGTAATATGAATTTTGCCTGCAAAAAATCTTCAGTTTCAGTAAACAGCAACCAAAAGCTGCATACTTGAGAAGCAAATTGTCACAAACTATCATAAGTAGGAAACCAGCCCAGCGAATGTGTTTATTGCCTACAAATAAATATGATTTACCAAATAGGTATCATTTGCAAAATGATTGTCATTCACGGAGTAGTAAACTGCTGAAGGAATGTAATTGTGAGGAACTGGAATGCATCTCTCGGCCTAGCAATTTATCTCAGGCATACTTGATAGATATACTTATCCAGAGAGGGCTATTTCATCCAAGCCATCATCTCCGCCCTGTAATTGAAGGAATTACTCAGAGATACAGATCCTCGCTTTTCAATTTTCTTTCGTAGACTCTCTCATAGTCACACGATGGTCATATAGTCATTACTTGCTATGGATTTAGATTTGCCTGATGTAATTAAGCAGGTGGAGTTTTGAAGGGTGTTCAGGTTAAACAAATCTAAAATGTTAACTAGTTATTCAGTTTAATGGAACTGTGATACATTTCACAAGTTTAACAGTTTTTGTCACAAAACATATGTTTATCTGTAACAGTTTATGTTATGATTACACATGTGTAGATATTGAACAGGACCCATATTTTCAAAACTGTCTGTATGGCACTTAGAACCATCTTAGTGTCCAGATGTTTAACCTTTAAAGTCTTTGGACCAAGTAGTAGTAGTCGTAGTGAAATCTGAGAGCACTGTATACTGCACAGTAACTGAGAAGTATTCTTGGAAATCTGGTCATCTTGATGGCAATGTGAGAACCTCCTTTCCTGAAACCAATTCTACCCACAGTGACTGATTGGGTTCTGGTAACAAGAATGACCTTGACAATGTTTCGGGTTCATGATTGTTTTTGGAAAGACAGTCATATTGATGGGAAGGTTGGGATTTCTGAAAGTCTTATGGATCAAGAGGAGTGTGTTGTGTAGTCAACGTCAACAGAATGCATTTCTCACTTTCTCACCATTAACATGAATGGTTGTGATAAGTGTTATCACTGTTAATGGAAACATTGGTTCTCTACAATGGAACTTATGAAGAATACAAAGTTAAGAGCAAGAACCAGCCAGGTCATCAGAAGAGGTTCTGAAATGTTTGATGTGGTATGCAATATTGGATGAACTGGTCATCCTGAAGGGTAGTACCAAAGTCTATATGTCTGGCAAAGTCATGTCAACTGATTGAGGTGACTATAGTCTGCATAGAATACATGAGTGTCAACATGCCTAACTTATGTTGGCCACCCTGAAGGGAATAATGCTTGTCTGAGAACACCGAGAGATGATGAAGCAACATTCCATCGACAAGAAAAACTATGAAAGTAGATAAGGGAACTAAAAGGGTTAATATAAGAAACCATTGGAAAGCCTGGTCATCTTGAAGGGCAGTAGAGAAGCCTGCAAGTCTGAGAGGACCCAGATGAAGGCTTGTCAGTCCTTCTAGTTAGCTTCCACACACAAGTCAGCTCTGTGTTATGCTTATCAATGTTTACTCAGAGCTGAAAGAACCATCTATCTCCCAAATGCTTATTCCATAATGGTGAGCAGTACATTAAACATGACATTGATCCTGGCTAAGTATGTTCAGAGCAAGCCATGGGATTTAATTTATTTTTTGAAAATTTAAAATTCATGTTTGTTGTATCATGCAGATTTTTATTTTGCATGTCTGTGGTGCCATTATCTCTTCATATATGCTTGCTTACTCCATGTTCCTTTTTATGGAAATGTCGTTTTGTAAATTTGGCATCCTTTGTTTTGCTATCAAACTATGTCTCAGCTCATCAATATTAATTAATTTCTTTTCATTGTAAGATGTAAAGAATAAGGAAATGTAAAATTTGAGTAGTCCAAAGCAAGTTCAGTTTTTAACTTCAGCATAAAATAAAAAAGGGAAATTCCAATCAGCGTTAAAGTGTGAAAGTGCAAAGAAAATGATTTCCTTGGAACTATCAGTAAGCGTCTCTTGACTGAGAGCTAGATTGTTCAGCAAGAAGTGGAACTATTGACAAGTTGACAGCTACCTTCTAAATGGTGCTATGAGATAACAACGATACACTGGGAGTAACAATGTATAGTTTACACTGGCAGATATAGGACGTCATTCTTTCCTTTGAGAAACTCGCCGCTAATGGCTGCAATACTGCCGAAGCGGCGTTAAACAATAACTCACTCACTCACTCCCCTTTGAGAAACTTCAAGCTAGTGACGAATCAGAAATTGTTCCTAATACAAGGAAATGTGGTTAATTATAGTGGTTGATTGACTATTATAGAAATAAAATCTCAGTGTGAGTAGGTATGAAATGATTAAATTCTTTAAAACAGTACATTTATTTTGCAGTATATCTTACACCTTTAAATACTTTGAATGTTTCATATATACAAGAGGGTATGTATTTTGATATTTACGCTAGTTTGTTATGAATGGCACAAATTGACAAGAGCTTCTTTGTATTATAACTTGGGCCAGTTTGTTTATGAATGGTACAGATTGACAAGTGAGGCTATGTAGTATTAACACAACTCAGTCCAGTTTGTTTATGAATGGTAGCCATGGTTTGATAGATAAAGTGTCCATTTCACTCTGCAGTGACATCTCATCTGTGTAGATGTCAGAGTAAGAAGTGACAGCGAGGTCACTGGGTCAGCTGGAGGTTTTTCACCAGGGTCGCTGTGTTTACTCTTGTGTCTTTGTCAGTGTCTAATAGATTCTGTCAAATAAATACAGGCAAATAAGATACTGTCAGACCTCCAGACCAAAGAATGGATAAGCAGTTTATCAGGGAGCAACACAATGTGCATTATTCAGAGTTATTTGAAAGCTGTTCCTATCTCATAAAAAGTTTTGATCTTTGGAACTTTTGAATGCACTCTTGTTTTCCCTTCAGGGAAATGTTATTCAGATTAAAAATATTTTTAAATTTGTGAAGAAAATGTGTTGTTGTTTATTTTAATACCTGTTCTTTTTTATTTTTATAAAATTGATTATGTTTGTGTTTGATTGAAACTCCTTTAGCCAATTTTGTTTTTAAAGTACCACAGTTGCCATTTTATGCTTGAATTATTTGACAATTACCACATTAATTTTCTTTTAATAAAGTATAAAGATGTCAAGATGTCAAAGATTGATGTAAGATATCCTTTGTCCAACATAACGTTTAAAGCATAATTCTGTACATATAACTATCAGCTATTGTCTGTAATGGCCAATTGCTGTAATGTACATGGCTGCAGGTAAATAGAGCCTTCTCACGTCAGCTCTTTCTATTGTGTCAACTGCTTTGTTATGTGAATGAGATGCAGCTAGGATGATGGAATGGTGTTTTTAACCCCTGAGCACCTGCCTATAGTTTGCAAGATCATTGTTATTACAAACTAATGCTAATTTTATTCAAACATACATGAATTCTCTTTTTAATTATCTTTTATAAATGATTTTTTTAAAACTCTAATATTGATTATTTTGTTAATGGTGTTTTTACATTTGCAAAAATGCAAATGTGATTAACTTTCAGTTTTTGTCATTAGGTGAAGTGATTTGCATGTTATTTATGTGATTAGGTGATTAACATATTGTTTTTAATTTACTTTGCTCAGACTTTGCTTGACTTTGTAAACTGTAAACTTATGTATTTGTTATTCTTTAGTCTGCAGGAATAAATAACTAAACTAAATATTCTAGCTATTTCGTACAAGACATTTTAATTTTGAATAATTATTGTATCATTCATATTAGGATCATATTAGAGTCATTTTAAGATGTATGTGTGTCTAGTGTCTAACTTTATTCTAAGAGATCTCATATTATATGAAGATCTTGTAAGAATCATCAAAATTCATAACTTTCGATGATGAACTTTATTAATAGAGATGGGATTAAGAAACGTCTTTCAACAATATATGAAAAACTGGTTGAAAGTCAGTTGAAGTTGGTAATAGATAATTATTCTTCAAAAAGACTTGATCGAATTCTTTTTTCCCTACGAAATCTATGTTTCGGTATCCTGTAGATCCTTAAACAGTTTGTTTATGAAATAAAAGATGTTTAAACCATCATTAAACCGCTTTTAATGATACTGAAAGTGATGAGTTTCAACACGACATGATAATCAACTCTTGCTTCTTGCTTGCAGGATTTGGATTACGATGTTACTGCAACCTGTGTCCACCGATAAACAATCTTCCAACCAACTCATGCACAACGCCAGAGAACACGATGTGCTTCACATCAATCACACTGAACTACGAGGAACATGAGGTGACGGAAACCTGGTCCTACGGCTGTCTAGGAGATGATGAGAGCAGTCTCTTACAGGTAGGTGTCAGCCCTTAGTGGTGTGGGCCAGGACAAATACAGCTAGTACCATAGTCTCTTGTCAGGTGCGACCCTATTCCCTTAGTGGTCTGGGCCAGGACAAATACAGCTAGTACCATAGTCTCTTGTCAGGTGCAACCCTATTCTCTTAGTGGTCTGGGCCAGGACAAATACAGCTAGTACCATAGTCTCTTGTCAGGTGCGACCCTATTCCCTTAGTGGTCTGGGCCAGGACAAATACAGCTAGTACCATAGTCTCTTGTCAGGTGCGACCCTATTCCCTTAGTGGTCTGGGCCAGGACAAATACAGCTAGTACCATAGTCTCTTGTCAGGTGCGACCCTATTCCCTTAGTGGCCTGGGCCAGGACAAATACAGCTAGTACCATAGTCTCTTGTCAGGTGCGACCCTATTCCCTTAGTGGCCTGGGCCAGGACAAATACAGCTAGTACCATAGTCTCTTGTCAGGTGCGACCCTATTCCCTTAGTGGTCTGGGCCAGGACAAATACAGCTAGTACCATAGTCTCTTGTCAGGTGCGACCCTATTCTCTTAGTGGTCTGGGCCAGGACAAATACAGCTAGTACCATAGTCTCTTGTCAGGTGCGACCCTATTCCCTTAGTGGTCTGGGCAAGGACAAATACAGCTAGTACCATAGTCTCTTGTCAGGTGCGACCCTATTCCCTTAGTGGCCTGGGCCAGGACAAATACAGCTAGTACCATAGTCTCTTGTCAGGTGCAACCCTATTCCCTTAGTGGTCTGGGCCAGGACAAATACAGCTAGTACCATAGTCTCTTGTCAGGTGCGACCCTATTCCCTTAGTGGTCTGGGCCAGGACAAATACAGCTAGTACCATAGTCTCTTGTCAGGTGCGACCCTATTCCCTTAGTGGCCTGGGCCAGGACAAATACAGCTAGTACCATAGTCTCTTGTCAGGTGCGACCCTATTCCCTTAGTGGCCTGGGCCAGGACAAATACAGCTAGTACCATAGTCTCTTGTCAGGTGCGACCCTATTCCCTTAGTGGCCTGGGCCAGGACAAATACAGCTAGTACCATAGTCTCTTGTCAGGTGCGACCCTATTCTCTTAGTGGTCTGGGCCAGGACAAATACAGCTAGTACCATAGTCTCTTGTCAGGTGCGACCCTATTCTCTTAGTGGTCTGGGCCAGGACAAATACAGCTAGTACCATAGTCTCTTGTCAGGTGCGACCCTATTCTCTTAATGGTCTGGGCCAGGACAAATACAGCTAGTACCATAGTCTCTTGTCAGGTGCGACCCTATTCTCTTAGTGGTCTGGGCCAGGACAAATACAGCTAGTACCATAGTCTCTTGTCAGGTGCGACCCTATTCTCTTAGTGGTCTGGGCCAGGACAAATACAGCTAGTACCATAGTCTCTTGTCAGGTGCGACCCTATTCTCTTAGTGGTCTGGGCCAGGACAAATACAGCTAGTACCATAGTCTCTTGTCAGGTGCGACCCTATTCCCTTAGTGGTCTGGGCCAGGACAAATACAGCTAGTACCATAGTCTCTTGTCAGGTGCGACCCTATTCTCTTAGTGGTCTGGGCCAGGACAAATACAGCTAGTACCATAGTCTCTTGTCAGGTGCGACCCTATTCCCTTAGTGGTCTGGGCCAGGACAAATACAGCTAGTACCATAGTCTCTTGTCAGGTGCGACCCTATTCCCTTAGTGGCCTGGGTCAGGACAAATACAGCTAGTACCATAGTCTCTTGTCAGGTGCGACCCTATTCTCTTAGTGGTCTGGGTCAGGACAAATACAGCTAGTACCATAGTCTCTTGTCAGGTGCGACTCTATTCTCTTAGTGGTCTGGGCCAGGACAAATACAGCTAGTACCATAGTCTCTTGTCAGGTGCGACCCTATTCTCTTAATGGTCTGGGCCAGGACAATAACAGCTAGTACCATAGTCTCTTGTCAGGTGCGACCCTATTCTCTTAGTGGTCTGGGCCAGGACAATAACAGCTAGTACCATAGTCTCTTGTCAGGTGCGACCCTATTCTCTTAGTGGTCTGGGCCAGGACAAATACAGCTAGTACCATAGTCTCTTGTCAGGTGCGACCCTATTCTCTTAGTGGTCTGGGCCAGGACAAATACAGCTAGTACCATAGTCTCTTGTCAGGTGCGACCCTATTCCCTTAGTGGTCTGGGCCAGGACAAATACAGCTAGTACCATAGTCTCTTGTCAGGTGCGACCCTATTCCCTTAGTGGCCTGGGTCAGGACAAATACAGCTAGTACCATAGTCTCTTGTCAGGTGCGACCCTATTCTCTTAGTGGTCTGGGTCAGGACAAATACAGCTAGTACCATAGTCTCTTGTCAGGTGCGACTCTATTCTCTTAGTGGTCTGGGCCAGGACAAATACAGCTAGTACCATAGTCTCTTGTCAGGTGCGACCCTATTCTCTTAATGGTCTGGGCCAGGACAATAACAGCTAGTACCATAGTCTCTTGTCAGGTGCGACCCTATTCCCTTAGTGGTCTGGGCCAGGACAAATACAGCTAGTACCATAGTCTCTTGTCAGGTGCGACTCTATTCTCTTAGTGGTCTGGGCCAGGACAAATACAGCTAGTACCATAGTCTCTTGTCAGGTGCGACCCTATTCTCTTAATGGTCTGGGCCAGGACAATAACAGCTAGTACCATAGTCTCGTGTCAGGCTCTCAGATTTTCTGAGTGGTCTGGACCAAGAAAAATCATTGTGTACCACAGTTTCTTTTAAAGCTTTATACTGCTCCATTTGTCTTCTTGGCCACAGGTAACAGTTTGATGCTGTACCACAGGCCCATGTAATGCTTGATAACATTCCCTTGGTGTTTTAGGCCTCAGGAAACAGCTTCTGATATTATCTTTCTTTATCTTGATGCTATACCCATAGTCTTCGGTAAAGGAACAGCTTGTACCATTATGTTATATACTTATATATATATATATATATATATATATATATATATATATATATATATATATATATATATATTATTTACTATATGTATGAAGCTTTTCCTTTAGTTGTCTAGGCAGTAGAACAGATGGTAACTAAATCATCTTACAAACACTAGTGTTTTCCCTTAGTCTTGTGGACCAGGAACATCTAGTACAGTAATCTCTAGCAATTCTTGACATACCCTTGACACCCTAAGGATCCTAAGGATGACTGTTCTACTTCCTTCTTCTATCTTTCGTTACCTTGCTACACTTAACTTTCAGGCAGTGATTTCCATGGCTCGCTCTCATAGTTTCAGCTGGTGCACTGTGTGCTACTTTTGATTATCTGCTGTTGAGAACTGTTCTTCTTGTGTTTAAATTCTGTGCAATAAGTCCCATGGTTCCAGCTAATGCTCTCGTGTTTTACTGTATTGCCTAGCTACATTGTTTTGCGGTCTTTCTCCCTCCAAAAGTACTGGACGTCAAATCTCAAATTGAATCGTTAATTGTAGATTTTTAATTGTTCATGGAATAGTGATTAAAATATTACATTGTTTTTTAAAAATAAAGAAAGATATTTTTTGTGAAATAAGAAGGTCATCAAGTGAGACCCACTTGAAATTTTATTAGATACATATCAAAAGCAGACCAATTCAGTGGTAGACCAAGTAAAGAGAAAGGAACCTACACTTGTTAAAGGAGTGGTTCACCGTTAAGTTTTCCTTTTGCTAGTTATTCAACAGTGAATTCAAAACGTAATGTCTGAATTTTTAAGAATTTTGTCTCATTGTAGAGTTTCTTTACATCCACGAAACACTTCTAAGATATTGGGTAAAAGCTTTTTGGAGTATGTTCATTCATATTTCATCATTTTGGCAGTTTAGCAAGTAGGATGATGGATATATGCTAAATGTCAAACATGTTGGTAGCGAGCCAGCCATTCATGGATCAGTTGTTGAGCAGAGAACATTCTAGCTTCAACTCCCCTATTCATCCACAGAGATATTACTCACTTGGCAAATTATCCTCATCCCATGTTGATTAGGTGCTTGGTGCTGTGTGTCCCATTCATGGGGACAAAAATAGCCAATGCATGTGTAAATGGAGTTTTAATTAGGATCGATTGACAAAGATTAACCTATAACCAGTTGCTTTATAATGATTTAACTTTAATCTGCTGGAAGATTTATGGAATTCTTCCTTCATATATGCAGTCACCAGATGATAAACTGTGTGGTGGATGCACAACATCCCTTTGATGAAATTTTATTTTCATGGGGGAGAAAAGTCCAAGTTCTCAAACTCATTGAAGGAAGTTCTGGAACTTTTTGTCTCATAACTTGGCTAAAGGAAACTGAAGTAAATGAGCTAATGAAAGAAATGATTGTAAAATTATGTCGATATTCATCTCTTTATGTGGAAATCATAATGATGAAATGTCTCCAGAGTTTCTGACAGCACTAATTCAAAAGTCTTCAGATGTCAGACATGTCATTGGGCACATATGAGAGATATAATCTGTTGTAGTTCTTATCTATTCTTATTCACTGCATTTGAGGATACTTATGTTGTTCAAAACATGCATTGCCAGTAACTTCATGCCAGATATGGGGGACCAAGAAAGGTGTTGGTCCTTGGTCGGAGCAGTTAAGTAGAGAGGTATTTCCTTGTCTCAGTGTACGTTTGCAGTTTCCTAAAAAACATTTGAACAATGCCCAGTAGAAAATACAAATCAAGCTTGCTAAATTTGCCAAAACTATTGACATCTACATTTCAACCTATGAATTCCTGGTAACATGTTAGGACCAAAACAAGATCTGGCGACTAAGACAGACCAACACGAACAAGATGTCATCGTTGTTCAACTCGGGACATGTAAACAACATGCTGTCAAACTGACATTGATCTGCTGTCTACAATAGGTGATCTGGGTGGTTGTGATTATGAGTAAGTAACTTGTGTACTTTTACGGGGCTCTGATTTTGTTCTTGCTGGTGCCCGCATTGTGCTTTTGGATTAGAAGAAAACAACACCAGTGTTATCAACACAGACAATCAGGCCAACAGCATGCAGTAAGGTTGAGCAACTCCTGATGGGAAAACAAACCCTGCTAACCTATGACCTCAGAAACAGGTGGAACATGTTGTTGTGAGAGTCGGATTCCGTGACCCATCAAGATCTCAGCAGATTGCTCTCTTGTCTCTTGAGTATCTTCTTGCCTAGTCTGTCTCCCAATCTCCTGAACTAGCAGTCTAGTCTGTCCCCCATTCTCCTAAACTAGCCTCTCATGTCTCTTGAGTATCTTCTTGCCTAGTCTGTCTCATGTTTTCTAGTTGGTCTTCTCATCTCCTGAGCTACCAATCTAGTCTACCTCATGTTTACCTGTACGAGCAGCCTAGTCTACACACACACAACCCCCTTCCCCCCCCAATCTTTGAACAAGCAGTCAAGTCTGTCATCCAATCTCCTGAACTAGCAGTTTAGTCTGTCTTCTGATCTCCCGAACTAGCATTTTAGTCTGTCTTCTGATCTCCCGAACTAGCAATTCTGTCTTTCTTCTGATCTCCTGAACTAGCAGTCCAGTCTTTCTTCTGATCTCCCGAACTAGCAATTCAGTCTTTCTTCTGATCTCCTGAACTAGCAGTCCAGTCTTTCTTATGATCTCCTGAACTTGCAGTCCAGTCTTTCTTCTGATCTCCCGAACTAGCAGTCCAGTCTTTCTTCTGATCTCCTGAACTAGCAGTCTAGTCTGTCTCACATTTTGCTGAACTAGCGGTCAAGTCTGTCATTCAATCTCCTGAACTAGCAGTCTAGTCTCTCTACCCGTTTCCTAAACTATCACTCTAGACTGTATCAAATTGTCATCAATGGTTGCCTGAACCACCAGTCTTTGTTTTCATTTCTCCTTGTTTCGAGACATTAATCCTCTGCATAAGTTTGAAACTTTAAGATTGTCAATGACTGAAAAGACTTCATGTCATTACCTATGACTAGTAATCAAGATAACCCCATTCATCTTGTCTCATCTTCACATGTATCATTCTTTGATGTAATAGTTATCTCATCTTGTTGTTGTTATCTCATGTATCCTGAATGTAAATTGTATAAGAATATATTCTGAAGTACCACCATTGTGAAACTAAAGAGGTTGACCGTCCATAAAAGTATTCGTCTTTTCAAAACCACTAGAATATTTCTCAACAGTTCAGAGTTGTTATTTTATTGTTAATTTAGTAAGCATCAATTTTGATTTTGATTTATTATCTTATATCTTAGCATTTTAGAACCAATGCCCGCTGGATATTACTGAAAGTTGTTTTTATCTACAATGTTTTTCAAGAAAGAACAGAAGTTGTCTTATGCATAACCTCTTCTTCCAAATTCATTTGTCCACATTTATTATTAACATAATTCAACGTATTTTCATCTGTTGTGTTTATTTTATGCAAATTTGGTTGCATAGTTTCCATCTTTTTCAGAATTTCTTATTGTATTACAAATCTATGCATGAAGATATGAGATATTTACCATGTCTCGGTAGATATGACACTTTGGCCTTTTCATAAATGCCACATTTTAACCTGCAATATCACATGGTGATGAGATTAGTATCTGCTGTCAAGGGAATGACAATATGTTATTATAAAGAAATTAAATCTTATAGGTCCATAAGCTCCATATAGATGTGGATCAAGATGTTTTCATAAAACTCCTCAGATGGTTATTTTTCCTCTGAAATTTGTTAATTTCATTTATGCTTGACTAGTTGCTCTGTCCACTTGAAGGTTTACGAGCTTAACCTTTGAGTCCCAAGGCCATCTATGGACCAGTGACTTTTGCTTTGTTGACCATGGACATTTTAAGGACATGTTCTTCTCCTTGATGCTCTGATGAAGACCACCTAGTGGTCGAAACATGTAAGCTAATGAATAAATGTTTGCGGCCTAGACAACTCTGGTTCCTGGTGGTTCTTCCTCCCTTCCTCTCTTCTCCTTGTACAGATATTGCCCTGTATTTTCAAAACTCAAATGGTTGTTAGTGACATGTGTTGAAACTGCCTATTAAGTGTATTAAGATGAAACTTTCAGGCCAAGTCCTTCCGTCCACCTTCATTGGCAGCATTCTTATTCTTCCTTATACATTTCTCCATAGTTTTCTTGTGCAAGTGACCTGATTGGTTGCAATTAAAGTTAGTCTCAAACTGTGTTTTCTCTGTGTGCCTGAAACCTATAGACAACTATGTTTTAACAAAATGTCAACTGATTATTCGTATATAATAACAAAAAAGGTAATCAAACATAAAGGTTTGAACTCTTTCGCCTCCAAAGAAAAGGTAAAATTAAAGAAATCACTACAGACCCACAGGTAAAAGGGTTATCAAGTAACATTCTCGTTGATGCTAACCTATTCTTGAGGAACATCCTAGCGCTTAAGATGACCAAACTTTAAACTTATTAAGTGTCTTGTCTTCTCCTTATAAGGTAGAGTCTCTGGGACACTATGAAAGAGGAATGGAGGAAGAGAGGTGATCACTGAGTTCTGTTAAGTGTATAGACAGAGTGGGTTCTGATGATGTTCTTCACATTGACACAGCAAGATCCTCTGCACCCTCTCTCTCTCACCATGCTTAATGGTGTCTGTTTCCTGTAATCAAGACTTTTCAATATGTCCCAGCCTGCAATCTGACATTCTCATCTCTTGAGTCGTTTTACTCTTGGGAGGAATCATACTTGCTATATACATGCAGGACTTTCCTGAACCATGTGTATGACTTAGACATGACCTAGATGTCCTTTAGCTGGAAGTAGAGGAGGTCAAGGGATAAATTTTGCCATTTTGTATCTAGTTCATTTTGTGAAATTTATAATTTTATGGTATTGATAAAGTAATATTCATTGATTTTCTTTTCTTATTATGTGTATCAATCTTTGACCAATGTTTAAGGGCATATTTCCCTTTGAAACTCTTCTGTTGGTAAGAAAGAGTGTTTTTCAATCTGTTTTTAACCAACCAGTCTTCTGAAATCTGGGAAAAACAATATAAATCACAATCTGCCACTTCGTCAGAAATTTCATAACATTAGTGTGGGATAAATGGTGCTGACTACATATGAAATCTCAACATATTTAACACAAACACATTGAAACATCTTTGTTTTCCATTGTTACCACAGTAACATGTTAAAACAAGGATTCTAACAATATTTAAGAAAAAATGATGTCATGTCAAGACAATAGTTCAATTTGTTCTGAGGAAAAGAGAGTCTTTTGCAATATCCTTAGTTTCTGTCGTTCCTGCAGCCACACAAGGGCGTGCAAGTGACGTGTCATCTGAATACATATCTATCAGTGTCAAGGGGCTCTGTAGTTTTTTCCACCAGACACAAACATGTTGCTGATTAACATCACATTCAATAACATAAAAAGACACTTTCTTATTTTTCTGTGTGCATTGTATGTTTTTTAGTGTCAAAGCGAAACATTTTTTATTTAAAATTTGACCTCACCTTACATTGCTGTTCTGAATTCTTTGGATATTATTAATTTTGCAATTGAATATGATTGTAGAGTATAATAGAAATGATTTTTAAATAGGATGCCTTACTTCAACTTGTTTTGCATATGAGTGGAATTGTGTGTGATTATGAAAACTGTTGAGAGATTCAAAACACAAGTAGGATATATAATATATCTCCATCAATTTCCTTTTAAAATCAGCAATGAAGTTCAAACTAATAAGAAATACAAACCTGATATAATTTCTTCAAACAGAACCTTTTAAAGACTGAAATACTTGTATAATATGCCAATATCCATATAAGAGAAACTCCATCATCATACACAGAAGAGATACAATCAATGAAAATGATACCATTATGAATCAGGATAATCGGTCGACTCAACAGATGAACGACAATTTGGCCGCTAATCAGGCTTATTAGCTTGTCAATATTTCAATATGAAGAGCCGTGTTTGATGTGTGCTGAAAGTGATGTATTACGCAATTAGCCCTGTGTTAAATTGCTTCTGAATACTGGTTAAGTGATCAACTGTACATACTCCGTCATTACCATGTGTGAGACTTGGAT
The DNA here is from genome assembly GCA_936450465.1 of Gibbula magus. NCBI lineage: Eukaryota > Metazoa > Mollusca > Gastropoda > Trochida > Trochidae > Gibbula > Gibbula magus. The sequence continues at coordinate 43,563,483 of OW388290.1, read as the reverse complement.
GATTTGTACGTTGTACAGTCTCCTGTAGTGAGGGAGTATATCCAGACTTGTTTGCTCAAAGAGAGGTAGATGTCATGAAGGTTCTCAAAATTTACTCATGCCATAGAGCAGGACTATAATGCAAGAAACCAAACAACATAGAAGAAATTTGTCATTGAGGAAAACATGGTCTGTCATCCAGACCCTGAACTTACATAATAGCCTCGATATGTCTCTGACAAGACTAGATAGCTTGGTTTCAATAAAGAAATCTTGGATACTTTTTAAAAAAAAATTCGCTTCAAATTTTCATTTTGGTGAATTTTTCATTTCAGAGACTACCCTTTAGTCTGGCAAAAATGTTCTGTCTCACTTGTATGTGTCCTCTGTATAATTGCACTTCAAGTTTGTAAGAATTTGGATAATTTAAGTTTTAGCATATTCGGTCTTTGTAATATGATCAGTTTTGTTGTCAATACTTGTTATTTCAGTTTGCAAAAATATTTTTACATTTTTAAAGATAACTACTTTTATTATTCCTCTGGAGATTTGTTGTTATTTCAGGTTGAAGAATGTTTCATTCCATAAGCAAGTTCTATGTTTACTTTGTTATTGTTATTATGTATTTTCGTTCACTAATGACAGATTTGAAGTTATTTCAATCCTTTAAGAACTATTTAAAACTCGCCTTCCAGACTTGATATTCCACAAAATTTTGCATTGCGATGGATTGCAAATGCACAGCTCCTATTGCTTTAATATTTCAATATTTAGGTTTAACCTTACAATTTAAATAAAATGCTTTGTAGATTTTTCAAAAGACAGATCATTGCTCTAAAAGATAAAATTACCAAATATTTGTTGTGAAATATAGATACCAAAACAGCAACTATTATTTAAAATACAGTTTAACAAATGTCCTGCCCACTAAAGCATGTTCTTTCATCTATTAACTGTAAATTTCCCTTAGAACAACAACTACTTATGATATATGCATAAGCTTCAATTGTTCTGTGCAACATATTTTGAATGGTCAGCCCTACTAATGCTTGTAGTGATTTGTGATTTTGACATTATTTTAATTTGAGAAATAATACTTTTCCTTTTTGAGAACTCCTTGTCTGTTTTCTATTGGTTTTTAACCCTTGTGGTGGTTATGTCGATATTTGACAGTATGATTTGATGTAATATTGTTCTACCACATGAACAATAAATGATTTCGGCACATCAAAGCATAGACCAAACAAAATTAAATCAAATATCCACCCATTCAAAATATATAGTAGAGATTTTTCTCAATAAATTCCAATATTTAATGAGATCTTCTGAGTTTCAGTTCAAATTGTTTCTGCTCCTGCGATACCAGCAGTACTATGTTTCAACTGTCAAACGTTTTAATGAAAATAGCTAACCTATGACCTACGCTTTTGCCTCAACAAATTAGTTAGATTGTAATCTTCCTGGTGTTTAGATTTCTACTCCCAAACATAGGGCTTGCTTGTGGGGTCCCATTACATACTGGTGTACATTACTCTAGGCTGGCCGAGAATTACGTAAGTATTGATAAATTAGACGCAAGGCACTTTGAATTTTCCTCGGAGTTAAAACATCTGGAAATTAAACACCACTTTGAAATTTGTGTATTTTTTTTCACTTTGATATTTTAAAAATGTATTAATTTGACTTTGAAGTTAAAATTGAATAGTTTATATAGGGATTTTGGATTGTTATAAATGAAATTTTGACTTGGTAAATGGTTTTAGAAGTAAAAAATGATTTAAATGGATTTTCATTGTTTTAGTCAATATAAAAACTTCCTTTATCAGGATAAGAATAGAATTTAATTCTAACTCTGCATAAGTAAACATATATCAGAGTTATATTTAAATTTTAATTGTCACATGAAATACTTTATTTTCTGTTTTCCTGCAGATTATTCAAAGTTTGAAAAAACACACATTTATTTGCATTTCAATGAAATAAGGCTGACCTTTTTAACAAAAAAGGCAATGACAATTGCCGTAGGTTCATTACAATTAGCATGATTTTACATAATGAAACATAAACTGACCTAAACATGCACATATTCTTGTTAGTTTTAATCCTTGAACAAGAAGTTGACATTCTGCGCCACAATAAAGTGTCTGGACCATAACTAACTAAAAATTGTTTGTTATATTCTCATAAAAACTGAATATGTATCAAACAAACCATGTAGATGTGCCTCTTTTTTTACTCCTTGGTATTTTATCTGTGGTGGTTTCCTTGGAAACCGATCCGAGAAATTTGTTTCTGGAACAGAACACAGAAAACTAGCTGTTACCATGGATATGTAACTAGCAATTTGATTTGCAGAACAGAACCAAAAACTTAAGCCTGAGCCAATGAAACGTAAGATGTGGGACAATATTCTTTTGTAGGTTTAATTTATTATCAATAGTTTGGAATGCTTGTAATAATAATGTTCAACACATGTGAATGATTAAGGATAGCATTTCCTAAATCACTCATATTTGTATCTGTTGAAAATATTTCATGGAGCTTATGGGTGGTTTCACTCAAAGTCTTGTTTCTGTCTGCCTGGAATTATTTTCTTCAGAACCATTCAAGATTGAAGTTAGGCATACAATGGACATTACTGCATTAGCAAGTTAAGAGTTAATATCTGTATTGCAAGGACTCCAGTTTAGGCTGGTGTTGAGTGGAAATTATCACCTTCCACAGCGAAGGGAAGACTTTAATGTATGCATAGTCAGGGGCATAATAGAAAATGAATTATTTTTTAGGTTGAGAATGGCGCCATTGAATCACACATCTGTCTTTGAGTGAGCTCTTCGCTTCTTATTTCTGTCCCTTGAAGAATATCGCGCCATCAATCATGAAGATTGATGGAACGAGCAGTTGGGTGCTTAAAGATGTGATCAATCCCCTGTATCAACACAAAATACAGGTTTTTGTTGGCTTGACACTCCTCTTACAAAATGAAGCATATTCCCATAGGAGCATGTTTAACTGTGAATGAATGATTTGTGCATATTGCTTGAGTAAACGTCTTGATTAAACAGTGTGTTATTGGCATGTTGCAGGAGAAGTATGATGAGATGTGTACTCATCTGGTTAGGGGAAGTTTAGTCCTGCTCCATGACTGTGTACAACATAAGAACCTTTAATACAGTCTAGATCCATATTCAGCAAGTCTAGATAAACTGAATATTAAACTAAAAGTATTGAAAAAAATAAATAAGGATGAATGTACAGTAATTTTTAAAGATTCCATAGACTAAATTTTAGTCTAGGTAGGTGAAGCTTTTTGTAACTGATTCATTAGGTTGTTTAATTCCCTATTGTATTTACATGCTAGCACATCTTAGTGATCGTATATTGAATAACAATGAATCCTATTTCACACTTTAGGGAAGGATTCTGTTGGTTTAAATCAACTTCACCAATAATCATATCAACGAATACTAACTTTGACCCACAGCAATATAATAACAACAATTTAGTCGTACACAGTGTACATCAACAGTCCAAATCATCTGAGCATAAAAGGAATAGAATGCATCTATAGTGTAATTGTCAATATCACTAGTGAAATGGAATTCGGCAATAGTAAAATCAATTTGTGAAACTATAAACCAGTGAACTAGTCAATGATAGTGACAGTCAACATCAATAGTGAAACAATAGTCAATATCGATAGCGGTGCAACTAGAACACTTTCGAAAAAGACCGAGAGAAAAAAGTAGAGAGAGAGGGAGCTGCCATCAACACATGGGAACATCAGACAGATATGTCAGTTACTTGTCTGTAGTTAGTTCAATAGTGGGACAGGCAATAGATAGGGACTACAGCAACAGTGAATCACTCTACAAACTTAATACTGGGCTGGACTGTAACAGTTGGGTAGAGGTAGAATTTTATAGCTCTATAGTGAGATATGTATTGTATCAATACATGCCAAGATGAGGCCCTAAATTAAAATTTGAATTTGAAATTTTACTTTTTGGGCAATATATCTGAAATAAGCCCTTTCAAATCTTTACACATCAAATAAGAAAAATAAATTTAGTTTAAAGTATTGATATTAGTTTTTTTGAAAGGAACCCAGAAATATCCATTAAACTGAGACAGTCTAGACTTGACAACATTTTTTGGACTTGATAAGTTTCCTTCAAGATTTTACTCCATGCATCATTAATAAGAAAGGTTTGATTGAGCTGGAGCTATCCTGCGATAGAAAGTAGTTACAGAGTAGCAGTGTACAGCTGACTGGGGTGGAGAGAGGGAGAGAGGCACCAGGTACACTAGACACCTGGCTAACAATCCTTTGTCATGTTATTAGTGTTGTCCAGGTATTACAGGTACAATGTAGTCTACTGTCACACCTGTCTACAGTTATCTCAGTCATTGTCAAGCAAATACCTGAACAATAAATATTTTTAATATTGGTTATTGAAGAGGTTAAGTTTAGGTCTTGTCAGAGTTGGATAAGCGATGTAGATGTGAAGAATTATGAATTTAGAAATTACTTTGCTATTTTTTATGTCAAAAGATATTTTGAGAAATATATTCCTAAGTCTTTCTTGATATTGAGTATTTTAGTAATCTTTTCCTCATTGTATAGATCGATGTTTTTGCAAAGAAGATATTTCACAATCCCAACTACCTGTAGTGTACATTCTGTATAGTATAATAATATATTATATACTCCTGGTTAGGGGACTTTTGATTCGTTTCGTCTCACAATATTAACATCAGAATAGTGCATTCATGTTTGTAAAAGTTCTGAAATAGTCGTCCGTTTAAAAGCAAATTATTCAAATTGAACTGAATAGTTTGATTTGAATATAGTGAAAATAATGAAAAATCATAATTCTTTTCTTAAACCTATATCTTACCTTTATGAATATATAGTACAGGTTATCAACAATTTCTTTTTTGATTAAAAGAATTTATATAAGAATATCTTTAAAATCAGTTCAAAATGACTTCATTCACATATTGAATATTTTCTTAGTAATCAAAATATGGAGACCATTGTCAGTCTACACATTTCCTGTCGTTGAAGCTGTTATCAAGTAGCCAGCGATTGACACATAAAACAGTCATAAAAATCAAATTCAAAGATGACAGTTGCAATTGTATGAAATGAAACATTTATTGTACACTGTATACATGATGTATAAAAGGAAAGGTATTTGACACACAAAATGGGTTGTAAATTCATAAAAGGATAGCAAAATGGGCGGTATGTGAAGCAGAATCGGTTATAAATCATATGATATTAAAGGGAAGTTATTTCCTGTTCAATGGAGGTTCCTTGGGTGTAATTGTGATAAGAGTGATTGTAATCTAGGAGCCTGGCCAGGTGTTCATTGCTCCTACTGACTCTACTCTATCACAGTAGTCTACTAGTACACAGTGCAGTGGACAAGTGTATACTGCAGCCTACACAAACAGCTGAGAAAAATGTAATGATACAACCCACTTGGGCTGGGCCAGCTTGGTGGGCTATTGGGTTTCACTGGTGCAGAAAACTTGAATGAAATGTATGGATGTAAGTTAGGGTATCATGTTTCCACAGAAGCTGCGTGACCTAGATACTCACATTGAATAGGCTCCTACTAATGCTGACAGGGATTGGCTTTTAATTTGAATAGTTTTGGAAGGTCATCTGTTTAATAAAATCACAGAGGGGCAATTAGTACTGACTGATATATGATAAGGATACTGTTCACAAATATCTGTCATCCCTGTATTATCCACCTTTATTCAGATATTTCACATATTTCTAATTAATATACAATAAAAACAATCAACTCCATAAACAAATTTTCACAATAGTTAAAATTGATTTTAATTGAGCAATCTCAAAACTTTTTGTGGATTACCAATGATAGAAGTTTAAATTTTGGTGGGAATAACATAATGGGGATTAAAAAATCATTCAGTTTTTCTTGAACTTGAAGCATAACCTTTTGATATTTTAAAGGCACTACTTAAACCATGTAAGATGACAGTTACGTTGTGCTAGATGTAAAGGGAATGCACCACATCACAAATGTCAAACTTTATGTTGAGGAAATGTTTTTATCTAATTTCTGTCCTAGTCCCCAATGTTTTCATTATGCTCCTCTTTATGAACAAGTTCTAAAATGCTCTCCATTTTACTCTTTTTAGATACGGGCTACTTGATTTACAATCTCAAATAATGATAACCTGTTCATGTTTTGGAAAACCTCAGGAGAAGAAAACACCATAATCGCTTTCAAGAATTTTTAATGTCATTGCTTGATGCAAACAGTGAATTTTAACTGTGTATTTATTGTTGTGTCACTCGATCACAAAATACAAGCACGGGAGCACCATGTTATTATGCTTGGCAGGAGAGGCTGTTTTTGTGTAGAACACTTCAGCGCTTCAAGTTACCGCCCAGCCTTTATAAGGGCAAATATCATGGAGTAATAACTGTTTCTTTCTTCCTCGGACTGGGACAAAACCCCACTAGAAGCTCGCTTTGTTCACACTCGCTGGGGAGTCCCTCACAAGTTTTGGTGACAATTTCTCAGAAAATTGTTACTTTCAAAAGGAAAAATTATCTTGTGGAGGTCTCTAATGGCTACCCTTTGAAGATGTTGGTTTCAGCATGAGGGAAATGGGAGATGTTTTCTTGCCTTTTTTGTCCTTCTCTAGACAGCCCTGTTGACATTTTGTTTAAGCAACTTCAAGAATTTCAGGTTAAATGATTCCGAGTCGCCTTTCTCTGCTTGCTCAGATCAAAGATTTGTTAAAATGCCAAAAACTCAATGTTTTGAATAGGACCCCATTTCACAGCCTTTTCAAGCCTGATGCAAAGAGAAAACGTTCAATGAGATGTAGGAAAGCTACTTCCAGGTGAAGAAACATACACCATTATGTTCCCTAAGAAACACAACTTTCACCAGATTCTCTCTTTGCTTTACAAATGCAAACTAAAACTGAACATTTTCTTTTGTGTTTACTGGTGAACATTTCTTTTAAATAAGTTTTTGCATTTTTGGATTGAACCAACCTTGGTAAAGATATATGCTGTAAAGATATTTGCAGAAAGAAATGTTCCTTTCACAACTGTTGGACATGAATAAAATTAATTTGAAAGGAGCAACTTACACAACAACATTTAATTGATGTTTGAAAGAAGTAAATTTTTCTCACCATGTTAAAAACAGGAAAGTGATTCCTTTATGAGAAAATTTTTTAGTTAACTGAAATAATTGTAATGTATTAAATAAATAAGGTCTGACTCGAAACTGGGGGCAGGATAGCGCAGTGGTTAGCGTGTTCAGCTTTGGATGAAGAGGTCCGGGGTTCGAATCCCGCCAGGGGCACGGCAACTTTGTCTGCAGTAGAGAATTGTTCTACACGCAGTAAGGTTTGGGTGCAATGCTACACTGAATATCAGCGTAGTACCACCCATGGTTCGCTTGTTCCAACAGCTGCTCGCAGGTTTCACCGCAATGCATAGCCACTTGGCGTTGCGGGCTTTCTCCCTGCCCTAATACTAGTAGCCGCGATATAAGTGAAATACTCTTGAAAGCGGCGTTAAACCCCAACTCACCTCACCTCACCTCTGACTCGAAACTAATGCACCTAAGACAGCCCCTGTGGCATGTTTAAACATTGCTACAAGAATATGAAGGTTGTATTCTGTCTGTACATGTTGCCTATTGAACACTTTATAATGAATGTTTATTCAGGATGTGTACTGCTTCAAGCAAGTGTTGTATGAGGTGAAAGTTAATCTTGGCACTGGAATGATGGACCAACATTTCACCAAAAAATAACAAAACGGGTTTGAAAATTCACAAAAGAACTTGAAAACTTGATTTTGTCGTGAACATGTTACCTTTTGAACATTTTAAATTGAGTGTTTACATGGGTGCAAGTTGCCTCATAGAGAAATGATACAGCTGCAAGCCTTACACAAAAGGCCCTGGTATACAAACACTGCTCTCCTCAAGACGGGTGTCAACAGTAGGGGAAAGTGCTAGGGCTCGTGTGAGTGTTGACAGCTACATTGATACATCCCAAGCCCATCAATGACCCAAACTTGGGTGCAAGGGTTATTGAAATACAACCTGTAAAAGTGGTTGATACAATAATAAGACCACAATTTCTGCTTGGTTCCTCTGAGCATGGTATTAAAGAGGCTAGAAAATAATTATTAGGCAAGGAGCAGAAACAATTTGTTAAAAAAAAAAACAAATGTTAGATGTGTGTCAAGGGTTTTAAGGAGAGTGGTTGAAACAGTTTGTGGTGGTGGCAGGACATTCGGCTTGGTATTCCATTGGGTTTGTAGATCTGGTAAGGATAATTATAGGGCTGCCCAGAGAAGTATACCTTGATTCTAACCACAAACCCACAAATGGTCCATAATTACTTGATACTCCAAGTAGTGTGAAGTTAGATAAATGATTTGATTAGCAAGAGAGTGGATAGCAATCCAGAAAATCACCACAAATGACCACTATCTGTTTGTGAATCAATTCATATCTTAGTAATTGTAATATTGACCACTTTTCAAGATATATCTGCCTTCCTGTCAACTATTGAGGTTATTTTTTGATGGACCCAGTTGTAAAAATGGCCAGCAAACTCTTTTCGTTTGGTGAATATCGTACAGCAAATGTTACAGGAGGGAGGGTCTCTCAAACTGTGAGAAGACCTGATTGCTTTCTCAAATAACTGTAAGCCCCTATGCTAGTGAAGACTTTTGTTTACTCATATAGAGAAAAAATGATGAAAAGTACTCTCAGTACTATATGCAATTGTGGCCAGAAAATAGGTTGCAGTGATAAAACTAGTGACAAATCACAAGCAGTCTAAAAGCAGCCATGTTTCTCTGAAAAGCGTTAAACCCTAACTCACCTCACCTCACAATTGACCCAAATCAAACCAACATTCTCCAAAGGTGAGATAACAGTAGGAAGAGATATTATAGTGATGACATGAATAGTGACAAACCTGCTAACAACCCAACCCAAACTAAGTGGTGGTTGTAAGACTATTGGGTGGACTGTAGTGAGAGAAGAGACAGTATACCACTTGATGCTTACAGACTGGGATGTTTGCTCAGTGTGAGGAAGAAAGCAAGTTGAACACTATGTCAACACTCAACTTTGTTACCAGTCGTGGCCCAGAGTTGATAGTTTGAACAGGAAGGCTTGGATACCTCACTAAGTCCACCGTCTTATAAATCCAAATACTTCTTGCTTTTTTCCCCTAATTTCTGCCCTAAATAGTTGTATTGCTGTTTGCTAGGACAACATCTTGGGCACCTGGGCACTTAATGTGGCGTTTGTTGAGTCTCATTATCAGGAGTTGCAGATTGAAGAAAAATATTTTTAGCATAGGCCTATAATTGTATTTATTAATTGTCATTCTTGAAGAATATTCTAAAGAGACTTTCTGAGGAGATTCTCAAAACTATTTCATTTTATAGTGAAATTACCTGTTTTTTGTTTGATTTGATTTGTATGTCTGACTAGAAAAAATGGTACTGTTGCTCCTGGTGAATATTTAAGAATAAATATTTGTTGTTGAAAAAACCTCAAATGTTTTACATTAGAATATAAAATGTATGACTTTTAAAGAAGTTGATGAGACAAAGTTAGCATAAACGCCTATATGCCTGAATGTACAGTTAATTTATTTAACTGGATTTTGAATGTGAAAGGTAAAAAAACAACATGATGATAAAAACAATTTTCTCCTTCTGTAATTTAAGACCCAGTTTTCATTTTCACCTGAAGACACTTTTATGTTTCTGAGGTTACCAAAAGACTGTAACTTGAGCCATGTTTGTTGTTGCAGTGCAAGGGGGACCTGGTACCACACAAGATACCCAAGACGATAGCATGCTGTGACGACTCAGATGACTGCAACTTTGACCTCTCACCTGTCGTACCTGAGAGGAGCACCACACCTGCACCAGGTAAGACAAGCAAAGGCAACACCTGTATAGATAAAATAATATTTTTTTAAATTGAAACAATTTTGAGAATCTATGGATTTTTTATGATACATGAATTTGGTATGTTTCTTATCAGATAAAATTATAACAGATAATAATTATTTTGTTTTGAAATGTTTTTGTTTGTCAGATAATTTTACAAAATAAAAGACAAATTCAATCGAATTCAATTCTATTACAATGAATACAATGTACAAAGGAGTACTCAAAACACATTGAAAGATAAAAAGTAATTTCTGAATTGTTTCTTGTTGTAGATCTGCCGGAGACTAAGAAATATGAGTACATCACACACATAGCTCTACTGATCTCCGGTACTATCTGTCTGGTCATCCTCATCGTCACCGTCACCTTCGTTTACCTCAGGTGGGTCGCTTACACCTGTAATCAACAGGTCTTCATTTACTGCTTTCATACTTAAACTTCATTTGTTGAAATTGCACTTTTAGCCTGCCCATTATTTAAAAAATTTATGAGTATGAAATAACCTAGCATAGTCATGCCAACTCAATTTGTTTGGGAAAATGATAACTGGACTTTTATCTTTGGTTTCACTTGGTCAGTAAAAAGGTGTGCATTTTGCTTCCTGGTGGTTTATATCTTGGCCTGAATTGAATTAGTGTCACATTATTCTGAGTGTCTGAATTACAGGAATCACAACTTAGAGAAATATAACAGTACATATTCGACCGAGGCTATTGATAGTCAAACAGCATATAAAGGGTTAATTAGGGTGTTCTACTTATGTGACTTTAGATGTCGTAAATGTATTTGTTGGTTTCATAATTGTATTATAAGTAAAGATGTGCACCTGAGTTATCTTTTTTTACCTCAGGTGAGTTTGTTACACCTGTCGTTAACAGGTGTGGAGGTATGCATTTCCCTCGCAACACAGCTCAGGTGAAGTGAAAGCTACACTGCCTTTGTCAGGAGCTGGTTGTACAAGTGTGGGTCAACTTGAAGCTCATACTTTGTGGTTTTAACACTTTACATTCTGATGCAGTAATATTTCACGTTGCCTGATTAGTGACGGATGATTACCTCTTTTCTGAGAGATTAATGAGTCGTGTAATTCAGACAGCAGCAGTTTTGCATTTAAGCAAAATAGCACTTAAAGTTTGATAGAAATGTGAAAAGTAAATTCGACCTTTGAAGTTATAAAATTTTATGATGTGATTATGCACCTCAAATGTTTTTCTTTATGTTATTAATTTAATCTCCTGTATGGTATATATTTTCTGTTAATAGGATTTTCTTTTTGTCTTTTTCAATGCAAATGAGAAGCAAAGTTCAAAAAGAGCAAGAAAAAGTTTGTGAAAAATGTGTTTCACCTTTGAAATCACTGAGGGTTGACTTCTAGTTGTTGTCAACTCTGCAATCTATGATATTTGTATGTTACAGGTACAGAAAGCGTGAGCTGGAGAGAGAACAGATACTGGAAGAGGCAGAAAATGAGACATTTATCGGCACCGGGGAGACCCTGCACGATCTCATCGAGCAGTCCCAGTCGTCAGGAAGTGGCTCCGGACTCCCTCTACTGGTCAGTCTTGTAGTTAGTGCTACACTCTGAGGTCATCTTTGTGGTGGTGCTACCTGACAGCAGAATAAGCTTGAAAACTCACCAGCTGAATGTGTAATTTTGACACTTTAAATAGCAAATTAAAGGAATTCCTCAAATAGTTACAGCCCTGAACAAACAGCCTACCAGCTTTTGAGAGTTTTCTTTTCATGTATGTGTGTATTGCGGGAAAATACTTTGTTGTTAATCAGACACTGTTATAGAGAAAAGTAATAAATAGTTCATGTAAGTAATGAGTGTATCACTAAAATGATGTGGTATGTAAGACTAGGGACTATGACACAATTAATACACTTAACCACATCAGGATAATTGTAACTGGGGATAAAAAATGTGAATATGGGTTAAGTTTATGACAATCCAAACACAATTTTGAAAACTAATGACAAAAAGTAAGTGATTCATTCAAAAGTTGATAATTTATAAACTTTGACCTAATTTTTGGTTTAAGAAAGCAATTTTCGTTGGACAAAAAGCTATAAATGCCCTGGTCATTCTGAAAGATTGGTTAGCTTTGTTGCTAATGGCCTGTTCCCAAGGTGCAACTTGTTGCTGTAACTGACAGTATTCAATCTACTGTACTGTAATTTGGATCAGTTTAGTTGATGATAAGTTCATACAATGTTGCAATCCATGTTGAATTCAGAATAGTAGGGCTGACTATTGACTCACAAGGACTATTGTGACTAACTATTGCGATAGCGATAGTCTATTGAGACCTACTATTGCGATAGTTTATCAATAAACTAAAAAGAACAAATTCTATTTTATTCTGTTTAATTGTCTTTACTTAGAACTTTCTTCTTCCAAATTCAGCGCAAAAGTAAGAAGAATGATAACTCTTGTATCTTCCTGCTGTTAGTTTCAACTATTCCTGATCTGTTTTGAGTGTTCCAGCATTTTTCAAGCTGCATTTGTGTGCAAATTTACTTCTAGGTTCATGTAAACAACTCAATTAAATGAACTAAAAATGAATAAAAAAAATAAAAATTACTCCATGCTACCTCCATGCTAAAACATGCTCATAGTGCAGAACTATTGAAACTATCGTTAGTTAGCCATGCTTTCTATGTCAGTGATCGTTTTTCAAAATCACTATCGATAAAGTACTATTGACGAGTAACTATTGCGATAATTCGATAGTGCAATCTATTGTTACACCCCAAACAAATAGTATATTCAGAACTTCCATGGTCATTCAAAATAAGAGGAAATCTAAATATCCCCAGTAAAATAATATGAAAAGATGATGCTGTAAATGACTGTTTAAGCATTAACTTGCCATGTAATGTCCTTTTACACAAGAAACTTGTTCGGTGAGATGTATTCAATGCAATGTAACTCAAGTATTCTTGAATGTGATGTAAAATTTCACCTTAACCAAGAAGAAGTGAGAAAGGTGTGAAAATGCCATTATATTACAGAAGTTTGCCTCATCCGTGTGTTGATTCAATTTCAACATTTTAGCATCTTTTTGTTTCTTTCACATTGTTCGTTATAGATTGGTGAAAGGTTGTTCAGTTTTTACATGATCTGTCATTATTATGGTGATATGGCGTTCGCTAATCTTCAAGATGTTATTACTGAGCATATGAATATTTGTACCCATGCTTGCTCGATCCAGAAATTTGTTAAAGTATAAAAACAATCTTGTTAGAACTGTCGATTGATGAAATTTCAAATTTATGAATATTCATATCTTCATATGAATTATGTTCTTCTGAATTTTTTGGTCTCTTGTCAATTCCCCAAATTTGACATGATAATGACACAGTTGAATTAAAGAAGGGAGAAATAAAAATGTTAAAAGAGGTTATTTTTTCTTATTGACTTTTGATTACAGAGTTAGGTCATCCCAGTTCTTTATGGATTCATGTCACGACCAAGATTAGTTAATTTTGACAAATACAATTTCTTCGAAATATTCTGTAAATTTAAATTCCTCATAAACAAGAGATACATACTAAAAAACCATGAGAGAATATGGCTAAAAGGTCAACACAAGCTAATAGGGGATCAGTTCTTTTTATCCCTGAGGATGTTTACTTTGAATTTCATTACTGAAACATAGGAAAGTAATGCCGATTCATTTATGAAATAACTTTTTACCAAAGGATGGCATTTAGATTCTTGTAAAAAAACATTTAAGTTCTGTAAAACTTTTAGTGAAATTAAAAGTATGTACATATACAAATACAAAATGGTTTTTTTACTATAAGGCATGAATCATGTACATTTCTTTAATGTAATCAAGAAAATAAAGTATCTTAGAATTTAAGACCTTCCTTAAGAGCAATTGTGCAACCAAACAAACAAAATAACCTGTATTAGTAGTTTATTATTGCCACCTGTTTGCTTTATATAATTTAATCTTTGTAGACTTTTGCTGTTGATTAGTTTACATCACATTTTTACATCATCATATTGTTCTCTTTGTTCATTGTGATCAATAATTGAAAGGTACACATTCACCCTAATATGTCACTTACACAATTTTTAAAAATTCTGAGAGACACTCCATTCGTAGGAAATGTTCAGCTTACCTGAAGGAATGGAGAATTACCAGGACATTAAATTATCCATCATTAATCTACATATTTACTATTGAGTTTCACAATATCACATTTTGCTACATTAGTCTGACAGTGTATTTGTCCTCTACAGGTACAGAGAACAATTGCCAAACAGATCCACCTGATCAAGAGTATCGGGAAGGGTCGGTACGGGGAGGTGTGGAAGGGCAAGTGGAGGGGGGAGAATGTGGCCGTCAAGATCTTCTTCACCACAGAGGAACAGAGCTGGTTCCGTGAGACGGAACTCTACCAGACTGTGCTGCTTAGACACGACAACATACTTGGTGAGTACCTGGTGCTGTCATGGTGCCCATCTCTCCATCCATTTGTGTCTCTGTCGGTCTGTCTGTGACCCATGGTTTTAAAACATTTATAATATGTAACACTTAATTTAACAATTAATTACTGACAAAGCATTGCAAGGGACCAATGTAGATGCATTAAGAAAGGAAGAAATGTCAGATTGGCTCTTGCTGAAGATAAGGTGTACTGGAATGTTCTGGGACCCGAATTTAGAAATAAGAATGGTTCTTTACATTCATAACCGTTAGCTGCTAGTGCGGATTTATTCTCATGAATTTTGTTAATCCTGCCACTGAAAATCATAGATGTGTTTAGATGAATGTCCTATTGCCTTTAAAAACATTCACTTACATCACAGTGACTACTTAGATAGTAAGCAGAAAGCCCACTGCGGTCACAGAATTTTAAATGTCAAAACACTTGCAGAAATAACAAATTTATAGATTTACAACTTCTTTATTGCATTGATATGTGACGTTTCAATGTAGATACAAACACCATTCTCAAGCAAATGATACTTGACATTGCGTCAAAACATACATACATATATATATATATATATATATATATATATACAGTCAAGCCGCGATAATCCGGCCACCGATAATCCGAATCTCGCAGTTTCCGAACTGTGGGAATATGTAACTAAACTAATCTTTTTAGTAGTCCTCAGTACTCAGTAATCCGAACATTTCACTATCCGATGATTTGATGAAAATCGGAAGCGTTCCGATTATCGAGGCCTGACTGTACACCGCATATGTGTTTTTACAATTAAATGAGTTGATGTACAACATGATTATAAATGAAGAGAAAGATTTGTTTAAATTCAGTTCGGTAAATTCAGATTGTCACACAATCACAGCCTGCCTGGTAAAAATGAAGTAGCGGAAGAAGTCAGTACAGATAAGAAAGCCTACTTGTGCATATCTGAGGTAGCAGATTGGTGGTAGTCCGCTGAGAGAGTAGAATCTTTATCACCCTGTCATGTGTAGAGGGTATGGAGGGTAAATCACTGTAAACATACCTGTCTGACCCCTTCTCTTATCTTGCTGGAGACAGTTTCACATCGAACTTGTCACCGCACACATGATTTCTAGCCCTAACCATTACTGTTATAGTGTACCTTTGTGTAAATCTCCATACAGGAATATGGAATGTAGAAACAAGAAAATAACATTAGATAATGGTAAATTTTCATTCCTGGATCTTAAATTTGTTTTTCTTAAATGATTTAAGTTTATGTGACCAACAAAACATTTTGTTGTAGTAGCACATCTTTTTGTTCCTTGATACTATAGTTTATTTCAAAACTTCCCTGAATACTGAATTAATGGTCATTTTAATGACATGCTTTGAGGATTAAGAACAGTTTTATATTTATTTTGACTTATATTGAATGAAATTTATTCGGAAATGTGAAAATATAGGGTTGCCTAAAACATTTTGAATGTTATTTAATTATCCCTACCTATTATCCAAATTTATATTAACTTTTTCAAAGGCTTCTATTTTACCCAAAGAACTTGCAGATTGAACATGACACTTGAGTATTGGAATATTCAAAAGAATATGAAGAAGTCAGAAACATGATGAAAAAAGGAAATGACATCAAGAATCTCTGCATGTGCTTGTGATTGTATCATGTCTGAAAGCAGTTTGTGATTGCGCCAGATCCCACGTAGACAGCTTCACCAATCAGAGCCGCCTCCATTAGATTACCAACAGGACACCCTACATGTACAATAGAATTACCAGGCTATTTTGTCCTTTGTTTTTCTCACTTAGGTAGCTTCCCTGTCTTAGTCAAAGCAACATAGGTCTCTTGTACACTAAGTAGATTTGCTGAAAAAATGGCGACCATCTTTGATTTGTATCCCTGAGTCACCCAGGGACTGTTTTGCGGACAGGCGTAATGCACATAGATCTCCTCCGACCCGATTTAAGTCTTTACAAAGGCTTTACTTGACACTTTCACCAATATATTTGTGCTAATTTGATTGAGATTGAAAAGAGTCTGTGGCTTATGTTGACCTTTGCATTCTGTGAAGTAATCCAGTGACAATGATGAGTAATTTCCAGAGAGCGCTCGTTCTCCAATATGCGATCAGAACGCGATTTCCTGCCGCAAATTTCCAGATTCGTGACAGCTGTCAAAGGAGGGGAGATTTTTCCTTAATAAGGCTGTTTAGTTTGTAGGCTGCATAGTCTTAGAAGTGTGCAGAATAGCTTCCCAAGATGAATTTAGGTTTTTATTGAGGTCTTGTTTTGTGAAAAGTTTGTTGTAATTTGCATGGAAGATTCAGGTTTGTCACTTGTAAGTGGCAGCAAGAGAAGACTGGTATGCATACCATCCATGCCATCTGTCAAGGGCAGTGTACAGCTCTGTGCAGGATTTCATTGTCATCTTGTACATGCCTAGAAAAATAGGAGGATTCAGTTGTTTTTATATACTTTCCGACTTTAATCCTCTAAAAGACTACATTACGAGCTTATACAGGAATAAACAAGCTTCGAGAACAAGCCATCAGTCAGATTTAAAAAGTTTGTTTTAATTTGACATATGCTTGTGACATGATTAAAACAAAAGGGACAGTTGAAGTTAGATAACATGAATTTGTTGACTCTTTCACCTTGAATTTGCTGAATTAATACGAGATACATAAACAAATGATCACATATTTATTTGTTACATATAGAGTGAGTGGTAAACTGACTTCATATAGGTGACATAAGCAGGTTTGTTTCATGTAAAAGACCTAAGGATTCAAGATCCTAATGGTTTCATGTACAACTTCCCCTTATAAATGTAATTCAACACATACATATATGGTTTTTTGTTTACTTTGTATGGTTTTGTTTTCACTAGATTTCTTGTAGAAGTTACTTTTAGTTAGTTAATGGCAGTGTGAATTTAAGCTGAAGTCAACCAACAAATAGTTCAATCATTACTTATGATAATATAAAATATAGAAACTGCATTTTCTTACTACTAGCCACAATGAGATTTTAAATATTTTTAGTCCATATATCAGCAAGCAGAAAAACATAAAAACATACAGTTCAATCATTTCTTTACAGTTTTCTTTGTCAACTAAAGAAATGCAGCTTTTTTGTAAGGATTACAAGTCAGAGTGACATTGTCGTTTTTGTTCAAATTTGTCACAGTGACTTTTGACAATGATTTATGTCCTCAGGTCCTCTGAAGTCCTGGAAGGTTTTAATATTTATTGTGAAGTGGATCTTTTTCATTCATGAGGATATTTCCAGACAACTTTATGGTCCCCATGGCTATCATAGAATTGAGCAGAAAACCAATCAAAACCTATTTATTGGAAGCCTACTAGAACTGGGACATTCATGGCTTGAATTGTGAACATTTCTAACATTGAAATTATGAATTTAACTGTTAAGATGCTCATCCAGAAATCCTCAGTGATGAGTTCTTCCTTGGATATAGTCAGTCCTGGATGATGTTTGAGCAGTAGTATTTGGCACTAAGGATGTCAGTGTTACAAAATTATGAAGTTTGATTTATGTGACGTTTGCAAAGTACAAGTGATGAGGAGCAAAATATCATTATACATTAATTCAAATTGGAAATTCTATTTCCTTTGGAATAATTATCTTTTCTCTTCTTTTTCATTGAATTGTGAAGCTTCTCATATTTCAGTGACAACCTAATAGCACCGTTAGTGCCTGTCTGGTTTGTCAACTGACACCTACAAGGTCTGTGTTCGAATATTCATTGTAGGCAAAGCATGTGATCAGCCACTGCTGAGTATTCTCTGACTTGCCCAAGAGTCGAGAGTCATCAACTAGTTAAGTGCTTGCCGCATGCTGCTCCAATCATGCAAGGTTTGAATAATTTTCCGAAATGGGGTTTTGGTGTTATGGTATCCGTGGAAACGTCAAGATGACAATATTGGGAGCCATTTGATTACTGATGTTGGGCATGGAATTGTGGAATTGCCTAATGCCAGTTTATCTGTTGGTGCTGCTAAAGTACCAGGGATCTTTGTTGTTAAATAGCATGATGTCAGTATGGTTTTGTGCGGAAATGTGGCGGTGTAGTCATACATTTTGAGGTTTTTGCAAATACATTTTTATAAATAGAATAACAAAATAACAATACAAGTTTGATAATATTAAAAGTAGAATGTGACAGATTCTTGGGAACTTGATAAAACAGATTGGTACACACTGAATTAAATCTGATATTTATTTAATCTATTGCATACATTTCAATTTACTTCCATGTCAATGTCTATTTCATGCAATTAGTATATATATAAGCACTTTTACCCAAAACTCTTGAGAAAAGTCTTTTTAGAAACAGCAGTACATCATTGGTCCTCATCTCAATACTGCATCAATAATTATATTTTTAATAAGGTTGAAAGTAAAATTAGCCTGTTAATATTCTTAACATAATGACAACTCAAAATCAAAGACCACTATATATTGAAAATAATTAATTGGAGACAATCCTTGCACATCAAGAGTCGTCCTGTATCAGTCATCTTCATTCAAGAAGTAATGATTTGGGGCTCTGTTAGACAGACCAGTTCTTCCATTGATTTGGTCATTTTTTGTCCAGCAGGAGAGGCAGTTATTGCGAGACTGTCGGGAGGTTTTGTGGACGATGTGTGTGAGTTGCCTGTGTTCTCCTTGTGTATTGATCCACCAGAGGGCACTGTGCAACTTGTCGGGTGGCGGAACATGTAACCCAGCTCCACTGCACAAAGCTCAGGGGGATTTCAGATCTCTCTATTTCAGCTTTAGGAACAGGTCATGCTACGAGTGGCCACTTGCATTGCACGTCCTCCTGGGGATTAGAGGAATGGGTCAATTATATGTGGACAATTTCATAACAATATTGATTGAAAATATGAGAAGACTTTCCTTTTTGGTCTGTTTCTTGTGTAGAATTATCAAGATAATGGTTTGATTAGTAAGTGTGAGTGAATGCCTTCTTTTGGTCACAATTTCTCATGTAGAATATTTGGGCTTTTTAAAACCATTTCTACACATCATATATGTTGAAATTAAGCTGTTTATTGACAGACCTTCAATTATGAATAGTAAGTCCTATTTTTAGCTCATCAGGCCTGAAAGGCCCGATGGGCTTATGGCATGGCATGGTGTCCGGCGTCCGTCCATCCGTCCATCCGTCCATCCGTCCATCCGTCCATCTGTAAACTTTTCACTTTTTCGACTTCTTCTCCAGAACCAATGATTCCACAGAGCCGAAATTTTATGTGCAGACTCCTTGGCCAATGGGGATTCTAAATTGTAGATTTCGTGACCCCATGACCCCAAATGGGGTCACAGGGGTCACATCCTTAAAAACCTATTTTCATCTTCTTCTCCAGTTCCAAAAGGTCTAGAGAGCTGAAGAGTTGTGTGCAGACTCCTTGGCCAATGAGGATTCTAAATTGTAGATTTCGTGACCCCATGACCCCAAATGGGAGCACAGGGGTCACATCTTTAAAAACCTATTTTCATCTTCTTCTCAAGTTCCAAAAGGTCTAGAGAGCTGAAAAGTTGTGTGCAGACTCCTTAGCCAATGGGGATTCTAAATTGTAGATTTCGTGACCCCGTGACCCCAAATGGGGTCACAGGGGTCACATCCTTAAAAACCTATTTTCATCTTCTTCTCCAGTTCCAAAAGGTCTAGAGAGCTGAAAAGTTGTGTGCAGACTCCTTGGCCAATGGGGATTCTAAATTGTAGATTTCGTGACCCCGTGACCCCAAATGGGGTCACCGGGGTCACATCCTTAAAAACCTATTTTCATCTTCTTCTCCAGTTCCAAAAGGTCTAGAGAGCTGAAAAGTTGTGTGCAAACTCCTTGGCCAATGAGGATTCTAAATTGTAGATTATGTGACCCCGTGACCCCAAATGGGGTCACTGGGGTCACATCCTTAAAAACCTATTTTCATCTTCTTCTCAAGTTCCAAAAGGTCTAGAGAGCTGAAAAGTTTTGTGCAGACTCCTTGGCCAATGGGGATTCTAAATTGTAGATTTCGTGACCCCGTGACCCCAAATGGGGTCACCGGGGTCACATCCTTAAAAACCTATTTTCATCTTTTTTTCCAGTTCCAAAAGGTCTAGAGAGCTGAAAAGTTGTGTGCAAACTCCTTGGCCAATGAGGATTCTAAATTGTAGATTATGTGACCCCGTGACCCCAAATGGGATCACCGGGGTCACATCCTTAAAAACCTATTTTGTATCTTCTTCTCCAGTTCCAAAAGGTCTAGAGAGCTGAAAAGTTTTGTGCAGACTCATTGGCCAATGGGGATTCTAAATTGTAGATTATGTGACCCTGTGACCCCAAATGGGGTCACAGTGGTCATGATCTAAGAACCTATCTTTTGCTTGTAAACAATAACTTAAATATTCAACTTTAGATAGTAAATCAATGAAATCCTGATGAGCTACAGAGCCCATGGCTCTATTTTTTTGTGGTTATTTTGAAGATTTATGTATATGGGTATTAAACGTTAGTATGAAGGTTGTCCTTTCATATATACATGTTGGCATTATCTTGTTGGGAGTTTTTGAGATGTTTGAAGAAATTTTGCAATATAGTAATAATATCTTCACTTTGATTTGTAAATGCTTATTGTTCGTTATAATATCTTCATCTTTAGAGTTGGAAATGTACTTGAAAGTACAATATGTTTCTCTTCTTTCTTTAGTTATAACACTTCCTCCATCTAGGAATGTTCCTTGAAACAGGTTCATGTGTGAAAAAAACAACTATTATAGACATGAGCAAAATTATGTTTGTCATCTGTTTAACCACCATCATTTCATATCAGAAAAACAGATAGTTGACACACTTTGTGAATAACTACTTCTATTTTGTGGACAATTTTCGTCTGCATAAACTATTGGTGTCGAGCGGATAGACCAATCATGATGAGTCGAGTCCTCTTCCTGGTGATAAAGAGCTATAACAATGTTATTTCTTCCAAGATTACCTCCCTGAAACACATTCACACTTACATACCTCATGTCCGGCAAGCTTCCTGTTCATGAAAGTACTTTTAATTTGATGTCAATTTCTTCATCCATTTTAATTTGACTTGATTTCATCTTAGTTCCGATGGTTTGGCGAAAACACATCCGTTTCACAAATTACTTTAACACCTATCAGCTTTTTGTAAAATTTACTTGCGCTGTTGATGAGAGCGGTCAGTATATTGAAGACCTGGAGATACAAGATGGAAATGACTTGGTTCATTACAAAGTGTTTTCATCAGTCATGACACATTTTATCCCACCGGTATGTAATACCGTGGGATATAGTCGTCGCCCTGTCCGTCTGTCCGTAATCATTTTGTTTCCGGAGCAGAACTCGAAAACGGTTCATGATATCTGGTTGAAACTTTCAATGTGTGTTACCCACCAACTGAAGTGGTGCCTTTTGATATTTTCACATTTTTGAAAAGTTTTTTTTTTTTTCGTTTTCATAGAAACGTGTTTGATTTGGACTTTGTTCAGAGATGGGTTCGTTTCCGGAGCACAGCTCCAAAACTATTCATCATATCTTCCTGAAACTTTGCATGTGTTGTACCCACCAACTGAAGTGATGCCTTTTGATATTTTGAGATTTCTGAATTTTTAAAACTTTTTTCCTTTCCATAGAAACGTGTTTGATTTGTACTTTGTTCGAAGATAGGTTCATTTCCGGTGAACAGCTCAAAAACTATTCATCATATCTTCCTGAAACTTTCCATGCCTTTTGATATTTTCAGATTTTTGAATATTTTTTTTCTTTTCCTTTTCATCGAAACACGTTGGATTAGGACTTTGTTCAGGGATAGGTCTGCTTCTGTAGTAGAACTCCAAAACCCTTTATCATGCCTCAAACTCAGCATGTGTATTACCCCCTAACTGAAGTAATTGATATACAATTATCTGTTAAAGATGTGTTTTACAAATTATGTGGGACCGGTGGGATATGTCATCTTCTTATGACTCTTGTTAAAATTCTGTCTGTTTCTATCAGGTGAGAAATTTAAAGTGATATAGGGTTAAAACATGTTACCAATTACCATTTGGTAAAATACGATGTCATGATGACCTGAAATTCAAATTGTAAGTAAATGGAAATGAAGTGAAATTGATATATTGTTGGCATAACATTTTTGTGATTGATGATTCTTGGTCAAAATCATTTCACCTGTGTAACATGCACTCCTGACATATTAATACCAGTATTCAAATAATACTTATCTATAAAATGTTTTTACCTATCACTGGTTTAAAAAGCAATGTATTATTGCAAGCAGATACAATTATTCTATTTGCGCAGAGCTTGAAGATCAAGTATTGCTATTGTTTTAATAATTGCTTGTTGTCGTGGTTACTCTTAACTACCCTGAAGACCTGTTTATCAGACTTAGTCATCAATAATTTGATAGAATTGTATTTGATTTTCTCCTTTCCCTCTGATTACAAGTTAACATTTCTCAATTATGTGCTGCAAAATCAATGAAATCCCTCCTCATTTCACTGCTTCCAGCTCTGTTATTGTTTCTCCACTGTCAACCTGGAATAAATCAATTCTCTCATTATGAGGCCTCAGATTTAAAGGAAATTCAACTTTGACTTTACAGATTCTGTAATTACCTGTTATTTGAATTCTTAAAAAAAGATTTTATTGTTTTGATTTTCAAAACATATTTTCTTATTAAAGAAATTTGAAACAAGCTGTATTGTTTTTGTTAGAATTACATAATATGTTTAGAAATTTATTGAATATAAATACAATGACTTCGTGGTACACTCTTTAAATTATATTTAAATATAACATAAGATATTAATCATTTGGGTGCGAATGGTAGGAATAGATGGTGACTGGTGACATGAACAAATATTTAGTTTTTAAAAGGGTGTACAAATACTGAGGTTTAAATGTTCAATGAAAAACACATATGTCCTAAAAATTTTGGTTTCAAAGGTCACCAGATTGTAATAAGGGTCAACATCTGTTGAAGGAAAATTGTCAAACCATTCTGAGAGACCAGTTTCCAGGAATGCCGACTAATTAACAAGGGATTAATCCAAGAGAGGCCACTGACTAATGGTAGACCCTTCTCTATATTATTTTGTGACCTAAAGGTCAAGTGTTATGTTAAAATTTAGTTCTGGCAAATTATGCTCATTTATTGTGCTGGATAACATGACATACTGTAAAATTCAAAGAACAAAATATTATGAATTTATAGTTAAACCACTCCGGAGCAAGTGAAAATACCTTTTATCATGTTCCAATGGTATTATATGACTTGATAATTAGATTTCAAATTGTGAGCATATTTCTGTGTTGAGTCATGCACTAGAAACACATCAAAGTCAATTTCTTGTCAGACCGAATTCCTTTTCTCTTACAAATTTTTGACACTTTGTTTTTAATTTGATGAACAGCTCATGTTAATATGTTTAATGAGACACTAAATTTACGGCATGAAATGTCAGATGCATATGACAAGTGGTTGTGACATATACGAGTTGGCGAAAATAATTATCTACCATTGAGATCATTATTGACAATGGAATCAAGTCCAAAGAGAGTCCACTAGCTTTTCAGTCAAGAAATCTTAGCTAAAGGATGTAAATATAAAATCGCCTAAATGTTGTGATACATGTTCCTTGAAAACATCTGAAATTCCTTATATTTGCTTATTCATTTACACTTTCAAAGATTTATTATATTTTTATCAATAGATTTACAGATTTATTGAGTAAAATGTTTATAGACAAGAGGCAAAAAAAGCAACTTTGTTCAAGTTTAAATGAGCAGTTACCTGGAAGGTTTCAAGTAAGCAAAACAATCAAAGAATTGAATAAGAAACCATAATTTCCCACTTTTTTCGTCAGTAAAATTATCCATTACTTAAATTTTTGTTTTAAATTAAGCAACATTTTAGCATTGTGAAGTGGTCTCACCTCTCAGAAATCTGGACACACTAAAGCTCTTCCATTGTGAAAATTAGAGCAAACAATATATTCCAAAAAGATTGGTACAACAAGGTAGAACCATACTGTACTGAATTAATACTAATATTTGTATGAAATCTATCTAAACGAAGCTTTTTTTTATAATTTTAAAATTACTGATTGCAATGATGTAAAACTAATTTTCTCATCTCCGACTTAACAAGACTGTAGTTGGTGTATACATTGGCAAATTCTGAAAATATTGACAAGTCAACACAGCCATTAATGAGAGAATCGTAATAACCTGATAATACTTGCAGGACTAGTAGATCTAGTAGATCTAGTAGTTGGATTACTTGAGTTTAGCATATATCTAAAGATAAGATGAACACAAAATTGTGAGTGTTTGAGTAAAAGTGTTTTGAGGTAAATCTAATTATGTAGGAACTAAGCTTGACCGGTAAGTGAGAACAGCCCTCTATCAGGTGGACTTCCTTCGTGAATACTGGGGGGAATTGAAGTAATATCACTGTCCTCCCAGCAAATAGCAACCATATCCCCTCATTGTCCTTCTCATTATAAACCCCTCTTCAATTTCATCTGACCCAAATTGGGTCTTTCAAAATAAGTTGCTTAGATAGGAAAGCATTTGGAAAGCAATTATCTGGTGCAATGCTGAATTTGAGCTAAAAACTTTAATAAATGGCTGTGCGGCTGAGACTGGACCATAAATATAGAGAGAGTTGTGAGAGTGTGGTGTCCTCCCAGCTGTCAACATAACTGTTACAAATTACAGGACGGGCTTGGTGTTCTTCTTGGTGCAGCAAGGGTCTGCTCTGTCACATTTTGTGATTAAACAGGCAGTCAAGAAATTTGTCTCTTGTCATGTTTAATAAATATAGTTTGAAGGAAAGAGAGGGTAACATTGGTTTTTAATTGATAAAAGAGTGCTTGCAGTGATATATATATATGTATATGTATATGTATATATTACTTTTTAAAACTTGTCATAAGCTATGAGCAGGTATATATATACAAGAAAACATAGTTATGTTATATACTGAATGAATCAGCTCATTGTGCAATATGCATCTCATTCTGCCAACACTTCGTCTCTTCTATCAGTCTGGATGTAAATATCTTATAAATAATACTAGCGTGTACATGCAACATGTGTTTTACATCGAGTCTCCTGATCTCCTGCCATGTCAAGAGTTAGTTGTATTAAAAAAGTTGATCACCAAAGAAGGGAGGTAATGAAAATATTTGTATTATTTTCAAAAACATTTCCAGCCAATGGAGTGATATCTTAATGGCATTCCAAGGAGCTTATGCTCATTTAGGATTTCACAAACAGTGGCACTTTTTTCATCTCTGTTTGATTTTTGGTCTCCCTGGAAGAATTGTGAAAATGTCAACAAAATAAATCTGTTGTAAAAATGAAACCAAAGAAAGTGAGCTTGTTTCTTCATGGTCCCCTGTCAGACATAACATTTGAAGTTGATCGTGGCTTTATGACCAGCAATAGGTTATGCTCTGCAGTTTTTCTAACCCTGAGAAGTATGCAGTAACGTTATGAGGTTGGGAACTCTCCATTCTTGTGTGTTTTCAAAACACTTTGATAATGATGATATTATTTTAACTGGCTGGAACCTCTGAAAATGTTTACATTTTGAAAACCTGCATTGAACTAAAAACATATGCTTGAATTTGAAATAAGAGACAGAATTCTGAGAGAAATCAAATAATATTATTTTAGGTATTTTACATTTTCTGTTAAGATTGCAATTCTTTTAAATATAAACAGAGATTGATATTTTTAAAATGTTTATTTTACATAAACATGTATTTTTGGACAGTGTGATTTGTCAGATGTCAGAATGTTTTTCAAAGATGTGGGCAATAGTGCTTTGTCATCAAGACAAATGATATTAGGAGATTAATGATCTTCAGACATAGGGGTTGTTATTCAACAGAATGAAAGAAAATGCTGACTGCATGTTTGTCCTGATATGGGCCCTGTTGTTTTGATGACAAGAGTCAACAGGTTAAGTCAGAAAAGGATTTTTTATCACAGAAACAAGCCATGATCTTTGCCAGCCATGATCTTTGCCAGCCATGCTGCTGATAATTCCCATTTATTTAGTTAGTGTGTTAAATTACTTAGTTGATGTGTTATGTAAATTCTCAGAGTAGAATTCGTAAATTCGTAAATTTCTGAGTGTCCTTTGATATAGCCGGAGACTAAATAACAGTCAATTGTAACCAATGTTAAAACAATGGTATAAAACTGCTCATAAGGTTAGGTATGACAATGTTACAGCAGGTCGATTGTAATGAGTAGAAAGATTGGCAAAAGTTATATGTTTTCTTTTACACAAATACTAACCTTTAGATCTTCGAAAACAAGGTTAATAGCTGCTGAGATCAAAAATTATTTGTACAAATATTGTTTTACACTACAAGTGAAGGTCATATCTCTGGTTTTATTGCTCCTGACAAGGAATAAATTGGTTTGCACCAATATTGAATGTTGAATATTGCAATTTGTCTGTTTCATTAACATCAAGAGAAACTCATTTGTATAAATGTTACAAATACATGCCACTAATAAACAAATTTAACATTGTCATATTACCTCACGTGAAGTCACAGTGGCCAAATAGGTAAGCTGTTGGTACAGTCGGTGCTGGCAGCTTATGCCTGACTCTGAAGGTGTTGATCAATTCCCCCCAAGGCACTCGCCCTGAAAAAGTACAATAATTTGTACATTTGAAGTAGTGTGGTCATTAATATACAATGTATAAGTATTATTGTTGTACACTACGAGTGACGGTCACGTCTCTGACTGCAGGTTTCATTGCTGCTGACATCAAGGGTACTGGCTCCTGGACTCAGCTGTTCCTCATCACGGACTACCACGAGAACGGGTCTCTGTACGACTACCTCAAGTACCACACCCTGGACACCCAGGAGATGCTCACTCTCTGTCACAGTGCAGCCTGCGGCCTCTCCCATCTGCATACAGAGATCTTCGGAACCAGGGGTAGGTATAGAGGGCAATGGTTAGATAGTGCACACTCTTGTGCTTTGAAATCAGGGGTAAGTAGAGGGTGGGGGTGACACAAAGTGATGATATACAGTACACTCATTCTGCATAGTCTCCAGAACCAGGGGTTAGTATAGAACAACATACTTAAGTTATCAAATAGTTACATCATTCTTTGTCTTTGTCATGTTTTCAACATTACAGTTAAAAGACTGCACATTTGCTTTCTTGGCAAGATCCTATCAAATTTGCAAACTGACATAAATGTTCAAGTCTTCACACAAGACAACAAGATTAGTCTTGAGATTGTGGTAATTGAATTTTCATGTAATTTTACTATTTCTCAGTGCATGATCATGTCAATTTGTCATGTTTTCAGGCAAGCCAGCCATCGCCCATCGTGACATCAAGTCGAAGAATATCCTGGTAAAGAAGAACGGCACATGCTGTATCGCTGATCTGGGGCTGGCAGTGCGCTACATCAGGTGAGAGGAGAGTCGGCACTACAGCGTGTCTCTGATTGAGACTGATAGCACACTGTACAATACAGGCCTTGTCCCAAGTGTTGGCACTACATGGCTCTCATCAATGTGATGTTTGTTTCAAAATTTATGTTATTGAAATGATAAATTGTTCATGTGAGATAATTTCTGACAGGAATTCAAGAAGTATGAGGCATTAACAGCTAAGTCATTAAAAAGAAATTTTGCGCTTCATGCAAATATTTTCATTGGAAAAAAACAAACATCTTGTAATTTGTCCATTCATCAAAAGCTTCTGGTCTTGTCTACATTAGCAAAAAGGAAACCCCTTCTCATCAGTTCCAGTGAATTATGAACACCATAAACATTTTCCCTGGTATGCATAGCATACCTACTAAGCTATAAAGCTATAGGAGCCATTTATTCTGTAACCACCAGTTTTTAACGTGAATATTTACATATTGCACCTAACACAACGATATCCTGCCCCGTGTATTTCAGCGAGTCGAGTGAGGTAGACATTGCTCCCAACACGAGGTCAGGCACGAAACGCTACATGGCCCCGGAGGTGCTGGACGATCACATCAACAAGTCGCACTTCGACGCCTACAAGCAGTCCGACATGTACTCATTCGGTCTCGTTCTCTGGGAGATGGCTCGCAGGTGTATCATCGGAGGTATGTGCATCCACCGTCGTCTCTTTATCAGACAGGAAACTCGGTCAATGTAAACCTGTAACTAGTAGAAAAGGATTTGGGAGGAAACTTGAGTTCGTATCTGGGTTTACTTTTGTGTTCAGGGGTAGACAGGACATATTTATCATCCGAGATTTTGGGCTTACCTTCATGTGGACACTTGATGCAATCATCATCCCATTCTATTGTTGATTGTTGAATTGTCAGGAGATGCATTTAATGTTGCCGGGTAACATCATCTGACAAATGTTGTTTTGTTAACTGAAAAGTATGTATGGGTTTCTGGTGTACCCATTTCTCTCTATGGATATTGTTTTTGAAATAGGAATTAGAAAAGTGTTTTAAAGTACTTTTCAAATAATAAAAATTTTACAAATGAGATACTAAGCGCCTGCCATACTAGGGGAGATAACCATAACTGCTACCAGGTAACCTGTGTGGTGTTCAAGAACAGAGTGCTGATAATCGCCTGCAAGTTCACGTGCAAAGACACCTGTCAATATCGGCTTTTGCTCTTCTGAACAGGCCCATATATTTCCACTTGTTGACAGTTTAATGAAGATTAATTCTGATTCTAATATATTATGTTGATGAGATGAGGTAGATGACTAGATACTTGTACACGTCGTGTTGTGTCTCTATTAACCAGGTATTGCTGAGGACCATGCTCTCACGACCTTGGCCCATAGATTTCCACTAGTCAGTACTGTTGAGGGTTAAAATTGATTCTGATTCTAAAATGTTATGTTGATGAGTTGAAGTACCTTGTTATCGTGGAGTTTACCAGATACTTTAACACAGCGGTTGTGTCTCTCTTCTGTGCTGCAGGTATTGCTGAGGAGCATGCTCTCCCCTACTACGACTGTCTGCACAATGATCCAAGTTTCGAGGATGTGCGTAAAATAGTGTGTGTGGAGCAGATCAGACCCGCCATCCCTAACAGGTGGATGACAGAACCGGTATGTATCTACTTGAATAGTGTGCTTCTTCTTTCAATAGCTTTTAGAAGTTGGTTAGATGAAGGTGAATGAGTTCTATGGATGTGCAACGTTTCGGTGCAGATGCTTACACCATTATCAAGGAAATGAAACGGGAAGTAAGTTTACACAGGTAATGAAGTTGATTTACAAGGTAATTCAATGTTGTTACTGTAACAACATCAAATTACCTTGTATATCAACTTCATTGCTGTATTTATTTTTATAAACTTGCTACAGTCAAGCCGCGATAGTCCGGCCACCGATAATCCGAATCTCGCAGTGTCCGAACAGTAGCAAGCTGTAACCAAACTTATCTCTATATAAACTCATTAAATGTTGATTCATTAATCCGTTGATTCAGTTTCCAAATCCGAACGCCAATTAGCGGTAACGGATTGGTTAATTACCACTATTTCTGCTTCATTAATCACACTGATTAGATTGGTAAATTTCAATGACAGTGGATTGACACGGGAGTTGAGCATGTCATTAGTTTGTGATTATAATAAATTGTAATGTTTTACATTGTGTGTCAGTAGTTTGTGATTGTAATATATTGAAATTTCTAATTTTTTGTGATAGTTATAAATATCCAGCGTGTCAAACTAATTTGATATTTTTAATACGTTCTCGTCTGTCTGTGTCTGTCTCCATCATAGTTTATTTGACTCCTATGGAGTTTTAATTCATGGAGAGTTGTTGTATAGGAACAGATTGGATAGATTGGAAGATAATTTAGTGTGATAGAGGTGTATATCTTCATCATACATCAACATCATGAATGCAGAAACAGAATTATTTGTATGAGCTCCAAAAATACCCCAGTGTGTTTTTAAAGATTTATCCAGAATGTAGTTAATGTATCTGTATTAACATGCCTGATCTTCTGCCCACAGTACATGAAGATCCTGACTAAAGTGATGGTGGAATGTTGGAGTCCCAACCCCGCTGCTCGCCTCACTGCACTGCGTGTTAAAAAGACATTGGGCAAAATGCTGGAAACCATTGAAATAAGCACAAAACTCTCGAGCCAGTCGTGATGGCAACAGCACCAGCTTCATGAGGTGTGTTAGAAATCAGGGACAGAAGTATAGTGCTGTGTACAGACTCATTTTTTTTAAGGGCAGGTACCTGATGTATGTGGAAAGGTACCATGAAATATGGAAAAATACCTGAAATATGTGGAACGGTACCCATGTAATATGTACCGGGGAATTATATATAAAGCACCAGAGAAAAGGTACCAATGAAATTAGAAAAGGTATCCATGAAAGCTAACATGGTAAGGAACCAAAGGTATCTTTGAGGTACCCAGTAAGGTGTGCTAACAAACCAATGGTACAGTTATTAGGCTGAAAGGATACAATTCTATTTTGGCAAGTATGCTATGACCTTTTGAATGTACAATGCTGGAGTGAGGTTCCCAACTTAATGTAAATGTGGCAGGGCTACCATAGCAGCCAATCAAATATCCAAGTACAAGTAAATGAAACATAGACACTGGACATTGTACAAAGCAGTCATGTAAAGAAGAATGACTAGGTCTGTCCACGTAAATTGACTCTCGTTGAGTACATCACTCTATCAGTTCATTGGTCATATACCCTATCTTCATGCATCTCTATTGCTCAATGTTGGAGGTACTAATTCACCCAAGTCAGAAGAAACTGCCTCCACTCCTGAATGCATCATTGGAACACAGTTGGTTGTAGTATTTATTTTCTACCTCCATAGAAGTCGTGGATCTACATGAATATGGTTGTCTGGTCAAAGGGAGATAACTTCTTTTAGATTCAGATTTCTAAAATAGGAAGTCTGTGATGTTTGTATGATGAGCGAACCTTGTAAAATAAATGATAACTGAAAGGATGTGATATTTGTATGCTTATGGATAAAATTAGGCTCAGCTGATTTCAGATACAATACAAAGTAATATTGCAAGCTTTTTTTTTATTCACAAGTGATTTGAATCTTCCACTTGTGGTTTCAAATAACTGTAACAGAAATATATTTATAGTTTGATATGGTCTCAAGATTTTGAAATGAAAATAAAAATAAAAATAAAATCATGACTGTTCTGAGGATTATTCCAAAAATATAATTTTAAAAGAAAAGTGAAGTAATATAAAAGTACTTAGTTATCTCCCTTACACCACAGATCAGGGCTCCGTTCCATAACAGCGAGCGCTTATAATTGCTCAATGTAGCGCTCAAGTAGCGCTCATTCTCTCGTGAATGACACGGTGCAATTCCTCAATGTTTGCTCAGCTTGCTACCTAGCGCTACATTGAGCAATCGCGTTCAAGAGAGGTTTAAAAGTAAACGCTGAACCTGTATTGAACATGGCCCTGTATTGTCTAAGCCAGTTGTGATCCAGCACACACCCACCAGTTTGACAAATGGCATTTGTTACTTACTTATATATATAAGTGCTTATTTTCTTGCTTTTTTACCCTGAGCAGGCAGGTTATTTTGCTGTTTGTGAACAAATCACTTAGCCTCCTGGCAAACCATTTGCGAATTCACATTTTATTTCAACTATTAGT
The DNA here is from genome assembly GCA_936450465.1 of Gibbula magus. NCBI lineage: Eukaryota > Metazoa > Mollusca > Gastropoda > Trochida > Trochidae > Gibbula > Gibbula magus. The sequence continues at coordinate 43,531,330 of OW388290.1, read as the reverse complement.
CTGCTAAAAAGTATGTGATAAGATTTGATTTATTATCTAATGACAAAAGAAACTATCTACTTAGACGAACAACCACCTATTTTTGTTTTATTTGTTAAAGTTCCACAAATAACATTGCTATAAATGGCAATAATTGGTCAGTATCCTCTTGTAAATATGGTAGGAATTGGACTTTGTACAGAATAGGACGAAGTGTACCGACCAAAGCACTGTCACAACATGCTTTGTATATACTTCATCCCTTTTAAACTCACAGAAGACCCAAATTGTATTTATTTTTGTGTAGTTTATTGTATCATATCAAATTACATTACATTGATGTTTCTTTTTTGGAGAGACCTTTGTTTGTTTGTATATATGTAAATATACATGTGATTACCAATGGCCCAATTTGTATGATAGCCAGCCAAATGTGGATGTTTTTTTCAAACCTGTTGTCTTGTTTTACATAGTTTTAGCAAATTTCTTTTAATCAAAATCTGATTGTGCAAATTTGACTGAAAATCAAAATGTTTTACCTGTTATTTAAAACAGATGTGGTGATAAAAGATTCGAGCAATATTTCCATTTTGTAAGCTGACAATGCCAATATTTAAAGTAGTTAGTTATTATGAGTCATGTTCACTGTAAGAAAATTAGTTCTTAATTAGGATATAATTATTTGTGTATCGTTTATATTATGACATTGAATAATTATTATCTATGATACAAATTTTCAAATATTGCTGCTCTCATTATCTATATTCAAATATCAGTTTCATTACATAAACTAATAGTATTGATCATACTGATTTTGACAAGGGTTTAATTTTGAACTTTGAAATAATATTCATATAACATTCTACTCTTTAGAAAATCAAAGCTTTTTATGTTCCAACGACAATATTTTAAATGGAAAGGTGTCGGAATATTCTAACATGATTGACTTGTGATAAACACTAGGTGTTTTGAAAAAATCAAAACTTTAAATCTTAACTTTCTGTGATGAATGTAAATTTTTGTTACGATTGTCAGTGTTAAATGCTCCTGTGAGTGTTAGGCATCAAACACTATTATCATTAACAAGTTTGAGCAAGAAGTCGTCATCCTCAGTGTGATCTTCAGTTGTGTCATGACAAGATATCATTACCTCAATTAAGTCAGGATCTTTATTGACAAGCAATCTCTCTTAGAGGCTTCCAGAGTGTTTAGTTTATGTGTCTGTATGTATATCGCTTAGTCTTCCAGTCTATGATGCAAGCTCCTATCAGGCCAGTAGGTGTATGTATATATATATATATATACTTGGGCCAGTAAAGAATCTTCTCTCAATATTGTTATTCTGTATGCTGTAAGAGATAGTTCATAGAATATCAATACATTATTGTTTTTGTTTCCATCTCAAATATAAAATATAAAAATTAATATTTTATGAAGAACAAAATTATATTTTTCTGTCATTCTCTATCCAGAAATGTTACTCAACTCATTTCTACCCAGATAACCTCTGTTCTTATATGACGGTATTCCTGTACGAGTGATAGAGAATCATGATTGGCTGCGATCAAAATTAGTCGTGCATCAGCGACTGTTTCAAACTGACCAGTCCATCTGTTCACAAACCTGTCTGGAAGATTCCTCCACCTGTCCTATCCACACATTTCTTGTAAGACAGAAGTCTGTCATTGTGAGAAGGTATCCATGTTGAAAATTTTCACCGTACAGGATTTTGTGAGAACTAAGAAGTGTGGCCCACATGTAACAGAGGTTAGATGAGTTGAGCAACCTTTGTGAGGAGAGAATTGTTTTTTTTAAATAGTTTGATTGAGTTACATGAAAAAAATGTACCACAATATTAAGATGTTTTCATTTCTAATAACAGTTTCTTCTGAACCATTTTTGTTTCCATCTGGTTGGAGAATATTGAAAACTAAATAAATGTAAGGAATTTTTTGCCTGGTTTAGAGATGAGGAACACTGAACTATTGATGATCTGGTAGAAATGTTGTGTCTAATGTCTTCATATTTTGAATGAACAATAATTGTACAGAATGTGTCTAAGAGCAATAGATGAAATAAATGTTATAATTGTTTTCCTTTGTGGAAAATCAGTATTTATAGATCTCAGTTTGGTTACTTCATGAAATCTGTTATGAACCAGTTCTGGTTAGACATGTTAAATGAAATTGTAGAAAAGCAATTGTGAGATGTTTTATTTCTGTCATTATCTTTTACATCTAAATTTCTCATATACTTTCTATCATGTGATCATACTTGTTAACAGTCATATTTTTGAGTGAAAAATCAAAATCTTCATTTCATAATTGTAAATGTTATGCTTTTTCACAAAGTTGGGTTTCATTATTCGATAGGTGTCTGTACAGTGTATATAGTTGAGTTAGCTGAGCAAATAAAAGGTTTCAGCTAAAACATAGAATTGATAATCAATGTCTCCATATATGCTGATAGAAACTACATTTTATATTTTGAGAGATAAGAACAAATTTTAAACGGAAACTTGATTTTACCATATAACTTACAAAACATGCCTTTGTAAGAATTATGATTTTCTTCAGTGAAATGAAAAATTCAAAATATTGAGTTATTTATCTGATTCATTGATGAATTAAACAATGTAAAAATATCGTGGGGGTTAGTGTATTCCCATGTTAATGAAATCCATTGTTATCAACAGTATATATTCTAGTAATATTATTTTGCTGCATAAATGAATATGTACCAATTGTTGATTCCCTGAATTCTGTTTTCAATTCAATATTGTCACAAAAATTCTACTTATTGTCTACAACAAAAACTATTTGTATGTTTGAAATTTTGATTAAAGTTATAAACTTTGAAGGAAGTGTTTAAAAGAAAACTGAAAAATATCTCAATCTTTTTTCACAATAAAAGAATATCATTGAATGTTTTGTTAAACATTTTAAAGAAAATTTCCAAACAAGATTTAACAACGACATAGAGAAACCAAATAACAGTGAAGTCTAACACAGGAGCCAAAGGTTTACAGACTTACATCATTGAGGGAATGATGCCCCCTCCCTATGAGCCCAGAGGGGAAGGAGGGGGACCCCTGTGACCACGCCCACCCACCGAGTGGGACTCTGAGACTCTTTATTTTTCATATACCTATGCAGCATTTTATTGCATTAAATGGTATGTACTTATTTTGTAGAAAATTATGCAATGAATTTCATTTTGCAATAAAATGTATTTACCAAACTGTTGTCATTTCATCACTGTGTAACCATGTAAGTAATTACAATATTATACTTTGTAGTTTAATTTGGAGATAAACACAGCATGTTTGAACATCCAAGGCAAAAAACAGAATCGTAATAGCTCAAAAGTTGATGTTTTTCACATTTGCCTATCAATAAATTATGCTCCAATTGAGGGAAGAATAATGCATGGTGTTGGATACCCTCCGTAAAGTGTCGTTCCTGAACCTTCCATGTAGAGAAAATGTTAGCTGTTCAAATGTCTGTGTTCACATTAATACAGAGAGAGTAGTGTACAGGGTACAGAGAGGAGTGGCAGTCTGCTAATATTAAGGATTAAACATTGATATCACTGGTCGGTTACTGAAATGAACAGAAGAATCCTTGTAATGTGGACTACAGTGTTCTGGTAAACATGTAAGAGTGTGAATGCCTCCATCAACATTTGAAAATACAGGCTAATAGATTTACCAAAATGAGACCTACATGCACAGCATACATTCATTGCAAGTGTTTGAAAAAGATAAATGCAGTACATTGAAAACATCCCTGAATTTAAATATTGGCTCTAATAAAGTTTAAAGTTTCATGATGTTTTTAGCTCATCAGGCCTATAAGGCCAAATGGCACGAATGGTCTGGCCACATCTTACATGTTCATCTTCTCCAGAACCGTGATGTTTTCTACCCGCATCACCACCATGCTCCGGTTCGGATAAGTATAATATATGGATAACCCATGATACCGAGGATATGGTATGGTTGTGGACCCTGATAGGAAGAAGAAACCCGAGGATGCGAAGTATCCGAGGGTTTTTCCTGACTATCGGGGTCTACAACCGTACCATATCCGAGGTAGAATGGGTTATCAATATTATCAACCGTTTTTAAGTGTAAAACAGGCTTTTTACGTGTTACTGCGTTATATTGAAGACCCCTGGTGTTATATTGAGGATCCCTGGTTTGATGTCAGCCGCGCTATATGAGTTTCTTTTGTACCGTGATATCTCGTCTGCCCCCTTAGCGCAGTAGTCAGAGGCGCTGACTCAGTAACTGCAGGTGATAGTGGATATGGGTTCGAGACGCACTTTCTGCAAAACATTTGCTGTACATATTCTGTTGTAAACTTATGAAATTTTTCAAAATTAGTCTAAGTTAGTTTCTTCAGATCTTTACTTTCAAGCCGTCATCTTAACAAATATATCAGGGTTTACAATCATTATAATTCCTTCTAACAGGGTTTACAAGTGTATGTCTAAACCCTCCTGGAGGGAATTACAAGGTTGTAAGTCCCTGTACCGGGTGATACGGTTTAGAAAGGTCATTTCAAGTATCACGTTATATGGCTGGTAGGTTGATAATGTCAATGAATCCATGGAGAGGGTACACTGTCTGAAGCATGTACTCTGTGAAGAACGTTAGGATTCTGTCGTCGACACTATGGTTTATGACAAGACATTGACTTCCGTAGCTGGTCTTCTTTGTAGGCATCAGAGTCTGTGGGCTGAATGAAGGCTGCATCATGATGTACAGACTTGCATCATTGGTACCAAATCTGATATCCTCTTCGTGGATCTGTTGAGTTGGTGTGGTCTTTGCCCTTGCACTGGTCCTCAAAGTGCTCAGCTCGCCGCTAATGGCTGCAATACTGCCGAAGCGGCGTTAAACAATAACTCACTCACTCACTCACTCAAAGTGCTCATCAGTCGCAGAGTACTTGGATTGCCTGCTACCGGACCCTAGCATCACGAGGACTAATATGATAGTTCGTTTATTGTTTCAACTTATTCAAGGGGTTAGATAAAAGGTAGAGGTAGAAAATAAAACCGTCTTTAACAGACATCGTTCGTATATAAGTCGAGCAAATAAAGTCAATGTCTGTTTATTTTAGAGCAGGAGGTTCTACAACAATACACTTGGAACATGTTTTTCTCATCTATAAATACAACAATTGAATATCCATAAAAGCCTGTACTTTGTTATATTTATTTAAAGAGGAAAACAGTTGATTATTCATGCAGATGTAGACAGCGATGTACCATCAATAGTCAATACAATGCAACTAGTTGAAGTGCAGCTATGAAGATGGAGATACATTCAGTGATGACGTCCTACACACTATCTAATGATCCAGCGTAAAAAAAACCGAAATGTGAATAAGTGATACCACAAGAGGTAAAGATGAGTATTACTGTCAATAACCATAATGATAAGTCATCAAGATATGAAATGAACTATACATATATCGATTGGAATTGGACAGAATGTCGAATGATTGTGCCACAGTGTTTTATCAGACAGTATATTTCTGTACTTGTGTGTTGGCGTCTATTGTTTTTCTGTCTGTTCTACGTATATGTTGCTATGGTGACAGAAGCCTGGCGTTAATAAAGCGTAATAATTGCTAAATTGTTTGGAAATCTATTTTACCTTATTGGATTCCTCAATAAAGAAAATTGATTTCCTCCTAATTATTTTAAATTGAGGTTATATATTTTTAATATCTCTCATTTAGATTGACAATTTGATAATTACGGTTAACATGGTGGAAGAAAGAAAACAAAAGGCTCACAAACACATATCCTCATATCGATTTCTTCTACAAATGGGGACGGATAGTGACGATGTTACCGCATTTGACTTCAGATCAAGAGGTCCGGGGTTCAATTCTCGACAGGGGTTTGAGATTTTGACTATTGTAGAGAAGCGTTCTCCGTGCGGAATGGTATGGGTGTTATATAGAAAGTCAGTAGGTATGGGTGTTATATAGAAAGTCAGCAGGTATGGTGTTATATAGAAAGTCAGTAGGTATGGGTGTTATATAGAAAGTCAGTAGGTATGGGTGTTATATAGAAAGTCAGTAGGTATGGGTGTTATATAGAAAGTCAGTAGGTATGGGTGTTATATAGAAAGTCAGTAGGTATGGTGTTATATAGAAAGTCAGTAGGTATGGGTGTTATATAGAAAGTCAGTATGTATGGGTGTTATATAGAAAGTCAGTAGGTATGGGTGTAATATAGAAAGTCAGTAGGTATGGTGTTATATAGAAAGTCAGTAGGTATGGGTGTTATATAGAAAGTCAGTAGGTATGGTGTTATATAGAAAATCAGTAGGTATGGGTGTTATATAGAAAGTCAGTAGGTATGGGTGTTATATAGAAAGTCAGTATGCATGGGTGTTACGTATATAGAAAGTCAGTATGTATGGGTGTTATATAGAAAGTCAGTAGGTATGGGTGTTATATAGAAAGTCAGTAGGTATGGGTGTTATATAGAAAGTCAGTAGGTATGGGTGTTATATAGAAAGTCAGTAGGGCCTACATTGCAGTGCCAGTCCCAGTCAATACTCATAGAAGCCACTGCAATACGTAGCCACATTGTGGGATTTCTTCCTGGAACGATAATAACCGAGCAGTCGTGTTATACAAATAATGCTCATGACACTGGCTTAGTACATATACAGATACATATATAGCTGAATTTAAAATGAACGAATATACGTGTCAAACAATTCTTAGTTATAGTTTGTTAACCGAAGATCGATGAATGGTATTGTATTTATATAAAATTATTTGTGTGTTTATTATCTATCTAATCCATTCTCGCATGTTATTTTGCAGTGACTGAAATTTTTTTTCAAACATCATTAATTTTACTTTTTGAACACCTGGTATGGAAAGAAAACCAAATATTATAACACTTTTGTTAACTATCTGGAAACAATGACAAGATAACGCAAAGGTCAAATCCTGAGGCATTCATATTATTACTTTGAAATTGATATTGTCACACATTTACGCATGTTCAACAACAATAAGAAGATATATACATATCTCCCATAGCCAGCCTTTAAGTTAATAAATGACTTTCTACCAAGAGACAGTACGCAAAAGTAAATACACGTATTTATAAATATTCTACAGCTATCTATTTCAGTTAATACATGACCTTGTTTCAAAAGCAAAAGAATAAAATTCACATTTGAAATGGTAAGTCTGGCCTCGTAGATGAACAGAAAATAACATGTACGAAATATTTATTTACAATTATCTTCATTTTAACATTTTATGTCACATTTACTTGTTCAACGCCGCTTACAGGACATGGTGAAGCGCCGTAAAATATTGGCATGGCCCGTTGTGCCTCAGATAATACATTGATAATACCTGCAATATATCGATAAGCGTTTTCTATTCAACAATCATTATTATTACACGCAATAATGTATTTAACTTTAAGCATTCTTGACAACATTTACAAATTAAATGGATAATTTATTCTGTTTGATACTGAAACTATGAATATAGTTTTGGCTGATAGAATGAAGTGGAATGCGAAAAAGCTGACTAAGCTGCAATAATGGAGAATGTCTATATCAGAGGAAGAAATGTCCGCATTTATAACGCGATGATTCATAATGAGATTCAATTGTTCTCAAAACCCACGTGAATGTGTTGCACCTCATGAAAACACACTGGAAGCATTCCGGTGACGTTTCACACAAAGAGCAGATCTGTACTTATTATTTTCATTTGCAACAGTAAGTTTCCCTGTTTTTAAACTTATATTAACATTTTGAAGTTCGGATAAAAGGTGTTTTCTACGTTTTTTTCAGATATTCAAGGACTGTTCCCATGATGCAATAGAGAATGTTTGAAGGTTCTTTGGAGAACGATTTTGAAGTCGATTTTGAATGTATATGATCAGCATATGTAAAAAGGAATGCAAAATCAAGGTAAAAAACTTTAAAATCTTCATGGGGAGCTGTATGACAATTTCAATTTTGGATATCGACACAATGTTTGGCCTTTAACTTAAAATTGATAAAATGTACAAATCAGGTTAATAAAAGATGTTATCGACATACGGAATGTAACTTCCTGGATTTCAATTCGTTGATGCATCATAGCTTTATGACATCATAGAACAAGTAGAATGGTCTATATACTCTCCTATCGCCTACTTGAAACAATTCCAAAATAACATTGGTTTTCAGAATCGTTAACTGATAATTAGGAATAAAAGTTATTTAGATTGTTACTTTTGGGAGCACACTCTCTGCAATGATAACAATTAATCCTTGTACTGTTTTCTGGACAAGTCCCTTGCGGGATTCGAACCCACACCCTCAGAGTAAGACACCAATCGCCGGCACTGACTGAACTAACAGTTTATCCATTCTACCACCATGCCCTCGATGTCGAATTTAAAATTTAGTTTAACTGATTTCTGGAGACATAAAATAAATTGTATAACTTGCTTTCAGTCGGGTTTATCACTCGCGGAATAACACAATCATATTGTATATTGTTGATGTCGTTTATTTTGTCTGGTAGTTTAGAAGCTAGAACATCACTTCAAAACGGGTTATCGACAGTTAGTTAAGTGTGCCCCAAGAATATATTTTATTAGATGGAAATAAACATGGATTGTGACTTGGATTGTTATTTCATCGAAATATAATTGAGTGTAAAATATGTAAAATATGAAAAATGCCAAACCTAGATTTGTAAAATAATGTTATGACATGTTAGTTTTAGACACTTCTGCTGGTAAAACAAACTGGGCATTAAAATTAGGAATATTCTTTACTCTTTTGGATTTGGCTATATTTGGGAACAACAACAATATTTATATAATGTTGATAAATTCATATCAGAATTTGTTTTTAGACTAAGAGTTAATTATGAACAGGAATGGCACACATCTCTTGTAAATAGTTCAAAAATTTCATTTTTAGCTCACAGGCCTGAAAGGCCCGAAGGGCTTATGGCATGGCATGGCGTCCGTCCGTCCGTCCATCCGTCCGTCCGACCGTCCGTCCGACCGTCCGTCTGTCCGTCCGTCCGTAAACTTTTCGCTTTTTCGACTTCTTCTCCAGAACCACTGGGTCTAGGTAGCTGAAATCTTGTATACAGACTCCTTGGGCAATGGGGATTCTAAAGTGTAGATTTAGTGATCCAGTGACCCCAAATAAGGGCCTCGCAGGCCATAACCTAAAAATCTATTTTCATCTTCTTCTCCAGAACGAAAAGACCTAGAAGACTGAAATGATGTGTACATACTCTTTAGCCAGTGGAGATTCTAAATCGTAGATTTCGTGACCATGTTGCCCCAAATAAGGGCATCACAGGCCATTACCTAAAATCCTGTTTTCATCTGTTTCGCCGGAACAAAAAGACCCAGAAGGCTGTAATAATGTGTGCAAAGTCTTTAGCCAAAGGGGATTCTAACTTGTAAATTTGGTGACCCTGTGACCCCAAATATGGGCCACAGCCTAAAAAAAACTTTGAAATTGAATTTTGAACTGATATTTTATGGCACTTCATTCAGTATTTAATTTATCCCTAATAAAATACCTGAGGGAGAGTCATCTCATCTTTTAGATATGTGAGTCCTAACTTGGGTTTGAGAAATGCAGAATTGAGAAAAAAAGTAACTTTGCAGTTAATCTTATCAGTAGGAATGTGAAATATATGTCGAAGATCAAGTCTTCATGCATTATGGACATGTTTGTCAAATTGATGTAATCAATGTGAAATGAGAACTATTGAATAGCCTATGAACTGAATATTGTGGATATAATAAAAAAAAAAACGCCCTCACAGGTCAAAACATAAAAATCTATTTTCATCTTCTTCTCCAGAACAAACTAGAAGGAATATTGCGTTCAGAATGTTTAGATGTTTGGATGAAAAGGCTTAGAACCGATAACATTATGCAACGATTATTTAGCCAAGGTGATTCTAAATTGTACTATGTACCATGAGATTCATCACATTGCCTGTTCTCTCTAAGTCTTATACAGTTAGATCAGTGATGCCAGTGTTTTGTGCAAGGGAGAGGCTATTACATAATTTGGCTGTAAAAGCACATCTGGCTTGTAACCAGAGCCAAGGGGTCAGCATATTGCATAATCTCCTGTGTGTTGACCTTGCTGAGTGCTCTCTCTCACTTTCAAGACGAAGATTTGCCAGGGCTAGGGATTGTTCATTATATTGAGACAATATATTTCTGTCTTCATCATCAAACAATATAAACCCTGATGAGCTACAGAGCCCATGGCTCTATTTTTTTCTTGTTTTAAAGTCATATTTGGTGTTGAGAATTACATTAAAAGATTATCAATTTCCAAATTTTGATCAGCCCCCACACCGTCTCCAAATTGAAACCGGTAGATATGTTAACCAACCCAGAACAAATAGATTATGTATTTTATGCAAATATAACGTTCTTGAAAATGAATTTCATTTTATGCTGGTATGTACTTGTTACACAAACTTAAGATGCTTGTATTGACCATAAAAATTTTACTCAAATCCAACCAGTCATAAATTCAATATGCTCATGGCAATTGAGAATCAAGATGTTGTACAAAACATAGCCATTTATATACACAGTGTAATAAATCTTACAGATTCCCTCTTATGTCAATAAAACTTGTTATTTGCCTATGTATTATTTATTACGTAAAATGTCCTATTATACATTACTTTGTCGTTAATACACATACATGTATCGACCTGTGGAACCAAACATGCATATACATGTAGCCTGGGCCTCCACTACAAAATGAATAAAGATTGATTGATTGATTGATTGATCGGTCGGTCGGTCGGTTGGTTGGTTGGTTGATTGGTTGGTTGGTTGGTTGGTTGGTGTACCCCAAGAAGATATTTTTATTAGATGGAAATGAACATGGATTGTGACTTGGATTGTTATTTGAGTGTCATCTGCTTATTGTCCCATGTTATTTTCTTTATCTTTTAGAGCAATACCATTGACATCCCTGTTGTCTCCCGTCTTTTCTGTTTTCTTAATGACGTTGTCTGCATTTTTATTCGTCGTCTATTTTTCAAGTTCACACATATCTCCAGTAATTTCGGAAACATTTTTTCATTCACACTGAAAGTTGTCTCTGATTTCATCTTCTAAATCGAGCGTATATGTCTTTTACTTGATGAGAGAAGTTTACGTGAGAAATGGATGCCCATATTCTTCCGTCATTGGAAAGTTTTCCATCAAAATATCAGCAGAACTACAAAGCTAAATACGAGGTTATCAGTGTCCCAAAATATTAATAGTGTCCAGAGCATACGCTCTTTACTTTCTTCTGATATTTGTTTTACAAGTCCATAACAATGTTTGTCTTTATAATTTTAGCAATGTTCCAACAGACCCATGGCAGTGACTCACACGGTATGAAGTGAAAATCTATGTTGATATGTGCACCTAAGAGGGTCTTTTACATGGAGGCGTTCTTGTCCTGTGTTCGTGACTGTGGATCTGAAGTACAATTCCGGAGACAGTCATGGGAATAATGGCCAAGCAATTGGCGATTGTAAAATTATGAAACTAGAACAAGTTGACCTTTTGTGCCTCCACGGTGCCAGGAAATGAATGGAGAAAGTTCACAAGTCACTAACCCTTTACGTGCAGTTTAAGCAAGTGGAGTAATTCCCACTTCACAACACTGTCAGAAAAGGGGTTCCTCACGTTCTAATAATGTGTTATGGGGAACTGTCATGTCTACGGGCGTATGTAGAATCGTAATAGTAATTAAGTGTCTATGGAACATGGTGCTGCTAATAACTAAGTGGATCTCAATATACTGTTTTGGAATCCAATGCTTACATGAAGACATGTTTATATTTAAATGAGATACGATGCTGTCTAAGGTAATTCTATTGCGATTTAGCTCCGATATATTTCTTTAGCATAACGAATTATTGTCTACGAATCTATTGCAATGGCAATTGGTCTGCCTTGAATCAGAAATGGATAATCCTTTCCCCAAATTAGTCATTATCGCTAAATGTATCATAGGTCATAATTGTGACCTTATTAAACGAGATGTTTTTATTTTAAAGTGAGAGGACATCCATGCTGGACGTCAAATGTACCTAGGAGTGAACAGTAAGATGATGTCATCTTCAGGTGCAGAGATTGAATATGTAAGAGAATGTTAGTTTCTGTATTTATGCAGATGTTAACATACTAGAATATTGATCTGGTGTTCTCCAGTTTGCACTTCGTTCTATACCAAGTGGTTATTCTTACTACTGTATATTGATGACAAGAACTAATTCCCTTGTTCGTAACTGCCCTAGATGCCTCGGAGTATACTTTAACCCATATTAAACATAAATTAAACGGTACATGTATAATGATGATTGATCTAAAATACTGCATCTCGTAGAGGAACAATGTTGCCTATAAAGTTTCCTTTTCAGTATAATCTTTACAAGGTGTTGTCTACACAATGTTTATAAATGATACTTGATTAGTGTACGTGGAAATATGTCACACAGAAACAGTTTCAGATTTGTCATGATATGTTTACAATTACCTCTTGATAGAAGATTTATATACACATGTGTGCTTCCATTGCCATATACACAGTTGCGATGCCGATATACAATGTACGTGCTAGTTAATTTTTCTGTTCAATATTTGCTGCGGATACTATTGCAGTCTATCACTCGTTGTGACGTTATGTATATCCATATTCTGGAAATAATACAAATGTATAAATATTATTTTAAAAGTTGAACAAAAAACACGGAAATATGACAAAGATTGTGTAGGCTTTGTAGGGACTTACCCTGAATTTATCACTCAATATAATTGGGAACTTGTTGCAAAAGTAAAAGTTAAATGAATTGGATTAATACAATTCTGAAACTTTATATACATAATGCTTTAGGAAGTATAAAGCTGATAAATCATCTCTTGGATGACAAATGGTTAAACGTCCTAAAATTTCCCAATACCTTATGCAAGTACGTTTTGCCTTGAATAACTCAAATGCCATGGGAAAATGTTGATGAAGTAATTTAGTTGTCCGACCGTTCTGATATTTAACTTAGATATAACTTCTGGCATGGAGTTTTCCCCCACAGTCCATTATTTAATAGTCTGCATTTTTTTGCAATGCTTGAAATGTAAAATAGAAGAAAGAGAGAAAGTAAAGTCAATCTGAATCACAATAGGTGATGGCAGTCTTGACTAAAATATGCAAATGGATTCCCAAAAGAAAAATTAAAAAATCACTGGGTGACGCTTCTTAGAATAACGGTAAGAAATACTTGTCGATTTATCTAATTGTCTGTGCACGTAAAGGATATTCAGAATCGTTTTGTGCCATGACAAAGTAGTAGTTCAAGTGAATATATCCACACGGATCCGAAAGACAGACTGAGTGTATTGTAAGAACGGTCCCTGCATAATTCACAGGATTATGCTAACGTTGTTACAGTCAATCGTTGATACACATGTTTCATCCTTTTTAAAGGGGCTGTAGCACGTTTTTTGCAAAATTTATTTATTCAAATTTCCCATTTATAATGATAGTTTATGTCATTTAAATTTACTTTAGAGGGTAAAACATCTTATTACACAAACCAATTTTCCGTAATTGTAATAACGATGTTGCGAAAAAAGCAAAAATTGCATGGCGGCCATTTTATTGTGATCACAATTTATTATTTCGAATTACAAAAACGATTCCCATGGTTTTACCGAACCACGTAAACTCACTTTTTAACTTGATTTTCGAAGAGAGAAGGGTGTTTTACTGTTGGTGACATTATTTTCCAAATACATTTCATCGAAAAAACGTGCTACTGCTCCTTTTATGTGCTAACTGAAAAGACATACGCGTAATATCTCCAACACTCTTATTCTTAAAACGTTCGTGAGCCTAGAAGTCTCTCTGTTGATACGAGCCTATGAGAATACATCACGTCTACTAACGTTTAGAGAATAGCTGGCTTATATAACTGTTACATCGAAAGCTTGTGATCCAAGTCAACCATCTACATGTTTCTCACTGAACTGATACGACCAGTAATATCAAGTTTAGGACCACAGCTGAGATTAGTAGGCATTACACTGCATAGCTATATGAGTCACCAATCCCATTTAGTTTTTACTTATGAGAAAATAACTTGTTAAGGTTTGAGACAAATACAAAAACACATTTTCGCCGGTTTATTTTTAAATAAGAAAATTTGGTTAGTAAGGTAGGAACTACGGAACGTAGAGCTTGAGGAGAAACACAGAAACAACAGGACAGGCCTTTGACATTTCTCAGTTATGAACATTTGACATTTTGTAAAGCAAATCAATGGCGTAGATTTGTATAAACATTCAGGGTCCTGGTGAATAAATAGTTATCAGCATTAGAGATGTGTCTTTCGAGGGTTGATATTGGTCGGGGTTTGATGTGATATGAAACACCCGTATCATACAACGTTTATCAGATATTGTCAACTGGTCTTCTAACTGCAAATCGAAGTTTGATATGACTTTTTGCCATTTACGACTGACTGATACAAGTTATATATGACCTGACTAAGATCACTGCTGAAGAAACCTTTTGACAGTTTTGTGTTTATATATAATGTTCATTCATAAGATTGCTACCAACTAATGAAGAATGATTAGGGATGCTAATTAAAATCTCACCCTAGTGCCTTCTGATGCCAAATGTAAAAAAGATCAACTCGCGTTGATATATTATGTTACATCAGAAGCCACTTGGGTGAGATTATATATGTGCCATGAGATGCATTATGGAAATTCTCTCGAAGTCACGATCTTGATATTTAGAAACTTGAAGAGCACCAGGGAGACAGACAGATGACCTTGTCAAACTGTGAAAAATTACGATTCAGAAAATGTTATATATACACGATTGTACGTGATCGACACCTAGGTAAAGTTGAAGTAAAGAATGTTAATATTATTACAGATATACAACTAGTCACATGGTTGTACAGAATGAGGTTACAGATGTCAACATGCTTTCAGTTTTGTGAAGAATGAGGTTACAAATGTCCAGATGGTTACATTGTTGTACAGAATAAGGTTGCATATGTCCAGATGGTTACATTGCTGTTCAGAATAAGGTTACAGATGTCCAGGTGGTTACATTGATGTACATAATCAGGTTACAGATGTCCAGATGGTTTCATAGATGTACAGAATGAGGTTACAGATGCCCAGATAGTTACATGGTGGTAGAGAATGAGGTTACAGGTGTCCAGCTGGTTTCATTGATGTACATAATCAGGTTACAGATGTCCAGATGGTTTCATTGATGTACAGAATAAGGTTACAGATGCCCAGATGGTTACATTGATGTACAGAATGAGGTCATAGATATCCAAATGGTTACATTGATGTACAGAATGAGGTTACATATGTCCAGATGGTTACATTGTTGTACAAAATGAGGGAACAGATGTCCAGATGGTTACATTGCTGTACAGAATGAGGTTACAGATGTCCAGATGGTTACATTGCTGTACATAATGAGGTTACAGATGTCCAGATGGTTACATTGCTGTACATAATGAGGTTACATATGTCCAGATGGTTACATTGTTGTACATAATGATGTTACATGTGTCCAGACGGTTACATAGTTTACAGAATGAGGTTGCAGATGTACGAATGGTTACATTGTTGTACTGAATGGTGTTAAAGGTGTCCATATGGTTACATAGTTTACAGAATGAGGTTACAGGTGTCCATATGGTTACATAGTTTACAGAACGAGGTTACAGATGCCCAGATGGTTACGTTGTTGTACAGAATGATGTTACAGGTGTCCAGGTGGTTACATAGTTTACAGAATGAGGTTAAATATGTCCAGATGGTTACAATGTTGTACAGATTGAGGTAAAAAATGTCCAGATGATTACATTGTTGTACAGAATAAGGTTACATATGTCCAGGTGGTTACATATGTCCAGATGGTTGGTTACATATGTCCAGATGGTTACATTGATGTACAGAATAAGGTTACAAATTTCCAGATGGTTACATTGTTGTACAGAATAAGGTTACATATGTCCAGATGGTTACATTGTTGTACAGAATAAGGTTACAAATTTCCAGATGGTTACATTGATATACGGAATAAGGTTACATATGTCCAGATGGTAACATTGATGTACAGAATAAGGTTACAAATTTCCAGATGGTTACATTGTTGTACAGAATAAGGTTACATATGTCCAGATGGTTACATTGTTGTACATAATAAGGTTACAGATGTCCAGATGGTTACATTGATGTACAGAATGAGGTTACAGATGTTTAGATGGTTACATTGATGTACAGAATGAGGTTACATATGTCCAGATGGTTACATTGATGTACAGAATGAGGTTACATATGTCCAGATTTTTACATTGTTGTACAGAATAAGGTTACAGGTGTCCAGATGGTTACATTGATGTACAGAATGAGGTTACAGGTGTCCATATGGTTACATTGATGTACAGAATGAGGTTACATATGTGCAGATGGTTACATTGATGTACAGAAAGAGGTTGCATATGTCCAGATGGATACATTGATGTACAGAATGAGGTTACAGATGCCCAGATGGTTACATTGCTGTACATAATCAGGTTACAGATGTCCAGATGGTTTCATTGATGTACAGAATCAGGTTACAGGTGTCCAGATGGTTACATTGATGTACAGAATCAGGTTAAATATGTCCAGATGGTTACATTGTTGTACAGAATGAGGTAACAGATGTCCAGATGGTTTCATTGTTGTACAGAATCAGGTTACAGATGTCCAGATGGTTACATTGATGAAGAAAATTAGGTTAGAGATGTCCAGATGGTTACATTGCTGTACATAATAAGATTACATATGTCCAGATGGTTACATTGATGTACATAATCGGGTTAAATATGTCCAGATGGTTTCATTGTTGTACAGAATGAGGTAACAGATGTCCAGATGGTTACATTGATGTACAGAATGAGGTTACATATGTCCAGGAGGTTACATAGTTTACAGAATGATGTTTACTGTAATAAAGACAGGTACAGATGATCATTGTTTTAAAATTAACGACATTAAAACATCAAACGAACAATTTAACCAAACGATTTTCATGAAAAACACAATAAATATATCTACATATTTTAAGTGCGTGTTTTACCTTTAATTTTGTGAGTAACATTGCATGAGTTCATTGCAACCAGACTACTGATACATGTAATGTTCGATGGTTGGTGTAACAAGAAACATTGTAATGAATTATCGTGCAACCTTCCCTCCGGACATCTTCTCACACAGGACATAGAAATATGTCCAGTTGCAATAAATCTACATGTCTGTGTAATGCAACATACTCACCAAATGGTCAATAGACACGGTATGCAACACCAGAGAGTCTCAATAAAAGGTGTCTCCTGGGTACTTGAGGCATTCGTAGCTAATGATCAGATACAAATCAAGGGAGTTATTACAAGGGTTGTAAATCTGGACCTTTGTGGGACGAAGTCTTCTCGTGGCGAATGCAATCTAGGTGAATATTCCCAATAGAGTACTATAATGTGTCCGTGCTTGCTGCACACAGGTCACAAGAAAGACAACAGATTGAATTTGCTCAGCGTCTAATGAAATTGGGAACAATTAATTTGTGTCCTGGCCAGCATTTATATAATATGAATTAATCAATAAATGTGAATTAAGGAACTCAAAGATGGTATATCATGTTCAACGGAGATGTACTTTGTCATGCTAAACTTGGCGTAATGGCCAGTTTTAAGAGAAAAAGCAAGCGAACCTCGACCCTGTGCATGTACAAATATATGTTATGATAAAAGGTATTGTGTTTTTAATATATATTGTAACAACAACATTGTTGAGACTGTGAGGTCTCAATTGGTAACATGTCTTTTTTATCGATACTATTGTTTATTCTAACAAGTTTAACATAGGTTTTATTAGCATTTCGAATATTTCCACTTAAAGTTGAGCCGTGGTGATTACATTGTGATGTGGTTGTTTTTGTTTTGTTCGACTGCTTCAATATTGAATTAATTCACCCATGGTTGTTTTGAATAAGTATCGATAATTTAAGAGATGATTTTAAGTCATAACTTACTGTACACATGACCTGATCTCAACGTATCGTTAATGAAATCTAACCATCGACTACTATACTTGGACTCACATTGGTTCAAATAAATTTCAACATATAGATCGGATTTCGTATTTACATAAAGATAATAACATCTGTTTGTACAGGGTCTAACGTTATTTCTATAGACCAATGCCTGATTCGTCAATAATTGTCAGACAGTAAATTACTATTTTTGTTCTACTACAGACGCCTGTAGACATGACAGTTCCTAAACACATAATTATTAGCACGCGACGAATGATTTGTTTTTCTTTTAGTGATGTTAACCCAAGCTCTAAGTGGGAATTACTTCTTCTTTCGGGTCTGCACGTACAATCAAGGGTTAATGAACAGTAACCTTCTATATTCATGTCCAGACAGCGTGGTGGCACAATTGTTCCAGATTACGATTTACTTTGTATATTTCAGGAATACAACTAATTTGATTTTAACATATAACGATGTTGCTAAATATGCATTTCCGTATTGGTCGTATTAAAAGTCCTGTTGTATTCTCTTGAGACGACCTAGCGGACCTAAGACCCGTAACTCAGCCGTTGTGGATATAGTTAATTTACGACATTCAAACGAAAGATTTAATTTCAATCGAATATCATTATTAACCATACTGAGGAACCAATAGAACTGGGGAAAACCCGTTTAAAACGATATTCCTGGTCTTGAATCAATCGTGCTACTGCGCATGCCTAGAGTCATATTATCCTAGTTTGCATCGTAGTTTGTCCTCATTCCTGTAATGGTCCAGTTGCCGAGTCATATCTATATGATAGCACTGTATCATTGCGATACGATTGCAGGTACTGGATACATTTCTTAATGTATGGACATGTACTCGTTCATGATGTATATATTAATGTTAGATGCTACACGAAGGTTTTAACATTTCAACACATACATTCTAGGGCTTTGTCTAGAAAAGTAGTCATCTCTGTCAAAAACATTCTAAATCATTATTTCCATACACGTTCTGGCTTCTCAAACTACGTCTTCTGTTGAGTCATATATATCTGTTATAACTAGCGAAGTATTTCACTGTTGAGTCTGCACGTCGTATCACCTTAATAACTAGCGAAGTCCTTCACTGTTGAGTCTGCACGTTGTATCAGCTTAATAACTAGCGAAGTCCTTCACTCCCTCATATCGTGGAGGCACAGTCATTCCTGGTTATTTGTTTTCAGCTTGTCTGTTCCGAGACAAACACTTAATCGATTTTTATTTTACACATTGTTGCAATAACATTTCATACACTTAAACATCATGTGGTGTTTCACCTTCAGCAATAAAATCCAAGGCTTCTTATTCAAAGGAGGACATATAGTATAGATAAATCATTGTCCCAGTCTACATTAAACAAAGATAGTATAACTAATAATTAACCAGTCACCAATTTAATTCATTCAAACTACAGTTGAAAAATTTTATCGTATCGTTCTATGATAAAATGCATTTAATTTATTTTAAAATATTGAATTAATCGAAACCAACTGAGATGTTAACTTTCTTTTGTACTGTACTTCAGTTTTAAACTATATATTTCCCTAAGGTCCCAGATCATGAAACCCCTTGGACAGAATACCATAAACTTGCATAATAAATACACGGACGGAAGCTGACATTGGACATTTTGTTGTCCCAGTTACTAAGACATGTAGGTCTGTCAAAATCCGTGTAAGGATCATCCCGGCGAACTATTCACTACGAACAGTGCATAGTTCGAAAATACATCCAGAATTATTCACTGAAAGAGAAAGGGTGTACTTACACCTACTTACACTTACTAACTACTTAAAATATTATAATTGTGAAGCATGTACCATACTTTGAACTAAGATAACAGTTCATGAAGATACCGAATGAATCGCACATATTCAACGTAATAAGGCAATGGTAAGCAGTACCTTATGACATAACTTGTATGATCACTTATATCATTGCACGTGACAATGGTTATGACGTCAGTATATGTTGTGGGCACAGGCAGTGTGTTAGCATGTTTGACAAACGATAGGTAAGCACGGCATGGATCTGAAATCGATGAACTGTAGCGACGTCTTGGAGAATTCCATAAGGTTATTGCACGTCAGTGGCCATGACCAACGTCTAAAGATCGCTTGGCCAATATAATCCAATATGTTCACAGTTTAACCTTAGATCTATTTATCTACATGTATGCTGTAAGAAGAAAACAGTTTTTTTATAGACAAAATATAAGATTGTACTGTAGACAAAGAATATTATTACGGTTTGCCTATAGACAGTGTATAAGGTTGTTCCATAGACAAGTCATTTTATATTATGACGGTTGTTCTAAAGGCAAAGTATAATGTTTTCTAAAGACAGAGTTCAAGGGGTTTAGTTTACAATAGTCTCCAATACTTAATATCTCTGTGTAAGGTGGATCGAAAATCGTAAAAGAGCACTTCTAAGCGTGTATCAAACTTATAAGTAAAAACTTCTCGCTTGAAATTGTTGGACGGCAGACATTAATTCTACTCGGCTCTCGTAGGTGTTTTTTTACTGACATTCCAAGGATTACTTTGGGCTAGTATGTTGGGATAATATATCATTGCAATTTTAAATATCTCATTGAAGAAATCCCAAAAGCTTTGATATGCGTACTGTTATAATGTTTGGCATCTCGTTGTGCTAGCCACGGATTTATTTTCTCTCATTTACCATTTTGCCCGAAACTTCTGTATCACAACAGGATTCATTATCGTCAGTAGCCTGCCTTTCACCTGTACAAATCACACTTGTTTAGATGTCACGGGGCTTGAAACAGTTTAATCCTACTCGCGCCACTGAGGTCACGGTTCCATGGCCGAGTGGATAAATTGTTTGTATACACTGTAAAAATCGTGTTTAGCATATAAACATAATACTAAGCGCGTATCTTGTCCTGTTTTTTTTACACGTTTAGACCCATAAACACGTTTAGCTACCTGAATGTGTTTAGGAATGTGTTTAGCAACTAATCACGTTTAGCTACTTAAACACGTTTATTAATGTGCTTAGTAACTAAACACATTCCTAAACACAATAAGGTATCGAAACGTGTTTAGGGGTATAAACGCGTAAAAAAAACAGGACAAGATACGCGCTTAGTATTATGTTTAGCTTTTCAACACAAAACCACACTCTCAAGCACCCCTGAAAATAAAAGCATTGCAACTGTACATAATATTTACTCAATAAATGAAGACCAATGTTATATCTTGTAGTTCAATCTTACACACGGTCATCGCCAAAAATTTAAAGCGCTTACTAAAGCTTATATAAGAGCATTTAAAATATAAGTGTATGATACAAGAAATAACTTTGGTCTGCATCAGCTTTTTTAAGAAAGTAATGACACAAAATCAGGAATTTCTCGAAAAGGTTTATTTAAAATTATTTATAAAATAACCATATACACCAATACAGTCATCGATTTCACCAAATACTTAATTTATAAAATAATCATTATTCTCATAATATACATGGTAAAGAAGGTGTCTACAGATAATATAGTTATGCCTGAACAATGTTCATTTGGCAGTTAAATTTTTCAGACACAAATATTTTAAAAGTGGTTTTAGAATCAAGGCAATTTAGCAACATTCTAATCCTTATTACTAATGTTTAACATTAATGAGTTTCTGCATATGAAGTAATAACTAAATAAATCCTTTGAAATAAGTTTGGGTGTTTTCAACATAATATCTTCACAGCATAAGAATCCTTTTTTTTTTAAAAAAAGAAAAAAGGTTAATGCTCATACCCTTTGTTCTGGAGAAAACTTGTTATAGTTATATATATGTGTGTTTACAAAGCTTTTGCAGTTTCCTCCCTTTAAACGATATGTATAAGTCAAAGGATTTGGAAAGGTAGTTGAGATTCAGGATGGTCTTTTGTAAACTGCATTTTATGTCCTTTGGCATCCTTCACCTGAAACATGAATGAAGAAAATT
This sequence comes from Gibbula magus, assembly GCA_936450465.1. Taxonomy (NCBI): domain Eukaryota; kingdom Metazoa; phylum Mollusca; class Gastropoda; order Trochida; family Trochidae; genus Gibbula; species Gibbula magus. The sequence goes on along the minus strand of OW388290.1, from coordinate 43,509,202 downwards.
TTAGTTTACCATCGAAATGCCACATGACAAAAATAACACATTAGATGAACATATCCAGTCTCCTGAAAACACTTAACAAATGAAGTAAAGTGTAACATGTTATGGAATAAATCAATTGAGTATATACAAAAGGTTGTTGTGAAAAATTAACTGACATAAAATTAAGTGATCAATCAGTAAAAACTGTCATTATTTTAGTGGGACTTCAACGTTTTGTAATCACTGGTCCTGTCAGTTCTGGTTTCCTACTAAAAGGGCAAAAAAAAGTCACAAAAGAGTCAAAAATTAAATGGCAGATACAATAATTTTTGTTACCAAAATATATTCATACAATAGTTGTGTATGTGTGATAGTCTTTAAATATAAAGGAATTTGGTTCAATATTTACTCACCACAATGCTAACAGTTTCTTGTATTTCTTCATCACAGCATCTTTCTTGTCAAGGCAGACTGTCATCAGGAAAATTCCTTCTCCAACTGCATAACATAGATACATCTAAATATACTGGTCTGGTCCTTAATGAGCTATATGAGCATCAACCAAGTATTTAATGAACATATTGTCATATGCTTCTTTCAGGACTTATTTTAGCAAATACAATTGTTAAACATCTACACCCCTATTACACATCTTAATTCATGTAATTCAACACAACCAGTTACACTAATAAAAACCTCACTACAATGGAATTCGATAGTAACATGTGGTTTATGGATATTACTTCATGTTAGATCTATAAACCTTTTCAGATCTCTCATAGATTCTCATTTATATAAATAACAAATATTACTAAAATATATATGTACTGTTGGTGCTCAGCATATACTATACGTACGTTAAATGACTCATTACAAACTCCTGTGACAAATGAAAACAACATAGAAAGCAATCGGACGACGTTGTGAAATCTCAAATGAACTTACCTTTCAAAGTCTTGATTGGAACCATGATTGTGTCGTTCAGGGAACATAGATAAATATATTCGCAGTAGCATCAACTCTTGGCTTCATGTGCACTTCGAATGACCAGAAACGTGTGCATCAACAACGTGTAAATAGACAAAGAGGATGCTGGCGAAATATGGCGGCCACAGGGATACACATCTGTTCTTAATTAACTCTCCCGCCCAAAATGACCCGACCCATTGGGAAAATTCTGAAACATGTTTAGGAAAGTGTTTAGCCACTGGTGTAATGTCTGTCTAAACACGTTTAGAAATGTGTTTAAAAGCTATTCATGTTTAAATAACAGATGTAATATCGTTCTTGTGTTTAGCCATTAAGCACTATCCTAAACATGTGGAGCATTAAACATGTAACGGTGGTGTTTAATTGCTAAACACGATTTTTACAGTGTAGTCGTTGCTGCCTGACTCTGAGGTATTCGAATCCTACAAGGTACTCGTCCCGAAAAAGGACTTCAAAAATATTATTGTAGATAGCGCGGTCCCATTAATGTTATAAACCTTTAGTGACGTCACTCAATTGCCTCACCAGTATCTTCTTTTACCGACTTAACCTCTACTTGATTTCTTTAAGAGGCATTTAGAAGTTGGTAATATGAAGAATTAACGAATTTATGGATTTACATGTTCTTTATTGCAATGCTATGCGATGTTTCGGTATATATACTAACATCTTTATCAATCAAATGGCCGATGATTGACTATTCCACATTGAAGTCAGAGTTTTGTTCTTTTAGTTGCCAAATGTATTTGCTTAATTCTGTGGCGTTATTTGCTGGGGTTGTTGAAAGAGGTTTTGTGGTTGTTGAATCTTGTTTTTAATTCTGTTTCAGTTAGGCCACCATATGTTTCAATTGTGTTGTCGGATGTAACTTAAGCTTGGTAAACTACTGATTTGGCAAGGCAGTTTCCTTTGAGGGGGCAGGTTTGTGGGCTACGGCAATTGCATGGTTTTTCCTTTGTTGTTTCTGTGGTTGTTTTGACGCTTTTGTTGTTGCTGTCAATTATGTTTTTAAGATTTGGCATGCAGCTGTAACTGAGCTTGACTGTGTTTTTGTTGAATATTTTGCTGAGTGGGTTGGTTTTTGTTGAATATTTCTTCGCTTGAAGAAATTTGTGATAACCGTTTGTTGATTGCTGCAGGGATGTTTTTAATGATGCTGGGTGGATGGGTGGATTTAGAGTGCACATATTGTTGAACGTTGTTTGGTTTGTTGTATGGTTTATAGCTATTGTCTTTGAGGTTAGGCCTAAGGGTAACATCTAGGAAGTCTACGATGTTCTTGTTTGCTTCAATGGTAACTTTCAGGTCATGCTGTTTGAAGATTTTGCAGATGTCTTTTTTGGTTTGCTCAATCTTGGGCGTTTGGTCAAGCGCTGCAAGACCGTCGTCTCTGTATAGGCCTATGTTATTTCCTAATTTGGCTTGCAGTTTGGGGAGTAGGAAGCACCCGACAAGCGCACATGTTTCAGCGCCATCGAAGCTGCCCATGGTAACATCGAATGATGTTTTTGAAAATTGTTTACACCATGGTTTGATGTTGTTGAAGAGTAGAGATTTCTTAGTATGTAAGATTATGTTTCTCTCTTCTTGTGTAATTTTGTCAAATTGGGAGGCAAAGTCAAGGGCTTTATTTAGAGTTTTTTCAGTTATGGATGGGTAAAACTCTACCACATCGAAGCAGATGAAACTTGCTGATATTTGGTTGGGTATATTGCTGAACCATTCCAGTACCGAGTCGGTGTTTTTCCAAAGGTTGGTGTTGTTGCTTTTGATAAGTTTGGTATTGATGCGGTCAAGTATTTGTTTGCTGACATGACCTATTTCGGATTTGGCAGGGTTTATGAGGCGGCAAGATGGGTTGTTTTCAAAGTTGGGTTTGTGGTCTTTAAGAGTAATGAATATTCTCGCTTTGCCATGGTTTCTATTCTGTCACTCACCATACTCCAACACAAGCAAAAGATGCAACCTTTGCATATTCGAAAAGTTCATCATCATCAGCAAACCCCATATGGCAACCCTAAACAAACGAAACGAATTGGTAAACACCTGCAGACACAACAACAATTTTTTGCTCAAAATTAGCCAAAACAAAAAACCAGCCCCAAAACGCAGCACGCCCAGAAACACAGAAAACAATCACCAGAACACAGCAATCAGCTCCCAATCAACCAGCAAGCCCACGCGCACAAGTAACAAAAGTGGCCACAAACCAACAAACTTGAAAATTGCCTCCCGGCATGAAACAATGTTGTAGTGACAAATAATGATTTTGTAGAAAAACCTGACTTTATAGCTCCATATTTTCAAATATTGAGCACTCTGCCATTCTCTAACAAGGCCAAAATACACAAAACCAGTTTGGTTTTTGTAATTTGCTTATATATGGAATATGTTTTAACAATTAAGTGGGTTGATGTACAACGCGATTATAAATGAACTAGGTTGATGTACATAGCGTTTTTACAATAGGATTTTAACTTTTAAAATTACGTCTTAAATACAGCCTCGGTCGGTTAATAAGTTAGATCTCAACCTCTCCATCGGTTTTGTTTGAGAAAGAAAAATCTCGGCAGAGGGAAATTTGGGAGGTCGATTTTGATCCTTAACATATTTATTCTCTTTCTAAATGGAATGTATTTCTAAAACATTTTACAATAGACTTTCAGGGACAGCGGATTAATATGATGACAAGTGACTACCTGTCATACCTGTGAGTTTTCTAAACTTATTAATAACTCGCACACATTACCAGCTATTATACTCACCCCCTTTTGCGCATGCGCGAGAATTCCCTTCAACGAGCCTAATGTATTGTAGATGATTACTGTAGAGAGAGATCTTTAGGTCCATGTAACTAAAGAATCCGTTAGTGGAACTAAAATTCAAGGTCTCAGATATGAAGACCAAACTATGCTCTTTCGGTAGATATTTTTCGTTTTAATATAGCGTAAAATGTCATTGTTCCCGAGCTGATTTTCCAATGGCATATTAATTTATATTTTGGCCCTTATAAACATGTATATCTTGATAAAAACCTGTCGAACAGACTGTTTTTCGCGGGCAAAATAATATATTTCTAATAATGTGTTCGCAAATTCAAGGTCTGCGTTACAGAGATGATAAAGTGTCCTTTAAGGATATGTAATTAAAATCAATTTAAAACTTATACCCATTGTTCCTGGAACATTTGAAAATAGGGAAAATCTGAATTATTCGTTGTCATGCTTCGCTGATCCTGACTATCTGTCTTACTGTCGGTAACCCGTCACAGTGGGCGGTCTTTAATTATGTTTCTCTTGTTATGTAACCTTGAAATGACTGACTTTGTTAGAGAATGTCTTTCTGGATAAAGTTCGAAAAGTAGTTTCAGCACTGCTCGGATTATTCTTTATTAGCGTTAGCGTATTTGTCACAAGTTTTTTCTCCGGTATGTTTTTATGCCCATTCATCAGTAGTTGATATAAGCTGATATTGAAACACAAATTACAGAAAACTACTGGGAGTAGCGTGAGGTTAGGTTTGGAATATTTTGTTGACCCGCATCATTACTAAGAACGCATCACAAATCGAAATTATGTATAAATACTCATTAACTGTAACCTCTAGTTTAGTTCTATTTTATCGAGAAACTGAACTTAAGTTTAATAAGAGACCTGGCCATGTATAATGAAACATACAGTTTAATCCTTCTCCAAATTAGGCAATGCAGATTCTCCAAAATTATCACATAATTATTTAAGCAGATGGAAATTCCATGTTTTTTATTTGCTTTTAGCATATTACCACTTGTTCGTTCCACATTTGATATGCAACGTTTACATCTGAAAGAATTATAAATGAAATTATAAATGATTAAACATCCACGGAATACTATTAGAAATAAATGAGTAGAGATACCCATTATATATGCTTATCGTTAATCGATTAATGTAGAAAGAAGTCATATGAATACAGATACATATTTCATATTAAGGTAAGTGTATAGGTTATTCTTTTCTTACATGGACATAGTGTTTTTGTGCTAAATGTGATGTCATCAAAGCATACAAAATAGTATACTTCAGAATTAGACTGCCTTTTGTCCGTGAAATTTAATAATGACTAAACTTCATCCCATGATTTTACTTCTATAAGATTTCAGTTTCATGTGTGTTAAGACTGGATGAAAAATCAACTAAACTGTTTAAAGACTCTAATGTTTTACCATAATGTTGAAGGACTAATGTCTTCATAACCCAGATTCAGTTTATGACCACACATGTGGTCAGCATGTGTTGTTATCAATAGAAGAAAGAACATGAAGAAGCATGGAACGACCATGATTGGTTAAGTGTCCTCATCGATATTGTTCTGATATTAGTGAAGAGTAATCGTTTATATCAAAATTAAGGGATTTAACTTAATTAAGTGTATACATTTCAGTCTTTAGCGTTGTGTGTTTAAAAAATAATTAAGAAGTAGTATTTATGAATAAATAACTGTATTCAGTGGATGATCGTGTTACATTTCATTACATTTTGGTATTTGTACACAAGTGTATTTTAGTATTACATATTGTAGAAGGGTATTACGTATAAGGGTATGTAGACAATCAATACGTCAATGTCAATGTGGCAGTAGTTTACATACTCAAGACGTGTTTCAAACCACATAAGTTCGGCTATTATTTTCAGAGTTTTAAACATGTTGATTATATTGTTCCTTTTAAAAAGAAGAGTCCCTCAAAGCTAGCAATGTCCCGTGACTATTTATAACACAGCAGCTTTTTAATACAGCGAATCTTAAAGAAAAAAATTCACAAGAATGATAGAAGGGTAATTATTAAATTCCATAGACTAAATTTTAGTGTACTTCAAACCATTGTTAACCTTTTTATCGCTAACCACTTTTCAAAACCAATATTTTACACACAATTCAAATATTAATTCAAACTGGAGCCCTAAAGGTGCCATGATTTGAACTGAGGAATCTAGACTTGTTATACTTTACTAGACTGGGCTAGTCGTCAGTTGAATATTTTCATCTAAGTTCTAAAGGACAGACTACTGACCACCGAGAACCAGTAGCTCAGTTTAAACGATTCGCAATACCCATACCCATACTTAGCCTCAGTGACGCAACAAGGTCCAACCCCCTACAGTGGCTGTGCAGTGAGTTGGAGCCGGGTCAAGCGTAACGCTGGTCAGCCCCAATTTGACTTAATGGGCCAAGGGCAGATAATTTCAGAAACTGCCTCTAATAGCTGGTAATGAACCGTTTTGAGGGACAGGCACCACCGGTAAGGCAGGATACACTTACTATTATAACTAACACCTGGTGTTTAAATCACTTGCCTCGCTTGATGTACCTAGGAATCGCATTTAGCCTATATACACAGTCTGGCTAATCTTGGAGTATTCGGGATTAATAACATCTCTTTAATGAACAAACTTAACAACTGAAATCATCCACAACCAGAACACGGTTAAACGTCGATTATGTTTTATTTCACATTTTATAGATATTCTTTAAAGATCTTTATCACCGTCTGTTTCACTCTCACCATGATATTGTAATGTCAGTGCTAGTCTTGTATATTCCCTTTCTTGACGGAGAATTCAATTGCAACACTTTCGTTTTAATGTTCCTTGGAGCACTGTCCGCAACCGTACCACATCAACGACGCATTAGAATTCCCAAAACAGTTCTAGCGTGAATTCGTTTTTATGTCCTGTCGCTTTAATGTATTTGTGGATTTCAGTGCTCCACGGTGACACCGACAGTTTTGTTGAAATGTCTCCGCTGGGGTAGTCCTGAGTGAATTGAACAGAACACACCACTGTATTTTCTTATTGTACCATAGACTTTATGGGATATGCTCAGTGGCTACTTTGAACAACCTAGAAAACATATACAGCTGTTGAACAAAAGTTTGTTACATTCGCAACACACGTAACATTTGTTTCATTCTTCTCCAAAATAACTTATAAACATGTTCTTTACTTTTAATAATTAGGTAGCCAAATCATATTTAATGCAATTGGAGTTTGGAAATTATTGATACTATGTATTATACTATATATTAAGTTAGATTCTGATTGTATTGAAATTAGTGCTACAGTTGCATAGATGAATAGTATAGGTTTCAACAGTCTGTCTCGGTGAGGTCATTCCTATTTTACAATTGAACTTTAAAATGTTTTCAAACATAAACATTGCATATTCTTTCACACAGACAGTGCTTTTGAATTAAATATATACCTTATTTAATCAAATATGAAGTTATTAAAATGTACAAAGATTCTGAAATTTTTTTTATAACTTGATGTCTGTTACATCTAAGAATTTATATTGTCAATGAATAATTTATCTGCTTCCATTGGCACAATCGTCTCAGACAACTGGTTATTTCAACATATGATGAAGCGAATATCTTGAAGCGGACAACTTCGACCTTTAGTGAAAGTATTTGGATTGTCATCGTCAGGCACAGCGGAATGAAATGTACAGAAGTACAAAAGTAATGATCGAATAATACGATTGCAGGGTTACAAATCATGGTATGAAGAAGTTTATTTTTAAAATTCATGCCACAGAAGATGTTTTTGAAGCATGAAGATCCTGCAAACCATGATGCTCAACTCATGGAGAAGACCGATGGATACGAAATCAATGTACTTGAACAGCTCCCAAGTCCTAACATTCTGAGGGGTATAATGCAGAAAAGGGTTGGTTTTCAGATCATTCACATGTCAATCTCCAGACATCTACAACAATGTGGGTTTAAATGCTACGTCCCGTACTGAAAACTCATTTTGAATGGCTGGAGAAAAAACCTAGAAGAGAATGGAGAAGAGAGCTCCGATATTACCGGGGGCAGGAGTGGAACCATGTCCCTTTTGTTGACAAATATAGTTGTGTAGCAGCCGTACGATGTAAATATAGAGTCTCCAAAGTAAGTGATATCGAAGTTATTGTTCAAAGGCGATTATAAAACACCCACCCATCTTAGAAGCTGATTGGTATTCATTAATTCCCAGAAATGTCATCATGTGATCATAAATGATCTAAAACACGACGTGAATGTCTTGTATTTCTGAATAAAAATAATATTTCACCAAAATAAAAACATTGCTAATTTTTCCATGAGTTGTTGTTCATTTTTTGGTGTCCGGCACATACCATAATTAGAATAGCCTTGGAATACCCAAGACATGAACCCTATTTAGACTCGCTGGGGCATTAATGGTAAAAAAGCTGTCGGGGGAATGCCTACTTCCAGCCAGGAGCTTTGAAAGTTGGTAAATAAATTTTGGTATTTTGTCTGAAAAGATACCTGTGGATGTGTCCAGGAACCCATGTTTAAACAAATAAAGGCACTGAGAAACACAAAAGGGATTAATATTCCTTATTGAATGTACTTTCTTGTGATACCAAATAGTGCTACAATACAAGCATTTATAAAAGTACTATTTGTGTCCTAAGTCTCCAAAATCATGTAAACATGGAAATGTAACAAACTTTTGTTCAGCAGCTGTAGATCAAACACGTTTTTGTATGGTTCTTGTTTATCATTTTTTAAAACTGCAAGTCTCTAAGTGCATTTTGAAAATTTCCCCTATGTTAAAATTTTTGTACACTTTCTCACGACCGTTAATGATTGTTCACGATCAATTTTAGTATTGATTCCTAAAGACCACTGTCCTGTCTTACTCTCCTGAACAAATCTTTAAATTAGTTGATTAGACTTTTGAGTTATGTCCCCTTGAAATATTATTTTTGTTTGAATCATCTAACTTCGAGAGCTCACTGTGCAAAAAGTATTAGGAGTTCAACAATGAAAAACAACATGTATTCTCCAATGCTTTAGCTGTATATATGTGTAAGTTACAGCTTTTACATTAAAATCAACATGGCGGCAAAACCACGTGTTCTACGAATTCGCAATGATTCACTTTAGTGCCCGTATTGTCATTGCGCATCTTTTAGAAAACAAAGCAAGTCTCTAAGTGCATTTTGAACATTTTTACCATGTTAGAATTCGAACTATAAAATCGAACTGGACCTTTAATGGCTGGACCGATTGGAACCAAAAGCTTCGCTGCAAAACTACATGGTAAGGGCTACCAGACTGCAAAGTTTGGTGCAATAGCTGCATTCCTTCTTGCCAAGGTCGTGTTTGCAAGATCCGTGGAATAATAATAATAAAACACGCCAATCTCAATAAGGATTCAGCACTTTAGTGCTGAATCCTTAACAATTGTTTGCCACTAACATGGCAATGTCTCCCACCGGTAAAATTGAGCTACTTCATATATTGAATTACTGGTAAAAAGTGTCATGGTGATCAGCAAATTAGAAAAGTTTGGGTGCTTGGGTTCATGAGATATTGCGTTAACAAGAGTTTGAAAATGTTCAAAGTGTCAAAGTCACCTTGAAAATAAGGTCAGGGTCACCAAAATCGACTTGCGTCATCCCCAAATGAAGACTGACACCAAATTTGAAGACATAAGGTCCATCCAGTCATGATATATCGCGTTAACAAGAGTTCGAAAAGTGGTCAAAGTGTCGCGGTGACCTTGAAAATAAGGTCACGGTCACCAAAATCGACTGTATCTGCGTAATCCCCCAATGTAGGCCGACACCAAATTTAAGGATTTCGCGTTAACAAGAAATGTGACGTACGTACGTACGTACTGTAATCGCTAGTTTCGACAATACAAGCCCCTGTGGTACGAACGCCGATAAATACATAGTCCCCCGTGCCGCGTTGCGGCCTTGGACAACAATGACTCTAACAATTTCAAAATTATCTTTCCACACTAACATTTCAGGCAATCCTGTTTTTAAGATTGATATTTCTACAAAAAGATAACTTCTTGCTTCGTCTGCAGAACCTCTATCCGTAGTCTAACATTTAACCTCTGAATAGTTGTTTTGTGACATTTGAAAAATAAGGGAGCCTCTGAGATGTATTCATTTTCTAATTAAAAATGTCACTAATTAAACTGAGATCTGTGGTCTTGTTGCAGGCTTGCCTAAGCTCTTAATAAGTTAAGGGGTCTGGGTGACAGACTAATCTATCCATTGAATCCATGGATGAACGTAAAAGTGATTTCTGCTGAGGTCAACTAAACGACTCCCTGCTTGTAGCGTCATGTTAATACTAACATGGCCGGTGTCCGTGTGTAAAGGGACTATTCGATTGGAAACAAATAGAAACCCGACCGTGAAATTAGGTGTTAAGTTTTCTTTGATCACTAAAAGCTTCAATTTATCAACTATGAGAACATCTGACAATCTCATGTAACTATTTGGCTACCATCGTATGTGACATGTCATTCCACATCAACTGTCAGAAATCACTTCCCAAATCCAATAGCTTAATTTATATTTGATGAAAACGTTTAAAACGCCGTGACCCTGAAGAAGATCTTTGTGTAAGCGCACTGATCGGTATTCCATGTAAACAAGTTCAGCACTATTTGGTCATGTCGAACCACCAATAGAAGGAAGACCCAACTTAATGAAGCCCATCAATATTCTAGCTACCACTGAGCTGTCGTACTGCCTCTAAGAAGCGGCCTGGCGTTGTTTGAGACCAGGATAATGACATCTCGAACCACTTGATCGATCAGTTATTGAACACCTTTGGTGTAAGTGATCTGATGCACAGGGGCATGTATTGTCGACAACAGGCAACGAGTAAGCATATCGTATAAGGAGCTTTATCGTCGACTACACCTGCCTTCTAGACGCCTCACAAAACCGGTACCTGTGATCTGACGCATATTGAAGGAAGTACGGTTTAACTTGAAACGTTTCCATTGGAAAGTGGTCGCGTGACTTTCTCCAAAGTGAAGTAGATGTGACCGACACATGGTAAACTATTGTGTTACTCTATGCTACACAAAGGGTCAAGCGGGTTCTATACTCCTCAGGGGGGTTGCGAAATGATTGGTTGGTTGTTTATGTGGTATAAGGCTAATTTGAAACACTAACTCTAATTAATTGAAGGATATATCTAAAATAGTGTACAAGATGACGGTGTTGTAAAAATTCATTGAAACTGGAGATAATTATTGAAAAGCTAATTAAATAGTATATTTTAGAAGGATTTCCAATGAAATGCAAATTGGCCTTTCATTAACATGTTTTATTAAAACCATTGAATAGAAATGCGTAAATAAAAAGCTCACAATCACAGTTTAATCAATAATTAAGAAAGGAAAGAGGAGTAAAATCCCCACAAGTCCCTTGGCGAAACAGGGACGAAATCCCAAAAATGTTACAGGCAAGTATGCTTCTAGATTGTCTCCAGTGGTGGATGATTTCAAGCAGTGCTTGTGAAATAATCTCATTTCGATTTAACATACACCCTTTTTTATAAACGCATTACCACTTCAGTTTCCATTAAAACAACAACCTTGTTTAAACTTTGAAAATCAAATTCGATTACAGAATATTAAGTAAAATAGTTACATTGGAACTTGACTTATTGCTATATTGACGTCTATTGCACTTACCATAGTAAATGTGGTTAGAGGTGATGTTTGTAAATGTTTGAACAGAACTTGTAACCTCCTGTTTAGATGTATACGTTTTGTTGAAGGCCTGAATGACCGACTGAGCTACCGGCTGATTTGAAGGTTGATCTCTTTACAATCCAGCATCAGTTTTATTTTAAGAAGAACCCTTGATGCTTTTCAATAAAATTGCTTTAAAAGATTTTTGTTTTCAATAATTAAATAAAATAGTTCAAGTTATAACATTTCACTTCAAAGCACCAATTAAGGAACTGTCCCCAACATAACGCATTTAGGCCACCTTTGAAGTCCCTACGGGGTTCACACACAAAATCAACTTATATGAAAGCTTCTTTTAACCGGCGTGTCCGTTTCACTCTTCCAAGGGAAATCAACGACTTGCAAATTTCATTGCCTGTTTTGTTTCAAAGGTTGCACGTGGGAATCATTAATACCTTCTCGCGCAGACAGTAAAAAAATAAACGTGGATTGACATATCTTCTTTGGAGGAGATATAACGAAATTGAGTTTATTTACATATATGAATTTTCTTTTTTTTTAAATAATTGCGACAAAAACTGTTTTCTACATTAAAAAAATATGAGTTTGGTCGTAAATACATTTGTCTCAAAAACTTTATATTCACCAAATTCTGAGTTGGTAAATATGGGTCAAACTTTAAAATGTAATTGGGGTACATGGATGAATAAGCTATTTTCCAAACGGGTAATTAACGATATAATTGTAAATAACGCGTAATTTTTGTTGTATGCATCAACAAGAATATCAACAGTATTTTAATTTTGTGCAATCAACTTATAAATATATTTCTGTTAAATGTTGCTAAATTTCTTAAATATGTATTTAAATGTATAAAACAAATGAATGTAACTCTGTAATACTTTGATGAAATCACATTTGTACTTTTCTACAGATATAACATCTTGAAACTAGAATCATAATATTGTACATGTTTCGATTTAACTGGATCATGAGAATTCTCAATAAACAGTCATTGGACCTGCACTCGGCGGGTGACATCAGTTTTCTCTCTACAAGCAGCGAGGTGCACAAGAGAAACGACATCGTAAAACAGAAGAAGCGGAGAATAACGGGCTCCAAGTCAACTCTATCAACACCAGTAAGACAGAGGTCTTAAGGGTGCACGGCGATAGTAAGATCCCGCGGGACATCACGCTAACTGACACATTGGCTACCAGTGCAGTGCAGTCAGTCAAGTTGAGGGGACAGACATCAAGTGGCAACCAACAAAGCAAGACACGATTTCAAAACCCTTCAACAAATCAGACATGCAGCTCTCTCACTCCACAACAATATCCGAATAGCCAAAATTGAATTCTGTCCTTATTTACGTTTCAGAAACGGGCAGCGGGTAACAACTAGAATCATCAGAAGATGACATATCCAACAGGTCCCACATAATTTGTAAAACACATATTTGAAAGATAACTGTATATATTTAAAGTACCATATTTAAAGATATGACGAAGGGATTTTGAGTTCTGCTCCAGAAACGAAATATTTATACGGACAGACGGACAAGGCGACGACTATATCCCACGGTTTCAAATACCGGTGGGATAAAAAGGAACCAACAAGAAAAGCAACAGTGTGGAAACGGTAGTGAAGGGAATGACGTGACCCGAAGTAAGCAAGACATGCCGGAACCCATCCTCGGTTGCCCAGGGTTTTATATATGCTCCGTTTCTCTCCACTATATCACTCCTGGGAAACTTCATCAAAGAATTCTGTACTCAAATTACCCGCCCTTGGCCGATGGGAGTCAATCAAACTGCTACGCAACCTCAACCTGCGAGTCAATGACAATTCATGTCACTTCTTTGCAAAGCACGCGAGGTCATTTTGTTGGCCATCCGTCACCGGTTTTCTCCCTTGGCCATTTCCGTCTTATCCTATTGAGCATTTTCTTTGGTTACTGACTTCATCACGCCAGCCAAGGGCGGGTAATTTTAGTACGGAGCATATATAAAACCCTGGGTAACCGAGGATGGCCGGAACCGGAGTGTTATTGTGTCAAGAAATCAACAGACATTAAATCAAAAGAAGTAATGTAAATGTGAAGATAGCTCCGTTTTCTTGTTGCAATTATAACATGGATAAAGCTCATTAACAAATCAGATACTTCTTTGATAGGCATTTAATAAGCTTATGAGATGAAGGAGAACAGGTTATTACAATTATAGATGCAATATAGCATCTATTGCACAAAAAAACAAGTTGAATATGCGTAGAAATTGTTCTCCTCCAAATTACCGATATGAATAGTTATATTTTTGTAACTATACATTTGGGATGTTGAAGCAGAACTAAATTCTTTAGAAGTTATTTCTATTATTCAAGTATAAGTCCAACGTTCCGGAACAGCGTTTACTGCTTAATATATTAACACTAATACTGGATGGTAATGCGGAGTGAACAGAGGTAGATTATGAATAAAGTCAATTACCTCGGGTGACACAGGACAAGTCTCAGTTGAATCAAACTACAACCTCTCAGTTTATCCAGCAAATGAAGCGGATGATGCTGAACTTCAATAACAGCACTCAACCATCTACACTGACGACATAACATGGAAAGTCCATTGTAATGGTTTCTCCCAACTAAAGCACGAAAGCAACTCGTAAACAACAAATATCGCACCAGTATTTTGTATTAGATGTAACCACACAATTAGTTCATTATCATTTCTGTTTGATTAGCGGTTTGTGATTTGTAACGTTTGTTAGCATCTAGTGTTCATGAAATCCGGAAGTTGCCTGTCGTGAAGAACCTCGAGCTCTTTCTGGACAGAGAGTTGTTTTTCAACTTGGGTGGGTCTCGAAATTAGTTAGTTGTTAATCATTTTTTATCTAATGTTGTAAAAAATATCAACTCATGCCATATTTCTGTGGTATGAAGGCGTTATTTAGACAAGTTCAGATATTTTTATTGAAGAATGTGAAATATTCATTGTTGGGTCTACTTATTCAAGGCACGTTCATTTTTTAAAAAGAGGTACTATAGCATTTATTCTGCGCACTGTCAGTTGTCATCGCCTCATGCATTGTAATGTGTGTCCATGTTCATAAACATTGTCTAGCAAGCACATTAGAACTTCAAATGAAACGTTGTGTTAGTTATGGGAATACCATTGTATTATAATTGTGCAGACTGTTATTTGTTTTATAAAAAAATAAATCAATTCTAAGAGTATCAATTACTGCCCTGTATCGCAACTACCATTGATAGTTATATTGTTTAACACTATCAATGATCTAGACAGTAGTGGAGCAACTACCATCAATGTGTTCATTTTTAAATGTCAATATTTCGGCTTCGATCAATCAATGAATGGTATAACTCTGATGCAAGTCTTAAATATTTATTTTCAAATTAAAACGGCAACAGTTTTGGCAACACCCATATAGTGTTTCAAGCAGAAAGTTGCCTTTTCGCAGCTTCTCTCTTTGAATACGATTGACGTGTTCTGAAATTTAAAAAATCTTAACTACATATTACATGTTTTACGATTGTGAACTATAACTATCCAAGAGTTGAAACAAGTTGATACTGTTAACATTATGCCAGATTAAAAACATACCAATTTCGGGACCCATGCACCCTAGTTGAAAAACAACTGATTTTAAAAAAAGTTTGTTGACGACAGTCAACTTCGTGCATAGAGTTTATCACCTGTGATGCTGTTTACAGTAGTTAAAACAATTAATACTAAATTATTAATCGCTAAAGAACTCGTCTTTTTAAGACCTATATGAAACTGTATTCGTCTCTTATTCCATCACTTATAGGTATGTTTGCATTGAAAGTTGCATAACGGTTTCTACCTATTACCATGAACACAACTCTGAACTATTCGCATGAGTAAACGTGTTCATCAATATTCAGAGGTGAGGTGAGGTGGTTTGGGGTTTAACGCCTCTTTCAAGAGTATCTCACTTATACCAATGCTGCTAGTATCATGCCAGTGAGAAACACGCAACGCCATGTGGCTATGCATTGCGGTGAAACCAGCGAGCATCGGCTGGAACTAGCGAACCATGGGTGGTACTGCACTGAAATTCAATGTAGCATTGCAACCGAACCTTACTGCGTATAGAACAGTTCTCTACTGTAGACAAAGTTGCCGTGCCCCTGGCGGGATTCGAACCCCGAACCTCTTGATCCGAAGCCCAAAGCGCTAACTGCGTTCTTATTGTTGGAAAAAAGCACTCAACGTATATAAGTCTCCGTGGAAGAGGACGTGTGGTCTGAGAAAGACAACTGGAAATCTCGTCCAAAAAACATGCCAGAAATGAAAGGACACAAAATAATCTCACGTGTATCATTATACTTCTGAGAAATAAATACAACGTTTTCTGTTATATATGTTATTGTTCTCATTTACTATGATTTATTCCCAACAAGTCAAACTTTCTCAAGCAATGTTCTCAACAGGAGCATTTAACTCAAGATCAAACATCCTATCCCGCTACTGCACTCGGCCCCTCGAGCTGTTGAAACACTCTCTCAGATAGTCCCTCTGTGTCTTGGCCAAGTGTGAGTATCCTCTGTTCCCTCTATGTGAGACATTCACGTCTGGTAGGTCAGAACCTTGTCTCCAGGTTTAAACAATGCGGTTGTGTAACATGTGTGAAGCATCGTTATCCATTTGATTGTTCTGCATGGTCGGGTTTCGGAGACGAATCCAGTTGTGAAGACATGCATGCTACAAAGAATGATATGTACAGTCTGTGGTATGTGTTGCAGTGTTTTCAAAAGGACTCTACATTCAGTCAAAACTGAAAGAGTGCCCTGAAAAGGGTTCCATTGGACTCCCCCATCTTTTGCCAATTTTTTCATATTTCCTTCCTTGGCCTTCTGTCATCTCTCATGAAGTCCTATTCAGGCTGTAGACTTACAATGGAAATGACGATTATATTCTACAGTAAGATTGCGTGTAGTCGAATAGAGGGCATCTCTGGACCATAATGCCAAAAAATTATTAAAGTGTTTTGGTGTTTTGATCTTTTTTCATGTGTGCACGTTTACCAATAGACTGCATATTTGCTCATCAGTTAGAATGAAAGAATCCTTTTTTATTTTTAAAATGTGCATATGTAAATTACATCTCCCTCAAAATTGTCCTTTACACATGCTCTATTTACATTTCAGTGGAACGTGCGACGAATTTGTCCGTGGCGCACTACTGACGTACTGACGACGCGTCACGTGTGTGTTGGAACAGGGCTGTATAGCACGTTTTTTGCAATTTTCTTTTTAAATTTCCCATTTTTAATGCTTGTTTGTGTCATTTAAATTTACCTTAGAGGGTAAAACATCGTATTAAACCATGTACACTCATTTTTAACTTGATTTTCCGAAGGGTTTTTTACTATTGGTGACATTATATATTTTTCAAATATTTTTCATCGACTTATTTGAGCGAAGAAACGTGCTACTAACCCTTTAAGGAGTCTTTGAATATGTTTCATGATATTTTATTTTTGATTCCATACATGTAACTGCCGAAACGAACCACATGTGCTGACCAACAGACCAATAGTGACCTTTAAAACATTACCAACCCACATATGTATTTTCGTCTGTCACCTTTATATCGTCACTACAATGAATGAACTAGCATTAGATTAATAATTTTCAGCACAAACAGTACTTTTCGATAAAATAACACAAGTTATAAGTTTTGAAAAAAATGTGACTAAAACAACACACTCAATGACAGTTAAGGAACGAGAATACATGGACGGAGTTCAGCTTTATACCACCTTTTCAACAAGTTTAAATATTTAAAAGTCTAAATTATAAAACAAGTCTTGGATCCTGAAACTAGATGTACAACGGAAGTTGGTTGTAGTAGCAGTAGAAGTAGTAGTAATAGTAGTAGTAGTAGTAGTAGTAGTAGTTGTAGTAGTAGTAGTAGTAGTAGTAGTAGTAATAGTAGTAGTAGTAGTTGAAGTAGTAGTAGTAGTAGTTGTTGTAGTAATATGTGAATGATCAGTCTAATTAAAATCAGACCGTAATTAGTTACGTTACTTAACATGTGTATATGTGTAACGTACTGGAGCTTACTTACGATCTACTTTTAATGAGATTGGTGAAAGATACTCTCGTGCTTCTCATAGCTACATGTACATGTAGGAAAATATCCTCAGCTCATTTTATAGAGCTTTACCTTTTATACCGATACGCTATGTTAATATGTCCCTGCCGTGTCTGGCATCAGAACCATTAATAATGATGATGATAACTATAATTGTAAGTTATATTGTACCATAGACTGTGTAATTACCCTGACAATAGGACCCGACTATCCGACTTGCTCAACACAGAGAACGATGTGCTATATGAGCTGGAGTTAGGTCGCTGTTAGGTCACCATTCACATACCATCACGACCACGATTCGCAGACACGCTTTATTCAACATGAGTTACGTCACATGACCTATGCGACAGCCATCGTATATCACTATGTCAGTAAAGAACCAAACTTACTGTATTTCGTCTAATAAGCGCCCTTTGCTAAAAGCCATAAATGCACACCTTTCCGATTATAGTATTATTAGATTTATAAATTTCACTCCTTTTAGCTCCCCACTCATGATACAAAAGATGCTATCCTACCTCATGTAAGAATGTCAATCCCTGATTGGTCCACGTGACCATTAACAAATATCAATAAACACCGTCATACGGGTTGATAAATCTTCTCGAGGGTGATAAATGTTTTATATCCCGCAACATGAATAAAGCATGCATCCACGTCAATAATTCCATGTCACGTGACACAAGTTAAAGGTCATAGTTTGTCGATCGATCAGCTGTTTTCTGTCCAAAAAGGACTTAAATGATATTAATCACCTCTAACGAAATGGGTGTCTTTCTGATAACTGATTTCATAAATCCTGTTCGCTTTTGGACCGTTTTGACCCAAAATTTCCTCTTCTCTGTTCGTGAACAGCAAGTCATAGTTCTAACACAAAGAGGATACAACTCAAAGACTGAATCGCGTTTCAACTTTTTGTTGAAAAGCAAAGGTCTTTTGTAATGTAGAACCGTTTTATGATGGTCGTCAACGATCGGGAAGAGTACAGTCAAGCCGTAATTAATTTAAGCTACACTCCGTTACACAATACCTATCATGTAACGTAATTACAGTCTGATTTGATGAGACTGCATGGGGAAGAGCTCTGCTATTTGACCTATGAGTTGCATGTAAAGCTTACCTTACTTCATGTTGTCTTTCAACATTTGACTCTATGATCTTATTACGCTCATGTTTTAAGAGAATGTGTGTGGTAGATCCCTTGATAGTTAGTATTTATGACAGAAATGCATAGTTTATTTTAGGGAAGGGATGTATGCAATATTGTGTTATAATAATTCAACAGACTCTAAGACCAAATGCTGATAAAAGTTCCGACGATTATTGCAGACTTGGCACTTCAGCGGAAATGGATACAGATTATATAGATTATAATGATATTTACGTTCTCTTCTGAAATTAAAAGTACGGTTGTCTGAATTGAAAATAAATTTTAGACTTTGTTTTTATTACAATAGCTTTTCTTCCTTCAATGATCAGAGTAAGGTGAAGATTAACAGCTTAAGGAGGGGGCGAACAATCTTGATTTTAGTATTCATTCATTCATTCATATTAACTGAAATATTAATAATCTCCTTTGATCGTTTAATTTGTTCCTTTAGTTCCGTTGTAAACTGTATTGACATGTTTGATATCTTACTATGAGTAACAAATTTGACGAAATGAATTAAATGAAATAAAATCTGTATCAACCGGTATCAACCTAGAACCCTTCTCCTGGAACTTGACATTTTGATTGGCATATTTAACAAATATATTAATTCATTTCGAAGTCTAAGTTAACTTGGGGTTTTATCATCTGGAATTAAAGGAATTGCTGTAATTTACTTCGAAGCCGTAAATTTGAAAAGAATATCTGCAAAACAGATCCAAAAGGGCATGAAGTTGTTATTGGACAATGGGAAAGATTTTCCAGTTATGTTTTGTTACAGTTTGACTGTAATGCTATATCACCTTCAGCTCGACATTGCACCCAGGAATAACATCTTTAGGTATCATAATATCACATCACATCACATCACATCACATCACCTCCTATCACAACGCATCGCATCACATCACATAGCAGTCCATTTGCACTGCGCTAATTCCATGCTCATTGTATGCTTTATTTTGATGAGGACCAGGGAAGAACATCTTGAGAGAAGAGTCTAGGCTGCCTTTGTCTGATCCCCGGGAACTGATATGTTCCACAAGGCTCGGTGATAGGCCCCCTGCTGTCTAACCTGACCATAAAAGCCCTTGCTAGTGTCAGGATATTCTTTCGAAATCTAGATGTGCCTTGAGTGTAAGTCTTCTAGTTTGCCTGATGACATCAAGGATTGAATGTCCTTGAACAAGCTGAAGTTGAACGATTCTAAAACTGTATGTTTACTGGTCGGCTCCAAATCAAAACTGAAACATGCGGAAGTGAACTCCCTTGCATTTGGACAAAGTACTATTCCCTGACCAGCTTCCGTCACAGGACTTTAGATGATCATCGATCTGCAGTGTTTAGGGAAATCAACCATCTTGCGCACACGTCATATTTCAAACTCAACAACATTTGCAATACCCGACAGTAGATTCCAGCAAACTTCTAGTTCTCTCCCTTGTCATCTCGAGATTAAACCATCGTAACAGAGGTACCAGCACACGTTTAGATCTCTCCCTTGTTATCTCGAGATTAAACCATCGTAACAGAAGGTACCAGCAAACTTCTAGTTCTCTCCCTTGTCATCTCAAGATTGGACAATCGTAACAGAGTTCTCTTTAAAGCTCCAGCAGTGCGCAAGTCAGCAACCATGATGGAGTCTCACTGAGAATCTCATTCAAACCCCTAGCCTAGTTAGCCTATAACCTACAGTTGTATGAACAATCAAAATCATTCTATATTTCGGACTTGGAGCATGGAATAAGCACGTTAAAATGGACTGGTAATGTGTTACTATGTTATGTGTTTTCAATTATTTAGGCGAGTAGCAAACTATTTATAGAATACCAGTTCAATAACTCAGCATCATATGCATCAGCAAATTGGTATTTTACCGAAGTGTATTGAACGCAATTTCGATGACAGTTTATCAGTTTAAAAGTTGAGCATTCCAGTTACTCTAGTTCCTTAACATTCCGGAAAATTGAGCCAGCTTATAAATACCTTTTAGACGACAAGACATACAAAATTTGCCAGTAGGCCTATACATTTGTTTTACATTTTGTTAACGTTAAATTACGCCGTAAACAACCCCAAGAGGATTGGCAGATAAACATGTATTTTCATAATAATCATAAACATCTGATGAAAGTAACAGTGCTATATACCTGTTATGTATTCTATTTCCAAATGAATATATACATGTACATATATGCAGTACACCTAACAAGTCCATGACTCACGCCAGTCTCCATCACTGGCTAATTCGAAGTTTACAACATTTCGTTTTCTTCTCGGTGCTAAGATAGCGGAGCGCTGCGCCAGAACTGCATAGTGTATGGGCTCTGATTTTCTAGCACAGGAATTTGAAGGAAATTCGGCAAGGCTTAAACCAGCCAGGCATTATTTCATTTCATTTCATTTCATTTCATTTCATATATCATTTAATACTCTTTTACAAAAATGTGGGGACGTTTCTTTGCACGTGAGTAAATTAGGGCTACATTTTCGGCTAGAAATAGAGAATCCTAATTGGTTTCATTGAAACATAGTTCACTCTGCAATCAGCGACGCCGTTGTAGTGCTGTTTTTTTTTAAAAACAGAAATGTAGCATACACGTTTTCTGGTTTAATCTGTTTTCCTCGAAGTATGCCATTTGACTTTGTGAAACCAGTTGAACATATAATGATGGTAAATAAATAAGACCAAATCAGAGGCAAAAACTGAAAATAGTTTATTTATAGTATCTATATTAAACATAGTCGAAGGACATATGTTGATTAGACAAGCCTTTTACAATCAAAGGTTAAGATCTTTGAAGTGTCTCGATCGATGTAGTCTATGTAAGATGGTATATCATTGGATATAAAGTAGGGATATGATATGTGGTACCTTATATCGGTATTTTACAAGAAATGAGAAATATGACCCTAATAGAACAGACATTAAGATCGAAAATCTGAAGTATGTAATCTCTGTTGGGAGATAATGGGTAAAACAATGAATGAACAGTTTTCACATTTTTGTTTTTATGGAAAATCATTATAGCATTTTGATGAAAATTGCAACTTAGGTTTAAAAACTGTAGATGTAGATATGACATACGCCATTGCATGATAATACTCTCTTAATGATGCTTTCGTTCATTCAGCAAAGTCATTAAGGTATCCTCTGACAGCAGAACTATGATTGAGTCAGTGGTTCCGAGTTATGTAAGATCGTGATCACAGCGTAGCTTTCCCTTTCGTGTGTAACTTGTAACATTAGCACACATCGATTTAATCAGGGACCGGGACAATTACATTGCTTACGTTTCAAGCAGCAGATTTCCTATCTCTACTGGTGTTAATATGAATGTATGACAGTGGGAACGTGTGACATGCGACCAGGTGTAGCACCTAGAGCACCGCGTATCTACGAGAGGTGTAGCATGCCTTTGTCCATTTCATTAGCACAGGACGCAATTCACGTTCAATCAATTGTCAACAACTGATCATCTATTCGAATGACAACAAATATTACATTCTTTATAAATCATGAAAAACGTTTTTGATTATGCAAATAAAAGCATGTGTTTGTATTAAAACATGGTTTACTATACATTCGTTTATGTATTATGTATGTGTTCTGGATTTTGTATTTTTTGTATTTTGGAGGTAAGTTGAGGTGAGTTAGGGTTTTAACCCCACTTTCAAAAGTATTTCACTTACATCACTGCTGCTAGTATTATTGCAGGGAGAAAGCCTACAACGTCATTGTGATTTTGTATCGCGGTGAAACCTGAGAACATCGGCACTGCACTGAAATTCAGTAAAGCATTGTTTCCAAACCTAACTGCGTGTAGAACAGGGCTCCGTTCCATAACAGCGAGCGCTTAAACAGCTCATTGATCGCTCAATTTAGCGCTCAAGTAGCTCATTCTCTCTTGAACGTCACAGTGCAAATTCCCCGAAGTTTGCTCGCTTTGCTACGTAGCGCTACATTGAGCAATCGCGTTCAAGAGAGGTTTAAAAGTAATCGCTACTTGAGCGATTACCGTACTTTTAAACCTCTCTTGAACACGGCAGACAAAGTTGCCGAGCCTCTGGCGAGATTTGAACCCTGGACCTCTTGATCCGAAGTTGGACGCGCAATCCCGCCCTGTATTTTGGATGAAACAAACTTAATACGGCCATGGTCGATACTAACATTTTCAATTTTCAATCTCGGATATATTGTTTTCATTTTGAAAATAGGCTTTCCAATCGAGTAAACAGAGATACATTTACATCACGTATAGGCTACCTTCAAGTTGCCATACCATTTCTGTCGGGTTCCGTTTCGTCTTGAGAGGTCAACTTCGACACACACTTTTAATTATTTGATATAATAAACCTTCATATTAATTACTAAATAGATTACATCACTTTTGATAATCACTTTGCGACGATAACAAATCAGGTCAAAATAACATAAAAATGTACTTATGAATAAAATACTTAAACTGCCAGGCAAAAGAAAGGACTAACCTCAGTTGATTTCATCATTTGTATGATTTTCAATTGTAAATATCACAAGTTGTCGATGTCATAATCTTAAACTGAAAAGTACATGTACATGTGTTAAGTCAGCAGCCAAAGTATACTTCTACATGTTTGTTTTTTTAATTTAAAAAAGGAGAAAATTTTAAATTTTAAATTTCTTAACAAATATTGTTGTGTGATACATAACTGTTCATCGATATGAGACATATTCCATGTGAAAATTGATAAATGTGCCTGATTCTGCACACATTAACAACATTATAAACATGGTAGGGGTCACGTTGGTGTAAATTTCATTTCTTACCCCTGTCTTCATTAAACAAAGATATTTTAACTAAAATGTAACCACAGTCACCAGTTAATTCATTCAAACTACTGCAGATAAGTATTATTGTATCGTGCCATAGTCAAATGCATCTGATTTCTTTTAAATATTGAATTAATCGGAACTAATTGAGGTGAGTACTTTCTATTGCCTGGCAGCTTATTGTCTCCCCACAGAGGTCAATCAACCCACGAGTATATCTGAATTGGGAATCATCTGTATAGGGAGAGAATGTGAAATACCATGAAGAGATGAGATATGTTGTAGATAAACTGTTATAAAATATAAATATGGACGTGAAGACAATTATTTATATAAAGATGTAGTTTTATCGACGAAAAGGAAACAACCTTAAATGGTTCATAACCTAATATTTATATGAGGTGTGATTGAAACTATAGAACGTCCTTAATTGAAACAAATATAATCCATATCAAAGCTACTGACTGAAGTGTGTATGTATAATGCGATTTGACATGATGCCATTTACTTCATTGAGTCCCGACATACGTGCGGCTATACGTAATCCCTTTCATAATTACAATCTCAGAGGAAATCGTGCATTATCTGTACTCCGGGACGTGTAACAGAAATAATTACAAATGCATGAGAAACACGTGCAATGCGTCAAAGCAGATGTCAATACGATAATGAATGTTACGCGTAAAACGTGCATAGTGTATATATCATGGTAATATATTAATATGCCCATAGTAGTGCTGAATATACTCGTTAGAAGTTTGTTTTCAGATATTAGAAAACTTTGGTGTGCGTAAGATAATCTATTTTGTGGAAAATGTAAAGAAAGAAGTAAAATAAGTAAATATCAAATGGCAACGTCTTTAAGAGCATATATCATTATTATATACTATATTATTAGCATATTATCAACTGATGGTTTATACTACACACGTAACATGATACCACTTTAAATGTACTCCTAAATAAATACTACTTTCAGTTGGATTCTAACTTCGCTTTTTCTGAATATATTCGTTCTCTCAAACACACTCCGTGTAGTATACAGAGCGATGTACAGTGTATATATCGGCTAGTCCAATTCAAGAGGCCAGACGATTGGGAATCAATGTCAGTAACTCATTAGAATCTTCCTCTATTATTTATGATACTCGATTTGAGGTCTTAATCTTTAATCTATTTCTGTGGATCGTCGGATATGACCGCTGCTACGTATCAAAATGTTTGTAAAATACAAAACAGTGTCTTTCATATGATATATCAAATTCAAAGCGCGATTTAACGTTATAGAGATATTACAACGCTCGCGTTATTCTGATTCTCGTTTTCTGTTCTATAAGTTAAGATAAGATAAGATAAGATAAGATAAGATAAGATAAGATAAGATAAGATAAGATAAGATAATACCTTAATATCCGAAAGGGAATTGATCGTTTTACATTCACAGAGTCATAAAAGTAACACTATACCACCATTGACGAACAAAACACACATAACATAATATATATGACATAGAAGTGATGATGAACATGTAAATATATAACATGATCTCTAAAATTATATATAGAGTAATATATAGTAAATAATAACTGTTTATCAGAGTTGCTATTTAAAAGTATAATGCTATTGGGAATAAAAGACTTTGTGGCACGGTTGATCGTCATTGGACAAAGCGGCGGCCATGGAGAGGGTAAACTTTTAGTTTTAGTGGCTGGGTTTCATCAGCGATAATCTCATGGGCAAGGAATAGGACACGAGTTTCATAAGTACTAGATATATTTAAAAGACGGATGTTTACAATTTTAGATTTATTGGTAATTTTGATTAATTGTTTTAGGGTAAGGAAACCGTACCAGCACTGAATACCAAGCGATGAAACAGAGTGAACAAAACAAGAATTTAAAAAAGTGATTTACAGTTTAACATCAACATTAAAATATCTAAGTTTCCTCATAAAATAAAATCGCGGTTGACACTTATGATAGTCCGTACTACTCTGTCAGTTTAATTTGTTGTCAATGATAGTCCCTAAATACTTATATTCTGATACTTATTCAACCGCACTTCCAGCACTACGAAAAGCTTCTATATCTTCTACAGTCCTTTTGTGTAACGTTAATTAATGTCAAGGACTATATCCTTGA
Organism: Gibbula magus; assembly: GCA_936450465.1. Classification (NCBI taxonomy): domain Eukaryota; kingdom Metazoa; phylum Mollusca; class Gastropoda; order Trochida; family Trochidae; genus Gibbula; species Gibbula magus. Next base: position 43,483,479 of record OW388290.1, on the reverse strand, counting down.
AATGTAAATCGGATGGTAATCATATCTCAGCAATAATTTGACCAAAAGATGTTCTGTTATTCTTGCATGACATATCCAATTCAAAATGCTGTAGTTGCAAAATGATATTTACAGTAGAGATATTACTAAGCTCGTGTTATTCTTCCTGTGTTATATTCTATATCATTGAAGTGTAAAGCGTATCTTTATCATATCTCACAATGCACATTTTAAAGCAATGCGAGCAGAGTTGAAGTGGTGAGCGCCACACGCACAACGGAAGGCATTTATTAGCGGGAAGTAGACCAGTCTCGCATTTGACACATTGAGGCTGAATGGCGACAAGTTTCTAGCAACTGCTATCTTTGGTTAAATTACATCACTCGCATCATCATAATTCATCGCCTTCCTTCTTCCATTCTTACCTACTACTTTCAATTTGTAACCCCCGAACATGGATAATATCATATGCCCTGTAATATGAGTAACTAAGTCTCTGGCCGGAACCTGTGTATGTATAAAACGATAGCCCCGGAACGAGGATCATGAAATTTACTTCACGCTCAGCAAAATGGCGGACGGTAAGGACGGCTCGGTGAAGGCTGTGAAACACTTTGAGCGAAGGGGTGCTTTGAGACAGAAAAATGTCCACGAGATTAAGGATCATAAGTTTGTAGCAAGATTTTTCAAGCAGCCAACGTTCTGCAGCCATTGCAAGGATTTTATTTGGTAAGAACGAGGCCAGAAATGGCAGTCTATTTTCGTCGCTGCTGTTGAGAGTAGTTGCGATATTTCGGTGACTTGTTATTCTGCAGGAAGATTCATTTTCCGTCTTGTGTCTCTCTCCGACGTCTAACATGTTGTCTGTTTTGTGTTTTCAGGGGATTCGGGAAACAAGGGTTTCAGTGTCAGAGTAAGTCTATCTCTCTTGTCTACCCCCTTTCCTCACTGACAGCTAAGTTTGACACAAGTATTTCGCTAGCACTGCAAGTCGGTGATTCCACTCTGCGAGTTTCCATGCAATTATACAGCAGAGACCTCAGTGATGTTCTCACTTCAGATATTCATTTTGTTCATACATTAAGACTTGACATTTACAAGCAGCGAGCTTCTTCTCTTATTCCACTTGCTATTTGACTCTCAGCTTGGTCACAATCACAAATCAATAAGCACGTTATAAATAGTCCATATCGTACAACCAGGTAGGAGATGGGCGTTCAAGTCGTGTTGTACAGACAAAACATCGCTGTGATTAAATACCAGCATATCCAGCATGCAACTTGATATGTCAAACTCGACACATCACAAGATTATTAACAACATATCGGTCCAACTAAAAATACATACTTTTCTTCAGTATCTTCAATGTCATTTGACATTGACAAGCTTGATCTGTTTTCGACAAAGAGACATTATAAATCCTGTATTTTTTGCAAACATAAATCCTGTAGGTTATGTTCTTTATAATCATTGAGCGCTGCATTCAGGTATTGACAGTGTCACTGCATAAACAGGACATACCAAACAAATGACTAAAGTACTTTACTGTACCTTTGAGGTAAACCCAATGCCTGTAAGAATTTTGAATTTGTACTTGACACCCAAGGTTGTAGTCAGCAGTGATGTGGTTAAAGCTAAATGCAATTTGATAAGTTTATACATGACATCTGTCCAGTGTTTCTTAACAGGTACTGGTTTTATTGGTATATAATGAGATTTTGTATTGTTTTTCAGTTTGCAGTTTTGTGGTGCATAAAAGATGTCATGAGTTTGTGTCATTTGGATGTCCTGGGGCGGATCACGGACCGGATTCCGATGTGAGTAAATATGGTCTATATAACCTTATAACCAAACATATAGCATGGGCAAATATATATTAATGGAACACTTGCACTTTCATCATATGAAAAACATTGGTTCCTTCAAAGAAACCTATCCTATAGGACCCCTCTTTGTGAAAGCAAATTAAAGCAGTCTTTGAAAATAAGGCCTTTGTGACAACACGGAACCTGGTAACTTTGGATCCGGGCTGGTAACTCTTTGAGTTTTTTTTAGAATTTGGCCATTTAAATTGATAAAATAACTATTTTAGGCCTATTTGATGCGTTTTGGCACATCTAAGATTCAATGTATTACATCAAAATGCTTTCAAAGCTTAGATCATACGAAGTAACATTTTCTCATTGGAAAGTGCCCTGTATGAAATCTGCTTTACATCTTCACATTAGTGGAACATTTGTAGTATTGAGCATGTATTGTAGTGTATAAGATATGATACATAGGGTCCCTGGAGTGGATACCTGACATCAAGCAAGGATCAGTGGGCGTGTCATTTTCAGATACCGTGATCACCTTCTGAAAGATTTACTGTTATTGCGAGGCCTTGTTAATTGCAAGGAAACTAATTAGTCAGGCAGCACCTCGTCAATATCCCTGGTGTATATTTCATAACCCTTCATCCCTAGCATTCTTCAACAGTGCTGACATGTACAAGTGATAGACATTTCATCCAGCTCTTTGTTACTCAATACCCTTTATTTACAATTTCATTGACATTGATCCCGTTTGATGGTTGAATAATTGATGTTATTGCAATCTTAAGGTTTTTCGTTTTTATTCAGTAAGTTTCTTCAGAACTCTTTTGATGTTAATAGCCTTTGAGATCTTTTTTATGTATATTCCTTTTCAATTTACGTTTGATAACATCTTATGATAGATATTATTTTGTGTATATGCAGCTCTGTAGATGGGTAAGTCTTGTGGGCTCGTCATGTATGTCACCCAACATGTTTCAATTCATTGACCCATTTACCCCAAATTCGCAGATTGTTGTTTCAAGTTTTTCTTCATCCAAATCTGTGTTATCCTTCAACAACATCTAAACATTGTTTGGCATTTACCTGGGACGACCATACAAACTTAGATTTATTGGAGATCTAAAATTATAACTTGGTTCTTAAACTGTTACAAAGTGTCCATATTAATAACAAAAGTGGGATTTTATTTGATTGCTATCATAAATGTTGTCCATTTTTCCATCTTTCCCCCCAAATTTTCTTACATGGGCCAATTTCAGATTTAGGTTTCACTTATTGAAATGTTTGTTTTTTACAGCTTCAGCTGTTTTATTTGTTGTATCTTTCACTGACCCGCTGATAGTGTGATATTTTGCATGGTTGATATTGTTGTTATTCTATACCTCACATGATCAACATTGTTTTACATTGTAACATTTGAAATTGATAACAGTATGTGAAATTTTTCAAGAATATTGCAATAATTACAAAGTTGTGTTACGGGACACTAAATGTATCATAATGTTGTTACATAAGGATATTTCTTAACCATACTGTAAGGGTTTTATTTGAAGAAGGAATCAAAGATTATTTAACTATTTTCAATAATATTTTGAATGCACTTAAACAAGTTCTCCACTTGAACTAAAATATGTTTGCTGGCAAATGTATTTTGCTTGATTGGAAATGCTTCCATTATATGTTTGAGTGTGGAATCTGTGCAGCAGTGAGTACATTACAGAAATTAGCCTTACCACGTGATGAAGAGACAGACCTGTGAAAGATTTATTAGTTAACACTTGAGATTGCAACATTTTGAATTATTCATCTCATTAATTAGGCTGCTCTCTGGTGCGGTTAACCAAGGTCTGCTGTTGGTAGAATAGAGCATTGCCATGGTCTTGAAATATAACATCACACAAGCTTTATTATATAGCTGTTGAATACACTTAATTGTAAGCAATGTTATAGGAAAAACATTAGAAATACAATATTATAAAGTAGTGTCATACCCTTGAAATGGCTGTGTTGACAGATCCATTTTGTAATATTTTTATTATGAGGAAACTTTATCTAGGAGTTGATAGATTGGATAAACAAAAAGAAATTAAACTTTATTTATCAAAACTGAAGCAAACACTAACACTAAACATTTAATATAACACATCTTTCAACCTAACGTCTCATTTGTTTCAGTTGTAGCATGAAAAATAGCTCTACATTTCTGAACCAAATTCAACTTTGTTCTCCATTTAAAGACAATTTGTTCTAAATTTCTTAGTGTGCATCTCATTTAACATGATAAAAGGTTCCCTTGAGGTGTAAAGTATCGTGGTAGAAGATGGCACTTGCCCCCAGTGGGCAATGTTATTGAGTTATGACTGCCATACACCAGGATAGGTTGCAACTGTATGGAGACACGGTCGCTCAAAGTGACTTTGTTTCAGACATGATTATAAATCTTGCCAGCTTAGGTCCAAGGTGTAATAAAAGGGAGGTGGGTTGAGAGTTGCTGGGGCTCGCTGGGCGACATGACAAGATGTGACAGCACTATGTTACACGACAGTCACTTCGCTACACTCCACTCTTGACAGTGATGTATACCATAAAACTAGCAGGTTATCTCTGTATGAAGTCAACTGGGGATCCTTGTATTAAGTAGAGTAAGGTTGGAGATAGTCAACTCCCTCTAAAGTAAGGTTTGCCATTTATTAACTAACAGATATCACTGGATAAAGTAAGCTCAACGATCCTTGTATTCAATAGAGTAGGAGGCAGTCAACTGACTGATCTCTTTATAGAGTGACTTTGCAGACATCTGTACATAGTAGGAGATAGCAGATATCTGTTTTAGAGTCAGGTTTGATATCTCCCGGTATGTAGAATAGAGTAGGAGATAGCAGATATCTGTTTAGAGTCAGGAAATGGTTGGATATCTATGTCGAATAGAGTAGGAGATAGCAGATCTCTGTTTAGAGTTAGGTTTGATATCTATGTAGAATAGAGTAGGAGATAGCAGATATCTGTTTAGAGTCAGGAAATGGTTGGATATCTACCGGTATGTAGAATAGAGTAGGAGATAGCAGATATTTGTTTAAAGTCAGGTTTGATATCTATGTAGAATAGAGTAGGAGATAGCAGATATCTGTTTAGAGTCAGGAAATGGTTGGATATCTATGTATAATAGAGTAGGAGATAGCAGATCTCTGTTTGGAGTCAGGTTTGATATCTTTGTAGAATAGAGTAGGAGATAGCAGATATCTGTTTAGAGTCAGGAAATGGTTGGATATCTATGTAGAATTGAGTAGGAGATAGCAGATCTCTGTTTAGAGTCAGGTTGGATATCTATGTAGAATTGAGTAGGAGATAGCAGATATCTGTTTAGAGTCAGGTTGGATATCTCTGTATAATAGAGTAGATCATCACTGTAGAGCAAGAGATAGTCTGCTAGCAGATTTCTGTATATAGTGATTATATCACTTTAGAATATGTGATAGTGACCCTGAGTAAGAGATAGTGAGCTGTCAGTTCTGTATACAGTGATGTCTGTAGAGTAAGAGATAGTGAGCCATCAGTTCTGTATACAGTGACATGTCTGTAGAGTAAGAGATAGTGAGCCATCAGTTCTGTATACAGTGACATGTCTGTAGAGTAAGAGATAGTGAGCCATCAGTTCTGTATACAGTGACATGTCTGTAGAGTAAGAGATAGTGAGCCATCAGTTCTGTATACAGTGACATGTCTGTAGAGTAAGAGATAGTGAGCCATCAGTTCTGTATACAGTGACATGTCTGTAGAGTAAGAGATAGTGAGCTATCAGTTCTGTATACAGTGACATGTCTGTAGAGTAAGAGATAGTGAGCTATCAGTTCTGTATACAGTGTCATGTCTGTAGAGTAAGAGATATCTTTATACCGGTACATTAATATATCTCAGTAGAGTCTAGTCAGGTTTGATATCTCTGTAGATCTCTGACTACTGTTTGAAATCTACTTGTACTGTTAGAACTCTGTGTTTTAGTGTGAGAGATATCTCCATTTACGTTGCATAAAGCTTTTGAGTTTCTTCTTATGGTTCCAACCATAATCTAATTCTGTACATGTAACAATCCTTAAACCAAAGGGAGGATGGGGCTTTGGTTGGGTACTAGATGTCCAGTTTGTCTCAATCTTTCTATACTACAATGCCCATGGGTACAATAAAAACAACAGTGCTTTTAAATATTGCTGTCTCCAAATGAAAAATCCTTAAAATGTCGGTCTGGAATAAATTCCCTTGTCATATTCAGTACTGAAGAGATGTCTGAGATAAATGATCTCGTTGCTGTCAGCCCTTGGCTAGTACTGCTAATGTAGTTCATATTAAAATTAAAGCTCTGAGAAGAACAAGCATTTCTAAATAACACTCAACATAGCCAGTGGCAAAACTTCAATGTGACATTTAACAGAATAGATAAATCATGTAAGAAAAATACTTTCCAACGAAAATCTTGCAATAGTTTCCACAGGTCTACTGGTATTACACCATACACAAGAGATGAGTCATTTGACAGAAGAAGAAATTATGGTACATGACATCCAAACTGCATATATTAAATGTGTTGGATTCATCCCACATAGTCTTTTGAAATTTTCACACAATAATTTGTGAAACATGACATATGGAAGCTATGAAAATCAAGATACTATGTATGTTGAACTTGTGTCACATAGCCCTTGGCCTTTTCACATTTTCTATGTTATAGGCCCTCTAGATTTGCTTTCTGTCTGTTGATGCAATATGTGAAAGTTAGAGTTAGTCGCAAGGAATGTAGCATTTGGTGGACGATGTTAGAGAGCACAACGCAAGCGGGTCCATGTTGTCAGTGATTCACACACTAACTGTTGTCTGTTGTCTCTTCATTATGTATTTTCTTCAGGATTGTTTGGATACCTAAACACAAGTCTACAGAAATGTACAATATGTTGATGAAGAGTTTTATACATTTATTAATTACTTATAATGTTAATAATGTATTTATGTAATACTGATTAATGTTACTGTAATGGTAAATTTTGTTTTCACTTATGACAATGCTTTTAACACTGATTGTAGTCATCGTTAGGAAGATCATTATTTTCAAACTTATTATTGGTGATAATAAGGATGAAAAATACTTCATAATTTGGTCGTACTAAAGAAAAAGACAAATTTTATGATTATGATAAAAATGTAATTTAAAATATTTATTGTTATGACAACATTTGGGAAGAGAGTATTCTTTCAGTGATCAATTAATGTTCATGATGACACTTATGAATGAATAAAGCACCTGACATTGATATGTTACTGGTGATTGTGATGAAAATGATAATATGGATATACTGTCAAATGATGATGATTATGATGATACAGTGAATACCTCACATTCTGATATTATCCTGATAAAAAGAAAATTTCTTAATTTAATTACCGGGTATGTTTAAGATAAAACTGTGTTTAAGTTGGTATATACGTATGAAATGAATGAACATAGTGTTATGCAACTGATGGTATAGGTACGGTAATGAAATGAATTAAATTATTATTATGCAACTAATTCAAATTTTAACGGAACGACTAAATTATGCAAATTTTTCTTAAGGCGTGCATTATCTTTCCTTTAAAATTCCAAAATAATTTTTCAGTATTTTTTTATGGCATGAATTATGAAATTTTCCTTTGAAAGTGTAAGTTCTCATAAGTAAATAATTTGGAAAGCAAGGTTTTCCTTTTAGCCCTGAGAAGAAAAGGTATGAGATGTGAGGATGTAACGCAGGAGATTGTTTCACACATGTTCTGCTCATCACATTATTATGGCCTCTGTGCGAGGGTCATAGTATTAGCGTGCAGCGAGACTTTACTGCCAGATAATGGCTGGAACTGCAGAGGAGAAAGAGCTTGCATCAGTAGCCATGGATGATATAGGTCGACAATCATGCAGCCATTGTGTCATCGCTCACATTGCAGTACATAAACATTCCTCATATTCCTGGCTTTAGAGAAAACATGCATTGTCCTCTTATCAAATTTGTTTTGAATAATCACTGTTTATGCAACGAATTGGAGGCTGTTTTTTCCATTTTGTTTTGCTATTTGAAATGTGATCTTGTTTTTGTGTTATGTTTTCTACTTGACCTTCCTGAATTTTAAATTTTTTACAATTTCTTAAATTTGAAAATAAATTTTCTTGTAGAATTTGTACTTGGAAAATGTATTGGTTATGACTGCTGCAGGTTACAATCTTATATGTAAATGTAACATTATGTTGTTCCTTCACTTCAGATTTGATCATGTAAAGAAAACAATGAAATGTTGATTGATCGGTAGTAGCTTCAAACCATAACATCCTCGTACATCTGGCTTTAAAACAATAATACAATCTCATGGTAGCATGTCCAAGAGGTCCACAACATATACAGATGTACATCTCTCATCCACAACAATCAAGTCAATTTACTTTTAAACCTACAGTTTTGTAATGCCCTGGAGAATGTCACAGATTATCTGAATAATGAGATGTGCTGCTGTCATCCACGCTGATTCCAGCAGAGATCATATCACACCGCTGTATCATGAAGCTGAGTAAATAGCTTACAGTTTGCAGCTAGTCTCACTGTCCTGGTCAGTCGGTCAGTCTAGGCTGACAACCATGTAGAAAGCAACTGGACCAGGCATCAGGAGGCAGGTAGTAAGATGAGGTGACCTATACTGGGCAGTGCTGACCTGCTAGTGACCCGAAGGCTTACCAGTGTTTATTGATAGATGTACATGATATGTACTTGAAATGTACATGATATGTACAAGCCAAATGGTACTGACATGTACTGGAAACATGCACATGCATATACGCTTGAAACATACTGACGAGTTGAACATACATGCTTGTCATACTGTCAAATAATACTGACATTCAGGGGAAATGGAATGCATTGTATGATGAACACTGTTCGTATTTGTACATTGCGGTGCAGATATGATGTATATAATATAATACTGATACATACATTTCGTGGATATATACATAGCAAAAATAGTGTTGCACCCCCAAGTTTTTTCACCAGTAAAAGTTGTCTGATAAGAAAGTTGACAGGACAATCAACTTTGTGATATGACATAACAATTATCTAGCAGTTTAACGAAGCAAATTTCATTCAGATAATCTTTCACAACTTGTGATATTTGAATTCATAAAATTCTGCTATATTGGTGTCCAGGAACAAATATTGTTACACTAAAAATTGAAAGTCAGCATTGGTTGTTGTTATGTAAGCAGTTCCATTCTTTCAAGTAAACTGATGAACCTTAAGTAACTTACTTTTAACCAAACGTCACTCGTTAAAGCAGTATGAACCTTCAAAGTCAGATTGTTTGGAAAGACAAATTTGAACAAAGCTGCTTACTGACTATATTCGGTCTGTATTACTGTAATGATACCTCTAAATCACGGAGATGTGTTTGATTAACGACTCGAACTCATAAAGAACTCAGAATAATTCCAAAATCGTATGATTATGACCTTTTTATCTATAGTTGTCAACAATTTTGAAAAAGGGGATGGAATTTGAAGAACCAGTTCTTTCCATATTTTGCTTGAAAGAAGATGTTGAGATGCGTGAAAGTCAAGTTGGTAACAACATGTTTGTTTTCGTTCTCTGATACCACAGGAACAATAGTTATTTTTGTAAAAAACAGTACCATTGCAAATTCAGTCGTTATTTCATTAAATGTCAACATGAAAATGTTTCTTTGAAGACATTAGTCATTAAGTATCCTATCTTTATGTCTTTAGTGTTTAATTCAATACATATATCCTAAAATTGCAACAGCATCACATTGTTGATATAAATGTAGGGGGTACAACACTTTTTGCTATGTATACAATACAGCTGTAGGTATAACTGCTATGCAGCTTAAAACATGACATATACTTTAAAATATATAAAGTATACACATGAAAAGTACATTTGTATGATCAAAGTGGCAGTGACATACAAGTTGAGAGAAAAGTGTTATGTGATAGATATGTGAAAGACTTTTGCAATGTGATATGGTTTTACGTCAACATATATGTCATAGTGAAATTCTTAGCTCATTAGGCCTGTAATGGCCAGATGGGCTTATGACATAGGCTGACGTCTGTCTGGCATCGTCCATCTGTCGTCGTCCGTAAACTTTTGCGTTTTCGACTTCTCCTCGAGAATCGCTACACCCCCAAAGCTGCAATTTTGTGGGGAGGAACCTTGCACCTAGGGGATCTTATTTTGTACATTTTTTTTATCTTGCTTTGAAGTTTAGTATGATATTTGTTTTATTCTATTTAACCTGATGAAAACGCTCGATTGAAACCAAAAATAAACACAGAATGATAGCTATTATACGTAAAAAGGACTGATGTGTATCTGATAGCCAGAAAAGTAAACATGGCATGCTTTGAATTTTAATATACACATACATACCTATAGAAAATTTATTAATTATTATTTATTAATCTGTGATACCTACATGAAATTGACATGATAAATGTGATTTATACACAACACACATGACATCTGTTTGCAAATTAAGAAGTGAAATTGTTATTTAAAAAAAATGAATATTCAATACTTTACCATAATGGATTATTATGATGCATTAGCCAGTTAGAAGAGCCACTGCAACAGTATTATGTGGATCTATTTATGAGACAGTGATGCAACATTTGTAAACTAAATTATACTGATTCATATATTAGTTTGTCAAGAAGAGTGTTTTGAGAATTTTGTAGAAATAAACTTTACATTTATATATATGCATTGAAATCGTTGATTTCAATAGGTTTTTGTAGTAGTTAATACTTGTTCATACTGTAAATAGTGATGCAAATAGAACAATAACAAATGAGATGTAAATTCATCTGATATGTAAATGCATGTGACATATGTACATGGTATACATATCTATGAATCAAGTGTATTTGACGTGTAAGAGTCTGTATTATTATGTGGCTTATTTTTTTAATATAAGTGCCATATTAAATTCCTTGATAAGTAAGGCCATGTCACTGAGTATGTAATGTGATGAGACTATCACAACTATTTATATATTTTTATTTTGGAGTTCATGTGGTTACGTTTTAACCTTAATAAAATATGATATAAAAAAAAATATTCAAACATGATAACTGGTATTTAGTTTATTTTCAGATTTGAATAATTAAGATTTGAAGATAACACACTAATTAACTGACAAATTGCAATTAAGTGAAAATGATCTGAAGTATGAACACAACCAGAGACTCAATGCATTTCAATGGATCCCTTAATTGTTTTTCTTTAACAATATTGATATGATCACAATTAAAAAAAAACAAAGACAGACCGTCACGTCATTACTAAGTTGTTTTCTTCCTTTGTGCTTTGAGCATAATTTAATATGATGCTTGAAAAAACCAAATTGGTAATTATAAGGATAAAAACCCAACATTTATGTAAATTAAGTTTCAATATTTTCCTGTTCGTGTTGTCAGTTTAAGGAATCTAGATTCAGTGTGATAGAGGAATCAATTTGAATCTGCCCTCAGGTCTGATGACTCACCTAGCTGATGTTGCTGTATATTACATTAACCTGTCAGAGACTGTGTGAAATCAGAGATATCTTCTTCTAACAGACTCAACTTTACTTTCAACAAAGTTTGTACCTATTGCGTTGCTTGCTTTAATAATAATATTTATATTTATTCTAGAACATGGCTGAGAAATGGGGATGTTCAGATACTGGAAATTCATGTCATTAGTAGTTGATGCGTTGCCCTCTAATATGTTGTAGGTATAAAAGGCCACATAGAAAACATGTCTTGTTTATCATTCACCTCATGTCACCTTCCATCCATTCCCTTCTTTTGAATTCATTCATCACATATTAAGCAAGCGTTTTTGTGTATTTGACCGGGATCAAGTAAGAAAACCAATAATGTACATGATTGATAGGATGATGAGCTTGTAGAGAAGAGGGTGTGGCAGGTATTTACTGACATGCACTGCACATTACATCAAGAGCTTCCTGGGATGTGAAGACCTCAACACATTTATATTGATAATAAGTTCCATTTCTTTTGTCCATTTAATAAAAGACATATACATCAATACTTATATATTATTTCATTAAAACTGTCCAATATCATATATTTGAAAACATCAGTATACATATATAAATGTTAATTTCTGCTTCTTTTCAAGTTTATTATCCATGAAGCTGGCTCCTATTATTTGATAAAGATAGTTATATCGTATCTTGGTCATGCCAATATGATCTATGGAAACTAAATCTTCATTTTCCTATTACCTCAGTGTTCAATTGGGCCATAGCCTTATTAATCCTAAGGTGTAGAAATATCAATATGTTTATGAATGCCATTTCTATATATAATCAATTTGAAAACATCACCATCTTTTCATTCTGCATTTCCAAAGTGGTTATATCATGTACCATAATACAAATTGGTTTCCCTAATGTGGCATCAATATGATGACTATCGACCACTGTATATATCACAAGATATGTTAACTTGACTATGTTGATATTGATGTTCATTTCCACAGTTGACATGTCTGTATTGGCGTGTTTGAGCAAGCTTGCATGCTGAGCCCAACAAGCACCAGCAGAGCTTTCTAATGTAATCTCCGTAATGGAGGGATTGGCGAGGTGAAAAGCTTGAAACGCAAAGGCGTAATGGCATCTAAATGATTTACCATGAAGACTGTTTAGTAGCCAGTTAGGCCATATCAATGAAAGTAAAACGGCAATAAGTGTGAATGTTTTGATTGGCATTTTCATTCAACCCACTCTGGTGTATTTTAAAAGAAATGTTAACCATTTAAAGGTTGAATGGTCTGTGCAGACCTTGGTGACATCGAGTTGACCAAGCAATCAACTCACAATTAGTGGAAATGCTTCATTAACCTTGGGACGGTGCAATGGGTAGCTTTCAGAGGTCTGGGGTTCAAGTCCTTCTCGTTGGAAACTTTGCCTACTGTAGAGAGCTGATCCATTTCGGTGAAGTAAGGCTTTGGTGCAAATATTTGTAATTGGGTGCACTAAAAAACCCAAAAAACTTCACCTTATCTCACGTATCACTTTATGCACATGAACGTTTGGAACTATTGTTAAGATAATATTGTTAAGATCACCATGCAATCAATTACTGTTGGCTGTATCGGTGTAATTACAAATGGATGTATTGAAAATTTAAACTGAAATAGTATAGAAGCATTGTTAAATAAAATTAGCCCGTAATTCTGCATAAAAGATTAGCTGAGACGGGTATAATCAGCAATCTTTGTTGATGAAAATGCAAAATTCATATGGTTTGGTGGCAAGTGTTTATTAGTATGTAAAATCACATTGAAATTGATAACATTGCTGGAAATGAGTTCATTTATATATTATTCATGTCATAGAAAGATTATTAACATATATATTGACATATTCAAGAGTGCAGACAACATTAACCGTGGTAAACAGTGAATAACATGGTCGTCATGTCAGACGGAATTGATTCAAATATAGTTTAATCAATATAATCTTTATGACAGTATTAACATTACTTACAGACTGATAAATGTCGAGTTGAAGTTTACTCTTAATACTATACTATAGTACTTGTTGGCTCCAGTGATCATTTTTCATAAAGAGTATACTGTTGATTTTCCTGTTGTGCATACACTGGATTTTCATAAAAAGAGATTCAAAGAGATTTCCTATTAAGACAAATCTGATCAAGTTTTGATGTTTTAAGACAACAACTGAATTAATCAACATTCAGAAAAAAAATATATCAATCAATGCAGCAAAAAATTAAAACATGCATGTATTTCTAAAGTTTATGTATGACATCCTTGTGCAAGCAGCATTGTTCCTTTGTCTTCTTTTAATTCCGAGGGTGAAGACAGTGGTTAGTTTATCTTAACTTTTCTTTGATTTTAATCGTCTGAGAAAGGGGGTCGTCTTATACACAATGTCGCCTTATACACAGTAATATATGGTATTATTACCTTAATTTCATTGTAAGATATTACATTGTCAGGTGAAATACTTTTTTAAGACCAGTCACTCAACATCTTATGAAAGACAGTATTATATTAAGTAGTACAAAGTACATGGTGACAATATTATTACAAGATATGTCATCAAAATAGGTACATGTCACAACAGCGGAAGCTAAAAGGTTATCTTACCCGTATAAAATCTGAGATGTATGAGATACATATTAACGGACATGTTATTAACGAGCTGATGTCAGGTATTGTGATACCTATCATACAGGTGTCATGATTAGAGCAATCATTTACAGGTATGTGTGGAGTCTTAAGTGGGTGGGGTCACATGCACTTAAAATCATAGTATTAAAAAATCATAACAAATACTTATGAACGTGATATCCAAACCAATGGCTCATATTGAAGTGAAAACTGAGTCTATTATAGTTACGTGGATTATTAAAATATGATATTCTGATTTTGCAGTTAAGTGTTAAATGAATTTCAAATGATTTTGAGAGAAGAGTAAATCACACTTTACAATGTGACCTACTTTTCACGTGTGTTTATTATGCTGCATGTAGGAGTGTAATTCAATAACCTGTTTTCATTGACTAAAGACATTAATCAATATTTTCAATAAATTGACGTCAGAGAAAGGTAAGTTAATTTGGAGAGTAAATATGAGACATGTTCTCATGTGTATGTTGATGTGTGTAGATTACAGTAACCGATATGAACATGTTTACAAATCTTACCCAAAAAATCAAAATTGCTATTGATAACCTCAGTCCATGTCAGAAGCAGTAAGTAACGGATATGAAGGTGCACAAAAACCCAGTGACAACACCATCTGTTTGAGAAATGGTGAACACATTCTTCACTAAAGGCCAGATTTTCCTCCTGTTCAAACCTTCCCTGGTGAGCCTTTGGCCTAGGATAAACTTACCCCATGGAGCCTTTGGCCTAGGATAGACTTACCCCTTGGAGCCTTTGGCCTAGGATAGACTTACCCCTTGGAGCCTTTGGCAAAGGATAGACTTATTCTGGGAGCCTTTGGCCTAGGATAGACTTATCCTGGGAGCCTTTGGCCTATGATAGACTTATCCTTGGAGCCTTTGGCCTAGGATAGACTTATCCTTGGAGTCTTTGGCCTAGGATAGACTTATCCTGGGAGCCTTTGGCCTAGGATACACTTTCCAGAGAAACTTTGGCTTAGGATAGATTTTCCTTTTGAAAACTTTGGCCTAGGATAGATGTACCCTGGGGAGCCTTTGGCTTTGACCAGTTTCTCTCCGGGGTAAGTTTAGATTAGGGAAAAAATGGTCTGGTACAACAGTAATACACAAATCTTTGAACTAGTAAATCTGTAGTTGTTCAATTGTGCAAACTCAACATTGAAGTCATGAAATGGGATAACATCACATTCACAGACAATAAATACAAGGTTATCAGTTTTGTCATAAATTCTCTGGTCAATGGTCAACCAACTTAACCTCATACTTGACCTGTTTGAGATTAAATGAACACCATACCGGTACATTGATTTCACTTGATCATGTTTACTGGAGTGTATAGGCCAGTTGAGCTTGATTGAGTCTAAAAGTTCAATTCACAGCTGGTAAAGCCATTGATAGTTTAGATAAACATACAAAATCAGATACATGATTTAATATCAAATGTGTACACAAATTATGTATTCATTTTGTAAATAATGGTCACTCATGTGAAATTTAGTAAATGTCTTTTGAAAGATACAAAATATCTATGTAAGTAGGTAGGTATATATACAAAGTGATATGTCATCTACAACTGATATTATTGATACAAAAGGACAAAACATTAAGCAACCATTGTTACTGATAAAATTAACACCCTTAAGTAGCTCTAGTTGTGTGTAAGTAAGACAATGATGTGATCTATGACATTGTCTGTTTGGTAGACCACACCTCGTTTGGGAGTATATAGCAAGCATGTCTCTTGTCAACTACAGTATAAATCTTCATAAGTGTTGACTCAGAACATAAAGTCAGTAGAATATCAATATGGAATTTGAATCTTTTGTAATTGCCACCTAGGTTACTCAAAGGACATAAAACAATGTTCATTAAATCTTATGAGCTGCTTCAAAGCAAATCATCTGTTATCATTTATTTCTTTTAAACATTTTTACATATCAATGCCATTGACATACGGTGAGGATAATCTTCTCAGCATGAAGTTTTCTTATCAATAAGATTTTCTCACCTTAATAAAGTGAAGTGGTCTGTTTGTTAACAGGTTTGTTTCTGACAGGTTCATGTGATCGTTTTAATACTATTGTTCGGAGTATGTGTGCTCGGTAACCCTTTTAGCACAAAATGGCAGCAGCAATGGCTAATCTATGGATATAGCACTGCTGGTTTAAGATGTTGCACGTACAAAACACATAAACACATTCTCCCAGAATTCTACCTCACTCTTGCTCGACAGGCTCGAAACTCCATTAATAATTCACGATAAAAGTGCCAGTGTTTTTGCATTTGTGTTAACCATGTTCCCAAACTGATGTGTGTATCCAATGAAAATGGAGGAATATTCTTAATGGAGGTTAGAACTGGCTTAATGTTTGCTGTGTGAATGGACATTGCATTCAGTTTTGTTTTCCTGCTGACAAAGTGTTTTTTTAGTTGCAGAATTTAAATGCAGTTTTATATTTTCCTGAAGTTAAAGAATAAATAAAGTATCCTAGGAAGCACCATCTGTTTGTTCATACACTTTCCAATATGAATCAATTATTTAATATTTTGCATTTCAAGAGATCAGATAACAGATTCAGCAATTATCAAATAATGTTGTTTCCTGGATTAAAAAAGAGTCACATGGCGGAACTCAGTGATACTTCTATTACAGAATCAATGAAAGCTTGTCAATCCATAAGAGACATGTGTAGGTTCACCTAAATATCAGTGATCTGTACACGACATCAGTCCATTGGCTGCAGCACATATAAACAACACGTGGGGAGCTAGATGACGAGAAAATGTTTGTGTAGGTTTTGAGTCGTAGGAGATGGTGAATGGTAACAGAATATCAGTTAACAAACATCTATAACAGTAACACCTTCATTCATAGTTAATTGTTTAAAAGTATTTTTGATAGAATTATAGATATTATCATGACAACTTGAGAAATAATTTTGCAAACAAGTGAATCATGTCAATTGTACTACAATAATTTGTTTGGACAAAGTTATGAATAGAATAATGAAGAAGTAATGTTACCAAAAAAATATATTTACTATTGGATTTAGAGTTAAGACTTTGTGGTCAATATTCTAAATATTGATGAGACAGAGCCAGTTGATATCTGTGTGAACACATATGAAGCTACATACATCCAGATGGTATCAGGATATGGGGAAATCAGTTTAATTGCAGCTGTAACCTGGTTTCCTGGCATTGTTCCTCTGGTTAAGAAACAGGATATATAAATATGTATATGTGATGAAATAATGATTACTGAAATTACCACCTGGCATGGATATAACTCTGCATAAGATTAAGAGATTACAAGAGCCAATTGGAAGAAACTTTATATGAATAGATTCAAAATGGGACTGTAGATGACTCTATTGTAAATTAAATGCAGAGCTGATGATACCAATGTGTAGGAATGATGGAAGGAGAAACTTGTACATTCATCACTACATAGACTTGATAAGGAATTCTGATCACAACAGAATGTGGTAGTCTCAAGATACAATCTGTAATTGATGAAGACAATGGGTCAATTATTTGATGATTAAAAGGTCTAAGGACAAAATATCCCCCCAAAAACTGTTGATGACAACTGTCACTGTACTTGTCATACAGAGACTAACGGTTGTCCTGGACAAAGGTACGAGTGTGCAGCTTCATTGCTTGGTACAGTTTATACAGGGGTAGGGATAGCGCTTTGGTTAGCGTGTTCAGCTTCAGATCTTGAGGTCCGGAGTTTCAATCCCGCCAGGGTCACAACACCTTTGTCTACAGTAGAGAACTGTTCTACACACAATAAGGTTTGGGTGCAATGCTACACTGAATTTCAGCTTGGTACCACCAAACGTTTGCTATATCCAGTCGATGCTCGCAGGTTTCACCTCAATGCATAGCCACATGGTGTTGTAGGCTTTCTCCTTGGCATAATACTAACAGCCGTGATATAAGTGAAATACTCTTGAAAGCAGCATTAAACCCCAACTCACCTCACCTCACCTCACAGTTTATACATGATAAATATGAGGGAATCCTTGAGAGACAGGTCACTACAGAACACATGCAATAATCAGCATACAATTGAAGAACTGGATATTTAATTGACACAAGTTGAGTGTAAGGTGTTTCCGAGGTGTCATGATTGATTTTAGTGACGCAATTATGAATGTAATTATTAAATACGCAAAGATTTCTTCTGTGATTGATGCATCTATTAGAGAATACATGTCTGTATGAAGATTTTGTTACAGATGACATTGACATTGGATGCGAGATTGTTCAAAGGCAGGTTTCATGTTGCATGTGAACTTTTAGAATTGACAGTTGACAATTCATTTGTGTATGCATGAAGATATGTTGAGCTTTAAGATTTCCACAATGGATGGCAGTAGATTCTTCTAGTCATTCAAAGTTCAACGTGGGAGTTGCTTTGAAATCATTTCACATCCCATGGGAAGTTTATCAGATTCTTTCTCTACAAATGAAGTGACAATATAAAGTGTTGAGGATTCCTTTTAACATGTTTGTCATATTACACCAGAATTATATCAGTGTGGGAGTCAATGAAAGTCATAACAGATCGAAGTGCAATATATCTGATACCAAATGAGATAGTAGGAAATGCCAAGATAGAGTTGCAACATCCAGTGATTGTAGGATTGTTTAAGATACTCTTCACACCGGTGGGAGAGAGAGAGTTGGAGAGAGGTATGTCCACATTGAGTTATGAGTCCCTGGAGACTACCTACGTGCAGGCAGGTGGGAGGAAGGAGAGGGGGATCTGTAGGGGGATCATCCGTCCTCCCTCCCTCCCAGTCCTGACTCTCACCTGCATCCATCACACGAGCAGATAGACCGGGCAGGGCTCATGTGGAGGATGATGTTAGACATCTCTCATGTTTGATATCATATATATATATTGAAGTTGGGTTAAGCCATAGGACTAATCATTCAATTGAGCATGATTTTCTTACATTCAAAAGTGTTGTACCGGTAAATGTATTATTTTTATCATGTTCATTATTTTCTTTACTGCTGTAGCAGTTAGACTTGCTGAGGTGATAATTAGATATTTTAAACTTCTTATTGGTCTTTTTCTTCCTGTTATTATTCTTATCATTTGCATCTGTCACATCAGTAACTAGACTTGAGATACTGAGTTTCTTAATGGAACACTATTGTACGAGTTTGATAATTATGTGGTTCCTTCACTTTCAGAGTTAATTAAGTCTTGATGCTTTCCTTTGTATTGCTGAGAATATAAAACAGAAAGAATGAGTGATTTACTTATTTCCAATGTATTTAGTCTAAATCATCAAACAGTATTTAAGCAACTCATGACCAAAACACTAGCTTTAAGATAACTGGAAATGATTGGTGCACTTTGGTTCAGATCCTTAATCTACATCAAATGAAAAGTTAACATTGTCTTTATATCACTCATAAATGCCATGAAAAATCTGATAGGTGTTTTATCTTTATGGTAATGATCAATTGTTCTTTAAACATGCATTTCTCTTTTATGTCATTGAGGCATTAAGGATGGTTTAACAGTGTTTGATAAAGTAGAGTTTTTAAAATGGAAATACTACGAATATCTAATAAAAGGTCTCACAAATTCACATTATTGTACAGATAATGCACAAAGAATAAATCACTTAAGCAATACCATTTAATACATACTTTACCTTCTCATGAACTGAAAGAGTGATGAATCTGATATGACATATTGAACTGAGAGTTTTAAGTTTCTTGCCCCCAATCATTTTAATTGACAATGGAGATGATGAAGATAAGACTGTCTGCTGGTGGTAACCTATCCCACTGACAGCTCCTGTGGGACCCTGATACTGCCATCACCCAGTTTCTGATGATTACATGCTTTCACTATTATTACAGCAAACATGGCAAACTCTCCCCATTTGACATTAACGATTCATGAACAAATATCAGTTTAACCAAAGCACAATCTGATTTTGCTTCATATTTCAAATATTGTTTTCCATGTGAATTTTCTCTTTTTTCGCAGGATGACTTGAAAAAGTGATTGAAAGTAGATTAAGTGTAGACAGAACAAATTTGTATTCGTGACATCGTATCTGATTAAATGATTAGATTTACCAGTGCTGATTAGCAGGGTATTGTTGCAGGCTAATGATAATGTCATTGAATAGAAGCCAAAGGGCACTAACATTACAATTAGTACATGTATAGTATTGGAGAGATAATTCCATGTTGAAATATGATGCATCACACAAGTAGTGTCTTATGTTTCTGTTCAAGCCTGTTGCAGTCACATCCTGACAGCCTTGGTGTCCAATTCTAGTGGCTACACAAACTCTCATTTCAATATATGGGCTCCAGACACTTCATTAGACCCAGGTCTCTACTTGATGTATCCAACAAAGAGAATGTCCACTTACAATGACAAACTAACTCTTATTGCAATCATCATGCTTGCTGTTCTTGTTTATCAGCCCTTAGCCTTTAGCTTCCAGAATGTCCCTATGTTATCTACTTGTTATCTATACAATAAGTGTCTTATATTTTTTAAATGACTCAACCACATTAATAAGTATATTATTTGTCAATAGACAGTGACATTGACATTCAGTTACACACATTCATATTTACTCCTTTGTAAAAGAGGCTATATTAGAGATCCAATCCTTATTCTTAAGCTTTTAATCCTAAAACCATCCATCCCAAGCCCTACCTTTTTCCAGAGAATATCTCTTACACAAACCATGCTAATCTAACATTGTTATATTTGGGATCACACTATACATGCTAAGTTATCAAAGCTTCATTCAAAGTTGATCATCTACATATGTGGCTTTGCTGTTTTACAGTTTTTCAGATGTTTTGTGTGCAGTGTCCTTGGCAACAAAACACCAACTATGTCTTTCTGTCCAAAGCACATCGGTCTTTCAAGAAACAAACACACATTTAGATCTCCATCTCTTCCTTCTCAGTTCTACCCACATCCCCAGATCAATCCATCAAACAAATTATATGTATTGCACAACAGTCATGTACAAAACCAAGATCACAAGACCACTGCTTTTCAGAAGATTCCAGAACTTTTGTTTTTGATACCCACAATCTCTGAAACATGTTCATCATTAATCCATCATAAGTGATTCATTATTGCATAAATCCTAGAAGAACTTTGGAGCCTCTTCCGATAGCCCAAACCTGTTTCTAAAACTTACACAAGGCCACTGTTCTCATACCCACATCGCTCAATCTAAGATTGGCATCTGTGGAGTGGTTTGTTTATTGCACAACATTGAGCTAGTCCCACAGACAGACCTGTATTCCTGTCATGTCTGGTAGCAGGCTGGCTGCAGGAAGTTGTGGAGGCAGTTGACAGAGCTTGACTGATGTCAGCCCATTAACATGGGATTACAAGCTCTTGGCTAGGAAAATCAAAACATATTTCCTTCCACTTGAGAAGCCATCTCATTGCTTGATCAATTTCTGGAGAAAGCTTGATTTACCCTGTCATTATCAAATACCAGCTTTAAGCTGACGTTAACGCACGCTTGGCGTAAGTCGATGGATGTGAGAGTTACATTGTTGAATTGGAAGTTCATTCAGTCAAACAATCACTGATTTGCTTTGAATTTACGTGACTTTATCGGCTTATGATAGGAATCGCTACACTCTTTAGGGTATTTAACTTTCAGATTACATCCCTTCTTTTGCCTTCTTATTGTTTTCATGTAGCTTTTGTAGTTATTATGCTGGAAAGGCAAAATTCAAATGTTTGATGATTTTGGAGCCAACATATTTTTTTCTGTCAACCTCATAACTTGACGAGAGATTTATGTAAATATGTTGCAATATCTCCACATTTAAATTTTAGATGTGAACTAATATAGATTATTTCATGTTTGGTGATTACTGTACGTTTCCAAGTCAAACTTCAATAAATGCACTCAGACTATTTCCAATTCAATACTGTGTTCCTGCTATAAGCAACCATAAAAATTACCATAGAAAAACCCCCATCTACAATAGGTCCATAAATTTGTCTATTACAATCAAGACAATATTTTTGTTCATACTGAAGAAAAAGGCATCTTCATATTGTATATGCAAATTGTCACTATGTATTCCTGGAAAGAGATTTTTCAATGATAATTGTATATTCTTTAAAAGTCTTTCACCAAGTATGCCGACTTGAGTAATGTCAGTTGTGATTTTTTTCGGATTTGATAATATGATCTCATAGACTTGTACCATAGGTTGCGGTCAATCTGTAAGAGACACAAATGGAGTTACTATTTATACAAATCTCTAATGCAATATTATGGCCTCCGTTTCCCATGTCTTTATGGGCAGTGTATTTATTCTGGCTTCTGAAACACGTTTCCTGAGCCACTGCCATGATTTCATGGCCCTACTGTCATAAGTATGCAAATAAGGCTGTGCGGC
This sequence comes from Gibbula magus, assembly GCA_936450465.1. Classification (NCBI taxonomy): domain Eukaryota; kingdom Metazoa; phylum Mollusca; class Gastropoda; order Trochida; family Trochidae; genus Gibbula; species Gibbula magus. Next base: position 43,460,991 of record OW388290.1, on the reverse strand, counting down.
CATCAATCATCAGTGGTACAGTGTCAAGCAACCCTCGTCTAATGCTAAGGTACCTCTCGCCAGGCAAGAAGTGGAGTCAAACGCTGGGAATAGAGATATGATGTATGGACCGTCTAGTATTCATAATAAAACTCAAAGATTAATGATGTGTCGCTGTAGCTTAAGAGAAAATACAATATGATGTGACTATATTTGATGACGACCGTTAATACTATCCATTTGCATAATTTTGAAGAAATGCCGAAATGAATGATGGTCAATAGACATGAGATTTGACCTACCGGGGAAATGCAAAATCAATGTTATGAAACGACTAGATAATTTGTCCCTATTTCTGTGATAGATGTTTGCCTTATTGCAAGATAATTATGTTATTCACATTCTTGTAGGTGATTATAAGCACTATCATACATTAATCGTGGAATGTCCGTATGGTATGTCAGATGTAGTTTTGCAGTTCACAAGACACAAATCAATTGTATAAAAATCTGCCGTCACTTTGTCTGATATTTATCTTTGATACTTTATTAACTACCAATTTGTTGACAAGCAATTCAAACTAGCAAGCAATGCATGAAATATTGATAAATATTAAGTATGTAGCCCAAAACTTCTGCTTTTCATAGTCCAATATTAAGAAGGTTTCAATCATTTTGTCATTTTGATTTCTTTTCATTATTTATAATTAATTTGTTGGTAAATTTTTCTCATTGAGTGGCTTCAAAATTACTCTTAACATATTTTGGTATTTGATGAAGTAAAAATACCCGGTAAGAGAAATGACCAGAAAATATGAAACTCTAAAGTTTATCAAATAATACTTGCCAGAAAACAAACCTTGAAATGATCTATTTTGCAATGACTATTGTTTAATTAAAATCACTGATATGATGGTTAGAATATTTATCATCGAGGATGTCATTTGTATTACATATTTGTTATTTACTCATCAGCTGTGGTTCAACCCTGAAAACTTTTAACATGCTGATATAGGTCATAAACAGCTCCACTTTGATGTAGTTCCTGGTCAATAGTGAAATAGATTTCTTCTTCCAACATTCAAAAGAGGGAGTAAAATGACAATTGATATGCAATATACAACGTAAATGTCTGCTATAAGCAACAGCTGTGATGTACATTATAGATTGTACTCCATTATCAAAACACTAACATTTCTCAATGATTTGTGTATGTAAATTGTTAACTGTTTTCTCCACTATAGGCACTTTTCATCAAGTTATTAATCATGTCCAATTCTATAAATAAATATATTTTATTGGTATGAAGTTACTTTATGAACTGAAGAAGCTGTCATGTCCTTTTTTTTATCAACTCGTTGTTGTTTAATGCCATTTTGAGGACATTATTATCATAAAGTGCTTCTTCATGGTTAAAAATTATTTTGGCATTAACTATTATTGATTGAATATTGATTTAATTTTAATGTATGAATCTATATTGATCTCTATGTCTTAAGAATTACGAAATGTTTTTGACAAAAGATTTTGTAAAAGATTATTTTCAATAAACATTTTAAAGTTAATTATTTTTTTTTGCTATTCATCCAATCATTGCAATCCTCTAAGAATGGAACAATGCCTAATGAAAGATTAGCCAAATTTGAGCAAATTATTGCACATTTTGTGTGGTTCTGTAAATTGTTCTTGTGAATGTGTCAGGCAATTAGTGCCTCTCCTGCAAATTGGCTCCTATCTGAAGCAGCTATTTTCGAAATTACACCTTCATTATATGGATGAGTAGAATCAGCAGAGACAGCAAAACAAGAGAATCTTCACAACAACCCCTACAATAAAAACTTCATACATCTCCTACATTTTAAGCTATCTCCTGCTGCGATTTCCAAATTCTTAGTCTTCATTTCAGTGATTAATTAGGCCTCTCAGTCACAGTAATCATTGTCACATTTCTCATTTAGTTTTCATCGATTCCATTATTCACTTGCATCACTCAGATTTGTTGGGTTTCTCCAAGATAACATGTCAAAGGTTTCTAATTAGATAAACTGTCTACCAAGCCTGACACGTTCAAAGTTTCTGTTTGTTATAGTCAGCTGATATGTATAATGCTCTTAATGCAAGTCATTGATTTTGTATGTACAATGGTTTGATGTGTGTAAATTGATATGGATCTATGAGCAATGAGATTTATTGATACATAACATTTCTGTAAGAAATTGGATTTATTGATATTGGCAAACATGTAGAAGACCTAGCAAGTGTTGGTGGCCTCATACATGTAATAAATAGATGAAGGGCATGATCCTACAGTGAATATAATCTAAGAATGGACCATGGTGCTTGAGTCTCATCTTTAGCATGTCACAACCTGACCAGAATTCCAGAAGGTACCACCATTGATAGAGTAGTCTTTGGTCAAACTTGCTCATCTTGACCTCCGGCATGGTTAGGACAACTGGTGTGATATGTCGGTCATATGTAAAGTGGACATGGGTCACTGACAGTGGAGGCTGTTGTTGTTGACTTTCTCAACATGAAATTATTTTGACATTGGACTGAAGAACCAGTATCGCTTTGGAACATTTGGAAAGCCATGTGTTTTATCCTGAAAGAACTTGTTAAGTACAGGATTTTAGCCTGTTAGTCAATGATAATAGCTTTAATGGGACTGCAACCTGCTTATAACTGATTTCTGCCATATTCTAAATAATAGCAACAAAAATACTTAATGTGTGTATAAACTATTGTGTGATGTTATTAAGGCTACAAAGGTCATCAAGACTCAAGGACAGTTGTTTGATCTCTATAACCTTACACAATGCATTCTACTATAATGCATCTCTTATCTTTAACCAGAAGAAGTATCGGATAGCTCTTGGCAAATAATGATTCACGTTTGACTTTTATCTTATTTGAAAAATGGATTTGAAATGTCTACAGAAATGTTTACTAAGGTTTTGATTCATATTCATTAATCGTTTAAAGTGCAACACCATCATTCATTCTTTGTAAAATTTCTTCTATTGTTTATACTGACTCTTCACATCCATCGATCATTTAACCCACTTCATTTGCAACATTTTATTGAGATGGATGTGCCAGTAATGTTTTTTTACAATGTTCACCTCTTTATTCAAGTGTGTTTTACCCTGTCAAGCAGTGGAAAATGTTACCAGGTTTATAGCTTGTTTGAGTCATATATTCAAGTCACTATTATCATATTTATCATTTTCATATTCTCTTATTTCCTTATAATTACCTTCTGAATTGTAATGGAAGATGTTCTCAGGATCTATGTCTTATACTACTCCATAAAATATGTCATAATATGCAAGAAGAGGGTATTAAAAATGTTAAGGTTAGATAATAGATTTTGTAGGGTTTGGTAAGTGGAGATTTATGGCATATTGAGGAACGTATACGTCTGGCCAAGACAGTTTATCGAGTTTTTGGTACATTTGCCATCTAGAGACTTGAATATATGCATTTTTCGGCGTGAACATTGTCAGCTATTCAATCAATGTTTTTCTTTATTAATATAAACCTTACTTACATAGTTCATGAGTTTCAGGCAATGAATTCTGCACTTGATATGTAATGTTTATATTTCAACAGCTCATAATTCATGTTTTAAGCACATTTCAATGGTTCAAATATAACCTGATTTCTGTACTAATTGAGTGATCAGTGAAATATAATGGAGAACCAATGTAAAACTGCCGTACAAAATGTCATTATACCATGATATTTTAAAGTCCTTGTATTTTATTTATCCATTTTATTGTCAAATCTACGTTGGAACATTTGTTTTGTTTATAGACTATTATTGGTATTGAAACTACATTTTGATCACATTTTAAAAATACAGTAGATCTATCTCCAAAATATACCAATATTTTTACTCTTGGCAATGATGTCTTCAATACTAAAATATACTCTTGCAGTTTCTGTAAGAAATGGAAATAGTTTTACTCAAACTTTTTTAAAGATTTTGACATTGCTGTCTTACATAAATGAGTTAGAGGAATTAGGAGCTGTGTGTTAAAGTGGTGCCCATTTCCATTTAAAGAGCAAACAATTGATTTCTACATTCATTGTAGCTTTTCGCAACCCACGTGTCCTTAATGAAAAGAAACTCTTAACTAAGATGGAAATACTCCCAAGAACAAATAACTGTTGGCAGGATTGAGAGCACTTATTCAAGAGTCTGAACACCATATTTACTGCATCCAAACTCTGAGTGGCTGAGACAAAATCATCAAACTTTAATTTTCCAATCGGAGCCGATCTGGCTGACGTTGGCTCCAGGCCATTTATCGGAATGGATCAACTAAAAGAGTTCATTTTGTGGTTTGCCAATATTGTTGACGGTCATTTTGACCCTATTTAAATATAATCACTGCTTTCCCATGTGTTACCTTACCTGGGGCAAATTTGTAGAAATTTGGGTTGAAAAAGTTTAGGATAAAGCATTTTCTTGGGAGAAACTGATCAAAGATTGAAATGGCTTTCTAATGCTTGACAAATTTGATAAAACATCAAAGATCGTGAATTTTCACAAATGGTAATCTGAAATCTTTCTTGAGGTTATTCTCAGTGTAATAGCTCAGTAATGACAAGATAGTTGGATTTCTTTGCTTCAGAGATGATGAAAATTGCATGTTTTTAGCATGCTTTGTGATCATAACAGATTTGCATACAAATAGATCAATAATAGATGTTAGCAAAATGCTTTTTCCTGTTTGTGTCTCATGAACTATGGAATAATGCTTATTTCCATAATTGAAATATTTCTGCATCAATTACATTGATTTTTTATCTCTAATGCAACAATTGATTATGGAATTTGAATGTGTATGGTTAAAAATATTTAAAACATTATTAATGTTTATCAATTTTTAAAGTTTTATGTTTCATTCAGTTGAATTCCAATTCCATGATTAGACACTTTTGGCTATTATACAATTCTGTATTACACTACTCATCATATAATCTAAGAAATAACGAAAGAGGAAGAAGGAAGGAAAGTGCAATTCCTGTGCCAGGAAGTAAGACAAGAGCAGCTTTTTACTTCCATCCTGCAGACAAGAGCATGGTGTATATACTCTCTAGTGACCAGATCTGATACCATGCCATCTCCATCTCGCTGTACCTCACACTGGCCGCTTCCAACGGACATCTAACTCTCCTATGGCACGAAATCTAATTCTCAACTTACCTTAACTATTTAAATGACCTTCCTCTAGCCAGTGGCCTATCATAGTATATTCCAATTATTACATACATAGTCATATTCTTGTAATTAGCATCCCAGAATGGTTTTGCACTGAAACACTATGCAGCTTAAGTGTTAAATAGCCTGGAAAAATTGGTTGCGTATTACTGACGGAAATATCTTTATTATTAAGGAGAGATCGGACGATGAAATTAAATATTTTAGAATTCGTTTATTTTTTCAAAATAGCAAGTTTATTATGTCTTTTATCCAAAAATGTGAGAAAATTTGGGGGTCACCGAACGATTTAAAAAGTTATCAGCATCAATAATAATACAGCCGTTGGCAAATTATGTCATTTTTGACTGATTTAGTGTATTTAAATTAAGCGCTCGCTTTTAACGAATAAACTCCAAATCCTTTCAGATACATGTCAATCACATACCGGGATGTATAGCAAATCTATATTTTGAAAATTATTGATGCTGGAAAGAGCAACAAAATTAAATTAAGCACTTTTTAATTAAAAACAGCATTTTTATCATCGTGTTTCGCATGTTCAACAGGATTTGTCACTAACATACATTTTTTAGATATTGCTAAAACTTTAATATGATGTGCGCAGTTAACTGAACAAACGAATTCAGAAATAATAATAGGGGGTCACCGAACGTTTTTCATCACTTTAACGTCATTTTTTTAATTACCTACATAAACGTTAAAACAAGACTTCCAGGCAGTTTTGATGATTTAAGTATAACTTTGACGGCCTACCGTGTAATCATTATTGAACATTTTATCAATCTGAGAGTGCAAGGTGAAAGAATAACTATTAGTTGATTATACCAGGCTAGTTAAATTCGTCACTAACTTGAGATACGCATGTAATTCGAATAACACACATAGTAACATATTTACCGCGAATATAGGTGACGGTAATGTTATGTGGCATGTCATAAAATGACCGTTATAAAGGCGTTACGTTAAATTTAAGCGCTCCCCGTTAGTGTACAGATAAGCCTATGCCCAAAACAATGTAATCCATATATTTTGAGACTAATTCACAAGAATAAATTGTTGTCGCAAAATGTTGCCGTAAGCGAGTTCGATTTCTGGGTCCCATCTCTCCTTAAGGGTATGTATTCTCCTGTGTTTTACTGCCATTACTATCCAAAATATGTTCCTTGTTTTTTATAATTGCATCATTATTTCCTTTTGTTGTATAGTTGCATCCCATTCTCTACTGCTCCTGGAACATGCTTGACAAAGATTATTCAGATTTCTCTTTCAGGTCATTAGGCTAGAAATTAAAGTCACATCTGAGTTCTGTATAACTTAATGCTGATATTTTAGGTTCTGTTTGACAGTTTTCTAGTCTAATCTTTTGTTTGATTCAAACAACTAGGATTAAAGTGACATTTAGTCAAGAACTCATGAATTGCAAAATGGCTCCTAACTTGAAAATTGCACTAAGGTTACCTAGAGAGTTAAGCTAAACTAATTGCTTTGTGTGGAGGACTGGAAAGCATTTCCATCCATGTCAAGACGTCCCTATGTTTCCTTGTGATTTCCTGCTTATCAATCTCTCTCTCTCTCTCTTTCTCTCCCACAGATACAGAATCACTGCTCCTACCAGAATCTAAATTGTACAGTCAGACAATCATCTATTTACAGGAAATTTGTTTAATTCACATATGAGGCCAGAAAAGTATGGTAGATGTCAAGTTTACAGTTCCAACTAGTACAGTCTTCAAGGGTTCAAGTTTTATCTGAATTTGTCAGGGATTAACACATTACATGGGTTTGATGACAACATGCTTATTTGAATGAAGAGATATCATCTTGGGATGAATTATTCTTTGATGATGTTTCCGTTTTTACTTATATTGACTGTTGTGGTTTTATAACAATTACTGCTTTTGTAAGTAGTCTATAAGTATTAAAATGGGAAGTGATGATAGCTCATCCTGTGAAAAAAAAACACTTTTGCTGACTTGGCTCTTTTAAAAGTTTTTAATCTGCATTACTTGTGGAAACAAAGAAGAACATTTAAGACGTATAATTTAAATTATCTCTGCTTTAATCTTTGAAGTATCTTTGTTTGATAGCTTTTTGGTGGAAAAAATTCTTTTCTGACACCTTACTCAGCCTTGCTTAATGTCTACTTGGAAGTTGTATGAAAAAAAAAGTCAATTTATGTAAATTTATTTTGAGCAGACTTTGAGATATCATCTCTATTAAGACTTTTACAAGAAAAATTCTTAATGTCAACTTTTTATTTTGATACCATTGTATTGTTCCTTGTCTGGAATTTGTGAGATTATTTGTTTACATAATAAACCATAAACTTAGATGTTAACTCTTGAATAGAAAGGGCGACGGGATATCACAGTGGTAAGCGCGTTCGTCTTCGGATCATGAGGTCCAGGGTTCGAATCCTACCAGGGGCTTGGTAACTTTGTCTGCTGTGGAGAATTGTTCTACATGCAGATAAGATTTGGGTGTAATGATTCACTGAATTCCAGTGAAGTTCCATGGTTCACTAGTTCCAGCCGATGCTCACAAGTTTCACTGCAATACATTGACACCTTGATGTTGCAGACTTTCTCCCTGCCATAATACTAGCAGCTGTGATAAAAGTGAAATACTCTTGAAAGCTGCGTTAAACCTCGCTTCACCTTGGTTCAGAAAGGTTCAGGAATATCTGAGCATATTTATTGTTTATTAGTGACCAATTTCAAATATAATTTTCTATTATCAGCAATAAATATCAATTAACCATCCAGCAGCAAGAGACCCAATTTTGCTTATATTAGCAGGTCAAATGTTAAGGAGCTAATATCCTGATAACACTGGGATAGAAATACTCTGCAGATTCAGCATTTTTGTGCCATGTCCACAGATTGAGTGTATTGAAGTGAGCAGCAGAAACAGGATCAGTGTAGACTCTAGAGAATTGTGGAGAAGCTTACACTAACTGTGCAGCAAATATTGCCAATTTGGTCAGAAGTCAGTTCTGTTGGTCTATATTATTACACTCTGGTGTACCTAAGATTGTTTCTTTATGATCTCCCCAACCATTTGTGGTTGAAAATTATTCTCCATGTTGATTGATCCATACTAATATTGAAACTTGTGTTTTCAATTCCAATACAAGACCTTGTTCTGGTTATTTAAATAGAAACCATGATATACTAGAACTCTATGCAAATGTTTGCCATTCAAATGCCTCTCTTCCTCAACTCAGTGCGATGTTTATGGACTTGTTCACTAATTGAAATTACCTGGATAAATGAAAGGCAGTTGGGTAGAAAGCATGACCATTTCCTGATTCATTCCTTGATAAAAGCATTATAACCACATTATAACTGCTATTCATACTTCTCAGGTAATTGTCAGCTTCAAACACAAGTTGGGTACGCCAATAGCCAAGTTCAAAAGCTGGAATCGTCTTCTTGTCTCACTTGGTTCATCAAAGTGTCTGACAGTCCTCAAGTTTGAGACAGAAGCAGATCTGTTTGTGCCGACCTGCTTGTCTCACAAGTCTATATATACACCTTCTCATAGCGTCATAGACAAGCTGAATCACCTCTCACTTCCACTTGCTTAGTCAAGGTGTCTCTTGTCCTCTAGCAATGTCTGAGATAGTACAGGTCCTTGGACGAACACTATTTGTCCTTATATACATCTTTTACATCTACTCCAGAATTATTCCAGTCTTATTCTACCTGGTTAGTTGAGTTGGTTCTGACATCTCATAAAGCATGTCTGTGGTGAAAGTAAACTTTTTAAAATTGTCACTTTCATCAAGTGTTCTACATTATAAATCTATATATTCTCTACAGCAAGTCCAGATGCCTGTGGTTCTTTAGATTTTCTGAGATCAACAGAATTCTTATCTGTGGTCTATTTTCTTCTCCCATACCTTTTCATTCCACTTGGTTAGAGAAGTGTTTTGAGGGTCTTCTCGTTTGCCTGTGACAGTACAGTTGCTGAAATTGTCATGAGGTTCTTAAGGTTTGATGTCTGATGGTCCTCATGTTGATAGAGACATTGTAAGTCCATGTCCATATACACCATGACGTCTTCTGCACCGGTCACCTTTATTTTGGCTAGTCAGTCGGCTGTCTCCATTCAAGTGTATCCTGAGTGTCTGTCCTCAAAGTCAATATGCTGCTTTAAAAGAAATAACTCTCACTGCTCATTCATGGAGTACTGTATCATTGATACTATAACGTGATATATTCTCTTACCATTTCAAATTTCAGTATCTTTACTAAGTATTCCTGTGAATATGGGGGCGGGATAGCGCAGTGGTTAGCGCTTTCGGCTTCGGATCAAGAAGTCTGGGGTTCGAATCCCGCCAGGGGCACGGCAACTTTGTCTGCAGTAGAGAACTGTTCTACACCCAGTAAGGTTTGGGTGCAATGCTACACTGCATTTAAGAGTACCACCCATGGTTCGCTAGTTCCAGCCGTTGCTCACAGGTTTCACTGCATTACATAGCCACATGGCATTGCGGGCTTTCTCCCTGCCGTAATACTAGCAGCCGCGATATACCGTATATTACCGGGTATAAGTCGACCCCGCGTATAAGTCGACCCCCTTTCTCAACTACCCAAATACTGGACAAAACCCTATATCTCATGTATAAGTCGACCCCCCTTTAACCACGTGCTGACTGACACCGAGTGACAAGTCGACATGCCCAAGAGTCAACACAGCGGCGATTGGTAGGCAGTGATGTCGATCGACTTATCAATTGTTTTGCCCTAAATATTATTAAATGATAATTTATTTTTCAGACGTTGTAAACAACCAATAAAAAAAATACAACTTGTGACTCACGGTGTCTGTTATTATTTGTTTCAATCAAATTACATTTTCCTCTCATCAAGCCGAAAAAACTACGACCAACATGTTGACAAAACTTTATTAGATAACCGGTGAATAGTTAAATTGTTACCTAGTAGAAAAAGACATTGCTTTTACTTTTGAGATGATAAGTGACAGGCTTTAATTCCTGTTAATTACTATCAATTACTGTTAATTAAACATCAAAGCTTAAATAAATACCGGATGCGCTAATTAATCACTACCCTGACTGGCAATTAACAAATCTATTCACAACCTTAATCACACGTCAGTCTATTAACAAGTATTGAATATACACTATTATACAAAATGAATGGTGAACATCTCAACAATACAATGACAATCGGCAATTTACATTTCTCTAAATATTTTTGAATATATGCTATTATGTTAGAACATCTCATAAATTATACGTCTACTCGTACCAGTAATTTGCACTTCTCACTGCGTAAACACTTGATTATTTTTTCATGAGTATCTATCTCGCATGTCACCGGCTTCTATGTAGAATCTCATTGGTCCACGTGACCTTATCGGGTCACTCGACTTGCATCAAGGCTAGATATCGATCGATGTTTGTCAGGTTATAGTGAAGATAATAATATAAACTTTAATGAACTTTCGTGATTGAAATGTTATTTTTTATTCATATATCACGCTATATTTGTATTTTAAAAAGACAACAATAAAGCATATGTTTTTTATTCAATGATTTTAATATTCACTGGACATCGATGTTTGTGAATTGTTTCCGGTGTAAACATCGTCCGTTCGACTTGCTGGGCTGGCAGATACTTACCTGGCCTCTAGATTTTTGGGGCTGAAACATAGACCCCGTGTATAAGTCGACCCCCCTCCTTGACCCCCTAATTTTTGGTATCAAATTCTCGACTTATACCCGGTAATATACGGTAAGTGAAATACTCACCTCACCTCCCCTCCCCTCCTGCGAATATAAGGAAAGACTGGCCATGTTTTATGTAAAGTAATTTTGGTTAATCCAACTCAAAGGTTTAAATCTAAAATAAATGCAATCTAAATGAATTTAAATAAATGTTGATAAATCTTAAACAGTTTCTTGAAGCATGTATCTTCTTAATTAATTAATAAATGTCAAACATTCCCAGTGTCTGCAAGATGGAAGGCTTTTGGAGGCTATATTTTACTGCATTAGTACAGAAAAGGATATTTATGATTCACATTTAAAATGGAAAAAATTAAAGCAAATATCCATTTTTCAGTTGAATGTAAGTAAGTACATTTGAATTACAAATTCAAAACCAATTGTCATTAATTCAATCTTTTTAGAACAAAACTGGTATACATTCTCAAGCAAACAAACAGCTATTTCAAGGATGACATCTAAGTCCACTTTGTGTAATCTGCTTGATGCAGGCTTAGAGGAGGCCGAGCTAAATGCAAGCTTGGAATCTAAAACAAGATGGTAATAACTCTTTGGGGAATTTTAACTGTCAGAGAATGGAGGCTGATGAATTGCATTACAGAGGAGCAGAAGAAGAGGAGCCGTGTTTGTCAACTCACGTTTGGATTGTCAAGAAGACAAGTTTACATCTGAAATGGCCTCAAATATGGACATCCTAATTTGCTTATGTTTGTGAATGATTTTAATGTATTAAGTTGCTTTGGTATAGAATAGAATATAAAGAATGTGTGACATAAACGTTTTGTGGTGGTTGTGTTGGAAAAAGCTACAATTGAAGACTGATAAAGATGTGTGATAAAGTAAAAATTAAGAAGCATATGAAATTGGGATGTAGTAATAATGAAAAATGAGCTTGATTCATGTTGATATTTAAAATTAATGTTTCTCTCAGTAACTATGATAATTATTTATAATGAATTATCTTTCCTATGTGTTGATTTTGAGATGAATAAAATTATATTGTCACACCTGCTGTAAAGTGTATACCAGTATTGAACATAAGTAATTTATTAAAAAAATTCTGTTTATAATGTTGTTTGTTGAGTTACAATTGAATTAAATTTTACATCATTGATGCTTAGGATGGAAGATTTTGGCATCTGTTTTAAGAATACAAATAATTATAAATTTTAAAATTTGAATTGGGGGTATAACTTTCACATTATTCCATTTATGATGATTGAATTAACAAGCTAACTGTAGTTGTCTTTATTCAAATTCTTGATAAGTAAATTTAATCTTAAAGATTTAATCACAAAAAAGATGGCAATTCAAAACTGGCATTTTGAGAAATTAAAAGATAAGAACAAAATTAGATATATGTTGACACTGTATTTTTTTTAATACAAAGGAAAACATCTTCATTGTTGGATGAATTGATAGGAGGATTTTCTTGCCTGGGAAGTTTGAGATAAGCCAGAAGTGTAAATAATGATATAGGAAGTGATGGTATGCGGAGTAATGGCCGTCTACCCTCTACTCAGTAAGAGAAGAAAGGCAATGCAGTGTGTCTCTAACAGACTCTGTGACCAATTCCAGTGCTGTGATTACTATAAGATGAATTCAAGATAATTGTTGCAGGAGACTACTTTGAAGTGTACCATACCAGCTCTGTAATTTCCACTTCAAAGAAAGCAGCAACTACACTGTTGTTATTCGGGAAGTATGTCTCACTTTTATAAGCAGAATGCTGAGTTTCCTCTACTTTATCTGAGACAAATGGTCAACTGTTTTCATTTTCCAAAATGTCAAAAATATTGTAAATAGATCCCAAAACGTGTTCTCTTTGGCTCTACATTGCACTAAATTGCAATCCTTCCTGGTACCCAGCTGTGCTGCTAGATAATCATTTCTCAAGGAAAATCTTGTTACTGTCATTGGTATTCCTATTAATGACAATGGCCAATCTCGGATCATTTCATTTCCCAATTCGTGATTCCTGAAAGTAAAAGACTTTTAATACTGATACATGCAGTAGGTAGAGGGTTTAATGACCTTACTTTTTATCATGCTAACCTGGGCTTCCTTTCACAAAGCAACCTTTACTAAAGTTAACCTTAACTCCCATTCTTTAGCATTGTACTAAGGTTACCTAAGTGACTTACGATCACCTTAGTGCTTTGTGAAAGGAGGCTGTGAAGTGTTACTCATGCTTCATATGAATTAGACACTAACACATTTCCAATAGACATAGCCAAAGTCCATTGTCAGTAAATCACAGTCCATGTGATCAGATCAGAAGATTCAAAGGCTTCAATAAGCTAAGCTGAGAAAACCAACAACATGGCTCGATATACATCTTAAAACAAGCTGGCACATTATCAGATTACTATTACCGGTACTGAATGTGCAGTTCATATAACTCTCTTTTTCTTGAACTCTCTCAGAACATGTGTATGGTTTTAGATAAATTGTCTCTAAAAAAGAATTCTTATCAGAGGTAACACTCACAGACAATGTATTAACATTTCATCTGCAGGATTATTTTTGGAAGGGATACAATCTGCTAATAATTGCCCTCAACAAAGAGATTGTGTTGGAAATAATCCGGCTACATTTATGTCATTTCCTGTTGAATCTGCTTCTTGAGATTGACCATGAAATGCTTTGACTATTGAATCCCCAATTGGCCTCATGTCAAAATGGCCCACTTTTATCCAGATGAGATTAGCTGCCCTTGGCCTACAGGGAGCCCATTCTCACTAGCTGGCCTCTTTCCTTACCAAATAATCCACATCAATTGTCCAAGGGGACTTTATCGTCTGTTATGATTTGAAAGGATTTATGAAGGTCCATAGGAATACCCTATTCCACAGCTGTCCTCATTTGGCGGCCTTTAAGTGGCTTCAGGGATGATGAGGTCTTGTCCTGAATTCACTTAAGTCTAGTTCCCTAGTGCCCACTCTTGTATGTCTTTTATAAGGTTCCCTTGTCTTCAAGATGGTTGCTGTTATCACCATTGACTATTGAGAAAATAGCCACTCTATCTTCAGTTTTAATGCTCTCAGATGTTTGGATGTCAGATTTATTTGGAAAAGTGATTTCTATTGATGCTGAAGTGTGTACCTGTTTGCTTGTGAGTCCTTCAGGAACTATATCTAGACAAAGACGTCATTAATTGCCACTTTAACAAATGCCTTCTCTGAGAGGGTATCTTAATGGAAGGATACCGAGCATGGTAATATGGTGAAGAATACATGTAGTGGCACTTTTTAGCAGTATTGTCTACTAGCAAATGTATCACTTCTATGTCACTGATAGGGTGTGTGATTCATAGATGTCATGGATTTATTCGTTTCACACTTATTTGATGCTACATTTTCTAGTTTGTTATAAACATCAATATAAATCAGTGTGGTCTGAGAAATAGAACTTAGAAAAATAGTTGCCATGTGGACATCTTTTGTGTTGTATGAATAATTAACTGTAGTATGAGGAGAGTGTTCCCTTGCAAAAACACTTTCCACTATAGAGCTCTGTATTGTATTTTATAAGTAAATAACTGAAAACCTTGGAATAGTATATTTACTTGCAGAAACACCTTCCCTTGTCAGTCTGTGTATTTTTACTTATGCTCAGCTGGGCAGTAAAAAGCAGTGGAAATCAAGTGGAAAAGGCTGAAAGCATGATTTCCCACGAGCATTTACCCTGGCAACTATGGCTACCTAGTCTTACAAGAACATCACTTTTTCTACATCCCTTGAATTAGTGTCAGAATCCTCCTAAAAAGTGCTAGTTTACATCATGAAGATGCAAAAAAAATACCCATTGTGCTGTGGAAAGTGATTGGTTTTGCCTCCCTATGATAGTTCAAATGTTGCATAAAAAATGTCATGCTGACTTTGCGAATTGAAATGTGTCCCGTAGGAATTCTGCCAGGACAACCATTTCGTCAGAAGTATTGACTCACCTCAACTACTATAAGAACTTAGCAAATATCTGAAGTACTGAATGATTTACTGATAAGTGCAGTCAATAATATGTTTAGATATTTTTTCTTGGTCCCCCAACCTCTGTGTTTATTGATCCAATATTGGAACTTACAAATGACGTAAGAAGCCTTTGAATGTTGTTAGTTTAGAAAGCAGTTCCTCTTTTCCAACATTAAAACATATATGCTGAGATGGTAGGAATGTCAAGTATGAATAAAGATACATGACTTACAAATACATTTATAAACATTACGAAAACAAAATATATTTATTTCTTTATTTTAAGCAATATATTCCATATATAATACATTTTTAAACTTCATGATGGTTGCAAAATTAGATCAGTCAAGTGTAATAGAAAATTAAGGGAGCAATGGCCTTTTCACAATATAATATTTGAAATTTGTTGCGCCATTATCCTCCCCAAACCCCCTGGGCATCTGTTTCATTCTGAATTTCCCTGCTTATATATATCTCTAAAATATCACACCTAACTCCTTTCTTCTGGGTTGTATTGGAGGCCCTGGCTGCCTTTAAGGATATAGATATACAGTAATATCTTCTTTCCTTTTAAATGTTGTCTCAGTATTACGGGGTATATGTGTTTGATTAATACCATTCAATTCAAATTTCACCATTCTTATGTCACGAGTGCTTCTTTTACTGCTCATGGGCTTCTTTGTTTTACTACTGGAATATGATAGATTGTAGCATTGGGATTACAAATATGAAATATTATAATTGGATTTCTTCTTTTTGTCTAAATGTCTGTTATTAACTGAATCCCAAAAGTGCAATAAAAATAGTTAATATCTGATTAATACTTTTCTGTTCTTTTCTTTCTTTGGTTTTAATTAATAATCTTCCTTGATAGTTTAAAATGCAAAACTTTTGCTATTGCTTTATGGAAATGATAAATGTTGGCTGTTAGTTTAACTGCAGCAATGACATTATTTGTGCTCAATTATCAGAAGTGCAAATATTCAAACCCATGATAATTGGTAATGATGTTTTTAAGGATTTACATTTTGTTTGAGAACTTATACAAAATGTTGGACATGAAATCAATGTGCACAAAACTTCATGATAAGTAGGAATATGGCTGATATTTTGCTAAGATAGTTTTGCTAAGTGCTAAGAGAGTGGGAACATGTTAACAGTGTTCATTGTTAATGAAAAGAATTTCAATTTTCCATAATTTATTGTCATAGTTTGTAAAATAAGTAAAGAAACTCATTTATTTTGGACAGAGAAGGAAGAAGTAGTGGTTATTGTAAACAATGATACTAGGCCCTGATTTTCTGGCTCTGAAGTTAGCAGAAAATGACAAGCAAACAAGAAGAGAACAGGAACAATATCTCATTTAGATTAGGCATTGTTGTAAAACAATGCACCTAACCAGGAACAGTACACAGTTGCAATATCCTTATGAGGAAGTTGAACATCAATGTCCAAACGTCCAAATTTCGCCCAAATATGGGTCACAGGGGTCCTGACCTAAAAACCTATTTTCATCTTCTTCTCCAGTACGAAAGCTCCAGAAAGTTGAAATGTTAAGTACAGACTCTTCGACCAATGGGGATTCTAAATTGTAGATTTGGTGACCATGTGACCCCAAATATGGGTCATGGGGATCATGACTTAAAAAATATTTTCATCTTCTTCTTCAGTACGTAAGGCTCTAGAAAGCTGAAATGTTGTGCACCGACTCCTTGGCCAATGTCGATTCTAACTTGTAGACTTAGTGACCCTGTGACCACAAATATGGGTCACAATGGAATGGCATTGACATGTGCTATGTAGTAGAGCTGAAATGTTCCAGTGCTTCCACAGAAGTTAGATTAGCAGAAATTATTAAAATGAATGGCATGTTCTTCAAATTCCACAATTTGGAGAAATTGCTCTCAACAGTTTCAATTCTTTGTGAACATTTGCTCCATTAATCAAAGGTATAATCCAGCAGGCCTCTCATCTACTTCTACATCCATTATCTGATTGATATTGTAGCAAAACATTTTAATTTTGAATTTCCTCCTTGAGGCAATGAATAGCGTAAGATGATGTATTATATACACACCAGAAAATACTATGAGTAGATGCTTGCTCCAGGCATCCTCACTGGGGGATCCAGGAATTATGAAGTTTGGGGGGGGGGGGGGGGGGGGACAATGAGTTAGTACCTCATCTCTACACAGACAGCTCATACAGGTTTGAATGTGCATCTGATATACTGTGCATCACTTTCATAGCTGTATCTTGACTGCATAGGCTGATTTATTTCTTATCAATGTGGGAGTGCTCTATTGGGAATTTTATAGATAAAATGAATTTTATGATCATGTAATCATGCAAGCCACTTACTTCTTATCATCAATTACTGGGCTGAAAATTGTGATTTTAAAAATTCTGTTATTTGATAGTCATGTATTATGCAGAGATGGTTATTTAAATATATGTATAATTTTTGCTTTCGCTGCAATTTTCATTCTTTGATGTCATCACATATATTGCTACTTCTTTTCTGTAAGAAGTTACATTTAAAGTTAAGTGCTTCAGAAGATTGACATTACACATTCAAAACTCATTAATGAAAAATTAGTGTATTGTCTTCCTTCATCTATGTGGAAAGTAACAAAATTGTAATATTTTCAATAAATATATTAAATACACTGTAAGGTTATAAAGTTTTATAATGTGTAAGACAGGGGGCAAGTACTAATTAACAATCAGTTATTATTTTTTTTTATAATTAATTAATGTGAAATTTCACTTGTAAATCACCACCTTCTGTGGAAGGGTTGTGCCATGTTCTGTGATTGCTAAGTCCTTATCATTGCTGTTCAGAGATAAGTTCACACAAAATATGTCAGTGAATAACAACCCTGAAAGTATAAATAGTACAAAATGTCTGTGAGGAAATCTCAACAATAGATCTGTCTGGATGTACATGTGACATCTCATGAAATGTCAACTGATAGTGATGGCATTTGAAGAGAGACATTATTTTTGCTTGATTGATCACATTTGCAACAACGTGTGTGAGGTGACATTTGTATGTTATACAGACAGCTACTACTTCATGATAATGTTGACACACACACAAATAAAATAAAAATTGTATTGTAAAATTTGTATTTCTGATAGCCATCACTAGACATAGATATATCCTAACAATATCCTCAAGTTAGTGTGATATGTTTCAATATATTCTTCAACACTGGCCAAAGGGGATCACAAGATCCACAATTTTGGATTCAGTAGCCTAGGGGTATTGCGTACTCATAACTGCTTTTGAATGTTATAATGCAGAATTGTGACTTATACTTATTTCCAAATGATAAAAGACAACAGACAGTTGTAGACAAAATATTAAATTGAAATGTCCTGTAAAATGTGTTAAGTGGGTAACAAGCATGAAACCCCGGCCAGTGATTTCTCCCTCAGTGTGTATTATTGACAGACCGGCTACAACCAATGATGATGTTATGATGTGGAGCACAGCTCTTCCCCTCCAGCACCAGTGACATGTGTAGTGAGGGTTTTACTGAATCACCTACTTCGTGAATTAACTCTATTGTGTGAGTTATATCATTGGTTGCTGATGTCTCCTTTATCACCATGAAGTTATTTTGTGGGTTCTGTTCCACTGATGATAACAAATGTGTCTAAGATTGATCTTTGGACTAAGACTGGCTAGTGGAATGGCATCCTGAACTCCATGTATTAAGCTGACTGTCTAGGGTTAACTGCCTGTACTACTACCACCCTGTGAGATGAACGTAGGCTCAGATGTTACGCATCAAGGAACAATTGTACTAAGGACACATTAAAGATAACCTTGTGTCTCAACACTGTTTAAAAAACATCATCAGATTTTATATTTATATATTTTATTATCGCTGCAAACGGCTGTGATACTGCTGAATCTGCGTTAAGCAATAACTCACTCACTCACTATATTCTATTACATATAAGCAAATCTCTTGATCACTCTTTTAAAACAAATTTGGCAAGTTTTATACTTACGTGATATTTTATTCTGCATAAAAAAAACCTTGACAATTTTACTCTGGTTTCTCTTCTGTTTCTTTCTCTTTTTTTTTCTGTTAATAATGTAAAATTTGACTATGGGATTAGAGTTTAAAACTAACACCAATTCTGAACTTCCTTTCTAGATTTCTGCATAATATGCTTTCCCTATTTACTAAATACAAAAGGGAGGCATATGCTCATAACAAACCCAATTACACAACAAATTATTGCTTCGCATGCTTTCAACTGCTGTATACAGCATGGTGTTCTCTCCTTTGATAGGAGCATAAGATGTGTTAATGACACGTCGAGATAAAAGCAGTCGATCAAAATGACTGCCATTCAATTTTACGGGTAAGCTTATTGCAGGCGTGCAGTAGCCCATCAGAGTACTGTTTCAGGTCCCCTTGGATCTGTCTTGTTATATGATCTGTGTGATGGAACCAAATTATTCTTTACATAGGCTGGCATTCTATTTCTCCATATAAAAAATCACTTCCTTTGTTGGTGAGTAGGGTGCTGAGATTTAATGAGGCAATTGTCCTGCCAATTATCTTCTCTTTGTTTTTGATATCACGATCCATAATGCGGGGTAATGTTGTTCTCTTGGCGACTGATTAAAATAGTAATGGGTACGACTGGAATCTATCAGACAATCTGTGAGTGGCAAGACTTGCTCAGTTTTCTCTACGTACACATAATCTCTCCGAAATCAATATATTCTGAAATTGTACCTTGTGAGCTTCAATGTCCCTGAATACTTATTTGTCTGCTTGACATGCGCCAAACCATTCTGATTGACTGAATTACAGGAATCAACTCTTCAAGAAAGAAATAATTCAGAATTAGTGAGAGTTAGTTAGTGGGGCAAACCTTGAATATATTTGATTAGCAATGGAAGGGTAAAATTCTTATTGATGTGGACACAAAGTCCATAGAATAAGTTAACATAATGATGGTTTTCTTGTGAATCTGTCAGACACTGGCAATAACCTAAAATGTACTTGGTATTTTTAATGTCAACCTCTTGACACCAGGCTTTAGCAACCAGCAACAGTTTTCTTTGTGTACAACCTGGGTGGGTTTTCTTCACAATATTTGTAAATTGGAAAGGCTATTCTATTTTGTATACAACTATGTGTTGTCTGTTCTTGCCTCCTGACTTGTCAGTTTTTTTCTTCTGATTTGTCCCATCTTGAACAGACTTAGCATTGTAGAATGACTTTCTGTATGATTAAAAGATTACCTGCATAACATTTACCGTATATTACCGGGTATAAGTCGACCCCGCGTATAAGTCGACCCCCTTTCTCAACTGCCCAAATACTGGTCAAAACCCTATATCTCATGTATAAGTCGACCCCCCTTTTACCACTTGCAGTTTTCATGTAGCCCTTGTCTTGTGTAATGTTTCCCACAGGATGGGCAGTGATGTGATCGTATGACTAAATGACTTAACATGCTAAATCAGTATCTAAATACATTATATTGTCTGCAGTAGAGAGGGTGTCAAATCAAGATAGTTTATTTATCAATATTATGAACATATATCTATCAGTGAAAAGATTATTTTTTAATTTTTTGTTTTAATTATGTTACCTTTTACTCTCAGAGTGTTTAAATTGTAGTAAAAATATGTGACACAAGCTCCACCGTGAATGAGTTAAGGATGCCTGCACTGTGTTGGATAATCTGTATATTCATATCGATTTTGATATTCAGATCTGGCAATGATATTATGGGACCAGACTTTACCCTCAAGGGTTCACTTAACAAAGGTTAACCTTAACCCCAGTTCTTTAACATAACAATTAGGTAACCCTAGTCACAAGGATCACCTTTGTGCTATTTGAAATGATTATATCATATCAGGTTTTGGATGATTTGTACATGTTTTCAGACTATACATGTTATATTGTTAAATGTAAGTGACAATATTCATCCCTTAAAGCCCTGGGACTTGTGAAACACTTGTATATGTTCTTCAGGCCCATTTGTAGCAAACAATTTCAATTTGTCTGATAATGTTTTGCCAGTTATAAATGACATCTAATAAGCCACACCTACCATGAGGATAATTCAGAGGAAACCTTCCAGAATAAGTGGTAGGATTGTGGTTGATAGAGGAGCTTCAGCAGCAATTGCCTTGGTGTAGAGAGAGCTTGCGTGTCTCGGTGGGCAGGAAGCATGCTGCAGATACTGGTAGAAATCATACAATAATGGAAGGAGAGTTGATCTGGTCAACTAGGGATTGGTCTGTACAATTAACCATCAAAGAATCACGTCTGATCCTAAAACATAAAGAGGAAAGACTTCCTGCTTGAAGCATAATGTTAGAGAAATAAATATTTTGCTAATATGTCAGAGACTGCCATGAACAGGCTGTCAGTTAAGAGTTCCAACTTGGCATCTTCCTCGAAATTGATAGTGTGCTACCTATGTCAATGCCTTTCATTGACTGACGTTCTTTGCCAGCGATATTATTTCTTAGCGATTCCACAGAAAGAGCTAAGTACCCATCAATTACTTTAGGCCTGCACCATAAATGTGCAGAAACCTTCAGTATAGATTTCTCATTCATCAAATCTACCTTCCTGAAAATGGAAAAGAAAAATATCATTGATAAAAGCTTTGCATTTATTGGGAAAATATTAAAATAGTTCATAGACTACAAAATCTAGTCAACAAAAATGATGTTAAGGTTTTGGTATGAAGATGATGAAATCCATGTTATGCCTTATTAATGTTTTCATAAATCACCAGCTAAATTTACAACATCATAGAACGGTATTTGGCAAATAGATAACAGATGGTTGGTTATGTGCAAGGTGTTGTTTATTGAAGAAAACAATGCATAGATCCTTAAGACATGCCCTGTAGAACACTGCATAGATCCTCAAAACAGGTCATGTGGAAAAATGCTTAATTCCTCAAGACAGGTACTGTGTATTGTATAGATCCTTCATGAAGATGCCCATGGCAGGTCCTTGGAAAGAAAACATCCAGACCAGGAAGAGCATGAGTCTTCAAGGCTTCGTGAAATGATCCATTTTATCATTTGCATATCATTTGCACTTACGTATATGCTCCATTTCACAATGCAATTTTGTTAACACCCGTGAAAACTACAATTGAATATGATATACATAAACATTCAAATACATTTTTTTAGTACATTAGATTAATCTTTGTTGTCTTTTAAGATTTGCTACATAATGTTGGCTGACTGAATATTTATCGTAGTTACAATAACAATCTGAGATTATATTTCTTTCCGTTGAATAGGTCAATAAGACCTCAATCATTGTTTAAGCATCGGAGTGTTTATAGATATTAAAATGAATATGTGACCACATTGAAAAGAGCTCATCTTATGCTTTTTCTTTTGTGAAGGTATCATACGGAGTAAGTACTTTCAAGTTGGTCTTCGATTCTATATACTGTACTCATTTTGTTCACAAATAATGCCTCATTTACTCATTCATCCAGTTTCATGACTTTTCTTGCAGAGTGCAAATATATAAACCACTTTTTTAGCTCATCAGGCCTATAAGGCCAGAAGGGCTCATGGCAAAATTGGGTTATCGTCTGCCTGTTGTCCAACGTCTGCAGGCTTCCACATTTTCATTAACCTATTTCCCAAAGTAAGGCAGTGGCAGGGGTGCAGTTTAAGCAGGTCACCCCTTTAAGGACTGATAAAATTGTCAATGTAATCATATTTGTCTTTTAAATAGCATTTTAAATGAGCCAAATTTCACTTCTGTAGCACCATTAATAAAGGTGATAGAATTGTTTTTAAATCACTTGCCTGTCATCACAGTGACAGCAAAGGATTATGTATTGGCTATTACCTCATGTATTGCCAATTGGCCATATATATTGAATGTAGACCATTTGTTTGTATACTGGTTGAGTGGGCAAAATTTCATGGGGTTGGCCCTGAAGACAAAATGATTATTTGCCTATATAAGGCACAATCTAAGCTATTTGTTATGCAATTTAAGGCATTTTGACAAAATATTTAACAGTGTGTTACCTGAGAAAACCATTTTCAGATCTTCAACCTTAGACAATAAGTCATTGTGAATCCTGATGAGCTTCAGAGTCAATGACTCTATTTCATCTATTTCAAATAACCTTTGCATTGTTAGATTACACAAATATACCTCACCTTCAAGCAAATCATCTTTCCTTCCCAAACAAATCTAAATAACAAACATATGGCATTGAAATATAAAAGTTACATGTGTAATATTGTCGATTAAAGATTCATGTTTTCAAACGATAATCTTTTTACAGATTTTAAATCCAATTTAACAATTCTAAACGTTTAACAACCTTCACTTTTTAACTGAATATTGATTCCAAGATCAGTATTCTGAAATTCACAAGAAAAACTACAAAAAAAATTTCCTTAATAATTGGACTTGTGGCTGTGTGCATTACTCATCCAATATCTATTCCATTGTATGTGAAAGCTTAACTAAGTTTGTTTGACACTGTATATCAGTCTTGAATCTATTCTTGGATTACCTTGTGAACAATATTCTCACCCCTTGTGTATTCTGATTGCAGTGCTTCAACTATAAACAACAGTATATTTCTATCCCTTCAAATCTATGCACCAACAAGATTTGCTCAAGTTCTAAAATATCTAAGTACTAATCACCTCATGCAAACCCTTTCTTTCAAAATATTCACTTTCAGATGTCATTCACGTTTTTGTGAGAAGAACAGTTTATCAATGAAAATTTTGATGATCACTTTAACACACCTTTTCCATAATTTGTTAATTTCTTTACAGTTTCAATTTATTAATGTTGTTCATTCACAATACCATAATGATTAAATTTTAGATTCTTTGCCTGAAAATATGAGATATAAGATGCTTTTCGAAATGTTTATGCAAGAGAAAATATGAACTGGCAGTTCACAGGTGTTTCACTTCATCCAAATGAATCACAAAGAAAATTTACTATCTTAGATGAAGTTTATTCCCTCATAACTATGTCAGCATAAGATTTATTGATGAAATCACTTACAAATCTATCAATGCAATAATGGATAATTAATGTAATTACTGTTTCCCTAATTAATGTATTTATACAATAAACAGTTCAGGGCTTTGTGGTCAGGTTAGTCTAATAATCGTAAGTTCAGTCTAGTTATCCTAATTTCGGTCCAGTTATCGTAATTTAGTCTCGTCTTTGATCCAACTTCAGGGCAATCCTGAATGAAGATGACAGAAAATCTATAGCCTAGAGTTCTTAAGTCGAGGGGAAAGTGTTAGAATTGATTGCTGTAAGTGTTGTTTGAATAGAATATGATGCTCACACAGATTGATGGGCTACATATTTTTTCTCACCTAATGACTTGAGGTCATGTACAAATTTGTGAATGTGTTCAATTTCAGGTTGTTATTATTTGTTATTGATTTGAATTTCATGTATTATTTTTTTCTAAAGAAAATAACTATAATGATATTATATCATGACATTTTGAATCATTACAGTAATAGTATCTATCTTGATATTGGCCCAGTTACAGGTTGTGCCATAAGTCAAAACATCCATATTATACAATATAGAATACAGGTTCTTTTGTCTTGTGGATGGATTATTATCTAAAGGAAAACTTTTGACAGATCATTTCATATAAAATCATTGTCAAGATAATAAATGATGCATATTTAAGATCAAATCAGTCTGATTAAAATCAACCTTGTTCCAATAGAGTGCATCTACCAGAATACGATCTCGTATCATTCGGAGGTATCCTCTCTAAACAGTCTGATGACCCGTATGCTCGCATGTTCTGGCGCAATTTTAGTTAGCCAATCTCACGACCTCCAAGAGCTTTCTGTGCTAGAAGCTAGTGGCAACCATCCTTTTGTCAGTTTCCATAATAATCCGAATGTGCTAACAAATGATTCCAAAAGCATTCAACATGGTGATCTCTTAAAAACTATGATGTGTTTATCCAGATAATGACAGGGTTTCATCTTAACTAAACTTGTACAGAACATGGGTCTAAACGGAGTGTCCTCAGATCTTGTGGCGAGGAATCTATAGAACCAGTTCATATCACTGGAGATGCACTACTTTGCAGATTTTATTCTTCTGAACAGGCTTGATTTTAATCCAGACTGAGAGTACAATATACATGTCCTTTGATAAAATATGACCTCATTATACATTCATTTTTACATTATAAAGCGTCCTCCCGCTCAGAAGACTGAGATTCAGTTCATGTTGTTTACAAATTTTCAAAATTTTGGAATCATGCTTTCACAACTCTAGATTTCCAAACTTTTATCCCATCTATTGATGAATATGAAGAGTATTCAGAATTGGAACACTCCTACTGTCAGGAAATGCCACAAATTTGAGTTTTGTGCCCTAATGATGACCATATGAGTAATAGTTGTAGAAATTATGCATCTCTAAATTAAATCAATTAGCCCACATCTGATTGGTAAGCTTTCCTCCACTGTTACTTGTTGTACTTGACAAGTTTATCTTCATTTGGACGGCACCCTTTGTCAGCTTGTTGCTCTAATTGACAAGGCTGTGCCCTAGTGGAATAAAATTATATTTTGGTATGAATATTTCATCATAATCTGGCCTCGACATCAACCTATATTGACCTTCATTTTTGATGTTGGATAATCTTTGAAGTTACATAGTGGCTAAAATATTTTTAAAATGAATATTTAGCAAACATTATTGTTTTGCATTGATTGCAGTGTGTTGTAAGAATTTATATGTTAAATTTCTCTTCTTTCAATAAGCAGGAACATTGGGAAACTTGTGATGAACGTTTTTATAAGGCTGAAGACTGTCCCCTTTATATCAAATATTAAAAAATACACTGTCAAAGATTAAGTCCTTTACTTGTCCTTGACTTCAAATGTCAGAAAAGTTTAAATTCAGGTACATAAAGATAATGTGACATTGCATTTCTATACCCCTACTTATGAAGTAATGAGTATATAGCTCTCAGCCAAGTTGCCCCACAGTTTTTGTCAGAGACTAAATTTATCGCTTGAATATTTATAATAATGTCATTGTCTAGTCAGGTCTTTTGGAGAGATGTTTCATGTATTATTTGTCTTAAAAGCAATAACATCTCGTTCATTTTCTTTAGTTTGACAGGTCAGCATTATGGTATCAAAAGTTGTACTATGTTAATATTTCATTGTTTAAGTGAATCATATTCTTGGCTTCAAAGAGTACAATCATTGCACTGGGGACATTAAATTCTCTTATATACGATTTTGTTTTATTTTTGAACATTAATATGTTTTGTCGAGTATTCAAGTTTTACTGATTTTTCTTTCAACTGATCTGAATTCTTAAACCCTGAAACTTTGTCATTGCTTTCTGTTAAGATGAAATACGTTTTTGAACTTGCAGAAATACACTTTTCGGAGACACTGTCAAATCTTGTCAGTAGCTGAAGTAAGGTTGCTTTTGAACATGTAGAATAGCGTAGTCAGTGTGGCTCAAATGTACAGCGGTGGTGGAGTGAACTCTCTGAGGAATCATGCACGATGTCTATTATATGTGACTATAAAGGAGAGGCCAGTGATTCCTACCTATGATGTGCAGGAGTTGATCTGTATGGGTGATAAGAAGGGACAAAAGACGCCTCCTGTATATGCATTATATAGTATCTTCATCCAATGTTGACAAAATCCATCCCGATTTATGACACTTGAGACAGATGTACAAAATCAAATTAATATAATGAAATCCTCCCCCTGCAATGTCTCTTGATGTTTGCAGTCAGTGATGAGCTACTTTAAAGAAGTGATATCAATATAGCAGCAATTTCGGACATCAAAGATTGATATCTGCTTCGCCTTTCTCTCAGAAGATTTCAATATCAGTCTTCATCCATCTGAGCAATCTCTCCAGTCACCGCATTCATGTTGCCCTACCATTGCCATTACCCTTGTCTTACCCTTGTCTTACCATTGCCATTACCATTGCCATTACCCTTGTCTTACCCTTGTCTTACCCTTGTCTTTACCCTTGTCTTTACCCATGTCTATATGATATTGCCCAGTCAATGGTGTCTTTATCGATACCTTCATTTCACAATTGTTTTTGTGATATTGCCCAGTCAATGGTGTCTTTATCATTGATACCTTTACTTCACAATTGTTTTTGTGATATTGCCCAGTCAATGGTCTCTTTATCATTGATACCTTTACTTCACCATTGTTTTTGTGATATTGCCCAGTCAATGGTGTCTTTATCATTGATACCTTTATGTCACCATTGTTTTGTGATATTGCCCAGTCAATGGTGTCTTTATCATTTATACCTTTACTTCACCATTGTTTTTGTGATATTGCCCAGTCAATGGTGTCTTTATCATTTATACCTTTTAATACTTCACAATTGTTTTATTTATGTTGCCCAGTCAATGGTGTCTTTATCATTTATACCTTTACTAATACCATTGCCTTTATCATATTGGCCAGTAAGTGGTGTCATAAATTGTCATTGATACCTGTACTATTACCAGTGTCTATGTGATATTTCATGGTAATGTCAATAATGGAAAAGTCTGTTACCTCTTGCTTGTGGTAAAGTTGACTTCATCTGTTGTTATCATATCATATGTGTAACACACCTACTGCTTTAAACTTTCACTCTATTTGCTGTGTTTCAGTTTCAACTAATAACTCACTCACTCACTCACTATAACGTCTCAAGTTTATCATTTCCTTGTTTAATCTTTGATTGTCAACCATGGTAATGTCGCTACTACAATCTTTGATTGTCTACCATGGTAATGTCACAACTACCATCTTTGATTGTCCACCATGGTACTGTCACTGTTACAATTGTTGATTGTCCACCGTGGTAATGTCACTGTTACAATCTTTGATTGTCTACCATGGTATTGTCACTATCATCTGTGATTGTCAACCATGGTAATGTCACATCTACCATCTTTGATTGTCCACCATGGTAATGTCACTGTTACAATCGTTGATTGTCCACCATGGTAATGTCACTGTTACAATCTTTGATTGTCCACCATGGTCATGTCACTGTTACAATCTTTGACTGTCCAGCATGATATTGTCCCAACTACCAGTTTTGATTGTCAACCATGGTATTGTCACTATCATCTGTGATTGTCCACATTGGTAATGTCACAACTACCATCTTTGATTGTCCACCATGGTGGAATGTCTCCAATTTTCTTTGGTAGCATCATCATTTCCTCTCAGATTGTCATGGCAAATCTTTCCCCAGTGTGTCCTATCTGATGCCAGTTTGAGGTTTGATGTAAACAGTTTGTATGTATCTTGAGATGAGTCACGCCATGTGTAGTGTGATCGGTCCCTTGTGGACATGTTGGACTCTCTACCTTCAACAAATCAATACAGGACTAGAGATCCTCCACTGCACTGCTTCAAAGCTTGTCTGTAGGAGCTGCTTCCATGCTGGCAGCGTAATTGTGACCATCATCCTCACTCTCTTGTTTGCCTGCCAGCCTCTCTGTCACGTTAGATTAGGCATGCCTCCGATGTTCCAGTTCTTAATTGAAAGAGGTGATAAGATGGTTATGAGCTTTCATCAAGATTCAGTTAGGCGAGGTCAGTTCAATTAATTGTAGGCAGTTTATTGGTCTGATAGGTATGGCTGATCCTTCTCTTCACACATCAAATCTACAAATTTAGTTTAGATATTGTTTATTTAATGAATGATTAATAGAACCTGTAAATCATTTCGTTAGCATTTAAATGTAGCACCACAAATGTGTCAGCTGAAGGGGTTTTACAGTTTTTGTAAAATTAAAATGAAGGTTCTTGCCACTGCTTGTTTCATGTAATCATGAGTTTTGTATTCTTGTTTTATATGAGATTGTCTCATGTGTTGATTTGCAGATACGATCATTCTGTCTTTTCAAAACTCAGTTAACTTTCTTGTCTTTAGTTTTGGTTTAATGTAATAGATATCTCTTCATTTGGAAGTGTATGTTCATACCTGCAAAGGTTTTAAATACGACTGTTTTGTATGTAGGGAATTCAGTTGTGTATTGAACTGTTAACTATCAACTATATTGCTTCCAAAATAAACCAGACATTGCCTGTAACACTTTAAGGAGTATATTTATAAATTGATGTACCAGGGTAGACATGCTTCTCAGGAAAATGCCATTAGCCGATACTGTTATTGACTAAGGGTCGTTCATGTTCAGTTTAAGTAACACCCAGAGAGAATAAAACAGTTCTTGAGCTGAAACATATTGACAGAGGAGACTTCATTGTCCTTTCCATGAGCTGCTGCCAGACAATGCTGTTTGGACAAGATCACAGTTGTCCACAAGGTGTGCAACCGTTTGACAAAAGAACCTCCAGCATCAACAGGGAAGGCTTTCAATGGGTATTAACAGCTTAAAATTGCTCTAAAGCTCTCTGTCTTCATTTACGGTTCTATTCATGGAAGCTGTCAACATGAATGGGGAGCAAATTAATACTCCCTGTAGCAGGCAATTGTTGAAGATTGTTTCAAGCCAAGTTTCTGAAGGCAGAAGCAATTTATTTACTAAAGTGTTTCAAGTTGAGAGCAGAGTGTGGATGGATGGACTCTGACAAAGGCTTAGAAGATCAATATCACTCCTATAGCTGACAAGAGTTCTGATATACTTCCTGTAGATATGTGCTAAACTTTAACTCAATCACAACCTTTGTCAGAACATAATGTCAAACTTTGTCACTTACTGAAATGAGGGACTCAAGAAAATAACATTGCATTCTAAAATGCAACTCTGAATTTTGAAATATGTTCACATAGAGGTTCTGTTTAAAAAAAAGAAAGTTTTATACCTCTTGTTTATATATAGTATTCATATATTATATAGTTCACATCATTGCTTCAAAACCATGTCGAATTGAATGACATGATATTCTGAGGAAACGAGATCAGGCCCTCCAGCATGGACATGGTTGGAACGTCTCGTCCAGAAATAGGAGAAGTCTTGTCACCTTGTTTATTCACCTGCTAAAGTGCAGCACTGATTAGCTGGGTTCCGATACTTCCCACTGGCGAGGATGTTAAAAGTGGAGGTCTGTTCATTAGTACGAAGCTGGAGCACTGCAGAAGAATGAACACTGTTGATGACATTGTTAGAAAACAATGCCACTCTCAACTCGATGGGAGATTTCTCTTCAAGGCATAATTGCGTATGCAGAATGGCATTGGGCTTTCATTTAATGTTCGATTGATAACATTATAGCCTTGTGTTGTTATTCTATGGTATTGATGATAACTTATTTATAAAGTTATACCTGCATTGAAATAATGAAATAGTAGTTCTTATTTTTGCCCAAAACAGGAATGATTGATGTTCTGATGATGTCTTGATACGGTTTATGTTGCATCAGTGCCAATAAATCAATTTTAATAGTATTTTTTTTAAGTGGTTTGCATGAATAACTCAAGAATATTGATGTTGTTGAAACATCGTTGTAATCTAGTTCATGTTATTCCTTATATAATGTGTTGATAACTTTCCAAAGGTTTTATTATGATATTCCAATATAATTATCAACTTCATTGAATACAAAACGTTTGATAGAACCTTGATGTAATCTTAGTGTTATACATGCATAGAATACTTAGAACCTGTAAACATCTCAAAACAACAACATTGCTGCACATATTCCCCCTTTCTGATCAACATTGATTAACAAATCTTGGGTGTGGCGCGTTTCTACATGAGAGATAGCTAATGTTGTAGGCCGATTGATCAATAGCTTTGTTAGAGGCAGTGCTGTCATGTCGAGGCATTGATTGCGGATTTCTCTCTGTTTTGGAGGAACAAATTACTGCCTGAGTCAATCCTAGATGTACATAATCAAGCCATTTTCTGAAATGACAGGCATTACAGATGAATCAGAATTAGTACAAAAATAAGGTTGTTATTCCATATAAACATTTTTTAAAAGTGTTTAAGGCTCTGGAATCATTAATATGAAAATTTGTTTGTATGTGAATGCATAAAATATGTGATGAAAGAACATTGATTTGTACATGTTCTTATTGGCAATGTTGACCAGTATAGTAAAGCTATTACTGGGAAGGGTTGGTGGTGAAACATGAGCCAACCATCACATAGATTGAATTTGAGATATTCAACTATTCAAGTAAAGAAAAGTCAGTTCCTGCTACAAAATATTGTAGAAAATGCAAAACTACCTTCATCATATTAGGTATTGCTGATAATGTCAAAACGATTATAACAGCATAATTCTTTTTTCCCTTGAATTAATTTGTCACAGATGTCGAATGAAAAGATCCAATCGTTCTCATGCAATTGCTTCAAGAAACCCATTCATAAGGAGAAACCCATATATCATGATTGATATTGGTTTGCTAAAGATACAGGAAAATCTATTAATGAAACCAGGTGCTTCACTGATAAATGGCTTTTGTACGCATGTAAGGTTTTCGGAGGGTTATTGAAAAGTATACTCGAACAATAACTCAAAATCTTGAATATATCTGCTCCTATGACAGTGTAGGAAGGATTCGCAGACAGCTTTTACCATTACAGGCTGGAGATAAATCAAATGTAGTAAAATCACTGATATGTAGCAACCACAATCATGTATTGCAGTGATAACCAGATCATGTAAAAACTCAAGTAGCAAGTAAGTCATACGTAGCAGATGTACATGTATCACTTACAAAGTATAAATTACATTTAGCACATAAGTCATCAGTGTGCCTAAGTTACATGTTGTATATAAATACAATTGCTTTTCCGTGATCCCTTTTCTGTATGTAAATGTCGTATGTAAACTACAGTCAATGTGTCACATGAAACAACTCCAGTGAAATCAACAATGTCACATGAAGTGCTGGAGATGTGGCCTCATAATACAAAGTTGACTTCCTTAATTGAAAATTGTTGTAAAGTTGTAATTGTCCTGCTAAATGAAGTACAGTAGAACACGGATATAGCGAACAAGGATTCATTGGTCCCTTGGAGTTTGTTACATCCGTGTTCTACTGTAATTGGATTCTTTTTTTTAATGTAAAATAATTTTATCTTAATTTTTTTTTCACTGTTTAAGCAGCTAGGTTAAACAAAACAAAGACACTTAAAATTCATTTATATGAAGTGGTTTATATAACAATGTCATGAGGTCACCAAAGTTTCTGATAAAAGAACATTATGTTGCATTATTTGACTTGAGCTGATTGCTGGTGTTAGCTGTACTATGAAGGAACCAAGGTGTGGGCGGCAACACTTTAGGATTACTGTGCAGCTTGCTTCATCATATTTCATGATTAGAAAATATCAGAACAACATTCACACAATGCCCTTATCTCAGAGACATTAATTTGTCTGTCTATTCTTGATAGCATTAATAATTGTATCTCTTTCAAGGTCGTAGCTCCAAAAATATTGTTTTTGCAGTCATTTTACATAAGTTATTATGAATAAAAGTTTGCTGCTGTTTTTTATGGTATTTATGAATGTATTCTATAAAGACATGAGATATTTAGTTTGGCCTCATGATAATGATGTATTCCTTTTTGACCTGATTAATCGATTGTTTCATTTGCTCAAGGAGTCCTGCAATAATAAAGTTCCAGTTGTCCTTGAAAATAAAAAAACAAGCAGACAGAGTCGGCCATATCCCCCGCCATGTAGAAATTTTGAATATATTTATGCATTTTGAATATATAATATAACTTTCTTGAAAATTGTTATAACTCATAACTCATAAGTGATCAAATTTCTATAAAGCAAAAGGCACATCTAGACTACTTGGTTGATACCTGTACAAAGTTTCAGGAAAATATATTGAACAGTTTTGAAGTTTGAGGCCGGAATGTAAAAGCCCGGGCTCACAGACGGACAGACTGACGGAGCTCATTTCTATATCCCCCGCCAACTTCGTTGTGGCGGGGGATAATAAAAGAAAATAGTTTTTAATAGTAAATTATGCTTAATGAATGCTAAGACTTAATGGGTAATTGGATATTTCTGGATTATATCATTTGTCTCCATGGACATCACCACGGATCCTGTGTTCGTCCCCTAAAAAGAATAAGAATGACATTAAAATGCGTGCAAGGTGATGTCAAATAAAGTTGGTTTTAAGTGAAGTTAATTTTGTCCAATTACAGCAAATGTTTCATCTAACTATTACATAATTTCTGCACTTACATATTGTAGGATATATGCTCCAATGTCGATTTGGTATATTGAGGTAATTGAGATCATATTTATTTGAAACTATTTTATTTACACATTTGAAAATTACTTTAAATACGTAAAATATATTTATAAGGATAATAGATAATGTTCTATGTTGACAGTATAATTGTATTTCTTTTCCTATTTTCTTAAAATCTAAATTTTTCAGTGACACTCCAAAAGAACATGTTCATGTTCCTATTATGGAAGAACCAGAAGTACTAAAAGGGCTTTGATTGACTTATTGGAGAGAAGTGCTTAGATTGGTATTGTTGAATAATTGGCTTGTGTATAACCTCAGTTTCATTGCCCCCAATACAGGTCTCCCAATGGAAAACATTGCTAAGTATCCAGCTGGTCAATTGGACTTGAGTAACCAGTGAATCATTTGAATGTTTACTGCTGTCCATTGATGGGTTACGCAGGAAGTACTTACCTAAGACATTGATGGAAACTTATGTGAGAGAAGTGTAACAAGATTGATTGGAGTCTCTGGAGTAATTGGGTGTTGTTCAGAATCTCCAGAAGGTGTCCAAGTCCATTTCCGCTATCTGTGCACTTAGTCATTGCCGCATCTTTATTTAGAGTTTTCCTCTTGCCCTTTGACATTAGGACAGGGAAGATGCATTGCTTTGACTTTTCGTTCTGGCAATTTCCATTTGAGGAGAGATTGACTGCATCTTTATGTAGTGTTTTACCGCTGACCTTTGCCACCATGATGAGGAACTTCTTACCTAAGACCTCAATAAAGACATTACGTGAAGCAGAGCTGCATTGATTTTATGAACCTGTACTGTGGTACTGGGAAAGCTTCATGAGGGCTCTAAGTTCATTTATGGTCATCCAGTACTGAACCATGGACATGATTTACAACTGCCTGTTTTTTTATGTGGTGTCCTTTGTCAGGAGGGCGGTGATGAAAAAGAAGTTAACATTTGGACTGAGTGACCAATGACTAGAAGCTTAAGTCTATTATAGAAATTCTTTTCCTTACATTTGGCACAGATATGTTGTGGTTTAGTGGGTGATTTGTTAGTGTTACAATTATCACCAGGTACACTGATTGGTTTGATTTACCTGATATTTTCCGTACAAGATGTTTGTTGGTTTTGCCGATTGTATTGACAGGTTTGCTTTTGATTTCAATACCAAGGTCAAAAGAGTTTGGTTAATATTTTTTGTCTTTAATTTATTTGTCGTTTATTTTTTTATCGTGCAATGTCCTGATCTTCTTCATGGAAGTGTTTATCCTCTTTGCAAAGTTCCTGATTTAATGAGGTCACTTACTTCATTGTCTCCTGATATCTAATGTTCTCTTTTCTAAAAGTAACTCTTTGAATTCAACAAGAAAAAGAATGTCAAAACTAGTGTCATCTCTCAGTAGGACAATGTTGAAATGTGCTTTTCAGTAGGATAAAGTTGAAATGTGCTTTTCAGTAGGACAATGTTGAAATGTGCTCTTCAGAAGGACAATGATGAAATGTGCTTTTCAGTAGGACAATGTTGAAATGTGCTTTACAGTAGGACAATGTTGAAATGTGCTCTTCAGTAGGACAATGTTGAAATGTGCTTTTCAGTAGGACAATGTTGAAATGTGCTCTTCAGTAGGACCATGTTGAAATGTGCTTTTCAGTAGTACAATGTTGAAACAAGTGTCATCTCTATAAAGTGTTTTCCTTTTGCTCTTCAGTAGGACAATGATGAATGTGTAAACTATGCCTGTAGGCTTTTAGAAAGATAACAACTTTCCACCTCCTCAGACAAGTCATCTGTAAGCCACACTAACTTGAGTTATCATCAACTCTGCCCTGATGCATTGTCTTACTGCTGCAGTCGTATGTGAGTCTAAGTGAACTGCTTGTTTAAATCAAGGATGAAGTCTTTTACAACTAAAAATTGGGGTTGGTTTAAGTGTTTCTTGCCTTTTATTTTGTTTTACTTCTGTCTCTGTTTAGAGGAATATTATATTTAAGTTGGCTGCTTATTTATCTTTTGAAAGAGATGAAAGTTTTGTAGAGAATTCCAGAGGCAAGTAGTTGCTGTCATGTCAAACTTGAATGGATGATTATAGAATGTTTTACTACTGGAGTATGTCAGTGGGAAGAGAGAGAGCTTGAATGAGTAGACCATGTGCACCCATCTTGTTCTAAGTGTAAAGAAAATGGTTGTAAAGAACATGCAAGAATGTTAGCTGTTTTACCCGTCACCTTCACTCACAATGGCGGGATGGTTTGTATTAAAAGATGCTGGTTTCAAATCATGCCACAAGCTCTGCAACTTTGCTATGGAGATGTGAACGGATTAAGTGCAGTACTATCAAAATGCAGCATCAACCATTATTTGCTCACTCCAGTTGAAACTTGAAATTGTTACCACAGTGCATGGACTTTTGCTATTGTAGGTTTTTCCCTTCCATCAATACCAGTAACCTTGATTTAGGTAAATAGTCCTCAAGGCGGCAACAAACCCTAGATCACCTTAGCTCACCTCCGATATAGTGAGAACTGACCGGCACTGGCCTTTTCTTCATTGATTGGTGTTGGTGCCTGTAGGAGAATTCATTTGGCATTAGACACAAACATTACATAGCTTGCCTAGTATCGCTTAATGGCAGTGTAATTACTACAAGATAGGAATTTAATGGTCATAGATGTACAAGCTATTTAAAATAGCTTGGCTTAGTTTCATTATCTGAAGTATGTAAGTTGACACGTTTAACTGGCTTATTTTCATCTGTGTGAATCAACCATTTGGCCAATAGTTTGTAATGGTTTTTACCACCTCTAGCAAGTAAGTGTCGAAACCATTGACTATTGTGACACAGATTGACCCATGAACCAAGCTAGGAGACCATTCATACCTTCATTGTCCTCAAGTGATGGCTTTGCTTGATATTTATGATAGCTGTCATTAGTAGATGATGAAATTCTAGAGCTTTGCATTATAGGATATTCTGAAACTGTTGCCATGGCAATATACTTGACAGTGGGTTTAAGATAGTGGATATCTCAAGGACAATGATGACAACAAATTGAATTAACACCGACTTTTTGTCCCAGCTGTTGTCATTGATCTTTTACTTCATGTGATGAGATTTGGCAGTTAATCATATATCAAGACCGTTTATAAATCCAGAATCATCTGTAATATTTGTAATATTTTATATCACACAATCTACAATAGCACAAATTCTTAAAACATTTTTGGATGGAAAAAAGCAAGTACAAGAATGTGTACTATTGCATAGAGTGTGATTACAATGTAACAATGTTATAGTGTTTCAAAATGACATCTATGTCTAGAGTTATCTGTCACAACCTGTAGTTTTAATGTATTAGCTTGATTAAAATATTATTATCATTTTACACTTTTTGTATTTGTCCCTTTATTTTAACTCGTTGATTCAGAGTTGGCAACAGTCATGACATGTATTTTAATGTCAGTTATAGACGAGTCACTTAACAGGAATAAATCAAGTACTGAAGCGGAGCATGTGCACCACTGGTGTTACCAGTAACTTACCAAGATGTTACCAGTTGTTGTTTTAATTATATGCTTATTTTGAGTTGAAATTATTAAACTAATGATAAACTCGATACTAAATTATGACAATACCAAATATTGATATTGCCATATTCACTCATTGAAAAGGAGGGAGTTCACTTTGGGGATCAATCAAAGTTACATGAACAAATTTACAAAAGTTGAGGTCAAAACCCCCTGGATCCACCACTGTTTACATTTACATCTTCACATCATTACAACCTCTGCATGAAAGTAGAACACAAATATCTCAGCAGGCGGAATGGCAATATTCCTTATCAATCATAAGCATCTTGTAGCATCCAAGAGACCAAACAACATTACGTCCAACATTCTGTTATGAGTAGCGCCAACCACTCAGGCCACACAGTTCTTGGGCACAGACATTATTTCCCTGTCATGAGCTGAAACATCTCATATTCAGACAAAATATCATTACTTCTTTGTTTTGTAATCATAGCAATTCACTTAATGCTATTCATTCACTCCAACCCAACCAACCTTAAAGAAATGCCTATATTTTCCCTCAGATATGTCCTCTACAAGTTCCCAAAATATTTCTGTAGTAGCAAAATTAGAACAAGATTGAACAGTTTCAAATATCTTCCAACTTTCAAGTCTTGTATAATAAAAAAACTATTTGCGAAGAAATCAGAATGAATAAATCATTGTGTAAATGTATTGCTGTTTCCTGTGTAATAGGACTGTTCTTAATGGAGAATATGCTCTTCAATGTCGCCATTACTTTGGTGCAAGGGTGTTAGGACATGTCCGGTTACCAAACTAATGAAGGCTTTATTATTTTGTCTATTGGAGACAATACTGTGACAAGACTGAACTAATGTTTACACAACTTTAACTGGAAATATCAACTATCACTTAATGAGTAAGTGTTATTACACTGAAAATGAAGAGAATATTTTATCTTATATCACCTACAAGAATATATGCTATATATCTTTAAAGTATTTCAGGGCCTCCTTTTTCAAAACAACATTTAATTAC
Organism: Gibbula magus; assembly: GCA_936450465.1. Taxonomy (NCBI): domain Eukaryota; kingdom Metazoa; phylum Mollusca; class Gastropoda; order Trochida; family Trochidae; genus Gibbula; species Gibbula magus. The sequence goes on along the minus strand of OW388290.1, from coordinate 43,423,230 downwards.
TAAGGTTAACTCTCTCATTCTTTGCATCATGACATTATTTCACCTTAATGACTTACCAACTTGGTGCTTTGTGAAAGGAGGCCCTTTCAACAACATCTAGACTAGTACTGCAAACAGTACACAACAAGCGAGACAACTTCATGTCTGTTGCTTAGCACAGTACCTGATCATTTGGGCTATCAAAGACTCCAAGAAATATACTGTATATTGTGAGAATGTCTGTACTTCCAAATTCTACTAGAAAATCGAACTACAAGTACCAAGCAAGACCAAGCTCGTGAGACTGATCACTTCTTACAACCAAGACACAACCAATCTAAAGTATTTCTGTACTACCAGTAGTTAGAAGTCTAGACTGAGAACTGCTAAGAAAGAAGAGCAAGCTCTTGTCAGTGACAACACTGGGTGCAGGAGGCAGCTTTCTGCTTGTCTGAGAGCTGGCTGTAGTGTATGTTCCTCACTGTTTATAAATAACTGGCCGAAGGTAGCTCCATTATCTTCCCATCACCAGCACGTTGGAGCATGGTGACATCCTGCAGTTAACATGGCTTCACATTATCTACTGCAGGGCTCTGGCCCCATTCGTGTTGGAATTGTACCACTGGTGCCATCTCAAGCTACGCCAATTTCCGGAATTATTCATGGAGCCAATTACATTAAAACATTAGTAGTGATTTCCACCTCGTGTTGATCATACACTTAGGTAGCTAATAACAGGGAATGTGTTGTGTCTCTTATGAATTATTTGTAGTTGAAAAATGATTTTATTTTAATGTTTTAAAATATGATCTGTTTTGGTTTTTATGACATTAATAATCTAAGGATTAGAAATGTTCATTTCAACATTTTTCAAGTTTAGGAAGATCAAGTAAAACAATGAAGTTAGGTTTTGTTAATATCTATTTCATAATTGAATTGATGATATACCATAATCAGTTTTGATTGCTATTCTTTGAAATAGTTGCAATTTAAAAGCTTAAAATTCTTCCCCGATGTATTTGATGTGAATCCATATTTAATTGAATTAATATGAATGCATTTATTTTGATAAGTTCTTTGAATGTTGTTTGAAAAATTAATCAACGATTTGTGTTAGTATTTGATAATATTCTGAATTATCGTCACAGTGATTTATTTTCCAAAAATGAAAGGCTTGATTTATTTCAAAGAAGTTGACTGCATGGCCATTATCAATACAATTAATTGCTTTGTCTTTGGTGCCTTTGAGTTGGATATTGATGTGAATCAATATCGTAAACAGCCAACTCTACCAGATACAGGTTTACTGAGAACAATAATCTAATTTGTTGAAGGCTCATTGATTTAATCTCATGTCTTTGAAAGCACATGCACCTTAATTACTCAACAAGAAATATATTTACATGACACTAAAATATGCATTATCAACAAAATAGAAAAAAAGTAAAATGTTGCTTGTAAGTAAAGCAAACTTATACTTACCAAGCATTTGTAAAATTTATGTTCAAATAGGTATACTGTTCCCATTATCAGCCCCTTCAGGGGCACAGCAACTTTGTCTGCAGTAGATAACTGTTCTACACTCAGTAAGGTTTGGGTGCAATGCTACACTGAATTTCAGCGTAGTACCATCCATTATTTGCTATTATTAGTTCCAATTTTCACTGCAATGCATAGCCACATAAATTCACAGGCTTTCTCCCTGCCAAAATACTAGCAGCTGTTATATAAATGAAATACTCTTGAAAGCTGCGTTAAACCCAAACTCACCTCAACCATTATAAACTGAATTTATGAACAACATCAATACTATGACACAATGTTCTGGAATCATAAAAACGATGAATAATGCCAGTTTAACCAAGGGGTAAATGAAGGACATACCCAGATTGTTACCACATTGACAGATCAAGCGTTAAAGGAAGAATTTCTCCACATGACATGGATCATATATTAGAAAGATTGGTAATACATACATCCGCTACATCAGGCGATTTCTCTTTCTTTCTGTGACAAGCAAGTTGATATATAGAGTAATGTAAGGACATAAGAAACAAGCATGACCTGTGTAAATCACACTAATGTACAATTACTATTTCCACAATTTGCAATAATCGTTAAAAAAATTGGTGGGATTTTTTCAAGAAATTGTCATCAGGAGATGTAATGTTGTGTTGTGGGGAGCATGTGCAGAAAATACTGATAGTCTTGCAGATATTGATTCCCTGTGAAGTAACAAGTGTTTTAATAAATCAATTAGTTCTGCAAATGGTAGTTTTTAAATCATCATGTGATGCATTGAAAAGGTTTGGGGGTTTTGTGAAATAAACTATACTATTGAACTTTTCCTGATGGATTGATAAATGTTGCTTGTGTTTGGTAGCATGGTTTTAAAAAGAATCCATTAACATTTAAGTTACATATGATTTTGTATTTTAAAGAAATATGATGGAATGGTGTTTAATAGTGGTAAACAGATGAATACCACACATGTTTTTCATATAAAAGTATAGAGCTGCAATCATATATATAATCATTTTCTTGATTGATTTGGTTACATTACAATTGGTAGTGGTTTTAGATCAAGAGGTCTGAGGTTTGAATCCTGCAAGGAGCTCAGCAACTTTGTCAGCTGTAGAAAACTGTTCTACATGCAGTTAAGTTTGGGTGCTATGCTACACTGAATTTCAGTGCAGTACAACCCATGGTTCGCTAGTTCCAGCCAATGTTTGCAGGTTTCACCATAATGCAAAGTCACCATGGCGTTGCGGTATTTCTCCTACAGTAATACTAGCAGCTGTGATATAAGTGAAATACTCTTAAGAATTTGTGATCCCTGTTAATTGGCCACTTGTTTAAGCACCGAGTAATTCAGCAGTGAAATTGTTTAGCATGATGGTCACCATTTAGACCTACCAGAAATATTCCTCAGGACATAATTGTGTTTATACATCAAAACATGGCAATGAAGTAGTGATAGTAGGGATATTCTCAGCAACTTGTACCATGCCTCTCACTGAAGACACTCCTTATCCAGCAGTTGAATCTGGTCTGTAGAATTCTTCAACCACCTTTATTCCCCAGAATAGTCATCTTTAGACCAGAATCTCTGGTTGACCCGTTGCAGTCTTTCTCTCAACTTCAAAGAGATCCAGGTAATGGCTGTATCAGATGAGTCTCCGCCCAAATCATTGAATGATGAGTAAGTTGAGTTCCCCACTATCAATGATTGGTGACCTATAGCATTGGGATATAGTCTGATAGTTACATGTTGTTTACATGCTAAACTATTCTGGTCCAGGAAGTTTGCAAGGATCTCATTTTCTCTTTCTTTAGACTATTTCGGTGTTGGTAATGTCATCTAGGTGATGTCAACTCAGTTATTTTATCCCCATATTTTCCAAACCTGTAACATGTCTTCATGTGGGCCTATCATTATCGTGTGATAGTTACTGCTTGGACCAGGCAACTCCCAGCTTTGTCTTGTATTCTAAGAATACTGATATTACATGTATTCTTCTTATGTTAATTTCATTGTAAACCTTCCTGATTCTTACCGTAAAGCAAAAGTTTATAAACATTACATCACATAAAAAATGGTATAAGCAATATTTGTGCTTAGCCAAATCTAACTTGCATTGCTTAATGACCCCATGCCTTTGTATCTTCTGTTATGCCTTACTTATACATTAAACATTTCATATATATATTTGTTTCTGTTATAAGCTTTCTAGTAAGAGGAGGTTCTGTAACCTGGTACACACAATTCTATTATTCACCTCTGTTATATCAAAGTTCTTATATAGGTGTTAATGTAGATGTTCACATTCAGTGTCTAGTGTCATCAACTGCCAATGAGAGATCATTGAACTGGTAGGAGTCCCATGTTGAAGCTGCCACTACAAGCAAGAGCAGAGAGAGGTGATAATGAATTAAGAATTTGAAATTTGGTCTGGGTCTGTAAATAGAGTTCAAAGCATAGATGTAAAAATGAGAGGTAATAGATAAATGAGAGGGTTTGGAGAGGTAAAAACTGGTCTCGTGTATAGGGAGGAGAGATAAAGTTCCCTAGGTGTTGGAGATTAGATGAAATATGTGTTTTTAGCTTTCATCTTATGTACCTTTTGATCTATTTTTGTAACCTCTTTCACTGAGAGGGTGTTCGCAAGGAAAGAGTGAAGTATGTTTCTTCGTGGTTTATACCTCACAATTGCTTTCATTACTTACAAGGAGAAGGAGGATGTAGATGTGTGATTAATGAGGGGGTGTTTCTGAAACCAAACAAGGAAATAGGACAAACTGTTAAAAACTAATTAAATCAATGCCATCTATATTTTACAAATAATGATCTGTCAACTGGATTCATTCAAGTACCCCAGTGGAAATGACCTACGATTCAGCATACAACACTGGCCTCTAATGGCTGCAATATTGCCAAAGTAATGTTAGTCACTCATTCTCAATACTCATCCTACAAAAGTATATCCATTCTTGAAACATTCAAGATCTGCAAAAAAGGATTTAAAAAAATCCATGTTCATGGTTTTTCTTTCAAATGAAAACTTTTATGAACATAAGAAGATCATCCATGTTCATCATTTTGCTTTCAAATGAATACTTTTATCAAGTTATTAACATATTAATATGAACTTAAAGAGTTTTCACATTGGTGTGGTTTGATAGCTTTATATGACATTCAGCCCTCATCATAAGACCAGAGAGGGTTCTTCACGAATCAGTTTAGCATTTGACACATATAGTCCACCATTAAAGATGATTATATGCTCTGGAAACAAGCTTTTCAGGAACGCTTCAACCCAAGGATTCATATAAAGAACGAAAAAACCTAGTAATCAAGAATTGAAGAATTGTATTTTCTTGGAAAATGAGTGAAAACAGAACGCATTAAAGCAGCAAAACTTGGACTTGATGGGAACAGGTAATAACAGTGTGGCTAGAAAAACATAGTAATTTCTCCCACTTGTCAATTTGAGGCAAACACTGGTGTTTTTCTAAAGGGAGCTTTGCAAGTTGGGAGACCATTGATCAATGCTAATCCAATTAAAAGCATTAGTTTCAATCAGTCGCAAGCTCAGGAGGATATTCTTTGTGGAAGCTTGAGAGACTTAGTAAAAGTGCCAAAGGAGCTGTTTAAAGTTCTCAGAATATTTATGAATTTTCTCCTTTCTTTGAAGTATGTGCAAATGATTTCTGTGTCTTATTTTAATTGAGTTTGTTCACTTTTCGCATGATTTGGTGGGATTTAGTTATGTTGCACAGACTCATTCAGTTTCCCAAGTAAGATTTTGACACTCTTTTGGGTTGGAGTTACTGTGAGCAGGGGACTAAATGATACTGGTTTACGTGAATGTTTAGGGACCTTATTCATTAGAGAAGAGCAGTTTTTTTCCAAACTGAAAGCTCATTGAATCATACACATCTTTTCACAGCGATTCCCAAATTGTTTCACACAAACCTTTTTTCTGATCATTTCATATCAAAAGCAAGATATTGAGCAAATCTTCCATTTGTAAACTCTTTTTTGATACAGTTTTCAAAATTCATAAAGTTCAACAGTTCTCTTGTTTTAAACAATTAGGCAATTTACTGTTTTTTTATATATCAAAAAATGAATAATAGTCTGAAATGCAGACAAATAGTTGTCTTGAATGCCTGTTTGAAATCATTGATTATTAAAATAATATATTTATATATTCCCTGGTAGAGAGATGCAAACAGCAGGTGTAATTGCTAATACACAGAGGTTTCAGGTTACAGTTACAGTCTGTGTGTGAGGCTGGTTTAGTCTTAGACTCAGATGCTCAAGAGAATTTATTAATAAGATACCAACATTTTATTAAATATTGAAAAGGAGCCTATGAGAAATGAGATTTTCAGAAACAGATCAGGGCTCCTTTTCATCATGTTATAAATGTTGATTTTTCCTGTATACAAATAAGAACTAAAACAAAAAAATGCAAAAGTCTATAATAACTATATGAATGCATGTGGATTAATGTGTAACCAATTTTGATAATAAATTTTGATGTCTTGGCAATGCCTTATTATGTGATATCTTAATCTTTTCCTCAGAGATAATGAATAACATAATTCCTGATGAGTTTCAGAGCCAATGGCTCTATTTTTTTCACTTTAATTTTCACATACTGCATAAAAACAAAATAGTGGATCCCACATAGAATCTTCCCTTTAATTGAATCTGACGCCAAATCTATCATAAACTAAATTTGAAAGCAAATGATGATTTATAATGTCAGCTTTTAGACTTGAACTTTAATTTCATCACCAGAAGGCTAAGAATAGTGTTTTTTTCATGGATCTAGAAGATGAATTATATTTGACATTCCCAGCTCATTAATTCTTTGATCTCTTGGTGTTTGATGACAGTAACTCTTTGATTGAAACATGTTCCTCTTAATTTGATCTCAGTGTTGAGCCTTCAAACTCAGTGAATTTCAGATGTCTTTTAGAAATGTTCTCCCTAACGGTTCCTGACAAAGAGGAGATATATTGTAACTTGTCAATGGAAAAGATTAAAAGAGTTTTTCTCAATGAAAACCTCCATTATATTTGTGGAAGCGTGAAGTAGGATCAAATTACTTCAGGAAATTTATGCTTCATTTATGGTGCCATCAGTTTGATGAAGGTAAGTTTAAATGTACCAAGGCAGATACTTTCTCCATTGGAGAGATTGTAAAGAGCGACACAAAGGGAGAGCATTCTGCATAAATCGGAAGTCTATTGATAAGGCACTGGCGCCGATGGTTCCAAGCATTGATTCTGCTACTTGTGTGTGCTATCTTTTGCAATCTTTGTGATCGTTGGGAACCCCTCCATTCGTCTTTCATTGAGGAAAGATTTCGCTAGAAATAGAGACTCAATTCTACAATGACATTCTCAGTTTGTGCCATCCCCTCTGATTCTGTACCCTGACATACCATTATGATATGTTTCAAATTTGCCACAGAACTCTCAGAGCCGCAACAAGAATTTATATCAAGATTTATTCACCTTACAAAATTGTCAAAGCTGTTTGTTATAAAGACAAATCAATGTATCAGACTGAGTGCAATTTGAATGGTCAATATTCTATGAAAACAGGCAAATTAAAAAAAAGTATTTACTCATGCAATCTTGATAAAGATTTTTGAAATTTAAATAGAGATATTGGGTTGTCAAACCATTGAATATATCTTTTGATGTTTTACCTTAAAGAAAACTTTATCTGAATTTTTTTTATTCTGGTAAATAGCCCTCCTGCAAAATATATAATATAGTCAGTTTATGTGAACCTAATATGAATAGATGACTTATTATTGATGCCTTTTGTGTATTGAAGATTCCAAAACATTGTTTTGTTTAATATTTCTTAATTTATGATATTTCATGTAAAAACATTTACCATTGCCAAATAGGTTACCAACTTGACATTCCCAAATTTCGTACAGTTTGCTCTCCTCTTTTCTTGTAATACACTACATCATAACTTCTTCCTTCAAAAAAGCTCTCCTTTCTCACACAATCAGTTCTATCTCAATTGTTTCATCTTTCTATCTCTCTCTCTATATGTGTCTCCTTCTCTGTCTCTGTTTCACCTATCTCTTCCTATCTCAGTCTCTGTGAGGGTGTCTGTGAGACCAGGGGGAGGTTACCAGCTCAGTCTGTCATGTTGTACTTGTCCCGTATCGATCTGTGTCCCCAAAGTTACTCTAACCTCCAGGATTCGCTGCTGGCTCTCCTCATTTAGACATGTTTTTGTCGTGTCGATCACAGGACAAAAGTTTTGCATCAATGTCTGCAACCGTGAATCGTGGTCGGGTCCCTGGGGGTAGGAAGTCTTATAATTGTGGCGTATTTGTGACGCACGTCCCCATCATAACACGACAGTCACAGGGTGAAGATGAAATAAGGGAATTGTAAAATTAGATTAATGCAGTGAAGAAAATTGTAATTCATAAAAGTGAAAGTGAAGCATAAAGTTGTGGAATATATGAAGCATTAACTTTTGCTTTTATGTCTTTGTGTGTAAGAAATATTTAGGGTTTTGATGTTTTTGTTAAATGTTAATTTTCCAGGAAAATGATATATGCTTATTGAATTTCCAAGTTTATGAAAGAAAAAGAAATTGCTGTGAAACTTTTCTGAAATCTTTTTGTGGACTATCTTCAAAACTTTAATCAAATTTAGCAGATAAATATATCTCACAAATTGTTCATTAATATGAGGTACTTCAAATAAAAGCCTTCAAATGTATGGATTTAAAAATCCCAAGTAAATTTTGAACTTAATTTGTCCAAAATAATCTTTTTCGGGAATCATTACTCTACCTTCAAGCAAGGTTTTATTAATGGTATCCTTGGAAATCATTCCTGTGAATGCAGTGACAACCATTGATTAAAATACAATGATCATACTTGTCATGTTTCAGTCTTTTGGACGCAAATTATATCTTTATCTGACATATCACTTTATATCTTAATATTTTAAAATATGTTTTGGTGTTCTTATAAACTAAAAGACAAAAGTGTTTTAAATTAGGTTCACTTGGACAAAATCTGTTTGGATTGAAAACACAGTTGATGTTTTACATTAATCAGTAGGGTTATTGCCTGTGAAGTTATCCTGCTTGATGTATCTCAAGAAACTGATATTTTGTAACTGATTATTTCCCTGGGTCTGATTGTTCCAAAAGTAAATGGCTGGCTGTCATAACCAGAATAACATATATACATCTTCACAATGAGAACACTTTCCACCTATCAACTTTCATATGATATGAACGTTTCCATTTTTGGACGGTCAGCTCTTGATATCTTAATCATATATTTGAAATATCCAAACATGGTTATTGAGAATTTTATTGTAAATGTTTAAGATCTGCAGGCTGTGTTGATGTATAGTAAGATTGAGCAGGGTTGCAGAGACTTATGTGATATAGCCTGACACAAGCACCTGCCAGTAAGCTGGGATTCTGTCTCATCGATTCTGCCTCTACCACATGTATCAATAAAACACTATGCCACTACTCTGACAAGATGAGAAAATAGTGTCTACATTACCTTGCGGTCAGAACATTATTTGGGTTACAATTTTGACACGTTATTTTTTTTGTATTGATAAAAATATTTCAATTTCAACACTTTTACATTATTCATTTTACAGTCTTATTTAGTTTCATTTTAAGATCATCAATGATTTATTGAAATTTTATGTTTTACTGTATTCTGCTAAATTCCATTCTTTTCTGATCATATAGAGCAATTTCATATCTGCAATTACTTGGTCCATTCCCTTCTATGTGTTCTCAGTGTTGCTGATGCTTGAGGAAATAATTAAGTTTCAGTTGTCTGGTCTTCATTATCAGGGTGCAGCTTTATTCTAGGTTTATTTTAAGTTTCGTACTTACTGGCAGATAAATTGTATATCCTTATACAAGCACAAACTTGATTTTACCATCAGAGTAAAGTAAGACTGCTTTCAGTTGAGGTTCATATGTCTGTTTCATCAGTCAGTTTAATGTGGTGGAGAAGCGGCGGCCTGGAGTAACAGCATGTTCTGTAGTTTTATGGAACTTGCCATTCCTTCTGTGCTTTATTACAGCAATATCAGCAAATTTCATGTCTCAATATATAGATTGCCGTTATGTATGTGTGTATTCACGAATTGACTGTAATAATGTTGCTTCCCAGAGACCGTCATTTATAGAAATTGAATATGATTGGTGTAATTGAAACTAGTCTTGATGTCACAAAAGTGTTATTCAAGTTATAAAAGCACCAACAATATTGTTATCGGGTGGAAGTGCTTATAATTACAATGATAAATTGTATGATACTTGATTATGGAAATTGAAGACATCTCCAACAGATACTTTTTTAGGGATGATCTCATCAGGTCTTCAGGTCAATTTTGGTTTTCATTTAACATCTGTGTCAAATTGTTTAACCCTTGCCCTGAAAGACTTATTATGGTACAGGGGATGTTTTGCAAGTGTTTTATTTTCTTTCTTATTTAGTCACTAAGAATGGCTTGACACTTAATAAATCAGTGGCAAAGATATTTAGCTATTGAGATAATAAAGAGGAAAGATACCAAATTTCAGTCCACATGATTTCAATAAAGTGAGTCTCATTGAATCATCCTATGACAATATCAACTCTCAAGATTGAGACTTTTCACTTACATCTTCTTTTCATGACCAGATTGAGGTTATTTTATATGCATGACGTATGATGTGAATCTCAAGTTTGATTCAATAGCATTTATCCTGGAACAAGATTGCATTTTCTTCATGCTATTGCTGTTTCAAAATTGGTGATATTTTAGTAACAAGATCACATTTCCTTAACCCTATAGGACAGATAAAACCAAATGTGGACTTAATAATGTTCAATTTGGAGAAGGATAATTTTTATTGAATTTTCTCTTCATGGTATCCCCTGACAAGGGAACTGTTTGCCCAGTGAAGTGTATCGACCAGAAGATCCACAGTATTGATGGAAGCCTACATCTTTCTGATTCTTCATATTGACAAATTAGATTTACTTAGTTGGAGCTCGCTAACACCTTGGCAACAGAATTGATGACATTATTGCCTCCGTTATGAATTATGAAATGAAGTAATGGTTGGTTCTCATCAGGCAGGGTAACACTAAGGTTACGTTAATGGAGACAGGTAGTGATGACATGAACTTGACCAGGTGCAATAAATCACTCCAGAGGCCGCCATCTTTGAACTCCCAGATTTATGTATTTGTTCTGCGGGATTATCTTCTGCTCACATGTCTCTAGTTCCTCATAGAGTTATATTGTATTTCTTCAGAGAATTCCCTCCGGCATTATATATTTGCTAGGGGACTAGGCAATATAACCAACATTTATTGGAGATTTTAATAAAACGGAGATATCCTTACACTTGAAGAAACTGCTTAGGGTGGTGTATATTGTATATGGATTTAATTGATCACAATGTAGTATTGTAGAGTTAGAAATTTACTATAATGATATTGACCAATGTCTTAACCCTTTACCTACGGTTCCTGGAAGGGACTGCTGAGGCCGTGGTCAGTCTAGAATAATTTCCTTTCTTAAAGAGTTAGGATTCCTATAAATTGGCTGTGCAGAATTGTTTGTCAGTAATTTATTCAGCAGCTAAAGATTTAAGACCTTCTGTGATATATACTAACTGGAACATTTATGTATAAATGATGCACAAAACTCACTAGCTTCACGTTTCATTAAAGACTTAAGGATACACAATTGTATATCACATGACTTCATGATTTACAATCCAATCTAACACTTAACCTGCAGCTCAGTGATAAAATTATCACTTTATTAAAGGCATATAAAAGTCACTCGGTTCAACATTGTTTAAAAACTTTTACCTACGTGTTCTACAATCAGTAAATTGACATCATAAATCATTCGTAACTTTAATATTGTGATTACCTCAGCTTTCTACATGACCAACATTCATTTTGTCATATTTTCCAAGGCTCATAATACATGGTTATAAGATGAGAGAAATTAACTATGAGCGATAAGGAGTTTTTGTGCATCACCACTTCTGACATGTGTGGGACTCCATGTGTAGAGTTGGGTGTGTTGATAATGCAGTAAACACCCTTATCTTCACTGGGATGTTTACTTTCTCAACATGTCATTCCTGTATTCATGGTTTGTGATAAGGGTATTTGGTTATTGAAACATTGGAATGCTCATCTGAATACAGTGCTATGAATTTACCCTGATAACATGATACTGCTAAAATTTAACCGACACAATGTGGATTACAGAACAATTGGTATCTGTGGTATGTTGGTTCTTGAATTTTTGACATCTTGAAAGGCATTCTAGTTGAGATGATGAAGAATGAAGATCTATTTTATGGATATACAACTTCTTTATGTTTGATAGGCGATGTTTTGACACTATATTTGTTAAGCAAATGATCTGTTGTTTTAAGGGAAATAACTCTTGGTTTAGAAATTAAAATCACTTAAATGAATGGACTCTTCAACAATACCTGTCATACCAAATAATAATATAAATAAACCTCTCAACAGTTTTCATTAATTTGCATAGCTTACAATGTAACGATACAAGGATCCTATTCCACATTCTAGAAGCCTTAAATACGGAGGTGTTCACCTAGACGATCCTGACGCTTAACAAACTTAATACTATATTATTTTCTTTGTGACAGCTGATAACAAAGTTGATGCATACACTGTTGATGCAGTTATTTAGCGAGTGCTGGGGAGGTGTTTTTGAAGACTCCTCATATGCAGCACACGGATGTGCTGTTGAAACAAGATCAACTCTATTGTTGTGGAGAGGTAATCCGACAGCTTCCAGCCGTCCCAGTTAATGCTTGTGTGGCCTGCGTGTATCCGATAGCGGAGATTAAATGGATGGCAGACTCGGTGTTGGAGAGTAGAGTCACAGCTCCAGCTGACCATTAGCAAGTGTCCACTGTCACCTGGAGTGTTGACATAGTCTGCTGGACGTGCTGGACGCTAACCTGATTAACAGCTTATACTGACCAGTGCTGACCAATCTCAACACTGGCACACAAGTGCGATCTGCATGCAGTTAATTACACTGTAGCAAATCTTCTGCCCTTCATTTGTGCATATTGAAATTTTGATTGTATATGTTGATTTATGAACAGTGAACAACACTTTTAAAAAAAATTAGTTTAATGTACCAATTAGAATGATTTGTTTATCAATTATGGATTGGTCTTCGATTATAATATTGATAATTATTTTAAAATTTGTTTGTTGAAATATTTTAGATGTTTTGATTTTGTTGAGGATAACTACTATTCTTTGATGGCTTTTTCAAGTTCTTTCTCTTTTTTTCATTTCAGGATATTTTTTTTTACATATGTGTATACATTTCTTTTGGAAAGCTAAGTATGTGATACAATTAAATGATGCGTTTCTGATAACATGGCCAAGTGCAGTGTGGTGTTGCTTAATCCTGCTTCTAAGTGTCAGTTTATAGCACAGATGTGTGAACTGGATGCTTTAGGAGACTAAGTTAATTACTGCACATCCTGTGAACTCTCACTTACAACGTGTGAACAGATTAGAGTCTTTCAGCTCAACTTACCCGTATGAGAACCCCTAGATATTCACTTCATTATGATATACAAGAACGTGAACACTGTCATGTTCTTTTGTACTTTTCTTGTTAATTCATATTAATCAAAAGCATTCAGGAAGTCATTCATGATGGTATGGAGAAAATGTTTGTTATCTTGACAGATTTCAGTCGACAAATTGAAAAGTTCCTCTGCTGAGTAGATAAGACATTTCCTGGTATCCCATCCTGTGTTTACAGATCACGCAAAGTTTTCTGGAGTTTGTGTATGTATTTAAAACAAGAGTTCGAGGTGACATACTGTAAATTCATCCTCTCTCTTCCTTCTGAGCTAATTTTACCTCTTCCTCAGGCACTTGCCTTGGGTTACAAACTCACTGCACTGCAGTTTTTCCTTCACGGAAGTAAATAGAAACACAGCATGGCTTTGCTGTGGAGCTCACTTCAACTAAACATCAACATGCAAGGTATCTCTGCAACCACAAACTTGCTGTTTGTAAATAGATGTGTCTGAGTTCTTGCAGGAACATTCACAAGTAGTGCGATAAGCATACTCCTTTGTACCGAGTGTTCCAAATATTAGCTTTAACCTGTAACATGCTGCTGCCGCCCTGGTTGGCATTTGCTACTTGGAAGTGTGTAGGAAGGCGTGGTTCTCTAAATCACCAATAATTCCAATTAGAAAGGCACCGGCTAACTCTGTAATGTGTCATAAATTGTCTGGGTAAAGCTCTGCTTTTGTTTCATTTAGAAGAATCACAAATATTTGTTAAGTTAATTCTATACTTTCATGAAGTTATTTTTATGTGCTGTTCTTGAAACAGTAATAAGAGCTTTACAGCAATTGATACTGTACAATGATGTTTTTAAGTGTTTTAATGGCTTCTTATATCAGTTCATCTTCATCAAGCTTGAAACTCTGAGGGAAAGAGTTAATATACAACTTGTGCAAGTTAGTTTCTGATAATGGACTGATAAATCACTGTTTCTCATCATTCAAGGAACTGGATTGTCTATTACTTTCTATCAAATTTGGCAAGAACACAAGCTGTATTTATGATAAAGTCAAACTAACTTGAGAAAGCATTGAAATCTGTCAAGTTCCTCATACATATCTTGATCCATTAAGAAAAGTTAACTCTCAGGAGCAGCAGTCAAAATATTTCAATTTTAAATCGTTTGGGTTTTAATTCAGTTGCTACCAATGATAGCTGAAATCCAGCACTAATAGCCAGGTTAGCAAATTTCAATTCTTTAGCTGTGGAACATGTGAAAGTACCAAGTCATTCTGAGTAGCCAATTTACAGAAATCACAGCAGCTACAGATATATTGTTGAAAATTTTCTCACAGTTAAAGGGTTAAGCTAAGCTATCAAGGTTTGCATAAACAATTGGAGAGCACTTTGAGCTCAGGAATGGTGATTTTTCAAACTACTGATTTTGTTTTACATTGATTTTATTTCAAGTACCTGCTGTTTTTAACTATCTAAATGTCATCCATTTGATTCCTTAAGTATCTCACACAAAAACAAATTGATTACAGATACAAGTTTCAGATCCAAATTGATAATCAATGAGACTTGAGCGGAGAGGTTTGATTTATAGACGATGCTGTATTAACTTCTTTCATCAACTCTTACACTGCAGGACAGGCTCTCGGTGCTCATGTGTGTAGAGATCAGCGTGTAGTTACTGTTTATAACATCAAAACTGCAAACTTACATAGTTAACTAGCTTCAAAAATTGTTTTGATGAATAGAAGTCTTTACTCATCTTTCAGTTCTTAAATGATTCTAATTTCATTGGTGAAGATCCTAAACCATTGACAGAGATTCTAATTTCAATGGTGAAGATCCTAAACCATTGACAGAGATTCTAATTTCATTGGTGAAGATCCTAACCCATTGACAGAGATTTTAAATTCATTGATGAAGATCCTAAACCACTGACAGAGATTCTAATTTAATTGGTGAAGATCCTTAACCACTGACAGAGATTCTAATTTATTTGGTGAACATCCTAAACCATTGACAGAAGTAGTTTATTGAGAAGCTACAAACAGTTTACATACATATAGAGAGACAAGGAATGTGGACTGATAATGGGCCCAGACTAAAGCATTCAGTGTGTAACTAGTTCTGTAAGACTGGTGTGTAGGTAGCAATGTAGGAGGCAGGTAACAGGTAGTGGGTCACATCTGGATACCGTTACACTGCTGTACCCACTTGCAGGTACAGCCTGCTGCAGATCTTGCACTGATTGAAATCAAGGAGCTCATAATTACTGATTATTATATAGTCTTCTCATCTCATCACATGGACTATAAATGACCAAGTATTGAAATCCAATTACAATGGTCTGGATTCCATTACACTTGCAGATATCTATGCATATTCTAAAGTTGGTACTTAATGCAGTAAATGAAAAGGACTTGCATCGTGTAATTAACAAAATATCTGCCGATGATTTGATATGTCTTTTCAACTTGTCTCAATATAAAACATAAAAAATCAGCTAGGTTACGATTTATAAACAGAAACATCTTGATGTCATTTATGATGGATAGAAATGTTCTTATCTGGAGGTAATTGTTCTATTTTGTTGCTGTAAACGAGAAGTGATGTTAAATTGTACACAAGGTTGTTGGTAATGAGTACATCTGGATACCATAGAGCTTCACGTATAGATGTATTCAGTGAGGCACATCATATGAATCTATGTACAGTAATTATAATTGGATGATGACATCTGCAGGTGATACATTACTCTCTGGAGCCCTCAGCTCTTGGTCAATAGTAAACTGAAATAAATGAACTAAATTGTCATCTTACAACATAATTTGGAGGAGGATGGCTGCAATGTGGTCACATCTGGAGACCATCACACTCATGTATATGTTGCACACACTTGCAGCAGGGAGCCAGTGCTTGTGGTATATGGCTAGAAGAGTAAAGGATCTATACATAGTGGTTTGAGGGTCACTCTATCTGCAGAAACATTAATTCTTTTATCTCTCGGACAAGTCCATTGAGAGGTCAGAAAGCAAAGCCTATTTGCACCTATCAACAGAGCATGTATCAGTACCGGCATGGTTCAGTTCATATACTGGCATTTATACAGAGGTTTTCAAACATGTATATATGAGGTATAATTTGTATACATGTCGTTTGCTAATTTGATGCTGGACTAAGAACAGCAATATATTTTCTATGTGAAGTGAGTTACTGAATGCAGGTTCCTGTTGAAGATGTAAGTTGTCTGGCGAATGGTTGTATTTTATTTTGATAAAACTGAGAGATGGAAATTTTCAAATATTTTCTGTTATCTCACAACCAAGAAATTCCATTCCACAGTTTAAAGTAATTTGGAAGCACTCTAATTGCTAATATTACTGAAAAAGAAAGGAAAATAATTTACATCACAGGATTATGTTACCGGTACTTCAGGATGTCTGCTCCTTCCTGTTGAACTTCAAAAATGAAATATAAATTAAAGATTTGTTCTAATCTTTATGTACTTCATGACATCATCTACATACTTTTAAAAAACAAATGAAATAAAGAAAGTGTGACTTTAGAACCTCTAAAAAGTGCTTAAACAGCATAAATGGCCTAAAATTGACGAAAAATGGTTTTTTTCCCAGGTACATCTTGTGTCAAAGCTTAAAAAAAACCAACACTACCATATATATTTTTTCATTGATTTCGGTAGGGTAACATGAACTTTGTAACATATCAAAAAAGGAAAAAAAGTTTAATACTAGAAATGTAGTATTTTAAAGTTTTTAGCAGTTTTTTTTCTCATTTTCCCATATACTCCCATGTTAAAATTGTACTTCACCCCACTATCTTACAGGCGTCATATCTCGAAAAAACCCACACTACCCCCATTTTTTTAATGCTTATTTTCCAATCATATACTTTGATCTTTTAAAAAATATAAGTTAGAAAAAAAGTTTAATACTATAAATTTGAGGAGGAACATCCTTAAGGCTATGACAGGTTCTTCTAGGTGATCTTACTCCTGACAAGTAATGCACACTGCTCTCATGCATCAACAAATGGTAATAAGCTTCCTGATATGTACAATACGTCTATAGCACTTGCCAATCATGACTCACGATATGCAAGAGCTGTTTGTCACATGGCCAAACCTCCCTTTTATCTGCACAAGCTGCTGTAATGGAATGGATGATTTATGACAATATTTCCGCCAATATCTCTTAAAGGTGTTGCTTTGCTTTACATAATGATAAGACGATCTCTATTGGGTGTTACACTGCTGTAGTTAATTCTGGTCATAGATATAAAAAATATAGACCATTTTGTTTCTGAAGTTGATATCAGAACCTGAGGATGTTTTCTCCCAGGAATGGTGGGAGATGTGGTAGGAAAAGGTGGATGATTGGGTCCTAATGAAGGGTGATTTTCTGAATTTTGAAGTCGTTTATTGAAAATAGAGTTGAGGACCTCAGTTACTGTTCTTACTATATTCATCAGCATCATATTACAACATCCTGTAAAGATTAAGCATATATAGATATATTTTATATTTTTATATTACCTTAATAAATGATTTAAGAAATGTATTGGATAAGTTGTTCAACCACAAATAGTTTCACTAAATATTTTGAACAAATAACAAACAATATGTTTATCTTTTACTGAATTTAGATAACCTATTTTACTATTTTAGGAATTATTTCTGTAAATATTGTCTTCTAAAATTCAATCTTTAAAATCCATTCCTTTTAATTAGTTGGTGTCATGAGGTTCACTTTTTGTGATTAATATTTGAAAAACAAAACATCTTAAAAGCACCCTTTCTCAAGAACGCAAATTGTTTTTGATAATCTCTCTACAAATTCTGATTGAATATATCAATTTTATATTAAGTTCATATAGGAAAATGCATCTGTTTGACAGTCTATAAAATTCATCAGTTCATTTGAAAACCAAAATGAAGATAATTTTATTGTTCATAATTCAATTAGATGAAAATGTGGAAATGTATTTCTTTTGCAAGATGCATAGTGTGGACTAACATAATTCATTAAGTATTTTTCTTCCTTTATGGAAAACTGAATTTAGATATTTGTAATAAAATTCAAAGAAAAATGCAAATGTATTATCATGACCCCCAAAAAATCGAGGATCACTGAATGAGGTGAAATTAAATGTTTAACTACTTCATGAATCACATGTATGTTGTAACATGCTCTCCTGGTATGTTTGAGATTTGATCTTTTAGCAGGTTAGCACTATTTGTTGCTGATTATTTTTTGGTTTGGTTGGTAGGCAGGTGTAAGCCTTAATAGAAATGGTAGATTCTGCTTCTATAAATGGAGAAATCACAAGTCTGGAAACTTAAAGCTATTACTGATATTTTCAACTAATACTTTTTTGTAAGGAATCTCAATTATGATTATCTGATATCAATATGGACACATGTAAATTTTATTATTTCTTCACTACCGTCCAATGAAACGATCTGACCTGATCCTAAGCTAATTTACCCAAGAGAAAATGCACATTTAACTCTTACAATTGCATGCAATTTTAACATTCTTAGATTTATATTTGTCATTGAAAGAAAGATACAAATTTAAGGCTTGAGGATTGCTCAAGTTAAAATAAAACTTAAAAACTAAAATGTACTCACCTGACCATTGTATTTTGGAAGAAGTGATGTCAAAGAATATTTTAAATGTGACCTAAATATGCCCTGTTATTAATTATTACATTTTCTGTTTTCATTGAATATTTCGTATTTGTAGCTATTTTAAGATGCAATTATTGGCTTAGTATGAAGAAAGATTATTTCTTTGATTGTTTATGTCAGATCCATGTATTTCTATGCCTCATATCACAACAATGATAAATTCCATTACATTGGAAATGTCCTGTCTTGTTTATCACCATTTTCTATTATAACCCACCTTCAATCTTCTTCTCCTCATTGGACATTGATAGAGCCTCTCGTATAAAAAACAATAGAACAATACACTGATAGGGTGGCAAGCTGGAGCGTTCATTGATGTTATCGGTGGTAGAAGGTTAGGAGAGATGTCCTCTACAAGAACAAGTTTATGCACTATAAGCGATCAATTGTTGGAGTTGTTATAAGTCTCCCTCCTCTATCACAGACAACTGCTGTGACAATAGATGAAGCAACTGTTGGATATCATTACTCAATAGATAGATCACTGTGCCTAATTAGAATCAAGCTTTTAGCCGGAGGGGCTTTTTTGTGTTACGTGATCTGATACAGCTGAGAAAATAGTTTTGAACCCTGCTGAGATCAATCATCTTGCATGCAAAACATTCAACAAGGGCTGACACACAGTCCAATTAGTTCTCTCGGTGTAAAACTTACTTGTCCCTTGTCCTTTAACCACTTACATAAATGGTTTTGAACTTTAAAATGATATTTAAACTCAACTTACAGTTTTTAAACTTTAGATTGGCTACTGAAATATGACATTTTCAGAAAGAACATGAAAAGAGACGAAGATGGGGGCTTAAATGCCTTAAGATGTTATTTCAATATTCATGAACTATGATTATCATGTCTAGCAAAGAGTTAATTTAAGATGTCTGTTGAGTTCAGAATGAAGGGTATGCAAAGCATAAGGATAGAGCTTTTGGGTAAAAAATGTTTGGCACAAGTGTTAAAAACATTCAGAAGCTAATCCTCTTAAGATATTTGAAATGCTAATCTTTAAGAATTGTGGTTCACACACGACTGTGGATGTTAATGTTGTTACATTTCAGTGTGTACAACAATTCAGCAGTCTTTTTCAGACCTACACAAAGTTCACACAAAGGAAGCAATGGCTGTCTTCGTGCCAAAGTGGGTCTGATTTTATTCCAGTCTGGGTTGATTAGATTTGAGGTACCGTGTTACTACAAACACTGAGCTATTAGCACACAAATTAAAGAAGTGCAGTAAATGTTATTTCATCAGGACTAATCCCACATCAACGAAGTTGACTCTGACGCGGATGACGCGAGAGATGTACACAGGCTTCTGTTTGATATAGGCTCATGCTCAATAGTGTACACACTGCCACCAATTGAACCCTCAGCACCGACATTAACATGAAAACTGTCCAAGCTGAAGGCGTTAAAAGGTTTAGGACCTGAGAAGGGATGATTGACCTCAAATGAACATCTTTACTCAGTCCAACAGCTTACGTCTACACAGGTGGATAGCCTGATTGAATTTGAAGGCCTGATGCTATTATCCTGCTAGCTTATTGCAATGGCATTAGTTTACTTTGCTCATTGATTGATGAAAATGCACCATTGTATGTCTATGGATTTTGAATCTTGTTCATGTTTCATTGATTGGCTAAGTGCTGGTTTATAGATGGAACAGTAGTGATCTTGCCTGCAACATCATCTGGTGAAACAATGAAACGGAACTTATCGGATTTACATTGAAGCTTTTTTGCTGGTACGGTTAATCATGAAAGAGAGAAGAAAGGAAACTTGTAAAATAAGGTTGAATTTGGATCAATGGTAGACTAGAATTGATCATTGAGTTTAAAAAATATCTTACACCATTTGGTGGGTTTTTTTCGCGATAAATATGGTGCTGGAGTTACTTAGTTAGGATTTTGTTGTTCTTTTGCCTTTCTTTTGACAATATATAACATTAATTTCGGATACGATTTTACATTTTAGAGTCCGTATTTGTAAGATAAATATAAGCAACCACTGGTAATAAGCTTGGTGTAAGTTGACATGGGTAGTTTAGTATCTGACATGTACAGTTTGCTGTACTCCAACCTCTAGCACTGACATGTATGAACAAACCCTCTACAAGAACCACAGAAACTGATACTCTATCATTATTGTCTCATGGTGAATGTGATACAATTCTATTGTATGCCCCTGATACAGTAGTTGTGAATAGCGCAATAAAAACACATATTAAACAAATATTTCATCAAACAAAAATGGGAAACAATCCTAGTCTGGTATTCATGGTTTTTTTTTAAAAACTTGCAGCTGAATTTGTGTTTAAACTTACATTTCTGACATATTTTTCAAGTGTGTAATAAAAGTTGCGTAACGATTCTTCTTCAAACCATGAATAAAATTTCATTGCACTCAAAATTAAATAGAACCAATTGAAAATCATTACATTTGACATTTTTATGAGGCATAATTACAAAGAATCCATGGAATAAAGAAAACAAGTGCACGTGCCTTCAGATTCATCTGATAGTCAGCAGAATGTTATGGAGCTTGCAGACAGCTTCATAACTTAATTTGATAGGGAAAGTAGATTGATGAGGAGAAAGTGGGAATTCCGTGTGATTGCCCTTGTTGTGTATGACGGACACCGAGATAGTTAGAGAGAATGGTAAGATAAAGCATCAGCCATGTCCTCATGAAGCCTGGTGATCACAGACCCGGTTTGGAATCTCCCGGTAATGGGATTGAATCACACATCCAGGGAAAACACCCTTTCCTTGTTAAAAAATTAGATTGGGCCTAGATCATGCACAAGCGTAATCAAGAATGCAGTTACCCGTTAGTTTGGAGGGCTTGTTTCATGTAGGTAGTTGAACATGGCTGTCTCATCTTGCACTCTTTCAGGTGAGATTGTCTTATTCTTTAAACATGAAATTTGAATAGACATTTGAATTTGAAAGCATCATTGAAAAACTTCAAATTTGGTCAAGAAGTCTTTTGTGTGTTGTATTTGAATTTGATTTCTTTGAGTGCTTGATAGTTTAGGTAAGACTATTTGACAGTTGAAGCTCCCAAAAACAGAATTGTAAGGTGAAATTTTACATTGCTATTAACAGGTTCTCATTTTAGGGAAATTAGCATTCATTCACTGTTGTAAGGGCTGTGGTCCCATGAGGTCAAATTATATGAAATAAGAAGTTTAGATTTTATAAAACATTTTTTAAGGAAAGGATAGAAAATCTTGATAGTAATCTTGAATATCATTTTCACAGCGAGTACTTAGTCATGTATATCCTGAAATCTAGTTAACATCAGCTGAGCTGAGTACAGTCTATTCCAACTCATACAGGCATATTGATTGACAACACTTGTCAACTTGTCATGCTATTCTTAAAGGCCTGTTTATTTCAAAGTGTAAATTGACATTTACGCTGTTCCATAGCAGTTCCTCATATCATATGCATGTCTATTTTAAGTTATCTAGGCTAATTCCTTGATGGTGTTGGGAGAGGATTGGTCCAAATACTTCACTGGATCAATTTATAGTTTCCTTCTTAGAATACTGCTGGAAGATTTGTCTTCTTTATTCATTCTAATACCCTTCCAATTGATTCTCTGTGTGTACCATGTTTGCCTGTTCATGATTATTCAAATGTCAAACAATTCAATTACCGGTAGGTTGTATGACAATTCAAGAATAATGTCGTATCTGCCATACTGATCATGATTTGTTACATATGTCTCAATTATTCCATTGAAAGAGCATGCATATTCCATTGAAAATACATGCATTTTTGACAAGATTGTAACTAGACTAGAGCTACTATGTTACACCTTCAGAGTCAGAGGTAGATTTAAAGGTTGATTAGAATATTAATTTTACTGTAATTGAATAACCTAGTGCTAAAGATTTATTGTTTGAAGATCAATTTGAAAAGTAAAAAAAGCCTTGTATTAGACTGGTAAGTGTAACCCTTATGAACACCATCAACCATGGTAGGGCACACCACGACAAGCATTACCATCCCCTGCGTCAACAGTTCAGTTTCAGGGCTAATAGGTATGCTTCTTATGAAGAGATTTGACACAGCTTATTGCATCACTGACAAGTCTGAGCACCCCAGTTTGATTATAAACGCTAGTAAAGGAGGTATTTCACACATCTTGTGTCTATGCTGCCAAGCGACACAGACTGATCAAGCTACAAAGAAGGAGAATGTGTCTATTGTTTGACTGGGTGATCTAGTAACTGTTGCACCAGTCTGTGCTCTCTCATTCTCAATGAATGAGGTCTTGTGTTTATCTGTGGCTGCGATTTAATTGCTTGACCTTGTTATCAGTCACATGAATATTTTACGAGGGCTTTTCACACCCAAGGTGAGAGCAATCATTGGTGGATGATTGAATCTCTCCTCTGGGTGATACTATGTGGCAGTTCCTCAGACTCAGGAGGAGGTTCTAGAGACAGTCCCCCAGCTCTCTTACTAGACAAGCATTTGGAGTTGTTACTTACTCCCTTTGCAGACAGTTGACTTGTCCATAGCTAGAATGGTTAAGGTAGAATGTTACTAAAACAATACTCAAAATGGGTACAACTTATGATATCCCTCTTAAAGTGGCATTTATAAGAAGGATGTAAAGTGGATTTGTCATCCATCTTGTTAAAGGATGTGGATATGAGGGAACATGGCTGCAGTTTGCTTTTATTTACAGTATTCTCCAGCACATAACTGAACACTGCTTATGGTTTACTTATATCACTGATTGTACTTTTATACATTGTAAATTAATTTGTTGTAGAAGGTGCTTTTAGGATGTGAACACATTTTAAGTCAATTACAGGAAATAAATCTCTTTGGTGCATCAATGACGCTGATCAACAAGCTGGTCTTAAATTAGATTTTTGAAGATTGAACTCAAATTTGGAAAACTTCCTACACAAAATTAGAAAAGGTGATGAATTATATAACAATGTCTGAAAAAGACTGATTGAGAAATTGAGACAACCAAATACGAGTTCAGCTCATTGATTGTTGTGAAAATTGCAAGTTTTATCATCAAATGTTTGTAATATTTTTTAACATGTTTATACTTACCTGAAAAAAGTACTGTGTCAAAAAAGTTGCTTCATAGTTGAAATGGCAGTTATATTATACTCAGTCAACCTATAAAACGGGCAGTAGCATAATTCAATTTCCAAAGAACCTTGAAGGTTTTTATAATTGCCACATGAGCTATGCATCTTTCTAAACATTGCCGTGTTTTTCTCATAGTTGAGAAGAGATTTGCCTGGTTGTATCCATTAACTATCCTGAAAATTCTTCTACTGTGAAAGAAATAACATTTACTAAAACCAAAAAATTGATTGCTACACAAAGATAATGCCTCCTGAGAAAATGTTCTATATTGTTCTTACTAAAACAATTTGAATTTAATTGTGTTGCTTTGAACTGAAGTTTTATTCTCAATCCTTTCTTTCACGTTACTTAGATTAACCGTTTACATGCCAATCCACTAATAGTCCGATCTTAGTTCCTAGTCTATCTTGATTTATTTAGCAGTTTATAAGTTATGATTGTTGTAATTCAATCGCTTAAGAGTGTTCTACTGATTAACTCATATAGATGATGATATGATGATATATTCTGATGATGTTTTGTGTACATTTCAGGCCACAAACCTGCACAAGTTCAAAGTGCATACATATGGCAGCCCAACGTTCTGTGACCACTGCGGCTCCCTGCTCTACGGGCTTCTACACCAAGGCCTTAAGTGTGACGGTGAGTGGACCAACTAAAGGATTAACTTAGAAAAGCACCAGACCTAACTTTACTTTGTCAATTTTAATTGAAAACAAAAAGTTTCAGACCAAGTCTTAATTTAAGTTTACTTGAAAATTTTAACAAAACGTTGCCACCCCTGAGAAAAAAATACCACATTTCTGATCTTTCTTTTTATTGCCATTATTTGAGTACATTTTCATTTTTTAAAAAGAGTGAAATACATACAGCTACATTCATTATCATGTAAACGTACATTTTATGCTGCTATCTAAATAAATGTAACAACAAGCTTGAAAAGATTGAAAACTCCAAATTGTGACTGTCAAATTGAATTGGAAAATTTAACAAAACCTGCAAATATTGCTGTGCTTGGGCAAATGTACTCTGTTTAAGTTTGTGGATTTGGCCTTATCTTTTACACTGCCAACTTACATAGATTTATTGTAAATAGTTATTTTTCTTTAGCTAATAGACTTTATATACCTACATACAAAAGTTGGAATGGATTGAAACCTTTTGAGGAGCATATAAATAATCCTATAATATTATGTAATATTCAAACAGGCCAGTACACAACTTGCGGACTGGTAACTTTTGCTTGGGAATATCAACTTCGTATCTGTAATTCTCTGAAAAAATAGAATTTGAGAACTTTTCAAGCTTCTTCTAATAACTTCTGTACGATAAAGATGCAAACTCTTCTATGAAATTCTGATCAATTTTGGTGGTCAGGCTTCACCAAGACCTGTGGCACCCAGAACCAAATCAAATGTCACCTTTACGTTTCTGTCCTCACCTCATTACCCTCCCTGTCAGAGCTCTAGACATGCCCTAACATCTCCACAGGAGTCTTTGATTACACAAACGTTTACATGACCAAAAGATATATTTGGCATCATGTTGCAGACACGAAAAAAGTACCACCTTGCATTCAGAAGACAGTTCCAGTTCTTTCAAAGAAATACTTTTTTTTGTTGAAATAAGAGTACAATTTACAGAGGATCTCATTAGCAGGAAATAGTTCTTTTCAAACAAACCATGCAGATTTTCATTTATATTGCAGGGTGCTATTTTTCTATTTATCAATAACTGAAACAATCAGAAGAACATTGTAGGGAAAGACAACCTTAAATAGGCAACTAACCAAGAAATTCCTACAATGGTAATGAATTACATCATTACAAATTGACAGAATGTAGAACCTGAACCTGAAAGAACTTCAACTCAATTGAATCCATTCACTTGCAGTATTATTTCACAATCACTGTCATTCTTGTTTATGATTGGTCAATTATCTATCATTTATTCGTAATAAAAGATAATTTATTATGACATTCAATGAACCTAATCTCTGCTAAATGTTCAGTAAACATTCAACACACAATATAGATAAAATATATTGCCTATAAGTCAACAAAGTAGATGAGACGATGACATTCAGGACTAGAAAGCGTGTCCTGCCTTTATCAGCTTAGCTGCAAGTGTCGGGGACGGTGATGCCTCCAGACGAGTTACACTTTGACATCTGTGTATGGATATTACAGAAATCGCATTAGATAGAGCGCAGAGGTAACCCTAGACTCGATCAATACAACACAGGCTGCAAGCAACACTGGGGCACATGGCGCTTGTAAGCTACTCATGTACCAGGAATTGTCTCCTAGTTAGCAGAGGAAACGATATATCGCTTGGTGCCATGGCCAGAATTACTTCCAGACAACAAATACGACGCTAATTGTCATCAACCAAAATGGCTGACTTTCCTGAGCGAGATGTATCTTAAATTAACCCTTGACATTCGCGTCTGAGAATATTCCTAGAATTGGCCATGAGCATGGTTCTAAACAGGATTGCCTTTACTTATCAACACCTAGCAACGAAGCATCAGAAAATATTTGTATGTTCTGAAGTAAAAGTAAAAATGTTACATGAAAAAGGTTCAACTTAGATTTACTTTGACTGAAATCAACCAAGTAACCACCAGGGCGCTGAGCTGAAATATTGCTAAATACACTGAGGGGTCACAAATAAAATTGTGAATTGCCATCAATGTTGTGAGAGCTTGTGGATATCAGTAAGCATATTTGCTATAATGTACAGTGGGGCAGGAATTAGGTTGGTGAAGCTTATTCGGTTGATTACAGTAGAACATACATGGTAAGATTCTGTTAAAATTTAAAGCAATAATAACTAGATTTATGATCATCTATCTCTTAGTAAACAATCCCTGTGATGTTCCAATTACTTGAATGTATCCAAAACCTTGCTTGCATGTTAAGGAGTTGCTGATTGTGATAAGTATTGGAAGACCTGTGTCATTACCTCATAATGGTTGTCGAGTGTGAAGATGCTAAGGAGATCTCTGTGTTTGTGTCGGACACAATGTTTGGAATAAACTTTAGATTAGCAACAGAAAAGCATGAGCAATATAGTAATCATAAATAATGCTTTATTAGCAGTGAAAGCTAGTGATGATGATCATCTAACCTGACCATCATGCCTGAAGCAAAGTTTGCCATGTGAGAATAGTGGCGCGGAATTAGCATTATTGTCTGGAAAAGAGGTCTATCACGACAAAATAGGGCCTTTATTCTTCCCAGGTCATCTACGAGGGGAAAATAGTTAACTTAGACCCTAGCACTGACATTTGGAAGATCATTGTGAAAGAACCCCCAGAGAATTGGTTGAATAATGCTGCTTAAATGATAAAGCTTTCCTTGTAACTAGCTATCAGTCCTGTATATGACGGGAGACAAAGCTAGGCAGTCATCGAGGTATTGCAGAAGAAATAAGCACTTGCTTGACACGCAGCTTCATTATGTTTCACACACATCAGTCCCCATCTCATTCAACAATTACTTCAGAGGTTCCGCAACAACCTCATATTGCCTATTTTCATCTTGAGTACTTCCTCTACTGGATGACCTTTTACCAACAGTACAAGCCAGGGTCCTGTTGCACGAAACCCTAAGGTGTCCTTAAGTCACTAAGGTAGCCTTAGTACAATGCTAGGAGATGGCACTAAGGTCAGCTTTTGTGTTCAGGTTGCCTTCGTACAAACATAATGTTGAAACTCTTGAGATTTGTAAAAGTCAATCTCTTGAGTCCTTTTCAACAGTTCAAACTTCCAAAGCAATCCCTTAGACTAAAGATATTGTGATTTCATAATCATAGTTACTTATAACCCTTGTTTTGTTATTTTCTCATTTTCCCCATGGAAAAAGGGTGTCTTAAGACCAATAATTATTTATGATCCCTTTCTTCCAAGGAGGATAATACAGGCAAGTAAAGATTCTGAAATAAGTACAAGAACAAGCTTATTCATTCTTTGTTTGTCAGGCTGAAAGACCCAATGGGCGCACGGCATGGCAAGATGTCCGGTTCTCTGTTCATCCAACCGTCTGTAAACTTAGTGCTTTTTTACTTCTTCTCAAGAACCACCGACTCTAAAGAGTTGAACCTTGTTTACAGACTCCTCAGTCAATGGGTATTATGAATTGTAGATTTGATGACTCTGTGTCCCCTAATAAGGGCAACAGGTGCCATGACCTAAAAACCTATTTTCATCTTCTCCAGTACAAAAAGCCCAAGAAAGATGAAAACTTGTGTACTCCTGTTGTGACTCCTTGGCCAATGGGGATAATAAACTATAGAACTGGTGACTTTGTGGCCCTTGGTTAGTGGCAAGGGACACAACCTAAAAAACCTATTCTCATCTTTTTCTTCAGTATGTAAATCCCTAGAAAGCTGAAATGTTGTGCACCGACCCCTTGGCCAATGGGAATTTTTAACTGCAGATTTCTTGAATCTGTGTATCCTTAATAAGGGTCACATGGGCCATGACCTTAAAACCTATTTTCTTCTCCATAATGAACAGCTCTATAGAAAGCGGAAATACATACATATTATTTGACTAACTTCAGTGTCTATCTTTCAAAAACATCCACATGAGGTATGTTCAATGAGTACAAATGTAACAACACTGCACACAGGAGAATACCGCAGTGTTCAAAATAACATTCAACAAATTGACTTGCTTGACCTTTCATCTAAGTTTGCTCAGAAAGTACGTCTTTATTGATGTGAACTACCACAAAAACAAAGTACTTAAATACTTTCAAAGGGTAAATAGATAGACTACATGATAAGTTAAAAAATTTAAAATGTACCGATGAAAATGCTACTCATAGATGAACAAAGTGTTAGATTATGAAGCTTTCCCTGTTCAGAATGAAATATGTAAAAATGTTGTTTTGGTCTTTTTAGTTTTGGCCATTTACCGCATTAAAAGGCCTTTTTCAACAATGAATGAGATTTGTGGGAGGCTTTGTGATATGAGTTATTTATAGGATATTTTATTATGCCCCTGAATCCAAGATACTGGGGGTATGTTTTTTTTTACCTGGCTGTCCGATCTGTCCGAACTTTTGATAGGGCAGTTTTAAAGATTTCAAGTTTAAATTTCTCTTTATTGCAGCATGTGACATGAACGTACACAAGAGATGTGAGAAGAACGTCCCCAAACTGTGTGGCATTGATCACACCGAGAGAAGAGGAAGAATTAATCTCAAAATCCAACATGAAAACGGAAAATTGAGGATTGATGGTAAATATGACTGTGAAACAGACCTGGGTAAACATCTGGCAGTTCTAACAATAGTATGAGTTAACACTATTACTGATCCATGGTCGCCCCTCCCAAGTCATTTGTTTCAGAATATTTACTATTTGGATTTATTTTATTATCTAATTTTATTTTAAGGTAATTTGTACATCATCTTAAACTTCACACAGGACATGCTTTATTAATTCAAATGTGAAAACAAATCGTATTTTGAAAAACAATGTCATGAATGTACACAAGCGATGTGAGAAAAACCATTTTGAAATGGTCGAGTTTCATGGATTGATATGTTGAATTTATTATTTTTAGTTATAAATACTGAGTGTTAAAGGGCAGTTTAAATTTCTTTTCACCAAGTATGTTTTCAGTTACAATACTTTCAATATTTCAATACATTCTACACAAATGCTCATTCTGGGACAATGACATATCATTCTACAAATTATCTTTAAATCCCAAGAATAAGTCAGATAAATTTGGTTTCTCTATTTCTATATGAATAATACCAGACTACCTACTGTTTATCTGTTTACCTGCTGTGTTTAGTCAATTTTAACTGCTAAAAGTGCTCGTAATCAAATCTAATCTTTGTCATTTTTGTCTTACAAGTGAGGTAAGAGTTGGACTGTTTCATTTTCCTAATGGGTAACAGCCTTGTGCTATTCGTTCACTCACCCATATAATATAGTACCTAACTAATGGGGTGTCCGTCTGGGGTTCCACCTATGTTTTGTGCCTAATGATGATCAGATTGATGCAATTAACTGTTATTGTTGTCTATTTGATGTAGACCTCATCTTTAACCATTCAGTTAAATGTTTAGACATTTTCATTTACTATATTTATGTCATAATTAATCATTCGTTCATAATTTCAGATTCTTTATAGTTTAATACTAACGCAGCAAGATGTATGAATTAAACCATATCACAATAATACAAATATTCAGATTTGTTTGTCACATCTGTTTTAATAATTAAGGATATCCTATTCATGAAAACATTTAGAACATTTAGAGTTTATCTAAATTAACAACATCAATAAAACAAATGAAGCATTATCGAAAATCAATTGCATGTCTTTCATCTTTTGTTTAGTACCATAGTAGCATATTATATACAAAATGTAAAGTCAATGTCAAGCCTAGTTTACTGTTCCCTAATATTGATAACTAACATACAAAGCATAACGTAAAGCACTGTTTATAAAATAAAAGATACCCAAGTTTTTGTTAATCAATCAAAACTGCTATAGGGAAAATACAATCATTGAATTGCTTTGAAAATATCGATAATACCTGAAATGGAAATTCATAGAAATCTTGTTCTGACACGTACTCAAATTTCATCACTCCAGTTATCAAAGACGTTCTCCTTGAGGCCAAAACAATATTAGATAGTAGTGTGGAACAATAAGGATTTCATCAACATTGACAGGCATTCTTTAATATCAGTCATCAAACAGATTGCTACTCACAAGAAATAGGTTTTTCTAATTCATTATGCCAACAATACCGTTTAGAAAACAACCCTCTGAAATGTTGATGATGGACCTGCAGGGCTCAGCCCTGTTGTATGATAGTCATATTTGTTCTATTAATGACAAACTTCATTCAAAGCTTCATGTATTGATTATGTTACAGGGAAGATTTGTCATCTAAATGTAATTTTCCTGTTCCCTGATCTGCTTTGAAAGTGAAGATATGTAAGCTTCCTGTGATGTCTTTATAGCTTATGAGTTCAACTTTATAATGGCAGGAGATCAAAGACGGATCTGATTTTTTCCATCATTATAGAGGTGCTATAAGATATCTTCTGAGCTTTGAATTAGCTCAACTTGGGCAGACATTGTAAACAGAGTGATTGATTCATTGTTTGTGTTATATAGGTCATCTATGTTAGATAAATGAAAAAGAAGAAAAATGTTCCATGTTTTCAGACAATACTCCATCATTATGATCACCCTATTTATATCCTTCTGATTTTGAATGTATCATTCATGTTCAAACAAGCTTGTATCCTGATCCTTTGAGACGATGACATTGCATCAGTCATCCATCATCCGGATGTAAAGTGATCTAAAGGTCCATTAATGAAGGAAATACTATATCAACCTTGTGTTATATTTTACTGACAGCTCGTCCATGAGATATTTTTATTTTTACATTATAAAATACCCATTCTCATTAGTTATAGCTTGACATCGAAATCTGAAAAATCTGCAACAATATGCCAATTAGCATCAAACTGTATTTTGTCAGTTTTATTTGCATTATTTAGTGTCTAGTATTGGATAAAAACAAAGTGTTATGATAACAATGAGTAAGTTTTTAATTGATCGTTATGTATACATGTTCCTGCTAATTAAAATTTAAAATTAATTCTAACTTGTGTTGAATTACTTGGTGGCAAACCATTCTTCAGGATTATCTCCATATACACACAGTCACTAGACATACAGCTGCTTGCTGTCTGTATCATTAGATGACAACTACTTCAGTTGCAGATTTTCATACATACTTACAAAGGGAATTTCAAGCTTTATCCACAAGCCAATGTTAGGGATACCTCAAATATTACTGTATTCATAGAGAAAGGGTTATGGGTTTGAATCTGATGTAAGTTTAACCTATTGCAGTGCGTGAGGCGCGGAACCTGCCCCCTATGGATCCAAATGGTCTGGCAGACCCGTATGTCAAAGTGAAGCTCATTCCAGATGAATCGAACAAGTCAAAGAAGAAGACGAAAACAGTCAAATCTACACTCAACCCAGAGTGGAATGAATCCTTCAGCTTGTGAGTAGAAAATAACATTATAAACTGAAAATATGCCTTGGATATGTGTAGAAAGGGTATAGTGAGTTGATGGTCAACCTTAAATGTCTGACTGGCAGGATAACCCCCATCCTGAAAACCAGGCTACTTTGTGTTTCGCTTCACTGAAACTATACCTTCGATATGCTCTAAATATAACTACCAATTGAATTTTTTGACATGTCAGTAAAATGGTATTTGAATTATGTTGGGGTTATTTTTACCATTAAATGTCAAATATTTCTATTTTGTTCTCCTTTATGGAAAAAAGTAATGCATACTTAATTGGTTCTGCATGCTTTTTGTTTCACTGAAAATGTCACACAGGTTGAAATGTAAGTTAATCAAATTTTACAAAGTAATACCTAAGAAAACTTTTCAGAGACTATTTCCTAGATTTCTTTTTCATTGAAAAATGTTAAGAACTTCTTAGACCTTATATTAGAATAATTTCTTCTGAACTATCTGAAGTGTCTTTTATATGAGTGAGATTGCAATAAACCGTATATATTTACTCTGTATGTTCACTCAGTAGCATTTACAGTAAAGGCATATAGAAAGACTGTCCAAAACTCTTCATGATGCAGAAATCTTCTTATATTTTCCTGACAATATTACAATCATGAAGTGTTATTTTCACAGTAATTATCCTGTCACTGCTGAGACGGTTTAAGGATCCTTCTTAGGATAACAGTCAATCAATCTATCATGACGAGAGTCTTGAGATGCGGTTAGAAGAAAGAGACAATTTCTGCGTTAATTGTTGGCTGTACTCTTCAAGTCAATCCTTAATTAAAAACTTTTAGATTTGTTTTGTTGAGACCAAGAATATGTCTGGCTCTATCTCGTGTCTTGTGCATCTTATATGTCAAATAGAAATCACTGAATCCTGAATTATTGAGACTCAGGCTTTTTCTTAGATAAAAAAAAACCTCACTGTAATTTCTTTATGATTTTGCTTTTCTTTCACCGACACCAGATATAATCTGTAATCAAAGTGTCTTTGGATGGTTCATTCACAACGAATACCTTTCCCATAAAGACCTGTCTTGGAGATTGAAGTAGGATTTACCCATTCAGCACAACAAGTCTGTTGGAGCTTGAGTCTCTCTGATTGGAGGACATACAAAGTAGAAGTGCATTGTCTGCAGACAGACGTGACTGGAACTGATGGTGATTATTTGCCTGGCCCTACACCGATTGAAAGGAGCAGTATTGGATAAGTTATTGGTCCTTGTAATGTAGGGCTGCTGTTGAAGACTACAATGGTCTAACTGATCTATTATCTGCAACTCTTCATTCTGTGGAGATGTCTTCCACTCTTTCAGTACAATATAAGCCAAATATGGATGAAAACTCTTCTGTGCCTTTACTCTCCTCTACAACTCTAAGCTGTGTAGGGAGTTGTCTCTAACTCTTTCACCACACTGAGGCAGCTATGATACGCAGATGATGATGTAGCCTCCTCTCTCTGATACTCTCCAGTGCCTATTGAGTTGTCTCTTACTGTTCAGTACACTCTGTCTCTAGCTAGTACACAACAATCAAATGCTATTATTATGTGATTCAGGATGCTGTCATCTGGTCCTGGTAGACCAGTCCATGAGAGGAAGAGAATTAAAATAATTTGTATCCTGATTGTGTATAAAGCTTTGATACATGATTCCAGTATTGCTCACTTACGCTTCATGACAGTTTATCCTGCTTTATATGTATCTGTTTGGACAATAGATATCAACTATTTCAAAACAATTTGCAATTGGTAGACCTATCAAAATATTAACCACAAAAAGGATTTGATTTGGAAGGAAATCCCACAGGCTTAAGATGTGCTCAACTTGTATAACTCCTAGTATCCAACACTTGTCTCTCTTATCATGCTCTTTATTAGAATTTGAAAAATTTCCTTCTTTTGGTATGACAACAAAATCATTTCCTTTTTCTGCTCTTTTTAAGTATAGGATTTGACAGTGTTTAGCAGAAGATGACCCCTGATCAAGAATTTCCTTGAATCATGCAAGGTTCTCTGTATCTTAAGTCCAGTAGAAAACTATACTACATACACCTATGTTTTGGGTGCAATACTGTATTTTCAATCCAGTACCACCCATGATTTGCTAGTTCAAGCCGCTTCGTACATGTTTCACCAGAATGCATTACCACATGAATGGTACTGTAAGCTTTCTCTCTGCAAGATAAGTGATCTGATTTTGAAAGTAGCCTTATACCCAAATCTCAACCCACCTGTCCTTGTTGTTTTCCACCCACTTCCAAACCGAAGATTGCGGCAGCTCCTTTCTGCCTTAGTTGGTAAGCTTAATTGTCCTCTAATTATTGAATTTTTTTAACTAGATAATTTTATCAATTCGATTTTCAATGTGACTTTTTTCTTGATATATATATTGTATCATAATTGTTTTCTGTCTTTCTCCACTATTTTCTTTCAAATAGTTAATAACATCTTAACATTCTAGTCAGTAAAGTATCTTACACTAGGAATTTTCATCAGGTCCCAGGACTATTTCTTTCAAGCTCATGTTACATCTGGAATTTTCGTCTCTCCCTATCATTTCAGTATCAATTAGGGAAGAAAACTTTTCGAATAAATAAAAAAGGGGATTGTAGAATGGGATTCTTGCCAGATATTTTGGGAATTCGTCTTCTTTCTTTCCCTGTCTGCTTTATCCAGTTGTTGCTGAGTGTAGCAGGATTCGCATTGAGATTTATTGTCAAGCTAGTTGTTTACTGTGCATTGGTCTAGGAACTGTTTGTGAATACATGTCTTGAAGGAATGTGGAAGTAATGACCTGATGTAATTGAGTGAATGGTGGTGTGAGCCATGGCAGTCCGTAACCTGCTTCCTCCTTCTACCGTGTGGCAGGCTTAGGTCTGGTGGAGCTGCAAATACTTTCTTCCTTCTCTTCCTTCTCTTCCTTATCTTCCTTCAAGTAATCATCTGCCGCTTCTTTATTGCTTAATCTAATTCATAAATACTTGACAGCAAGAAATACATTAAGGAGATGAAATAAACAGGATGATTTCTTAGTTTTGGGATCAGAACAATGTTTACATCTTAGCGATTACATGAAGCCGACATGACAACTTACTTAATAAAGTTATTCAGATGCTTGAACACTATGTTGATTAAAGCTGGAAGAGACTCCTATTGCTAGAATCTGACTACTTACAAGTGAAAAGAGGATGCTTTACAATTTTCATATTGGTTGAACTAAGAGAGAAACAGGTTTATATGTTTGTATAAAATTCCACATATTTTCTAATTTAACAACAATTACAATTTTCTGTCAATTTTTTTGGAACATTCTGAAAAGCTGTAATGTGTTTCCAACATTTCCTCAAGTTGGGTACCCCCTTGAATGTTGATATGAGTCACAAAAAGTGTCAAGATTATGAACTTTTGAATATGTTGCATAACATATACTTTTGGCTTCTCTTCCAAGGTATTTGGTGTACAAATTATTGACTTCTGTAAATGAATTAACTATGTTATTTTTGCAATACAATTAACTGTCTGGGTATTTCTGTAAATAGCTTGTTGCCTCATGTGATTATAACTACTTCTCCTTTGCCGGGAAATTTGATTTGTAAATATAGTTCAAGGCAAGAGATGAAAATATATGTGAAAAATTAGATTGTTATTTGAGGACCACTAATTTGATATTATGATTTAATCAAGCTTGTTGTTTGTACAATAACAGAGACAGTTGATGGTGTGGCTTGAAGTAGATTCCTGTTGGAATTAACTACTGACTGCTATTTTATTTGTAAAAAATATACGACATGATAAAATTATAGAAGAAAGACATGTGAAGAGGAAGTATTCTTCATATTGAAAATAATAACAATTCATGTCATGTCATGTCATGTCATGTCATAATTCTATTATGATAAGGTTTAATGTTTTAGGTCAAATCATACATTATATTATGATCCGTTTTTATGCTTTGAGGTCATGTCACACATTCCTCTATGATAAGGTGTCATGCTTTGAGGTCATGTCACACATTCCTCTATGATAAGGTGTCATGCTTTGAGGTCATGTCACACATTCCTCTATGATAAGGTGTCATGCTTTGAGGTCATGTCACATATTCCTCTATGATAAGGTGTCATGCTTTGAGGTCATGTCACATATTCCTCTATGATAAGGTGTCATGCTTTGAGGTCATGTCACATATTCCTCTATGATAAGGTGTCATGCTTTGAGGTCATGTCACACATTCCTCTATGATAAGGTGTCATGCTTTGAGGTCATGTCACATATTCCTCTATGATAAGGTGTCATGCTTTGAGGTCATGTCACACATTCCTCTATGATAAGGTGTCATGCTTTGAGGTCATGTCACACATTCCTCTATGATAAGGTGTCATGCTTTGAGGTCATGTCACATATTCCTCTATGATAAGGTGTCATGCTTTGAGGTCATGTCACACATTCCTCTATGATAAGGTGTCATGCTTTGAGGTCATGTCACATATTCCTCTATGATAAGGTGTCATGCTTTGAGGTCATGTCACATATTCCTCTATGATAAGGTGTCATGCTTTGAGGTCATGTCACATATTCCTATATGAGAAGGTGTCATGCTTTGAGGTCATGTCACACATTCCTCTATGATAAGGTGTCATGCTTTGAGGTCATGTCACATATTCCTATATGATAAGGTGTCATGCTTTGAGGTCATGTCACATATTCCTCTATGATAAGGTGTCATGCTTTGAGGTCATTTCACATATTCCTCTATGATAAGGTGTCATGCTTTGAGGTCATGTCACATATTCCTCTATGATAAGGTGTCATGCTTTGAGGTCATGTCACACATTCCTCTATGATAAGGTGTCATGCTTTGAGGTCATGTCAAATATTCCTCTATGATAAGGTGTCATGCTTTGAGGTCATGTCACACATTCCTCTATGATAAGGTGTCATGCTTTGAGGTCATGTCACACATTCCTCTATGATAAGGTGTCATGCTTTGAGGTCATGTCACATATTCCTCTATGATAAGGTGTCATGCTTTGAGGTCATGTCACACATTCCTCTATGATAAGGTGTCATGCTTTGAGGTCATGTCACATATTCCTCTATGATAAGGTGTCATGCTTTGAGGTCATGTCACATATTCCTATATGAGAAGGTGTCATGCTTTGAGGTCATGTCACACATTCCTCTATGATAAGGTGTCATGCTTTGAGGTCATGTCACATATTCCTATATGATAAGGTGTCATGCTTTGAGGTCATGTCACACATTACGTTACTTTAGAAAACAGAGATAGTGGAAAGATTATTTTGACTTTTTCAGTTTGACTGATATTGAATTATTTCACACAACATGTCACTCTCTGATTGTTTTCGGTCATCTTTTGCTGATTTCTTGATGTCACAAGATTTTAAACTTAACATCTATGAAGTGGTTATGTAATTAAAAAGTATTAAGTGCATATCAGAGTATGGCCATGACAACTTCAACTTGAGCATGGGCCTAATGTAATTTTCTATGTCAAAGTGTTTTTTCCCCAGAAAATTTCTACAGTGAAAGCAAATGTTTATGCATGCAAATGGATAATGAAAGGAGGCATTAGATAAATAGATCATTTGTTATTATGGAGAGATTGAATCACTTTGAGTCACAAGATTTAGTTTCAAAATCAAAATCAGAAGAACAAACGTCCCAAGACATACCGAAACTTTATACTTCCTATATTATTCCCTGGATGTGATTTTCAATGACTATCCCTTGCAGTTAATAGAAAGGTTAATGAACAGTTTTATGGTTAATTTTCTTCTTGTAGTCTCTGTAAACATCAGGACTGTTACGATCACTCATTCCTGTCTTCTGAATGTAAAATGTTGTCTGTTATTGTTAATCAATGTTTATGTTTCTGTGACCATCTTATAAACTTTTCTTTGCTTAAACTGCCTCTAACTTACCATGATCCTTTGGTTCAATGAAACCTTGGTATTAGGAAAGCATCCATCACTTTACACTCTGAGCTTCAGTCAAACAATATTTCTCCTTTCAGTGACCTGGGTACGGAAGATGCTCACAAGAGAATCTCTATGGAGGTGTGGGACTGGGACCGCACCTCAAGGAACGACTTCATGGGTTCACTGTCGTTCGGAATCTCTGAGATCCTCAAGAACCCAGCCGACGGCTGGTACAAGCTGCTCAGTCAGGAGGAGGGAGAGTTTTACGGGATTCCAGTCAGCGACGATGTCGAACCAACCATTGAAGAGCTCAAAAAACTTCAAGTACAGGTCTGAGATCCTATTTCATATCATGTAGCGTTTTGAAATGCCAAACTATTCCTAAGGGTCTGAATTACAGAGTTCTTCTTAAAGATACATCCATTGTGTTTCATAAAATATTATTTGCCTTTGATACGACATGTGATTATTTCAGTTCCAAATCAGTTCACTCAACATGAATATTCATCTCCAATCCCCAAATAAATCGCAATTACTTGTTTCTATTTAAAAATCGAGCAACAACATTATACATGTGCAGAAACCGAAACTACAAGTCCCATTTACATGCACAATAGTTATAAGACCTATTAAACATTATCAGCCTTAAAGTTATATTTTTGTCTGTTGTAAATAAGTTTCCAAAATTACGTTCGACTACCGGTAATTCAGGCGTGCCACACGCAATGTATTGTCCGGTTTTTGATCAGAAATTGATACTTTTATGTTTATATCGTTGGTATACAGAGTCTACCATCAACAAAATGGAAATTTTCGGTAACACTTCTTGATAGAATAACACCATTCATAACGTTTGGCACAGGTGACCCCAACAACACAATGATGTTCCTTTAAGCAAGGTCATCTGGGTTTAGCTAGAGGTGGTAATGAGGGGTGTTGGTATCATCCATTGGGTGAATGGTGAACATTAAACTTATTCAGCTAGTTACAAACTGTTCCCTGATTTATATCCTTTGAAGTCAAAATAGCTCATTCAGGATTACCTTTAAACATTTATAGGTGAAAATAAGCAACAGGAAAACTTAGCTCTACATTTTGTGGTGAATGAAAATAAGAACTAGTTTGTACTTAGAAATCTTATTGATGTGATGTAACAGTATAATGATTAAATGAAGCAGTTAGTAAAGATCCTAGAAGGTATGATATCTGCCTCTATCCGACCATGCACAGACAAGTACTGTGTTTAGTAGGAACAACTCCTGTAATACATCCATTAGGAATTGCTTGGCACTAAGTGCATGAACGATAAATATTTTCATGTGCTTTATGATAAATATATATGATGAACAGATTTGCTTCAAAAACAAGGCATGACATTTTGATTCAATTAGTGTCTGTATGATATTTTTTATATTGTAACTTCATTTCTCAAAAAGGAAATAATTGTTATTCGAAATACCATGTTCAAGCATTCTATAAGTGCCCCAGATGTTTTTATACTCTGCAATGAAGATGAAACAAGTAACTCTCATTATTGTGAAATTGTGGTACTAAGAGAAAAATTGCTCAATTGGTTTTTGAAGAGGTACTACCTAGGATACTAAATTTGAGCCACATAGTTCCAGTGTAGTCATCCTCTGAGAGGCTGGATTTCTTGGATTCTATGTTGTCAATGTCAGGCCACTGTTTCCATTGATGCATTAACTATGCATGCCTTATGAATGCATTACTTGTATTTGTTGAACTTGAACCTGACAGTTTATTCATTCAATGAGATGTTATTTGCTGTATTGAAAATATTGATACAAGTTGCTGAGAGTTTTTGTCATGGAAGTAGAATTATTGATTTGTTTTATTGTGCTGAAGTGGTGTATTAAAGATTGAAACTCTTTGAAGAAATTTCAAGTTAATCCTTTAAATTTGAGCTCTATTACGTTATAAAGAATTCTTCCAATTTGTTGGATTAAGTTGACTTGAAGGTTTAGCAATGTGGTGGTGGCAGATCAATGTATTCATTCAGCCCAAAATGGACATCATTTGTTAGAGTTACTAAATTAATTGCCCCTAATGTTACCTTTTAGCTAGTTGTATTACAGTCGCCATATCTCTCCATTACTATTGTCTTTATCTTCAGCCTCACCTCAGAGATTACATGTTCTGAAAGAATGGTCAAGTGAATGGTTCTGACTGTGATCTTCACATATAGCCATCGCTGACTCCGCCATGAAAATTAGCTTTAGTCCAAGTGTCCTGCTGTATGTGCCCTAAAACAACTCAAATGTACCTTTCATAACGGAAGCTGTTATATACAATTATAATCCCTAACCTTTAGTTTTTTGTACATATTTATCCAAATTCCATATGTAACACTGCATATGGGTTCAAGAAACATGACAAAAATGCGTTTATGATTATGCTGAGCAATATGTGAGAATACTTTCCTGGAATCAGTCTTCATTTCTTCTGGTAAAAATTTGTTTTATCTGTTGCTTGGTTGCAACAACTTCTCTCCCTCAACAGAACTTTGTACAGTGTGAAGCTAATGCAGTTCTTGTATTACTGGAACATAGAAACAATTGTCACAATTCTGTAGTCAGCAGTTCCGAGATGAATGTATTCTGCTGCAAAACAACTTGTATCGATCCACACTTGGAAGCGAGAATGTTTTCATCCCTTGAGTCACTTTACTGTGGCAGAAATTTGCATTTAAAAATTTCTCTCTCGTGCTTTGAGGCTTGAAATTGAATAAATGCCCTGACTTTTGATCTTAGGAAGGCAGCGAGTCGGAATTTTATGAAGCATTCCAATAAAGATAATCTCTCTTTAGTGGTCTCATTTGAAATGTAAATCTGGCAGTGAGAGCCCATAACCTTCATTTCCACTTTTCAACAGAAGTTTGTTTTGATCACCGTCAAGTTTATTTACTCATTACCAGAAATAACATTGAAGTCCCCGGTAAAGAAGTCATTAAGGAGAGGTTTCTCTGGTAATGAAGAGAAAAAGTTTGGTATAATTTACCTGTTAATGAAACTTTAGCTGTGAGGTTTGTTGTAGAGGTGCTGTAGCTTTATAGACGTGCCTGACTTCATTGCTTTAGCTTGCAACCCAGGGTCAAATCAATAACACTTTACTTTCATCATCATGGCTGCAAAAAGTTGTAAGCCACTTGAAAACCTTTTCATCCTTGGCCTAAACCAGGCGGCAGGAAGCTTCCACAAACTTGTCACTTTCACACTGAAATTGACATGGATCAATTTCATGATGCTGCAGACAAGGGCATGATTAGCTGTGCTGTAATTGTGAGGATGAGAAGAGGCCACCTGTGTACATTGCGCTATAAATTGGACATGTTTTGACGATGTGCGTCCCTCGAGACTCTTACTTAGCTTCTCCTGCTGTTGGACTAATGTGCACACTACAGCAGTCCACATGTACATAGCTGTCAATCAATCATTCAGGAGGATCTGAGCTTTGTCGGAGGGGTCGGAGGCTCATGGATAGTTATCATATTAATACTGTAATTGTTCCCTCTGGATTGTGGAGACCTTTATCTTGATGATATAAGAGTCGCACAAGTTATAATTGGGTTCAAATGTGTGAGATCATAATGAAATTTTTTGGTTGAATTTCATTTTTTCTTAGGAAGAAGAACTTAAAGGATTCATTTAGAAATTTGTCATTCTCTGGTTCTCTATTAATCGGTTTGGGGTTTGGATGCACTCTGAGAGTCCTCAGTTACAGAGGGAGAGCATAATAATCTAGTTCAAGTTGTATTGATGTAGAAAGTAGTCAATATATTCTTTTCCGAGCAGTGAGAACATACGCTATCTAGTTTATGTTGAAATTGATTCAGATAATTGTCAGTAGTTTTACCTGCCTTGGTGACATTTTACCTGTAACCAAGGGATTTGCTAAAAATGAAATACATTTTAGAAGGATTCAGAGCTTTAACTCTAATAACTTCTTCTTTATGGCATGCACAAAGATTCAGTAAATGCTCTTTTAACGGCTTATGATAGGCATTTAAAAGTTGGTGTTTAAGTGTAAGACAAACTGATATGGATCACAACTTTATAGTATGCAGAAAGGTTCAGTAAATGCTGGTCTCCACTTAATGAAAGATAGATGAGTCCTCTAACATGTTAGGTCATCAGCAATATCAATAAACTCTGCTCTTTATGGAAAGGTTCATTATATATCAACTCATTCCAGGCTTAACCAGATTATGAACTTAACAGTGTAAACACAATATCATCAGATCAGAAATTCTAGTTGATTACGAGATAGAATTGTTCAACCATTGCAACATCACCAAAGTCATCCACCATGTCAATACGGTGAGGCGCAATTCCATGGAGCCAGAATCAATTAATTATTGCTATACTACTGCCTTA
Source organism: Gibbula magus (assembly GCA_936450465.1). NCBI lineage: Eukaryota > Metazoa > Mollusca > Gastropoda > Trochida > Trochidae > Gibbula > Gibbula magus. The sequence continues at coordinate 43,380,847 of OW388290.1, read as the reverse complement.
TTGAGGGTGGCCATATGGTATGTATGCATTCAAGTAGTAGAGATGTCTGTCTTGCTGTTTGATTGGATGTCTGTCTGCTGAAATTGCACAATGTCAATTTCATGTACATTGGAGTTCTTAGTGACATATGTGATTGTGTACACCATGCCATGTTGATGTTGATTTCATGAAAGTTTCTGGATTGTGTGGATGCCGATTGACGTGTTATGGAGATGATTCTGGTGGAATGTCTATTGTTATAGGGCTCACATTTTGGGAACAATTCAATCTAAGTGGAATTTTGTGTTTCTGAAGGTTTTCTGATTATTGTGTTGGAATATTTTCATTGAGAGTGCAATTAAATCCAAATAATGGGTTCTGTAGTTGGTGAAAGGTTGCAGGTTTCTGGAAGGAGGATCATCAGACAATTTGAGCGTTTTCAGTGTGGCATATTGAACGCCTATTTCAGGACTTTATCATAATTGAACAAGAGACATTTAATTTGTTGGTTCCAATGGTTTTATAATTTGTTGATTAGTAGATTGGAGAAGAAAATGTATGAAAATGAACTTTATTTAAAGCTTAAATGATACTGGTTTTGTGTGCTGGGATCATATGTTTTGAGCTCAATTCCAAACAGCTGTGTCTAGCTGGAGAAAGTCTCAAGGATACGCATTATCAGAAACAAGTGTAAATGAGCTAACAGATTTATCATTGAGGGTTTTCAAGTTGTGTTTTTTATATTCATGACGTAAAGTTGGAGTTATTGATGTCACTTTCACCATGGTTATTGATGATGAGGTAAGTGAGATTAAACACCAAACATTTTTCATGTCATTTTATTTTTTGGTTTCAAAACTTTTTTGAAGATAAATGTAACTTTGATGTTTGCAGGTTCAGAGAGAAAACAATGCTAGACGAATGGAACCACAAGACCGAGCTCAGAATGTCAGTCGACAAGACATAGTTCGCGCCAGTGATTTCAACTTTCTTACTGTTTTAGGAAAAGGTAGTTTTGGAAAGGTGAGTTGGATTGTCCTCATATACTTCAAACATAGAGACATTGTTTAAAAAAGATTAATGATGTATTTGATACTATAAAAAGAGAACCGTCTCCCTAAGGAAGAATCCTAACTGTAATGCAGTGGAGGAGATGGTTGGATTATATAACTTGTTGTATTTGACTTGTTGAGATGTCACACTGTTATTGTCCACTATTATTATTATTATTGTTATAAAACAGTAATTGTATAAAAATAAACATACATTTATCTCACAAGATTATCAACAATAAATGAAAAGATCTTTATGATAAAATCTCAAAGACATTAATATAAAATAAGCCCATGAACCTTCCAATTGCAGGTAGTGTTAGCAGAAAGAAAAGGGACAGATGAACTGTATGCAATCAAAATTTTGAAGAAGGATGTCATCATTCAGGATGATGACGTAGAATGTACAATGATTGAAAAACGGGTCCTGGCTCTGCCCAACAAGCCTCCATTCCTGGTTCTTCTGCACTCCTGTTTCCAAACCATGGTGAGATAGCCTAGTTAATATCATTTTGGATGTTGTTGCCATGTGGAGGTTTAAAGATCTGGTGAAATGAATTTTTCTCTGGAATGACAGATGAGTATCTCTACGTATATTGTAGATCGGAATCAATTGAGCATAAAATCAAGACAATATACAATTGATTATTAAGACGATTTTAATTTACCCATTTGAACAATACTGTGATTTCTGCCGGGAAACGTTTTGAGAAGAATCATTGAGGCGTGACTGATTAATCACAGACGATGGACCGACACGCTCCGTGCAGCCTCGTTAATTAATTAATGATGATTATCACTGCCGCTAGATGAACTTATGAGGTGTTAAATCGCCAAAAACGCATGTTTATGCAATAATTATGTAATTGTCATCTGCCGAATTACTTAGTTGGATATCTAAACATTCGATATATGGAAAATTTAAGTTGTTTGATTGAAGATTTGTTAGTCATAATTCAACGTAATTTCACTATCGCCTAAAATCAGGTTACTCCAGTGACGTCACAGAAGTCATCCCTTCAGGGATGGTCGCCGGGGCTAAATTAGGTGTTTTTTAAAAAGCCGTATTTAAGTAATTTATGGACCGATTTCAGAAATTTAAAATTGAACAATTGTCAAATTGACATCCGATTTCAATGAATCCGATTTTGACCATATGTCATTTCATCTATCCTTTAACACCAGAACGATGACCGCCTGAATATTCTAAGAGAGGGTCTATGGGGGTTGAACGAGCCCTGAGACTTGTGCTGTCACCTTAGACACAAGATTTTATTCAAGTGAAGTTAAGCCTCTATTAACCCATGCAGTTCAACTGGGTACCTAGTGGCATCATGTGGAAGGTAACCCTCGAGCCAGAAACATTAAACACTTACTTTTTTAGTTGAGAATATCCAACAGCCCCTTGCATATAGCTTTTAGGTTCAAAATTGCTGTCTGTCTATGTACACTCAAGATGAGTTGTTTTCAGATTGCAATCATCTGAATATAAATCTGAAGCTGTAGGGCTTGTACATAAGCTTATGCTGTGGTTGATCTTACAAGTAATACAGTATTACAATAACGCAATTTATCCCATTTTAAACTCATGGTAACAATCAAGTAGGTTCAAATAGGTTCTTATGCAGGAAAAGGTTATATGATGACAATTAACTCAGTATTTTTTTATGAATGTTATTCGAAAAATAATTATGTAAAACTAATAATTGTTTCATAAAAATCTTTAAGCTCCAGTAACTGCCTAATCACACAACAAGAGCAAAGCAGTTTTAATTAATTAGTTGATGTCATAGAGCTTGATTAATGATAGGCTAAAGCAGATTGAATGAAACCAGACATTGTTTTTGGGTGGAGATCTTATCCAGGAAGTGTGAAAATTAAATTTTGTTCAGGATTAATTTCTTCGTTGTCTATTGTGACCACTCAATCATGATGTTATCCTCTTCCTTGTTTGATTGTTTTATAGACATAGCTATACAGACACAAATTAAACTTTGATATATTCTAAAGTGAAAAACATAAATCAATGGTCAAAAATATTTTCATTTCCATCAAGAATCAATTAGTGACTTCAGTTACCATTTTCTTTCATTTGCTTAAGGGGTTTGTTTCATAAATATTTACGTAAAGACTTTTAAAAGGATTTACGCAGTTTAGATTTAAAAATCGGAATAAGGAAACCGTTTCATTTACTTTTGAATGTGAGCATGTAGTGAAATGATGTGCATATCTTGGCATTATTGCTCTGCTTAACATGTTCAAATGAAATTTTAAAAATGCTCAAAACTTTCAGCAGCAAGTTTAGTTTGTATTATAATTATTTACTTGTGTCATTACCTTCAATTCGATTTGAACTTTGTTCAGAGATAGGTCTAGAGCAGAACTCCAAAGCCCTTCATTATACCTGAAACTCAGCATGTATACCCCACTTACTGAAGTAGTAGATATACAATTATCTGTCAAAGATGTGTTTTACAAATTATGTGGGACCGGTGGGATATGTCATCTTCTGATGACTTCAATTCACCATGCACAGAAAATCGACTAACCATACGGACAAATGTGTGTAATTAGATGTGATAAATGATTTAAACTTGTGAAACAATTCTTCAGAATGCAACAATTTTACAGCATTTTTGTTACCAATTTAACCAAGTTTTATTGGACAAGACAAGAAAATCCAATTTATTGCTTTACTATTTTTTCCAACAATTACTGAAGTGATAAATACCTTTGCACACTCCAGGATTGAACTGTGTTATATTTTTTTCTCATGAAGTGATATTCAAAGCCACAGGTGAAAATGTGCATTATCCTGTTGCATGACAATATCTTATTAAAAAGTAAATGTTTGTAAAAAGTTGGCTTACTTGAAGAATCAAGTATTTGAAGGGTATTTAGAAGTGGAATTTCTAAGTTAAGCCAAATCTTTTTGATAAAACTTTTGCTTTAAACATTGACAATGGTTTGGAGTGTATGCTTACTGATTTTCCCAGATAATCTACGAGTAGGTCTATTTCGAAACGTCATGTTTGGTTACCACAGAGAAGCTGTTATCCTGAAAATGTTGCTGTTCTTTCTTTACAAATTTCTGGCAACATCACACGATTTTTGCCCTGTCACTTAACAATTGTGATAACTTAACATTGATTAATTCTTTCAATGTCATTTAGAAGTTATTTAGATGAAGGAGAACAAGTTCTATGGATACACAACTTCTTTATTGCAGGAGTGTGCCGTTTCGGTGTAGATGGTAAAACTTATACCAAGCTAATCACAACATTAACATTGATTGTAGAAGTACCATTGTGTGCTTTTGTGTTCATCTCAAACATTGCCTCCATGATAATAGTTATCTGTCCAACATTTCAGGATCGCCTGTACTTTGTGATGGAGTATGTGAACGGAGGTGATCTCATGTATCGAATTCAACAGGAGGGCAAGTTCAAAGAGCCAGTCGCTGCGTACGTATCACTTGATTTCATCATTCAGCCAGTTCTGAAAACATGCATTGATATTAGGCAGATTATTTCTTGTACTTCTCCAATCACTTCTCTCTGCGAGAGGTCTATCTGTAATGTGCTTGTTGCCTGTCAGCAGGCAGTTCAGTGATCACTTCAGACAGGGATTTGTAGATATTTACCCATTGACTTATCTCACTGTCCAAGTAAACCTATTGCTGTGGGGGAAATCCAATTGATAATACCCGGTATGTACAATACTTTCAAAAATGTTTTATCCAGGCTTATCCCTTGTCTGGAGATGTGGACTCTATTTTGCAAATTATAAGTTTAATTGTCAGCGTAATCAAGATAACTTTTTAATTTACAGTTTACGTTATTTAGTCCTTGTAGTTATTAATTTAGTAAAAATAATTGTTTAAGCTGAATGTTCTGGTAAATGATTAAAGTCTTTTTTTCCCCATAGATCAGCTAAAGGAAAGTAGATCAGTCTGGTTAAACTTGTGGCTTATGTTCAATACTGATTGATATGATAAGAATATAGACAGTGAAGTGGTAAATTTGTCATGAAAAACTTGAAAATCATGGGCTAATATTTTATAATAATAATTGTTAAAATATTTTACATTTTGTTTGTCAATCATTTTATTGGTCAATTATTATCTCATTATATCATATTTATGCTTTCATTTTATATCTACCCGGTATGTCATTTGCTGATTGTCGCTCCAAAAAGATGTAATCACAGACATGCCAAGTCTACCGGTTTACCGGGTAGACTACCGGTTTCAAGACCATTCTACCGACCCACATAAAAGACTTGTAAAATATTCACTCACAGTGCAGCGAGATGAATTTTTTTTTTTTGTAGCAAAAAAATATTGTTGAAATAAACTCTACCACATATGCTGGTCACAACAATAAATACTAATCGATAAATGAGCTGTGAAATATTTTCTCACTTCCTAACTTATTCAGTTAGTAATGACAAGTTTATCAAGAATAAACCTACATAATCAATTTTTATTCATGATAATTGTTGTTAAAACATTTTATCAAATCAAACCTGAAAATGTGTTGTCAGTGTTATCGAATAGTTTAGCAATGAATGCCGAACCACATGTTTTGATTTTCAACATTAATTAATTTCACGTAACATCCTACATATTTTGACCTCAAAGTCTAATAACTTAGTATTATCTGACAATTGAATGTCTGATTTTTACATGACCAAATTGCGACAATACAAGTTTACAGCAATCGAAACAAAACATCGTTTTTCCTGGATTGTTATGTAAGGTGAAAGGTTAGCCAATCCAATGTCTCAGATGTCGTTAACAAGGTCAAAGTTGAAACTAGGTCAACCCTGTTTAACAAATATATCGGATGATTAATTTCTATCACCGTACTGTCCACAGAGACTAGAGACTAGAGACTGGTATTGTTTTACAGAAATTTGGTTACATAATATATATTTCTGTCATTTGATTAGAATTTTTATATAAATTTAAATTTGTACCAAAGAACATTAGCTTGCTCTAATTTTAAGGTTCAACAGTTTTTGTTAATGATGGAAAATGAAACGAATATGAAAACAGTGGATTTTATTACTTGCTTAATTCAGAAATTAGTCACTGAATTTTTAATTCTCTTATGGTGATTTTTATGTACATTTAATAAATATTTTGGTTTGTACTCAGCATTTATACCATCAAAATATTATTTGAACAATCATAACCATGACAATTAATAAAACTGTCAATTTGCATAGATTTATATCACTTGTCATATTTATTACAGATAATAATTGTAAATTTTGAATTGAATTCATTAATAAATAAACTAAACTCCTGAATTTGAATAAACAAAGAATGTGCTGCATTGATTTAAAGAAAAAATGATAATGTGAAATGATTAACATATTTTAATAAGACATTAAAGTAGTGAAAGCTTAAATCATTGTTGATCGATATTACGACGGCGGGGCGATTCAGAAATCTACCTGGTTGGGACCTTGGAACCAGGTAGATCTACCTGGTTGGACCAAATGAAACTTGCCATGTCTGTGTATTCATAATATTCAAAATGATGTGTAGGAACGTACCTTATTTGATTCTTCACTTTTCTTTGCAAATCATATATGACTCAATATTATGTTCATTAGCTAAATGAATTGATAGTTTGTTTACAGTTTGTGTCTTGTACATCTTTCAAACTGTCATTTATATGTTTCAGGTTTTATGCAGCAGAAATTGCGATTGGTCTTTTCTACCTTCATACCCAAGGAATCATCTATAGGTGAGAGGTCATACATCATCAGTCATAAAAGCATAACAGTAGTGAATCATGTATGTGTGAGAGGTCATGTGATATCAATAGTGAATCATGTATGTGTGAGAGGTCATGTGGTATCAATAGTGAATCATGTATGTGTGAGAGGTCATGTGGTATCAATAGTGAATCATGTATGTGTGAGAGGTCATGTGGTATCAATAGTGAATCATGTATGTGTGAGAGGTCATGTGGTATCAATAACGAATCATGTATGTGTGAGAGGTCATGTGGTATCAATAGTGAATCATGTATGTGTGAGAGGTCATGTGATATCAATAGTGAATCATGTATATGTGAGAGGTCATGTGGTATCAATAGTGAATCATGTATGTGTGAGAGGTCATGTGGTATCAATAACGAATCATGTATGTGTGAGAGGTCATGTGGTATCAATAGTGAATCATGCATGTGTGAGAGGTCATGTGATATCAATAATGAATCATGTAAGTGTGAGAGGTCATGTGATATGAATAGTGAATCATGTATGTGAGAGGTCATGTGATATTAATAATGAATCATGTAAGTGTGAGAGGTCATGTGATATCAATAGTGAATCATGTATGTGTGAGAGGTCATGTGATATCAATAGTGAATCATGTATGTGTGAGAGGTCATGTGTTATCAATAATGAATCATGTATGTGAGAGGTCATGTGATATCAATAGTGAATCATGTATGTGTGAGAGGTCATGTGATATCAATAGTGAATCATGTATGTGTGAGAGGTCATGTGGTATCAATAGTGAATCATGTATGTGTGAGAGGTCATGTGGTATCAATAGTGAATCATGTATGTGTGAGAGGTCATGTGGTATCAATAGTGAATCATGTATATGTGAGAGGTCATGTGGTATCAATAACGAATCATGTATGTGAGAGGTCATGTGATATCAATAGTGAATCATGTATGTGTGAGAGGTCATGTGATATCAATAGTGAATCATGTATGTGTGAGAGGTCATGTGGTATCAATAGTGAATCATGGAAGTTTGAGAGGTCATGTGGTATCAATAGTGAATCATGTATGTGTGAGAGGTCATGTGATATCAATAGTGAATCATCTATAGGTGAGAGGTCAATCGTTATCTATAGTGAGATGATTTTATATAAAAGCTAGTCAGATGTATACAGGCACTTTGTGAAAGCTTTCGATCAGTTGGTGATGAAGACTCAAAATAAGATACTTGGAATCACAAGTCTCTTGTTGTTTATCTCTCTCAATAACTATGTATATTTTGCAATGTGTAATAATCACGTTCAAAATCCTTTTCTTCCTTTTCCATACCTTTTCCCACAGATCTGTTTGCCAAGGAAAGATGATAAAATGAACTTAAGCATTTGATTATTGAACTTTCTTGTTGCTGGATTGCAGAGATCTTAAGCTTGATAATGTGATGTTAGACTCGGAAGGCCACATCAAAATAGCTGACTTCGGAATGTGTAAAGAAGGGATACTGAACAACAAAACTACGCGGACATTCTGTGGTACTCCGGATTATATTGCACCTGAGGTAGGCCATTTTAGTTCATTTAATGAGGCCAACGTCATTAAAAACAAGCTCTGATATTTTAATGGGATCGATCAGTAATTGCAATAATTTTTATTCAAGCTTTCAATCAGCTGTCAAGATTCAGAAAGCATTTCATGGTAATAGTTTCTTCATTCTGTTGCATGTGTTTTTCTTAAAAAATAAAGTGTGATGTCAAAAACTGTTATCATCCACTAGTTTTTTTATTTTATCATTTTTCTGTTCTTTCCCAGATTGTTCTATACCAGCCATATGGCAAGTCTGTGGACTGGTGGGCCTTTGGAGTGTTGCTTTATGAGATGTTAGCGGGACAGGTATGTGTGTAGTAGATGTATGTGTGGCTATATTTTCAAGGTGACAACAATACTTACGGTAGATCATTTCAAACTCTTGTCTCATGAACTTTATTACCCAATGTCTTGATCAGTCTATATTGACAGGTTACGCATGCACCAGTCAAATTGGCTGACCTTAACCTTATTTTAAGGTCAAATGCTTGTTAAAGTTATATCTGGTTTTACCCATTGTCTTCAAATTTGGTATGCATAGCGACATGACGTTGCGGACTTTCTCCCTGCCATAATACTAGCAGCCGCGATATAAGTGAAATCTTCTTGAAAGCAGCGTTAAACCCCAACTCACCTCACCTCACCTCAAATTTGGGGACAGTGTATATATTGACAGAGCATGCAGACACAAGTCATCTTGGTGGTCTTGACCTTATTTTCAAGTTGACACTGCTGTTAGTACATTCTGCTTTCGGATCAAGAGGTCTGGGGTTCGAATCCTGCCAGGGTTTCGGCAACTTTGTCTGCCAGAGAAAACAATTCTACAAGCAGTTAGGTTTAGGTGCAATGCTACACTATATTTCAACATAGTACAACTCATGGTTTGCTAGTTCCAGCCGATGCTCACAGGTTTCACCACAATGCATAGCCGCAATAGTCTTGCAGGTTTTCTCCCTGCAATAATACTATCAGTACTAGCTGATATAAGTTAAATAATCTTGAAAACAACCTTAAAACTACCAACTCATCTCACCTCATTGTCATCTTAATACAAACATTTGTTGATTTTACTTCAAGATAACAACATATCAAATATGTTTTAGTGATACAGTAAACAGGATACTTTTGTGGAGAGCAAATTTAAGAAGATATTCTCATTTGGTAATTAAACTGTTAATGCATGGATAAAACACAATCCATTTGCAAAACATTGCTTTAGTTTTGTTATCCTATAAGCATTAAATGCAAATAGTCTAAAACCCTTAAATTTTGTGTGAAAAAATGCCATATTTGCAGTGTCCCTTTAACTAAATTCTGCTTAATAGGTTCAAGAAGATCCTTACAACCTTATAACAGTTTCAAAATGAGAGTTTTTCACCATCTGTCATTCTTTTGAGAATGTTAATGATTCTCTGGAAATGGTTTTGACATTGGTGGCGCCATTGACGCCACTGAGATGAGCAGCTGACACACAGGGTAGTTGGGGTCATACACGATCTAGATGAGTTTTGTTAACTTACCACGCTCCATTATTCCAATTAAAATGCAACCCTATTCAATCAATCAAAAATAAAAAAAAATCATCTGCAATACGGGCATGCAAGTACTTTCCTTTATTTGGGCTCAACCTAATTCCAAACAATTTACTCTTTCGCCAGCGAGAGGAAGTTATTGGCAATGCTGTCAAATGTTATTGATGGAGTGTTTGACATAATGTCAAGCCTGATTTGTGTTTAGTGGAAGTTTCTCATGTTCGGCAATGGCGATTATGTTTCTCATACCTCATTCATTTGCAACAAAGGATATAGCTTTCATTGATCTGTTCTTACACTCCTTCTCCAGGAATGCTGACACCGCATTCACATCCAGTGAAATTTGTATTTCATTAATGGATATGTCACATGTGAAGGATGGATAGTAAAATAATGGATTATTCATAGACTTTTAGAGACAAATATGATTTTGTAATTGCTGAGTGTGAAGTATGGCAATGAACTTTCAAATTAAGGAATATAAGAAATAAGGGTAAATTCCTTCACCCTAGTATCTCTATTTTCATATGATAAGCTATATACACAGATGGTCATTGTCGTGATATTTGTGAATATTGTTTGGCTGGAGGCTTTGTTCAATGACAGGTGACACTCAACATATCATGAAGGATCGTGTGACAATTGACAAGACGTTCCTTGTCCTTCGTCATACAGTCCATACCTTACTTATTTGAAGGATTATTTCTTCCATTGATTTAGTATATAGATATAGATTCTCAAATTGAATAATTCATGATTAAGTGGTTTTATCATATCATTTTATCACAGTCCATACCTTACTTATTTGAAGGGTTATTTCTTCCATTGATTTAGTATATAGATATAGATTCTCAAATTGAATAATTCATGATTAAGTGGTTTTATAATATCATTTTATCACAGTCCATACCTTACTTATTTGAAGGATTATGTCTTTCATTGATTTAGTATATAGATATAGATTCTCAAATTTAATAATTCATGATTAAGTGGTTTTATCATATCATTTTATCACAGTCCATACCTTACTTATTTGAAGGATTATTTCTTCCATTGATTTCATATATCGATATAGATTCTCAAATTGAATAATTCATGAGGAAGTGGTTTTATCATATCATTTTATCACAGTCCATACCTTACTTATTTGAAGGATTATTTCTTCCATTGATTTCATATATCGATATAGATTCTCAAATTGAATAATTCATGAGGAAGTGGTTTTATCATATCATTTTATCACAGTCCATACCTTACTTATTTGAAGGATTATTTCTTCCATTGATTTCATATATAGATATAGATTCTCAAATTGAATAATTCATGAGGAAGTGGTTTTATCATATATTAAAGTGGAACATACTTTTATCATCCAAAGTTGTGTTCCACAGGAGATGTTGGTTGTGTGAGATGAAATGATTCTATATTGTTTTAACAGCAGATTATGCCCTGTCATTGTCAACTACCTCAAGTTACACATCATAAAGTAATGACTTAAAATGCTATGTTATAAAAAAAACTGATGCCATCATAAACATGATAATTTACCTACCTACATCTAAATTGTAAACGTTCATTAATCTTTTATAAACATACTCTCGCCTCACGTTTGTGGATTAGGACACATGAAATAAGCTTATGGAACAGTCATAAAAAGTGTTTTCACTCTTAATGATCTCTTAACGCCTTCTTATTTGGTGACATTCTACATTGGGTCATTGTGACACCAGATGATTTTGGTAACCTTGACCTTATTTTCCCAGGACAATTTGACTACTTAAACTCAAACTGAATGTAAAGTACTTTCACCTAAATAGTGGTAACAATTGTAAAGCCCAGAAAATTGAGAAAGCAGACAAAGGATAAAGTGAAAAAAAGATTGGTTGAACCATATGATGCCAATTTTTAGCTCATCAGGGCTGAAAGGCCCGATGGGCTTATGGCATGGCATGGCATGGCGTCCAGCATGCGTGCGTCCGTCCGTCCGTCCGGCATGCGTGTGTGCGTGCGTGCGTGCGTCCGTCTGTCCGTCCATCCGTCTGTAAACTTTTCGCTTTTTTTACTTCTTCTCCAGAACCAATGACTCTAGAGAGCTGAAATTTTATGTGCAGACTCCTTGGCCAATGGGGATTCTAAATTGTAGATTTCGTGACACCGTGACCCCAAATGGGGTCACAGGGGTCACATCCTTAAAAACCTATTTTCATCTTCTTCTCCAGTTCCAAAAGGTCTAGAGAGCTGAAAAGTTCTGTGCAGACTCCTTGGCCAATGGGGATTCTAAATTGTAGATTTCGTGACCCCATGACCCCAAATGGGGTCACAGGGGTCACATCCTTAAAAACCTATTTTTCATCTTCTTCTCCAGTTCCAAAAGGTCTAGAGAGCTTAAAAGTTCTGTGCAGACTCCTTGGCCAATGGGGATTCTAAATTGTAGATTGTGTGACCCCGAGACCCCAAATGGGGTCACAGGGGTCACATCCTTAAAAACCTATTTTTCATCTTCTTCTCCAGTTCCAAAAGGTCTAGAGAGCTTAAAAGTTCTGTGCAGACTCCTTGGCCAATGGGGATTCTAAATTGTAGATTGTGTGACCCCGAGACCCCAAATGGGGTCACAGTGGTCATGATCTAAGAACCTATCTTTTGCTTGTAAACAATAACTTAAATAACTTAAATATTCAACTTGAGATAGTAAATCAATGAAATCCTGATGAGCTACAGAGCCCATGGCTCTATTTTTTAACTCTGAACTCTGGGGACCTGGATGTTGATTGTTGGTGTTCAATAAAACGCTATAGCACATAGACAAAATTGCTCTCAGCTCTAAACAAATCTTACTAACTGGTATTAAGACGAACATCCTTGCTGAATGAAGATTTCTCTCAAAACTCATAGCAGGGCAAACATTTTGATGCCAAAGGAAAGTCTCTCTGAAGGCTAACAGAGCAAAAATTCTCTTGCTGAAGAAGTTTTTCACTCTAAAAGCCCGACTAGGAATAGATATTCTGTCTAAATAAGATTCACTCCATTGGTGGACAAGGAATAAATGTTCCTGCTTAATAAGTATGTACATCTCAATGACAGGACCCACAGGTTGCAAGTCCTTCTTCAGCACAACCTGCATGAGAAGCAGCTCTTTTGTCCATCATGTAATTGATACTTCCTGGAGCCAGCAACTAGGTGCTTGGTAATCTGATTGATGTCTTTGAGACCGGTCCAATCAATATAAAGCACAAGGAATTATCCTGTCTGGTTTGCCTGCCCCGGTGCCACTTGTCTGAGTGAGGTTCAACTCCTGTGATTCCTTACTCCAAGAGATGAAAGTGGAAGCTGGTGTCAATGTGCCGATAGTCAGTGCCACATCAGACAGGACAATCAGATCTCTGTCCCCTGAGCTTGTATACCTAATTGTAGCCGATGAAAGGACGAGGGAAAGGTGATGAGGATGAGCCTCTCTTTGTTTCGGCGCAGTAATCAGGATCGGCTAATGGTCAGGGTTCACTCCCTCTCGTCTCAGGGTCACGCTCAATTTCCCTTTATGCTTGTTTGTTCTTTTATTTCAGTAATAGATTGTTATTGATTGAGGCTTCTCGGATGGTTATTATTGAATAGAGTGGAGATAGGGTCAACTTGAAAGTGGATTTTCGCATACTGTTTTGAATTGTAAATTTAGATGAGCAAACATGAAAATTGAAAACATTACATAATTTGACTTTGAACATAGTACATGTTGAAATGATTATTGTTAAATGATGATACAGAAATGAGATAAAGAAAATTTATTCCATAGATGATACCAATAGCAATACCTTCTCTTCTTGTTTATCTGGGAATGAAACACAAACACCACGAAAACCATATTATCATCACTGTAAAGAGCCATATTATTCCAGAAATTAGAACTTTCATAAACCTCTGATTGCTAGTTTATAAGTTTATACCTATTGACATATGTTATGTGAAACCGTTTCTGTTTAGCATAAACAGTTAAGATAATTAACCATCATGTAGGGGAATATTTGTTCATTATTTATCATTAATAAGTAACATAGTGTCATATTTTATGTAATCTATTCCAACAAATTTGATGCGAGTCCTGTTTGATTTTTCCCAGTACACACAACTGAGTAGCTGAGTAATGTCATGATGTATCTTCTTACTTTCATTATCAATAACAGCTGTAACCAAAAAGTAACTACAAGAAGGATACATTTCAAGATGTTTGTACCAATTAATCCCTATATCACAATATTCCTCATCTATTTGCAGCCTCCTTTTGACGGTGAGGATGAGGAAGAGCTGTTTACGTCTATCACCGACCACAACGTGTCTTACCCCAAGTCTATGTCCCGAGAGGCCGTCTCTATCTGCAAGGGGGTGAGCTATACACAGGGGCAATCAGGGCATTGAGAACTCAACTGATTGTCTTTGATTTTATTTGTTAAGCAGTTCAAATCTACCATCAACTCTCAGTAACAAGAGCATACCCTATCTTAAAGGATTTCAAAACCCCTTTCAGAAATAATTGTGATCAAATACATGATATCTTTATCACACATTACATCTTACAGTATTGTCCCGCTAAGAATTTTGTCACTTTCGTCAAACTTGCTACGTCGCGTTTTCCGAGTGAGCGCCGAAGAATCTCGAACTTTAATAGGTATGCACTTGTGACGTAATAGTGGTCGACGAAAACGGAAGTGTGCAGTTGTTGACATGCAAGCGAAGGGAAAGTTACGTGGCGTGAGTTTACAAAGACGTCGTTTTTCCTAGTTTACAATAATAAGAAACATTTAACACTACAGACCCCCTAACTAACATGTTAGGAAGATATTCGACCATAGGTTGTTATTTGAAAGAATTCTAAATCGATCTTAACTTATTCACAGCAAGAGCAAGTGACACTTGAATATTTATGCAATCATTCTACAGTACACTCACTGTCAAAAAAGGGTATTTGACGCAAGTCTTTTAGCTATTGAACTTTTTTTTTTAGACACATGGTTTGCTCATACATAAAGCACTTTTGCATCATTAATATATGTACATTTTAACGATGTGATCTCAAATTATTTGATTCAGTCCGTCAAACACGTCTAACTGCGCTTGCTGGCATGTGCTAGTGACTAGTGGCATAGTGCTGTAACGAAATTTGGAAAAACCTGTCAATTTTTTAAAACGTCAACGGTTAAAAGTAGCAACACCTACAATAAGAATCTACAAAGAATGCATAGAAACAAATTTGTATGTCAAGAGGGTCAACCAATCTGAAGTTTGAACAACATTTCGTCTCAGGAATGTGGCTTCCAGTCATGTCGGGTCAACAGTACTGTAGAAAGAACGATAACTCTGTACAGTGCTGACCATGAAGTCGATAGAGATGTTGAGATATATCCATGAAGGTGGGCCCTATATTTTCGGAGATTGTATCATTATATCAATGTATTTCAATAAAAACTATTAGAATCGTCGACTTTTAGGAATATTTGATAAACGTTGTACTTGACATGGAAGGAAAACTCGTTCTTTATGCAATGTTTTGAAGCAGAATTGTCCCTATTATCGGGGTATTTGAAATTTCATGGATAATATTTTTATGACTCTATAATCAAAGTAAAACCATCATTGAAACAAATAAATTTATTTTCATTGACATTATATGAATAAAAGAAATATCTGCAAAACTGGGAAAATGTAATTAGATGGAGTGTAATTAATCTAATGCCTCAGTTTTACCTGGAAAAGCATTTTTACAGGTAAGCTTTGACATTGTGTTACAAAACGGCTAGTTTTCACTTTGTAGGTTTTGAGAATTATGTAAATTTTGTTGATTCTGAATTCTTTGAACCAACTATGTTACGAGATGATGCAATGATTATTCTGAATATATTCAATACCTTTTAACATTCCACTGAAATATGACAGACACATCAAAATCCAGTTTGTTTGTTTTTTTGAATATCGAAAAATGTATTAGAAAACATAACTTCATATTTGATAATTTTTACTTTTTAGATGCTGTTTCATTTTATTTAGCGTTTTGCAAAAATAAGAAAAGGTATTCTAGATCAACACAGGGACATAAATGATTTTGCAATGATATAATAGGACTTATGTGGAACACGACTACAAAATTAAAATGTTGAACCGAAATAATTGTTCAATGTCTATTTTTGAAAACTTTAAATCGGTGAACCGTATAGACAATTACACATCCAGCATTTTATAAGAAAAAATCAGCAAGTTTAAACTCTATCATCTTACTTGAAGTTACTTCCGGGTCTAGAAATAGACCAGAAATCAGTAAAAAAATAATATCGAGGGCTAAACATAATTTTCAATATACAGCATTGTGATAAACAGTTTTGAAACATAATTTCATTTAAATTCCATATCTCTTGAAACATTCGATCAGGCATCGTACGCCCCACGGTAAAACAGCTGCTGCATGCAGGCTACTTTGAACGTCAGTCTGACAGATATTTACTCTTGACTCTTGTCTAAAATCATGAAAACGAGTTGAAAAAACATGGTTGAAGAACTCCAACATTAATTCAATGTCATAGACAAATGTTACTAAACATATATGATACAGGGCGCCACGAGTGGACCAACCAACTGAGTGTTTATGAACAGGTTTGGCAGTGCAGTGCAACTGCAGTGACTCGCACTGAGGCGAGATTGACGGACCACTATCACGTCACATTACGGAAGGTGCCGAAAGCTGCCGATCTTTTTGCATACGGGGAAGGTCGGGTTTGTCGCGGACCGCACAAGTGTCAGCGCGGGTTTGCAAAGTGACGTAAAACATGACAGCTTTTGTTTACAATTTGAATACATCACCATAATGAAGTAAAATAACATGAAATGGGGTTTTGAAATCCTTTAAAGGATAGGTTTGAGATTTTATTATATGATTGCAGGTGAAATACCGGTATCTATCAATGAACCATGTTATCAGTCACTAGTGAAAATAACAATGGAACGTGTTATCAGTCACTAGTGACTGATATAACAATGACCTGACGTCATAAAACAATGCTCCGACGTCATGACACGTTCATGACGTCACATTGTTGCTAAGGCGACAGGCTCATTCTGGAGCCGACTTAACGTAAATGCAAGTCAATTTCGGTGATTATTATTATATGATTGCAGGTGAAATACCGGGATCTATCAATGAAAATAAAACGTGTTATCAGTCACTAGTGAAAATAACAATGGAACGTGTTATCAGTCACTAGTGACTGATATAACAATGACTTCATAAAACAATGCTGTTCATGACGTCACATTGCTGCTGAGGCGACAAGCTCATTCTGGAGCCGACTTAACGTAAATGCAAGTTTATTACGGTGAATATGTATAGATTTGGTCATATAATAAATAGAAAATTTGTCTTTTCTTGACAAATACCATGTTTATCCCATCTCGTGAGGTAGAAAAGTTATATATTTTCACTCGTGGCTGCACCACTCGTGAAAATATAACCTTTCTACCTCACTCGATGAGATAAACATGGTATTAGTCAATAAAAGCCAAATATCCTCTAAATATGCAAGGATTTGGTCATATAATAAATAGAAAATTTGTCTTTTCTTGACGTATTAGTCAAGAAAAGCCAAATATTCTCTATGGAGGACATGATTAAGTGTATATCATAGTTTTCACAACAGATGAAAAATGACTGCTGTCATACACAAGTGAATATCTGTGAAGGATGGGGATCCTCTATTTTGAGGAGATTTTTAAACATCTGAAGTTTCACATTTGCACATGACACAAGAAATTTCTAATTAAATTTTAGACAGAAACCAAATTTTTATACCCCCGCTACAAAGTAGTCAGGGGTATATAGCGGTCAGCACGTCCATCCGTGCGTCCGGCCGTTCATCCGTCCGGTTTTTGTTCCGCTCATAATTCTGAAACCAGTTGCTCAAATTTTACGAAACTTGATATGTACAATCACCATGATGTGTACATCTGCCTTTTGTATGTTTCATACCCTCATTTGCATAATTTATGCAAATTTTCTCCATTTTTCGACTTTGCCATTCACAGTTTTTGTTCCACTCATAACTCAAATACTAATTGTTCAAATGTCTTGTAACTTGATACATATAATTAACATGATGTGTACATCTGCCTTTTGTATGTTTCATACCCTCATTTGCATAATTTAATGCCATTTTTCAAATTTTTCGACTTTTACTTCTTAAACATGCTTACAAGTGTAATACTTACTCTGCTTTAATAATACTTACATATAATGGTCTGTTCATACAAAAGTTTAAACATTGATGCCCTTTTGCTATTTTCAAACATTTCTCTTTGACCAATGTTAAAAGCGGGGGTATCATGAGTGAGCTGTGCTCACTAATTCTCTTGTTAATTTAACTGGTAGAGAGCTGATATCTCTTCTATTACTGAAAGCTAGATAATTAAATGCTTATTCTATTGAATATCATCTCCCTTCCTGTTAAATTTATAACTTAATTATCCTTGTTAATGGTTTCACTCTTTATATCAGGCTTAAAGAGCCATCAAGGATGTTAGTGTTTCAAATAAAATAAAAATTTTGGAAAATATACTTATAACGTCAATCACCAGAGAAATCTTTTATCTACAACATGACATGTGATAAATAATTTTCATATCACGACAATGTAATGAAATCTGGTTTCAAAGAGAAGTACACCTTCAAGTAGCGCGCGCTAAGGGTATCTGACGTCATATAAATAAATATATAAAATAAATATTGCGTAAAACGTACTGCACAAACAACAAGTGCTTCCGAAACGTGAAGGCTCATCTCTAGCGCATAACAACCCATGTGCTGCACGTGCTGCACGTGCTGCACTTGTTTCTCTTGCAAGTTACCCTTGTCACACATTACTGAATGTGCTGATTGCTTTATAGACAATGTTTCTAAATGTCCTGAGAATATACACATTATTGCCTGTTTAATGTACTTGTTATTGAGATAAGACCAGCAAATTATGACAAATTTTTACTCTTATTAATTATAAAATTCAAGCAAAATACCTATTTGGGTAAAAACAATATTCCAATTTCTGTAGCGAATCAAAATTAAATGATCATAAACTTTGTTATTCTTTCGCGTCTTTGTATACAGTGTGTGACTTAGACCATGATGCTTTGCGGTTGAAAATAATAGACTGGATCTATATTTAGACTGGAAAACACCTTTACTCATTAGTGCAATTTCTCGGCTTGTTTTGGGTCGAACAAATTTGGAAAAAATTAAGTGTATATTTCACGGAGATAGATTTTTGTCAATTTTCCTATATGTTCATCAACATCCTTGATGACTCTTTAAGGACATTATATTTGTGTATCATTATGCTACAAACAAAAAATGCAATTAAATGTTAAAAGATTAAATTTAAATATCTATAGTATGACAACATAGATCCTAGCACAATAATGGACAATTCCTAATTTAATAGTGAAAAAATACCTTATTGTTAAATTGCTGGAATTGTTTGTTTAGTTGGTGATGCATATTTATTATTTCAAGATCCATCATTAAAAGTTCAAACTTATGTACCGTATATTACTGTGTATAAGATGACTTTTTTATACCAAAAAATAGGGAGTCAAAGAAGGGGGTCGTCTTATACACAAGGGCTATGTTTCAGAAGAAAAAATCTTGAAGCTTGATTGACGAACTCACGATGTTGAAACCGGAAACAGCAATTATACAGAACATCGATGTCAACTCATGGACATTGCTTACAAACAGGAAATAGATATACTTTCATGATTATCCCCCACCGCGCCTTTAGCGCGAAGCGGGGGATATAGTATTCGGCTGCGTCCGTCCGTCCGTACGTCCGTACGAAATGGAATAACTCAAATACTATTCTCTGGATTCTTTTCATATTTTGCATATGGGTTCATCATAGGAAGAGTAATGTTCCTACAGAGGTTTGTGACCTTGACCTTCATTTCAAGGTCACAACGAGACTTTGTCATTTTACCCTTGTCAGCGGGATATCACAAGAACAATTCACTGGATTCTCTTCATATTTTACACATAGCTTCTCCAAGGAAAGACAAAGTTTTGATTAGATTTTGGTGACCTTGACATTATATTAAAGGTCACAGCGGAACTTTGAATTTTTTTACATGTTAATGTACATGTAAAGCTTGTATGCGGGATATCTCAAGAACCATTCACTGGAATTCCATCATTTCTTACACAAAGCACCTCCTAGGGAAGACAACGGGCTGATTAGATTTTGGTGACCTTGACATTATTCTCAAGGTCACAGTGGAACTTTGAAGTTTTCGACATGCTAATGTACATGTAAATCTTGTCAGCGGGATATCTCAAGAACCATTCACAGGAATTCAATCATATCTTACTCAAAGCACCTCCTAGGGAAGACAAAGGGCTGATTAGATTTTGGTGAACTTGACATTATTCTCAAGGTCACAGTGGAACTTTGAATTTTTCGACATGCTAATGTACATGTAAATCTTGTCAGCGGGATATCTCAAGAACCATTCACAGGAATTCCATCATATCTTACACAAAGCACCTCCTAGGGAAGACAAAGGGCTGATTAGATTTTGGTGACCATGACATCATTCTCAAGGTCACAGTGGAACTGATTTTTTCGACATGATAATGTACATGTAAATCTTGTCAGCGGGATATCTCAAGAACCATTCACAGGAATTCCATCACATCTTACACAAAGCACCTCCTAGGGAAGACAAAGCGCTGATTAGATTTTGGTGACCGTGACATTATTCTCAAGGTCACAGTGGAGCTTTGACTTTTCCGACATGTTTGACGGTCGATTTTGCTGACTTTGACATTATTTTTCAATTTTGAAGTATTAATTTGGGGCAGGGGATCATGTCACCTTAGTGACAACCACTTGTTATTATGAATTATTGTGTTTTTTATTACTATATGGAGATAAATACATAAAATATATTTGCTAATTCATTTAAATATAATAGGTTGACATACAAAAAGTGGTACAAGCAGTTCAGCAAACGACCGATAATTTCAGTGACGTGGACCAATGAAATTCTACAACTTATCCATTCATTCATGACGTGGACCAATGAAATTTTACAACTAACCTATTCATTCATAAAATTTGACAAGCTTATCTCGATAAACTCATGTCATTGACGTAATGTTATTCCAATCAGGGCAGTGATTCATTAACGTATCCGGTAATTATCTTAGCTTTGTTGTGTACTTATCAGTAATTGGTCTGTATATCTTTCTCTGGATTGACGGGAATAGCTTACATGGTCAATGTTAAATAAACACGTCTTTAGCTTGAGAAGTTTGCTGCATTGACTGGCCCCTCGCTATAACACAGGTTTGGGACCCAATACTGACAGCCGCGTAATAGAAAATCAGCGGTAAAGCGAACAAGAGTTGGCTTGACTTCAGCTATCAAACATTACCAACCTTTCACCAGCATTCTGCAGTATTAAATACAACTAGTTTAACTTTGTTTATAAGAAGGAACAAATATTTACATTTTAATTCAACACTACGATAGAAATCTAGACATAAATCTTGCTTGGCTTTGGGCATGCGCAATCAACCTTGGTTATCAAAGCTCTTCACACCATTTTAATCATATTTAATCACTGAAGCGACTTCTAAATCTGTGTACGGAGTATCAGCTTTGTTTAGATTTTATAACATGGCGATATATTGTTGACAGTAGTGTTTCTAATCTCGCTTGAACTGACAAGAAATGTCATTAAACACTAATAACAAACAATGTAAGTAAACGTATATATATATTATTTTTTTTATGGTACATTTAAAACAATTTCTTTTAAAAATAAACGTTCATAACAAAACATTTATATCATGTTACTTACAAAATTACCGGTATCAACTTGCCGTTACCAAACCTACCAACATGTTTTCCTTCACAGCATCTTGACCTGATTCCACGATTGCTAGAAGGGGGGTCGCCTTATATATATATGAGATACATGTTTTTTTCCGGATTTTAGGGGTCTGAGAAAGGGGGTTGTCTTATACACAACGTCGCCTTATACACAGTAATATACGGTATATGTATTCTGTGGACATTTCTGCATTTTAGTATGAGGATGAAGCCCATTCTAAAAATGGCATTCTATTCTGCAAAATGTAAAGGGTACATCAGTTAATTTTAAAAATCAATATCTAGTTTTTTCATCTGATGCGCTTGATGTTGAGGATCAAGAGGACAATATTGTACATCATTTCACTTGCAACCTAACATGTCCCAACTAGTGCCTCAATATTCAAATCTCTTCCCATGAAATTCTATCAGAACAATAAAGTCAATCATTCCACTTTGAATGTCACTTAATCAATCTCAAGATCTTTACCATGACATACATATATGACATCTACAACTTGGAACAGAATTCTCAGAAAATTTTTGTCATTTTACTTTGAATGGAAATTCTTCATGTTAGTTTCTTGAACTTCTAAGTTCTCATTGGAAAATAAATGGATGGATAAACAATACACAATTATATATTAAATAATTATATAATATCATTAATTTATATAATTATTTCTTAGAAATAATAAAATTGAGTATATGTATAAAATATTTTTAGAAAATTCTTGAAACGCCATAAAATGGTATTGAAAACAGCTATTTGAAGTTTGGTGAGCATCAACCAGTTTGTTACATGAAGTTCATATTTTACAATCAGATCTTTATGAAGCCACAGTATAAGGACCAGTAATAAGTTTACAATAACTCATTTCTCCAATCTGACTTGATAATCTGTATGTGCCCACAGCTCCTGACCAAGAACCCACAGAAACGTCTGGGTTGTGGAGCATTAGGGGAGCGTGACATCAAGGACCACGCCTTCTTCCGTCGCATCGTGTGGGAGAAGATAGAAGCGATGGAGGTGCAGCCGCCGTACAAACCCAAGATTGTGAGTATCGTCCTCCTGCTCCTCATCTCTCCATTGTCTTGTCTCATTGAGTGCTCATTGCTTGAATGAAGTCCTGTATCCATCTATGAAGCAAGGTTTGCGCCAGTCTGAATTAGAGAATGTTCTTGTAGTTGCGTACAAACAGAGGTTATCTTTGCAGGAATATCATGATATATAGGCTCGTTCTGTTTCTCAAAGAATCAATATATCAAATTTGATGCTCAAATCTGTCCTGCCTCAACAAGGTTTACCCCTGTGTTATGTCCAGTGGAATAGGACTCAATGAAACTTACCTATATTCTCAAGTTTTCAGTAACTATTTAAGAGCAATCTCTAAAGCAATGTTAGCACCAAACATGACTCGTGAATGTTCTTATATGCTGTGGTATACAGCTGCAGCTTTTGGGTTGAAGTCACTTTGGTTTCATTTTAAAGGATTTGGTCCCTATTCAATGAAAAAGCAAATTCACAATTGACAAATTGTATTCACAGAACAATTTTTCTTTGACCACTGTGATGTAGCACTAAGATGTACATTGTACTATGGTGAGCAGTATCTTAGGAAGGAGTGATAGATTCGAGAAAGACTAACTTAGCGGCAAAATACTTTCTGCTGAAAGTTGTTGAGATATTCAGTCAAGGATCTCTGCATCAAACTAAAGGCAATGCAGGGTACACTGCTTTCCTTCCATCATTGGTCAATGGGATTTTGGTGTTTCGGTCTTACTTTCATTTATATTTTCTTTCTTCTCTATTCAAAGGATTATGGAAAGGTTTGAGCATTTCATTTATTTTTTTGGCAAGGAAGCGGTGACAGATTAAGCTCATAATTTGGAAATTTGAACACATTTGGTGAACTAACATAGAAACACAATTAGTTATGGTTGGTGGAAAAATAGAAAGCTATGTTTTTCATTTCAATAACAAATTGAATTATTTAAATTCTTGATTAAATTTTATTTTTCTCTATCTTCCTTTAGATTTGTTTAATGAATAATGTTTTCATGTAATAATTGTTTCCCGTTCTTGAAGCGTTTATTCTTAACATCTTGCACATTTAACGATGAACATAACAAACTTTGTCTTTCGGAGAAAATCTTTAATGGATGTCTCTATAACATTGTATAACACTGGTGTTGTTGTTAAACTTTCTTGACTGATACCATGCTTTCACTTGGACACGTCTAGCTGGTGAGGGTATAGTTGAGTTGGTCAAGTGGTCAGTTGACCACGCCATGTGGTGGTAGACAAGAATTGCTAACTGTGCTGGGACTGGCTGGCTTGTGTAGATGCAAGCTACCGGTTCACTACTGTTATGTTCAACATCATGCTG
This sequence comes from Gibbula magus, assembly GCA_936450465.1. Lineage (NCBI taxonomy): Eukaryota > Metazoa > Mollusca > Gastropoda > Trochida > Trochidae > Gibbula > Gibbula magus. Next base: position 43,356,665 of record OW388290.1, on the reverse strand, counting down.
AGAGAGTGTTTTGTACAATGTCCACATATATATATAACCGAAATGCTGTTCCACTAAGCATTCCTAGCATTACAATCAGTCTTAACCAGGATTGGTCAAAGTAATGCAATTGCTTTCAGAACTGGTCCTATTGGGCAGTTACAGCAAGCAAACAAAGCGCTGGTCAACATAAGCCAATGTTAAAGATACAGTACAACTCGGGTGTATTTTGTTGAATCAAAATTAGAGGGAATACTCCCTTGATGCTATAGTGTTTATCAACAACACCTTAAGTACTCGTGTTTAATTCTCAGACAGGAATATCCCCTCCAATTTTGTATCCTGGTTGTACTGTACTGTAAACAATGGAAATAAGATTGGTCTCCATGCTACAACTGCTTTGAAGGACAGCCACATGTTCTGTAGCAATCACAGCATTCTGATTGGTTGTAGCCAATGTTAAAAAATAGAGTTATGATTGGATTTACTGCTGTTTTTTCTTTAAGCCTGCAACTTCAAGGTGTCATTACACTTAGCTATGGTCACATTACTGGCCATCTAAGCAACTGTTGAACAATTCCTTATGATTATTCCTAGTGCTGCAATAGCTCTGAGCGGTGTCCTGATGTGGCTGTCTCATAAAGCAATTACAGCACTTTGATTGGTGTTGGATGTTGTTTAAAGATTGGCTTTGATTGATTCTAGCATTGTGAAGTGGTACCAAGATAGGTGTCAAGTTGCTCTCCATATTTTATGAATGCTCTTGGTTACTTTATGTTAGCTTAGGTTTATGTCTTGCCAATCAAACATCAAGGTTCTGGCCGCTCATGGCTGCAATATTGCCCAAATGATGTTACACAATAACTAACTCACTCACTCTACAAGATTCTTTGCATCGATGTGGTGTTGGAAGACAACTGTATGCTCATAAGACAACAATGCTATATGACAGAACAATAATTATGAGCAATGCTTGATTGATTTGAAACATATTAGCTAATATTGATAACGTACAATAGATATCAATAACACTACGAAGGACACATATAATCACTGTTTAACATACAAGCAGATAACTCTACTGCAGTAAGTGGTGTTGGGACTGTAATATGCTATATAACTTTTAACTGAAGTCATGTCAGACAGGTCACACTAGCACACTGAGGGAAATAAATAAGTTACTACATCCATATATTAGCTCAAATGTGTATTTGATTTAGTAACATAAGATCTTAAGGTTAAATTCAATACCAATAGTTTTGTTATTTTGATACATTATAAAAGGATATACTAAATAAATAGTCATCATACTAGCTTATTTATAAAATGAAGATATTTTACTTAATTGTCCTATTAGATTTACAGTCTAATGTGGACCTGTATTGTACGAGTAGTTTATTTCTTAAAAACAAAACAAGATTTAAAAATTTTAAGAAAACACTACTTTGTCATTACATGTCATCGAAAAGATTAATTTGAACACAGATAAAAATTTCACATACTGTGCAGATGGAGTTTGTCAACACTGAATCAAATAAGCCATTGTTTATTAAAACAAAAATCTGAAAAAAATCTACTGTTTAAACAAGTCCGCCCATTTCCTATAACAGAGCACTGTATATTTTTTTAGTGTTCCCTGTAGTCTTTCCCTGCTGTTTTCGATGTTGTTTTGTGTAACTATTTTATTTTAAAATCTTTTAAGTCTGAAATCAGTATAATTTTTTCTGCACTTTTCAATGTTTAAGTTTCACAACTTCACAATTTAAACATTTTTCTTTACATTTGTTTTAAATTTCTTCTTGTTTCAAATATCTTTCAAGACAAGATAATAGCCAATTTTTTTTATAACATAACATTACCAACGAAAATGATGTGATTTTTGCAAAACTATTTTCAAAATTGAATATATGAATGAAATATAATTCATCATCAAATGATATCATTTTAATAGGTTAATGATCAAAATTGAAAGATAAATGAAAGAGAGAGAAACTATACACATTAAGAAGTAAATTTGAAAGAAGCATGCACCAATTTCACTTGGCAATGTATCGAGTGTAGATGTCAGCTCAGTGAGAGCTAGGATGCTAAGTTGTCAGTGTCTGTGAGTATGCGTGTTTGATGTATATTCTCTCACTTCCCACTTCCAGAGCGATCCGAAGAAGGCGGAGAACTTTGACAAGTTATTCACGCGAATCCCTGTGAAACTGACGCCGATCGACAGTTTGATCATCATGAATATTGACGATGATGCATTCAGAAATTTCTCCTTCGTCAATCCTTATTTTAGCCTCTCCTCATGAGTTGATATTGTGTATATACAACTGTGTGCAAAACTGATCCACAACTGACATGACTGCGATGCAATTTGTATGCTACTGTCACCATTAACAGCTGTCAATCATTTTGAAATGTACAGCACTCAATTTTGCAATAACCAGTGTTTTGCTTTAACTTTTACCAAGGTATCATTTACAATATCTTGGTGCTTTGGTATAATGACGTTTTCATGTTGATGGGTTATAAATATAAATACTGCAATTATGGGGTTTGTCCAAAAAAGCAAAAATATTGTTTCGTTCAGAGCCTTGCTGGTTGGGGTTCATTTTGGCAGCTTTTTGTGTACCTCAATTATTAATTATTTGATGAATGTATTTTCATCTATTGTTTAAACAAAATCATTTTAGGAGTGTTTTAGAAACTGTGGATTTACAAGTTTTGCACGCAAGTGAATGTTTGTGGTTGGTTTGAACTGTGAGTGACCAGGTCTGGTGTTGAACATAACATTGTGCTGCTCCATCCATGTATATATATACACCTGTCATTTTTATCAAGTCATCTATGATTACCACTTTTTTATAACTGAATCATATTTTCTTACCTGTACATAATTCATTTTCAATACCAAAAGATAACACTTGAGAAAAAGACAGGTTTGTTTGCTAGCGTTGAAACTTTGAAAGCTTGGCTTTCTTCTGTGATATATTAGCCCAGCTTTTAGAGCTAGACCACTTCTTTTGTGATTTCTTTTGCATTTTGCCTTTGCTTTTGCAGTTTTACCTTTGCTTTTGCACAGTCAAACACCACCAGCCAATCAAGATAAGAGTTTCTAGGTATCCAATGGATATGTGGATAATATAACTGCTTGTGATTGGATGTTCTTCTTATTAAATGAATATTTATACATGTCATCAGATCCCTGATTGGCTTTTTCTCTGACAGTTAAATCTGTATCCACTGAGAAAGCCAATAGTATATTATAATCTTTCTGATTGGCTGATTGTGTTCTTTTCCCTTTCTACTTTCTCAAATGAATTTAATCAAATGTAACTTCCAGGTTGATTTTGTTTGCATCCGACTGATTTAACTAACTAAACATTTTATTGTTTCTTTTACTCTTTATAGGCAAGACTTGGCACGGTTAGTAGTCTTGTTTTGTTTGTAGAACAATGGAGTATTGGAGAGGAGTAAGAGTTCTTACTTTTTTTCAGAATTTTTTTATTCCCAGGATTCACAAGATCATTGTGCTTAAAATATGCTCAATTTCATGAATTTGACAGAGAGCAGTTACAAATGTAATAACTTGCAAGAAATATTGCTATATATGGCCTACTCCTCGCCATGGTTTATATACAGATCAGCCCTATGACGGGCCTGAATGCATCATGGTTATAACCAGATTTGACAATGATATCAGGGCGTCCAGTATATTACGATCGCTAACACTATCATACTAATAGCATGGGTCACTACAACATATACTGTATTTGCCATAACATGTACTTGCTCTGGTATGGACTGTTTTTCAAGAGATAAAATTTCTATCCTGACAAATCATAATTGTCAAGCTTTAGAAACAAGCACTCATATTCCTACTGTACAGTGTTTTTATGCTCAATGGTATGTTTTGTACATGTTATGATAGGTTAAAATGGCAAATACTTTATGTGAAACTACCTAACTTCAGAAAAGTCTTATATTGTAAATTATTTTAAGAAATATATACTTAAATTTATTTTTAATATTTACGTAACCATTTTGGTGAAAGAATTGAATGTATTTATCATTAGAGAAACTCTAAACGGGAATGGATGTAGGAGACAATAAAGAAACAATGATTTAATCTTAAGCTTTTAGACTAACAATTTTATATTAGTGAAAAGGATCTTCTGCAATTATAATTTAATTAATGGCATATAACCAAAATGCATGGCTTATTGGGTAAATGAATTAACATTTTCAAGTACATTAATTATAACCTTTACTGTATGATATTAAATACAGTTTAAATATTTCAGTATAGGAACAAATAGAGCGACTAAATTACTGGTAATGTTTTGTTTATTGGACAATGGGAGTTGTGTCCCTTTATCATCAGATTCACTTCTCATCATCATTCAACTTCAACAACATTAACAACAACATCAACTGTGATTTTCTTTTGTCCAGTACTACATTATTTACCAAATGATATGTGCCAAATTTAGCAAAATAGGAATTTTAGCCAATGTTTGATGAAGGCTATCTGTGATATTATTATTTCCCGTCATTTTTAATTCCCTCACTGCATAACCCAAATTTAGTTTTTGAAGAAAATAGAATTAATTTGTCTGAATATCAACAACGAAATATCGATAATGTTTTTCTAATGAATTATTTTTGATTATTTAACTTCAGGCTATTTGTCTAACCATTCAGTATATATACAACACTAAATTGGGTATTATTTTGACACCATAACTATTTCAAAGTTATATTTAGTGGATATCCATAAGTGTTTGTCCATTTTGCAAGAACAGGTGATGCTACAATGTAAACTGCATCATAACATATGTCATTGGAACTGAGATTTCTTTGATCAATTTACAAAATATGACAAAAGCTCATAAATCATAGAACATATAATAGGTCAACATTATTTTTAAATGGTCAAAGCCTAGAAGCTTATTGTCGACACATTTTACATGGTTTGGACATAATTAATTTTAAGATAGGGTTTAGTCTGTGTATGAAGAAGGCTTGAAAAGTAGCAAATCCGAAAGTGCTACTTTTACAGTTTAAATGGCAATATGAAAGAAAATGGTAGGAACCTTGCCAGCCCGGAGCAAAGGGTATAGGCTGACGCATGTTGTTTCATACACTGTCAGGTCAGTGTCAGGTCTTTATATCACACAACATCACACCACACCACACCACACCACACCACATTACATTGCCTGCTGACTTTTAATACATTCCTTCCCTGCCTCTTGCCTCCAGCATTTGCTACGTTTGCAGTCAACTAATCCTAGTGGCCAATTACACCCTTTTATCTTTGAAATGATCCTTTTTATTGCAATTGATTGCATTAATTCACATGCATTTGGAATTTATTAGATTAGTTCATTGTATTAATCAATAAATTTGACAAGATTATGAGTTTTGAAATACATTAGATATAATGCAATCTATAATTGATTGACTACCTAGTTTATAACAAAGACATGTAATTAATATGAATTTGTCATTGTTTTATATGGAATTAAACATTTATTGGTTAACACATTTCTAAGAATGACCAGACTTTAAATTTTGGAAATTCTTTCTATTTTAGCTTTTGATCTGAATGTTTCGATCTTATAAGTAGATTAAAATCAAATATGACTTGATTTAAGGGGAAATGAAATGTAAAAAGTTGGTTAATTGTCATCATGAATATTGTAAACACTGTTTGAAATTAGCACAAGTTCAATTGTCACTGGTTGATATATACACCCAAATTTGTATACTTCATACCATTTGTTTATTATATTGAAATGAGTTTCTGTTGAATCATTTATACATATTTTACTGTATAGTCCTAATGGCCAAACTACTTTACTGCTGATGTATGAAGTTTTCTTTAAAGGAGGGAAAATGGATCTGATAGTTCCAATTAATCCAATTTGTCCACAATTTCATCAATATTTACTTCAGTTTCAACAGGCGTGATAATGGCTAAGCAAGAAGGCACAAATATTACTCTTGTTCACATCTTATGGTTTTCTGTTTATATTGGCTAAGTCAACTTAAATGTACCCATAGCATAATTATAACCATTAACTTCCTATTGTACATAGCATTTTAAAAAAAACCCTACTTTGTAGCTGTTGTAGCATTTGTAAAATGATTTTCTTCCGAATAATTGTAATCAAATTTGCATAAAACATGTAGCGCTACTCCACAGTTTATATTCTACTTTTGTATCTACTTACAAGTACTTGTGATATCATAGTAGCTCATACCTACATGTCTCCTTGAATAAATGATCACATACAAGTAAACAACCATATTTATTGGATATAAAATAAAATCCTCAAAATAATGAGAACAATTCACATATAAATGTTAAAATGTCAAATGAAGTCATAATCTTTATTGTCATTCAATGTTTTCATACAACTAAATTCACTGCCAAAATTTTGTGTTTTTCATTTTGGTTTATCTTGTCCACAAGAACATAAAACATGTTTCATATTACTCATTTGACAATTAACTTATATTATGTGATAAAACTGTAATCAGGGAATATCAACTTTCATTTATGGGTAAGTTTCACTCAATTTCAAAACATGTCTATATGTAAAACAAATTGCATGTATAATAGCACTTATAATGATGGAAATTATCATTGAAAACAAAGGAAAAGTTTTGCAACTGTATTTAAAGCATGAACTACTTTAAGAGGTACAATAACTGTAAATTGTATCATGAATCGTATGAATTTGAAACTGAACATATATATGAATGAGAGTTGCTATGACTTGATGCATAAATCTGTATCATTTAGGAATTTGTGTTCATTATGTTTCTGTCATTGTTTTCTTATATTCTTTTTTTTAAGAAATTTGTTTTGTATGAAATTTCTGTTCATTAAAGAAACCATTTTTTGTTACCTAATTTTGTGTGATTTTGTTTTATTAAAAGAAAATGAGACAAGATTTCAATTCTCTTAACACATTGGACAGTGATATTACAAAATATTATCTACTATATAATTTGTTAATAATTTGTATTATTTATTACATAAATATTGAGATAAAAAAGTTTTAGATTGTATTTATACTGCCTGATCAAAAATAAGGAAAGTAGTTCTTGTATTCAATAATTGAATTAATGAATTCATAAACTTGTTGCTAATGGATTGCAATTATGATGAATAGGGTCAAATGTTAATACAATTTGTAATTAAAACTTTTTGTTTTAACTAAATTGATTTCATTCGTATAAATTTACTTCACATAACTTATGTTATGTACTCTGATGGCTGATATCACCATTATTACTAAACAACTCTCCAATGGTAAAGGGTTTCATTACAAAAAAAAATACTTCATAATATGTCACATTACTTCGAGAAATGTTTAGGTATGTATTTAAATTAGGTATGCATTTAAATGTGTTGAGAAGGTATATTATAGATACCATGATAAGTAATTCTAATAATGGTGAAGGCAAACTCTGTCACATGGAGTAATAGACTCTGGTATGTAGGTAAGTATCTCTTGTATGAAAAACTTAAAATAGTTTCACAATAACTGCTTTATCAATTACTATATGTGGACTTCATTCATCTGAAAATATGAATTTGGTAAGAAATATCAAAAGTGTTTATTTATAAAACCAGATTCAATCTTCAGATGTAGTAATCTTAAATTCACATTCATTACGATAATTTTGAATATTAATTTGAAGTAACCAAATGAAACCTAATGTCTTAAAAAAATATTTTGCTTTGCATACTTCATTGTTCTCTTTTCTGTGTATATGTTGTAGCGTTTAAATTGTTCTATCATGTCACAGACCTTAGAATTGGATGAAAGTGAATTAAACATTCCGATGTTATTTATTTATAAGAAAGATTTTGACTTATTCCACTTCTTTATGTTCACAGAAAAGTCGAAAGGACGTCAGCAACTTTGATCGTGAGTTCACCTCAGAGCCGCCAAAACTGACGCCGACGGACAAACTCTTCATCATGAATCTCGATCAAACAGAATTCAATGGTTTCTCCTATGTGAACCCAGAATTTGTCGTCAATGTGTAACTTTCCAACAAAGCAGAGATCTTTGTTACATGTTATGAGCCATTTTGAATGAACGAAAGAAAATGGCTGCCCGAACGAAGGACATTGCCGAGCTGTTGGTTCTGATGTAAGTTGGAGTTACCCGATGTGATGTCATTTAGTCCTGAGATAAGTTTCACCAAGGATTTGTTTTGGGTCCTTGGATTCATATGAAAGCATGTTGTACGACAAAAAGGAAGAAATCAAGTCGATGGTGACTGTCTTATCTGCGTAACAGTGCATGTAGTCACTGGTTGCTTTATCCTTATCAAAATCTCTATTCTTTCTATAGGTGCTTAACTATTGTTCTTCTTTGTAGATGTATTGTTTCTAGTGGTTTTGTAGTTTGTGGTCATTTAAGTCACATTCCTATCAGAGTGTAATACATGTCAAAAGAGATTGTATTCTTAAATCATGGACATAGAGAACGAAAATAAAAGCAAAAGTTACCGAGACTTTCCTCAAACTTAAACAAAAGTACACTGCCAATTTCAATGGTTGATCCTTGTCATTGAGGAGTTGAGAAGATATAGCTTATATTACACCAGACATTCTGTTTGGACAGCACGAGAGTCATTTGCAGAGGTTTTCAACCAAGTTTCCATTAAAATGATGATAATATTACAACGTTTGATCTCAGTTTAACAACGGTTATGTATCAATCTCACATGGTACATGCTTCTAAGGGTTTGATCACCCCTCAGCTTTTACTTCTTTTCTCTCAGGTGTTTCATGCTTTTTGGTTTAAGTTTTACCATATTTCAGACTGGTTTGAATGTAGACTTGTATGCCATTGTGACAAAGGTTTACTTACTCTTACTTAACAATCAATGTTAAATTTTCACTTTTTTATAATTAGACATACAAGTTGTTTGAATTACCTGCATTTATTCTGTTATTTACTGACAGTTTGTATTCATGGACCTTCTTGTTTATTGTTTATTTTCTTGAATTCACCCATGAAATGATGTTATGAAGATATAAAATGCCATTATGAGGATAAAGGCATGAGCCCAAATGTCCAAAGCCACCTATCAATTTGAATTGTTCACATTTTAAGGATGTTGCAACGGCAGGATTCAAACATTTAGAAGCACAAGTTGCAACAAAAGAACAAATAGCGTAGACAATATGGCTTTTAGATGTGTTGTATTATGCTAGTTTAAAAGTAAGTATTAGAGTACAATGTAAGAAATGTTACTATGAGGAATCGAGATACATACATCTGTTAGTTGAATCTTTATTGTTACACATTCTGTTATGGTCTGAAGACTAAATAGATAATGTGAAACTGCCGAAGTTATTTAGTATTAAAGCGTGATCATGCTTGCCAATGTGTATATTCAGTGCAATGTTCATTTAATTTATTTACGAGTTTAGAATCACAAACACCAAAGTATTCAGTATAGACTCAATGAGGAATGTATTCTCAGCAAAACTGGTGCATATATTCTTATTTACAGAATTGTTTTATTGTGTTCACCTCATTTAACATGACTTCTTCAGTGAACTAGTGACAAAGTTTACTACATAAATGTTAATATATATATAATGATAAGGTTCATTGGGTGAAAATGAATCTTTTAACAGTCCAATATTTTCTTGAATATTTTTATCATTTGAATGGTTATACTTAAGTGCAAAGTAATATATTTACAATTGTTTAATATTTTGATATTTTAATTGATTGAATCAAAATTTTATCATTTTAATTTTGTTTACTTTTTATGTTACCATCTTTAGCCCTTTAGATAATAACTAGTGGTGATGTATTGTAAAGTTGTTACTGTACATTTGAAGTTCTACAAGGACAGGATGGCAAGTTAGAATGTTCTGTTCAGTAGTGTTAATTGATACAGAATTAAAATCTTGGTTTTAATTATTAGTTAACAAGTAAAAGATGGCTGTGACAGTACTATCTATGATGATTAAGTATAAATAATAGTGATATAACCTCTTACATTTATATCCTATTGCTCAAGTAATCTTACCTAATGTAGAAGAGCAACATGACATTGAACATATATGTATTTCATTGATAAAAGGAGTATGAATACAAACCAAATTTATGCCCAGTTTGAGGATCCTGGCATTGCAAACAATTTGGTATACCAAGTTTAAGACACTTGGAAGACAGAAATATAAGGTTATCTTATGGATGTTACAAATATTTGGCAGTTTATTGTTAACTTGTTGAATTTTGTTTTATCAGTTTTAATCGCTCAAACACTCTTCCATTCCACCTCGGACAAGGAAGGTACAGAATTTATAGGTTTATCCACTGGATTAACTAGACATTGATAAGCAAGGATTATCTTGGAATGTTAGAACACCAAATTCAGGTGGCAATGACTTTTCCCAAATACCATGACATTAAAATGTGATACCTAATTGTTTTGAAAAGATTCCTTGAATATGCTGATACCTCTATAAAGATTATGATAAGTTTAATGAGCTAGATTTGGAAAATAATTTAGGTAAATTTTGTAAAAAGTGATGTTAGAATATAATCAATTCCTGGAAAATATTGCACTAAATATGGAAAAAAACATTTTTGGGAAAATAATTTAAGACAATTGTTTCTGGATAATCCCTGTTCATCAATGGTCTGTGTAACATATGTCTGAAATGTATTTGACCCAGATTGTGATGTTCAATTATAACAAGTTCTTCAGTATTGTCCAATTGTCACCATTACTTAATCCATGTATTGTTCATCTTAAACCCTATCAAAATGTGGTTTTAAAAGGTTACTTGTGTAAGTATTTCTAATGCTATGGTAACCATATTATCTGAGAAGTCAAGTGCTGCCTGTGTATGCAGAAATGTGTGTATGATCGTTTATGAACTTTGTGATTTCATTGTTGCCATTGTTACCGGCATGACATGTGATCATATTCTGTGTATGAAATTTGTCACCTACATGATCTGTGTATGAAATTTGTCACCTACATGATCTGTGTATGAAATTTGTCATTTACATGACATGCATTTTCGGATTAAGATATCAATGGTGTATATTTCAAATTGTTTATCCTTTTGGGGGAAACTAATCTCACCTCACCATGTCAGCTTGTTTCAATATGTTTATCACGAAAATGAGTTGTGTTTACTTAAAATCTTAATCTACTGTTCATACATTCATAAAACAAGGAGTAGACAATTGTTTTGCAATTACAACATTTACTATTTTTTGTAAAAAACATTCTTTTAGTTTTAGAATTTTATTTTAAATTGCATGAGTGTCAGAATGTGCAGAAGGTAAGCACAGTCGGACAATATATGTTGAGTTTGAGTCAGTTTGAGCTACTGATGATTTTGTCAATATTTCTCTCCTTGCCTGACCCCTCGCTGTGGAGTTGTCAGCTTCAGACACAACAGTGGACAGGTGTATTGCATAGAACAATGGTGTCTAAACAATACGCAATGTAAACAATTGACAGGAAAGTATTTTGACAAGTGTACAACAGTTGGAGAACACAAGCTGGAAATGCTGTAAACCATAGTTTATCTACTTGATTGTCTTTGGCACAAGGTGAGTGGCTGATGATGCAGTCAACAGTCAGAAGTAAGACAAAAATGGGAGATAAAGATATGATTGATATCCATCGGCAGGGTTAGTTAGCGTAATGTCTGATATTGCTTGAAAAATGTGTCTGCAAATTCATACTTAGATTGGCAATTAGTATCCAAACAGCATTGATATTATTGAAAACAATCGGTTACCACAGTCTGAAAGGATTATTTAGCTTAAGATTTATTATAAATGAAAAACTTGTATGCAAATTCACAATCTGATTGAAAGATGATTATGATAGAAAAAGTTTGGGAATTAATGAAAACCATCGGTTACCTCACTCTAGCATAAAGTTTGTCATAATGATTGATATAAAAGCTAAACAGTCCAAAGTAACACAAACTTTGGAGAAATACAGCCTGGCAATGTCATAGTTGTATTGAATGAATGATCTTTTGAATCATTTTGGGATGATTCTTAAGAATTTAATTCAGAACAAACACTTCCAAAGTAATCGAGGGAAATAATCTTGTGTTGAATGATTTTGAAACAATCAGGTAATCATTTTGAATTGGTATCTTGGTTGATATTAAATAAAATGGTTATTTTAATTGCATTGCATACATTTCCAGAATAGTTCCATTGGGCTGTTTTGAAGAAGTTTGTTCACAGATGTTCAAAAGCGTATATACTGAACTCTTTGGTCCAGAGGCAGTGACAATTGGTAAAAGGAATTCATTGATTCTGAATGTAGGAATTGCAGTATTGACTAGAAGTCAACATGTTTGCACATAGCCCCCAAGCACCAAGAGCAATCTTAACCCACTGTCCTTACTCTGTGCTGAGATAGCCTTAGTCCAAGGGTGCTGCTGTATGATAGGCACCACTGTTGTTGTACTGAAGGTGATCTTTATAGTGCAGCAGGGAGAAGAATCTATTGTACATATTGATATACCGAGCTCCAAGTGACTCACACTGAACAAACCGTCCTGAGAAGCCTTGATCAACATCTCACAAGAGTGAAAAATGCACAATTGTAATACACTCTAATGCATGGACAAATTTTGTTTTTTTAATTTTAATGCATAATGGGTTGTGCCTTTCTTTTATGTTTATGTTGGATTTTTAAGCATAATTTTTATTTACTTGTTCAAGTAGATAGTACCTTATTTACACTTAAAATAATTATTTCATTTTATTGATCTGAAAGAGCTACTTAGTATTGAAGTGTCTCATTTAATACATTGTTTCAAAGTATTTCCTCTGTTATACAGGTAATATATATATTTTATAGATAACAGACATATATTCTGAATGAAGATCCTGTTCCACATGTACTATCAAAGGATGACATTTGCTTATTACGAATATCAAAAGTATATTGTTACCAATTTTTCCTTAAATCCTTCTTTTATAATATTGTATCACCTGTGATCCCTGAGTTTAAATCAGCTGTATATAGCGTTCTGGCACTGGTCCCTGAACCTCTCCCTACCTACCCTCCCTACCCTCCTTCAGTCTCTATGTTTGTCTGTGTCCATTATGCACCACAATGTGTTATCTTATGCAGAGTGAAAGAGACTTCACATGCTCTGGAACCAGGCTTTGTTTACCCTGACACATTTCTCCAATATCATGTTTGGACAAATTTTTGCCTACACTTACTTACCTGACATTAACAATATACTTATATTAAATTGAATTTATACAGCTGAATGAAGCTTATTTCAATGATTGATAAAACAACCACACATTTTTTACAGAACTTGTTCCTAATCCTCTTCACAATGAATAATTACCAACCATACTACTTGTGAAGATAATAATATATGGTAAATAGATGGTTTTTAGATACTCGCAGTATTAGAATGCTCCAGTCACTGAGTTCATCAGCCTTAGTTGTGGATTTGAATCATCAGTGAGGTCAATGTAGGAATTTTAAAGCCTGTGGTATTTGATCCATTATACAGTTTAATGCAGAGTGTCATTTAAAAACAAAACATGGTAAACATTTAATAGTTAACGGAAAATAACAAAAGTGTTTTAATTCATGTATTATTGCATACAAACTTCAAAATGTTTGAGATGTATTTACAAATGAAGTAGCAAGCCAAGTTCCAGATGCCTCTGTGAGTTGCGCATGTTGATATTCTTGTGTTGTAGACAGGTCTCCGATCTGTGGTACAGCTTAGTTCAGGTGATGTTTGTTACAAAATTATCATTACTATTAATGTTACAGATTGAATTTAATCCAGATTTCTACCTTACGATGGCGTTTCTATGATGCTTTGTTTCTGAGCATGACACTCCTTCTGTATACTGACTATAGGTGACCTGGGCTAGCTTCACCAGCTAGACCTATGTTGTGTCTCATCATATTGACTAAATAAACGGATTTCTTGTCCTATTTACACACCCTGTGTCTTAATTGTTTATTTGTAATCTTCTGGAAGGAATCACTGACAGGTTGTTAACAGTGATGTGAGCCCTCATGGGGGAATCTGCACTTGTTTGGAGATAATCCAACATGTTCCACACCGGAACAGCTTCATGTGGTTCTGTCTCAAATCAGTATGTACATAAATACAGTTAATTAATAACTAATTGTACTTGAGGATATTTTGAACATAAGTCAAAAGTGTCTTGATGTCAACACCCCAGTGTCATTAGCGTGGTGGCAAGGCAGTACATGATTTATTTTGTGTAGATTTAATTAAGAAGGGCACATCTAATGATCTCTGATATGCCTGTACAAAGCATACCTATTACAATAGATGTTTACTTAGTTACACGTCCAGGTAAACATCAATAGTCGTAATCCTGTAGGACGTCCAACCTTCCAACACATTACACAAGAGACGTGGTGATCAGAACTTCACAGAAACCTTTCCATCTTGAACATTCTATGATGTCATGACGACTGGGTAATGGTTTTAACCCATTGTATGGGTTGTACATAAACCCCCAGAGATAACCGGTAGTCATTTTCACACACACACGCACACGCACACACACACGCACACACACTGCACGTATCCTCGATGATCGATTTGCCAGGTTGGATTATATTGGTCCCCACATGAAGGAGGAGAAACGCGCTTTTGTACACAAGTGGGTTCTGCTATAGCTGTAGTAAGTCGTTCAGCATCGCAAGATAATTTCAAGTTGCATATTTCCGAGTCCACTCGCGAACTGTCTGTTGATACTTTACAGGATCTGTTTTCAACAAATGACCGATATCAGGAACCAGTGGATCGTCAGGGTTAGGATCAGCCAGTAGATATCTCACACACATCAGTACTAGAACATGAATAGGTAGCAGTTACTGACATTGACATACCACTGAATCAACCGAGTGAATGTTATTGCCAGTATCAAACATATTCGTAGGTTTTATGTTGAGAACAAACACCTCTGAGAAAAGCAAACATATACTCCATTATTTTGAACGACACTTTTTACTTAAATAATATCGAGTATTTGGTCACAACGGGTTCCTTTCAGCTTTATCACCAAGCCATTCTCTACCTACAGTTTACTCCCTTCATGGAGAGTCCTGATTGGACGCATTGGAAGTCACCTGTACAATCAGCGCATCAGCTGCTTTTGGCAAACGTAAGATAACATAAACATTCTCGTTTAGTGTGTTTTCCATGATGTATGCTATTGGAATTTGTGAAAACGATTGGTCACAAATATGCTGATAAAGAAAGAAGACCAAATCGGAGACAAAAAAATTAAATAATTTATTTGTATTACATACACGAAGGACATCTACTAATATAATCTAGTAAGACCCTTTACAGCAAAAAGGTAAGATATGTGAAATTACTCGGTCGATGTAAATATTCCGTTATGGGATTTTGTTATAAAGGAGACATTCGTTATAGTGGAACTGAGGTTAGGATCGAAAATCTGAAGGAGGTCAACTATGTGGGAAAGGAATACATCCTTGCATAAATTGTTCAAAAAGAAATGTTTGGTTCTATCTTGGAATTTCTTATGGACATGAAATTCAAATGGAAAGTTATTATTATGCATATATGTCATGAAAAAATGATTACACCACAATTCAGTTGACACATATAAAACTGAGTGTAATATTTTGGTGACTTATCATTTTACAATAAATTAATTTAACAACGAATAGTGCACATCCATTGGAAAACCCCAATGAGAAGAGAAGCCATTTATCGGCGCTACGAGTGTGGAAAACTTGTCTACAAGACAATGTTGATTAGTGATAAGCATGATAGGTTATTGGTTTCCTTGTGGAGTCGATAAAAATATATATTTAATTTTTACCAACTTTAAACATTTTATTTGGTTATCACGAAAACAAAATGTCGAAATTAAAATGACCAGAAGTAGCCAGAGAAGGACAAAGTAAGTTGCACTCACCTCTCCCGATGGTCAGTGAAGGAGCCCAACGATCTTTCAAGATGTCCAAGTTGATTGTGCCGTTACTGTCTATATTCGGGTGGTAGACAGGGGTAATGAATACAACCTTGAATAGTTGGAAAGGAAACATGCTAGCTTGTGGACACTATCATATTATACCTACATTGAATATATAAGTATTTTCTAAGCTTTCCACTCTTATGTTATATTTGCTATGAAGGTTAGAAAAGTATGTTTGTTAACGAAACGTACAATATAGCTTTTAAATAATTCAATTACCATAAAATATACCACACTTAATACATTTGAGAACTCCGTCATCCGGATGTTCATTCAACACGTATCATAGAACGTTTATGAAACACAATCTACTTAAATCATTATTTATTTGTAGCCTGACGTATTTAACAGTAATGGAACCTCTTTATATATATATATGTTTACCTTTGGTGACTTAAATGGATAAATCGGAGGGAACAGTACGTCAAGCATGAACGATCCTTCTTCATATGGTGTGCCGGGCTGAGGTGTGTAGAGTAAAATAGATAATTATTAAATATTACATACGACTTACATACAAATCAATGAGTTTTTTTTATTCTATACCATACTCTCTCTTTACTACCAGACAAGGGAGACAACCTCTCTTTTATTTCAAGTGCCAATGTACCGCAGCTACTGTACTTCTTTTTAAAGAAAAGTGTTTGTATCAAGTACGAATTTGTTTTGTGCAAATCAATTTAAGGAACATGGTTTGTCAGACTTTGACAATATAATGTGAAGTTCTCAACAATAGTGTCATTATTTTGTCTGGCAGTATTTATTTCCAACACCGAATAATGTACATGGAGTCTAAAGGAAGTTGATATGATAAAACATCAAATCATTGGGCTTATCTACCGAAATTAGAACATAACGTGAATATGGAAATGATGTTAAATTTGAATCGTTGTCTGTTTGGATGTTAATTTGAATTTATGAAATCAATATTTTGTGCAATGTTTCTTTTCTATTTTTTTCCATTTTCTTTATAAATATCCTGCCTGAGTGCTATATTTTGGAATATAATAAGACTAGTATTACATATCGTATAATAACTTTATAAATACCAACCGGTCCCGTGATGACAGCCTGCCAATGAAATACTAGAACAGAGAACATATATAAATGAGTTGATATAAAATAAATATAAAATGAAACTGTATAAAATATTAGTTAAATCGAGCAGGATTTTATTCAGCCAAGGACAGTCAGGAAAATACTGTTGTTTTTAGGATTATAACAAATGTGCGTATGGTAGCAGCCGTCGTCCGTTAAATGTCTGTGGCCCGTCATTTCTGCACATTAGGCCTGTTATGCCAGATGTGTTTTTGCTATGGGCAGGCGTCCGTCGTACGTCGGGCGTCTTTTGACTGGCGTCCGGCGTCTTCAGAAAACGTTACACTTTTTCGACTTATCCTCCAGAGCTGAAATTTTGTGGTAGATACGAACAGAACTGAATTTTATTACTCCAAGTTTACATATTGTGACACAGAGAACAACTGTTAAATTATATAAATGCATACCATATTTTACATGGCATGTTTACAATTACAAATGCACACATATATATGTAATCTTATTGAAACAAAGATATGTCATTTGTGTATTCAAAGGAGACAGAGTCCTTTTTAAATATCTTACTTCTGAGTCCTTCTAATATATACGACAGTTCGCAGTTTTCATGAGGTAGATGTACGTTTCAGTTGAAGGATATTTCCAATAATACGATGGTGAGTATTTACTTCTTAACCGATGAAGACATTCCATAATTTACAGAGTCGTTTATTTTCATCACTTTTACAGCATCGTCCAGTTTCAATTGGTACTTCGCAGACTGAAGTTTGTGAGTTTGGTCTTGACCCCTTTCAAATATTGGCGTCGCAGGGTGCCAACCCTTGAACCTTTTTTAGACATCTTTGTTGTATGGGGATATGTTTGGCAGGGATGTAACGTGAAGTAGTGTAATCTTCAATGTAATCATATTTGTGATTGGTGAATTTCCCAATTCTTGATATGTTTTAACTGTTTTATGCGCTTTAAAATACATTTTCAACAGTGTACGATATGTGAGGGTAACTGTGTATGTATGGCAATGTGCGTGATGTTCACCATGGACCACCCCCAAAAAGTCATCACTCATTATTTTCTCTGCATGATCAATTTACAAACTATCAACTTCTATAATATACTCTATGGTGACGTGGTACATCTAAGTGGCTATACTTACAGTCGTCTCCAAAGGGACCAGCAGAAACTCCTTCTCTTTGTTCGTTGATGAGTAATTTCCATTCCTTGTAGACGTAACTTTATAAATTATTTATTGTATGACCAAATTTAATACCCAAAACTGTACTTTGTGATATTTAATATGTCTTTATCTGAAACTTAATTTATGATGATTTTGAATTGACATTTAAATATAAAAATACTTGGATATATATGTATACATAATATAAATCACAAACTGAACTGATACATTGCTGTTAAATCTCTAGCTCTAAACCCGGAAGTATACTGTGAATGTCAAGCAAATCATTATGTATTTCATATGTATAAATTTGTCATTCGTACATTGTTCTCTCAATAGCTTACGGACATATCCAGATAGAAGTGAATGGAGTAATTCACGCCTTTACCTTTGTTAACCTTTTAAGAGACATACTGCCCACATATTGATAGTATATTTCCACCCACTTTGTTTATATTTACCTAGGTTACAAGAATTACCTCCCTTGAACTAAATTAAGCGCCGCGTATGATCTGAAGCGACCGTAAAATATACCAAAGCCGTTGATAGCGATGTAACTGATGACTAGTTTAGTTTTAAACTTTAGCTTCATCATTTCTGAAACGTTTTTACAGTAATACTTATTACATTTCGCGAGATTGGTTATGATTCATAAAAGGGAATCTTTCGAAATGCACTCTGGTTAGTATTTACGCCGAAAGGTCGGTTTTATTTCAATGTAATTTGTTTTCCTTTACTCGTTATGCACAATTATAAATAACCAATCCACACCCAGCTCGACCAAGGCCATAAATATATAAAACTGTTGTTGGCATACACTAGAACTAACATACTTCATGGAACTATCATATAAAACATTTTAGAAATATGTACATATATCGCGATCGACTATATAACCAAAACTAGTATAAATTAAATGCAAACGTTGCATAAACTTTACAATACAATCTAAAATCGGAATGAACAACAGCTCTATGACAATATAATTTTAAAGATCATTACCATTTCAGTTCTTGTGCAAGAAACGTTTTCAATATTCAATAGATATTCATTTTTTCATCTCTACGTGAATGAGTCTCAATATATATATGTGCCGACATTTGTAATACATGTACGTGTTTGTACCTCATCTCAGTGTCTGTGTATTGTTTTACAGGGATGTCATAAGGAACTTTTGGTCTATTAATGCTACATGCGCCAGACGCTAAATATGAACTTGTGTTTACAAATATGTATACCTATGCCTATCTAACTCACGGGCGAAATAAACTATACGCACATTTCTTTGGCGTTATTAACGTTAACAATTTTATCAGATAAATAAAGTGATAAAGTGAATAAAGTGACGTTTATTAGACAATTCATTTGACCATGTTTTGTTCACAGTACCATAAAAGTGTCATGTACTGTGTACGCAGTGTAACGTTACACATGGAAAAGAGGGTAAACGTCAATTTGTAGAATAAACAAATGGCTATATTTTTTAAAATTACATGTATACAAAAACGTACTGTAACTCCCATGACATCCAGTCTCTGACTAAACTATTCCAAGTCCATGTACAGAATTTACCGGCCGCTAGATGTCGTTATTGGGGATGTCTTATTGAGTGTATGAATAAGTGTTTTGTTGACTTTGCGATATCGCGATATATTTTTTCATCTTATTTGTCAATGCAGATGATTCAACAAGTGCTCGAACGGTGATAAGTCGGACATTTTTTAAAGATAATGCTATTATTCGAAAAAAGGAAGTCTCTTGTGATCCTAGATGTATGGGGGTTACGTTGACCTGGCGTCACCTTGCAGAAGGGCCTATAGCATTGAATACCATCTTTCCAAACACGCCCGCTAACTATCCTTCTGCTGGTCCCATAATGTAAGGCCAATGCTGTCGATGACATCACAGTGACGACATTATTACACCAATGTTAAGTACGGCAGTCGAAGATGCAAGCAACCTAGGTAGGTCGTGCTCCAGACTGCAGGTACACAGTTCCATCTCCCGCCCTTGTCCGTGCAGTCTTGGTATGTTAACATTGTGGTCATTACAACAGTGGTACTTAACATGCTGATTGTTGGTTATTATGCCTTTTGACCCCTGTTTGTTCTTATTTAGATGCATTACATGTTTGATGAAAAAAGTGAAAGTCAATAGTTGGGAAGGTACATGAGTTTACACTGGGTACATTAAAAGTTGTGTACAAGTGATGTTGTTAAATAATAAAATTCCCAATGGAGACACTAATTTGATATTATGGGAAAATATATTTTGGTACAGTTTTTTGCCCGTGAGTGTATAATAAATAGACAAGGTGGGACACGATCGAGCACCTTGGATCCTGACATGGGACGTACTGGAGGTGGAAACTTGGATCACTGATTACCAATTTTACATAGCATATTTCATAGCGAAATCCGTTTAACCATTTACAGTCCAATGTCAGGATCTAAGATGGCCGACCAGCCCCACCTTCTGTGTATGTCACATAGATAGGTAGGTATACCTCATTGATATTCATGTAGGGTCTGTGATTAATGAATCACATTTCATTTAAGTAGCTATAGGTATTTGTGCTTTAGTGCACGACGCACCAACAACTACATTTTGATCTTTGATTAATCAGTACTTAGAAGGGCATTTAGAAGTAAAATATATAAGAAAAGGAAGTTTTCTGGATAACACGTTTATATAAACTTCAGGTATTGCTGCCTTTAACTTCTCTGTAATGCCGGTACATTGCAGAGAGAGTTTATGAATCATACAGAGCACAAACATTGCACATTCATATTTTCTATATTTGTATAAAAACACACAGTGTGAATTACACTCATCGATTAAATTAAACAGCATTTCTATATCTTTCCTGTTAATTATTTCGAAATCTTCAACACAAAACCTCATTTAGAAGCTGGAAATCAGACTGAGGTAGCGAGGTTCCACGCAGATCTTTGCGTAGTTTGCAGTGAGAAGATGAAGACAAACGGTTACATATCTATGATATACAAAATAAATAAAATTAGTAATTTACAATGAGAACATTATGTTACTAACATCTTTGATGTCCTAGTCGACTGCATGTTTCGTGACGTCACTCACAGCGCCTTCTACAGTCGACCAATCCATGTAAGAAATTGATTCAGAGGTATGACTGCATGGCCACCTTGGTCAATCAACAGCACGGAAAACGACATTGTTCATGCTTCCTACATTACCAGCCCTCCTCTGAACTCAAGTTGATTTGTATTTCTTCTAATTTCAGGTCAAGTTGCGTATTTGCGAGTCATTTCACGAACCAGTTTGTAATACTCCACAGGATCTGACTTCAACATATGAGCGAGATCAGGAACAAGGGGGTCGTCAGGGTTAGGATCTGTCAGCAGACATCTCACAGACATCAGTACTGGAACCAGGACAGATAGATACACGAGTATAACCTGGTCAGAACCATTCATGTATCACTACTTATTATGTTATCTACTGTAATACGGGCCTTGTCATTCTCTTCCCATATAGATTACTCCCTTCAGATTTTCTTTCGTAACCTCTGTTCTATTATGGCGATCACTAGCGGCCAAAAATGTGTTACATACAATATCCCTGCTTTTTATCCAATGAAATCACATCTTTCATTGACTACATTTACTATATCTTTCTAATAAGTACGTATATGTCATTCAAATATATCTGATGTTGATAATAAAAATAAACTATTTTCGGGTTTTGTCTCTGATTGGTCTTCTAAATTTTTCAGCATGTTTATGGTCAATTACTTTCACAAAATCAAATGGTATATATCATGGAAAGCGCATTAAACGAAAGGACGTTTATCCTACGTTTCTGTCCCCCAAAATATCATCATGACATGTCACTGGCAGACGTCACCTTTATAACGGCGACGCAACTATCTCACATGCACACAACAAGGACTCTTCACTTTTAGCCGAGATATAAGGCACAGCAGAACAGAGGTTAGAACAGAAACTCTGAAGGGAGTAAACTCTTTGGGAAGAGAATGGGGCCTTGTAAGCATTTTAAATAATGAACTCATTGAGGGAGATGAATTTCTGTGTGAACGTGAAAGTGTTGTAAATAACAGCAATGTTACACTTAAACAAATATTTTTTACATTACTTTTTGTTTAAAACAAGAAGTGTTCAAAATCATTCGATTACCTGGATTACATGTATTCGTCTTTCCGATGATTATCTGATTTGTTCAGTCTTATTTTTGTTCCTGCCAGCTAAAACGATGTGCTTAAATTGTTGTCACCTTACATATATGCAGAGTCATAGTATTGTCAAAAGCATTATTTCATACACCCACCCTTTGCGATGGTCAGTGCTGGACTCCATTGGTCTCTCAAGATGTCCAAGTTGATGGAACCGTTGCTGTTAATATTCGGATGAAAGACACGAGTTGTGAACACGACCTGAATTCAAAGTACGTTTATAACTATATTGTATATATTCCAAAGAGTGTAATAATTTAAGACACAGACGTATTTTATTTACAAACAAGCAGTTGTCACTAAAGTGACATGATCCCCCGCCTCAAATTAATAGTTCCAAAATTGAAAAATAATGTCAAGATCACCAACATATATGAACTCCTTTGTCTTCCCTAGGAGAAGCTGTGTGTAAGGTATTAAGAGAATCCAGTCAACGGTTCTTGAGATATCTCGCTGACAAGGGTAAAATGACAATGTCTCGTTGTGACCTTGACATGAACTTGTCACAGAACTCTGTAGGTCTCCCTATTGTGAATATATTTTCAAAATATGAAAATAATTTAAAGATGCATCCATTGTGTTTCATAAAACGTGCATATTCATCCCCCAACGTAAAATATTTCATAATTATTTACTTTTTAAATCGAACAACACCATTATACATGTGCAGAAACCGAAACTACGCGCTCCAAGTACATGCACACCTATTCAACAACATCGACCAACATTTGTCTTTTTGTCTGCTGTAAATAAGTTTCGAAAATTACGTTTGACTAATTGACGCGCACCACACGCTGTGCATTGTCCGGTTTTCGATCAGAAATCGATAGAATCACCTTTATATCGCCGGTATACGGAGTCGACTATCATCAAAACGGCAATTTTCGGCAAAAGTCAATACTTCTCGATAAAATAACAAAAGTTATAACGTTTGGCACATGTGACCCCAAACAACACAATGGATATACCTTTAATGAATAGTACTTGAGTTATTCCATTTTGTACGTATATACGTACAGACGTACGGACGCAGCCGAAGACTGTATCCCCCGCTTCGGGCTAAAGGCGCAGGCGGGGGATATTAAGCAATATTTTCTTATGTAATATTTGTAAAAAAAATTATTACTGAAATGCTGCCGCTGAAAGCTTTTCAAAATTGAAGTACAACTCCATCTAAAGTTCGATCAAGACTAAAACGGCCTTCAGAACAACACCTATCAATTACAAAATTGTGAAATATTCGCTTCTTACCTTTGGCGGTTTGAAGGGATAATCTGTAGGAAACCTGATGTCCAGCATGAACGATCCTTCTTCATATGGCGTGTCAGGCTTGGAGGTATGCAATTGTGAAGGAATAAATCATGCTTAACGCTCATCAACATATTAAATGGAATACAGTTATTAGTATTTACTAGCGTCCAAAAGCTGTAAACAATAATGCAGGATAGTTTAATACAGGGATGATACATGCGGCTGAAACATAGTAACATGCTGTAAAAGCATCGACTATGATGAGCGAAATGTTCATACTTCTTTGCAAAACATACACTCAAAGATTCCAGATTGGATTTATCTGGTGACAGTATTTTATTTGTGATTCTGTTGCAATACACAAAGGTGAGTAGTGATCCAATTAATCCATGTTCCCTACTAATAACATTGATACTGGATAAGGACTACTCACGTCATTACGACATTTTAAATTGCTTACTATGTTTTGTTAATATAAACCGGAATATTTTGCTTAAGAACATGGTTAAATATAAATATGGAAACATACCGGCCCCGTCATTACAGCCTGCCAGTGGAACACTGTAAAAGAGGAACGTACTTACCAGATAAAATCATCGACTACATTTAGATATCGTTGTTTGTAAACAATTAACATATTTCCGAGGGGTGGTCTACACGAAGGGTGGTTAATCAATATAAGTTAAGGTTTATCATACATACGTCAATACAGTTCCATATAAATAAACTCACTGTTACTTCCAAAAGGACCGGCAGAACTTCCCTCCATCGGGTCCCTGATCACATCTCTCAGTTCCTGGATTATCCGTAATTTCATATTTAGAATAACTTGTTTAACCATACTTGATTTCTGTAGCATGTGATTAAAACAAATAATTGTAAATTTTTAAACTAAAATACAAAAAGGCTTCGAACGTACATTCGGCATTCAATTGGGAAGTCTGCTTTCAGTTGAAATCGTTGTTTTACAAATTAATGATTTATCCTGAAAAAAATGTATTATTCACGCTGGTTATTTTCAATAACGAATGTAAATATTTCTTCTTAATAGGTTACAATCAGAGTTCCTATACTAACATTAACTTGGCCAGGGTTCTATTTCACAACTGAATTGAGCAGCCAAGCTAGAAACACGGTTATATCTACAAAGAATGGGCATAACCAATTCGTATACAACACTGCTGGCCTCTCGTCGTCTCGATGTCAACTCATAACCCGGAAGTATATGTATTCAGGCAAATACCAATGTACGCGTTGTCTAACAAAAATAACTCAGTAATCAGTTTATGCTTTGAAAAACACATATATCTCAGTTCTGTACCTTAGTAATTCTTCTCAGTGCCATAGTGTCTGTACATGTCTTGTAAACTAATCCCAATTACCTTCCTTACTCATGTTTATATTTACCACGATTACTGGAATTATCTCCCTTGAATCGACATTGATTGAGATGCACTCATAAAATACCCTCCAAATGTGCTATACGAAGAAAACATGATATAAAAGAAATAATATTTATATATTTAGAAAAAAAATACATTGATCATTATTCACGTTTACAGCTATGAATTCACTAAAACAGACAATAGAGGAGTTAAGATTGTCAAGCAGTTTATGACTACATGAATTTGTCGCTGAATTGTTTTAATCCCTTACTAATTTTTGCAGCATCGATATTGATACTTTTATTGATATTGTAACTGTTTGCATTTTTCTTTGATGAAGAAACAGGACTATTCAAGGGCCGAAACGCAAAGGAATTAACGAAGTAGACATTGCATTTACACCTGTAGGTCACCATCATACACATAGTGTGTGTGTGTGAGTTTAGTATCAATCAGTGTCAAAAAACCTTGTTTTGTTATCTTTTTTTCATCCTCCTTTCTTTAGAAAAGTATTATCTTCCTTATATAGTGCATTCTAAAATATAGAGAGGGTAAGTCACTAGATTTAATTTCAAAACTGATATTCCAACGAACATGCTATGTACCTTTTCGTTGGAATCAACCAAATGTTGAGGTAGTATCTGCGAGTTGTATACACAACTTACAGAGGCACTGTATGTCACGCTGACAGGGACTATACTGAACATGTCAGGGACTATACTGAACATGACAGGGACTATACTGAACATGACAGGGACTATACTGAACATGACAGGGACTATACTGAACATGACAGGGACTATACTGAACATGACAGGGACTATACTGAACATGACAGGGACTATACTGAACATGACAGGGACTATACTGAACATGACAGGGACTATACTCAACATGTCAGGGGCTATACTGAACATGTCAGGGACTATACTGAACATGTCAGGGACTATACTGAACATGTCAGGGACTATACTGAACATGTCAGGGACTATACTGAACATGTCAGGGACTATACTGAACATGTCAGGGACTATACTGAACATGTCAGGGACTATACTGAACATGTCAGGGACTATACTGAACATGACAGGGACTATACTGAACATGTCAGGGACTATACTGAACATGACAGGGACTATACTGAACATGTCAGGGACTATACTGAACATGTCAGGGACTATACTGAACATGACAGGGACTATACTGAACATGACAGGGACTATACTGAACATGACAGGGACTATACTGAACATGTCAGGGACTATACTGAACATGTCAGGGACTATACTGAACATGTCAGGGACTATACTGAACATGACAGGGACTATACTGAACATGTCAGGGACTATACTGAACATGTCAGGGACTATACTGAACATGACAGGGACTATACTGAACATGTCAGGGACTATACTGAACATGTCAGGGACTATACTGAACATGACAGGGACTATACTGAACATGTCAGGGACTATACTGAACATGTCAGGGACTATACTGAACATGTCAGGGACTATACTGAACATGTCAGGGACTATACTGAACATGACAGGGACTATACTGAACATGTCAGGGACTATACTGAACATGACAGGGACTATACTGAACATGTCAGGGACTATACTGAACATGTCAGGGACTATACTGAACATGTCAGGGACTATACTGAACATGTCAGGGACTATACTGAACATGTCAGGGACTATACTGAACATGTCAGGGACTATACTGAACATGACAGGGACTATACTGAACATGTCAGGGACTATACTGAACATGTCAGGGACTATACTGAACATGACAGGGACTATACTGAACATGTCAGGGACTATACTGAACATGTCAGGGACTATACTGAACATGACAGGGACTATACTGAACATGACAGGGACTATACTGAACATGTCAGGGACTATACTGAACATGTCAGGGACTATACTGAACATGTCAGGGACTATACTGAACATGTCAGGGACTATACTGAACATGTCAGGGACTATACTGAACATGACAGGGACTATACTGAACATGACAGGGACTATACTGAACATGACAGGGACTATACTGAACATGTCAGGGACTATACTGAACATGTCAGGGACTATACTGAACATGACAGGGACTATACTGAACATGACAGGGACTATACTGAACATGACAGGGACTATACTGAACATGACAGGGACTATACTGAACATGACAGGGACTATACTGAACATGTCAGGGACTATACTGAACATGACAGGGACTATACTGAACATGTCAGGGACTATACTGAACATGTCAGGGACTATACTGAACATGACAGGGACTATACTGAACATGTCAGGGACTATACTGAACATGTCAGGGACTATACTGAACATGTCAGGGACTATACTGAACATGTCAGGGACTATACTGAACATGACAGGGACTATACTGAACATGTCAGGGACTATACTGAACATGTCAGGGACTATACTGAACATGTCAGGGACTATACTGAACATGTCAGGGACTATACTGAACATGACAGGGACTATACTGAACATGTCAGGGACTATACTGAACATGTCAGGGACTATACTGAACATGTCAGGGACTATACTGAACATGACAGGGACTATACTGAACATGTCAGGGACTATACTGAACATGTCAGGGACTATACTGAACATGTATATCGAACAAAGCAGAAGGAAGGCGCAGACACCAGTGAAGTTATAGAAGGAGCAAATATATATGTACATTGGTGTTTTTGTAGAATAAATGGAAATTTAATGGTGGATCAGAGGACGTGATGGAAAGGACGAGCCACCCTCATCGCGACCCTCGTGGTTTTCTTCAGCGACCAATACCGTTACTGAATCAACGCCGACGCTTCAATTTATCATAAAGAATTACATGGATGTAGTTATGGACTTTTAGTATATAAATGACAAATACGCCATACTCTAGTATAAATTGACATATACCTACCTATATATACCGGTAACATATAAATAAGTTGGGACACGGTCGCCCATTTTCATCTTGGATCCGGAAATGGAACTGTAGAAGTGTAAACTTGGATCACTACCTACGAATTTACAAAGCGTTTGAACCAGGAAACCAGTTTAACCATTTACGCTCCCACGTCTGGATCCAAAATGACCGACCGTGTTCCACCTTATTTGTATATTTAACAAGTAGTTGTCACTAAGGTGACATGATCCCCCGCCGCAAATTAATACTTCAAAATTGAAAAATAATGTCAAAATTAGCAAAATCGACTGGGCCCTGAATTTCTACTAAAAGAACCACGGGTGTATGATGATGAGAATCCAATAAACAGTTCTTGTGATATAGATGCCCCTAACAAGCTTAACATGTCGACAAACTCAAAGTTCCACTGTGGCCTTAAAAATAATGTCAAGGTCACAACATCTAATCAGCCCTTTGTCTGCCGTAGGAGGTGCTTTGTGTAAGTTATAAAGAGAATCCAGTGATGGTCACAAAACTCTGTAGGAACATTACTCTTCCTATGATGAACCCACATGCACAATATGAATAGAATCCAGTGAATTGTATTTGAGTTATTCCATTTCGTTTGGACATACGTACGGACTGACGTACGGACACAGCCGAATACTATATCCCCCGCTTCTCGCTAAACGCGCGGCGGGGATAACAATAATAATAAAACTTTTTTGTCCGAATTACAATGTAAATTGGAAATTCTTTGTGAGCCGTTGGCACCCGACAGCCACAGTGCAGCGCCAGTTCAAGCGTTGTTCTATCCTTATAATCCTGAGTGCCAAGCAAGGAAGCCACAACTCCCATCTTTTAACGTATTTCCGAGTGATGAGCGAACACTCTGAGCTACATCCCCGGTTTATATAGTTAGATAGGTATACTTAATATATAGATATTTATTTAGGGTCTGGCGCCGTTGATTACTGCATCACACGGAGTTAAGTCTACAATGGTGAGATTGTGCAGCTAAACGCGCTCACAGAAATAACGACTGGCATCAACAATCAAACTTTGATCTTTGATTAATCAAGTCTTTGAAGAGCATTTAGAAGTGAAGTTCGTAAGAAAAGCAAGGTTTGCTGGCTATACCAATTTTATAACATTGTGAATAAACAAACTTAAAGATCATGTCTCATGGCTTTTATTTTAAACAGTATTCATGAGTTATACAGAAGTGCCGATTTACCTGTATGTCTTCAATTACCTTTCTGTCACGTATTGCTGCCTTTAGCTTCCCTGTCATGACAGTACATTGCAGGGAGAGTTTATGAAGTACAAATAGTACAAACATAAACAAAAACAATATTCTTTATTTTATTTTTAGAAGTAGGAAGTAGGATACCGTATATTATCGGGTATGAGTCCCACTTTTTCAAGCACCAACATCCCGGTCAAACCCCTAGCTACATCTCATGTATTAGTCGGCCCCCTTTTACTTGCAACTGATGGCAGCTTCTCTATACTGAACACGCGAGGTTCAACAGAGGTCTTTGTATTGTTTGTGCACATCTAAATTAGTGAGATGAAGATAAACTGTTACAAACCTATGATATTCAAAATAAATAACGTTATTAATTTACAATGAGGACATAATGTTATTAATTTCTTTGACGTCCTAGACGACTGCCTGTCCCGTGACGTCATTCACAAACGTTGCTTTATTGCTGAATAAAGGTTTGGAGCCACCTCCTAGCTCGGCAAATCCATGTAAGAAATTTGATTCAAAGGTATGACTGACCACATGGGCCAATTAACAGCACAGAATACGACGTGGCTCGTGGTTCCTGCAGTACCAGGTCTCCCCTGACCCAACGGAGACAAGTCTTTCTCCTTGTTAGATCAAGTTGCGTGTTTACGAGTCATTTCACGAACCAGTTTGTAATACTCCACAGGGTTCGACTTCAACATGCGACCAAGATAAGGAACAAGGGGGTCGTCAGGGTTAGGATCTGTCAGCAGACATCTCACAGACATCAGTACTGGAACCAGGACAGATAGATACACGGGTATAACCTGGTCAGGACCATTCATGTATCAATAATTACTATGTTATCTTGCGTAATATCAACCTTGTAAGCATTATGATATTGTGCTTCACTGAGAAAGATGAATTTGAGACGGAATTACGTATACATTAACATAATGGTGTATGTGATTCAATTGACACATTTAATTTTTCAAACACGGGAAATATGAAATGTTGACAATAATATCATATTTCCTTTCGACTTATACTACTTTTAAAAACTAGCAGTGTTCATTTTCCTTGAGTACATGTATCTTTCCGATAATTATCTGATATGTGATATGTTTGTTCATTCCATCTAAAACAATGTACTTAAAGTGTTATCAATTACTTATGTACATAGTTATATAGTATTGTCACTAGCATTATCGCATACACCCACCCTTTGCGATGGTGAGCGCTGGACTCCATCGACTTCCCAATATGTCCAAGTTTAGGTGTCCGTTGCTGTCTATATTCGTATGAAAGACACGAGTTGTGAACACGACCTGAATATAAAGAACGTTTATAACCAAAATTAATACAGCGAGATAGGTATACAATATGTATATATTCAATAGAGTTTGTAAACTTCAGACACACGTACGTGTATTCACAAAGAAGTAATATTTTCTTGGATTTTTACGAATGACGACTTAAAGACATGTCTGTCAAGGAAAATATTTCGAAATTTAGGTAGAACAAGAAAAAGTCCAATACAGAATATACAGACTAAACCGGCCTCCGTAGTACCATCTATGAATATGTATATTGATTACAAAATTGTGAAACATTCGATTCTTACCTTTGGCGGTTTGAAGGGATAATCTGTAGGAAACCTGATGTCCAGCATGAACGATCCTTCTTCATAAGGCGTGTCAGGCTTGGTGGTATGCAATTTTGAAGGAACAAACCATGCTTAACTATCATCAACACATTAAAATGGAATACAGTACCGTATTTCCTCTAATACAACCCGGGCCTCCAATACAACCCGGGGGGTAAGGGTGCTGAGGTAAATACAACCCGGGTCTCCAATAGAACCCGGGTTTTACGTAACAACTGAATAATCTATGTTGCAATATAAAATAGTTATACACTCATTTTCAGGGGAAATAGGCCTATTGGTGTGACCGTGTGAGATTCGACATAACATGTCCATGATTACATATATCTGTCTTGTTCAGTTAATTCTCCTTTTACAATGCAAGTTGATAACCAAAATAGTTCACACCAAATGCATCATGCTGAGAGAGTGTAGGGTAAATCCCCGTCCATCTGTAACAAAGTGAATCTCAGCAGTAATGCCACGGGATATGTAGTACTAGATCACTAATTCCACCTTTCCAATAATTCCCACCAAGAAGATTATAAACGTCAATTCATGTCTGAAAAAATATAACCCGGCCTCCAATACAACCCGGGCCTCTAATAGAACCCGGGGGTAAGTGGGTGCTAAATGAAATAGAACCCCGGGGTTGTATTAGAGGAAATACGGTAGATGACATAAACTCGCCTCCAAAAGCTACAACAACAATACAATGTCGTTTAATACAGGAATGAAAAATACGACTGAAACATAGTTTACATGCATATGCGTATCAAGAAGCCATCTAAACTTCATTATTTTATTTTGTCTCATACGAATAACCCGTCGTGTTGGAGGTGAGATAGGAGAATTAGCAATTTCCTGAGATTTCCTAAATCTCCGGAATTTACATTGACATGTTTGATCAATTTCTTTCAGCACCCCATCGGTGCTCGAACAGGTATTAAAATTAAAGTATCATGCCATGATGAGAGGAATATTTAATATTCTAAACGAAACATATACTTGTCGAAGATATTCAAGATTGACTTAATCTGGTGACAGTTTTTTTTGTTTTTGACTCTGTTTCACAAAGAGAATACAATTCATATACCATATAATATATACATATACCGAGTGATCTTATTTAGTTTCTCGCTCATAACATTGAAAGTGTATACTAGACTGCTTAACCAACTACGACATTTTAAATTGCCCTCTTGCTTAGGAATATTGTATGAATATAAAATATGGAAACATACCGGCCCCGTGATTACAGCCTGCCAGTGAAACACTGTAAAAGAGGACGTTACTCTATAGATACTTAAACAATTATTATTGAGATAATTTGGAACAACTACAAACTTTGATATTTTGGGGATTAATATCGTATTATTTGAAAACAATTATCAGATTTCAGAGGGTTGTCTGCAAGAAAGGTTGTTAATAAACATAAGGTTAACGATAGAGAGGTAATACGAATCAATTTAAGTACAACTCACCGTCATCTCCAAAAGGACCAGCAGAAATTCCCTTCCTAGGATCACTGAATACATCTTTCAATTCCTGGGTTATACATGATAATAGATACATATTTATTACTTACATACTATTACATATATAGAGATTATTACCCAAGGAAGTATGTCATATGATTTTAACGAAACGAGTGTGAATTTTTTTATTGCCCGAGCGAGAGCGAGGGTTTTACACACATTTGCACGAGTTTCGTAAAAGTCACATGACACACTTTCGAGTGTAATAATTTCTTTATTACCCGTTTTTTTTCATTTGATTCGCGTAAAAATAGTCAGAAACCGGCAAGCAACACTGACATCACGAAGAATAGTTTTACGGCAAAATACGAGAAGCCGCGGTGAAACAATCGTTGCTAGGCAAACGTGATATGTGCACAAGTGCTCATATCAATAATATTAACTCGGTTATTTTCAACCATATGGGTAATAAAATTACATATCAACTGTTCTAGAAGTTGGTGTGATGAAGAAGGCAAAGAGTTATGGTGATTAACTTCTTTATTAACAATAGCGACGTTTCGGTATAGATCGATCCTTTCGGTATAAGGATCTATACCGAGGTGAGGTGAGGATTGTGGTTGTGGTTTAACATCGATTTAAAGAGTATTTCACTTATATCGCGGCTGCTAGTATTACGGCAGGGAGAAAGCCCGCAACGCCATGTGGTTATGCATTGCTGTGAAACCTGCGAGCAGCGGCTGGAACTAGCGAAGCATGGGTGGTACTGCACTGAAATTCAGTGTAGCATTGCACCCAAACCTTACTGCGTGTAGAACAGTTCTCTACTGCAGACAAAGTTGTCGTGCCCCTGGCGGAATTCGAACCCCGGACCTCTTGATCCGAAGCCAAACGCGCTAACCACTGCGCTATCCCGCCCCCGATTTAGAACGACACGTCGCTATTGTTAATAGAGAAGTTGATAAGGATCTATACCGAAACGTCGCTATTGTTAACAGAGAAGTTTACAAGGGTCTATACCGAAACGTCGCTATTGTTAATAAAGAAGTTGACAAGGGTCTATACCGAAACGTCGCTATTGTTAATAAAGAAGTAGATACGGATCTATACCGAAACGTCGCTATTGTTAATAAAGAAGTAGCCTAGATATAGAGATTATTACCCAAGTGTGTTTCCGTATCATTTATAATATGATATATTTGGAATAAAAATTGTATTATGCGAGCCTTTGGCGAGCACAATACATTATTTTTTATTTCAAATATATGAATGATATGGAAACACACGAGGTTAATAATCTCTTTATCATATTATGTCATTGTTAAAAATAAGCGTTTTGCTGTGTAAAAGTGGTAAGAGAATTGACCCAGTTTTAGCGGAGTAATTTCATAGACGGTACATCAAAGTGACGGTCACGACATCGGCTGTGAAGTGCCAAGAAATAGTTCTTAATCAAAATAATTAAAAACACGATGTGCGCGATTATTTCAAAAATAAACAATTGATCCTTGATTTCTTGTTCTCGGAGATATTTTCAATCAGTTCATAAGCATCTATTTAATAATTAAAAAGCACTCATTCATAAATCACTTGGTCACGCTAGTAGAACAAGGGAAGTAACTCTAATTTCAACGTTTTGGAAGCTGCGTTGCAGGGATGATTCGGATTGCTGCATAACAGTATCTTACTATCTTTCACACTTTAACGGTAGGTATTTGTGAGGTGGGGTTGTTTCTTTGGTTTATGACAATATTAAGTACCTATTAATGTATCTAATACGGTTACCGTATGATCAGCCCTCAAAAACTGCCAAAATTCTAGTGCAATCGACGAGGCGCGTCGGTAGGCCACACGCTGACTGACAGTGACACATCAGCTACATGCTGATGCTGTTAGTCAATAGCGCACTGAAGTTTTGAATGATTTTTAAAACAAATCTACAATTATCTTGACTTTGTGAAAACTAAAAATGCACTGTACCATATCAGATGATTTCGTGTTTTCGAATATCCATTCATTCAAGCGGAAATACGCTGGTAAACCCCCGGTTATGATTTTCAATGATTCGTAAACAGTTTTAGGATTCGCATGGAAAGAGTGGAATTTTGCGAAAGTAGTTCGTGTATTTGACCTTTGACCTGTTTCATATTTATCAGATTTGGATACCAAGTTTATCAGATTGCTTTATTGCATCGATAACACCCTCAATTATATGATAAAAGGATCTATACCGAAACGTCGCTATTGTTAAGAAAGAAGTTAATCATCCATAAAATTCCAAACTAATACAAAGGGGGTTCGAACCCACAGTTGCAGTCACGCATTACAGCACTAAGTAGAGAGGATACTGGTGTTCTTTTCGTTGGCTTTATCACTCCCTTTATATACACATGCAGTCGACACCACTCTCAATGTGTAGGCCTACGGATGGACCATGTATGTACAATGTAGATTATCAGATTAAGTCACTAGTGGTGAAATTCGGTTAATATCTACCAAGAATGGGCATAACCAATATATATACAACACTACTGACCTCTCAATAAAACACAAAACCCGGAAGTATATGCATTCGGGTAAATATCAATGTACGCGTTGTCTACCTTAAAATAGGAACTCACGAGTAATAAGTTACTGCTTTGAAAAACAAATATATCTCAGTTCTGTACCTTCGTAATTCTTTTCAGTGCCATGGTGTCTGTACCTTTCGTTGTCTAATAACACAATTACCTTCTTTACTCATGTTTATATTTACCACGGTTACAGGACTTATCTCCCTTTAATCGATATTGATCGCCTCAGGAAAAGTGATGCGCTCATAAAATACACTAAAAATGTTTTTGCTGATGATATATATACTGAAATAAAAATGATGATGATTCTTGTAACCCATATGCTACTTACTTCTAGAAAACGTATCAAACAGTTCAGACGGTAGATTCTGAATAATTAAGTTCAAAAACAGACAATATAGGAGTAAATTGACAAAGCAATATACATAAATTTGTCTTTAAATTGGTTTTTAATCATATACTTCTTTGCAGCATGAACATTACAACGCAGTTGTTTTTTGTTGATATTAGTATTTTCGTCTGATGAAGAAACAGAATTATTCAAGGCCCGACACGACGTGCCAAGGAAATAAGGTAGTACTGCATTCACAAGACCATATGTGCACGTCACCACCCTGCACTGGTGTGGCTTTCCGAATCAAGTTTTTTTTATCTTCCAGTTTTATCCTCTTTTCTGTCAAGAAGAATTCAGATCTTCCTTATACTCCTTTCAAGAGACAGTTCTGCATCGTTTTACCTTGTCGAAAGGTAAAACAAGTCCCTGGTAAAACGTATTTAGGCCTCCTGGAGCGGAGCGTTTACATTTGACACTGAGACACGGTGGTATTTGTTTTGTGCGTCCTAAAATACAGAGAAGCTATGTTACTCGACGGAATTTCAAAACTGATATTCAACTGAACATGCTATGTACCTTTTCGTTGGAATCAATCAAATGTTGAGGTAGTATCTGCGAGTTGTACACACAACTCACAGAGGCACAGTATGTCACGCTGACAGGACTCACAGGTGCTCGATATCGTAAAACGTGTACAAAATATATATGAAACGTAGATAAAACGCAGGTAAAAAAACCTACACCCTATATATTAAAGAGTATGTTTTATAGGATATAGTTTTTTTTTACCTACGTTTTATGTACGTTTAATTACGATATCGAGTTACTATGCAGAGACTATACTGAACATGTATACTGAACAAAGCAGATGGAAGGTGCAGGAACCGATGTGGTTACAGAACGAACAAAGATACAGTGCTGCTTTCAGTTAATGGTCCTCAGAAGACGTGAAAAGACCAGTCACCCTCATGCGACCCTCGTGGTTTTCTTGAGCGACTAATACCGTTACCACAGCGATAACTTACGTTGTTCCTGCGCTTGTTCTGAATTAATACCGATGTTTCTGCCTTCCTTCTTCTTCTCCTGTGCAATCTTTCCTTGGAATAATATGTCTAAGGTGATCGTTCAAGGAATGCACAAAAAACAGTTACACCAAAACAATTACTTGAAGGTTGAGCATTGTTGTGTAGAGTATATAGGTGTGTCTTAAATTAAAGCAACACATTGCAACAATAATTATGTTTTATTTGAGACATTCTATTATCTTATAAGGGTTCGGTAAAATGATCACTGATGAAGCCAACAATGAATATTGCTGTTTTAACAGTTATAAGTTTTTTGGGAGGACACCAGTCAAAAACAAAAATGCAGCACTGCAAAACGCAGATCAACCACAATGCAGAATAAGTGAAACAGGTTTGGTCTCCCTCTGACGTCATATCATACAGCACATTTACAAAATGAATATTAAGGGAGTAAATGGTTACAAGGTCTAAAATGAAATACACAAACATGGTATTCATAGTTTCACAAGAGACATATTGAGAGAGAGAGAGAGATGAGAGAGGAAGAAGAGAAGAAAAGAATGTTTTGAAAGACCGATGTAATATTTTGGGTACTACAAAACAAAACACCTGTTACCAAAAAATATATACCATGCATGTACTTATAATAGTTATATAGGTTATAAGACTCAGGGACAGAGATAAAGAGACTTATCTATGCCTTGACAAATTAATTGTTAATTAAAAATTACAATTGAAATTTAAATATACTATGACATACACATACTATAAAATAACTCTCAGAAACATAAAAATATGATAAAATAATACCACATTTGCACTCCATTGATTCTGACAAAGTAACAAGACTTTACACTGACATGTTAACAAGACTGTAACAACGTTTGAAGACAACTGGTATCTTTCATCCTGAATATAGCTGAATTTTAGAATTTCATGTATTGAAAACACTATATTAAATCATCTGTCTGATAGAGACTGTGTTGCATATTTCCTGGTCCATTCGCGAGCAGTCGCTTCGTACTTGGCTCGGTCGGTCTGCATCTGCTGCAGAATATCAGGGACGAGGGGGGCGTCAGGGTTGGGGTCTCCCAGCATGTTTCTTATCACCAACAGCACTGTAATCATCAATAATATCCACATGACTTAAGCAACTGTACAGAAGTATACAACACGGTAATGTTATACCAAAGTAAATTGAAAACTAGATATGCGTACACCGCATGATTAGAATACAATGATTAGAAATAAATGAAATACTTAAAACTACTAGTTTATGACTTTTAAGTTATAGGCATATATGAGCCGTATTTGATTCGAAGATAGAAGTTAATAATTATAACCAGGAAAACAACTGTGATACACACAACGGTTACAAGTGACATATATGACAATACCTCAGTCTACAACTTAAACTGCTCTTTAGATACTGTGGTATTTCAAAGTAAATTGGAATTTTTCTTCACACACCCAAAGCCATAAGTAGTATTGTAGACTACTGAAACATGAATAGGCCTGCCACATAACATGGTGTTACAGTTACAGAACACACTACGAAGTATGAACAGGGCCTTTCTGTAACTCAGGAAGTTGATTAGTATAGGGCCTTTCTGTAACTCAGGAAGTTGATTATCGTTGCAGGATATCCGTCATGCTGTGGTGTCATACGAAGATTGTGCATGAGGTATTTATTGATTATTTGGAGGTGATTTTTTTCCGTTTTAGTATATGTGCCATTATTGCTAACAAATCCCTTAATATCATTAACCAAGTGAGTAGATCTCCGTGTTATAATTCTGTCAGACTAACCTCTTCCCATAGTCAAACCGGGACTCCAACAATCTTTTAATAGCGACAAACAAATCTGACCATTGCTGTCAATATTAGGGTGGTAGATTCGTGTTGTGAACACAACCTGAAAATAATTTCAGATATTCATATTCAATATTTTACATTTAGTTTTGAACACTAATCAATCTTTTTAATTGCAACCATTTATATCATTTGATACTTCATGTTCCAATAAAAGATAAGGCTTTATGAATGTTGAGAGCAAGGTACAACGTAGAGGGTTAATACAGATAGCCTTCGTTTACAGGATAAATTCGTACTTGTGTTTTCCTTCTCAAAATTATATTCTTCTTTGTCTTGATTGAAGGTAGTGAAGCATGTTTTGAATTAGTCCTAATATTAATTCGCATATGTAGAAGTAGGGCTTCTCACTTGACACCTAAACACACTTCGATCAGCCCATGTATTTAATCCAATTACGTACAATTTGAGATGAAATACTTTCTCATTACCTTCGGTGGTTTGAAAGGATAATCCGCGGGAAATTTGATATCCAACTGGAAGATCCCATCTTCGTGGGGCGTGCCAGTCTGATGATTGAAGAATTGAGAGAATTGAGAGAAACGAGTGCATATTCTATGGATTTGTACGACAGTTTTAATGTAAGGAAATTATATTTCAATCAGAATTTTAAATGAATGAAGACTGAGCTCGAACATAGTCACATATCTGGTGTCATTTCCCCCGACTACCATACATTTTCTTCTAAATATTTTGTGAGGATTATTGTTCTACTTTATATGAAGTTAAAGTGTTAAAGAACTCTTTATTTGAGGATCGTTAAAGTAAAAATAAAATAAAACATTGAAATAGAAATCTGATTTGAATTCACATTAGAAAATCACCATAGTATTGTTCACACATTATTAAAGATTGCAAAAGAAATGCATATGGATGTTTAACTTACCCGACCGGTGACTGCAGCCTGCCAGTGGTACACTTGAACAGAGATAAACGACACCCGATTAATATTTGATATTGTTGGTTATAGTAAATATTGTAACACACATCATTTTAGTTAAAATAACATTCACTCTGTATGTTTCAAGGATGTAGGTTTACTTTGGTGAAAGCAACTTTGATATGAGTTCATGAAGCAAGATCAATTTCATGTTGAGGCACATGTTCAACACTGTGAGATGTACAACCACTTCAACACTGTGATATGTACAACCACTTCAACACTGTGAGATGTACAACCACTTCACGCTGTGAGATGTACAACCACTTCAATACTGTGAGATGTACAACCACTTCAATACTGTGAGATGTACAACCACTTCAACACTGTGAGATGTACAACCACTCCAACACTGTGAGATGTACAACCACGTCAACACTGTAAGATGTACAACCACTTCAACACTGTGAGTTGTACAACCACTCCAACACTGTGAGATGTACAACCACTTCAACACTGTGAGATGTACAACCACTTCAACACTGTGAGATGTACAACCACTTCAACACTGTGAGATGTACAACCACTTCAATACTGTGAGATGTACAACCAATGCATCACTGTGAGATGTACAACCAATGCAACACTGTGAGATGTACAACCACTTCAACACTGTGAGATGTACAACCACTTCAACACTGTGAGATGTACAACCACTTCAACACTGTGAGATGTACAACCACTTCAACACTGTGAGATGTACAACCACTTCAACACTGTGAGATGTACCACTTCAACACTGTGAGATGTACAACCACTCCAACACTGTGAGATGTACAACCACTTCAACACTGTGAGATGTATTACCACTTCAACACTGTGAGATGTACAACCACTTCAATACTGTGAGATGTACAACCAATGCATCACTGTGAGATGTACAACCACTTCAATACTGTGAGATGTACAACCACTTCAATACTGTGAGATGTACAACCAATGCATCACTGTGAGATGTACAACCACTTCAATACTGTGAGATGTACAACCAATGCATCACTGTGAGATGTACAACCACTTCAACACTGTGAGATGTACACTCACTTTAACACTGTGAGATGTACAACCATTCCAACACTGTGAGATGTACAATCAATTCATCACTGTGAGATATACAACCACTTCAATACTGTGAGATGTCCAACCACTTCAACACTGTGAGATGTACAATCAATTCATCACTGTGAGATGTACAACCACTTCAATACTGTGAGATGTACAACCACTTCAACACTGTGAGATGTACAACCACTTCAATACTGTGAGATGTACAACCACTTAAACACTGTGAGATGTACAATCAATTCATCACTGTGAGATGTACAAGCACTTCAATACTGTGAGATTTACAACCACTTCTACACTGTGAGATGTACAACCACTTCAATACTGTGAGATGTACAACCACTTCATCACTGTGAGATGTACAACCACTTCAATACTGTGAGATGTACAACCACTCCAACACTGTGAGATGTACAACCACTCCAACACTGTGAGATGTACAACCATTTCAATACTGTGAGATGTACAACCAATGCATCACTGTGAGATGTACAACCACTTCAATACTGTGAGATGTACAACCAATGCATCACTGTGAGATGTACAACCACTTCAATACTGT
Source organism: Gibbula magus (assembly GCA_936450465.1). Taxonomy (NCBI): domain Eukaryota; kingdom Metazoa; phylum Mollusca; class Gastropoda; order Trochida; family Trochidae; genus Gibbula; species Gibbula magus. Next base: position 43,315,851 of record OW388290.1, on the reverse strand, counting down.
GAGATGTACAACCACTTCAATACTGTGAGATGTACAACCAATGCATCACTGTGAGATGTATAGCCACTTCAATACTGTGAGATGTACAACCACTTCAATACTGTGAGATGTACAACCAATGCATCACTGTGAGATGTACAACCACTTCAACACTGTGAGATGTACAACCACTTCAACACTGTGAGATGTACAACCACTCCAACACTGTGAGATGTACAACCACTTCAACACTGTGAGATGTACAACCACGTCAACACTGTGAGATGTACAACCACTTCAACACTGTGAGATGTACAACCACTCCAACACTGTGAGATGTACAACCACGTCAACACTGTGAGATGTACAACCACTTCAACACTGTGAGATGTACAACCACTTCAATACTGTGAGATGTACAACCACTTCAATACTGTGAGATGTACAACCAATGCATCACTGTGAGATGTACAACCACTTCAATACTGTGAGATGTACAATCAATTCATCACTGTGAGATATACAACCACTTCAATACTGTGAGATGTACAACCACTTCAACACTGTGAGATGTACAACCACTCCAACACTGTGAGATGTACAACCACTTCAACACTGTGAGATGTACAACCACCTCAACACTGTGAGATGTACAACCACTTCAATACTGTGAGATGTACAACCACTTCAATACTGTGAGATGTACAGCCACTTCAACACTGTGAGATGTACAACCACTTCAACACTGTGAGATGTACAACCACTTCAACACTGTGAGATGTACAACCACTCCAACACTGCTAGATGTACAACCACTTCAACACTGTGAGATGTACAACCACTTCAACACTGTGAGATGTACAACCACTTCAATACTGTGAGATGTACAACCACTTCAATACTGTGAGATGTACAACCAATGCATCACTGTGAGATGTACAACCACTTCAATACTGTGAGATGTACAACCACTTCAATACTGTGAGATGTACAACCAATGCATCACTGTGAGATGTACAACCACTTCAATACTGTGAGATGTACAATCAATTCATCACTGTGAGATATACAACCACTTCAATACTGTGAGATATACAACCACTTCAACACTGTGAGATGTACAACCACTCCAACACTGTGAGATGTACAACCACTTCAACACTGTGAGATGTACAACCACTTCAACACTGTGAGATGTACAACCACTTCAATACTGTGAGATGTACAACCACTTCAATACTGTGAGATGTACAGCCACTTCAACACTGTGAGATGTACAACCACTTCAACACTGTGAGATGTACAACCACTTCAACACTGTGAGATGTACAACCACTCCAACACTGTGAGATGTACAACCACTTCAACACTGTGAGATGTACAATCACTTCAATACTGTGAGATGTACAACCACTTCAATACTGTGAGATGTACAACCACTTCAATACTGTGAGATGTACAACCAATGCATCACTGTGAGATGTACAACCACTTCAATACTGTGAGATGTACAACCACTTCAATACTGTGAGATGTACAACCACTTCAATACTGTGAGATGTACAACCAATGCATCACTGTGAGATGTACAACCACTTCAATACTGTGAGATGTACAACCAATGCATCACTGTGAGATGTACAACCACTTCAACACTGTGAGATGTACACTCACTTTAACACTGTGAGATGTACAACCATTCCAACACTGTGAGATGTACAATCAATTCATCACTGTGAGATATACAACCACTTCAATACTGTGAGATGTACAACCAATCCAACACTGTGAGATGTATAATCAATTCATCACTGTGAGATGTACAACCACTTCAATACTGTGAGATGTACAATCATTTCATTGCTGTGAGATATACAACCACTTCAATACTGTGAGATGTGCAACCACTTCAACACTGTTAGATGTACAATCAATTCATCACTGTGAGATGTACAACCACTTCAATACTGTGAGATGTACAACCACTCCAACACTGTGAGATGTACAACCACTTCAACACTGTGAGATGTACAACCACGTCAACACTATGAGATGTACAATCAATTCATCACTGTGAGATGTACAAGCACTTCAATACTGTGAGATTTACAACCACTTCTACACTGTGAGATGTACAACCACTTCAATACTGTGAGATGTACAACCACTTCAATACTGTGAGATGTACAACCACTTCAATACTGTGAGATGTACAACCACTCCAACACTGTGAGATGTACAACCACTTCAACACTGTGAGATGTACAACCACTTCAATACTGTGAGATGTACAACCATTGCATCACTGTGAGATGTACAACCACTTCAATACTGTGAGATGTACAACGAATGCATCACTGTGAGATGTACAACCACTTCAACACTGTGAGATGTACAACCACTCCAACACTGTGAGATGTACAACCACTTCAACACTGTGAGATGTACAACCACTTCAACACCGTGAGATGTACAACCACTTCAATACTGTGAGATGTACAACCACTTCAATACTGTGAGATGTACAACCAATGCATCACTGTGAGATGTACAGCCACTTCAATACTGTGAGATGTACAACCACTTCAATACTGTGAGATGTACAACCAATGCATCACTGTGAGATGTACAACCACTTCAACACTGTGAGATGTACATGCACTCACTTTAACACTGTGAGATGTACAACCATTCCAACACTGTGAGATGTACAATCAATTCATCACTGTGAGATATACAACCACTTCAATACTGTGAGATGTACAATCAATTCATCACTGTGAGATGTACAACCACTTCAATACTGTGAGATGTACAACCACTTCAATACTGTGAGATGTACAATCAATTCATCACTGTGAGATATACAACCACTTCAATACTGTGAGATGTCCAACCACTTCAATACTGTGAGATGTACAACCAATGCATCACTGTGAGATGTACAACCTCTTCAACACTGTGAGATGTACAACCACTTCAACACTGTGATATGTACAACCACTTCAACACTGTGATATGTACAACCACTTCAACACTGTGAGATGTACAACCACTCCAACACTGTGAGATGTACAACCACGTCAACACTGTGAGATGTACAACCACTTCAACACTGTGATATGTACAACCACTTCAACACTGTGAGATGTACAATCAATTCATCACTGTGAGATGTACAACCTCTTCAATACTGTGAGATGTACAACCACTTCAATACTGTGAGATGTACAACCACTTCAACACTGTGATATGTACAACCACTTCAACACTGTGAGATGTACAACCACTCCAACACTGTGAGATGTACAACCACGTCAACACTGTGAGATGTACAACCACTTCAACACTGTGAGATGTACAACCACTTCAATACTGTGATATGTACAACCACTTCAACACTGTGAGATGTACAATCAATTCATCACTGTGAGATGTACAACCACTTCAATACTGTGAGATGTACAACCACTTCAACACTGTGAGATGTACAACCACTTCAATACTGTGAGATGTACAACCACTTCAACACTGTGAGATGTACAACTACTTCAACACTGTGAGATTTACAACCACTTCAACACTGTGAGATGTACAACCACTTCAATACTGTGAGATGTACAACCACGTCAACACTGTGAGATGTACAACCACGTCAACACTGTGAGATGTACAACTACTTCAACACTGTGAGATGTACAACTACTTCAACACTGTGAGATTTACAACCACTTCAACACTGTGAGATGTACAACCACTCCAACACTGTGAGATGTACAACCACGTCAACACTGTGAGATGTACAACCACTTCAACACTGTGAGATGTACAACCACTCCAACACTGTGATATGTACAACCACTTCAACACTGTGAGATGTACAATCAATTCATCACTGTGAGATGTACAACCACTTCAATACTGTGAGATGTACAACCACTTCAACACTGTGAGATGTACAACCACTTCAATACTGTGAGATGTACAACCACTTCAACACTGTGAGATGTACAACTACTTCAACACTGTGAGATTTACAACCACTTCAACACTGTGAGATGTACAACCACTTCAATACTGTGAGATGTACAACCACTTCAACACTGTGAGATTTACAACCAATCCAACACTGTGAGATGTACAACCAATTCATCACTGTGAGATGTACAACAACTTCAATACTGTGAGATGTACAACCACTTCAATACTGTGAGATGTACAGCCACTTCAACACTGTGAGATGTACAACCACTTCAACACTGTGAGATGTACAACCACTTCAACACTGTGAGATGTACAACCACTCCAACACTGTGAGATGTACAACCACTTCAACACTGTGAGATGTACAACCACTTCAATACTGTGAGATGTACAACCACTTCAATACTGTGAGATGTACAACCACTTCAATACTGTGAGATGTACAATCAATTCAACCCTGTGATATGTACAACCAATTCATCACTGTGAGATGTACAATCAATAGCGATGAGATGTACAACCAATTCATCACTGTGAGATGTACAATCAATTCATCACTGTGAGATGTACAACCACTTCAATACTGTGAGATGTACAACCACTTCAACACTGTGAGATGAACAACCACTTCAATACTGTAAGATTTACAACCAATCCAACACTGTGAGATGTACACTCACTTTAACACTGTGAGATGTACAACCATTCCAACACTGTGAGATGTACAATCAATTCATCACTGTGAGATGTACAACCACTTCAACACTGTGAGATGTACAACCACTTCAACACTGTGAGATGTACAACCACTTCAACACTGTGAGATGTACAACCACTTCAACACTGTGAGATGTACATCACTTCAACACTGTGAGATGTACAATCAATTCAACACTGTGAGATGTACAACCAATTCATCACTGTGAGATGTACAATCAATTCATCACTGTGAGATGTACATCACTTCAACACTGTGAGATGTACAATCAATTCAACACTGTGAGATGTACAACCACTTCAACACTGTGAGATGTACAACCACTTCAATACTGTGAGATGTACAACCACTTCAACACTGAGATGTACAACCAATTCATCACTGTGAGATGTACAACCAATTCATCACTGTGAGATGTACAACCAATTCATCACTGTGAGATGTACAACCACTCCAACACTGTGAGATGTACAACCACTTCAATACTGTGAGATGTACAACCACTTCAATACTGTGAGATGTACAACCACTTCAACACTGAGATGTACAACCAATTCATCACTGTGAGATGTACAATCAATTCAACACTGTGAGATGTACAACCAATTCATCACTGTGAGATGTACAACCACTCCAACACTGTGAGATGTACAACCACTTCAATACTGTGAGATGTACAACCACTTCAACACTGTGAGATGAACAACCACTTCAATACTGTGAGATTTACAACCAATCCAACACTGTGAGATGTACAAGCAATTCACCACTGTGAGATGTACAACCACTTCAACACTGTGAGATGAACAACCAATCCAACACTGTGAGATGTACAACCAATTCATCACTGTGAGATGTACAACCACCTCAATACTGTGAGATGCACAACCACTTCAATACTGTGAGATGCACAACCACTTCAATACAGTGACAGTGTCAAAACTTACTATACTTTTAAACCATTTGTACACACGATAAATTGAACATTGCTGCTGTTGATTATTATATGTAATATAGGCCTATATATATGTACTCACTGTTATCCCCACACGGGCTCGCACTGATACCTTCTTGGGGCTCCGTATCAAGGTCCCTCAGTTCCTGGACGATTCAATGATAAACAATAGATAATGCAATCTCATTGTTTCCTGACCGTTACTGCTTGCTCTAGTCTACTTTAACAAGTGAATATAAACTTACTAACAAATGTTATTATATATACACTGCGCCTTCCTTTATAATATATTTCATTTCAACAGGATAATAAAATGTATCGATGTATTATTATCAATACTAAAGTCTAAGCTAACAAAGTAAATGAAGGATATTGTACGGAGCACCGAGAGAGTATCTGAAGGGAAGTATCATGGAAATACACTCCCGGAAAATCAATAATGGGAATCAACATCATGTCGGTATTGTCAGCTCTCTAGTAGTGGTGTTATTGAGTATTTGAATCACGTCACCTTCTGAGGGCCCAGTGGTGTGCTGTCGCTATCACTCAATGTCCTCTTTTGTCTGCACATATTTGCGATAGCATTTATATTCAATTGTTGTATTGCGTTCCAAATATGAAATAATGGAGTAGGCTGGCCTTTGTTTGTTATTCGACTCGAGAACTTAATATGTATTATAATTTGTCGAATGTTCACCCTTTATCAAAATCCATCGTAAACTGAGTCTATAAGGAATGTTTTAACATTGAAAGATCATATCTCCATGAAATATACATGGAGACATGGACGGGACGTCCGGTAAATCACTGGCAGTTGTGAAACACGCCTACCCGGAAGTGGGTATTTTTCATGTTAATACCATCAGCACCGCTCCGTACCCCCTCAGATCAGTTACATAGAATAATACTGGTTACACAACATATCGGTATATTCTCACTCAAGCTCATACCTTAGTAATCCTTCTCAATGCCATGGTTATACGTGGAGAATCTCACCCACTGTTCATGTTTATATTTACTACGCTTATAACGATTGTCTCCCTTGAAACTGATTGTAGAGTTTGTTGCGAGTGAAGCGACGTAAAATATATCAGCCGTCGTTGTAAGAGATGCATGCTTTGTGGTTTGGGGAATATAGTTTTATAAAATGTTTTAAAATCGCTGTTTATTTTCAACGGCTTCAGTTTTATTATATTTTGACTTTCTGTCTAAAATATATTTTATATAATTAGTTTTTTAAATGTGGTAATTAGTTGTCTAAACCAAGGTCTGTAGATAGGTATAATTATTCTTATTACCTGGCCAAAAGTGAGTCATCAAAGCTGAAATCCATTAGACTTAACCTTAGGAAAAATAGTTGAATGAAGACAAATTCCTTTTAATTTTTACTTATTATACACGGCAAGGAAACCACCTCTGCTATTCAAACTTAATTACCTTTTATCTTTCTGTTGATTAGTTTTTGAATGACAATTGATTAAGCGACACATGTACAGCTTTTTGTACCGCTGCTCCATAGACAGCCATGTCGAACATGATAAGTTTGCCGTTTTTTTCTGATTTAAAAAAAAAATAGCTGCAGTTTGCTTTATTAATATCTGAATATATAATGGAAATTATTTAGATGTCACATCTATCAAACTTGCATTTGTCATGAAAAGAATCTTCGCAATGACAAAGAGAAGTTCATTTTGACACGATATTATATTACAGAATCAAATGCAAGTAATAGGTAAATAATTTCATCTTTGGAAATAATACTTGAACAAAAAGTCAACTAAAATCACACAGCCACAAAATAAAAGTTTATTACACAGAACACACAGAGAATCATCCAATGATAGAGTAGCGGCCGCCATGAGCAGCACAGCACACCGCTACTGCTTCCACTCCCTGGTCCCCCGATATCTTCTCTATACCATTCACAGCAACACACGTCTCATCAGCCGGCGTGGTGCCTGGCAACACATACAAGCATATACACAATGCTTGTGATAAGCGGGTGATATCGGTAAGCCATGCCTTACCTTTTCGCAATATTTATTACATTTTATGATTGAATTTACCTTAATCTATCTTGCATTTTATTCTGGAATATCCTCGACTTCAGGTTATATGAATTACGAATGAAAAACTGCCATTCAAACAGATAATTTGACAAACTTCCAACGTATTGTAGCTTGTAGAATTTATTGGAATGGTTACGATCGATAAGAAACATTCTTACTACAATCGACCGCAAAAGAAACGTCACCACGTTTTCAACAGTGTACACAACGAAATAATGCTGCCGGAGGAAATCGATTTTGAATGATTTTTATATGAACGTGGTTTTTAAAGAGGTACTCGCAACTTCATACATCAGTTTATAATTTTTATCGTTTTGTCTTTTAAAGTACACTTGGGGTGTTGAAATCACTTTTTTCAAAATGGTTTCAGACGAGAATGTTAACATAAACAGTCATAAAATGTAAACATTTGAATAATAAAAGATATTGTCTATATATATACATATATAACCTTCTTCTTTCTTTGAAACTCTTTGGAGCGTCCTGACTGAAGGTCCACTCTCCTATCTCGTCTACATCAGGAGTAGATACGAAAACAAAGATTTATTAATTCCTTATAACTTGTGTTTCTTAGAAATATGAACAGATAATGTTTTGGATTTAAACTTTAGTTAAGTTGGCTTCTGAAAACATGACATATCTCTGTTTAAGTCGTGAATTATCTTGTGTATTGTAGGATGACGGTTTCTTTTGCGGTTGAGTGTAGAGCTGGTTGTGAACTTGAGGAACAACTACTCGCAGACTTTTTCATTGCTTACTTCAACTGTTTTATTGGAATTAACCCTGACTCGAAATGATTCTTATTATTAGCAGGTAACACAAGAATGCACACACTTTAAACATGGCACAACCTCTGTGCAATGGAATGGAATGTTCCTTGGAGAATCGTTAGGTATAGCATGTAATACCTTCAATAATTGCTCCAAACACTCCACCCTGGTAACTTCTAGCCGAGCAGCTCAACATCGTGTATCCCTGCTCACAGGACACTGTCGAGTTGGCACCTCGGAGGGCGTCACTGGGTTGTGATGTCATTGTCTTGCACGTCATTTCACGTTCTCGACAGCAAATTGCAGATACCGTCATATCTTGACATAAATAACATTATTTAGTATTTCAAGTTGCATGAGTGAAGCAATATTTTAAAAAGGCCATTCATTTTCTTATTACGTGTAAATTGCTGTTATTGTAACTGTGACTTGAGCCAAAACATTTTAAATGTAAAATTACTCCAGTTGTACACACTGATGTGCAATTATCTATACACCGTGTACGCCGCGTTTAGAACAACTATTGGTCAGCTTAAGTCCCGATGGAGTTAAACACAACTCTCTTTACACATCGAGATGATATCCCATTGAGATACCAGTCTATAAACACATTAATATGCTTACCTGAAATGAGACCCCGATCTAAACTAAAATACCCAACTGTAATTACCTGTGATGAGACCCCGATGAAAGCTAAAATACCCAAATAAAGTTACCTAAGATTACATCCAGATGGAAGCCATCATAACATCCAACTAAAACGTCACATGGGATTAGAGACACACAACTCAAGAGTCACCAGATTAGATCCCGATGGAGAGCGACCTCTAAATAAAAAGTCACCTGAGATTTGATCCCGATGGAGAGTGACAACCAACTACATTGAAATAGTCACCTGAGATTAAATTCCGATGGAGACAGACACCCAACTAAAGAGTCACCTGCGATTAGATCCTGATGGAGAGCAACACCCAACTAAAGAGTCACATTAGTTCCCAATGGAGAGTGACACCCAACTACATTGAAATAGTCACCTGAGATACGATCCCGATGGAGAGCGACACCCAATTAAAGAGTCACCTGAGGTAAGAGAGACCCAACTAAAGAGTCACCTGATATCAGATCCCGACGGAGAGCAACACCCAACTAAAGAATCACCTGAAATTAGATCACGATGGAGAGCAACACCTGAGATAAGATCCTGGTGGGGACAGACACTCAACTAAAGAGTCACCTTGAGTCAATTAGATCCCGATTAAGAGCAACACCCAACTAAAGAGTCACCTGAGGTTAGAGACACCCAACTAAAGAGTCACCTAAGATGAGATTCCGACGGAGAGCAACACCCAACAAAAGAGTCACCTGAGATTGGATCCCGATGGAGAGCAACACCCAATTGCAACTAAAGAGTCACTTGAGATTGGATCCCGATGAAAAGCAACACCCAACTAAAGAGTCACCTGAGATTGGATCCCGATGAAGAGAGACACCCAACTAAAGAGTCACCTGAGATTAGATGCCGATGAAGAGAGACACCCAACTAAAGAGTCACCTGAGGTTAGAGAGACCCAACTAAAAAGTCACCTGAGATTTGATCCCGATGGGGAGAGACACCCAACTAAAGAGTCACCTGAGGTTAGAGACACCCAACTGAAGAGTCACCTGAGATTAGATCCCGATGGAGACCCACACACCCATCTTGTTTTTCATTGGGAAAGGCTCCATATATGATACCGCGACTGTAATATGTTGAACAACCTGAAACACGAATCTTTAATATACACAAAGAAAAAAGTTAAGCACCCCCTGATATTTTCATATAGCTGAATGTCAGAAACAAGTAAGCTCTGCTATGACCCTAAATTAGTCTGAGATTATTATTTTCCAGATAGAACAGCCATCTGGCAAGACGCAACAATATGTACATGTTATCATTATTTAATAGCGATGGCGTCACGTTAGTCTAACACTTAGACTCTAAACAAATGAATGAAAAGGAGCCTTTTTAAAATAGATTTCTTACAGTCTCCTTTTCAATATTTAATAACATGGTGATATTTTCAGAATAAATACTTTTTTCATAGTCTGAGCGTAAGACTAGCGTCATGTTTACACAGGTACTGTTTTTACCATGAAACAATGTCCACAAAAGTATGGAGCTGCACGTGAAACAAAACGCATTCGCATTGGAATTGTCACTTCTAAATGTTCTTTGTGCACATGTTAAATAAGAATGATCAGTATCTGGTAGGACCGCCACGTACCCGGATGACACACTGCACCCTACGTCTCATACCTCCAGTCAGACGTCGGATCTGTTCTTGTGTCAATAACATCCACTCAGCGTGCAGAGCTGCTTCCAACTCATGTACATTCTGTACTGCAGACTTCCGAGCCTCGAGTCGCCGTCCTAGAATATCCCACACATGCTCCAGGGGGTTCAGATCTGGGCTTATTGCTGGCCAGGATAAAGTTGTCATTGCGTTGGCTCGCATGTTATCGACAATACACACCATCGGTGAGGCCGGGCGTTGTCGTCCATGTACTGTTGTCGTGTAGCAAGTGCATGGTTATCGAAATGAGGAACAACGACCGGCTGTAGCACGTCCCGGATGTATTGAGCTCCCGTTAAGTTGCCCCTGATGGTGACCAAATCCAGCTTGCAGTCAGTCAGTCATCCCCGTACCATAATAGAGCCACCCCCATACGCAACAGTTGTCTGGATGTTCCTGGGGGTATAAGCTGTATTCTTCCGTCTCCAAACACGTGCACGCCCATCAGGAACATGGAGCAAGAATCGACTCTCATAAGACCAATGGATTTTCCGCCAGGTCCTCAGATTCCAGTGTTGTCTGTCCAAACACCATGCCAAACGTGCGCGTTTATGATGGTCTCCCAATAAGAGACGTTTAATTACTCTTCTAGTCCTGCCGATTTGAGGCGATTTCTGACTGATCTGGTGCTGATTTTTCGATTTGGTAACCACACGTACATACGTTTCAGCTGAGGACTTGTCAGGAAGGGTTCTCGGCGAACATGTCGAAGAAGGTGCCGGTCCTCTCGAGGTGTAGTGACAGTAGGTCTTCCAGACCTTGGATTGGACGGTCCATTGCACGTCCTGTCTGCGCATGCTTCCGGACTAAACGACTAACAACAGTGTAATGATAGCCCAGATTTCGTCCAGTCGCCTTAAAGGATATTCCTGCAGAGTGCATACCAATTATTTGATTTCTGAGATCCATCGACAATCGTCTTCGTACCATGTTCAATAGATATGCTTGAATGGCTATGGAAAGCAACATTACATACTACCAAATGCAGTTGGGTCATACTGCTTTGTGTGATCCTCGAACGTAGTATGCCCCGAACGTGTAGGCGCGACTGCCACGCATCACTGGTTGGAACGTATCGCACAAACACTATTCTTCTCATAAATGAACCTTGTTTAACTATTTACAATATATTCATATTGTGAAATATTCACAAATATCAGGGGGTGCTTAAAATTTTTCCTTGTGTATATATGGTTTTGCTTTTTTGTAATGTACAGTATGTGCATGTTTCCTTTCACAATTAGACCATGCACATTTTGTGTTCATATTTCAGTATGAATAGTGAATGCATGCATATGACAAATAACGCTAGTAACCTAGCTCCACATTCCGAGATGGATAGTAACGTACCTGCATGATAACCTTTATACAACATGCTGTAAAATAGTGGTAAAAATGAATATTATCTCTTTAACCAAGCATGATCAATCCACAAATGAATACACAGTTTACTTCAAGTAATAAATGAAACCATCAAATGTTGTGTAGATCAAATGTAGTCAAATTGCACGTCTTTTATTTCAAACGTGAAATGAAGATTTTGAATTTGGAAGATTAACAAACATGTGAATTCCCTTCATCTTTCCGTTCCTTATAATACTTGACCTCGGCTCAGACATGTTCAAGGAATGTAGAGTTTAGACATTAATTTCTAAAGTATGTACCCTGTGACCTGTACCCTCCAGCACCCGTGTACGTACCAGTAACGGTAGATCCGTAAGGACAGGTAAGCATTGGCATGTTTCCAATATCAGCCTTTCCCAGTTGACCATAGCTGTAGGAGCAGGTCAGTGTCGACTTCTTACAACACCGTGCTGCAGCAACTCCTCCTGAAACATGTCACGTAAGGCCTTTCTGTCATAATGCATAATGTTAATTTAATACAGGAGAAATATATTATTCCATAATATAAGATAAACACGGCAATAAAACACAGACGTGCTCTATGAGACAATAAACCATGCTTGTGATATAGGACGTCAGTTCGAGCGTCGCTTAGCAGATGACGTCATATTTTATGTCAATTTGATTGTTCAATTGCTAGTGAATGTGTTCTACGACGGGAGGTATTAATATTATCAAAATATAGTTTACACAAATAAAATTATATCACAACGATTTTATATAAAAACGACTAGGTGTTTCAGGGCAGCTCATGTAAGAAATAGAAGACTCGTTGTTGTGTTTATCGCAGAATAAAACATATATCAGGGATCAGAGAGCTATATTTTATTCAACGATTAAACAAGCCAACATAAATAAATTTAGGAATTATAAGGTCACTGAGATAGAATGTCTTATCCCGTTGTAACATTTCAAAAGAACTCAATGAACTGAAAGTTTAATACAACGTAACTGTAGGTCAGTCATGTTTTCCCTACTAATGCCGTCCTTTTTCTAACAATATGGTGACATCGAAAATATATCGTTGTTCCTCAAATTAACTATACACTGGCGATGAAGCAACTAACACGTCAATGGATTTAGTTTGTAGACATCCGAAATGCAACTAAAATTAAACTATTATGCCTGATTTTAATAAAAACAACTTTCAGAAAGAGAATTATCTCTGTTAGAAATTAATTCTGGATACATATCATGTGATTTGTGTTTTTTATATATAGATATCTACTAACATTATGAAATGTACATTCGGCAGAACTTTACATGAGGGAATTCTTTCATCTTTTCAACCACACCAATAAGTCGAATTTTGCAAAAGCTGAGATAGCATGATACGCAAATATACAGTAAAAGAATTTTAATTGAACTATTCTTTCAACTATCAAACTATAATTCGGTGGTTCTATGACAGACTTACCCTTGCGATTACCGTATGTATGTGCAACACAAGTGATCATATGGTTAGTTGGAGAGAGTACCATGTTCTCCCCGAGGTAGATGTTCTTTGTACCATCATCCTGTACAACAGATTATCTTGAACTACAATCATCAACACAAAGTCTTTCACACCTGACTTTTAGCAATACATGCATATCCCATTTAGAAAGTGAACAAACATAACAAGGTTAACCTTGCGGGGTATTATCCAGTATAAGGCCGATATGTAGTCTTGTCATACCTGGCGTTTACATTCTACTGATGACAGAGTAAGCATATAGTCTAAAACGTCGTGTATTTACATAATTAAGAAACGGTCATCCAAAATTCTTGTTTGCTTATGTATTAGACATATAAACTACCCTCAAAGACTACATTCATCAAGGTGAGTCGCTACTCCTGATATTTAATGTAATGCCTGGGGAAAAAAGTCTGTAGATTATGTTTACACTTTTTAATTGAGATGGAACCTCATCGGTTGAAAGTTCAGAGCGTTCGACTGCATTGTATTTTCAAAGTATATCATTACAGTTTGCCATTGACAGAAATCTGTACTTGATGTGCATGTAATGGATTATATACCTCAATGCCCATTTAACAGTCTTTGGATTCAGTTGTTTTGTCCGGAAGAACTTCCCTACGAAAGGAACTAGGGCCTAACAATGCATATTGAGAAGGCCTTGTACGGAATAATACCCCGTTGGGAGGACCTTGAACCTTCCAATAGGGTTTTGTCCAGTATAAGGCCCTCAAATATACAATTCTTTGCACCAAATGAATTCTTAGTCCCATTCAGTACGGTAATTAATCCACAAAATTGCCAAGTTAAAAATGTTCATAGCAGACAATGCGGGTTCGAACCGGCAATCCTTCGCTTTGTAACCCAAGGCTCTAACATTAGACCACGAATGGTTGGTGACTGAGAGGCGTTGATTGTTGGCCAGTATTCTACTGTCGGATACCTTCATGATATCTAATGTGCGCTTTGTTTTACTTGGACCACCTGAAGTTAAAACATTTAGACAACTATTTCAGTGAGAAAACACGAGGGTGGGGTTTTGGTAGACATTTAACAAACCTGAGGGTGGTTGGGAATGAAAATTAAAACCGAGGTTTTACTTTAAATTTTTATTCCGAAGCCCGAATGTTTTTTAAATGTCTACCAAAACCCCATCTGAAAGTTTTCTCTGGCTATATACCGCCATGCGTTTTAAATACAAAGATGAAAGCAATCATGTAAATGTTTCAAGCCCTCATGATCTATGTTTGAGCGTACATACATATCTCAATTTTGGGAACTGAGCAAAATAGACACCAACAAACAATCTTCTCATGATCACCAATCCTCTGTGGTCTAGTGGGATAATCTTGGGCTACAATATTTGGAGTACGAGGGGCGTTCAATAAGTGTTGCAACTTCAATATAAAACCAACTCGCGTAGTCAATTTTTTACTTTTATTTTTCAATATAGTTACCCTTCACCTCAATACACTTATTCCATTTCTCTTTAAGACTTTTGATGCCGCTTTTGTAGAAGTCTTCCGTTTGCCCCCGTAACCACGCCTCTGTGGCAGCTTTGATGTCTTCATCATCCCGGAAGTGCCTTCCGCGGATTTCAGGTTTCTGAACAGGAAGTAGTCACTGGGGGCTAGGTCTGGGCTGTAGGGTGGGTGGTTAAGCTGTTCGAATCCACAATCACGTATAGCGGCCTGTGCAACTCTTGACTTGTGGACTGGAGCGTTGTCATGCAAAATCAGAACACCACGTGTCAACATTCCACGGCGTTTCTGTCGAATTGTCTTTCGCAATTCTTGCATTAGGTTGGCATAATATTGACCATTCATTGTAGTTTTGGTTGGCAAGTAATCAATTAATAATATGCCTTTTGCATCCCAAAAGATTGTCGCCATAACCTTGCCAGCTGATGGTTGAGTGCGAAACTTCAGGGGAGGCGGTGAACTCGGGTGCTTCCATTGCTTGGATTCCAGTTTAGTTTCCGGGTCCCAGTGGTGGATCCAGGTTTCGTCACCTGTCACCAGACGAGACAAAAACCTGGCTTCATCCGCATTAAACCGATCCAGGAGCTCCATGCAACTTTCGGTTCTTTTCTGGCGATCTTGTGCTGTGAGGTTTCTGGGTACCCATCTTGCAGATACCTTGGACATACCAAAAAGGTCATGAATTATTTTGTCAACACTTCCAACTGATATCTGGAATTCCAAAGACAGTTCAGAAACTTTAACACGGCGGTCAGCTAAAATTCATCTTTCAATAGCGGCAATAACTTCCGGTCGGGTGACTTCAGATGGCCTGCCTGACCGTGGGGCATCGTCTAAGGACTCCCTGCCCCGCTTGAACTGAAGAGACCAGCGACAAACTGTTGAAAAGTTAGGAGCATCCTTACCCATCACATTACACATATGATTATGTATTTCTGTAGCTTTGCATCCCTCTTTAGTAAGGAACTTGATCACAGCGCGTTGTTCATGTTTGAGAGAATCCATGATTATGGAGACCCCTAGGTCAGCGCAGCTATTATCTAAATAATTGTTATGTCTAGAAATTGTTTTGACATGTGTCAATGTTATGTTTTGACTATAGTAACACCTGCTATAAGCTGACACTGTTTATGTAAACACCAATGCCCCGCTTGCAACACTTATTGAACGCCCCTCGTACCTAACTGAACACGAGATTGACGGTATTTGGAGTTAGGTCAATTAGAGTGGAACACTTCAGGTCTTACTAAATGTTGAAAATTAACCTACTGTGAGGTTAACTTTCGACGGTTGGTATAACCTCTAGTCGTAGGAGAACCTTAAAGTTCGTGGTGACACCTGCTCAAAGGTTATTACAAGAAATCCTGTTACTTCACAATGTACAAAGATATCCTGAGATAGGTTTAATAAAATAGATAACACTCTCATCCTCGGGCGTTCTAGCTAACGCTCCGTCGGGTCTTCCCTAGGGCAAATGTCTCTCTTTGCTAGAACACCCTCGCATTCAGGTATCATCCATTACTTACACCTGAATTCGAGAGGGTTCTAGCAAAGAGAGGCCTTTGCCCTAGGGAAACCAGCCTGTCACAGGGTTTATCAAAATGCCGTTGGCTTTCGCACTTCCGCAAAATGGTGAGTTCCTCAGATAATCGAGTTGAAATCGAAGAGTTATTTCCTGTCAAATTGTCTCAGGCGCAGACCATGAAATGGGACACGCAGTTCGTTGAGGAAGGTGTGATAAGTGTTTGATGACTCGCTCTTGAGAGATGATATCCGTAGTGATCCACCACAAAGAACGCAGCCGGAAACCTGCGAACTCGGCCCCGCCATCTTAATTCTTCCGACTCGCCTTTCAAGTGGTTGTCTATTTCATTGTCATTGGTTGTCTATTTCAAGATGTTCCTCGATCATACGTAAGCTCGCGAAGGTCTGAGCTGCCTTTGCACACAGGATATGAAAGTAGCGGTAGCGTACGTTATTCCCTGAGACAGGATGTAGGGAAACTAGCTAACGCACTCTAAGGTCTTCCCGTTGGCAAAAGCTTCTTTTTGCTAGAACGCCCGAGGAAGAGGATATTATCTATTTTATATACCGCAAAACGAAGACTAACGTGAGGGCAGTTGTCTAAATATTTTACTGCAGGTGGTCCAAATAAAATAAAGCACACATAAAACATCATGGAAGTCCTCTGGCAGCAGAAAGCTGATCAACAATCAACCCTTTCCAGTCACCAACCATTCATGATCTAGTCGCAGAGCCTTGGGCTACAAAGCGAAGGGTTGCTGGTTCGAACCCTCATTGTCTGCTATGAACAGTTTTAACTTGGCAATTTTGTGGATAATTACCTTACTGAATGGGACTTGGAATTCATTGGGTGCAAAGTATTGCCCTTGAAGGGCATTATACCGGATAATACCCTCTTTGAAGGTTTATTATTCTGTTCAAGGCCCTCCCGAAAAAAATCAACTGAATTCAAAGACTGTTAAATGGCCATTGAGTTATATAAAGCAACTTAATACTGAATTGCGTTTGGATATGGCCTGGAATCGCCATCATATGTATGGTTCGGTTTCAAACTTCACCTGAACCAAACTGGAACAGCCGGTTAGAACTTCATCCGGTTGACAAGAGACCTTGGTTTCAACGTGTGAAGACACTCTGGTCACACACTGCAGTTGATCGCTCTGTCCACTGCTGTGTTGTCCGATGTCAGTCGAGGAGATTCTCTCAAGGTGCATGTTGTGAGTCACATAGTCAAATGGGTCCACTGTTGTCGGGACACTGATTTCAGCTGAAAGTCAGTATATATCTTGTTTACAATTTGGTTTATTATTATATCCAGTAGCTCCAACATACACAGGATTCACTGTTGTTATGCTCGATTGATCTTCCGAGAACATTGACTTGCTTATGGTAACACAGTGACAATCAACCTGGATGAGTCACACCAGCCTTTTAAACTTGTTTGACTCCTACACATGCGTGACACGATTGTGTAGGTCTTCTGCTAGATTTTGAGGTATACCTTCGGGTTCCACGTTATAGCTTAGATTTAACAAATTGATTCTCAACTGACACTTCATCAATTACTTGCTTCATTAGATAGCCGTGTACTGAACTGTAGCACATACTATCGCATCTAAGACAAATGCAATTTTAGATTTTAGAATGAAATTACCAGACATAATCATTATTACAAAAATTAGTATAATACATCTCTATTTATGGGTTTCGTCACAGAAATGTTTCGTTCTACCTTCTGTGCCCACAAGCGTGGCCTAATAAACGAAAGTGCTGTTCCCGAGGTTTTGTCAACCCAAATGGTACTTTTATGATTTATGTCAATCCAATGATGTTCACAAGCTACTCAAATTGCTTAAACTCTCGTAATAGGCTTAAAAAGGGAAACCTTGCAAATTGCAAAGTGAACGAGACGTTAGGAAAATAATGGCTCTTCATTACCGATCCCAACAACTTGAAAGGGAAATGAACTGTTACGTTTTTTTTGTAAACTGTAAATACTATGTTCATAAAATATTATATTATTACATAGCATGTAACTATATTAAAATATCATATTATTACATAGCATGTAAATACATATAAGTTAAGTTTCAGATATACGTTCTGTGCCAACGAGTGTAGCCTTGTAATGGAAAGTGCTGTTCCCCAGGTGGAAAGTGTCTTTGTGTATTGGTTTTCCCTGGTAGTAAATGGTGACATCGTAGTCTCCATGGAATGCCTTGATAGGAAAGACTGGCCCAACAGATAGATTGTAGACAAGGTGAGTCGACCACTCCCCCTCCACGAGGTCAAGATAACGTTGTCCAGCCGCGTTGACCTGTAATACACAGTGGGGACAATGAGATCTTTACCAGGGTCAAAGACCTGTCATATAGGGCATTGACATGTATTTCCATATAGGTATTGTTCTTTCTTAAAGTACGAATGAGTTTTCCTATAACGAGAAAACATGATATCTAGGATGTCGTAAGGTTGTGGACCTTGGCAGGAAGGAAAAATCTGGGGATGCGAAGCATCCGAGAATTTGCCTGACTATCAGGGTCTACAACCATACTATATTCGACTTAGATTGGTTTCTCTCCACTATCAACTGTTTTTAAGTCTAAAATAATCTTTGTTACATCGCAGATCCCTGGTAAATATAGAGTCGTTCATAAAATCCTTCTTTACTGTCTGAAATCCCTATTACAGCCCCCATACAGTTATCTCTGAAAACCCTCCTGGAGGGACAACGTTGTTAATCCCTCGTACCGGGTGATACGGTTCAGAAAGGTCGTTTCAAGTATCACGTTATATGGCTAGTAGGTTGTTAATACTGTTGAAGATATAATTCTGAACCAATTCCACTGAAATCGATAAATACTTGCCTATTCTTTGAAACATGTTATATAATCATAACTGATATCTTTACCTGGGTTACCTCACTTGCTTACATAAAAAACGTTTTGTTGCAAACTTCCCCTCTATGACGAGAGGACGGTACACGTATGTTTATACAAACAGATGGGAGGGCGTTCATAAAGTTTACAGATGGGAGCTTATTCACAAAGTGTATAGATGGGAGGGCATTCACAAAGTTTACGGATGGAAGGGCATTCATTAAGTGGTACGTATGGGAGGGCATTCACAAAGTGTATATATGGGAGGGCATTCACAAATTGTACAGATGGGGGTTCAGCCATAAGATCGAATCACACGTATAAATCTAGTTATATGGAGAAACTATTCCATATGACAAGCACTAGAAATCATTCAAGATTGAAAAACAAACACGGAATTATATAACTTTTATGAGTTACCTCAAAAGTGAATTCATCAAGCAATGATCTGTTGATATCAAAATCCTTGTCCCAAAAACCCCTGAGAGTCACTCCCTCCACATTCGGGTGACTGAAGTAAGTTCTCAGGGCAGTCTCCAGCATGTCAGCCCTGACAGATGCATCTCTGTTGGTCACCTCCAGAGCAGATATCCACACAGGGAGTCCAGTGGTCTCCAGTTCGTCTAGGTGCTTCTATTGGTCAGATAAGGGAAGTACTTGAATACTAGCATATGATGGTGTAACATGAGATGGTTTTACTTTACACTATGTGAAATTTGCTATTGCATCGGTAGTGGAGGTATAAACTGATACTACCGATGTTTTTTCCATTGCCTTCAGAATATAGTTGTTCACATATTCAATGAAACAGTATATATTATGCAAAGACAGAGCAGAACAAGATGTCATACCTTCATGAATAGTGGATCTACAAGGGAATAGCGACCAACGTTGCCCTGTGCTCCGAGGCCGTAAATGTTGACGTTTTCTGACTTGAATCTTGAACCCAGCTCCACATATGCCTAGAAAAACGCATTTCTGAATCTCAGAACTGTTAAAGATACTAAGAAAAAAGTTGATCTCATTATTATTGTCATTGATGTGTTTTCATTGGGCATTTACGATTGTAATTCTTCTTTGACAAAGAACCAAATTGAATGTTAATGTTATAGAACGTCATACGTGCGCGGTAAATATGTAATCAGTGCCTTTTGTTATTGAATATATCAGAGTTTCAAGCTCAAGGGGGGTATGGCCGGGTATGGTTAGGTAACTGAACGATTTTAAGCGTTGCAAATAACATTGTCATCACAGGGAAAGAACGGTACACTTCAGCTGCAGTTCGGTAGTATTGCGAAACAGAAGCCTTCGTTTCATTTTCGGTTGGGCACAGAAGCAATAATGCTACAAGCATTTCCCGCATCTCCAAAACCATTTCACGAATATGGCTAAAAAGGAATTGAATCATATATGGGGAGCATTAATCATATTTTTTGTTTCAACTCCCCAATTAAATGGCGTCGTTATGAAGACAATTGCAATAGTTATAAGCCTCTTAAAACGTGTATCACAAACAATGTCCTAAAGTGGCCCTTAGACAAGGATACATTTGAGCACTTACCATTCGATGGAAAAGACAACAAAAAGGAAATACATGCACTTCTCAGCATATTTTCACAACAATTAAAAACGCTGTAGCACGTTTATGCATATTTTTTTTATTATTATTATCTCAATTTAGTCATTTATTATTAAAGCTTATACAACATATTGTTATTTACGAGATATATACTTTAGAGGGTAAAACATCTCATTGCATGATTCGATAAGCCGTGTGCATAGAACACGGGTATTGGTATTGGTAGAAAATGGTGCGACGTATAAAGCGACATTTTTTGTGAGTGTGAGAGGTAGATTTGTAGGTCATATGCAATTTTGAGATTTCAGACAGCAAGATGGTTGACCATTCCATCATTGTACCCTATTTAAAAGTCAGATCACTTGAACCACCTTCGAGCGTCCATTTTATTGTGAACACATGAACATTTTGTTCGATGGGAAATGGACTCGCATGAATTAACCGAACCATGTACTTTCGTTTTAGAACTCTTTTGATTGATTCAGGAGATTTATTTAGTCATTGGTAACACTTATAATTATTTGCCTTTTTGTGAGAGCACTTTATTTCAGTAAGCAAAACGTGCTACAGCGTCTTCAAAATACTACAGTAACCGTAAACGAATCCGATTATTGGAAATCTTTATTTGATACATGAACATACTTAAATTGAAGATAGATAACATGACACACACATATCACGATACCTACACTTGTAGCACCTCCTGAAGCGACAACATCGTATTCCTCAAGGAAGAGTTTAGCAGAGGGATCTGCTTCATGGACCATCTGGAAGAGGTTTTCTGTGAAGTTAGCATCGCCCGTCATCTCCTCGAATATCTGTCCGTGAAGCAGGTCAGCGTTCACATTCCAATGGGCAACTCTGAAGATCATCATATTAATAATAGTGAGATGGTAAAATTGAATTTCGACGTCCAGTTTTCAATATTGTTTATCTTAAAGATCCATCCATTGTGTTTCATGAACAATTATGTTGCTTAATACGCCCCAACTGTGCTGTTTATAACACAAACCAAATTCACTCAGCTTGCATAGTCTTCCCCAATCGCCTAATATATCATAATTACTAGTTTCCAATTAAAATTGAGTAACATACTTATGCATGTGCAGAAACCGAAACTGCACGTCCCAATTTACATGCACAGTAGTTATGGGACCTATTAAACATTATCAACTCAAATTTGTCTTTTTGTCTGTTATAAATAAGATTCGAAAATTACGTTTGACTCATTGACGGGCTGTGCATTGTCCGGTTTTCGATCAAAAATCATTACTTTTACCTTCATATCGTCAATATGCTAAGTCGACTATCATCAAAATAGTAGTTTTCGGTAACAGTTGGTACTTCTCGATAAAGTAACCCCATTTATAACGTTTGCAATAAGTGACCCCCTAACAACACAATGGATGAACCTTTAATAATATAATATATTTTTCGAAAATTTCATAATCATTATCGCATTATGTATTCCTAACGTGAATGTGGTTATTGAAAGTGGATAATGGACATATGCATAAAAAAAAGCTCATACAAAGGTTACATTTAGTTTCATTTGAAGTAATATCTTTGACATACAGCAAATACATACAATTTATATATACAAATGTATCTGATGGGCGACAACATATAATCACATTTTAGCACCAAACAACATACTTTCCTTTGGTGATTTGGCTGATGTATTGAATTCTCTCACTGATAGATCTTTTCAGAGTCGTTGCATCAACAGTCTGCACCCACTTTGGAGAGCTGACACCAGAGAACATGGCATTGCCTCTCATCTGTATTCTGCAAGACATTTAAACAGTACAGGCTGAAGAAGGTTTCTAACATCTTTAACATGGTTCAATATAAAACTGGCCTAAAGTGGAGGTGGGCAACTACAAGTTACATGTTTATCTTTTGTTCTGAATGCGACCTTTCCCTATGATACTAAACGTATGTTAAATATACTTTCTCAATTTAATAATATATCAACCAGTAAATGTAAATATACTCTTGTAAGTTTGTCTAATTATATAAGAGAAGCGCTTGCTCATCGAAAAAGGTTAGCTCATTAGCGATGTAATACATTAACTTTGTACAAATTTGTCAACTCTTAAAACAATGGAATGTTCTTTACATATTGTACATGGGCCTATGGCCTACAAACCGAAATAAAAGAATTAAATAAACGTATTGATTGTGTTTCCATGTAATGACGTCATCATTGCATATCCACGGAGCCTGCTTTGTACATGTTACTTTCGTCTCAATTGACTCTGCAATAGAATTATATTGCATAGAATGTTCAAGTTCGATATATGAGGACATATGTCAGTAGCATAGAAATACACACCCATGACTCGCAAGATCACTCACGGCAACCTTATCAACAGCGTAACTTGGTGGATACCTCTGTAAGAAAGTTAACGATATCATTGAACTGAGAATAGAAGCATCATTCATATCAGCATCAAACTTATGATCATACTAATAATAATCAAAATGGGTGACATTGTTAACCCCAGCTGGCATGCTAGCTTCTGTAAAGTATGTATAGGTTTTGAGTTGTATGTACAATGTAGTTGTTTGTGAGAGAAATCCATCCCTTGACAATCTTGGTTTCTGAAGGTCTAATTTGAGAATGTATTAATGACATATTGTACCGGATCTTTGACTTTGTCCCAGTCCATTCCCTGCAGTGTAGCCCAGTTGAACATCCTGTAGAATATCTCCTGGTATTCTTTGTAGCTTGGGTCTGTGATGTGGTCCTCATTCACGAAACACCCGAATCCAAAGAGATGACGCTTGTGATCAATCTAGATCAAATACCACAAAGGTAGTTAAGTCTTTGAAGGATATTTATGTGAAATGCATAATAAAAATACTGGTTTCTGAAAAACTTGTGAATTGACACGGTGTTGTGCATGGTATACCTTCATGTTTTATTCTATCGACAGTCTTCTATTTCTTATACGAGATGCCCTTAAACAGTTACTCGTTTTATATAAAAACCGTGGAGATATTATGTTGTTTGTATAAACTATATTTTGAAAATATTAATGCCCCCCGCCTTGGAACACATTAACTGGCATTAAACAATCATAGTGACGTAAAATATGACGTCATTTGCTAAGCGACGCTCCAACTGACGTCTAAAATCACGAGTGGGTTTTGTTGTCTCATAAAGTTCATCAGTTGGAAATTACAATATACATATATATATATATATATATATCTTTATATAAAGGTTTGCTGTTGTTTGTTAAGACGACATGGCTACCTGTTAATGAAGATATTCAGACGGATATGTCCGTGTTTCCATGTGAGCGTGGCTCTTGACTCATGTCAATATTTGCTAAATATAAATATGATAGATTGATGATCGTACACAGCCAAATATGTTTCTGTTATTATTGTCCCACACTAGCTGATATAGACTAAATATGTTTGATGTAATAGGTATAGTTTAACTTAAGTGCTATCAACACTTTGTCAAGGACTTGTGTTAATTCAATGTCAGAATTTCTAAAATCAATGTATCATGATTGTACTTTACATAATTCGATACTTACGTGAACCTCTATATCCTCCGGGTTATAGCTGGGGGGATGCTGTACCCTGAAATAATGGGACTCTTTATACAATTCTCTAAACATGAAATTCCTTTAAACTTTTTTTTATATATATTGGACAAAATAAGTGAGGGATATTATATGTTTTATGATTTAATTTAATATTTCATTACTAAGTCAAGTAATAAATACATCAGTAAAATTTCAAAATATCCTTGACTATTTTTGTCTAGTATAAACATTTCTCATTCTAAACACGACAATCAACAATCGTCTATAAATACCCCTTAATTCACACCTACTCGGAATTGAAATGAATAAAGCAGAATCGCTTGGAATGTTGCATTCGGGATCAGTCTTGTGGGTTCTGGGCGTGTCAGCGTTTTAAAATCCAGTTAGAATGAGGTGAATCGGGGTTAGAATATTAAGAATATATTTGGAAAGAAAGAAGTTCAAAGAACCATTACAACATTCGTTCCGCATCAAGATTATTCGATGCACATTCGTGAACAATCTGACAAGATTCAAAATGGCTTGCCTTATTGTTCTCCTTCGAAAGTAATCGGAATGTTGCATACCGAAATGATATTTAGAATGGCCTTGTAATTTTGAGGTTAAAGTACTTAGAAAGTTTTGAATATATTGAAAATATTCGGATAATTGGAATGTACTCAGAATGCACTTGAAACTTTAGAATGCGCTTAGAATTCTTGGAATATCCATTCCAACAATATTCCTGGTCTCTTCAGTTTGAATGAGTAATAAACATACCCAGGTATAACACCCTTTACAATCACAAAGAATACAGAGAGACTGACTTCATTTACAATTCGTTTTTTTTATATGTCACCGAAAGTCCTTATGTTTGAATGATATCTGTTTACTTACTCTACGTGCACCGTAGACTTTCTGATTTGCTCGATTCTTGCATTAGCGTCTGTTTTCCAATCTGTGTCATTAATATCCTGAACTAGAGAAATCTCGTCCAGCAGAAAGTCAATATCACCCTCTGGTCCCAGGATCTCCAGGTACACCGTGGTGAAGTCTGTTGAAATATATAGCTTAGTACGTACAGGATAGTCAATTCAGAACGTATAGGGTAAAGGGCAATACATGTTATGTATCTAATCAAACTACTAAACAATCCAACCTTTGTTTGTAAAACTGCGGATTACGACAATAAATTGTATCCATACAAGAAATTGTATCCATACAAGAAATTGTATCCATTTAGAATACATGGATCTCCAGGAAGTTGTTCTGTACCATAACCATATGCTATTGATGCATGAGTAAATAAGTTTTCATGACACCAATCAATCATTAT
Organism: Gibbula magus; assembly: GCA_936450465.1. NCBI lineage: Eukaryota > Metazoa > Mollusca > Gastropoda > Trochida > Trochidae > Gibbula > Gibbula magus. The sequence goes on along the minus strand of OW388290.1, from coordinate 43,289,836 downwards.
GTAAATAACGTCAATGCACGTTACAACACACCTGTCAAGTAAATAATCTATTGATGCTTAGGATATGATCAGACGGAAGATTATTTGCATGTTGTTAGTTATATTTATGGGACACACTATGCACGCAGCCTGTAAGAATTCAACTTTTTTCAAATTTATATTCCAAAAAGTTTATATTTGTCAGACAGTAATGCAAATGAATAAAACAATAATATTTGCTTGACTCTTTTGTGCATTCTCAAAATAATAAAATATATAATACTGAAAATATGTCATACCTTTTGTAGGTACTACGTGATCACCTTGTAAAGTCAACCAGTCTTCTCCGAAATGTACAAACGGGCTAAGGGCAATGTCGTAATAACCAGTTCTGGCTGCGGAGTGATATAATAAGTGACAATGTAGACAAAACAAAAACCCAATTTATTACATATTAAATTTGATATTGTGAGGACTGATTAAAATGTTATTTATACAGATTACAGATTGGGTTAGGTGATTTTTGAGATCTAACGAAGTTGCGATTTGGACATCTCAACAACCGTTATACGTTAAAAGGAGACAAAATGTTAAGTTTCATTTAATCAAGTTTGACAATATAAAACAAACCGTTTGATTAACTTACAGTTCAGGTAATCATAACTAGTATATGTATACTCCAATCGTGCCTTAAAGGTTTCAGAGAGTTGGTAGTTAGCATTGCCATGCTTTCCATCTAACTGTTTAAAATGGGCACTGAAGACCAATCGCTGACCCGACTCAAGGCCCTTTACTGCTTGACGTAAACCGTCGATGGAATATGGCCTTGAATAGAAGGAACAACTGCATTGTACAACATATATACAGATTGGGTTAATTCTTTAATATTGAAGAATACCCTCATAAAATATACATAGTTTTATCACCGTTAAAAGACTGATGGATACTTGACTAGATTTGTTCATTATATCTTTCGAATCTTAGTAATACAAATATTGCTGTTGGTAATTTATTAAAAGCTTTCATCAGATAATGTCAATCATACATAAACTAATTGCCCTTTTAATACCATGAGCACCAATTGCTGAACTGATGGACATTGTGAAGAAAGAATCTTGCTTAAAGCGAGCCTGAAAGTGCACAACCCATGCCATGCTTAGAAGAAGGACGCATTCGGAGACAGTATGACATATTATCCCGCCCTAAGAGTGAAGGGGGTATAGTAAGATCAATACACTTATACATTGTGTGATTCATATCAGGCCCGCTAGTCATCCCAATCAAATAGATATTGGGCACATGAGAAAGGCAAAATATCTAGGTACCAACATGGAGAAGAAAGGCGTTTCAGTTTGGTATGTTAAAGGGGCAGTAGCACATTTTTAAAAAAATTTTTTTTTTAAATTTCCCATTTATAATGATAGTTTATGTTATTTATATTTACTTTGGAGGCTAAATCATCTTATTACATAAACCAATTATCCGTAGTGGTAATAACTGTGCTGCGTATAAAGCAAAAATTGCATGGCGGCCATTTATTATTTTCGAAGGACAAACACTATTCCCATGACCTAACGGAACCATGTACACTCATTTTTTAACTTGATTTTCTGAAGAGAGAAGGGTGTTGTACTATTGGTGACATTTATTTTCAAATACATTTCATCGACTTTTTTCAGCGAAAAAACGTGCTACTGCCCCTTTAAAGATTTGTTTTAAATTTATCAACAATATTTCAAATAGTCGAATAAATATATTTAAACTGTACCTCCGTCCAACTTTAAGAGCTTGCAGTCCGCTATAGACGTCCCCGGTCACTAGAGTAAGTTGTGAAGTTATCCTCTCCCAGGGCGAAACGTCTTTATCTTCAAAGTTGCCATTTGTCAAGAGGTTTTGGCACAAAACTATGTCCAATAGTGAAATTAAGAAAATAAAAAGCATTGTTTATATTTTCCTACTCTAACAGAAGATGTCCTCACGTTTCAATGAGGAAAATAAGTGAAAGTTGATAATGGTCGAAGGTCTATTTCAGGAGGTAGTCGACCAATGAGAAGTGTAGACTGATTCGTAATCTATGGCTATGCTTGATTCGGGACCCGGCGCATTACCCGGCGTACGCCGCCGGAAGCGGCGTAACCGGCAAATCACTTGATTGGAACCCGGCGCACGCCTTAGGCGTACTCCGAATGCGCCGGTTTGAAATGACCGGCGAAGGCGGCGTATAATGGCGGACAAATGTTACCCTTGCGACATTCAATAACCATTTTGATTATGAAGTTGCGTTGGACAGTTAAATAGTTGACTGATTTATTTTTAAATGTCACTGCTTATTTAAAACAATGCATTATACTCTAATAAAATATTAATCAATGTTTTGAAATAATTTTCAAAAAATACTTATATAATATAAATGACATGTTTATTGAAGCTAGTTTGAGGGATGATGACCTATTCCTGTCTGTACGCCGATACACTTGTTTCAACTGAGCCTGGTCCAGGAACGGCGTACGCCGGACACGTGACCGGTGTATACGCCGCCAAAACGAATCAAGCATAGCCAAAGTGAAAAGGACATCTGTTCTTGTTTTTCCGCCACGTTGTATTCGTCAGAACGACAGGAACACATTGAGACCCATGTTGGTGTCTTAACTGACTAACATGGTAATAACCCAATCCGATTATTCCGACTAGATATGATCAATCATTTATACCGTATAAATGGCCATGAGGCCAACAGTACAATATGTGTAAAATATATGACAAGAACGTTGCTGCGCCACTGACAATATACTTTTAGGTTTAATACAATGCATTCATTTTGGTTATTAGTTTAAAAACCTTATCTAAGAAAATACAAGTTTGAATAGGTTATCATAATCAATCATAGTTAAAAGGTAAATCAGTTAGTAAGTACATGGATGGTTATGGCAATATAATGGAAGATATTTAACTCTCAAGTTGGTATATGCTGGACATACCAGGATGACATGTAATTCATCTTCAAGCTGTGATTTACAATATTACAGCTTAATTTTGTCAGGCATCTCCGTAATCCTGCATTATTGATGGATAACTATTTTTAGGAAAGTAGTCATGTTTTATCAAAGAATACAATTTAAGAGAGCTTGATATGGACATTTCATGGTTCCATTCTTGGAAGTATACATCTTTACATCGTTGCTTAATATTTTCCAGGAAATAGTTTTGGTCTGATTCGTTCATAAATGTAATTGAAGCCGTATTTGCAAAGCAGTTTCCGCACTTTCGAAACCCAATTCTCATCCTCCGATTCGTCAAATCTTTTTAACTTTCATAGCATTTTTTAGTGTATCTATATTGTAGTTGGAGGAGAAGCCGTATCCAAAATGCAAGTAGTCTGATATTGGCATACACACATGACGGATATCGCCCACACTCGGCTAGGATTAACAACTGTATCTGTAAATATTGCAACATCATCCGCAAATAGCAGCAAAGATAGTGTTTTTAAAGATTCATCAATGAATATACAACTGGGGTCGGAAGTTATTATCGTTGACAAGTTCATCAATATACAATATCAAAGGTGCCGGTGACAATATGCATCCCTGTCGCACTCCACACGATGTGTTAAAAACATTAGTCATTGCCGATTTATTGTATTTTACCGAAGCTTTCACGTTTTGATATTCACTGCTAAGTAAAGTAGGTATTTTTCCATGTATGCCTCTTTGAAGTCAAAGGCTTTTTAGAAATCCACAAAGACACAATACAATTTGCCCCTCTTCTTCTTATATATTTATGGATAATTGAATGTAGGATGAAAGCTTGGTCACTGGTCGTACATCCCTCCCTAAAGCCTGCCTAGGATTCAGAGATAAGATCCTGAGTAACAATAATAGTTAGAAACACTTTACTGATTACATCAAGCGATTCGTCTATAGTTTCCGGGGTCAGATTATATAAATATAAATTTGATGAAATGTAGTTCCTGTATGGTATGGTTAATTAAATTTGAAGTTCATTAAAATATGTTTTTTCACACTCCCAATATATATGACCTAAACGTTCACCAACGTTAAAAGCAGTAAAACCTGTTTAAAAACGGTATTCTCGCTCTTGAGAAAAGAAACGATGTACGAAACTTAAAATAAGTCGGAATCGTCCGAGTTCGTTGTGGTTGTGCATGACAAAACAAGATTTGGGGAATGAATATCATGGTCGGAGTGAGATAAATGTCGCATTTTTTTGTCGTGAAAATTACACCAAGGGGCAAAAGGAATTATAGGTACAGCACCCCATGTGTGTACGAAGATATATGGGCTATTTAGAAGTATAATACTCTTATGACTGAAATTGTGTATACCTCCTACCACCACGTTAATAATTGACTAATCGTCAGAAATATGTTGTATTTGACTCATTTGGAAATACGGTATAGTTTCTTTCACATCAAATTTACTGAAGTAGTATAAGCGAAAGTACACTAAAAGTGTAAAAAAAAATTTCCATCTCATCATAGATCAGGATCATAGAGTTAAGCTCATCAGGATTGTGTTGTCCCGCGTAAATCTGCCCGCCCAACATTAATAACTTTTATATGGCTATAAGTAACCAGCCAATGAAAGAACTTATATTCGAGCATTATTGTCACACCACACCAAAACGTCTTATTGGCTGACAAAAACGGGATATATATATAGCAATGGGTAACCAGCCAACAGCAAAAGAAAAATAATATGGCTTAGAGAATCAGGGCATTGTACTGATGGCTCAGGTTGGAATGTAATAAAAGTAATTTCACCTCGAATTTCATTTCAACAAAATATACCCCGGTAGTACTTTTGCTTTAACCTTCAGAAACAACGTGTTAAATGATAGTCGTGAAGTTGTATGTCACGTGATCCGACCTTTTAATATAAATAGCCAGATAGACAGGTCGTAGAAGTGTCAGGAAGTCAACAGTACAGTGCCAATATTTGACATAGTGTTTATCGGAGGGCAGGCACTAGAAATATGAACGTCATATAAGTAAACGATATGAAGTTTGTTTAAAAATGGTAATGCGTTAATTAATTGTGCACACTTGTCTTTAAACAAATTTAACTTTTGTTTTTCTTGATACATTAATATTAAGGAAATATTTGACATTGTCATTTTAGGGTCCTGTGTCTGCAGTATTCAATGGTTTACTCGATAGTATTTCAAACTATTTACTCTAAAATTCTAGTATAACTCATATCATTTATTTGCTTTCAATGTGCACGGTAATGGAATATTAAAATAGTATTGTAAAATGATTTAGTGCCAATATTTGTGGTTACCTGAATAACGACGTCGTCTGCATTAATATATAGACTTACCTACAATGTAGCCGTTCAGAGTTGTATTTAATGATTCACACCAAATGCGGTTCTCAAAACCATTCTTACGTTCTAAGAGTTTAAATTCCTTCTCACCGTATATTTCCGCATTGTGTTATCTTCCACCCCTGGTACCTGCATCTAGTTTCGCTTAGATAAGTTGTTGAATAATACAATTTATCTGAACATTGTATTAGTCACTCGAATGCTTCAAGTGAGATATAGATTGCGATGTTCCATCAGCCAACAAGCACACATGTGCATGGTCAACATATGTAAAATAGGAACGGTAACTCCTCGAAAATTTGTTCACCTGGTGGTGTATTTTAGGGCAAAATTTCATATAATTTGGCATGTCTTTGAAACATCGTATCAACGCGAAATCCAGACCGATCATTTTGCATTTTCGCATTATAAAAAGACAGTTGAGTGTTCCATAACATAATATGATTTGATATCTCATAGTAAACAGTTACAATTTTGGCAGCTCTTTGAAGTGACCAGGGGTCAATCTTTTCAAAACTATAGTTTTTATTTTCTTCTGTAAAATATTCAGTAAGTGACCAACTGGGTCTAACATACATCATATACTTCCTCGTATACTCATGCAAATTATTTGTGATGAATTTGTTCTCATTTAGTGAATCTGATAAATTTTATTCGAACATTAATGATATTTGAATTTTCAAAATTTGACCCTCTCTGTATTTTTCATTATTCCAAATTTCACAAACATATACCACCGCCTTGGCAATCACATGATGCGTTTAAGAATGATTGTTCTGCTCATGGATCTTTGATGATTCATTGTCATTGTATGTGATGTGAATTTATTGACGTTACAATGAACGTCAATTTAAATGATATTTGCACAAAGATGCACATGTAGGTGAACAAACATTCGATAGGCAGCTGTACTGAAGGCTCCAACTTTACCAAAACTTTACCATATTATTGCTGTCTACCAAATCCTTCAGATAAGACAATAGCTGAGTTTCAGAAAATGTGTTTTGATTTTATATGTCATGGCAAAAGAAACAAAAATGAAAAGAAAAGTTATGAGCTTTCCACTCAAATATAGGCGAATAGGAATATAATCTGATACCAATATCTGATATGTTATATCTTCACAAAAGGTAGCTTGGGTTACACTGGTATTAGATAAATGTGAACTGGTAGGATTGCTCAGAAATGTGTATTCGTAATGTTCAAAGGATATTCTGTGAAGTTACTACCTATATTAATAATAATAATCTCTACAATGATGCATCTTGCAAAATGAACGAGACGTAAGCAAAATATTAGCTTTACATTGCCGGTATCAATGGCTTGAAAGAGAAATAATTTGTTATGTGTTTTATGTTTTTTGTTTTCAAAATTACACTAAAATTATTGCTTATTTACAAATTTACTTGAATAAGTTTTTTAAAAGGGAAATATCCAGCCAAGACCATGGTGTATTGTACAAGTGCCCATTACTGAAAGTAATGGAGCGAGAGAATAATTATAGGATGACATCGAAATTGTAATTTAATACATATTAAAGAGCCATCTAGTATGTTAGAGTTTCAAATACAAAAATATAGTTATGATATCAATCGCTGGAGAAATTTGTTATCTACCACATGACATAAGGTAAATAATGTTCATATCACGACAATCCAATGGCATTTGACCTCAAACTGCGATTAACGCGTGTCAGTAGAATCTAACGTCATAAAAAACATAATTCCAGTTATTGCATAAAACGTACTACACAGTAACAAGCGTTTCCAAAGCATGCTGGCTTGTTTATTTCACAAGTCTCCATATTTTTCGCTTTTCTCCTGCAAGTTAACCGTATATATATATATATATATATATATATATATATATATATAAATTTACTTAAGAACTCATAAGCTTTGTTTTCCTTTCTTGTGTTTGTGTTAGTAGGTGAGTTAGGGCACAATGTTTTACACTTGGAAATAATGACTTGATCTATATTTTGACTGAAACACATATTGTGTATTGTTTCTTGTTTTTCTCCTTGGAAAGCGTTGATTAAAACCCACTGGCCCAACAGGTAGGTTATAGACCAGGTGAGTCAACCACTCCTTCTCCACGAGCTAAATATAACGCCATCCAGCTGCAACAAACATATCTTTACCAGGTGAAAAATTCATTGAGGCTATTGACAACTATTTCTGAATGACCTTTCTTAAAGGACGAATAAGTAATACTTGGTTGCATCTAGCATTTTCAATTTCTAACTATCACGTTGTGCTACGAATTTACGACCCATTATACTAAAACAAATGCATATTAATGCTAAAATATTATGTGACTGTTTCCTTTTCGAATACAGATAACAGGTTTTTTGTGTTTTCCACCTTTAGGTAAGTATTCAAACGTTGTTGTCAAGTAAATTATGACACGCAAATGATGAATCCTTCAATCCAACTGCTAGAATTGTCATCAAAGAGATAGTTAGGTCTTCAATACGAAAACCTTTTGTTCTTATCCGAGTTCTTCTTCTTCTCCATTTATTTTGTGATTCGCGGCCGGAAGTAACGTCTGGACCAATTTTCATTAAATGTTCAGGTATGATAGCCTGTGAGCCAACTTTGTGGGTCTAAAAAACGAGCGCCAAACCAAAGTCTGAAAAAATTCAAACCTTAATAGCTTAAAACTATATTTAAGATGTTTTCACAAAACAGCCACCACAATGTTGGTAATAACATTTTCTCACAAACAGCAATACATACAGTTATGCGTGATAGCTCATTCGAAAGTTCTTAAATGGTTAATGAGACTTCTTTTTTTAAATTTCGTCCTAGAATTTGACCTGTCTACCATTGATTATCGTCATTCGTCATGTTCAACGTGGCATGATTATGACACCACTGAACTCTCAAATTCGCATCAAACCTTTTTAATCTACCTCTAACACTGAATAGTTCCACGCCACTGTCGCTTTATACGTCGCACACTTTTCTTCCAGTATGGATAACCAAAAATGGACAATTTTAGAAAACAAAAATTGCAAAAACGTGCTACAAACATGTTGCTCAAAGTAAGCCAGGCCTGAAGACCTTAATATTAACGCGTCAATCCGGGTTCATTTTGGATTTTTAAAGTTCATTGATACTGTATGGATAGGATATCACTTTCTAACGATAGTTTATTGGACTGAATGGGCAAGTAATGTTAATGTTCATTCAGTAAAATGAAATAATATTTTCTGAAACGATAAATAGAATTGTCTACGTGTTTTATTTTTTAAAAAGCGTTGAATAATAGTAAATGTGACTAAAAAAGTCAAGTAAGGTCAGTCCCAGCCATTATCTGGCAAGGACAAATTGTAACAGCTGGGTCTCGGATTAGTCTATTATAGCAGCTGTTATTTTCAAACAAAATTATTATTTTAAGATATGCCCACAGTTCACGTGAAACGGTTATGATTCTTGGTAATATTAGAAAAAATGCATTTGAGTTTCCCATCCATTTTCTCTTGTATGTTTAGATTCAAGATTCAAGATGTTTTATTTGTAGAAAGGCCAAAGACCCAAAGTACAAATGTGTTTACATCAATATATTACAGAGTTACCTTCTTTTGTTTTATACATTCAAATACATGTTGAAGATATTTAGCAAGATTTAGCAGAAATACGTTATTGGTTGATTGACAAAGTATTGAAGCATTAGTATAATTGTTCTTGTCGCTATTACAATTTGGGATGAAACGTTCTCTCTCTGATACAAAATATATACAGTCATACAAAATATGTTTTTCCTTCATCGTTACATTACAATGTTTACAGATATAAGCATTGTTAGTATTTACATTTTTCTTACTCAGAAATCCACTTCTAAATAAGGTCAATACACGTCTATGCTCATGGGAAGTAATGTTTATTACTTGTTGTTTAAATTTCAATACATCATAAAATTGTGTCTATTTCATTTAGCCAAATTTCATAAATATGCTTCACTTGGTCATAACAAGATACGTTTGAGAATGATTATCTTATTTATATTTCCATGATATTTGCACAAAGAAACACATAGAGAATGTCACCCAAGTGTGTCCTGATATATATATCAACACCAGTTGATCAAAGTTACAAATATTCGAGGCTTACCGAGGATATGTTTACTTTAATCAACGAGGTTGAGATTTTATTTATCATTCAAATCATTCTTCAGCAATTCTTAGCAAAAGAATGAACATTTCTGAAACACAGAACTGCCATTTAGCTTCTTCAGCAGTGACCTCAGTGAGGTCAAAGCCGTGTGACGTCGTCAGGAATATGTTATCATACCATTGTTACGTCATCAACTGTGTGACGTCATGGCATTGTCAGGTTCTCAGTGCCTTGTGATGTCATTAACTGATGATGTAATAGGATTATGACGATTTGATTGCAGCGACACCCTGGTCCAGTAGTGCTACACAACATTCCTTGATTGGGATTACAAAATGGCAACTCCCACAGGAGGGGGCAAAATGGCGGACATGGTATTAGATTTTACTACAGTTTTTTTCCCTTTTATTGTCGATGGTTTCATATAAGTACCAATTGATTGAGCAAACTTTATTTAACAAAACTCATCAACACCAACATCTTCGACACCAAAATTTTAATTAACAACTTTATCCGACAAAATGACGGCCGACAACGCTGAGTTCGAAGGAATGTAAAATAAAACCACATTGCCACTGCACACACACATATTCGTGATAAATTTAATTACAATTTAAAATTAATTATATATGTAACATGAAATTGCAATCTCACACATTTGTTTTGTAATGCATGCACACATCTAAAGATTTAAAGAATCTTTCTTCGGTCAGAGATTTTACTTTTCTCAACGCTTCTTTCTACGGCGAAATGATAACATCTTTGCCGAAAATTTGTTTACAACATTTTCTGTCAAACTATCTCCTACGTAGGACATAGAACCTCCTCCGTAGGACCTAGTATCTCCCACATAGGACTTAGTATCTCCTACGTAGGACTTAGTATCTCCTACATCAGGTATAAAGCACTGATCACTGTTCCGTCTTTGCCGATACTTAAGCATGTTGTGCATAATAAACAAATGTTAGTTTGATTAAATCCTGTAATTTCGAAGTGCGATCCTGATTTTCAAAATAAAATATTGTTCACCTGAAAGTATAATGACGAGATGAGTGTCTTTCCGTTACTGCTTCCTTAGTGTCCCTTTCGTTAGTGATAGTTTGCGAATATACTCTTACAGTTGGTTTCAAATGATTAGAATTATTTGCACATTATTTTTTCTCAGATTTGCCGTTTATTATTTAAGTTTATATATTACTGTGTTGCGTTAGAGGGTTAAAACATCCTATTACACGACGCGACAAGCCGCATCCATAGAAAACGTTTTCCGTATTGGTATACTGTTGAACTCTTCAGTGTGTGAGATAGATTTGTAGGTCTCGTGCGATTTTGAGAGTTTTGACAGCAAGATGATTCACCATTCCGTCATAGTATTATATTAAAAACTCAATTATTGAGTGTGTATTCCTCAATACATCAGTCAGAACACACGAACTACACTTTGAAATGGCCGCTCAAAATGAAATTTAGTCTCGTGGCTTAACCGAACCATATACATTCGTTTTAGAACTCCTTTTATTGATTCAGGAGTATTATTAAGCCATTGGTAACGGTTAGTCATCATTTTTGTGAGCACTTTATTTCAATAGGAACGTCATGCAACAGGGTTAACTGACAACCTAAAACTTTGCATCTTCGAATGGGATTGAAAATAGGACAACAGAAATCTTTGCTTAAATGAGACACATTCTTATCTATTTGGTATGTTCATTTGTCTTGTGTACTTGGACCAAGATTGTTTTACAAAATGTTTGCTTTAAAATCGAATAAGCATATACTTTAGACATGATAAAGGAGTAAACACATACTACGAGTAGCCATTTCTGTTCACATTCAAGTTCTTATTAAGAAGTCTTACTTCATTTCATTTCATTAAAAATGTGATTGGATTTATATGTAATTGAACAAAAGTAAAATAAGAACAATCATTTATGGATAAGCAACCACATTTATTCAAAATTAAGTGTTCTTATTTGACTTCAAACCTTTAAATGCCACTAAAATAAGTTGTATGTAATTAGATGTATACAATTCATATATATATATATATATATATATATATATATATATATATATATATATATATATATATATATATATATATATATATATATATATATATATATATATATATATATATACAAGGAGTCCTGCTGTCGTTCGAATGATGACATGATATAAATGACAATAACAACAATTGAGGTAGATTTTTAAATTTACTACTTCAGATTTACCCATATGGTCAATATATTATACTTGTTAGGTATAATTGAGGTTTTATTACTGATATTTTATTAATGTATAAATGTGCAAATGAATCAATATTAAACACTTCAAAATTTACATTTATTGCTAACTATTCTTCTCCAGTACATACGTACCATCAGGAGTACATAAATGACGTAACGGTAATAAATTATGGAAGCTGATCATGAGATCGTTTATTGTTGAGTAAAGTTTTGAGTGACAAATGTCCAAGACGTTAAATTTAAAAGTGTCATTACGTCGCTAGTGGTGGCAATGACCGTTGATTATCATTTCAAGGCAATATTTACTGTACTTAATTGTTTCGACTTTAATGCCGTACATTCTTTCCAAAACCATTTAAAAACAATTTCATCACCCCTTGTGGGTTTGAACAGACATACAAATTAAAAGTATCATACCTTGATGAATGAAATTGTGGATACCCTTTGACAAAACATGATTGTCAGACTTCATGCTGTAGCACTACTTAACTTGACTGTCATGAACAGAATATATTGATTCTTTTGCCCTCCAGTTTAGCAATCTGATTAGACTAATAGTCTATTTCAAGCCTGGCAAACGCGCGTGTGCAACTGTTAACGACATGAATTTCTCTGCATCCAACCTTCCCACAGGAGGTCCACACGGATGTGTAATGTCACCCATATTGTTTATGCTAATGTAATGTAAATTGTATAAGTAAAGCATCAAATTAGTTTGTTTTGTTGAGAGAATTATGAATTATAAATACATCCTTTAGTTTGTTGTCATGGGCATACGTTTAAGCAGATATGTTAGACCATACACTCATCCTTTTTACAGTTCTCTACCAATACATCTTAACTTTACCCCATACACGTAGATACGTTTCTCATTACACCTCCACCTTTATCAATACACTTACACAGTATACATGGCTAGTACATTTTGCAAACAGCAATGTATTTAAACGTCTTAAATGTGTCAAATTAATTTTTGTAATGAATGAGTCGGGAATTGAACATGTAACCCTTCGGTTATCAATTCAGCGCTTTTATCTATTAGGTTGCGGAGAGCTGTTAAAAGATCGATTGTTTGTCAGTAAGAACCCTGTGTTCTCCATTAGACGAGTAACTCGTGAAACGCACTGAGCGTTGGGGTAGATTGGACCCAGCCAAAATTAAAAAAAATTCTAGGTAATATATAGGTATTGTATAAAATTAATAACTCTACTAAAGTGAAGCGTAAGTAGTTGATGCCAAAGGGGAACGGAAGTGTATATATTGAACAGAACATTTTGCACATGAGCAAAGAGATGTCTTACCCTCAGAGAAAATGTCACCATACATAAACCACTAATCACATATCTATTAAGATATGCCCCCAATATTGCACTGAAGTATAAAACATTTATATCAACAAATGTGAACATTTTAAAACTGTTTCACACGCTTATGGATGGATGAAGCGGCAATAAAATACATCAAACCAGACCATCTTGTTTGACCAACACACAATGCTAAAGTAATTACACTTTGGTGACTAAATAAAGAACGCCAAAGGAGTGGTACGACCTAGATTGAACAGGAATTAATAACCATCTGTTTAACATGATTGTACACTGACACTCTGGAAAACTTAGGAGCTCGTAATAATCTAGGTGATCTGAGAGGCTGACTTTTGTAATTCTTGATTTGGATTTGCTTTCTAGGAGGATATTATGTTTCTGTTTATTGTGAAATAAAGGTTAAAGACGTTGTAGCACGTTTTTTTTACATATTATGTTTTACTCAAACTTGCCATTTATTATAAAGTTTATACAGTATACGTCAGAGGGAAAAAACATCTCATTACACGATCAAATAAGCCGCAACAATAGAATACGGTTATCGGTATTAGAAGAAAAGTATGCGGCGTATAAAGCGACAGCGGTGTGGAGCTCTTCAGTGTGGGATGTATATTTGTAAGTTTCATGGGAATTTGAGAGTTCAGACAATATGGTTGACCATTCCGTCATGGTCCCTTAATTAAAACTCTATTCTGAGTGTTTAGGTATCGCTACATCAGTCAATTCCCTTGAACTACCTTCGAGCGGTCATTTTAATGTGAACACCTGAAAATGGTCGCTCGACAGGAAATGGACACGCATGGTTTAACCGAACCATGTACATTCGTTTTGGAACTCTTTTTATTGAATGAGGAGTATTATTCAGAAATTGGTAACACTTATTTACCTTTTCGTGAGATCACTGTATTTCAGTAAGAACAACGTGCTACAGCTAAACGTGCTAATTGTTAATCACTGCAGTGACTATTGTCCTGTCTGTTCTATGTGGTTATTCACTCAAAATGTATGTCCAGGTAAGAGGTTTTACAATTACAATGTAAGTCCTGACATGAGGTTTTTCAATTTAGATATAGTCGCACATGGTTTAAAATAACATCCACCCTTCCCTCACTGTATATACTGAGAGTTATAATTGAAAAAGAAATACACAGAACAACGTTACAGTTGGGTAATGTCCGTTTTTATTGTTTTCAAAATACAAGTTCTTATTACAATGTATGTCAGATTAAAGTAGTCACATTGACTGACAGGACAATGACATATAATATACTGGCCCAAAAAAGAAACGCATAGCGAAAATGTGTTTTTCAAAGTATGATATTTTTAAAATTAAGGCTTGAAATTTTGTAAAAGTTACTGCTAAAGTTAGACTATAGTTTTTACAACAATTTCTTGCACTTGGACACAAAAAATTGTGAATTGCCGCCAAAACGCAGCAGCTTGAATCCAACCTGAAAAAATGTGCATGGAGAAAAATCCTAAAGCATGTTGCACGTGCAAATACGGGTACTTAGGCTTAACCTGGGTAGTCCCATTGCGAATCACGCTCAGATGCTCCGTATACACGACTCTAAAGATGCCAAGACTTAATGAAGAGTGCAGAAACCAGGCCATTGGACGTCTACAAACTGGCGAAAGTCAGTCAGCAGTAGCCAGGCACTTCAACGTTACTCAGAGTACCATATCTCGTCTCTGGCACCGCTACACAGTCCACAACTCCACGAGAGATCGACCGAGATCCGGCAGGCCAAGGGTGACAACTCCGGCGCAGGACCGATACATCCGGGGGATGCATCTTCGCAACAGGACAGTCAGTGCCACCTACACAGCCAACAACATTCCTGGACTTCGTAGAGTATCAACGCAGACCATCATCAATCGCCTTCGTCAACATGGGATACGTCCTATGCGACCATATACAGCGCCATCTTTGCAACGCCATCATCGTCGTGCACGTCTGCGATGGAGCAGAAACGTTCGCCCATGGACTCTAGTGCATTGGCGAAGAATCTGGTTCAGCGATGAGTCGCGGTTCATGCTCTATCGCCACGATGGTAGGATGAGGGTCTATAGACGGAGAAATGAACGTTACGCTCAACACTGTATCCGTGCAATCGATGCATACGGTGGAGGGAGTGTAATGATGTGGGCAAGCATATCCTTTAATGGTAGGACAAATTTGGTTCACGTGCAAGGAAATTTAACTGCTGTACGCTATCGAGACGAAATCCTGCAACGTCACCTTCTTCCCGCAATTGACGTCAGACGTGAAATTTTTCAACAGGACAATGCCAGACCGCATACTGCGCGTGTTACCATGGATTATCTTGCCAACAGCAATGTGAATGTACTGCCATGGCCCTCCAAATCTCCAGACTTGAACCCAATCGAGCATTTGTGGGATTTGTTGGATAGACGGGTACGACGTCGACAACATCCACCGCAGACGCTTCAAGAACTGACCCACGCACTGCTGGATGAGTGGGGAAGAATTCCACAACGCCAGATTCGACGACTCATTCAATCCATGACAAGGCGATGCAGAGCAGTGATCCATGCTCGTGGTGGTCCACAGGAGGATTAAATGACTGCATTTAGTGGAGGAGACATGCATTTAATGCTGTGAAAAATTTGGTTGTTGTACATTCCATATTTAGTGTGCAATTATGCTGTAAATACATGACAATAAACTCTGATTTTTCTGTTATGCGTTTCTTTTTTGGGCCAGTGTATTTACACATAAATAAATCACATAAATCAATGAAATTAATCCATAAATGTAAATATGCTTATTCTAAAATTTACCCGTTGCGATATCTACCCACATAACAGTACATTTAATTACTTCGACATTAGCAGTAGATAACACAACATTGTAATTTAAGGGCTTAACATACTTATCCAGTATTAATTTTATGTTGTTTAACCAACAATTGAAATTTCTTCGTCCCCAACTTTACAACATACAGCAACAGCCACTGCACCTTCCTGTCCAAACACCTTATCCTGACCGTTCACAGCCACACACGTCTCGTCCGCTGGAGTATTGCCTGAAGACGGATAAAGGCAAAATGAAGAAATATGTTATCGTGAATTAACGCACTAGTTTAAAATTGTGCTTTTTCTGATAAAGCAATTAATGCATCTTTCGAAGGCTTTGAACCGAGACCTGTTAATACATGTTAATCCATGGTGATGACGTCACTCTATTGTGTTAACAGTGGATTATTTTTAAGAATCTACTGGTCATTGACTAATCCAGTCAGTAGGGGTGTCAGGTTTAGACATTTTCGTAATGGCTCACAAAGTAATTTGTTCACGAATGATGTATTTTGTCTTAGTGTATCTGATTAGAATCTTAAAATGTCTGATTATTTTTGTAATGTCTGACCCGGGAATCGAACATGTAACCCTTCGTCTGTTACGCAGCGCCCTAACCAGGCCTGCTGGTAATCATTTGATTGTTTGTCAGTAAGATCCCTGCATTCTAAACAACACTGGTAAAGTGTGAAACGCGTGGGGATCGTGCTGAAACACATGAAATGCAGGAGTTCGGCTGTCAGTCAAATCGCTTTGCGTGGAAGATTTGCGCCATGCACGTGCGTGGAAGAATCCATTTCATAAGGGTCGAAGCTACGTGTACCATATCCGATGAATGGGCACCGAAATTTGCAAAATGATATTTTTTTAGGTTACATAATTGAAATGTATTGTCTATAATGCTAGATAATCACATATGTATAATCACATATGTATATTTCGTGACGTCATACATGGATTAAGATGGAGAATGCATGAGGAGCCGTGGATTCGTTAAAAATAATCAACGAGCCCCGAAGGGGCGAGTTGATTATTTTTAACGAATCCACGGCTCCTCATGCATTCTCCATTACGTAAACTGAAGAAAATTGTTTTCATGCAGCACAAATGTGAAAGCAACAAACCAAAAGACGTAAACCAAAAACGTTAAAATGAACATGTAACGCAGATAAATATGCTTTGTAAATATTCATTCTTCTACTAACATTACTTTTTTAAGATAGATAGAAGAACCAAAGTTGAGGCTAATGTGACAAAATGCAGGAGCAACTAAAATAGAAGAGACCATCCTCTTATTATTTGCTTTCTCTTATGCAGTCACAACAAGCTGCATTCCTCTATTTACATTGTGTATGAGCAGGAGGAGGTACGTATGTCTGTACGTCACACATTTTGAGAAATGATACAGATACAGTTAGGCAGGTCAAACAAAAGTGGTGAGGGGTACTGTTGTTTGAAATAAATGTTCGGGTAAACATATAAAATATTGCAAACATTAGAGGAAGAATTGTTGTATATGATGAACTATTCACCTGGCATATAAAACTAGTTGCCATACAAATTTGACACAATCACTCAAATACCTTCTATAATGGCCCCCAGCAGACCTGCATCATAGCTTTCCGCCACACAGCTAGTCATGGTGTAGCCCTGGTCACAAGACACTGTCGAGTTCGACCCCTGAGAGAGGTCGCTCGTTTGAGATTTCACCGTCTTACACGTCATCTGATTTTGCAAGCAGCAGGTGGCGAATACTCTATAATCTAGAAAAGGTAATTATGCCAAATATATGTTACTTGTTCTCGCCACTAAAAAGAAAACGAAACAAACAAATTAAAGTATATGCTACTGAAAGTCATGAATCTGAATTCTGAAATGAAAATGTATCAGTCACTCGAATACTTGAATACGTGATAATGTACGTGATTTTGTATGTCTGTAAAACTTTAACACTATAACAAAATGGCTTGTAGACTTAAAAGACGCCCCCATATCCAAAGGGTTAACTACAGGTAACTAGGACCTACATGTACAGTATCCTATCTCAAAATTACTTATCAACGTCGCTAGTGGTGGCAATGACCGTTGATTATCATTTCAAGGCAATATTTACTGTACTTAATTGTTTCGACTTTAATGCCGTACATTCTTTCCAAAACCATTTAAAAACAATTTCATCACCCCTTGTGGGTTTGAACAGACATACAAATTAAAAGTATCATACCTTGATGAATGAAATTGTGGATACCCTTTGACAAAACATGATTGTCAGACTTCATGCTGTAGCACTACTTAACTTGACTGTCATGAACAGAATATATTGATTCTTTTGCCCTCCAGTTTAGCAATCTGATTAGACTAATAGTCTATTTCAAGCCTGGCAAACGCGCGTGTGCAACTGTTAACGACATGAATTTCTCTGCATCCAACCTTCCCACAGGAGGTCCACACGGATGTGTAATGTCACCCATATTGTTTATGCTAATGTAATGTAAATTGTATAAGTAAAGCATCAAATTAGTTTGTTTTGTTTAGAGAATTATGAATTATAAATACATCCTTTAGTTTGTTGTCATGGGCATACGTTTAAGCAGATATGTTAGACCATACACTCATCCTTTTTACAGTTCTCTACCAATACATCTTAACTTAACTTAACTTAACCCCATACACGTAGATACGTTTCTCATTACACCTCCACCTTTATCAATACACTTACACAGTATACATGGCAAGTACATTTTGCAAACAGCAATGTATTTAAACGTCTTAAATGTGTCAAATTAATTTTTGTAATGAATGAGTCGGGAATTGAACATGTAACCCTTCGGTTATCAATTCAGCGCTTTTATCTATTAGGTTGCGGAGAGCTGTTAAAAGATCGATTGTTTGTCAGTAAGAACCCTGTGTTCTCCATTAGACGAGTAACTCGTGAAACGCACTGAGCGTTGGGGTAGTTTGGACCCAGCCAAAATTAAAAAAAATTCTAGGTAATATATAGGTAATGTATAAAATTAATAACTCTACTAAAGTGAAGCGTAAGTAGTTGATGCCAAAGGGGAACGGAAGTGTATATATTGAACAGAACATTTTGCACATGAGCAAAGAGATGTCTTACCCTCAGAGAAAATGTCACCATACATAAACCACTAATCACATATCTATTAAGATATGCCCCCAATATTGCACTGAAGTATAAAACATTTATATCAACAAATGTGAACATTTTAAAACTGTTTCACACGCTTATGGATGGATGAAGCGGCAATAAAATACATCAAACCAGACCATCTTGTTTGACCAACACACAATGCTAAAGTAATTACACTTTGGTGACTAAATAAAGAACGCCAAAGGAGTGGTACGACCTAGATTGAACAGGAATTAATAACCATCTGTTTAACATGATTGTACACTGACACTCTGGAAAACTTAGGAGCTCGTAATAATCTAGGTGATCTGAGAGGCTGACTTTTGTAATTCTTGATTTGGATTTGCTTTCTAGGAGGATATTATGTTTCTGTTTATTGTGAAATAAAGGTTAAAGACGTTGTAGCACGTTTTTTTTACATATTATGTTTTACTCAAACTTGCCATTTATTATAAAGTTTATACAGTATACGTCAGAGGGAAAAAACATCTCATTACACGATCAAATAAGCCGCAACAATAGAATACGGTTATCGGTATTAGAAGAAAAGTATGCGGCGTATAAAGCGACAGCGGTGTGGAGCTCTTCAGTGTGGGATGTATATTTGTAAGTTTCATGGGAATTTGAGAGTTCAGACAATATGGTTGACCATTCCGTCATGGTCCCTTAATTAAAACTCTATTCTGAGTGTTTAGGTATCGCTACATCAGTCAATTCCCTTGAACTACCTTCGAGCGGTCATTTTAATGTGAACACCTGAAAATGGTCGCTCGACAGGAAATGGACACGCATGGTTTAACCGAACCATGTACATTCGTTTTGGAACTCTTTTTATTGAATGAGGAGTATTATTCAGAAATTGGTAACACTTATTTACCTTTTCGTGAGATCACTGTATTTCAGTAAGAACAACGTGCTACAGCTAAACGTGCTAATTGTTAATCACTGCAGTGACTATTGTCCTGTCTGTTCTATGTGGTTATTCACTCAAAATGTATGTCCAGGTAAGAGGTTTTACAATTACAATGTAAGTCCTGACATGAGGTTTTTCAATTTAGATATAGTCGCACATGGTTTAAAATAACATCCACCCTTCCCTCACTGTATATACTGAGAGTTATAATTGAAAAAGAAATACACAGAACAACGTTACAGTTGGGTAATGTCCGTTTTTATTGTTTTCAAAATACAAGTTCTTATTACAATGTATGTCAGATTAAAGTAGTCACATTGACTGACAGGACAATGACATATAATATACTGGCCCAAAAAAGAAACGCATAGCGAAAATGTGTTTTTCAAAGTATGATATTTTTAAAATTAAGGCTTGAAATTTTGTAAAAGTTACTGCTAAAGTTAGACTATAGTTTTTACAACAATTTCTTGCACTTGGACACAAAAATTTGTGAATTGCCGCCAAAACGCAGCAGCTTGAATCCAACCTGAAAAAATGTGCATGGAGAAAAATCCTAAAGCATGTTGCACGTGCAAATACGGGTACTTAGGCTTAACCTGGGTAGTCCCATTGCGAATCACGCTCAGATGCTCCGTATACACGACTCTAAAGATGCCAAGACTTAATGAAGAGTGCAGAAACCAGGCCATTGGACGTCTACAAACTGGCGAAAGTCAGTCAGCAGTAGCCAGGCACTTCAACGTTACTCAGAGTACCATATCTCGTCTCTGGCACCGCTACACAGTCCACAACTCCACGAGAGATCGACCGAGATCCGGCAGGCCAAGGGTGACAACTCCGGCGCAGGACCGATACATCCGGGGGATGCATCTTCGCAACAGGACAGTCAGTGCCACCTACACAGCCAACAACATTCCTGGACTTCGTAGAGTATCAACGCAGACCATCATCAATCGCCTTCGTCAACATGGGATACGTCCTATGCGACCATATACAGCGCCATCTTTGCAACGCCATCATCGTCGTGCACGTCTGCGATGGAGCAGAAACGTTCGCCCATGGACTCTAGTGCATTGGAGAAGAATCTGGTTCAGCGATGAGTCGCGGTTCATGCTCTATCGCCACGATGGTAGGATGAGGGTCTATAGACGGAGAAATGAACGTTACGCTCAACACTGTATCCGTGCAATCGATGCATACGGTGGAGGGAGTGTAATGATGTGGGCAAGCATATCCTTTAATGGTAGGACAAATTTGGTTCACGTGCAAGGAAATTTAACTGCTGTACGCTATCGAGACGAAATCCTGCAACGTCACCTTCTTCCCGCAATTGACGTCAGACGTGAAATTTTTCAACAGGACAATGCCAGACCGCATACTGCGCGTGTTACCATGGATTATCTTGCCAACAGCAATGTGAATGTACTGCCATGGCCCTCCAAATCTCCAGACTTGAACCCAATCGAGCATTTGTGGGATTTGTTGGATAGACGGGTACGACGTCGACAACATCCACCGCAGACGCTTCAAGAACTGACCCACGCACTGCTGGATGAGTGGGGAAGAATTCCACAACGCCAGATTCGACGACTCATTCAATCCATGACAAGGCGATGCAGAGCAGTGATCCATGCTCGTGGTGGTCCACAGGAGGATTAAATGACTGCATTTAGTGGAGGAGACATGCATTTAATGCTGTGAAAAATTTGGTTGTTGTACATTCCATATTTAGTGTGCAATTATGCTGTAAATACATGACAATAAACTCTGATTTTTCTGTTATGCGTTTCTTTTTTGGGCCAGTGTATTTACACATAAATAAATCACATAAATCAATGAAATTAATCCATAAATGTAAATATGCTTATTCTAAAATTTACCCGTTGCGATATCTACCCACATAACAGTACATTTAATTACTTCGACATTAGCAGTAGATAACACAACATTGTAATTTAAGGGCTTAACATACTTATCCAGTATTAATTTTATGTTGTTTAACCAACAATTGAAATTTCTTCGTCCCCAACTTTACAACATACAGCAACAGCCACTGCACCTTCCTGTCCAAACACCTTATCCTGACCGTTCACAGCCACACACGTCTCGTCCGCTGGAGTATTGCCTGAAGACGGATAAAGGCAAAATGAAGAAATATGTTATCGTGAATTAACGCACTAGTTTAAAATTGTGCTTTTTCTGATAAAGCAATTAATGCATCTTTCGAAGGCTTTGAACCGAGACCTGTTAATACATGTTAATCCATGGTGATGACGTCACTCTATTGTGTTAACAGTGGATTATTTTTAAGAATCTACTGGTCATTGACTAATCCAGTCAGTAGGGGTGTCAGGTTTAGACATTTTCGTAATGGCTCACAAAGTAATTTGTTCACGAATGATGTATTTTGTCTTAGTGTATCTGATTAGAATCTTAAAATGTCTGATTATTTTTGTAATGTCTGACCCGGGAATCGAACATGTAACCCTTCGTCTGTTACGCAGCGCCCTAACCAGGCCTGCTGGTAATCATTTGATTGTTTGTCAGTAAGATCCCTGCATTCTAAACAACACTGGTAAAGTGTGAAACGCGTGGGGATCGTGCTGAAACACATGAAATGCAGGAGTTCGGCTGTCAGTCAAATCGCTTTGCGTGGAAGATTTGCGCCATGCACGTGCGTGGAAGAATCCATTTCATAAGGGTCGAAGCTACGTGTACCATATCCGATGAATGGGCACCGAAATTTGCAAAATGATATTTTTTTAGGTTACATAATTGAAATGTATTGTCTATAATGCTAGATAATCACATATGTATAATCACATATGTATGTTTCGTGACGTCATACATGGATTAAGATGGAGAATGCATGAGGAGCCGTGGATTCGTTAAAAATAATCAACGAGCCCCGAAGGGGCGAGTTGATTATTTTTAACGAATCCACGGCTCCGAATGCATTCTCCATTACGTAAACTGAAGAAAATTGTTTTCATGCAGCACAAATGTGAAAGCAACAAACCAAAAGACGTAAACCAAAAACGTTAAAATGAACATGTAACGCAGATAAATATGCTTTGTAAATATTCATTCTTCTACTAACATTACTTTTTTAAGATAGATAGAAGAACCAAAGTTGAGGCTAATGTGACAAAATGCAGGAGCAACTAAAATAGAAGAGACCATCCTCTTATTATTTGCTTTCTCTTATGCAGTCACAACAAGCTGCATTCCTCTATTTACATTGTGTATGAGCAGGAGGAGGTACGTATGTCTGTACGTCACACATTTTGAGAAATGATACAGATACAGTTAGGCAGGTCAAACAAAAGTGGTGAGGGGTACTGTTGTTTGAAATAAATGTTCGGGTAAACATATAAAATATTGCAAACATTAGAGGAAGAATTGTTGTATATGATGAACTATTCACCTGGCATATAAAACTAGTTGCCATACAAATTTGACACAATCACTCAAATACCTTCTATAATGGCCCCCAGCAGACCTGCATCATAGCTTTCCGCCACACAGCTAGTCATGGTGTAGCCCTGGTCACAAGACACTGTCGAGTTCGACCCCTGAGAGAGGTCGCTCGTTTGAGATTTCACCGTCTTACACGTCATCTGATTTTGCAAGCAGCAGGTGGCGAATACTCTATAATCTAGAAAAGGTAATTATGCCAAATATATGTTACTTGTTCTCGCCACTAAAAAGAAAACGAAACAAACAAATTAAAGTATATGCTACTGAAAGTCATGAATCTGAATTCTGAAATGAAAATGTATCAGTCACTCGAATACTTGAATACGTGATAATGTACGTGATTTTGTATGTCTGTAAAACTTTAACACTATAACAAAATGGCTTGTAGACTTAAAAGACGCCCCCATATCCAAAGGGTTAACTACAGGTAACTAGGACCTACATGTACAGTATCCTATCTCAAAATTACTTATCAACTAAATATTCCGATGGGCTAACGAAAATGATACCACATTTTTAAAAATGAAAATATTACTAATATTTCTGCCGGTTTAAATCGATATTTAGTGTCTGTGATGAGGATATATGTCGTAATTATAGAGAGTATCAGTGGCGGATTTGAAAGGAGAAGGGGGAAGGGGGGGGGGGGGGGGGGGGGAGGTAAAAGGGGATCCGCCCCTGGAGTATGATACTTGATATTATATCTGTTCAAACACACATGGGGAGCTGAATTTGCTATTTCACAAACGTCTTTTTAAAAACTTAGTATTGTCAGGTAAACTGTATGAAATATGGAAATGATGTTAGTACACAATAATGTCATACTATACTTTCGATGATGCATCGTTGCTGAAGCATGTCGGAAAACAAGTAAGAAAATCATATTTCACTCTCCTATCTCGCCAGGTTAAGAGATTTCAAAACGAGGATGTTTAAAAGCATTGTTTTTCAGGAACATGAACAGAAAGTGTTTAAAAAATTGTCGGCTTTAAGATAAATGGTTCAACTATGTTTCTGTTGTATATATCTCTAGTGGATTAAAATATATTTTCTGTTGGTATGGTTTCCTATGCCGATGAGTGTATTACAAACCCCTTAGTGAATGTCGATTGATTGTAAGACATCCGCCCTGCTGCTCAGTCGGAGTTGTGCCGTAGTAACTACCATACTTGGTCATCTCAGAACAACCTGATATCAATGCATACAAGAGTCATCAGAATATGACATATACCACCGGTCCCACATAATTTGTAAAATTTGTTTAACAGATGATTGTATATCTACTACTTCAGTTAGTGGGTAATACACATGCAGTGTTTCAGGAGTTCAGACCTATCTCTGAACAAAGTACAAATCCAATACGTTTCTATGGAAACGAAAAAAAATAATTTCAGAAATCTGAAAATATCAAAAGGCACCACCTCAGTTAGTGGGTAATACATATGCAAAGTTTCAGGAATATATGATGAAGAATTTTGGAGCTGTGAATCGGCAACAAACATATCTCTGAACAAGGTCCAAATCCAACACGTTTCTATGGAAACGGAAAGAAAATAAAATTTTCAGAAATCTGAAAATATCAAAAGGCACCACTTCGGTTAGTGGGTAATACATATGCAAAGTTTCAGGAAGATATCATGAACGGTTTTCGAGTTCGAACGGAAACGAAATGATTACGGACGGACAAACGGACAGATGGACAGACGGACAGGGCGACGACTATATCCCACGGTATTACATACCAATGGGATAAAAATCGAGAATGTGATTTGGGAAACCAAAACGGTTTCCAGGTGATAAGTTCGTCAACGTAGTTATATACTTTGAGTGATCTTCGGTGTGTGACATAAAATTTGGGCAGGAATTTATTTGGAATTTGACAAGTGTATATAGAATGGAAAGACAAAAGAACATGTTTCTCTTATGTAAGTAGTAGAGTCTATGGTTGAAAGACCGGTACATGCTAATGTGCTCAAACAGTTTTGCTCATCGATGTGATAAGGTTATGCTTAAAGAACTCACAGCGTTAATCATGATAATCACTGCATTCAAATAATATATATTATGACTATATAATTATTCATTATGACTACTAAAAAGTATTTGTTGCCTTTAAAACGTAGCGACTCACCAGTTACAACATAGCCTACAGGACAGGAAAGCAGTGGTATGTGATCATCAGCAGAACTCGCAACAATACCGTAACTGTAGGAGCAAGTCAGGGCCGTCTTCTTACAGCACCGTGCCACAGCAATCATGCCTGTCATATAAAGGACATTCATAACCCTCACTTCACTGTAACTTAGGGAAGAACGGGTGCCCACATCGTCTATTTATAATGTACAAATGAGTGTTTTCAGTGTTACGGTTAGACCGTTGTAGGTATGGTAATTGGTGGGATACAACACTTTATCGTCAACATACATGTGGGGTAAAAGTCTGTCCCTATTGTAAAAGATTGTCATCAACAAGCTTGTGTTACCGTTGTCTCTATATCACGTCAAGAATGCTACCCCAAAATGCTTTTGAATGACAGATAATAGCATGCCTGAGCAAGGAACATTTCATCCTATCAACTGTAATAGAAAACCCTTTCCAATAATCATGTTAAGCACACAAACCAGCTTAGTCTATAGAGGCTTGCAAGAACATGTCTCCGACCCCAATGTACATAGGTTCACATACCTACTATAAACATTGTGTACCCGTTTGGGAAAGCAAGAACATATACAAACTAGTTCTCTACCTTTGTAATCTTTTACAGCGTGAGCGATACAATTGATGGTTTCTGTATGCTGTGTGAGTGTCATTTGTTCGCCCCTGAAAGAATTGTAGGTTTCATCACCCTACAAACATATGAGTAAAGCGTCTGATGGATATAAATGGATATAAATATTATGCATTATTTAAATCAGAAATGTATTTATAACTTAGATATGATACCCTTACATACACATCAAACAAGCAGACAGAGCCGACTTTATCCCCTGCAAAGTGGGAAAAGTTTAAAATATATTGCACAATGATTATGGAGCTTTATTCTTTAATACATCCTAAATAACACATAAGCAAGAAATGCATACCACACAAGAATATATAAGGCCTAAGATGTATCAATGTCTGCCTAACCGTTTTCAAGATCCATTCTGGAAGCGAAATTGTAAAAAGCATTTTGAATTGTGCTCCAATCAAGATGTTTTCCATGGATATGGCTAAAAGTAAAAATTTAAAATAAAGCCCTGTTTATACGGCGAGCGTTTGCATATGAGTAAAGCATTACACATATGCAAATTTGCTCATATGAGCAAAATTCGCCGTATGGACGCATTTGCACATATGTATATTTTACTACCGTAAGCAAATTTTTCACTGCCGTGAGCAAATTTACACCTAGTCAGGGGCA
This sequence comes from Gibbula magus, assembly GCA_936450465.1. Lineage (NCBI taxonomy): Eukaryota > Metazoa > Mollusca > Gastropoda > Trochida > Trochidae > Gibbula > Gibbula magus. The sequence continues at coordinate 43,263,044 of OW388290.1, read as the reverse complement.
GGTGCAAATGTTTACTACCGTGAGTAAATATGGTATTTTCGCTTTTCTAGTAAAAGTTCGTCGTATACAGACAAAGTGACTTCACACAGGTTGAGAACATATATTAGAGAACTTTAGAAACTCTTAATACTGTTTTTCAAATTCTCTATCTTGGATAATGTCGTTCTTGGACGCGATGACCTTCAAAATCTATATGACTATCCGATTTTCATTATATAATTAAGGCGATATAGTCAAAACAATGTTGACAAATATAAATTAATGTCATTTATTTAGTTTACATCTAATACATAATAATTGGCTTGTTTTAGGAATTCTCTATTCAGATATTAAAAGAGTTGGAAGCCCATTTGCTTAGGCAGAAATTAAATGCATATGAACGCAAAGTAAATTTACTTTTACGCACGTGTGTATATTACTACCATAAGCAATATTGATATGTGCAAAGTTCGCCGTATAAACAGGGCTTTAGTTATAGTCCCAAACCCCTTTACACATGTTTGCTTCGCATACAATATTTAATTGAGCTACTTCTTATAGTTGAGTTTTGTTTCAGAAATAAAATCGTAAGTTATGTTTCCATGGAAAAAGCTAAAAATATAATTACAAGCAAGTTGAAAAGCCCAATTGGCATTTTTACAGTCAGTGGCCAAAAGTGAGTTCGCAAAACTGACTACGCGGACAGGGCCGGGACGTTTGGTGTAAAATATTTGTTTCGCGTCTATGTATATGGCAATCAATCGTCATGAAACGTAGTATGGTTATATTTCATCGGATGCAGATATATTTTAATACCGGTAGCATGAGTTACTCCCCTTTGTTTACACTTTTTACCGTCTGCAACAAACTGCCTGCTCATGGCCGTCAAGTTACACCCGATCAGAAACAGCAAGGCAAATCAGGCTACATATGTATAAAATTGCAGAAATAATTGGAAATAGCCCTAGAAGAGTTCAGAAATTTAAAAAACGTTTTCGTGACACTAATACTTGTGAAAACCGACCTCAAAGCGGTGGACCAAGAAAATCGTCCCGACCAAGTGACAGGAGTGTGAGGACGTTATTTCGTATTGTGAATAGGAATAGGTGGAGTAGTTTGAGAGACATTACTAACACTTAGAATGCACACATTTCTCAGACAGTTTCTTCTAGAACTGTTCGGAAACGATTGTTGGCTTAGGGGTATAAACTAAGGCAGGTTTTGAAAGAAAATCACCATATCACCTGTAAATCGAGATTTTACTGCACCAAACTGCAATAGGGATTGGAAAATTTGAAACAAATATTTTTTTAGTGACGAGGCTCAAGTACAAATCAGAAGGGACCAGACAGTTTGGTTTGGAGGAAGAAAAACGACAGATTACTACCCGAATGTCTGGGTGTTCGCAACAACGTGAAAACTGGAACCTGATATCGGCGATGTTCTGGGGTTGTATTACGTATCATGGTGTTGGTACAGTAGGTTTTGTGGATGGAAATATGAGCACAAATACATGTAAGTATATTGAGATTCTGGATGAAAATCTGTGACCTGTCATTACTAGACATTTCACAAATAGACATTGATATTCCAAGGGGACAATGCTCCATGTCATTTTTCGTTGCTAGAGAATAAGTGGAAAAATGACAATGGAATCGTACTTTGGCATGGCCTACTCAAAGTCCTGACTTAAATGTCATAGAAAATGTGTGGGAAAATCTGAAACATTGCTTGAAAGGTCAGTCAAGAATTCGTGGTCGTATCTCAAAACACTGAAAATGTCAAGAGAGTACCACTTTATTTTACAATTTTGTTTATTTTTAAATCCGCAGTACACAATCGGGATATTCCGTGACGTCACACCGGTGCGAACTCACTTTTGGCCATTGACTGTACACATGATGATAGACGGACGGACGGAGGCCATTTCTATATTCGATAATAATACTTAAAATTATATGATATTGAAACATGTACTACACAGTGGACAACTATTCTAATCCCAATGAAGACAACATACGTGACTGAATGCCAGTCAGCTGATGTACACAGATGTGTACTGAACTATCTTACCGAAACATGGCCAAGGATGAATTTTTGTTAAATTTTTCTCACACTTAGTAATTAGTAAACGTTGAGTGTGACTTCGGTCTTTCCCCCACAATCTATATCTGCTAGTGTATTGTTAACGACGTAGCATGAAGACATGTATAAATTGGACGCCATTCTATTGGCCTGGATCCACCTTCATTTTAGAACCCTGATAACTGTTATGACTATCATCAAAGATTCCTGGTCGTATCTTATCGAAACATCAAGACAATTCAATGTTGTAGCAAAGTGCCGAACTGACCCTTAGAAGATTGACTGCATGTGGTAACATGAGACAATATACAGCATCCGACATGAGTAATCACTCACCGGAATGAGACTTGAACAGCCTGTGAGAACTTCATCAGGTTTACATGAGACACTGGAGTTGATGTGTGAGGATAGTCTGGTTACACACTGCAGATCCTCACTCTGTCCACTTATGTGTCTACCCAGAGAGTATGAGACTAATTTCTCAATGTGCATGTTGTGGGTCACATAGGAAAAAGGATCGGATGTTGTAGATATGTTTAATTCAGCTGAAAGACAGGACGTTTTGTCAGTCCAAATGGTAATTTTATGATTTATGTAGTTCTAATGATGTCCACAAGCTACTCTTATTGCTTAAACTCCCATAAAAAGCTTAAAAAGAGAAACCTTGCAAATTGCGAAGTGAACGAGACGTTAGGAAATATTGCGCTCTCCATTACCTGTCCCAACAACTTGAAAGGGAATTGTTACGTTTTTTTGTAAACTGTAATTATTATTGTCATATAATATATTATTACATAGCACGTAAATACATAATAGTTTAGTTTCAGATATACTTTCTGTGCCAACGAGCGTAGCCTTGTAATGGAAAGTGTTGTTCCCCAGGTGGAAAGAGTCTTTGTGTATTGGTTTTCCCTGGTAGTAAATGGTGACATCGTAGTCTCCGTGGAATGCCTTGATAGGAAAGACTGGCCCAACAGACAGATTGTACACAAGGTGAGTCGACCACTCCCTCTCCACGAGGTCACGATAACGTTGTCCAGCGGCGTTGAACTGTAATACACAGTGAGGACAATGAGATCTTTACCAGGGTCAAAGAACTCTCAGTTAGGGCATTGACATGTATTTCCATATACGAAATGTCCTTTCTTACGAATGAGTTTTCCTAAAACGAGAAAATACGATATCTAAGACGTCGTAAGGGTTTGTACCTTGGCAGGAAGGAAAATCCGGGGATGCGAAAATTTAGGACATGTCCCTTATCTCATAATATTTATTAAAGCAATATTTGATTGCATATAGCTTTAAGTTTTGTTCCACGTATGTAATGATTTGAATGATAAACAGCAGTCATCATACATATGTAAATCATATGCAAATAATACTAATAATGCGACCGCTGTATAACATATTTTATGTTCATCAATTGTCTTGGCACCTTGGCTACCTAGAACCAACAGTTCCTATCCATTTACAGTAAGTACTTCAACATCACGACAGTATTGTCACTCAATGGGTGTCGGTGTCGTCGTTCAATTCAAGCATTTGTCTGATCGAAGGATAACGTAGATGAGGCCAAAGGAACATATAAAACAAAAGTAGTCAACGTACTGTAAAAGAGAAGCCATTAACTAAAGATGAGTTGATGTTTATTTCCTGGTCCCAGAACCCCCTGAGAGTCACTCCCTCCACATTCGGGTGACTGAAGTAAGTTCTCAGGGCAGTCTCCAGCATGTCAGCTCTGAGAGATACATCTCTGCTGATAACCTCCAGAGCAGATATCCACACGGGGAGTCCAGTGGTCTCCAACTCGTCTAGGTGCTTCTGTACAGTCATTAAAGATTTGAAGCAAAGTCCGAAAGAAATTCAAAAGAAGCAGTGCCTTAAATGTCCGTTTACACTGTTATCAAGTTATGATGTAAATATGTAACCAGAATTTTACCAGAACATGGTGATATTTGATATAACACATACACGTCAGTATACTACCCATCGATAGTTTAGACTCTGTCCCTTTACTGTTTTACTTTACTTTACTTTAACTTATCCAAACTACATGATGCCATTTTGTAAACCTTTTACAGATACTGTTAGTGGATCAACTGATGTGCCGTAAAACCAATGTTGAACAATTCGTAGAGTTTGTGTTCGCTTGATGATAAAAGTATTGACATTTTGCGATTTGTGAAGTCAACTTCAAAGCAGAACGAAGCTGTTCACATGCACGATAATGACGTGCTTTAGCAGCAATTTAGTGCGAGAAACTTATGCAATACAGTTTTATACTGTTATGAGTTAGTTCAAACATTTTCAATGTTCCACGTTTGGTTTTACGGCACATCAGTTACTGCCCTGACAGTATTTGTAAAAAAGTTGACAAAAGTTGGCATTATGTACTTTGGAATATTTAAGTAAAATGAGTGGCAACATACACACTAGTGAGATGGGTAGTAAACTTACCTTCATGAAGAGGGGGTCCATTGCTTGATATTGGCTCATATTTCCCTGTGCACCGAGGCCGTAAATACCCTCATTGGCCGACTGATACCGAGAGGCTAGATCGATGTATGCCTGGAAAATGTTTGATGAATTACTCTATTACTTAGACGTGACATAGTAGTTAACTATGTGTTAACACGTTTCATCCATTGACTCAGTGGCATGTTGACCAATATTTTATTTCACATTCGTCTATTTGCAAAATAACATTTAACAATAATATATTTTCCATATTTCTGTTTATCCACGTAGCGATAAGTGATAAGTTGTGTATCCGCTGTAGTTATATAGGTAATTTTGTTTCGGATTTCCCACTTCCACAAAAGACCTGTAAATATATAGTATCTGCAAATATTAATTCTTTTATTCATTAAAAGTACCTTAATACCTGACTTTTATAACTACTAATTCAAACTAATATGTAATACATACCTGCGCAACGTTTTGAATGCGTTGAAGTTCACACGCTAAGCGGTTTCCCTCTTGGCACATTTAATACTCATGGAAATATTGTCAAAGTAAGCCTTTTAGGACTGTTAATATATCTAGAAACACAATTCCATTTATTTCCCCTAACATACACTTTCGGCTGTAATTTACAGCAGAATATTCAATAAGAACTTACTGAAAAAATAACCTACTCTCACCAATCCAGTCGGACTATTTCCCGTGTATGTGGAACACAACAGACCTAAAATCAGTGGTTTAAAAGCAACAAAAGTTCCCAAAACTTCCAAAATTACATTAAGGCAGCGCGGCCATTAGTTCTGTATGACGTCACATGGTCAGGCAAATGCTAGAGCCGGGATGGGGTTGTTTAAGCGCCTGAGGTATTTTGCAGCCAAATATTTACCAACTTTGAACGCTTATATCTTTTTAAGAAGACAGCGCTTCGAAACAATTGTTGGTGTTTTATTAACCTGAAAGTATTGTCTATATAAAACGGATTAACGGATAAACGAAGGGACTATAATTTCTTTAACTGAACCTTATCAAAGACATCATTAACACTCTGGAACACAAGGCTGACTCTTAATAATATACTTACACTTGTAGCAGCTCCTGAAGCAACAACATCGTATTCCTCAAGGAAGAGTTTAGCGGAGGGATCAGCTTCATGGACCATCTGGAAGAGGTTTTCTGTGAAGTTAGCATCGCCCGTCATCTCCTCGAATATCTGTCCGTGAAGCAGGTCAGCGTTCACATTCCAATGAGCAACTCTGAGTGTATAAACGAAATACGAATTTCATGTTGAACATACTAATGCGGCAGTTGTAATTTTTCAAATAAAAAAGCTTCACCAAATGGCATCACCAAGATACACTTCTATTGGTTAACTAAAATATATATTTTGGTTAAATTCCTAAATTCTTGCAAAGTATCAGCAATGAGTCTATTGAAACTATGATATGGAAAATTGAACTGAAGAAATACAGTGTCACATACTTTCCTTTGGTTATTTGAGTGATATATTGAATCCTATCTTTGACTGATTTCCTCAGAGACGGTCCATCAAGAGCATGCATCCAATTTGGAGATTTATCTTTCAGTCCCCAGAACATTGCATTGCCTCGCATTTGTATCCTGTCAAATGACATTCTTGCAGAATGAATACAATACAATTTCAACGATATACCTTTCTGTATTTGAGTCGACATTCGACGAAGATAATAAATATTTTTAAAGAAAAGGATGTCATCTCCACAACATCTAGAATGGACATTGCAGAGAACATACATTTTTAAGTTTCTAATTTCAATTACAACTGATGAAAATTATATTGAAATTATTGTAGCAATTTCAAATTTTTTACCATAATTTATTGAAATGCATAAGTAAATTTATTAATTGTTACATACACCAATAAAGCCAAAATCAGACATTCTACATGTTAGATTAGAAACATGTGTCTGTGCACTGTGAAACTAATTAAATTAAAATTAAATTATGCTAGAAGGAAGTGCAGACCTATCACCATGTCAAACTACAAATGTGTTTAAATCAGTGTTTAAATCAATTATTTATCAGTGAAACTAAACGATTTGTATAGCATATTATATTAGTAATATTCTATGTCAACCTTTTTGGCTTTCTCGTCTTTCTTGTCCATTTTCTGTCATCTTTATTTGTAATAACGTAAATTATCTATGTACATAGCAAGGAGAAGGTGTTCTAAGTTGGATAACTTGTTCCTGATCCTTTTCTTATTGAATAAAATATGTTTAAACTAACTAATTAAATATCCCCTGCTATAGATAGTGTGTTTTATTAGAATTTAACCATAGATAGATCAAGTGTTCGCCATGCTTTCGGCTGTGCTCACATTGTATAGCACATTTTATATCAATCAGGTATAAAGCTAATTCAATTTTGCTTGATAGCATTGTGACATTCTGAAAAATTCAAATGGAAACACTATTGAATAGTTCTTAAATATGATCACTAAATACTCAATAATCAATTAATACTGCAAACACGTATTAACATTATATTTGCGTTTTCAAAAAGAATATGGTTTTCGAAAATAAGTAAAGGATTAAAGATATGTTTAATTGATAAATATTACATGACATTTAAATACGTACCCTTTATCTGCCAGCCCAAGCATTGTCGAGTGCTCTAGTCCATAATTTGGGGCATATCCCTACATGAAAACATATCACGAACGATACAATGATGGATGTTTCTTTTATTATGCCTCAGATCTTAGGTGAGAACCACAAATGTATGAAAGCTGATCTTTTTTTAAAAACTAAAATATTTCGTTAATAAATAGAAATTTAAACATTGAATTAGTTGTAATGACATACTACGTAAACAACAATTGAGTCCAACTGCCGCTATGTCATCCTCTCCCTCCTGAATACCACCATCTATTCACTGATGATTTAACAGGAAGAAGGGCATCAACACTGCTATGCTATACTCTATTTACAAATGTTAAAAGAATAATATGAGTGTTATCACCGAAGGATCTTTGACTCTGTCCCAGTCCATTCCCTGCAGTGTAGCCCAGTTGAACATCTTGTAGAATATCTCCTGGTATTCATTGAAACCTGCATCTGTGACGTGCGACTCATTAACAAAACAACCAAAGCCAAAGAGGTGACGTTTAAGATCAACCTGAAAGAGAAACACGTTTTGTATAGAAAATTACAAAGGTTTAACAATAATTTCAATGAAAATCGATGATATTTTTTACATATGAATATGAGCTATGCCATATTTTCGTGTAACATTTTATTGTAATATAACATTATGTCACATTATATTATAATATAAGTACACAGGCGTTAAGAGTGTGACTAGCATCTTCAGCTTTATCTGAAGAAGAGAACAGTTCTGTATTCTGTAAACGTATTGTTTCAATATAAAATTCTGACCAACACATGGAAGTTTAATCGCACATTTGTTTATGAAGTTCCTGTCGTAAACATTTATAGCTTCTTCAGTTTTCATGGTCAGACAATAAACTTTCGGGACATTCCCTCGTAGAAGCAGTTTTTGCATCTGTTCATCTTCTCTATAACAAACACTTTTAAGCCATATTGTACTAGAACATAAGTCGATTAATAAAATTGAAAATACCGAGGTAGGTCACGCTTTATTTCATAGTATTTTGTATGTCATCTTATCAATATTTACGAAATGATTATTATAAATGTCTTTATCTAACAAAACATTTGTATGACATTTCACAACTGAGTAAAACTGAGTAAAGTTTCCACAATTAAAACATTACAAAATAAATTATATAGTCATTCGTTTCTGATTGACTATTTAAAGGTATCTGCATGTTCATTTACACTTCTCGTGGGAATCTTTACATTTTGGATGGTTACATAGTAAACCGAGCTGCATTCCAGACAATGCTACCCTGACATACCACAGAAGAAGAATTGTACCTATCATTGTATATCAACATGCACGCTCTTTAAAACCTCAATTTCATAACTTACACATGCATTTTATTATCAGTGACTCATCCAGCCTACACTTGTATAAATATACCCTTCCTTACTACACTCAACAGTCCACACTACATCCGGGGACAGAGTCATGTACTCTGAAACACCGTGCATGTTCACAATAAAGAAGGAAGAAGAAAAATGGAAGTCATTAACAAAATGTTGAGGCTATTATATAATCAATACTGCTTGAACCTATACGTGTAAAACTCCAAGTCCAGAGTCATAGTCATATCGCCCGTACATAATGTGGATATTTACTGCAGAACATAAATGAAGCAAGTGCTTATCGAAGTTGTTTAAGTTGTTCCTGTAGTCAGTGAAGCCGATAATATAAAACCTTAGAACATATTCCATAAAATCGTTATCAACTAAGTTCTGTGTCAAGCCATGATAATCAAAATGTTGTGATCTATGGAGAATGTGACAGGTGTCCCAAATACACCATTTATATAAGCCTCAGGCAGATTGACAGACGGATTAGTTACTATGAGTAAAGAGCGACTATCAAACGGTATAATCTCTTCTAATTGCATTTCAACATTATCAAAGCTATCTTTATGTCAGTGTGTTCCTGTACATGTAAAAATTGTTGTCGCCTTCCAGCGATTGAACCTTATTACTTACATGAACTTCGATTTCTCCAGGGGTATAGCTTGGCGGATGCTGTATCCTGTAATGATAGCATTTTACGTTTTAACCAAGGTAGTGTTATGTTTAAAAACATAATTCTCACATAAAATTTTAACAGTGCCATAGAACAAAACATGAACATGAACGTCCCCCAGTTTGGGATCCACAATCTACATACATTATTTTCCATTACTTATAACATAAAATAACGACGAATATATTTAGTTCTATTACAAAAGACGTCAAATGTTTAGAGACAGACTGGTTTATAAAAAAGGCCGGTGACCTCATTTCAATTCTTATCATAAATCGCTCAATCAATACGAATTTAACATACATGTAGGCACTTGAATACGTATAATTGAATAATGCTGCTACAACAGAGGTGGTGGATCAGCCAATATATCATATATATTTAAAGATCAAAGTCTGGAAATAATTTATATCACCGATTGTTACACACTATGTCATGACAAAGTATGTGTTGAGACATTTACATGCTATGAGTCATCCACATATAAACAAAAACAGTTACACTTGCATTGCGTAACTATTAGGAGTGATCGGCAATCTTATAACATATGATGTGATTTAAGGGATGAAAAGCTTCAATAGGATCTACATCTTGTGAAACCCAAACAACTCAAAACCCACATCCAAGCAAAATAGTTTAGATATGTGTTACGAATGTTCAAATCGTCATAGAATCACTATAATATTGATTTGCTTATTACTAGAGATTATATACAAGGAATGAACATACTCCATGTGAACAGTAGATTTTCTATGTTGTTCAATCCGAGCATTGGCTTCAGCTTTCCAATCTGTTGTATCCACATCAGGGATAAGGGAAACTTCATCAAGTAGGAAAATAATGTCACCTTCCGGTCCTACAATCTGTAGATTTGCGGCTATGAAGTCTGTTAATATCAAGAATATGAGTGTATGAAAGGAATGTGTAAAACACAATTAATTATGTTATCGGTATAAACCTGTTCTCACTATGGGATTTGTAGTTACAACGTGAGGTATTCAACATCAGTTGCACTGTTAGAAGACCCGTATCAACTTATTAAATGAAGTTCATTCAAGTGGTTGATTCTAAAACACTTTGAGAGGATACAGGTAAAATATGCTACAATGTCAACTTAGATTAGGCAAATGTCTTTGAGAAAAGGTGGTAATACTTTCTTTGATAATGAACATTTTAAAACAAGTGCACAGCCAGCATATATTCAAATGACAAATTCACTGCTAGCCTTTCTGGAGATAAAGCTGAAAGAGTTATCTTCATAAGTCATACCCATTAGTGAAAAATGATATGTGGTGACATGTTCGGAGCCCTACTGGTCCTGTGTGACCGCATTACATCTGCTTGGTTGTATTAGACAAATACTGCGATCAAATTGGACAATACTAAGAGTGTCAAACACGATCGTTTATGAACTTATAATTATTGTAATTATATCATGAAAATTAGTACATACCCATTGCAGGAACCACATGGTCACCTTTGATTGTCAACCAGTCTTCACCAAAGTGTACAAATGGGGTTAGACCTATGTCGAAAATTCTGTTTCTTTCTGTGAAGAATAAATCGATTTGAAGAAATACACTGCCACACAGTTTTTACCAAAAGTGACTTAACATTTATCATTAAAAAACATCTATGCAAAAAAAACAAAAACATTTTGAAAGTCTGTTCTGAAATTTCCCAAGAATTCTCTTTTAACAATTCATATTTATTTTGTCAATTTAACTAACCAAATTTGAGATAACTAAACATGTGACGGTTAAATCATAACAGCGATGGTTAAGACATGGGACAGAATATAGTCCTGATGAATACATACTACTACCATGATGGTTGTACACATAATATTGGTAGGACATCTGAGCTTTGAACGTCTCAAAGAGTTTATAGTTCAGATTTCCATGCTTTCCGTCTCTCATCTTGAAGTGTGCCTTGAATAGCAACCTTTGACCTGGCTGCAGTCCGTTTATTGGCTGACGAATACCTTCACTTGCCTCCTTTCTGTAACAGAGTACCGAAATGAAAGTAAGGTACAAGATGTGCATAACAACAACAACAAATACATCAACAACGTATGGATATGTATGTATATCTCTTCAAAACCTTATTTTAAAAAATAGATTTGTTAAATTTATTTCTAAATGGATCTCCATACTTTATAAAGATAATGACATGTCTTCATGGATACCAGGCAGGGGGATCCATTACCGCCTATATCCTTGCATCTTTTGTAAAGCAAACAATATATTATATAACAATAATTTTTTTTTATTGCATACTATAGATATGATATAGCAGTTCTCTTGGATGGCTCGAAGAGATCCTTCGAGGCTACCATAGACACTCATGAAACTTTTTCACATGTTTTTGGGTTAAGAATAGACCTTGATACATTTCTATTTAAACAACATTGCTTGTTAAACATGGATGGCCTTTTCAAGACATTGCAACCGTTTGGAAATAAAAACTTTACTATAATAATAAATATTGAGCACTAATACATGTACATGTCATTGCCTATAAAGACCGAGTGATTTTTAAGAATAAATCAGTTCACACACTTGCTTTACCATTGGCAGTACAAAAAGAAGTACACATACCATTAAAAAATGTATTTTGAAACATCAATACTTATTTTCATTAAATTAATTTATTTACTTTTTTAAATCATATTAAGTTGAGCTGTTTACCAATAAACAGTTGTATAGTTTTGTATATTCTTATGTATATCACGTCTATATTGCATACACATTATTTCAGATTATTTCAACAGCCAAATGGTTCTCAAATTGGCTTGAACAGGATTTAGTACAACGTCGTACTGGACATGAAATTGATTAACTCGAAGATGCTTCTAGTGATTAATCATTAAATTATTCAGCCTGAAACGTATCTAAGCACCTTACATGTATGATAGAATTGATCCTATTTCTCAAAGAGATGAAACGATAATACACAGTGAATTCAGGGGCGAATATATATTATTTATAGGGCGGTGCACACCCGTTGCTACATGTCTAAAACTTGCATAACAAAACCGACGCCACTCCTCTCAAGCGCATTTAGAATCTGTTTAACATTATCACCAGAATGTTTATTACATTGATTCACCTGACGATACATCGAACATTATAAACACAGTATGCAGAGGTTACCTTTGTGATACCTCCACTGCGTGAGCACCGCTGTAGACATCATCAGTCACTATGGTCGTTAATACATGGGTATAGATACGACGCCATGGATCCAGGGTAGGCTTCTCAAAACCAGGATTTTGTACTAGATTTTGACAAAATCCCAATTCAACGACGGTAACTAGCAGAAGTAAAATCATGTCAAGTTAATTCAGAACTAAAACATCACTAAAGGTAAACGTTTTTGTTCAATGGAAAGATGGATCAATTGATAAGTAAGATAACAGGTCACGTCAGGTCGATTCCAACCAATCGCTAGCAAGTGCTAACCAATCGCTAGCATGTCTCTCAAGTATATTTCTTAGGATAGAAAGCACCTGTTATTTTTATAAAAGTAAAAATAACTAATATCTTATCTATAGATATGTCTAGAGTTCACGTCTGCCATAAATAATTCTTGATAATGTGAATTTTTATGTTGACCTGATCATTCAAAAGGACATAATATTTCCATAGCCACAGGCACAGCTAACAATTGCTTTTTGTACTCCGATGCTGTCTATATAAGAAGAGATACTGCCCAGGAATCACTTGCATTTACGGTAATATTTTGCAACAACAATTGAATGTTGTGAATAATTTTCGAAACATAGCATAGATTTTTTTTATCAGTACAACAACGGAAAAGGCTTATAGGGATGAAACAAAATATTTTAGAATTCGCTAATTTTTTTCAAAATAGCAAATTTATCATGTCTTTTGTCCAAACATGGAAGTACATTGGGGGGTCAGCGAATGATTTAAAGAGTTAGCGGTATCAATCGTAACACCCCTGTGAGGAAATTACCCTATTTTAAAAAGATTTAACAAAATGCGCGCATTCAACGATTAAACTCAGAATCTTTAAATTAAATTTTATCACAAAGACGGACACATAGCAAGTTTATATTTTCAAAGTAAATGACACTTTTAAGGGAAATAAAATGAAATTTAGCAGTTTTTAAATACAAAACGGCACACATATTTGAGATATTGCATAAACTGTGATATGATTTGCGCAGTTGAATACACCAACGAATCCAGAAGAAATAATAGGGGGTCACAGAACGTCATCACTTAAACCTCAATTTTTAAATAACCTACATACATTGTAACCGTAAAATCCTGACGTCACGACAGTTTTGATCAATTCAAGTGTAGCTTTGATGGTCTATCGCATAATTATTATTAAATATACTATCAATCTAAGACTGCTTGATGGAAGAAAAACTATCAGTTAATTACACAAGGCGATTTATATTCATCACTAACTGGAGATATGTATGTAATTGAAATAACACACATAGTAACATATTTACTGGGAATATAGGTGACGGTAACGACATGCGACATGTCATAAAATGGCCGTTAGAAAGACTTTGAGGTAAATTAAGTGTTTTCCGTTAGTTTATCGATAACTCTATGCTTAAAGAGGTTCGAAACAATTGTCCATGAACATCTCCAATTGTCAGATTTTCGCATTCAGAAGTTAATAGCTTAGGTCCATTTTTCATCAACAGTGTGTTGTGAGAAACAGTAAAAATCAAATAACCTTTGGATACTAATAAAGAAAGGTAGAGGTATTGTGGTTGTGTGAAATAGTTTATGTTTTATGGTAAAAACATTATCTGCTCTACAACCTTACATAAATGAAAAATGTCATAATAATTTAAATTTTCCAGGGAAGATTTATCTCCCTTTGCCAATACTCTACATGTGTTGTGGGAAACATTAATACTCAAATTACCTTTGGATACTAATAAAGAAATGTAATGGTATTATGGTATTGAGACTTATTTATAACAAAAAATTGTTGTCGCAAAATGTTATCCAAGTGCGTTGGATTTATGGGTTTCATCTCTCCTTAAGGGTCATTTTACGACATGAGTTGTCACCTATATTCATGTTACTATGTTTAATATATAATATAAGTATATACATATTTAAATTTAGCGATGAATTCACATTGCCTTGTATAATCAACTAGTAGTTGTTCTGCCACTATCACTCTTAGATTGACAGTGTATTCAATAATATTACGCAATAGGCCATCAAAATTACCTTAAATTTTTAAGTTTGAATAGGTAATTTAAAAATGATGTTAAATGAAAAACGATACGTGACTCGGTGTTATTATTTTCAATCCCTATAGTTCCACTGAAATTTTCATCTCGAAGACCTAACAAATACAATAAAGGCCAATCAATATAGTGCTAAACCAATGCTTAGCATGCTCTTACGTCCAGAATAATTTAATAGGAAATACATCATATTGTTTGCGACATATTTATCAGTCTGCAATGTCTTTTCAGACCATTACAACCTTGTAATGGACATGATGACATAATATTGTTAATAAGTGCACTTTATTATGTCTATAATTACGTGCATACCACATTGTTTTCTTACGAAATCTGGAAATATTAAGTCAGTTGATTATGTATGCCTGCTTGAAGAGGCGAGATGAGTAGTTGATGTTTGATGTTGAAAAATGTGACTTTCAGAAACGTGTCATTGATTTTTTCCTTTTCCCCTGCAATGATCTTTACATTTATTTTTTTTATCACTTTATTTCTTTTTTGTGGGTACCATACAGAGTCATAGAGCATATATTTTCAACATGTAATACAGTGTACATTCAGGTTGGCATGGTTAATTTTTATGGTATACATTTCCATTAAAACATAACAATACAGTGAATAATTATGTAAAAAGACTGTGGCGTGAAGATCAAAAGGACATAAATTTTTCATATCTGCATTCAGTGTAGAGGATTTGTTTACTGACATTATAGGTGTCTTGGAGGACTGATGTAAGGCCAGTTATATGCGGTTTTCTATCTTGAAACTTGTAGATGTGTATAAAATGTTTGGTGATAATAAAGATCACATTTATTACATCATTTTTTTTCTTCGTAGCATATCCAGTTTCTTCTCAATAGTTCGTGAGTTGGTTTGAATGTATTTCTTTATACAATGTATCAAACCTGTATATTCCAAAAAGTTAGTTTGCAGCTGATAACTAATTTGAAATTCAGAAAAATTAAGAAATGTACCGTCCATTATGAATTTTATGTTTGCTTTCACAGAGTGTTTGAGCAGAACCGGTTTTTTTTGTCAATCAGAATATTATCATTAGCCAGTTTGGATATCTTTCACAGTGTTTTTACTTTGTAATGTGGCCCGCGCTTTGAAAACATTTTTCCAGAAAATATTTCTTATATTTGGTATAATAGTTTTTCTGAAATAATTTGATCCCATTTCTATAGGTGCTAAAACAGTATTTGATAAGGAAAAGTTGGTAAGATCTTTACATTTAAGCGAACATCCTGGGTATTCAATATTGTTAACTCTTAAAAAAGTATAAATCGTTGTTGCAATGAAAGTTATGTGACTTTCACACACAACTACTATTGCCACTGACGTCCGTTTTGTGAATTTTCTATGTTTACCTTTTACATAACTTGACTGCATTTATATCAAAACAATAATTATCCGTACACTTAATGTCACATCTAGCTACAGTTGCTTCGCCAAAATAGGTTATTATCTTCTAACTGAAACAGCATGTGCAAGCATTTTAAGTTAACACATTCTGAATTCCGAAAATGCGCGACGTGTGTTCTTGGACAGACATGAAATTAACATATTTCTCACAACCTTGATACATTTAAGTATTTGATAGTCTTAAACACTAAGGTCTTCTGATGTATACAGTTGTATGGGCATAACGACATGTCGACTTATGGTATTAACACTCTTCCTGTGGAAATGCAGGAACGATTGTGACTCTATTAACATTGCCTAGTTTTTTGTCATTTTTCAGAGGTTAGTCACGTTTTATTGGGTGTGGCAACGGTCTTACAAATGTCCGTATGCCAGAAAAAACGCAGTGCACTTTCACTAAAAACAATTAATGTAACAAGATCAAATTGCCCAATGAAAACATTTCTAAAACATTTAAAATATTATACAACTCTAAAAAGTAAGATTTACAATAACATAGTAACATACAATATATTTATGTTAGATTAATAATTCAAAGGCCTGATTAATTACTCTGTCTTTTTATTATCAAGGTGGCAATGATTAAAGTTATATTTATTTATTTGGGCCTCTTTATCTTTCACTGACCTACACATATATTCTCCCGAGTATCGTGTCTAGACATGTTCAGCTTAACTAAGCTCTCCAAGCATGATGATTAATTAGACTGAAATCATTGTAGACAAACATAATTCGAGCATGATGATTAATTGGACTAACATCATTGTAGACAAACAGACATGTTTCAAGTGATAACAGTGATCATCAATATTACTTTCTGTTCCCTTGAAAATTAATATCATAAGTCAGACAGATAATGTGTCGTGATGGAATTCATCTAATATTCTTCATGTCATTGAATATGGCTGTGCATAGAATGAATCAAACAATACAGATGTACAACATATTTTTAGAAACTAATCTTTTCTTAAGAATAACACCAGAAGAGATTTGCTGAATAACAACTTCTTTTTGCAAGTCGTATCGGAATATAAGCTTCCACCTTCATCGGGTGGAAATCAATGTGACATTGACTATGAATATCTTTTAATGGATATGATTAATAACAACATCCGTTCTTATTTATGTTTAAAAGGATAATATTTAATGGTTGATCAGGTAAATCATCGATGTGTCATTAAAGATACTTGCAACATAACAAAAAAAAAATCGGTGTTGCATAACAACATAAAACGGTGATTAGGCTAGACAATATGCTAATTCAGAGATGCATTCACTTCGATAAACAGCAAGACTCAAGAGTATGCATATAACATAGCTGATTAATGATATAGTGACTACATGAATGCTTTAGTAACTACATGAATGCATTATTATCTTGGTGTAATGAAAGTAATTGAGGCGCCAGTTTTGTACTCATTAAGTCATCATTAAGTATGTTATTAGAGGCAGCTCTTGTAATGCAGTCTAGTCACAGCTAGCTTTGTGTGCAAGTTTCGTTTGAGATACCAAGACAGGACGATGCTTAATCACCGCACACCTCTTGCCACAAACCCGGCACAGCTGAAGGCTTGAAAGACCAATATTAGCCACAGCTTTGGTTCTTGATTAAAACTGAAAGAACACATTCAATGTTTAGTTTTGTGAATTAATTCTACATTATTGGGTATCAATAGTTTGTTAGAATAATGTGTCAATACATACTGAATACCTAATATCACTAGTACATGTTTTACATATAATAATGTGTCAAATGTGTCGTAATGTGATATTGTAATTATTACTCCAAAGACGAGTACTCACTATTACTCAAAAGGAGTACTACCGGAACCCAGCAGTGCATCATGGTACTGTAACAACATGGCGACTGGAAGTCTGACAGCCGCTCACTTATGTTTGACATGTATGGTATTCATATATCATGTACCCCCTCATGAAGTGTAATAAACGGGATTCCGATCCCAAAGTTACCACTATCAGTTTGATTGTATCAGTAACTGAAGGTGTATTTGCATGACTATTAAATCTTCAACAGGCAACTAGCAGACATCCTGGCCAAGATCTATAAAATAACTTGGAAACAGATAATCAGTTGTTGTCAGAATTCATTTAGTTTATCATTATGGTTCCAGTTAAAAATAACCTACTTACTCGCAAAAGCTAATTAACACATAAGTCTATGGGAATTACGTCAAATGTACGTAATTATATGGCCGCCTGCTGTAGATCAATTATGTTTCTTATTTACATTCTGAATCCATTCAGTAAACACGAAACATAACTTGTAATTGCACTTACATCCATCTGAATACTATTGACCTTATAGCCTAGCACTACTCAGACATATACCTACTAGATTAAGAGCAAAGACTGAATGAAAGGGTTATTTTCATGTTGATAAACATCAATAATTTTCACAATATTTAGCTTTATTACAATATGAAATAAATGAACACATTTGCGAGCTATTCAGATCGTATAAGTTGGCCAAGATAAAAAAGCATCGACAGCAAATTCATGTTTGTCTTTATAGAATTAAGATAACAACGTAAACGAAACTTCCCCTTACAAAATACTAAATTATGTCCATCGATGAACGATACCTTCCACTGAAACAGATGTACATCATATATTCAGGAATCAACTGAACTAAATTTGGTTTTTCAAAACATTATGTGTTCGTATTTTTAAGAAAGACACATTTCGAGAAATCGTCGTTCTGGAATCTCCTAAACTAGACGAGATAGGAGAGTAAAATAAGGCTTTTTGACCTGTTTTCACCAAATTCACCAAATTGGAGTCAAAGCATAGTTTTTATGTGGACAACATCATTTATCAACGAAACTTCTACATTTTACGTTTTTCACGTCAGGTAATTTAGTTTAGAAGTAATCATATGTTGAATTGATCAGAAAGAAGGATTATATCTTACAACATTTCGGTTTATATCCAGGCATTAATCTGACCGGTGTTCAAATCATTCAGACATTGCCGAGATTCTTAACATTGAGATAGTGAGATATGTCAAAGCTCAAATTGACATTATCCATTCTCTTTTTCCCTCAGTGTTGTTATCATGTTATTAAGAGTTATTGATGTAGCTGAAATCAAAAGAGCACATCAGTTTTCCTCATTCACAGCTTATTTTAGTTGTGATTGAACCATTCTTGTTTGATATTGATTGGCTAAAAAACTAAATAAACAATAAAATGACCATGTCTTTGAAGGGCATTAGAAATGGCATACATGAGAACAAGAATATTTTCGGGATAACAACTTCTTTATTAAGAAAATACACGACGTTTCGGAGTATAAACTCACTCCTTCATCAGGTGAAATGTAAAGAAATACCAAAAAGTGATACATTTATACAGTAAACACAACAATGGCGAGGAAACTCAATCAGGGAGATTAACACGCATGGAAATAGTATACAATGGGAATTCCCTTTTGGTTTCCATTTCTGGAAATTGCAATAAAAGATTCCATGTATTGGAAAACACCATGAAACGTTTGGTTGCGATTCCTGATTTCCTGATTCCTGATTCCTGATTTCATAAAATGGAAACAACAAGAAACTATATAGTGAAGTTTCATGTTGGTTTCTAATGTATTGTTCTGAAAACTGGTATTTCATGTCAATGAGAAAGCATGGTGCAACCTGAATCAAATTCGTATCCATTCACTCAAACTGAGCAACCTATTTTAAAATGGATAAGTCAATGACCGCATCACGACTGAGCCTCGGCGAAGAAATGTAATTATAACGTAAAGCAATCGTAATGATAGGGTGGAGATATTGTGCTTTTAACTGTTGTGCGATTCGAATATAGTGTCGATATCCTTCACTTATATTTTCGAACGATAACGCTGACGAGGATGATATTGATATTGAATCTACTTTCAATATATGAAAATACCCACATTATGTTTATCTTCTCAATATCACAAATAGGCAGACTAAAAACCTCAATTCCCATATCAGCTATCCTGGAAATACTTCCAAATGCAGTGCCTGTTGTGAGGGTTTTCACAATCTAATTACAATGCTTGGTATGAGGTTTTACAATCACAATGTAAGTCTTGACACAAGGTTAACGATTTAATGATAGGCCCACTTGGCAATGTTAAACCCCCTCCCTCTCAGAATATGCTAGGAGTTAGTTCTAGATCAAAGTTCTAAGATAATGTACTTTCAGTCGTTTAAAAGATACCAACCTTTACAATGTATGCCAGATAAAGGTAGTCAAATTGACAGACAGGACAATAACATATATATTTTACACACATTCTAAATCACTTTAATACTTGAGATTAATCCTTGCAATGTTGTGTCAAAATCTCCCCAAGAGACAAAATATCAAGTGAGTGTACTCGCTGCAAAAACAAACGTTTGACTATGACTTCCATATATTACTTCACTGTGAAACGTTACTCAAGAAAAGGAATGACGTTTTTTTACATATTTGATTGATAACCTTGATGTTGAAACTTACGTAATGTTTGAAATGCAAGAGGAACAAGATATGTTATCATTTCTCTTTGGAGCAGAAAACAGTTTGTATTTCTCAAAAGATACAATGTAATGGAAAAATATCTTATTTCGATTTTCACTATATGTGCATGACCTTAAACCTTAATTTCTTAAATGTTACAATGAATAATACACTTCATGTCCATGATTGCTGTTAATAAGCCTGTATATAAAAATTATGTTACACTCATGTATGTGTTGAAATATTGAGGTAATTTCATGTTATAAATGTGTAATCTTCGGTGAATACTGGAGGACATAAAGAATGGTGTTTAACCAATAATTGAAAGTTCTTCGTCCCCAACTTTACAACATACAGCAACAGCCACTGCTCCTTCCTGTCCAAACACCTTATCCAGACCGTTCACTGCCACACACGTCTCGTCCGCTGGAGTCGTACCTTGAGGCGGATAAAGACAAAATGAAGAAATATATTATCATGAATTAATTTTGTGATACTGCAATTTATTATTCTTTCGAAGGTTTTGGATACTGCTAGCTGATTAAACTGAAAAAATATGAAGTGTTCATGCAACACAACTGTTAAAACGATGGAGACAACCATTCGAAAACTACATGTATGGTATATGATAACTAACAAAGGCCTTTGAAAACATGGACAGAATACAGTAAAATTGAACATGTCACGTGGATAAATATGCTTGTTCTAAGAACTAGGTTGGTATGTCTTATTCCTGGAGCATAGGGAGTGGGAAATACACAATATAAATAGTCATTCTTATTTTCACTTGATTTTGTTTCAGATAGACAGAAGTACAAATGTAGCAAGCTGACGTGACAATTTCAATTCAATTCAGCAACTTTATTCAAAATAGAACAGACTGTTTATTTCAAATCACCTTATTTACTGACGTGAACATGCGTCACTAACTGTCATTAAGTTCATCATCTTAATATCTGCCTTTTCTTTCTCAAGAAATTATAACAAGCTGACCTCCTCTTTTTGCATTTCAAGTATAAGCAGGCGAAGTTCCTTATGTATTTCAATAAACTCAAATGACTGTGCTTCGGACAATCAGCAAGGGCAGAGAGTGATCGAAGATGGTCACGATATAACACGGCACCTCCTCCACCCCTTGTAGGTCGTGCTTTATGAAATAGTTTATAGCCTTCAGGTGTCATGGTCACTACAGCATGTTCGTTGCCTTCATCTCTCAACCATGTATCATTCAAGGCAAGGATATCAATATTTTCCTCTGGTACAAGATCTGCTATGGTTTCACACTTTTTATTACTTGATGATTGAACATTCAGAAGAGTCATGTACAGACAAATTTTGTAGTTTGACAGGTGTGACTCCAAGTTGTTGATTTGTTAATGGTAGGGTTGGATTGCCACACGTTCTACCGGCTCTTGTACCCCTTATTGCCTTTCTCTTATGAGGGAATGCACATATCCATTCATTTCCAATAAAGCTGATGGGTCTGGTATCCTCACTAGATATGCAAGTGAGCTTGGGTATAGATTGTTGGCCACTGTCACAGAGAGCAGTACTGTATATAATCCTTTCAAATTTAACCATGGTCAAGCTTAGGTCCTTTGTTTGCACACAGTAGTCTTGCCCTGGCTGCCTGCCTCTGATTGGTATTTCACACAGTTGTTTATGTGAAATATAGACAAATCGACATATAAACAATATCAAAATGAACATAATCAGTTCACACAAGTTCATCAAACTTCAGGTATGCCTTCTCCAAGTGGTCAAAGTCATATATGTCAACTTTGGCAAAGATAAATAGCCAGTAAATGACTTAAAAGTGTAAAACAGGGAGAAGAGAAAAACATGCTGCCTGTCCGGGCGTTGTCCGTACATCAAAATACTGCACTTTATGTTCAACATACATATGGGGGAAAATACTGTCCCTATTGTAAAAAGGTTATAATCCATAAACAAATACCTAATCAATTATCACATTACTCGTTTCCAACATTAATCTGAGTACAGAAATCAGCTCTAGTTTATGAATTTTTGCAAGAACATTTGTCCGAAGTGAATGTATATCGGTTCACATGTTTACTATCAACATTGTGTTATCGTTTGGTAATGCAAGCTCTATATTATAATGTTATTAATTAAGCAATCTGATTAAAATCGACGGTTTTCCGTGGAATAAAAAATGCAAAATAGTGCATCTACCGGGATACGAACTCGTTCGTGGGTTTCCACGCCAAACCGTCTGAAAACACCCCGTACACTAGCGTGTTCGGGCGCAATTCAGCTAGCCAATCAAAAGATGCCCAACAAATGCTTTCGGTGCGAGAAACAGGGGCAGATAACTCCAAACAGCTATCCTTTTGTCTGTTCCGAATGCTTTCAAAACCGCAACCGTTTAAATACTATGATGTGATTGGTCAGCTATTTGACTGGGTTTTGGCTGCGCTAAACTGGTTCTGAACACACGCCTATACGGGGTGTTCTCAGACCTTGTGGCGAGGAATCTACAGAACCTGTTCATATCCCGGCAGATGCAAACTTTTGCAAATTTTATTCCTCGGAACAAGGTCGATTTTAATCAGACTGATTAATTAAGTATTTCCTTATTGGCCCAGTTACAGGTCCGAGGTCCGTTGTATTGGCCCGAGACGAAGTCAAGGGCCAATACAACGGACCGAGGACCTGTAACTCGGCCAATACGGAAATATTTAATTAATGACAATTTTATTTATTGACCTCTTTTCATTCTATTTACACAACACTGAACATCTCATTTATATTGAAAAAATAAGGATAAACAAGATTGGTGAACAGATACCATGGGTCAAAGTTGTGAAGCGACAGCCTCGGGCTTTACCAAATGTGCGACTGCGCATGCTCAAACCCATATTAGCGCAGTTTATCCCGTATTGGTCCAGTTTGTCTCGTATTGGCCCAGTTTGTCCGTATTGGCCCAGTTGTCGAATCATATGGTCTAGGCCGTAAATACCGTATACGTGCCATAACATTGATAGTTAATTAATAAATATGTATATTGAGTTATCTACCTGTCTGACCTTTCCCAGCATGAGCTATACAGTTGACGGTTTCTGAATGCTGTGTCAATTGTTCTCCTCTGAAATGATTGTAGGTGCCATCGTCCTACAAACATGCATGTGTCTAAATTTGAAAAAGAAGTCTGATAGAGTCAACTAGAAAGTGGACAACTATTCCAATCCCAAGACAACATATGTGACTGAATTCCACTCCGTTGATGAAAAAAGGTGTGTATGATCCCCTGTAGTATCTTAGGCCTATCATACAATCAAAACATATGGCCAAGTATACACTTTTCGTAAAGTACTCCATGCACTAACTAACTAAATAGTAAATATGGAGCGTGAAGTGAGATGCCCACATCTGTAACTACTGGCAGATTGTTAATGATGTAGAATGCAGAAATGCATACATTACATGCTATTCTCTTGGCCTAGTCTATAGACTCAAGATAAGTGCAACTGCTATAATTATCATTAAAGGTCGCCCCTTTGCTCAACATGTTTTGTAAATAAATTCTGTTCTCACGTAATTACAAATGGCAGCGTTAAAATTCCTGTTCGTATCGAAACATCAACTGAAGTAGACAATTCAATGTTGATACAAGTCATAACTAGAAAGCGCCTGCCTTGAACGGCCGTGTAGAAAATGGATTGCAGACAATATACAGCACCAGAAATGACGCAATGACTCACCAGAATGAGACTTGAACAGCCTGTGAGAACTTCATCAGGTTCACATGAGACACTGGAGTTGATGTGTGATGACAGTCTGGTTACACACTGCATATCCTCACTCTGTCCACTTGTGTGTCTACCCAGAGTGTACGAGACTAATTTCTCAATGTGCATGTTGTGGGTCACATAGGAAAAAGGATCGGATGTTGTAGATATGTTTAATTCAGCTGGAATACATGAAGATTTGTCAGTGCAATGGTACTTTTATGATGTATGTCGAACTGATGATATCTTCATGTACTCTTGGTGTTAAACTCTCAAAAGCAAAAGCTTGCACATTGTATAGTGAACAAGACGTTTGCAAAATATTATGCTGTGTATGGCCCGACTTAAAAAGATAACGATTTGCTTTTAATAAATAATCGTAAATATAATCCTAATATTAATTTATGGCATTTATTACATATAATTTCAGTTTTAGATATACTTTCTGTGCCAACGAGCGTAGCCTTGCAATGGAAAGTGTTGTTCCCCAGGTGGAAAGTGTCTTTGTGTATTGGTTTTCCCTGGTAGTAAATGGTGACATCGTAGTCTCCGTGGAATGCCTTGATAGGAAAGACTGGCCCAAGAGACAGATTGTACACAAGGTGAGTCGACCACTCCCCCTCCACGAGGTCAAGATATCGCTGTCCAGCTGCGTTTACCTTTTATAAACATAAGGGACAAACATATCTTTACCAGGGTCAACGAACAATCGGTAAGGACATTAAGGACATGTCTCTTATTTCATGATGCTAATTTAACGAATATTTTGTGACATGTAGTTTTAGGGTTTTATGCACGTATGGATGACAACATACATTATAAGCTCAATACAAATAAAACTGCGACCACATTTTAACTAACCTACATATTAACATGTTAAATGTTCACCCTCTTAATCCTCTATCTTCGTGCCTATCCAGAACAAACAAATAATTTCATTTACAGAAAGTACTTAAATTTAAACAGCCATGGTGAGCCAATGTGTGACAGTGCTGTCAGACAATTCAAGCTTTTGTCTGATCAAAGGATGTGTAGTTGAGCCCAAGAGAGATTGAAGATGTAGACCAGAAAGCAACTTCCAAACGCAAGGCATAACTCTTGCCAGTTTGCATTACTGGCTGATTTAACCCTTGCGGTATTTCCCTCGCTTTGTTGTTGTGTCAATATAGTGAATCGCTGCACCAGAAATGCATAGCGGGCCTGGATTTCTAAACACAGGATGTCTAAGGAAATACTGCAAGGCCTAAATCAGCCAGTAATGGAGACTGGCACGAGTTATGCCATGCATTGGAAAATTGACCAAAAGTAGTCACTTGCACTTTCTTACTTTGAAAAAGGGAAGCCATTAACTAAGGATTAGTTGATGTTAATTTCCTGGTCCCAGAAACCCCTGAGAGTCACTCCCTCCACTTTCGGGTGACTGAAGTAAGTTCTCAGGGCAGTCTCCAGCATGTCAGCCCTGACAGATGCATCTCTGCTGAAAATCCAGAGCAGATATCCACACAGGGAGTCCAGTGGTCTCCAGTTCGTCTAGGTGTTTCTGAACAGTCATTAAAGATTTGAAGCAAATACATAGCATACGTATTTTTAGAAAGAAGCAGTGTCTATAAAGTCCTTTAACACATTTTTCAAAATGAGGTATATACATATTTTATCAGAATATGATGATATTTAACATATCACACATCCCTTAGTACTTACTTACCTTCATGAGGAGGGGGTCCACAGCTTGATATTGGCTCATATTGCCCTGTGCACCGAGGCCGTAAATACCCTCATTGGCCGACTGATACCGAGAGCCTAGATCGATGTATGCCTGCAAACAAAAATGTTTGAGTTGAAATGAGTTAAGTTGGGGTTTAACGCTGCTTTCAAGAGTATATCACATATATCACGGCTGCTAGTATTATGGCAGGTAAAAAGCCTGCAGTGCCATTTGGCTATGTATGGACTGGAACTAGCTGGAACACATGTACCCAGGGGTGACCATTGACACCATCTTCAAAACAGTGGTGCACCCCTTCATATAATGAGTGTATTTCGCAAGATAAGTAAACCTTTTCAGGACGGACTGCATAACAACGCACGTTGAAAATCATCAGTAAATCATTTCCTGGAGCAATTAAGTATATTAACAATATCCGTAACACATTACATGTGAGTAATTGAATCGCAGTATAACTGTCATCCATAGTAATCAATGTAATTTTAGAAAATCAAATACTCAAATTACTTTTACTTCATCAGTGCATGTTTCAATTTCTTTTTTTTTGTGGTAAAAAGTGTGTCAGTGAGTTCATTGAAATCATGATTTTTAAAAATATTATTTGTATACTTTGATTACTGAAGAAGTATGATGTTACATACTTTCCTTTGGTTATTTGAGTGATGTATTGAATCCTATCTTTGACAGCTTTTCTCAGGGACGGTTCATCAAGAACTTGCACCCAATCGGGAGTTTTTTCTTTCACTCCCCAGAACATTGCATTGCCTCGCATCTGAATCCTGTCAAATGCCATACGTGTGAAATGAAAATAATATGATATACATTTTCTGTATTCAGTGAAGTCGACAGTCGATGAAGACAATCTGTAATTGTAGAGACAATGCTGAATCAGATGTCATCCCCACGATCAGACATTTAGCATTTTCAAAATGATCAATTATACCTGATGTGCAAGATGTGACAGCAATGCCACAATTAATAACAATAGTTATTTTAATATGAATAACACTGTATTGTTGTATATATTAATAAAGGCGAACTCAGAACTTTCCAATTTAAACCATAGAAACAATCGAAAATGTTCCTGCTCTATACAGTACAGCTAGACAATAACAATATCGTTTATAGTTATTTGAAAAAGAATTGACAAAATGCTAACCATGCCAAACATGGCACTATTTCAAAGTTCTAAAATAAAAAGCCGCTGCCGCAAACAAAGTAAATTGACATTTGCTTCATTAAAAAGAATATTGTCTTCTAAAATACTTTAAAGATCTGATTATTGTAATACATACCCTTTACCCGCCAGCCCAAGCATTGTCAACTGCTCGATTCCATAATGTGGTGAATACCCCTATATGAATAGAATTACACATATTTTGATAAAACTCTGAATACACACCAATACATGAATGAAATATCATTATTGTGCATAACATCCTGAAGTCGAAACATTAACTTCGAGGAAAAACATATTTTATTACTCAGCCGCGCTGAGATCACTCATTAGATAACAATGAGTTGGTTACACACATATGTGATACCACCGCGTGGTGCTGTAACGTCATAATGGGAGCGTGACGTCATAATCGTTTTTGGTTGACGTCACAATGTTAGCCGTTGAGTAATAAATAAAATACTAAACCCGGTCCCGTTTGATAACATGTTTATGAAACTCGTGAATGGCATGGGTATTTAAGTCGCTCGTTTAATAAACATGTTATCAAACGGGACATCGTGTAGTATTCTATATGTATCAGTGATACAACTTTATTTGAACGTCATGTATAATACAACGATCCATGTTTTTTCTATCATGCTTCAGTTGTTTGTTAGATGAGACGGCCATGAGGCCCGCAACTATTTGGTAGTTCATCTTCGTTGTTCAAAGTAAAAAGTTAAATTGGTTCTCATGGATTATTATGTTTACAACATTCGTGTTTACTACAGCTGTGTCATAAGCTCACGCTCGAGAAATACCAACATAACATCCACTGGTGATTTGATAGTAACAAGGACGTGACTGCTACGATACAATCTATGTACTACATGTATATGTTTATGATTCTATTAATTCAATATTTAAAAGAAATCAGATGTATTTGACTGTGGCACGATACAATATATACTTATCTGCAGTAGTTTGGATGACTTTGTTGGTGACTGTGGTTAATTTTTAGTTCAAATATCTTTTTGTAATGAAGACAGGGTTAAGAATGAAATTTACACCAACATGACCCCTACCCTGTTTAAAATGTTGTAAATGTTTGCAGAATCAGGCACATTATTTATTTTCACATAGGATATGTCTTATATGTCGGTGAATAATCAAAAATTGTTGTCATAAATAATAAAAAAAAAAAATTAGATTTAAAATTTCATTTTTAATTTTTTTTAAAAAATCATGTAGAAGTATTCTTTGACTGCTAACTAAACACCTGTACTTATCAGTTTTGGATTATGACATCGAAAACTTGAGATATTTGCAATTGAAAATCATACATATGATAAAATAAACTGAGGTGAGTCCTTTCTTTTGCCCGGTAGTTTATAAACAACTCTTTGCAAGAATCAGTATTGAAAATCAAGAAATTTAACATCTTATAAGTTATGTCTATAAAAGTAAAAATAAATTATATGCCAGTGAAAAATTCATAATCATTAAAACTCATTTCCCATTTATTACATATTTATAACATTTATTACAAATCTCAAGTTTGTCATGTTTAGAAACTAGCTTGTCATTAAATAATCTTGAACCCATGGTGGGCTTCATTATATTTTGTTGGTAAACATTGGTATACAAATTGTAGATAGGAATGA
Organism: Gibbula magus; assembly: GCA_936450465.1. NCBI lineage: Eukaryota > Metazoa > Mollusca > Gastropoda > Trochida > Trochidae > Gibbula > Gibbula magus. The sequence continues at coordinate 43,234,373 of OW388290.1, read as the reverse complement.
TTCTTGTCCTTCTAATAACCCTTTTCCTAAAAGCAGGTAATAATAAGCACGACACCATGAGTCCAAGGTCGGGTCTTCAAAACCAGGATTTTTTACCAGATTTTGACAAAACCCCAACTCAGCGTCGCTAACTAGCAGGAGTAAAATCATTTCAAGTTAACTGAAAACTAAAACATCACTAGAAGTAAACGTGTTTTGTTAAAGGACATGTGCACCACTTGATAAATAAGATAACAGGTCACGTCAGGCGGCTTCCAACCAATCGTTGGGTCGCAGTCTGAACGACATTACTTAGAATAGTAAGCACGTGTTATTCATAAAAAGATAATGTAGGAAAAGCAAATTCTTATCAACAAATTTGTTCAAAGTTCAAGTGTATAGGGAATGATTCATAAAAATGTGAAACATTATTATTCTTGCGAGGCTCTCCGCTAAGGCCATCTTGATCTTCTTGTAAAGCTTAATTTAAGCGTCACTAACATGATCACCATGTCAAGAGTCACACAATAGATATTCTAAAAAAGGGACTGCTTGCCGACAAGGTAATAATAGTGGTTAATAATATCATTGTCAAGGCATTTTACAATAATGTATATAAGAAATTACGATGATTTATTAGTATTCACAAGCATGCTTTCGACCATTTATTTCTTCACAAATTGTTTTTTTCTATATCAGACCTTGGAGTTGGAAGATATTTTGAACTGTTTGTCTACATATATAGAAATGAGTAAATATAAGATTTTTTGACTGGATCAATCGTATGTAATTCGATCAGCTCATCTCGACCAGTGTATCAGTCCTTTCAAGTATCCTTGAAAATATACTATATAAAAGCGGTAGAAATAAGGTCGAAATTAGCTGATCGTATTGAAAAAGATTGATCCAGTCAAAACCATCTCATGATTACTCTTTCTTTTAAATGTAACCTTAGTTCCCAAGAGATGCAACTCTGTTGTATATACCTCATATATATACTGAACTCTAAAAGTAATGCGACACACATATGTATTTCGGAAGGTAGTAAATAAATAATAAAGGACGAGTAGCAGTACATTATCGGGAGGTTAATGGAAAAATACTCGGACCGAAATGTCAACAAACCATTTTCTCAGATTTTCATTAATCGAGCACAGATAATAAGTAACAACCTCGTTGTAAAGCGAAAGCTGAGCGTGTATGTTTGTAGCGCAAGCCTACATGTGTAATGCTATTGTATCTCTTCCCCAAGTTTTAGTTACTTTTGTAGAAAATACAGGTGGCGGTCAAAATCTTTATTACAGAGTTTACAAGTTACAAACAGAAAAAGAAATTCTTTAGTCGCAAGAGACGACAACAGGATTCAGTTGATATTAATTTAATTTAATATTCATTTAATGTTAATCAACCTATTTTAGCATTCATTATCATTCCTGCAAGTGTTATGAATTTTTTAAAAGGCCGTTTAGTTAGAGCATCCTTTGAGTAAAGCACAGTTTCTGACGGTACATGTTTTTTTTTTAATAATTTATCTATTACAATTAAAAAATGCTCACGTTGAAACATTATCAGTAAATAAATGAAAATGACCTAATAAAACAGTCAAACGCTTGAGTCGTGAACAATGTCGTAAAAAAGAATATTTCAAATGAATTGTCAACAAATTTAGGAAACATTCTCTCGAACACAACAAGCAAAACATTGACATTTCTCATTTTCATATGTAAACCACGTTATCATTGGTACTGTGAGCACTAAAGTTCCTGATTTGTCCGAGGTGTATGAAGCGTACGAGTCGTGCTACAACATAAGGGCTGTGCCTTAATCACGAACATACATGATAAGCACGTTTTATTCAGAAATACATTTCATTGTCTATACAACTGAGCGGGTTTTAGAATGAATCAGGCAACACAATCGCTTCATTTAGGACAGTAAGGTGCAAGTACACTATTCATTCAGGAAATGTAACTTTACCATTTTTTACATTCTTACAATGACCACAATGCAATCATATGATTGGACGAAAGACCTTAAAACTAATAAACAGTTGTTTCAAGGGATCCTTGGATAAATTCTGTCATTGATGTTCGGTACATTACTATGTTATGACGTCTCCTGGAAGTAAGGCTGAGGTGTTCATGTTTCAAGTGCGCGAGGGTTCATCTAAATTCCCGTGGTTTTATGGGTAGTGCATTTGGCCAGACACCAACAGGTAACAGGTTCGATTCCATGTTTCGGCCAGCAAATTTTGAATAAGGTTGACATTGAGACTCTACTATTTTATTAAACATATTCACTCCGATTCGAGACTAATTATATAATAATGTCAAACGACATCACTTGCGTAACATAAACAGATACAGATATCATACAGATACAGATGCAGATACTCTCTCGGCTAACTTGTTGGCTAAACTTCTCTAATATTTTTTTAATATGTGTTTGGAAACTAATTTTCAATTATATCCTCAAATAGAAGTAAACATAAGCTTTATAGAATGACATCTCTACATAAAGAATGTTAATCACTGATTCATTGATGTTTTGAAAGTGTGAAAATTATCTTTGTAGTTGCGTGAAATATTTCTATAAGATCGTGTGTAAATATATCTCCTAAGAACATAAAATGATCATTCTTCTATACTTCAGAGAAATAAACATGATTAAGATCTGTCACTTCTGTATCCTGTACTGCATCCTCTTATGCACCAGTAATTTGCTGAAATGAAAGGCGCCACCATTGAATAGATACCTCATTAAGTTTGTTATTGGAGAGAAGCTTCTGTAAAGAAGTCTAGTCACGTAATAGTTTAGTCTGCAATTTCCATGTGGGATAAGAAGACAGAATAGTGCTAAACGCCTTCACATAATCAGGAACATTTCTGGCGGATCATGCAGGAGTAAAATTGGAAAACTAATGGCGTCAGAATTTCTAAGAACTTGTTGAAATGTTCAGTTTATTAAATGATATATGATGCAAGGTATTCAAAGAAGCCAATGTTATGCAGGGCAAAATGTGTCGATGATGACCACATTCACGAGCTTTACCCTACACATGTAACATCATTCTGATTCATTGCCGCTAACTCGTAATCGGTCAGACTTGTATTTACAAAAACACACGCAATCTTGGTTAGCATGCGATGTAAAAAGCAATATGCAGCCATGATCATTGGAATCAGTTATTTCTAAATGTTAATATATGTTTAGAAAGATTCAAATGTTTAGGTCTAAGAATGCACTTTATACTTTGTACAGGTACTGACATATATTTCTCTTTCAAACAATGTTCTTATGCCAAATATAGTATCAATAATTGCTGATAATATGACTGTGTTGCAAATCGCGTGTGTGTGTTTGTGTGTGATTTTGAGGATAGCTGGGGTATCTTGCAACATATTTGTGCTGTAAAAATATCAAACGTATCAGAAACTTTCAGCAAAAATGCAGTCTGATTAAAATTGACGGTTTTCCGAGAAATACAAATTACAAAATAGTGCATCTACCGGGATACGAACTCATATTGTTCGGAGGTATCCTCGTTAAACCGTCTGATAACAGCCCGTACGCTTGCATGTTCTGTCGCAATGTCAGTTAACCAATCACAATACCTCCACCAAAAGCTTTCGGTGCGATAAGCTAGGGGCAGATAACTCCAAACAGCTATCCATTTGACTGTTCCGAATGCTTTCAAAACGGCGACCGTTTACCAGCTATGATGTGATTGGTCAGATATTTAACTGGGCTTCGTCTCCGCTAAACTGGTTCGGAACACAAGCCTATACGGGATGTTCTCAGACCTTGTGGCGAGGAATGTACAGAACCAGTTCGTATCCTGTTGATGCATTATTTTGCAATTCCTCGGAACAGGTCGTTTTTAATCAGACTGGCAAAACAAAAAAGTCAAAACATAAAAGGACATTTTATTTGACAAATGAAGGATCGTTGATTTGCAAAATATTGATCATGAGGAATAATGTTTGACATAAATGAAAACATAAAAAACGGATTTATTATGAATGTATTTATTTTACTTTAATGTACATTACATCATTTTAAAACATCATGTTCCAACTTGGTTGAAGTTAGCTTTTAATTACTAACGTAAACATAATTATTCTAGTGAAATATCTATGTAAGGTTTGTCAGAACTGGGTTTAAAGATCATCCTTGAGCATGAGATTTTATGTTTACACATTTCGTACAGGAACAACCTTATATGGCCGTGATTTGCCACAGTGAAACTAGAACAAGAGAGGTAATATAAATATTTCATTGGAGCAACTATATACATCAACACATACTGTGAAAGCTGACTCGGATACTACGAAAACCAGTCTGATTAAAATCGACGGTTTTCCGTGGAATAAAAAAATGCAAAATAGTGCATCTACCGGGATACGAACTCGTTCGTTGGTTTCCAAGCCAAACCGTCTGAAAGCACCCCGTACACTAGCGTGTTCGGGCGCAATTCAGCTAGCCAATCAAAAGATGCCCAACAAATGCTTTCGGTGCGAGAAACTAGGGGCAGATAACTCCAAACAGCTATCCTTTTGTCTGTTCCGAATGCTTTCAAAACCGCAACCGTTTAAATACTATGATGTGATTGGTCAGCTATTTGACTGGGTTTTGGCTGCGCTAAACTGGTTCTGAACACACGCCTATACGGAGTGTTCTCAGACCTTGTGGCGAGGAATCTACAGAACCTGTTCGTATCCCGGCAGATGCAAAATTTTGCAAATTTTATTTCTCGGAACAAGGTCGATTTTAATCAGACTGCTACGAAAACCTATTGTCAATGGTTATATATAATTAAAATAAATCGAAAGAATATGCCTTGGATAAAACAAACTGTTCTACTGAGATCCACTGAATGTTGTGGACGATATCGCGAACGGCAGCTGTTGCAGAGGCCATTAGGAGTATGATGAGCGGAGGACTCGTCTACAGTTGTGATATTGTAGACGGTGTCCGAGGAGATGACACTTGAAAAGCCATCAAAGGCAGTAAGCTGTTCCCTGAAATCAGTGCCAGTTGACCTCAATTCGTCATGACTGACCTTGGGAAGGTCGACTGCTAGATGTCAATATACTCAGCTGGAGAACACCAGTGATGGCCTGCTGATTGTCGACGATTTCGGAAAGATAAGACAGCAATAAAACAATGGGCGATGACAATCGATAAAAGCCCTAGAACGAGACAACATTCACGTGTTGATAGCTTAAATACAAACCATCATTTGACGTCCTTCCAGTTGATGCAAACTACCAGATATTAGAATCCAATAGATAGACATATCGTATCAAATAACATGTAGCCGGAGATGTATATGTAGGACAAATTGAAATACTGATTTTTACCAGAGGAAACTAATTTCCCTCGGAGCCAAAATATGTGAGATATATTGTCAGGTTGTATGATCAGTCAGAAACAATCATCTCCATAGACAGTAAAGTAATTGCGTTGTTGTACATTGTGGAATAGTTAATTGTTTCATCAAAATCATTTGCAGCACCAGAATAGTCATCCCTTCTATGATGGCAAGTATGAATTGAAAGTGAAAGCTATGTATTTCTGTCACGGAATGCTTATCTCTGCGAGACTAACTTACTAATGACTTGATATTGAGATACGTGTTAGATGTGTACTACGCTTATGCCTATAAAACTCAGCTTGCCGTTCAATATTTATACACTCTTTTAGTTATATTATGGTTGAAAGAATTCATTAAAAATTCCGATGACATTTGAAATGATCGTACACAATAGAGAGGGGATCTGCTACATCATGATCGATTATATCTACATGATTTCGTGACTTGTCTTCTTTATGTGCTACGTGAAATAGGTTGCATACGTTATCTTTTCTCACTTCTGAAATATAATCGTTTCCCTCGAATTTTACTTCATATACCTTCATATCAAACCAAAAATACAGTGATACGATTAGATTTCACAAAATGAAAATATCTTTACAAATATGCTATTGTTCGAAAATCTGTTGGAAATTTCAATAAACAATATACAGGCTTTAATTTCAATATCATGTCTCAAAAACCTGAAAATAAAAAACAAACTTGTTGAATTTAGCAGTATATATATTATATAAATATAGCAAGTGTAATGATACAGAAGAAATAAAGAGACGTAGAAGAGTGACTCCCACGTATATATTGTTGTAACTAATGATCCTTGTAGGTGGTTACTAAGTGTAGGAACTAATCCATGCCAGGCATACAATGTGGCCAGAATGGCAGATGATATATATGACATTACGTCATTGAATAGTAACAAAAATATAAAATAGTAATAGACTAAATGTAGAATATTACAGAAATCTACAACTTGTCTGAGTTGACGGATGTTATTTGGAAGGTTTTATGATATATATGATCCATATAGAATCTGTTATATATATTTGACTTGCATTTGCGGTACCATTATGAATGCAAATCTTTATTAACCGCTAGACAAAACAAATGAAAAGAATCTGAAAGAGATATTCTTATTTACCACCTGCGACGTAAAACTAGAAAATATAAAAGTTTCACGATTTATCATTGAGGGTATTTTACATGTGATATGAATACACTTGTATTAAGCTTGCCAAATGAAACAATGCAATACTGGCATTAAACATTAAAACAAGGAATTAACACTTATTGCATTTGCGTACTGTGTTTTATCAAAGCCATGTTCAGCAGCGTAAAAGGGTGTACGCGATAAACCCTGCAAATAATTCGTACCATAAAATCTAACCTCCATACATGTGGATGGTTTCTTTTTCTGTCTTACCTGACACTATGGTATTTGAGTTAGATCTGAAGTCATGTGTGTATTTTTGTCATAATTGTTGCACGCATATACATGTACATATGTTGGAAACATTTACATTCAGTCTATTGTTTGTTAAAGGAAACAATATTTTTGGATAACAAATGTCTTTATTGTGAACATACACGACGTATTCTGTATATAATAACCTACTTTGATATATCCCACATTCCACCTGATTAAGAAGTAAGCATATACTCTGAAACGTAGTATATCTCTACGATAAAGAAGTTGCTATCCACTTCTGATTGTCTTTCTAAATGTATTGTTTGCTTATGTGTCATTATTTGTAAGAGGCTTCATAGTCGCTCGATGTGTTATAATGGTGTTCTTCTTTTCAATTTGGAAGACTATAAACTGTACTGAATACACGCATGCATTCGTAATTTGCTGTTATGAAAGTCATAGAGGCGCCAGCCTTGTACTGAGACCTCATTAAGTATGTTATTAGAGGCAGCTCTTGTAATGCAGTCTAGTCACGAAATAGCTTTGTGTGCAATTTCCATTTGCTATAACAAGACAGGATATTGCTAAATGACTGCACACATTGACGGTTGTTGCCACAAACCCTGCACAACTGAAGGCGTAAAGGTCCCGCTATTAGCAAAAGCTTTGGGTCTTGATCCAAAGTTGAAACACAGATTACATTTATCAAATGTTTGTCAGGGTGAATGCATGCTATATTATTGGATATCAAGAATAAATGGTCAAAAGATAATATCATAATAACTGATTTCCTAACATCACTAGTATATGTTGTACATGTATATAAACTAACATGTCAAAAGCATCACTCATTTGGATTGTATCAATAACTGGAAAATGTATTTTCATGACTATTAAGTTTTATTTTTTTCTGAAACGACTTCAGTAGGTAACTTGTAGCAATCCTTGCCCAGATCTCACTTGTAAACAAATAATCAGAATTCAAAATTCCTTTACTTTATCCTTATTGTTCCATTAAAAAATAAAACACATTTTACAATGTCATTTTAATTTATCTGATGATGGTTAAGTCAACCAATACATTTTCACCTTTCTAGATCAATTGAGTCTCTCAGTTTAGTTCTGCAATCATTTCGGAAACACTATAAATTCCAACGACTTGGAATTTCCCCCTATCCATCTCAACATTATTGAACTTATAACCTAGCACTGCTCAGACATAAACCTACTTTTTAAAAGAAAAACTCAATCAGATAATTAGCTTCGTGTGGGTAAATATCAATAATCTACACACTATTCAGATTTGTGAGAAAAGGAATAAATGAAAGGAAGGTTGTTGAGAGCTATTCAGGCCATACAAGTTGGCCAAATTAAAATGTTATTGAAAACTTGTTTTTTTTCTTTTTTGAATTAAAATAACCGTGAGAAATCAAGAGGAAAGTACTCGAGTAATAAACGCGATTTACATATTTTCAATAGACAACATAATTTTTTCTTGTGTACATATATTCCTACATACAAGACTCACACACCAAAATCATTTCGCTGGATTCTACGCAAAATGTAATTCAAGTTAGGTAATATAGTTTAGGGAAAAAGAGATCATGAAATAATCAGAAACATTGATATACATTCCGGTACATGTGAACTACAGATTACATCCATGTTGAGGCAATAATACAGCCTGAACATAGATGTCATCATAACCTTAACTTCTAGAATGCCCATCAAAGACCTAATAATAAAACCATTCATTACCCACATGGTTCGAAATAACCGAGTTAATATTATTGATATGAGCACATGTGCACATATCACGTTTGCCTAGCAACGATTGTTTCACCGCGACTTCCCGTCTGAGACGTCATAAAAAGAATGTTCGTGACGTCACTGTAGAGAAGTGGGTCGTTTCCTGGCTAATTTTACGCAATCCAAATGGAATAAAATGGGTAATAAAGAAATAATTACACTCGAAAGTGTGTCTTATGACTTTTACGAAACTCGAGCAAATTTATGTATGACCCTCGCTCTCGCTCGGGGAATATAAAAATTAACACTCGTTTCGTAAAAGTCATATGACACACTTCCTCGGGTAATAATCTCTATGTATTGATTGGTTTTCAAACCGGTCAGACATTGTGAGGATTCTGAATCTTGCTACATTGAGGTATGAACATTTACTAACAATTCAGTCTTATCATTATGTATTATTTTAAATATAATCTAAATATATTACAATCAAACCTTAATTTAATAGTTCTATGTTGGTGCCATTTTCACAATTGCCATTACTCATCTGTGGAAGATCGTTTCACTGCTGCCATGCATTGTCAGATCACCTCGAGGAAACGAATCACTTTAGACGCCATTTAGAAAGCACCCAGTCCCTGTTCGGGAATCATACATACTGATTAGATGCATTCACATGGAAATCTAAGAACATCGAGCAATGAACTATGTATTGTATAGACCCATTTGCCTTTCTAGCTTGTTTCTCTTTGTTCACACCAGGACGAATACACGTTGTATAATTAGTATTGACATACATACATGTACCTTCCTTTGAAGTATATTCACTCAGCAGTAAAACTGTCCTTATAGAATATTAATCAATCTGTATTTATGTCCCGTTGCTAGAAAGGAAATCATATGCTAAAATGGCCTAATTTTTCACACTTTTTGTTTGATATTCTCCCCAAGCTAAAATTACATTATCCATTATACTTTTCTGTCAGGTCGAAAGAGAGGCAATTAAGTGCTGGTGCATGTGGCTCATAGCATTATTGCATGTATACTTTCCTAAATTACAGTTTATTTGTTCTGATTACCGTTATTGTTTGATATCCATTGCCTTATATATATATATATATATATATATATATATATATATATATATATATATATATATATATATATATATATATATATATATATAGTGTCGTAATGATTATTCAGCTGTAGACGTTAAATGATATCTTGATATCCTCTTATATTTTTTATTCTGATGATAAATCTAGTATTCTTGCAGAACACGGGTGCTCATTTACATGGAGTATTAGAGGACATACTGGGTACTGCTTAAATGTTAAACACCCTGTACCATTGTTTATGAGTTTGTTAATTGGAAATACATTCGTTGAATATTAGAACAATCAATATTAATACATCTGAAGTCGTAATGATATTGGTGTAGACATATTTAGTAATATAAAACGCTTACCAATGATATTCACATATGCAATAATCAAAACAGCATACATGTAAGGACAGTAAGTTGCTACTCCTAATAGAGTATATCATGCTAATGAAATGAGAAACATAACTATGGTCACATCAGCTTTGACGGCTATTGGCAAAATATTTAATTGTTATTGATCACCATACTACTTAATAAATTACATTCTTTCAGTTGACTACCGATAAAATGGAATTTTTAATTATATGATTGGTTACAATGGTTGTTTAAACCTACAATATATGATTCCCTATTCTGTAATGGTTATACTCTTAAATCATTTCAACATCTCATAACCAAGCAAAGGTCAATTCCAACACATGATACAAGGAAAGAGAAATAACAAAACAAGATTCACTTTGATTAGAAGGTATAATACTTATAATTATCCAGCACTATTTACTGAAATCTATTTGTGTATATCATGTCTAGACTTTGTGGTGATTTACAAGAGGCGTTCTTTCCTTTGTATGTCATTAAAATGTTTCAATGACCAAAGTTCTGATTAGTATCAGGTTCACTATACCACTTAAATAAATGTCATAGTAAGACTAGTTTAACGACTATGGAAACTAGGAATGACCACAATCTGCAGATTTATCGAACTAAGTAAGTTTCATCATTCTTTATTTTTAAAACATTCTGTAGATTGTGACACCAAAGTAGGAATTGGTCCGTATTGATGTGAGTTTTACATGTATATTCAATTTCTTGAGTATAGCGGCTGATCCCGTAATTTTGAAGACTGACAATGTATATTCATACAGTTGCAGTCATTATTAACGTAAGGATGAAATGTAATAAACATAACTCGAAGAGAAATTTAGTCAATAACACGATTCATGTACATTTGCTTAATTCCGGAGCAATGTGTTTATTGAATTTTAAACTTCAGCAAACTGTCGTACAAACTGGAAGAAGTCTTTAAAATTTTGTTTCATGTTTCCAAGTTTGCGTTTAATTTTAATGTTTAATTTCACAGTTTCGTTGTTTGAAAATGTTTCCCGAATCTGAACGCTTAGTGTGGATAAGCAGATGGAATAAAAAGGGCTAAACTGTACGATTGTTTTGTTTAATTTATTTTATGCAAAACAGGAGCAGAATCATTGATTTACACTTTACATGATGGTAAAACAATATAATTTGATGTAACCGTTCATTTAATATTTTTCGGAATTGAAATTATTTATTTGTTATGTCTCCCTTGTAAGCAACACTTTGGAATGTAATGAGACTGTTGTGTTTCAAAGACATTGCGGCAAAACAGTTGTTTCAGGGATTTTATGTGATACAGTTAAATAGTGATAGGGAAGTAGGGAGCAACAACCGATTTCCTTCGAGGTAGCTTCACGTCTGAAATTTTACTTTTCAAGCTTAGAGACATATAACACTGAATCAATTCCGTGATTAAAGCCGTGTTCTGTTGTAGGCTATCAGTCTCAGACTTTAATGGAATGGATAGATCGAACTAATGACTATTTACGTCTTGAACCTTGACTACATCCAATAGTCACCCATTGTGGATTGACATGTTACTAGCGTATTCTTTCAATTTCAGAAACTATTGCCGTCAACAACCTGTCATCTACTTCGACTTATTGTCAACTGTCATCATATTCTTTTACAAATGTCAATTTCGTCTCTCAACCAATTGACTACAACACATGGTCACTCATTGTGGATGGACACTTCCTTCTTCTCACTAACTTGGGGAATGAACTCGACAACCCTCAATACAATAAACATCATAGAAATTAATAAGCGTTGTCGGTATTTGTAAATATGACAAATTGACATATTTCATGTTTCAATTTAGTCTATTTTTTGCAGAATTCGTGGCTTTAATGTGACTGTAAATAATAAAGAGAAGAATAAGGATCAGATTGGTAATATTACTTTTAATCAAATTGACAGACGAAAGACAGTAATAATGAATAAAGTACTGTTCCTGTTGCAAAAAGTGTGGATTTCATAAGACCACTTCCATAACTTACGTTGTTGTCATTTGTGGTGTTTCAAACACCAGATAGTTCACTCTGTAACAGACATGGGTACTTACATGTCTATGATTTTAAGACTTTGCGTTGTGTTATTTTTATACCTCAGGTTTCAACTTTCAAACCAATTCACCCACGCTACTTCCCGGTTTCGGGATGTAGCGTTATGATTAATAACATACAAACTATATTACCGTTATGTATTTATTACAAAATGGAAAACTCAACAAAAATGAAGATGAACAAAAATATACAATATCGATTATACTGGAAAGTAACAAACTCGACTGGGGCAAAACTGCCTACAAAAATGCCCTATATGTCAGTCAAACACCCTAAGGCTACAGCGGGAGGTACATGTAATCAGTCTTAAATCCTCCCGCCCAACCCGTTTCTAAGCAATATCCCGACAAAATCTACAAATAATTCCCTAACGTGAAAAAATACTTTTATCTACCCCCGCACCACCCATGCCTAATTCTAACTACCAATTAACTCCTACTTCCTTAACTACTTATTACTACACTAATGACTACGCTGTGGGGGGAGGTTTCATTACGAAACAAGAGCTGTCCCATTACGGAACAAATAACTGCCCAATGAAACAAGACAAACGGGACGGCTGTCTCATCACAGACAAGTCTCACCTAGCGGAGATACTTCAAGGCTAGACCATGTGATATCGATGATGCATCGGATATTTTACGAGCGATTTCAAGCAGAACTGTTCTCTCACTCGTACATGTGATATCGGTCGCGCATTCCTTATATCCCATTTTGCAAACACCACCATACCAAAAGTAGCCTTTCCCAGCGCATGCGGCCAATCGCTTACAGAAGAAGAAGAAGAAAATGAAGAAAAATAGTTTATTTCAAAAAAGTGTCACACCCTGAAACAGGGTCCGGCCTACACAGACCTATGAGACACAGTTAACACAATGATAAAGATTACACATAATGGCGACCAAAACAAGGCGACAACTGCTTCGGCCGCGACCGCACATGTACGTAAACTGGTACCTATAGCTAACTATTAATCCCTTAATTACGAAAATTTCGTTACTATATCCCAAATAATACTATTAAGAGACACCTAATAATAATAATTCCTATAAAGCTAGCCTCTTTACAACTCAAATCGTTATATATTTAGGGTCTACCGTGATTATTGTTCAGCCAATATAAGTGTATATCCAGTTCACATGAAAACAAATACATAGTTTGACGCATTTCCAATATCTACATATGCAATAGATTTTCTCTTATGATTTAAGATGTGGACAGATGTATATCATTCAACATCCATATGCAACTATATGCCGACGTCCCCGATTCCGTTTTCAACGGAGACAAACAGTACGTGTTGATATGAAACATATCTATTTGTGTAGAGGAGCCTCAATGGTATCTATGCTTGTACTTTGTGTACTGAGGATCACGACTTGTTAATGTTTGTAACCACAATTCTTGTTCAAATGCACATTCCACGTTTACCTATATATTGTCGTCTGTTAATGCTGTAATAGCATCAAGTGTACTAACCATGTCAATATGAACATTATTTTCCTATTTATAGTATTTACAATAAATCTCTACTTTTGGTTGATGCCGGTCGAATATAACCATATCAATATAGCTTCACACCAAATTTAGAAGTTTATTGATCTTGGTGCCCACATAATAGTATATTCATGTTGGTTTAATATGCTGAGTCGCAAGGTATTGACATCATTCAGAAGGCAATCTATAAACAGCTCTGTGTTATCACGAATAAACTACACAAATAGATAATGATATTCCCCTATGTAGATATTACGGAATGACAGCCTATCCTGATGCTACAGTGTATTCTCTCTAATCCGTTTTTCCCTCTGAACCGGCTTATAATTTAGTTCCAAATTCATCGGTTTGAGACTAAATTTCTCATTAATGAAACAAGCCATCACAACATAGGTTCCAACAATGTTGTGGATTGTAGAAAACTGTTGGCACAAAGTCTGCTGTGAAATGATCATGACATGAAACCAACATAGCTATAAATAATGCTCAATGTGGAAGCACGACATGTCGACAGTGATAAATGGCATTGTCTACATGTGGGCTTGATTACCCTTTGGCTAGCTATATTTATGTCATTCATTTATTATTTACTTCATAGGGGAATACATCTGTCTACAGGAAGCAAGCATGTGCCTTAGGTACAGTGTACATGTACATGATGTCACTAGCTATGCTATCAGAAGATGGATATTTTTAAGTGACATCAAATGTAATGTAGAATATTAGGGGATATATGCAAGTCGAGTGAGATGATTTGGACGTAATTTGATTTTTTGTTTGTATCAAATCTAAATACAATTTAATGAAAAACACGCAGTGTCCCTTTAAGATTGATGTCAGAAATGGAACTTGCTTTTAATCTCTGATTATTAATGTTTTCATCAGTATTGTTAATGTTTATTCGTGAGCGTGTGAACGCTGCTGGATTAGTTTCTGTTTAAAGGTTTTCAAAAACATTAAGGTAATGAAACCGTCCATACACACAACTCGCAACAAGATCATGTAAAAATCTAAATCAGAAATATTTAATTATTTAACCTGTGAACAAAATACAAGTATCATAATCAATTGCAATCTATTATTTTGATAAACATTTTCACTTTCCCTTTTCACTGTCCTTATATATTTTGCAATTGCATGTATAGAAAGAATGAAGTAATGCACCTCACTGACATGCATGACATTTAATCTTGTAAATTGGATTTCATCTTGGTATTGACAGATAGTGATAAACTCATTCAACAGCTTTCATAGCGTTCGATTTCAAATCAATGGCCTGTCCAAAGAGAGTAAGTTTGTTATTTTCATAAGCACATACATGCAATTCTGCTGAAAAGATTGCAAGCAGATACAGTTGTATTGTTAATGGTATCAGCCCCTGGTCGTGCATGTGTGCATCGTTACATGGGAATATTTATGCAATATTATTCGAGATAAATTCACCCGCAGCTATGTCGATGTCGCTGCAGTTCGAATGGAAGAAATGACGGTTGTTCATGCTGACAATTCCATTCAGAATAGAAGTACATAGTGGGATATAGTGGGGCTATTTAGATCTTATTTCCACCCACGTGAACAATCTGGCAAATAAAACCTATGTCAGTGCAATTCAATTTAAAGCATTACATGTGGAGATGTTGAATTTTAAAATACTTTCAAAATATGTTTTATTTAATACATAAACTTGATATTATCATCCGTGATATGAACAATCTCAAACATTGTATCCGGACGTCGATAATTAGCTTCTTCAAACTAATTTGTCGTGGTTTATCAGTATTAACAGGTTGTTGCAAAGTTTAGTCGAACAGGATAATTGAAGTTGTTGTCAACAACAGGATGTAGCAAGTGCTTGTACAAGTACACCTTATCGTGAATCTGTATGTTTTTCGGTATCAACAGGTTGTTGCAAAGTTTAGTCGAACAAGATAATTGAAGTTGTTGTCAACAACAGGATATAGCAAGTACTTGTACATGTACACTTTGTCCTGCACCTGTTTGTAATCAATCATCATCTCGCACTTAAAATGTATGGGATAAACTTGTTTTTCACCATTGGTCATATTCATTGTGTGCATGGCTTAATTGTGAAATTTATTTTACTTTAAAATACTCCAGGAAGATCTTTTAATGCGTGTCTACTCCATGTTTGATATTTTGTAACTAAGGAATAGATATATTGTTAAATCGTTCACCTGTGGTCTGTTTCCGTCTGTCGTGTTAATTATAAATATCAAAGCGCATGATTTACACGTTTAGTGACAAGTTTTTTTAACAAGTTTGTTTTATTTTTCAGATTGTAATTACTGTACAGGATGTTGTGCGTCACTGACTCCGTTTAAAAGTATCACTTACATTTTGGTGGTTAGGAGACTTTTGTGTTCACTTGCACAGGTCTTTGATGTAATCCTGGCAAAAAATTTATGGAATCAACAATCTATTTCCTCTACGTCTGAAACCTTACTTCTCAAGCTACAAGACATATAACACTGAAGCAATTTCACGATCAAAGTCGTGTTCTGTAGTATGCTATCAGTCACAGACGTGAATGGAATGGCTGGAGTTCAAACTAACGACTATTGACGTCATCAAACCTGGTACCTACCTCGGCTGTCTGACTTCCCAGTGTTATCATAGTTCAAAGTAATCTCTTGACATAGCTTACTTTTCTGTTATTAGGTTCATTCATTTCTAAACATGATACAGAACATTTTCATTATCCGAATGTGTTGATCCTACGATACGGAAAAAGACTGGTGAAATGGACATCTTGTTTATATCAACATTCTGAGTCTCTTATTCCTTCACTATCTCAGTATCATTCAAGAGGCTGAAGAAATGAATGTTACTGTCACATTTATGTGAAACGCAATTATTGATTCGGGTATACATTAGCCTGTAAATATTGCATAACCACTTTTAATTGAACAAACACGTCTTGCATTACTATCAATTCATATGCACCTGATTATTTGCATAGCGTTATGTATGAAAAGCACGATGTACGAATATAGTGTATTTTCTATTCTGTTGACTGAACAAATGCAAAGAAGAAACATCAAATAAATCAATATGAATTTAAAGTGCAGATTTCAAATGATTATTTACATTTGTTTCTTTGATTTGAGGTCCTCTTTGATGTCTTTGATCAACTTTCATATCTCTCTCAAAGTGCTATACTTATCGCACAATCTAATATTATTTATTAAGATCGTATTTTTTTAAGCTGAGCTATTTGATGGCAATATTAATGTTCAAATAATAATGGAACTCAGTCTGACTGGAACTCGCGAGCTTGACATAAATTAAAAAAACACACACAACACGATTGGATCTTGACAATCTGAGGCGGTTGCGGTTCAGCATTCAGATATTATTGATATCCCTTCACCAGGGGAACAGGAATATCTGAAACATTCATTAAAATGTTAACGTTGCACATGAAATAAATTCACGTCAATCCTGAGGACATTTTCCTTGACATCAAACAGTATAAAAGTGTTACAGCTAATGCTTGAAGTCAGACAACTTCAACTTCAAACGGGTTATTAAAGTTTATACTTGTCATTCTACGAATTCATTTAGTTATTCGTATGATTTCCATTTTTACAGTTTATATTTTCTTTTTTTTATAACGAACATCAATTTGGTAAAACCATGCAAGTTAAAAAGCACCATAATAAAGGGATCGTTTCACATGTTTCTTAGCATAAAATAAGTAGCATTTGCAAAATGCAATAATAATCATAAAAATTATACATGATCTCTACTCTATTTTGTACTTCTGTAATGTTTTTTGTTCTTTTTTAAAATTTTCTTCAGCTTAGTTAATTTGGTAAATTTGTCACGTTGTAACTAAGAAATGGCCAGTTATAAACACCCATGAGAGACGTCATTCTGTCTAATGCCAACAGTACTGTACATTTCTGCATAGTATTGGGTTGCACTTACGTATACATAATCGGACTTAATTGTTCACCTCCAATATGTCCACTTTAAGTGTCCTAACTAACCGTAGGAAAATTAGTTTAGATGTATTTTCTTACGTTACTTTTGTATTTGCTTTTTAATGAATGTGGTTAGTTATAATTGTCGAGATAACCCTTGTAAAACATTTGAAAGGCAAGAAGATTAAGACCTTTTAATGATTTGTGAACATTTAAAAATATTTTAAAACATTTATTCCTCGGGACAAAGGTTGATTCTAAACAAATATAGCGAAGTTATTTAACTTAAACATCTCAGAATAAAACAAAACATTAATATTATCAAAAGAAAGTTGTAAACTTAAGAATGACAACCATTTGTAAAAATAAAGAACGAAAACAACTAAAAATGGAAAACAATGTTATTACGTTTGTCATCAAAGGATGGGTTGGTTTGGTTGTATACAGCAGCCATGTTAATGCAGATCAACAAATTACAGAAATCGTAAACTTTGCAAACTGCAAATGGCAAAGATTTTAGTGTTACATTACATAACATGATGTATGAATTACTTAAACATCTTCATTACCACAGAAACAGATCACACATTTGTAAATGGTTACATGTTGTGGTCAGTTATCGCTGATTGAAACAATATGTAAATTGTTACCGTTATTGGGTTTAGGTTGAACATACATGTGTACTGAACATCAGGATATATTATTTGTAAATGTCGATGGATCATGGCTTATGGTTTGTCCAAATTTGTCCAAAATATTGATGCACAGACATTTTCCTGTGAAATTACCAAACTCTCCAATGGTTAAATAGCATTAATTATCAAAATACAGATACAATTTATAATTATATCTATTTAATTATTCATCACATAAAACACTGCTAAATAGGAAACGTGTAATTGATTTGACACAACACTACGACACAGCTCCAGACGAAGAGACACATATATGTATTGAGTTGACACTCTCTTTCAGACTGATTTATCTAACAGGATTACACAGCTTCCCGTGTCGCTATCAACATGATTTTCCTAAAAATAATACTTTCAATAAAGATCGGCTTACCACTGAATAGAAGAAGGCTGAAAATAGCCCTACCAATATAACTGCACACCAAATATAATAGAGTATTCATTTTGTCGCCCACAACAAGTAAGAGACCGTTGAGATCTATAAATACTAGTGCGATATATTTAGCTTTCAGAAAGTGCAATCACTCTAGCTACATGTTGTGTCAGAAAGAATACATTATATAAAACTGACTACTGTATTTCGCTTTCGTGCCTTTGAATAGAACCAGTTTCACTTCAAAATGCTCGATTACTACTAAACATAACAACCAATCACAAGAAACTCTAGGGTTTGTCTATATATCAAATAATCCCTCTTCTGGTATACACTTCCTTTGGCGTTTATGTATTTTGCTACACAAATGGCTTCCTCTCGTTACCATACAACGGCTGTATGCAAATGTTTGAAGGTTTGCAAATATTTCTCTTTGTACATGTAACACAAAGTTACCCCTTTAATCATATATGCATATTACATATCGTTCAGAAACCAAACGTTTGCCTGCTTCACTCACTGTTAGGGAATATAGTAAACACACTTTTCTCTAAGCAAATCAATCTGTTAAAGGTGGCTTTTTTTCTTGGATATGTGTCTTATATTACTTATAATTAAACATTTACAATTGTTAAAACTTACCAGAAATTTTAATTAGAATGTCCTCGTTGTATATAATTGCAAACTTAATTATCTAAATGGAAAATGAATGCTCGACTTCATAAGCATATCTTTCTCATCTACAACACATGTCAGCTCATAACGAACGAAATGTGCAGTAATGTAGCAGAAAGATAAGAGCTTTGAGGAAGGATCTGTACTGTTTCAACAATGGTTCACGACATAAACACACAGCCGCTCTTGAGAGTAATCGGATTAATTGCATTTCTCTATTGTGAAATACAGGAATACCTCGACAGGATATTATTTTAAGGCAAAGCAGTCGAGTAGAGTAACGTTATGTAGATGATCGAAGAAACACTGTACCCAAGTTTCATCAACGAACTTCATGTTATATGAATTTAAATACAAATCAACTTCTTCAATAAGAATTTCTCACATTTACAATATTATTACATTCCTGTGTCTCCTTGTCAGCGTGCAGCAACCGAACTTGATAGTCCAATCAGAAACCACCTTGCAAAAACTATACCTAGTGACCAAATCCAACATGGCGACCTACAAGTCCCCTTCAGTCGACTGAAGCATCATCTTACCATTTGCACGGCCATTTTGACTATGGTGCGAATGAAACGGCGTCGCCGATTGGCTGGAACAGGGGGAGGTAATACATCATAATTGCCGGCTAGATGCTAAAATCAAGCCACGAATTGTGACAAAATGAAGCAAAGCTTAATATACCCAGTGACAGAAACAGTGACAAATGCATATCAGGTAACGGATAACGGATAATGGATAGCATCTCTTGATACATTGTGTAACTCATATTATAACACATTACTTTTAACGAACTCTTTCATAAGATAAAATCATAATGTATATTCAAAGGGTCAGCAGTTTATTGTTTCTTGAAATATATAAATGTTTCTGGAAATATGTGATCAGACATGGGATCAAACAATTTGGCTAATAATCCCCAAATCGTATTATTTCAGAATCTTATCTTTTGTTTGTGAAATGTAACTGGTTATTCCATAGAATCCACAATAATTATAAATAATGCTCAATGTAGAAGCACGACATGTCGACAGTGATAAATGGCATTGTCTATATATGATCTTGATTACCCTTTGGTTAGCTTTGTGTACGCATTCATTTATTATTTATTTCACAGGGGAATACACCTGTCTGCAGAAAGCAATTATGTGCTGTAGTTACACGAACTTTATATTCCTGCAATTAGAAGATGGATATATCTTAAGTTATTAAGAATGTATCTAACGATATATATCTGCATGATATAAGGGACCAAAATGGAAGTCGGCATGTACAATCAGAAGAATCTCTCTGCTACATTTATCATCAAAATATACGGACCAAGAGACCATTAAACCAGAATATAATGCAAAGTAACAATCAAAACTTATCCTATCAAAAGGATATAATCATGAAGAATGAATATACGGATATTGTAAATACGACAGCTGTAGACCATTAAAGCACCTGAACCGCATTTATTGAAACAATTATAGAAGATAAATTTAATACACGCTATCACGGTTTGAAAAAATTGTAATGGCGGCGATCTGCGTGCGCACAATGCGAGTAAGAGCCTTCCGGTTAGAGGCGTTTAGCATGGGCAGTTTGCACTGTGGAAGCAATGTCTTTGATTTTAAAAAGTATATTAAATAGTTAAGATGTTTTTACCGATTTTAAATATGGAGACATGTCTTATAATGCAATTCAAGAACTAAATTTTCTTTTGTGTTAAATAATATTAGCCTAATTAAGGGCTAGAACGACGGCGACTTGTCAGTAACTGGCATTACTATATGTCTATATCATGTTGTTATCGCTTAGTTTTAAAAACTGACTTATTACCTATATTTAAAACAGTTTTGTTCGTTAATTAAAACATCAATCCCTAACTTGTTTTTATTTGAAGAATTCAGTTGCAAACAATACACAATATACAAACAATTTAAATCGTGCAGGTGCCCGATTGAAAAGTAGGCCTATATTTCTATTCTGTATGTTGGCGTTTCGTGTCCATATCACACTTTTAGAATAAAATAATCTTATAATTTACGTTGTCTTTAATCAGGGGAATTTATTCTTTTTATTCAGAAATATTTGATATTTTAAAACTTCATTCTAAATTCTACAATAACAGGTACATTCCCGACCGTTCAGATCGACTTACATTGTTTTGACTACGATGATTTCGTCAATGAAATATTTTATCACAACTGTAACTTAGTTTTGAAGGAGTTAATATTAATGATTTTTTTCTTTGTATTAACATTTCAAATTCGGTAATATTTTAAAAACTGAATCATTGCGTTGAATACGATAACTAAAGCCGTCTGAAGGGATTAAAGAATGAAACCGTCGAAATATTAATGGGGATGGGTATTTTGTTTACAATTACAGACTATTGAAATCGTTAAATATTTAATCAATATTAATATCAATCAATCATATGCTCGAATAATTCAGTGAAAGTTACTTAAAAAAGGATTTGGGGATATAGATTACGATTGTGATAGCATGTCAACAGGATATTGTGGCGGAGAGTTCGTATTATTATATTACATTCTGCCATGGCGAATAAGTGCTTTTTGGACAGAAATGGTATCAAATGATGTATTTTAACTAGGTGATAAGCTACTTTATTATATACTACCTTTGTGTAAATTATGGGAAAGCAGTACGCTGACAGTTTCGTTGTTTCCTAAACTTATTAAACTTTACAGCTGATGTTGGAGTTAGTGTAAATTATTAGTTAATATTGTTGAAGTACGTTCAGTGCAGAAACATTTGAATCTGCTATTTTCCCTTGACGTACAGAGCCGTGCAAAAAGTATTCGGACAGTGACGCCATTTCCATAGACTAACATGTTAATTTAGTCTGGGATAAATAATTTTCATAGATAGGATATTTGTCCGATCCTATTCACATTCGTCATTTTTGTGATGAATCATCTTGGCTACAACCTCATTATTTATGTTTAATTTTCCGTTTTATATATAGGAAATGACAGTAATTTCATCAACATATATACATAGTTGTGAAAACATTTAACATGGCGATCTATGGCCGTATGGGACCCGTTTTTATTTAATGTACACACGTGGGTAAATCGGATGACATTTGCTAAATTGTCAGAAAATTTAATAAAAATTATGTACTTCAAGCTGAGATGTTTTTCAATCAAGCTGGAAAATTTGACTGATCCAACCAGAATTTATTTCATGAAAATTATTTATCCAAGACTAAATTAACATGCAAGTCTATGGAAATAACGTCACCGTCCGAATACTGTTTCAACTTTGCATCATTTATTTACTTTATTTATTGACTATATCTTTAGTCTGGACTATATAATTCACTCAGTTTGAGTATCGCTTCCAAAAACACAGGTAAAGTCCAGAATCAAGAAACTAAAATATTGACTGCACAACCACATGTCATAAATTGTGTGTCGAATAAAAGCTCCACTGCAAAAACTACAAGAAAGAGCACTGTGGACTGATTCCGGCTGAATATCAAATTTTATTTAAAATTATAGATATGATTCAATAACATTTATAAGATTTTAGAACCAGTAAATGATATTTTTTTAAATTGTGCATCCATGGTTTTTTTTTTTTTCCTGTGCTATCGTAACAGATACCTTAGATATTACGGCAATACACGTTTGTATACTTTCTGTTTCGTCTGTGCTAACCAACTTATTAAAACATATTACCGTTATTGTTGGACCTGAATTTCCGTTTTATGATATAAGAAATATCTTCCAAGGATTAATAATAACCAATAACTATTCCAAGTTCTATATTCGCTAAATAATAGTCTCGATTACGGGTTTATGTCTGTGAGTTTAGTAATTTCAACTAAGTACGATAATAAATGTTACTTTCACAAAGAATAAATGATCAACACTTGAGCATAATGGTTGAAACTTGAATAAAGAACAATCTTCCAAAAAAATATTTTGTCCGTAATATCAATGCAGATTTTAAAAGAATCCGTTGCAGACGTTCATCGAAAACGTAACCATGACACCTGAATAAAGTCAGTGGCTGCTTAATTTTAGTATGAAAACTTGGAATATAGGCCCATCAAATTTGGAATCAAATTAAAAATTTAAAACAATATTGACCAGGTAACTGTGGCTCGCTTCCTCTGTGCGGCACTGAACTTTCGAGCGACAGACAAGTAAGTTTCGGTCTTGTAAGAAGCAAATCAATATACAAACTCGTGCCAGCAATGTGCCAAAAGTGTTGCAAGAATCGCCGTTTCCCATAAGATCCCATGTTATTTCAGTGTAGCATGGATAATTTTAATTATCTCAATTTTCAAAATATTTTACTGATAATTGACATGGAAACAGGAAATCTAGTATCTACTCCGCAACACGTACCAAATTTCTGATTTTGGATAGAACGTTACTGAACTAAACGATTACTGAGATATGTCCATTTTCAACCCTATACGTCTGCTTACATATTGAATGGTGGCAATGGGGAAGTGACGTTACTGTAAAAATACCCAGTCATTTTTTGGCCGTTTTTCAAAACCATGCTAAAAATTAAATTTATAAACATAATAATAAGATGTTATAGATTACAAATTGAATTACATGAAAATGTTAATGCTGCACTAAAATAACATGGGATCGTATTGGAAAACGGCGACACTTATATAATAAATACATTTTCTTTAAACAATTCTGATCCTATTCACATTTATCAAATTTGTCAGGAATAATATTGGTTACAGTCGCATGATATTTAATTCTATATTGTTTATCTAGGAAATGACAGTAATTTGATCAACGTATATAAATATATAGGCCTACATAGTTGTGAAAACATGGCGATTGATATGGGAAATATTTTTATTTAATTTACACATGAAGGTAAATCGGACGACATAAGTTAAATTGTCCCCAGAAAAATTAATTCTTAAAAAGTATGCACTTCAAGTGCAGATGATTTCAAATCAAGCTAACAGTTTTACATTGATCAATTCAGAACTTCTATAACTTCTATAACGGGTAGGCCTACGAGTCTGTAGATTATTTAATATTATATTGAAATAATTTCAAGCTGTGATAGTGCAAGTTATCTATAGTTTACATGAATTTACCATGAGTTGACACAATTTAAGACACTCGGTTGAAAAATATTTTTAAATGTCAAATAACGGTAGGCTATCATCTCCTACTTATATCTTGATTACATGTTCACTTCAGCATATTATCGTTCAGTTTTATTTTTTAATAGGTTAATACACCGCCATATGAAGTGAGTCCGACTTTTAATTTTGATATTTTTGGAAAATTCTAATTTTAATAGGTGTTTTCATCCGACAGTGACAGTTGTAACTTGTAGTTCGATTGTCAACGCACTTTTGCAGTTCGTAATCACTAAAATTTAGAGCACCCAGAAGCAGTACAACTGCACAAACTGGACATCAACGAGGTCACATAGACATTTTCGTAACAATTTTTTTTTTATTTAGACGTTTTTATCACATATTTGGATCAAAACATAAATCACGTAATGTAAAGGCTATGGAAACCGGAAGTCGCTTACTCGCAAAGCGAAGGGAGGTAACTCTGGCGGGACTTTCGCTTAAGCATTGGAGTAACGTGGAACCGTGATACCGTGTATGGGGTTCGCCGGCGATTTTGTCTCGCTAGGTGGCGTGCGTTTACTAGCGGTTATAAGCGGGAAAACGGAAGTCTGTCACTCCATAGCGCTGCTCTGTTTTGCCATCACCGACTTTATTTACGAGATCTATTTTAGTACACTTTCCTCTGAAAATGCCGCAGTATTGTTCAGTACCTGGATGTACCAACTCTGGAGGTCACATATACCCGTCGGATTCGGATTTGAGACTGAAGTGGCGAGTTACGGTTCCACGAGTTGATCCGAGAACGAATCAACTATAGCGACCTGGGAAAGCTGACGTATGCCGATCCACTTCGAGAAAAACGAGAAAATAACCATTACTGTTAATTTAATTTTCGTTTAAAATTCATGATTTGTTGGTTGGAGTTTGAATGTTTCCGAGTTTTTAGATCTAGATAAAATAATCTTCAAAATGGCGAAGCTGGGCTTATAAAACAAAGAAAACAAGTGTTTGCCACTAACATGGCAATTTCCCCCGCCGGTAACATTGCGTTTAAAGGACACATCATTTGGTGAAAATTAGCTACTTCATATATTGCATTACTGGTAAAAAGTGTCACGATTATCATCAATTTTGAAGACTTTGGGTGCTCGGGTTCATGATATATTGGTTAACAAGAGTTCAAAAAGTGGTCAAAGTGTCATAGTCACCTGGAAAATAAGGTCAAGGTCACCAAAATCGACTGGTGTCTGCGTCATCCCACAATGTAGACTGACACCAAATTTGAAAACATTGGGTCCATCCAGTCAAGACATATTGCGTTAACAAGAGTTCGAAAAGTGGTCAAAGTGTCGCGGTGACCTTGGAAATGGGGTGGGGTTGGTGTCAATTTTGTTAACCAATACCCGCCCATGCAAAAAAGAGTTGAAAGTATGTTGTCAATTAATAGTTTGATGTCATTAGTTCAATCCATAATCAGAACAGATGATATAACACTATTTGAGGTTTGTGGGTAGTAAGAATTGTAGTTTGTAACCAGTATGTTTTCATTGATTAAGCAAATAATTGTTTTTATTTTTATAATTTTATGATCAAGAAAAGACAGAATTTCTCTATTTCTCTGTTTCTGCAGTTTGATCTCAGTTCTCAACACAGTGAGAATATCACACAGCCTGTGACAGGGAATGACATAATGTTCACAATAATATGAAGTCACATCTGCTATCAACAACGTCAGCGCAAATGCTAAGTGACAACGGTATGATATCACAATAATTCCCTAAGTTTTGAACTTATTTAACTTTAAGACACCACAGAAACATATAATAAATGGAATATTTTGTTTTTACAGTGTAATGTCACTCACTCACTCACTCATTTTATATATATTTTTCACTCGTATCTGCGCCACTTAAAACAATACTGGCTTTCCCGGTCGCGCTGAGAGATAAACTGTAACATTATACTGAAAACACTGAAGAATCCTGTATTTATTTGGCCTACCAAACACGTAAGTTCTTTTGAATCAAATTCTCATAACCAAAAAATTAATTCGCATTCAAAGGATTCAAAGAAGTAAGCAAAGGGGAAACATAATTGTTTTATAACCTTTTTTTTTAAATCAAAGATGTTTTCATTCATATTTTTATTTAAAAAAAGCTCAGACCTTTAACTACTTCTGCAGAAAGAACAGACCTTTAATAACATTTTAATTTCTTATGTACAATTTTGTATCGCTGCATTATTGTAGTTGATGTTTGCAAAGTTTGTTTTTACATATTTGTGCCATTGGGAAAAAAGGGGGAAAAATTAAAAATTTATATTTACATTCTTCTACATTTTTGTAACATATCATTCCATAATGTGTTTGATACGTTTGTAATAAGAATCAGTTGTTACTTGATGGCAAATTCTATGAGAAATGTTAAAAACAATTAGAAATACTTGCAAGAGTTACCTCCCTTTGCTCAGAAAAAAAACTCTCACTCCTATTATAAAAATTCATTTAGCTGTCTTGGAAATTTATGTAGTTTAAAAAATCCAACTTCTCATTGTTGTAATTACATCTGTTTCTAAAACTATGAATTGAATTAGGGCTAAAAATTTAATTTTCTTTTTAAAATCATAAACTAAATGGAAAAGTTTGAGAATTTTTTTTTTTTTGAGAACATTTTTGGCAGAAATTTCACATTTTTTAATAGGAAACCCAATAGAACCACAATATTTAGATAGAACAACATATTCTCTTTCAACAGATATGTGATATGTGGAAATATATTAAAAACTTTGTCAAAAAATCAGTTTTTCCATGGCTAAGAAGACCTTTTGCGAAACTGCTGATTCATCACTTCAACATGCCCTTATTTCATAATGAACAAGTTTCCTAGGTGAAACATTGAATTTTTGGAAGCAGTAAACACTCAGGATTAATTTAATATATTGTTTCTGCCTTCACCAAAAACTTGGACCTAAAGTCACTTTAGAGACAAGCTACGGCTTTCGGCCCATGGCCTACTCAGTGTAGTAAGGGTGATAAGGCCAATGTCGACAAAATCGACTGGTGTCTGCGTCCAACCACAATGTAGGCCGACACCAAATTTAAAGACTTTGGACACAACGCTTCATAAGATATCGCGTAATCAAGAAATGTGTAGTCATAATCGCATATAAACATAAACAGTGTATATCTATAATAAATCAATTTGTTAAATGAATTATTTATGATGATAAAATCCTTTAATAATGTATGTCATTTACTGATGAAATTTAGGATATTAAAATTAAGATAAACAATCAAAATCTAAAATATTGGCACAATTACAATATTAACATGTAGAAATGATTAATAATATATTTGAAAAAAAAATTAACAATAAAGATTGGAACATTTAATGAAATTATTTTTTGGGAAATACAGATGACAGTTTAGCAAGCATTTGTTATCTCAACTAATATTTGTAGACAGTCTACAGGGACTTGAAAATAACTTTAAAAACTGGCAAAACCTTTTGTGTGATGTATTTTTAAATTCCCCCCCCCCCCCCCCCCCCCCCCCCCCCCAAAAGGTACATGTAGATGTGGTTCTTTCTTAACTTAAGTATGAATATCATTTGTTGTCTTCAAAATAATTGTGTATGTTACCTAACAGCAAAATTATATATTTGAATCAATTGATACTTATAGTCAGATTGCAACAGTTTTATCCTGGATGGTTCACCCTCCATTGTTGATCAGTGTTTTACTGACCATAAAGGCAATCCATCAGGGGATCACTTTGCTGTACAGTGTGCTCTTAACTGCATCAAACCCAAACTAATACAACGTGAGGTAAGTTTTCGGAGGTACAAGGCCATATCTGTACCTGACTTCATTGCTGATATTAAAGCCTCACCTGACCTGCAGCGGACGAACGGCACACTTGATGAACTTGTTCAGGCCTATGACACTGGTTTTAAGACTCTTATCAACAAACACGCTCCTCTCCAGACAAAAGTGATAAATCTCAGACCACACGCTCCATGGTATACGGATGAGCTCAGAGAGGCCAAACATGCTCGATGTAAAGCGGAGAGAAGATGGCGTAGGACTAAACTGTGTGTTCATCATCAGCTGTTCAAACAACAGTGTAAACATGTAGGCAAACTCCTTATCAAAACTAAAAAAGATTATTTCAGTGATAAAATCAATGACAGTGGAACAGGCTACAAGCAGCTGTTCAGATTGACCAAAACGCTATTGGGACAGAGTGGGGAAGTGATCTTACCCAGTTGTGTTTCTGATAATTCATTGGCTGACAGATTTAGCGACTTTTTCATCACAAAAGTTTCGACAATTAAGGACAGTATTCCTTCCACAAGTTTTGGAGCTACCAGTAGTTCAATGATGGGAGCTGATGTGGAGTTCAAAGGTGAACATCTGACAGATTTTGCCCCTGCTTCACAGGATGAAGTTCAAACGATAATCCTGAAGGCGCCTGTCAAGTCTTGTGACCTTGACCCACTTCCCACACATCTTTTGAAAAAGTGCCTGGAAAGTATGCTGCCGTTAATAACTGCCATAATCAATAAATCCCTCTTACAAGCACATGTCCCTGTCAGTTTCAAGAAAGCTTTGGTTAGACCATTGATCAAGGAGACTGGTTTGGACAAGCAGTTACTGAAAAGTTACCGACCAGTATCAAACCTAATGTTTCTATCGAAGATCCTAGAAAAAGTTGTTTCATCCCGTCTACAAGGTCATTTTGAAGCTCACCACCTCCAGGACAAGTTCCAGTCGGCCTATCGCATCGGGCATTCAAAAGAGACCGCTCTTCTCCGCGTACATCATGATATTGCTGAAGCTTTGGACAACAGATGTTCAGTGGCGTTAATACTCCTTGATCAATCAGCAGCTTTTGATCTGATTGACCACGACATTCTCTTTGATCGCCTTCGGTTCAGCTATGGTGTGTCAGGAAGTGCTCTGTCATGGTTGATGCCATACATGTGCGGGCGAGCTCAGCGTGTCACCGTTGGATCCGCTGTGTCAAGTGAAAAGAGTCTGAGTTTTGGAGTACCCCAAGGATCTGTCTTAGGCCCAGTACTATATTGTCTTTTCTCCAAGCACTTGAGTGAAGTTTGTGTGCGGCATAGCCTTCCACATCACGGTTATGCAGACGACAAGCAAGTCTACAAGATCATCAGCCCTTGTGATAACCGAGTCAGTATAACTCAGAACCTCGACGACTGCTTGGCAGATATTGATGAATGGACCTCTGCTAACAAACTAAAATTAAATCAGGACAAAACAGAACTCATTCTGTTTGAACCCAACAGCAACAATCATGTCCTCTGTGATCTGGAACTCCATATTGGTGCTCACAACATCAACACCACCAACGAAGTGAAAAACCTTGGTGTATATTTCGACAGTTTCCTCACAATGGAGAAGCAAGTAAACGCAGTGTTAAAATCCTGTTTCTTCCATCTTAGAAACATAGGCAGGATCCGCAAATACATTAATGACAACACCTGTAAAAAGCTGGTCCATTCTCTGGTCACGTCCCGACTGGACTATGGGAATGCTCTCCTCGCTGGACTGCCACAGACTCTCATGCGCAGACTACAGAGAGTCCAAAATGTTTCTGTAAGACTCATCACACGTACACGAAAGCATGTGGATGTGACAGAAGCACGCAGGACTTTGCACTGGCTACCGGTACATCGACGATGCCAATACAAAGTTTTAACCTACACCTACAAGGCGCTGCATGGTACTGCTCCTGAGTATTTGCAAGAACTCATAACACCATATCGTCCAACTCGATCACTCCGGTCAGAGTCTGCTTCTCTGCTCACGGTACATAGAACACGGACAGTTAGGTACGGTGACGGATGCTTCTCCAGGACAGCGGGATCCTTATGGAACAGCCTTCCAATCAACATAAGATCATCAACATCACTTGAGAGCTTCAAAAAGAACATTAAGACCCATCTGTACAAATGTAAATATGTTCTGTAGACTCAGACTTTTTGTGCTTGTGAGGCGCCTTAAAGTGATAATATATATATCAAATAGGGCGCTATAAGAATGCTGTATATTATATTATTATTATTATTTTATCTCAAAATGAATTGTAATCAGCTTTATGATTGGTCAAAAACTAAAAATCGACCAATCAGCATGCGCGAAAGGTTTGCTAAGCTCCGCACATCAAAAAAGTATTCATACACAGTGTCGATATTTCTAGAGAAAAAATAATGCCAACTATGGATATTATAGTTATCAGAATTTTCCTAGACCATTCCGTTATTTAATAAGCTTCATAAAGTAAGTTTTCACTGAGATGTATTATGTTTCATACATTCCAAAGGAAAAACGATAAAATCCCGTGTTCAAATGACTTTGACAAGTCAAGACCATCTAGCTGGTATCGGTCCCTAGACACACTATTATTTGGCAAAAGTTTCGATAGTACAATACTTATTTCACCAATACTTACCAAATATGAGCCCTGTACATACCAAAACTCACATAAATAACACTTACGTCTACTGTAATAAACTGTAAGTTGGGGAAACGACACGGCAATTTTCGACCTTGACTGTTATCAAGAGAGGCCCGACTCGAGTTAGAAATGCTAGGTCAATTATATAAATGTTACACTTTTACTCACGTTCTATACAAATAACAAAGTAGTACCTTTCAACAAGATCAGTATTTCTGCCAGTCGTTGCTGCCCGTCTCCTGATTAACTCCTGCTTCAACTTCTAAACGGTGAATGATCCGTAGCTTGTCGCCATGTTGCGTCAGTGGTAACCGAGCTTGGTACCTGCTCTAGATTCCGCCTCGTACAGTCGAAAGTTTACGCAGCCCGCAAACCAAAGTAAACCAATACAAGCTCTGCCCTGATATAACCGATAGTATACCCGCGCCCCAAAGCGGACTAGTGTGGCGGCGAACCCCATTACAATTACTCCACAATAATGACGTAACTCTGCTCATGTACTGATCTTTCAGGAATGATGTATTTTGACCTGACATGTATGAATGAAACATCTTCCATATGAACATATAATTTATTGTAGGCTAACAGTCAAAAGGGCAGCCCTTCGATTGTAAACTCAACGCCGTTAGAAACACGAGTTCCTCACTAGAAACTCGCATCGTGTTGCATAGACAATATTTGCTTCATGTCAGTGGATGAATCAATGTCATAGGAATCATAATTAAGTGTCCAATGCCCAATGAATAAACACCAACATTTGCAGTTCAAGTAAATGTACCAAAAACAATAATAACATGATATAATTTTATGCAAAGAGAGTTACTAGTTTCGTCAAACATGGGTTAAGATTGAGAATGCATTCGGATTAATATAGGAATAAACTCACCATTATGTTGAAATCACTCAGTCGACCCATCATACATTCTCCACTACGTAAATCATCTATATCATATTCTATCATAACTTGATATTAATACTTTTTTAGTGACGTCACACCCGTTCTATATATTGTGCAATTCAGAGATCACAAAAACAGTAGTATATATATAGTTATATTGGACTCAAAAAGACTTTGATAGATAAGAAATATTAATTTTCCATTAACGAAGACTCTCTAAAGTGATGTACATGATATTTTTCAATGACAACCCTTCTCTTGCTTCTATCATGTTGGTAAGGCAAATATTTGTGTATGCCAGGCAAATAATTCGTTAGATGAGGCGATCTTTCCTCTAAAGGTTAATAAATTTTAATGTTGATTAAACGCGAATATTAGATTTCAAACAACGTCATTATGCAAAGTCAAATGGAAAAGCAAATAGAGGACGTCAGCTTGTTGTGACGTCAAGAGCAAGTGAAAGTAGAACATTGTACATTGATTGCAAAATGTAAAAGGTATACAGTTCTCATCAATTCATTTACATCATATCAGAAACATCATATCTGTTTGGGATTTATATTGGTGAAATAACTAATGAGCGAATGTAGGCATTCTTTCTTTCTTTTAATCTTTTAATCTTTTATTTCCATATTTCAATACCTTTGAGTCCCCGGTCTCTAAGTAGAAGCGCACTTGTGTAGAACGCTCTGTCCTCTCATACTCATGCCACCTGCACTCTAGGTTGCCTAGACGTTGATTATCATCATTATCATAGTTCATTGTTCATTATATATAGTTTAAGATGCCAAATTGAAACGATTGGCTTGAAAATTATTGTTCTCGATATGTATATTTCGCAGGTAACCACTACCTATGTTCATTGGATAAATTCGTCTTGTTTACATATCATTAAAGATCAAATACGTCGTTTAATAGTTTATCAAATACGATTAAAAAAACGTATTTGATCTTTATGATATGTAAACAAGACGAATTGTTCCAATGAACATTGGGGGCGGGCTAGCGCAGTGGTTAACGCATTCGGCTTCGGATCAAGAGGCCCGGGGTTCGAACTTTGTCTGCAGTATAGAGAACTGTTCTATGCGCAGTGAGGTTTGGGTGCAATGCTACACTGAATTTCAGCTTAGTACCACCCATGGTTCCCTACTTTCAGCTGTTGGTCGCAGGTTCCACCGCAATGCACAGTCACATGGCGTTGCTACCAGTTGTGATATAAGTGAACTACTCTTGAAAGCGGCATTAAACCCCAACTCACCTCAGCTCCAATGAACA
Source organism: Gibbula magus (assembly GCA_936450465.1). Classification (NCBI taxonomy): domain Eukaryota; kingdom Metazoa; phylum Mollusca; class Gastropoda; order Trochida; family Trochidae; genus Gibbula; species Gibbula magus. The sequence goes on along the minus strand of OW388290.1, from coordinate 43,201,384 downwards.
GAGCCATGTTCACCCTGCTTTCGGCAACAATTGTTGATTTGATATGCCAAATATCTTGACATGAACAAATAGCCTTGTCAGACCGAATCGCTTTCAATACAATTGTTCCATAACAGTAATGCGTCAAAGAAACACGAAAGAGAAATATGCTTTGTATGTTTTTAATTCAAATTATCTGAGATATAATGAACCTGTTTTAAAAATGGATCAGCAGAGCAAAACGACGAGAGAATAAATGAATATGAACATATTTTTTATGTTATGACTGCTGTATCTTTTCTTTTGTTCAGTATTCTGAAAATATTAATTGACAAATAAAACTAAGGTGCGTCGGCATTCATGCAAGCTCACTTACAATAGGCAATGTTTACATAAAACAGCAGAAATCAATAGAATGGAGTAGGGAAATCATTACCTTTCCAGTAACAGAACTTACAGTTTCATGTTGTTGCTGCAGGGCTTTGTCCTCATATTCACTTATGATCAATGGAACGTTCTTTTAACAAAGAAGCCAGTATGACGAAAATTCTATTGAAACAGACTCTTATCACGATTCTAGATATATCAATTATATTTGTTTAAGTTAGTGCTAACGTATATTATCACCTTTACTATTAATTCACTTATGAAATTCTCATAATATTCGAACGCAAGTATCTGCACTCAATTTAAGAAAGATGAAAATGTTGCTTTTCAGTTTTTATTTAGAAGACATTTATATTGATGCCACATTGTCTTTAAGAAGCCAACATTGTCATGATTTGTTGTAAAACCTATTGATACGACACATAATCGATAACCATGACGTCAATACCATACAGAAGAGTTTTCCTTCTTTTATTATAGCACATATTTATCTGGTGATCTGTGACTAATTTGACCTACTCTTCATATCCAAACCAACGTGAACAGCAAGGTCAATCAGGTTAGACATGTCTTATATGACAGATATTGTTAAATACATGTAGATTGCCATGAATAGGATTTGCAATATTATAATGTCTTCCCTTTTAAACAAAACAGCTATCTTCAGTATGCACTTCATGCCCCCATATCCACTGATCGTGGATCATACTGCTGTCATTTAGTCTTCTGATAGAAACATTGTCGCAATCCTATTGCTATTTAAAATTACGTTGTCTGTTTATAAAGGAAATAAATCTTAACTCTAATAATATTATAATTCACATATGCATATACAGTCATGTCATGGAAAATAGATCTTTAGTTGGGTTTTGAAACTGGAGAGACAGTGACAGGCTCTGGGGTGAGAAGCGGCGGCAATTGTGAAATTCGTTTCTCCATAGCATGCTGTTCTGACCCTTGGAACGACCAAGAGATTGTGGCTCTGAGAAGGACGAGATATTGATGGAGAGAAGGCGGCTTCCTGAGTAGAAAGACAGTGAAAGACTATACATAGGAGCTTGAAGTTAACTCTGTGCTTGATAGGGAGCCAATGAAGGTTCTGTAGAATAGAAGCGATGTGACTAGATCTGTAAGAGAGACTAACGATTATTGCGTCTGTTTTAGACACGTTACAGTCTGTTGAGTTGACAGCTGGTCGCAGTGCCGTTCATATACACTTACATTAGCATAGTCTTGAGATAACTAGTGAAAGCACAAGTTTTGTCTCTACAAGTTTTGAATCAGCACAATCTAGACAATTCAAACCACTTTATAGGTTACAAAACTCTCTGCCACCCCACTGTCTTCTCCTGCTACTTCACAGAACCTTCTAGCATCAAGACTAGACTTTGTTTCAAAATGAAAAGTTTTCACATTTATCTAATGATTTATTTTTAAGTTGTTACTCTTTGCATTCAACGAGTAGCTAAATGTGTCTATGTCGATACTACAGAAAACATGAGTACGTGAAGGTATCATGTAGTCACCGACATGTATAAGTTTTACTAAGGTTAACCAAAATATAACTCGTAAAGAATTCATTTGAATCACACAATTTATTTAATTTCTTTGAACATTTTCATTACTATCAATTTGCAATAAATAAGTAATACTTGATCAATATTACGACATTGACGCCATTCAAAATTTTCAAACACGTGATCTGTAGCATGTAGGTCCGGATGACACAATATGAATACTGTCCCTGTTTTTTTGTTTAATAACATGATTTATTTCAAATATCCTCTTACATAGCTTTTTACAATAAACACCAACTGATGGTATTTTATAGAAGGTAAACGAAACAAGTGTCTTGTCGCTAGAAATGAAAGATAAACTTTAAAGATTACCTTTCCTGCGTTTCATGTATAAATCTTTAAACTTATTAAATCACAGATATATTCAATTTCATATATAAAGTAAACAAACAATGTCAGTGAAAATGAAAGAATCAAATAAGACAGTAGATCTAATATATAAATTGTTTAAAATCATATTGAAATGATATATCTCTTAAAATGTCTAAGTTTATATATTTTGATAAAGAATGCAAACCATTTTAATTAGTAGAAATCACCTACTGATTGAAGCCGACGTCTTCTGATACAAATATTGTCGCAATCCTATTGCTATATAAAAATTACATTGTCTGTTTACAAAGGAGTGTTAATTCCAATAATATTACTGTTCACACATACATATACAGTTCAATATGATACTTATACCTCGCGTAGTATCCATGCACATTGCATGCTCAAGGCGCCATAAAACATTTGAGAAGATTTAAAGAAAGCAGTCCTGTAAAAGTAGAACTTTAGTTGGGGTTTGAAGCTGGAGAGACAGTGACATGCTCTAGGGTGTTGAAGAAGACTATTCCAAATTAGAACTCAACCTACTTTTTCAGCCAATCAGACGGTCGTATTTTCCTGACAAAATAGACTCTTAATGATTAAGAACTCAACGTTAAAACGCTCTTCATGACACGCCCTCTCTGTGCCTGATTGGTCCAAAACAAATGATAACAATGTTTTACAACTTTTTATTGACATGTGCCCCACGTGACTCGAAGTAAACACGGCCTCGACACTACGCTACACACAGGCAGTATAAAGAGATAAGCCTACTGGTAATTAATGAATTTCGAAATATTTTGCATGCAGCATGCATTTGTTAGTTAATGTTGTTGTTTAAGTCGTTTTACAAACAAAAACGTTCAGTCTTTTAACGAACTAAAGCCAAAAAAGCCGACTTTAATTTTATTATAAAATTATGAATTAATTATATTCTGGGTTTTGTTTCTGTAATCTAAACACAAAGCACTAATAACTAAATAGATATTTACTTCCATCTGCATTAAATTATGAAACAACAATGTTAAATTTAATGACTCGCACATTCAACAATTTGATTTAGACAACGGTCTCTACATGGTTATAAATAACCTATTTCCGAATACAATGAACAGAGGAAAATGAGCTCACCTCAAAGACAGACGGAAGATTATCTCTAGTTTTACCACAACAAATGTTACGATCAAATACGTTTTTCGAAAAGTGAGAGTTCATAAAAACACGTCCATACAGCTTGGCGACATCGCGTCATATGAAACGATTACGTAGGAACTCACGGAAACAGTGACGTCATTGAACCTGTCAATCAAAAGTAGGTGGAGTTCTAAGTCAGTTAGAACCTATGAAGAGAAATCTTCGTGATTAAGAAGGGGCTCGCTCGCTACGCTCGCTCCGCCCCTTCTTAATCACGAAGATTTCTCTTCATAGGTTCTAACTATTACGAGAAACCGCGGCAAATGTCAAAGTCCTTTCTCCATAGCACGCTGTTCTGACCCTTGGAACGACCAGGAGATTGTGGCTTTGAGAATGAGATTTTGATGGAGAAAAGGAAAGTTAAGGCGGCTTAGTTAACTCTGTGCTTGATAGGGAGACAATGAAGGTTCTGTAGGATTGGAGTGATGTGACTAGATCTGCAAGAGAGACTAAAGATCATCCAGGAGGGCCTTAAGTATCACCGTGGAATGTGTCTACTGTTATATAACTGTTGAACAGTATGTAATTACTGTAGCATACATAGCAATGGATGATGGAACTGGAAAGGCAAATAGCTTTATCTGATATGCACTGGGATTACATTCTCTCTGACTACATTCTCTCTTTCCCGAATATTTTAATTAGAACTGCTTAGATTCAATACTGCAACTTTTTAATACTTAACTTAATATATGTTTTCAATTATCCTTAAACAGAACATATATGTTTCGATAGATTTTTTAATGATTTTTATTTGATGTTATATTTTGGGACACTAGCATTTGAAAAAAATAGAAAAAGAAATGGAAACAAATTGAATTAAGAATATAATTGAAATTGGGCAAATTTGGTATAGAAATTAACATTTGGCTAAAAAGATGTCACAATATGATAATTGGTCTGGCTTTAATTGTTCCCCTACAATAATATCATATTCAAATACTCAATATCATCTACATCAGTCATTCATTACACCATCAGGGAAGATTCTCAAATGAATTGAACATTTGATATATGGAGGAAGAGTCCTAAGCTTGAGAAAAATAGAACCAACATTCTCCAGAGACATGCATTTGACATTTTCATTTGCTGAAAATAACATTTATATAGCAATAGTGATATTTCTTTGTGAAAGTATTGACAGAGTCTTTATCCAAACCTAGTAAACATTCACAAATGGAACTTACATAACTGTGGCGGTAACATGGTAAACAGTTTATATCAATCGGTTTAGCTTTAGATTTGTATTTAGTTCACCACAATAAATCATTTTATTCACGCCTATATGTTTAACTAAAATAAATAAATGGAATGCAATAAAAAGGAATTATAGTGGATACCTTTTTAAAGTTTTTTAAAACATGTAGAATTTACGCAGAAGGAATTGCTATGATGCTTGTTGCATGCAACATGTGCAGTTAGTATTCCGTAAAATGAATGTATACTTCAACAATAATGATACTAAAATTCCGATTAAATTGGCAATTTTTTTATGGTTGATTAAACAAATATGAGTACAAACGTCAACCATTTATATACATACATTTGCAGGAAAATAGTTATAACAGGTTGAAAAGCAAATCACAAATGTGGGGAATGGTATTAGTTAGAAACCTATAGAGAGTGTAGACTGAACAGACTTAAAAACTATTTCTCTTTTCTTTTATCTCTGTATCTCACATGACAAGCTGACATTACATTTGTCAAGTTGGTTGAATTACTCTAAAAAGTAAGACACCTGGAATATTGACTTTTAGTTCGACATCAGTATCTAATTTTTAAATAACTTTTTCACAAACATATCGACCAATGGAAAGGCAAATGATATAGTTGAAACAACACATACACATACGTACAGTGTATTAAAACGATTGCTTAAATTATAAGAATAGAGTGTATTTGATTTTACTGACATAGAAGGACTATGCGTGTGATTCAGTTAGCCTATTATGTTCATTTTCGATAGTCTTATTCAAAGATATTTTTTAAAATATTGTGAATGGAAGACTTATACATAATTTCTCTAAACAATTAAAATGTTTTACTACCTTTAGATTTTGCGAAGTCACATGGAATGTGCACAGAGATTTTATCTGAAATAGAGAACATGCATTTTATGTCGACTAATCAAGTATTATACATGACAGAAATCTGTGATTAATACCGCAAAGGTACACTTTGCAAAGAAGAGCGTTCCTGAGCCAAGATTTAATGTCAGGACCAAAAACATTAAAATGTGATTATTTTTCATGAAACTTGTACCATACAAGTAATGAATGAGTGAAGGAATATATGAATGAATGAATGAAAGAAAGAAAGACATTCATGTAAATGAGTCATATTCATTAGGTAAAATACCTTCAAAAGTACATGTAAGAATGAAAAACTAATAGCACAATTATTAGGTACGTGAGCTGAAATATGTATTTCGAACGATAGGGCATATACAGATGGTTCCCCTTGTTCATTACTCTATTTAAGACATCACATACACGACACTGGTTGAGGAAAGTGTCATGCCTCGCACTGTTATTATGCATGCTATCCTGAAGCCTTTGTGAGACAATCGTTCATTCAAACGAGGAGAATATCAACTATGAGGACTGATCAATGCAATGCTGCTGGGTGGTGCTACAAAGATAGACGAAAGTGCACTTATCAAACTGCACTTATCAAGTGCCATTGAATTTCGAGTTATTCTCACATTTAATCATAAAGTGTCATGAAAATATGGATTTCTGTCGGGATTGAGAAAAATGACGTGGGAGAGATATGTCTATTGACAGTTGCCCTTGGTATTTAACTATCAGAAATATAATAATTGAACTTGGCAACGAAAAAGACGTTTTTTTCTATATACACTGTGCAGTCTCAAAAGCCATTTTTGTAAATCTTCTCTTAGGGACAATCAATATTTAACCAACCTCGCAAAATAACTCCGACAGTTTTGTAAGCCACTCATAATTCTGTTCCTCCCACGCTTCCTTTTGTATTCAAATATGTTGACTTAGATAGCAATTAGGTCATGGATGCAGCGAAAATTGCTCAATTTGATACATGTGATTTATCAATTTAAGATAATAGTGCATTATAAGCCTCTGAGAAATTAACAATAGTGAAAATAGCTTAACTACAACAGTGATTATTATGTTGACAGTCCAATGGATGATTGCTGTATTGCAAAAAAAAATCAATCTCGATGCTTCTTTGTCGACATAGAACTTCACTGTGAATGTAACCTGTTGCATCACATTAAGTATAACAACATGATATGACAGTGCAGTTGGCAGACTCCATTTTCACTCCTAGCAATAAAAGTAAGACAACTTTGAATAAACCGTTTCATATTAATAACTGCTTTGCATGTTAGCTTTGATATGCTGTTAGTACAGAGAATGTTACTATATTAAAAAATGATTATCACAGTCAATAGTCTGTATCATCATCATGTTTTATTCTAGATTCTGAGCAATGAACAGCGTCATTGATTTATACTTATACTTTATACTTATACCGGGATAGATTTAAACATGATTGCTGTATGTTAAACTTATATGTGGTAATATATTTCACTTCCAACTTCACAACCTCCTTCTGCTCTTTCGGGCATTTTCAATTGGTTTCAAGTCAGGTGAAGCAGGACAATCCATTTCTTTTACTTATCTACCTTCTCGTATGTACTGACGTGTGCAAAAGTGCTTTGTCTTGCTGGAGCACACGAGAAATAAGACAACTATCCAATTCCACCCAGACCATTGCGGATTGGGAAACCTTTACACACGTCTTTGGTTTGCACGTTTTCTCGTGATCCTCAAGAATTGGACCTTTCATCTGTAAAGATAACTTTTGATAGGTCACTGTTCAGATGTCTTCCACACCAGTCACGTCATATGATCATTGTCATTAACAATACATTTGGGCACATAAAAGCTGATAAGTACATGAACCGACTCGCCAAGAACGTTTTGAAGACCATATTGGAATCCCCGCAGCCGTTTTTCCAGTTGCGCCAGTATCTGTAGGTTATTGTCATCCAATTCACGGAAAGTCTCATCCCAACTTACGGTCAAGGTGCTTTTTTGTATATCTTTTACCTTGAAGTAGAGACTCTGGAAGTGGTATTTTCATCGAGTGTCGATAGCACTCTCAAATCATTAATACATATGTACCGTCTACAGATTTTGAAAGTGTGTCGCCTGCTCCTGTTATGGCGTGGCAACCAGGAGACAAAGTCAATAATGCTGCACCTATTTTTATACAGGGTTAAACATCACGTAAAATCAATTTTCCATTGGTATTTCCATTACGAAATGAGTTTGTATTACATTTAAAACGTTTAAATATTTCACTCTGAGTCATATTTCTTGTACACAATTCGATGTCATTATTTTAAAGTGATAATAATTTAGCTTTGTGTTCTTAAAATGTCCAATTCGACAGCTGCAGTTTTCCTAATTAGCTTATATCTGGCAGGGGACTATGACTACAAAATGACACATTAAAATATAAGAATACACTATAAGTGCCTACGTATATTCTGATTTAGGTTTGTTTTGGGATGCTCTTGATCAGACATTGTATTTATTAATACCAAACATTAAAAAGTAATCGATACAACTATTTTTCTACTACTTCACACCGTGTGTTTCTACTATTACAGTCTAATGCTAATCCGGTTGGACAAAGAAAATCTAGTGACAAGAAATTCATAACTGTAACGTCATTTCGAACATGACATGTATCATTCCTTGTGTTTTATTCTTTCCCTCTCATTTATATAAAGAAAAGTAAACAGTTACTATATAATCCATGTGATCAGGGAATGTATAACAAAATTCAAGACTAAACTTTTCTGTGACACGACTTATAAAACATACACTATGGACACATATATTTAATCGTTTCTCGGTTATGTGAGATTAATGATACATTTCTACTGAATACACGTAGCACATCAGTTTTTGACATGTACAATTCCCACATTTATCATATTTGTAATTGCATGCCACGTATGTTTTTAGGTATAATTTTCCACAGTGTAACTAAAAGAAGTGAGTTAATACAAATAATTCTATGGTGGAAATACGTAACAAAAGCAAATACTAAGATACCTACCTCAGATTCTATGAAAACCTATTGTCAATGGTAATAAAACGAACAAATATGCTTTGGATAAAGAAACTTTTCGAATGAGAACACCTGAATTTCCTGGAAGACATCGCGAACGTCGGTAACCTCCCAAAATGTCTACATGTCAAAACTTCTTCAGACTAAAACACAGTTCAGGGTCCAGTGTACATGGCCATTACCTCAAATAAGAATGGACTAGTCCGATTATTGTGCCAATATTTCTACATTAGGCTACTAGTAAATAATAAACATAAGTATCACAGGAGGCTGTAGATTGTATTCACAAAATAATCAAAGTTTTCATATCTTTCACAAGCACTGACGTTTTGACATATGCAAATTAATTTCACAAATCACCTATAAACATAATTTCAGCAATGACGTCAATATTAATTGCAAAACGCAGCACTGACTTCAATATTTTAAAATTTAAAGATGTGATATTTAGTAAGTAGCAGGATTAAATAAAAAATATCATCATTTTGAAATAAAGATGAACAACCAAAAAGGATAAAATCAACATGAAGGTTTATTTTGTTCTGTTTTCACCTGGTTTATGATCCAATCCTAGGAAACGAAAGCAATTATTTTGCTACAGCAGTCTTTCGTCTTTTTGCCTGTTGAATATAAGTTGCATAAATTACGTCTGACTATTTGACGTGCGTCAACACTGTGATTATCCGGTTTTCAAGCAGAAGACACTACTAGAGATCAATATACTCTGCTGAAGAACATTAGCGATGCCCTGCTGATTCGTGACGATTTCAACAATATAAGGCAGCAATAAAACAAATGGCGATGACAATGCATGAAAACAATAACACGAGTCAAAAGTTACTTGCTTGAAAGCTTTAATACAAACCATCATATGACGTTCTTCCAGTTGATTAAGAAATACCAGATATTATAATGCAATAGATAGTCATAGCGTATCAAATAACAATTAGAAAGATATATATCTAGATCAAACTCAAATACTGAATTTTTGTCAGAAGAAATTAATTTCCCTTGCAGCCAAACCATGAGGGATATATTGTCAGGTTGTATGATCAGTCAGAAACAATCATCTCCAAAGCCAGTAAAGTAACTGCGTTGTTGTACATTGTTGAACAGTTATTTGTTTCATCAAAGTCATTTACAGCACCATAACAGTCATCATTTCTATGATAGCAAGGATGAATTGAAAGAGTAAGCATGTGTATTTCTGTCACTGAATGCTCCTCTCCACAAGACTAACTTACTAATGACTTGATATTGAGATACGTGTTAGATGTGTTATACGCTTATGCCTTTAAAAGTCAGCTTGCTTTTTAATATTTATACATTCTCTTAGTTATATTATGGTTGTAAAAGAACAATAAACTGCAAGTTGTATTATTTAGAAATAATTCGTCATTAAAAATACTGATGATATTAAATGCATAACAGAGGGAGGATCTGCTACATCATGATTTAATTACGTGTCTTCTTCTGTCTTAAATGAAATAGGTTTCATGCATTATCTTTGCTTACTTATGCAATAGAACAATTTCCCTGGAATTTGACTTCATATATCTTGATAGTCAAACCAAAAATTACAGTTATACGAATAGATGTCACAAGATAAAAATATCTCTACCAATATGCTATTGTTAAAAAATTCAATAAACAATATATAGTCATTAATAGAAATATCATGTGTCGAAAACATTTAAATAATAAATTTACTTTGCGTTCATATGCATTTAATTTCTGCCTAAGCAAATTGGCTTCCAACTCTTTTAATATATGAATAGAGAATTTCTTAATCATGCCAATTAATATTTATTAGATGTAAACTAAATAAATAACATTAATTTATATTTTTCAACATTGTTTTGACTATATCGCCCTAATTATATAATGAAAACGGATAGTCAAATAGATTTTGAAGGTCATCGCGTGCAAGAAGGAGTTTATCCAATATAGAGAATTTGAAAAACAGTATTAAGAGTTTCTAAATTACTCTAATATATTTTCTCAACCTTTGTGAAGTCACTATGTCTGTATACGACGAACAAAAGTCAAAATACCATATTTACTCACGGTAGTAAACATTTGCACCTTCCCCTGACTAGGTGCAAATTTGCTTACGGTAGTGAAAAATTTGCTTACGGTAGTAAAATATACATATGTGCAAATGCGTCCATACGGCGAATTTTGCTCACGTGAGCAAATTTGCATATGTGTAATGCTTTATTTATATATGCAAACGCTCGCCGTATAAACAGGGCTTAAGTGTAGGAACTAACCCATGCATACAATGTGTCCAGAATGGCAGATGATATATATGACATTATGTCATTGGAAAGTAACAAAAGTATAAAAAAAAATTATTAGACTAAATGTAGAATATTTGACGGGTGTTAGTTAAAAGGTATGATACATATAGAATCTACGCGATACATATATGGTTATATATCTAATACATCACCTATTTATCATCTCAGTGAATCACATGACTTGTATTTGAGGCACAATTATGACCCCAAATCTCTATTCAACAAAAACAAAAACATTGACAATTTAATCGCTGTTTTCCACTGCATGTAATTATACTGAACAGGGAATACAGGACTGAAAGAGATATTCTTAACTACCACCAGAAGTTCCTACGACTGAAAACTAGAAAATATAAAAGTTTCACCTTCAATGAAATTATCAATGATTGCGATTTATCATTGCGTGTCATTTTCATATGACATGAATATACATTTATTAAGCGTGCCATATGAAACAATTCAATACTGGCATTAAACAGGAAACAAGCAATGAACACTAATTGTATTAGCGTATTTTGTACTATCAGCAGAGTGAAAGAGTGTTTGCGATAAACCCTGCAAAACAATTTTGCCATACAATATAATTCCCAATAGATGTGGATGATTTCTTTTTCTGTCTTACCTGACAATATAAAATGATATTTGAGCTGGATCTAATTAAGGCCATGTCTGTTATTGTGTCATAAGTATTGAATGCATGAACATATGTGGCAAACATTTACATTTTATATTATTAATTTACTTATCATGCGGAGAAAACTGTGATCTTTTAGCCTATTGTTTGGTTGAGGAAACAAGATTTTTGGATAAAAAGGTCTTTGTGAACGTACACGACGTCTTCTGTATAGATGTATCCTACTTTATTATATTCCACTTAACTTAGAAGTAAGCATATACTCTCAAACGTAGTGTATCTCTACTTTAAAGACATTGTAATCAACAAATGCTCGTTTTCGTATGTATTCCAGTTCTGATTGTCCTTCTAAAATGTATTGTTTGGTTATGTGCTATTATTTTTTGCTACAGGCTTCATAGTCGCCCGGTGTGTTCTAAATGTGTTCTTTCATTTCAATTTGGAAGACTGTAAATTGTACTGAATACACACATGCATACGTAATTTGCTGTTATGAAAGTCATAGAGGCGCCAGCCTTGTACTGAGACCTCATTAAGTATGTTATTAGAGGCAGCTCTTGTAATGCAGTCTAGTCACGAAATAGCTTTGTGTGCAAGTTTCATTTGCATTATAAGACAGGATGGTGCTAAATGACTGCACACAATGACGGTTGTTGCTGCAAACCCTGAACATCTGAAGGCGTAAAGGTCCCGCTATTAGTAAAAGCTTTAGGTCCTGATCCAAAGTTGAAACACACATTACATTTATTAAATGTTTCCTAGGGTGGATGTATGCTATATTTTTGGATATCAAGATTTAGTTTTCAGAAACACATAGTCAATAGCATAATATCATAACAATAACTGATAACCTAATATCACTAGTATACGTTGAACATGTAAAAGCCTTTGGATAGTATCGTAACTGAAATATGTATTTGCATGACTATCAACATTTATTTTTCTGAAACGACTTCAATAGGTAACTCCTCCCAAAGATCTCACTTGTAAACAAATAATCAGAAGTAAAAATTCCTTTACTTTATCTCTATTGTTCCATTAAAAAGAAAACACATTTTACAATGTCATTTTAATTTATTTGAAATATCTTATGATGATTAAGTCAACCAATACATTTTCAACTGTCTAGATCAATTGAGTCTCTGGGTTAAGTTCTGCATTTATTTAGGCAACACAATCAATTCCAACAACTTGTAATTTCCCCCTATCCATCTCAAAATTATTGAACTTATAACCTAGCTCTGCTCAGACACATACCTACTAATTAAAAGAAAAAGCTATACACGGTGGCCAATTTGAAATATCGTTAACGGCAAATACGTGATTTTTTCTTTTGGGAATTAAAATAACCCTGAAACTAAATCAAGAGGAAAGTACTATGTTTAGTAAATTGAATCATTAGTCTATTTGACGTCAATTTATGCTATGAACGAATAGTATATGCGATTTATATTTTTTTCAATATACAATAGATTGTTTTCAAGTATATATATTCATTCCTACATACAAAACTCACACTTCAAACTCATTTCGCTGGATTCTATGCAAAATGTAATTCAAGTTAGGTAATCTACTTTAAGAAAAAAGAGATCATGAATTAATCAGAAACATTGATATACATTTCGGTATCATGTTCAGTCAATAATACAGCCTGAACATAGATGTAATCATAACCTTAACTTCTAGAATGCCAAACAAAAAAACTAATAATAAAGCCATGAACTGGTTTGGTTTCAAACCGGTCAGACATTGCAAGGATTCTGAGTCTTGTTACATTGAGATGTGTAAATGTACCAAGAATTCAGTATTATGTCTTATTGTAAATAATGTAGTATTTTGGAAACACAACGAGTCACATATAATCTAACTGAATCATACCTTCAATTAATAATTCTAAATTGTTGTCACTTTTACAGATAGCCTCTTATAGTTTTTCATACTGATAGTTATTCTTGCAGAACACAGGTACTCATGTACATGGAGTATTAGAGGACAAACTGGGTACTGCTTCATTGTTAAACACCCTTTACCATTGTTTATGAGTTTGCTAATTGTAAATACATTCGTTGAATATGAGAACAATCAACATGAATACCTCTTAAGTCGTTATGATATTGGCTTAGGCATGTTTAGTAACATAAAATGCTTACCGATGATATTCACATTCCCAATAATCAAAACAACCTACACGAAGGGACAGTAAGTTGTCAATTCCAACACATGGTACAAGGAAAGAGAAACAACAAAACAAGATTCACTATGATTAAAAGGTGTAATACTTATAATTATTCTGCACTATTTACTGAAATCTATTTGAGTATATCATGTCTAGACTTTGTGGTGATTTACAAGAGGCGTCCTTTCCTGTATGTCGTTAAAATGTTTCAATGACCAAAGTTCAGATTAGTATCACTTTCACTGAACTACTAAAATAAATGTCATAGTCAGACTAGTTTAACGACTATGGATGTTCCTGCAAAGTAGGGATAACCACAATCTGCAGATTTATCGAACTAAGAAAGTTTCACTATTCCTAAATTTTTCAAACATTCTGTAGATTGTGAGACCAAACACAAAATAGGAATTGGTCCGTATTTATGTGGTTTTTACATGTATATTAAAGTTATTGAGTATAGCGGCTGATCTCGTTATTAAAGAATTACAATGTATAATCACACAGTTGCAGTCATTATCAACGTATGGATAAAATTTGAACTCGAAGAGATTTGTTTCAATAATGAATTCATGTTCATTTTATTGATATTGCTCCCAAATGAAATTTTCCATAACTTTCTTAATTACGGAGCAATGTGTTTATTGAATCGTAAACTACAACAGACTGGCCTACAAACCAGAAGATCTCTTTAAAAATTGATTTCATGTTTCAAAGTTATGTGTTTCATTTCAATATTTAATTTCATTGTTTGAAAATGTTTCCAGAATCTAAAATCTTAGTGCTAATTAGCAGATCGAATATACAAGGTCAAAGTGTTGTCTCATGTTCCCCGTCTTATTCTTTTGTTTGATCCTTTTTTTTATGAATTACATTTTAAGTGATGGTAAAACAATGTATTTTATGTGAGAGTTTATTTAATATTTTTACTTACTTACTTTTTATTTATGTACTAACCGATGTGTCTCTCTTTTAAGCATCACTTTAGATGTTATGAGAGTGTTGTGTATCAAAGACATTGCAACGAAATAGGGGTTTTATGTGATACTGTTAAAATAGTTTGGGAACCACAACCGCTTTCCGTCGAGGTAGCTTCACGTCTGAAAGCTGACTTTATAAGCTTGAGACATATAACACTGAATCTATTTCGTGATCAAAGCCGTGTTCTGTTGTAGACTATCAGTCTCAGACTTTAATGGAATGGATGGTTCGAACTAATGACTATTTACGTCTTGAACCTTGACTACATCAAATGTGGATTGACACTAGCGTATTCTATCAATTTCAGAAACTATTGCCATCAACAAACCTGTCATCTACTTCGTCTGTCTGATTTCTCTCTATCATATTATTTTTAAAATGTCAAGTTCGTCTCTCAACATAAAATTACTACAATACATGGTCACTCATTGTGGATGGACACCACCTTCTTCTCACTATTTAGAAATATTGGGAAATGAGATCGACAACCTCAATTGTGACCGTAGCTCACTAATACCCCTGACTGTTGAAGTTTTACATTTTTATTTTACTTATAGAGAGAGGTGTCTCCACACCTAAAATAGAAGTAAGAATAACTTGAAAGGGTAGGAATAACATAATACCCTACTGCCATTACCATGGATTTCAACTTTACTATTAATTCATCATAATGAATTAATTCATCATAATGATTCATTCGAGTGACTTGAAACAACAGGTACGTGGAAGCACACCCTGTAAGCACAGTGATGGATATACAGCAGTGTATGGCTGAAAGGAAAGAAAATGTAACTTTAACTGTACTAAATTTGAAGAGGATGAGAGGAATAGTTTTTGTGTAAAATTTGCAAAAAAAACCCAATTTGGTTTAAATTTCGCACTGAACGTCTCCTAGTGGTGAAGAAGACATGTGCCAAATTTGAAGAGGATGAGATGAATAGTTTTTCTGTAATCGATCGGACCAAAACATCTCTTCGGACGGAAGGAATCGTTGGTATTACAAAAGAGTATAACAAACATCATAACAACTAATAAGCCTCTATTTGTAGAATTCGTGGCTTTAACTTGCAATTGACTGTAAATAATAAAGATAAGAATAAGGATCAGGCTCACATGGATTATGATTGACAACGATGCTAATCACACGAAATTGCAATTGATAGAGATATGAAGCCTCTCATTATAATATAATGTCTAATATATCTAACTGTGTTAGGGTGGCTTGGAAAATAGCCTTGGTAATATTACTTTTAATTAAATTTACAGAAGAAAGAGGGTAATAATGAATAAAGTACTGTTCTTGTTGCAAAAAAGTGTTGATTTCAAACGACCACTTCAATTACTTACGTTGTTGTCATTTGTGATGTTTCAAACACCAGATAGTTCACTCAAATCGTGTGATATTTAACGTCAACCATGAGTACTGTTCAGCTAATATAAATTTGACGTTTATCCAGTTCACAAGAAAGAAAACCAATACATACGCATTGCAAATACATGTATCTACATATGCAATAGATTTTGTCTTAAGATTTAAGTTATGGCAAACTGCGTATCATTCAGGTGACAACTATATACCAACGTCCTCGCCAGCCCATAGTTTAGTCTGTTAATGTTGGTTTAATATGCTGAGCCCAAAAGTATTGACATCATTCAGAAGGAAATCTGTACACAGCTAGGTTTCATCACGAATAAACTACACAAAAAGACAACGATATTCCCCTATTTAAATATTACGGAAGGAAAGCCTATCCAGATGCCACAGTGTATTCCCTCTAAACTGAAATTTCTCTATTCCATTATTCCCTCTAAACCTGCATATAATTTAGTCCCAAATTCTTTGGTTTGAGACTAAATTTCTCATTACTGAAATAAGCGATTACGACATGGGTTCCAATAATGTATATGTTGAAGCACGACATGTCGACAGTTTATACATCAATTTACACTTTTTTATCATTCTTCCAGAGATTTTTTTTCCTTTTACATGCGCCAAAACAAGATATGTAGTACATGTAGCTAGAATAAAACCTAAAGTGCCTTGTATGTCAAAAATAGTAACATACATGTATTCCGTTCTCATTGTGGTTAAATACATATGTGGTACAGATACGATGGCAGATATATGACATCGGTAACCTTGTGAACATCGTTTTAAGGTATATATATATTGTTATGGATAAACATACTCAAATAAGATATATTAAATTCGAGTCCAACCCATTTCTGTGTTGCTTTTGACCACCATGAATATCAGACTTGTTACAAACTGAACAAAATCAAATTGATTTGATGTTGCTAAAAAGAACATAATGGTCATTTTTCTACGTCTTCATATACTACGTCCAATGCGTCCGACATTTCAAACAGGAATAACCAACGGGTTTGTGTCGTATAGGTAAGAAATCATGAGAGAGCAAAGTTAAATGACGATGCCAAAGAGATGTGTTCGCCATTCTCCATTCAAGGTCGATTGTCAAGTGTTGATAGAATGGTTGTGTGTTGTATGTTGAGTGTTTCTTCATTTGTGCACTAGGAAATTAATCACCAAAGTCAGGCAAAATACAATTATTGGTTGGATAAATCAACGTCGGATGTCGATAATTAGCTATTTTCAAACTAATTTGTTATGTTTTTTCAGTATCAACAGGTTGTTGGAAAATTAAGTCGAAAAAGATAATTGAAGTAGTTGTCAGCAACAGGATGGAACAAGTACTTGTACATGTACACTTTGTTGTGCACCTGTTTGTAATCAATCATCACCTCACACTTGAATCGTATGAGGTAAACTTTTGTTTCATCATTAGTTATATTCATTGTGTGCATGGCGTGTTTGTGAAATTTATTTTATTGACATGAAAACCCTTATTTTGGAGTTAAAGACTCCAGGAAAATCATTTAATGCATGCCTAGTCCTTGTTTGATCTTTTGTAGCTGAATAATATATATATAGTATTAAATCGTTCGCCTGCCGTCTGTTTCCGTCTGTCGTAACAATAATAAATATCAAAGCCCGTGTTTTACACTTTAATTAAAGAAAGCTAAAGCAATTTGATATAACAAGTTTAGTTTACATTTTTCAGATTGTAATTGCTTTTCTGTTCACTTGCACAGGTCTTTGATGTAATCCTCGCAAAACTGTATGGAATCAACGATCTATTTCCTTCGAGATAATTTACGTCTGAAATCTTACTTCTCATGCTACAGGACATATAACACTAAAGCAATTTCACGATCAAAGTCGTGTTCTGTAGTAGGCTATCAGTCTCAGATGTGAATGGAATGACTGGAGTTCAAACTAACGACTACTGACGTCATCAAACCTGGCACCTACCTCGGCTGTCTGACTTCCCAGTGTTATCATAGTTCAAAGCAATCTTAATCTTGTTTATATCTGAGTCTCTTATCCCTGAGTTTGAAACGCAATTGTTGACTCGGGGATACATTAGCCTGTACATATTGTTGGAGAGTCAAGCAGTCAATCAACACAGGTTCTAAGATGATATGAAGATGCAAGGTCGTCTAACTCTGAACCTGCATAACCACTTTTAATTGAACAAGAAATTCTTGCATTACTATCAATTCATATGCACCTGATTATTTGCATAGCGTTATGTATGACAAGCTTCAAGTGATGTACGAACAAAGTGTATTTTCTATTCTGTTGACTAAACAAATGCAAAACAGAAACATGAAATACATCAATATGAATTTAAAGTGCAGATTTCAAATGATTATTTACATTTGTTTCTTTGATATGAGGTCCTCTTTAATGTATTTGATCAACTTTCATATCTCTCTCAAAGAGCTATACTTATCGTACAATCTAATATTAAGATCGTATTTTTTTAAACTGAGCTATTTGATGGCAATATTAATGTTCAATCATACTGGAACTCAATCTGAATGGAACTCGCAAGCTTGACAAAAAAAAAACCCACACACACACAACGATTGGGTCTTGACAATCTGAGGCGTTTGCGGTTCAGCATTCAGATATTATTGATATCCCTTCACCAGG
The DNA here is from genome assembly GCA_936450465.1 of Gibbula magus. Classification (NCBI taxonomy): domain Eukaryota; kingdom Metazoa; phylum Mollusca; class Gastropoda; order Trochida; family Trochidae; genus Gibbula; species Gibbula magus. The sequence goes on along the minus strand of OW388290.1, from coordinate 43,182,696 downwards.
GGAACAGGAATATCTGAAACATTCATTAAAATGTTAACGTTGCTCATGAAATAAGTTCACGTCAATCCTGAGGACATGTTCCATAACATCAAACACCATAAATATGTTACAACCAATGCTTGAAGTCAGACATTTTCAACTTCAAACGGGCTCTTGTCATCTTAATATATTGACAATGCACCACATGGCTACATACTTAGAGAATAACCAACGAGGTACGAGTGATTACGGGAAATATCCATGAGTCTAAATAATGTTCAGCCACGAGCTTTAGCGAGTGGCTCTGAACATTATTTAGACGAGTGGATATTTCCCGTAATCACTCGTACCGAGTTGGTTATTCTCTATATTACCCATTATGCAATTAAATTGACCAAATTACGCTTGGTTATTACATTTTCATGTTGGGCGGCCGCTGTGAAGGACCCGTCGCCACAGTAACATTGTGACGTCATAAGATAATTCGTCGCGTCAGACCATTGCTTTATGACGTCATAGTCATTCTTTCTCCGGGTAACCGACCAATCAACGTTGAGAATCACTTGAAAGCACACGTGCAAATATCACAAAAATAATCACCTGTGTCTTCTCACCCGTATGGGTAATATATACCGATAATTAACATTTTGTATTCATTTTAAATAATAATGACAGACATCATGCATCTGCGCTAATCTCAATAAACATGCCATGTTATCTCCGTACACAAGTTAATCTGTGATATAGATCAAATGAGTTTTTGTCGTTTGCTGCAGGAAAATGATGTTTAGCAATTTAAATGCCTTATTTTTATTTGCTGTTTGATGTGGTCAGCTTTAATTGTCAAGATAACCCTTGTAAAATATTTGAAAGGCAAGTAGATGAAGACATTTTAATCATTTCTTCACTAACTATAGGGGACATTTACTTAACAATATTTAAAAACTTTTATTCCTCGGAACACAGGTTGATTCTAATCAGATATACTAACGTTACCTAACTTAAACATCTCACAATAAAACAAAACATTAATATTATCAGAACAAAGTTGTAAACGTAAGAATGGCAACCATTTGTAAAATTAAGAACGACAACAACTAACAAATTTACTACGTTTGTCATCAAAGGATGGGTTGGTTTGGTTGTATACAGCAGCCATGTTAATATAGATCAACAAATTACAGAAATCATAAAAGCTGCAAATTGCAAATGGCAAATATTTGAGCATTACATTACACGATATATGAATTACTTAAAAACACATCTTGATTGCAAAAGAAACAGCACGCACATTTGTAAATGTTGTAATTTATGTTGTGGGCAGTTATCGCTGATTGAAACAATATGTAATTGTTTCCGTCGCCTATTTCAGTTGTGGTTTTTGGATTGAACATATTTGTGTACTGAACACCGGCATATGTATTGTTTGAAAATGTCGATGGATCATGGCTTATGGTTTGTCAAAATGTGTCAAAAATATTGATGCACAGACATTTGCCCTAAAATTATAAACCTCTTCTGTGGTTAAATAGCATTATTCATCACAAGACAGATGACATGTATAATTATTTATATTTAATTATTTATCACATAAAACACTGCTAAATAGGAAACGTGTAATTGATTTGACACAACTCTACGACACAGCTCCAGACGAAGAGACACATTTATGTTGACAAGGAAATCTCACAGGATTGCACAGCTTCCCCTGTCGCTATCAACATTCTTTTCCTATAAATAATACTTGCAATAAAGATCGGCTTACCACTGAATAGAAGAAGGCTGAATAAAGCCATACCAATATAACTGCACACCAAATATAATAGTGTATTAATCTTGTTGACCACAACAAGTAAGACAAACTGTTGACACCTATTAATACTATCGTGATATCTTTAACTTTCTTGCCTTTGAATAGCACCAGTTTCCCTTCAAAATGCTCGATTAATACTAAATTTAACAACCAATCACACCAAACTCTAGGGCTTGTCCTTATCAATAATCGCTCTTCTGGTATACACTTCCTTTGGCGTTTACGTATTTTGCTAGATAAATGGCTTATTCTCGTTACTATTCAAAGGCTGGATACAAATGTTTGAAAGTTAGCAAGTATTTCTCTTTGAAAATGTAACAAACAAGTTACTTCTTTAATCATATATGCATATTTCATAGATACAATATTATCTAAATACTCATTTATTCCGCCAATCCTTTGCCTGAACACTTTCGATTCTTCTCAGCGCGTTATGCATGATATTTATCTTGGAAAGGCGCTATATAAGTGGACTATTATTATTATTATTTATCTGAAACCAAAACAAATTCACGAGTATCTAATATCTATCTAATGTTTCTGGAAATATGTGATCAGACATGGGTTCAAAGAATTTGGCTAATAATCCCTAAAGCCCATTATTTCAAAATCTTATCTTCTGTTTGTGAAATGTAACTGGTTATTCCATAATCATGACGCGAATCCACAATAGTTATAAATAATGCTCAATGTAGAAGCATGACATGTCAACAGTGATAAATGACATTGTCTATATATGATCTTGATTACCCTTTGGCTAGCTTTGTGTACGCATTCATTTATTATTTATTTCATAGGGGAATAAACCTGTCTGCAGAAAGCAATTATGTGCTGTAGCAATTAGAAGACGGATATATCTTAAGTTATTAAAAATATATCTTACAAGATATATATAACTGCATGATAATAGGCACCAAAATTGAAGCCCACATGTACATTCAGCTACATTTATCATAAAAATATACGGACCAAGAGAACTTAAACCAGAATATATTGCAAAGTAACAATCAAGACAGTGTATGAAAACGATATATTCATGAAGAATGCATATAAGGATATGGAAAGTACGACCGCTGTAGAAGATTAAAGCATGCGAAACGCATTTATGGAAACAATTATAGCAGATGAATCTAATTACGATTACTCAACGATGATGACGTCACTGTGCTCATGTATTGAGGTCACCGTGTTTAAGGAATGATGTATTTTGTTCTGACAAATATGAATGAAACATCTTCAATATGAACATTTTATTTCTTGTAGGCTAACAGTCAAAAGGGCAGCCCTTAGATTGTTAACTCAACGCCGTTAGAAACACGAGTTCCTCACAAGACGCGTATAGTGTGTGCCCTGGGAGAACATGGTGGCTGCTGTATCGCGTCGTGTTGAAAATATGTGCTTCACATCAGTGGAGGAATCAATGTCATAGGAATCATAGTTATACGTATCCAATGACCGATGAGTGAACACCGACATTTGCAGTTCATGTAAATGTACCAAATACAATAATAATATGATATAATTTTATGCAGTTGCTAGTTTCGTATAGTCAACAATTGGCTAAGTTTGAGAATGCATTCAGATTAATAAGGGAATAAACTCACCCACATTTTGAAACCACTTAGTGGACCCATTATACATTCTCCATTACGTAAATCATCTTATTCATAACTTGATATTAATAATTTAACGTAAGACAAGTTTCTGATTCGATATTGTGAAATTCATTGGCGGTATACTATTGTTATAACGCTCTCTGTTTACTTTGTCAAATGTACTACAACACACTTGTTTCCTAGCAACGTTACTGAACGTGAATGCTAAAATCATTTAACTGTTTATATTCAAAGCAAGGTTTAGGACATTGTTTTGATTAACGAATCACAAATAAATAGTCAATCTAAAAAGTATGATACTTACTCATTGTATTAGACAGAAACGTACATCGATAATATATTAGCGATCTTTAGTTTAAAACTGTTGCAGAAACCTATCGTGAATGATGACACTGACATTTATAAAATAGACTGAGATCCCTTTAATGGACATTCGGACATCGTCGGTGTTTTTCGAGATCAACATATAGTATATATAAGTATAGATTTATTGTACTTTTATATGTATACACACATGTATTGTTAGTCTATATGAACGTAACATTCGTATACTGATATCAATGACAGAGTATGGCTAACCTATTGTTAAAGACAAAAGAGTAACATTAAATTGTGGAATGTATACATACTGTGAACAATGTATAGCCTCACGCTGGGCGTTCAACTTTGCATCAAATTGAGAGCTATTATAATTTAGTTATATGCCGTTGGTATTTTCATCGCAGTACGATGATCTCCTACATAACCATAACCATTTAATAATAATTCTATTGTGATATAAAATTCTTTAGATTTAGACGGGAAACGTGGATGGTCTTACATTTACCAATTTTATGATATGACTGGAGCCGACAATGAAGTCTGAATTAAGTCCTACTTGATATTTGTCTATCAGTCGATACAATGTCGATCAAATTCCAATAAAAAAAACCTTATCCATTGTATTTGAACTATAAAGTTAGATCACATATAAGAAAGTAGATGCAAGATATGTGCTTCAACAACAACAACAACAGCGTACAACAACAACAACAACAACAACAACAACAACAACAACAAACAACAAACAACAACAACAACAACAACAACACACACACACACCTCCTGGGAAAACCCTTTGAGTAAGTAGTCGGTCCAATGTACATTAGCTTTTATTGATAATTCGGTAATGTGAAATCAGAATATGACTAAAAGCGCATTTTAGAATCATATTTTGAAAACAAAAGTTCTGATTCAGAGAGCGAGATAGAAGTAAGAGAAATTCAAAGAGAGTTTATATGTTCGCATAAAAATGCTTGATTATTATTCTAATGTCAGTACTGTGATTTGGACGTCAAAACCTTATTATTTGATTAGTTTTTGAATGAAAAAAATCCATGTTTCTAATCATGAACCGTGTAACATGTCTAACATATATTTATATTTGACTCAGAAAGATAAGAATTATTATCATTTTCATTAACAAAGACTCTGGAAAGTGATCAGGGAAATTGATTTTATTAATTATTACATGTAATGATATTTTCAATGGCAATCTTCTTCAGCTACATCTTATTAACACGAATCCCTTTCAAGAGACTTGATTGTATAACTACATTATTTTACATCTACATCTTCTTAAGATCACACAGTTTTAGTGTTTTCAATATTGCTATTTTTCATAGGCCCCCTTTAATAAAGTAACATTAAACATTGTGTCATGTTGGCAATGCAAATATTTCATCACATTAAACGATCTTTCCTCTAAAGTTTAATAAATTTTAATGTTAAATAAACCCGAATATTAAATTTCAAACAACGTCATTTCACACAATCTCAGCTTGTTGTGACTCAGGGAGTATGTGAAAGTAGAAAATTGTACATTGATTGTAAAACGTAAAATGTATTCAGTTCTCATGAAATTCGTTTACATCATATCAGAAATATCATATCTGTTTGGAATTTATAGAAGTGAAATGACTGATGAGTTAATGTAGGCATTCTTTCTTTCTTTTCATGCTGTATTTCTAGAAAATCAATTTACATCAATGTTTTATGGAATGAAAGGAAGGTAATGTCTTACGGACAATTATATTATTTTGTCTATGTCAATGTGACAATGTTACTGTACACACAGAGAGAGAGAGAGGTCATGAGAACAAACTCGGCAAAATTTCTGTGCTTATGTTGTCTCTATACATGAATCAGTAACGCTAGTTGCTCTATTCATGACACCTTATGTAACGAACAAATATAAATGGTATACATGTAAATCTTTTTTCTTTAAAAACAGTAATAAGTGACATCTATTATTCCTCATGTCAATTGGGCAACCTTAATTTAAAATGATCAATTGTAAATCTCTGAACATAAAAAGTAAGAAAAAATAGTTATCCTTGGAGGCTACATGATCATTTCAGTGACAAACGTCAAACTCTCATTTTCCTTTGTCATACATATTATCCATGAATCCCAGGAGCGCCTTGATATTGTTGTCATATAGTAAGGACACCATATGACACTTGGAACCACATGAGCTATACACGTGAATACGATTAAGATAGACAGAAATCGAAATGATCACACGGTGTCTTCTTAGATCTTTTATCAAACGAATCTACACAGATAAAGCACTGCTCGAAATAGGCAACAGAGGACACTCTATCTTATAATCACGTCAGGTGTCAGTTTTCGTTGTGGATGTTTGGAAAGAATCTGCTTATTCGGTAGCTTGTGATGTGCTTCTTAATATTTCGTGTTTGCTTTCTAAACATGACAGCGTTGTATTTGCTTGCACATGCCTGTTATATACTGTGTGTATAATCTAGTGTAATCTAGTGTAATATATAATCGTTTCTCCCAACCTCTGATTATAATGTTTCACTGTTACATCATCACAATTTGTTGCCGTTGTGTTTTAATAATTAATCCTAAGTGCCATTATAAAAGACAACACGGATACAGATCTTTGCAAATACCAAAGAAACTATAATCATACTGTTTACAATATTTTCGCAACATCCAAGATTAGATAATGGATATGAAGAAGACATATCAATATCAAAGGTATGAATTGTTAATATGATGTAGTTATTAGTTTTAATAGTTTAATAATATTATGTTCTTACCAATGTGTGATTGAGTATGTAATCTAACACTACACAGTACACCTAGAGGTTGTACCGCTCACAGAACCTTATCCACACTGATATATTTAGAATCCAGAAGTCATCAAATGAATCAATGATGCATACTCCATGATGCCATCTTCCACTGTGCTCTTGCTCTACACCATATCCAACGTTCATGTACATGTCTTGGAGTCAATGCCGGCAGTTTGGGTCAGGTTGCATGAACAAAACAGTCTCCACAGTTGAAATGGACAATCTCATTTGAGTCACCAACCGGTCTCTAAGTAGAAGCCACTTAATAGCCGCTAGAACACTCCGTTCTAGCTTATTCATGCCATGTGCACTCAAGGTTGCCTAGACGGTATTTGTCTTCATTATACAGGGTAAATGACGTAACTGGTTTAATCATGTTTTATACCAAACGTGTGTGAACGATATTGTGAGACCAAGATTGTCAGCAAATGACAATCCACTATCTCATTTTCATCTTTCATCTATAGATATCCAGGTATCCATCAATTCAACTCGTTGCTCGGCACATTCAGAATATACACGTATGATGACTGTTGTGAAAATAAATGTACGTATAACGACATACGTTTCCTGCTCAACGTTTATCAACATTACTTCATAGAAACGATTGGCTTGTAAGTTATTGTTCTGGATATATAAAACATATATAAAACAACGTACGTATTTGATCTTTATGATCTGTAATCACGACGAATTGTTCCAATGAACATAGCAATGTTCATTCTGCTTTGCTTAACATGTTTCGGTAACAATTGCTATTTTGATATGCCAAATATCTTAACATGAACAAATAGCCTTGTCACACAGAATCTCATTCGATACAGTTGTTCAATCAATCAAAGTTTGCTCCATAACAACAATGCATCAAAGTAACACAAAAGATGAATATGCTTTATATGCTTTTAATTCAAATTAACTGAGACATAATGAATCATTTTTAAAAAAGGATCAACAGATTAAAACGATAAGAATATGAAAATGTGTTTTATGTTTTGTCTGCTGTTCAGAGTTCTGAAAATATTAATTGACATATAAAAATATGATGCGTTGGCGTTCACGCTCACTTACACTAGGCAATGTTTACATAAAACAGCAGAAATCAATAGAATGGAGTAGGAGAATCATTACCTTTCCAGCAAGAGAATATGAAGAGTTTCATTTTGTTACTGCAGGGCTTTGTCCTCATCTCCACTTATGATCAATGGAACGTTCTTTTAACAAACAAGTCAGTACAACGAGAATTATTTTGAAACATAATCTTATCACGATTCTAGATATATCAATACTTTTTGTTTAAGTTAGTGCCAACGTATATTATCACCTTTACTATTAATTCACTTACGAAATGCTCATAAAGTATCTGCACTCAATTTAAGAAAACGTTGCTTTTCAGTTTTTATTTAGAAGACATTTATATTGATGCAACATTGTCTTTAAGAAGCCAAAATTGTCATGATTTGTTGTTAAACCTATTCATACGACACATAATCGATAGCCATGACGTCAATACCATACAGAAGAGTTTTCCTTCTTTTAGTATAGCACATATTTATCTGGTGATCTGTGACTATTTGACCTACTCTTTATATCCAAACCAACGTGAACAGCAAGGTCAATCAGGTTAGACATGTCTTATATGACAGATATTTTTAAGTACATGTAGATTGCCTTGAATAGGATTTGCAATATTATAATGTCTTCCCTTTTAAACAAAACAGCTATCTTCAGTATGCACTTCATGCCCCCATATCCACTGATCGTGGATCATACTGCTGTCATTTAGTCTACTGATAGAAACATTGTCGCAATCCTATTGCTATTTAAATTACGTTGTCTGTTTATAAAGGAAATACATGTTTATTCTAATAATATTACAGTGCATATACATATACAGTTCAGTGTGAATAGTAATGATAATAATGATACTGGTAATAATTAATAATATGATACTTATACCACGCATATATATATCCATGCACATTGCATGCTCAAATCGCCAACATAAACTTTTTGAGACGATTAAAAGAAAGCAGTCCTGTAAAAGTAGATCTTTAGTTGGGATTTGAAACTGGAGAGACAGTGACAGGCTCTGGGGTGAGAAGAGGCGGCAAATGTGAAATTCGTTTCTCCACAGTGTGCTGTTCTGACCCTTGGAATGACAAAGAGATTGTGGCTCTGAGAACGACGAGATCTTGATGGAGAGAGGGCTGCTCCCTGAGTAGAAAAACAGTGAAAGACGATACAAAGGAGCTTGAAGTTAACTCTGTGCTGGACAGGGAGCCAATGAAGGTTATGTAGAGTAGGAGCGATGTGATTAGATCTGTAAGAGAGACTAACGATTCTTGCGTCTGTTTTAGACACGCTGCAGTCTGTTGAGTTGACAGCTGGTCGCACAGACCGTTAGTATATACAAAATGCACCATTACATTAGCCTAGTCTTGAGATAACTAGTGAAAGCACAAGTGTTGTCTCAACAAGCTTTGAATCAACACGATCTAGACAATGTAAAACAAGTTAGAGGATACAAAACTCTCTGCCACCCCACTATCTTCTCCTGCTACTTCACAGAACCTTCCAGCATCAAGCTAACACTTTGTTTCAAAATGGAAAGTTTTCACATTCATGTACTGATTTATGTTGAAGTTATTACTCTTTGCATTCAACGAGTGGCTGAATATGACTATGTCGGTACTACAGAAAACATCATGTAAGCACCTACAAGTATAGTTTTTACAAAGGTTAACCAAAATATAACTTGTAAAGAATTCATTTGAATTATACACTTTATTTCATATCTTTGAACATGTTCATTACTATCAATTTGAAATAAATAAGTAATACTTAATCAACAGTACATGATGTAAAAATACCAAATATTGACAATGTACATCATTCATGGAACTTAGTAGTGTTTATTCATTCCAAACACGTGATCTTTAGCATGTAGGTCCGGGTGACACAATATGAATACTGTTCCTGTTTTTAATTTTTGTAATAACATGATGTATTTCAAATATCCTCTTACATAGCTTTTTACAATAAATATCAACTGATGGTATTTTAAAAGGTAAACGAAACATATGTCTTGTCGCTAGAAATGAAACAAACTTGAATGAAACAATGGCAAACTTTAAAGATTAATTTACCTTTCCTGCATTTCATGTATAAATCTTTAAACTTATAAGTCATAGATATATTCAATTTCATATATAAAGTAAACAAACAATGTCAGATATTATTGACAAAATCAAAGAATCAAATGTGACAGTAGATCAAATATCTAAATTGTTTAAAATCATATTGAAATGATAAATCCTTTAAAATGTCTTGAATATTTTGATAGAGAATGGAAACCATGTTATTAAGTAGAAATCACCCACTGATGGAAACCGACGTACATGCACCTAAAGGTTTTCCATTAATGCAACCATGCACCATTATTACACTATTAGGTTACAGCAACAAGACTAATGCTGAATAGGTGACGTGCCAAACAAAACAATAAAACAATGTTTATCAGTGCAGGAATAAAATCTAGGAAAGTAAATAAAACTGTGCCGTGAGTTGTGACTGCTGTCTGTATTAAATGATGTATTTCTACATAAATGATGCGAATCCTACGTCGATCTAAATATAACATGAAAAGTGACCATACAAGGAATATATCTCCATGATAAAATGGTATCGAACAAAACTATCAGCTCCGTTACCTTGATGAAGATGAAGCTTTGTGACAAAATCATTAAACATGTCACGTTCTTTTCAATTGGATATGGCAATGTTGTATGTAGGACGTGTTACAGCCAAGTCAATATACTCACGGGCAAAAGAAACGTCACCACATTTTGAAAACAGTATAAAATGAAATATTGATGTCGGAGAAAATAGATTTTGTATGTATTTGGTAGCCACAAGTTTTCTTAAGAAATATTCACAATTTCATACATCAGAGTATGCAATTTTTATTTTTACATCTGTTCAAATTGACATGGGGTGCTAAAATAGTTTTTTAAAGATGTTTTTGGCCCACACTATTTAGTATTTAAGTTTAAAACATTGCAAAAGTAGAAATCTAATTAACTTAAGATATCCTCGACATAAATAACCTTCTTTGATTTAAATTTGTTGACGCGTCTTTACTGTAGGACGTCTCAAAACAAGCCAAAACTGGCTTTTTGAGGCTTCTATCTCGTCTAGTTAAGGAGATTCCAAAACGACCATTTCTTAAAACTTGTGTTTCTCAGAGTTATGAATAGATAATGTTTTGAAAATTCATATTTAGTATTGTTGGGTTCTGAAGACATGTTGTAACGCTGTTTCAGTCGCATTTATCGCCCGATGATTGAAATATCTTGTATTTTGTATGGGGACGTTTCTTTTGCCCGTGAGTTTATGACCACGAATCATAAAATACTGTGTGGATATATGTGTTAGTCTAAGGGTTCATAACAAAATATAATGATATCATTAACACATCGATAACACCAAATAACATTTGGTATCACATGACATATGCATGTGAAGGCGGACTAACAGAAAGAGGGGAGATCACGTGATTTTCTCCTTTGTTAAACTGAAATGGTACTGCAGAATTCACATTTGACATTAAGGAATGCTATCCTATTGATTTACACATTCACTAGTTTCAATACATCTTTTGAATACGTGACTTCCTATCTAAATGTGGAAACGATAAATTACTTGTCTGCTTTTTTAAATTTTAAATAATTGTATCATGCTGTATCAAATTCCTCTGTGTATATATGTACAGTTTGTTATTGCAATATTTATACACTAAGAAACTGAAAACAATTGAAAGGTAGTTTTAAAAACTGTTCATATTGTATTAATTAATTGCTTTATTACTTTCCGACTACAGTAATTCACATTATTTACGTTTTCTGTGAATAATATAAGAGAGGCCTTAATTGTAGGCATGAATTCAATGTTAATTCAGTCCTATTGGCTCATCATTTGAAAGTAAAGAGGTCAATGATTTCTCGACTTTCAGTTGTTTGGTGGTGATCTTGGATTTTGAGATGTGTTTCTTGAGATGTGTCTCTTTTGAGATACCTTAAACCAAGCAAATTCCTGGCGAATAATGGTTTAACTAGATACTTTTATTTTTTTGGTCAGTCATCAACCATGGCTTGAAATAGCTCTTCAAATTTATCGGTATACCTTCCTTTGATTGTCAGTTCATGTCAGTATATATTAAAGGGACATGTTTACGTCCTTTTAATCATAATCACATATGTTTGACGATAGGCATGAATTCAATGTTAATTCGGTCCTATTGGCTCATCATTTGAAACTAAAGAGGTCCATGATTTCTCGACTTTCAGTTGTTTGGTGGTGATCTTGGATTTTGAGATGTGTTTCTTGAGATGTGTCTCTTTTGAGATACCTTAAACCAAGCAAATTCCTGGCGAATAATGGTTTTATTAGATACTTTTATTTTTTTGGTCAGTCATCAACCATGGCTTAGAATAGCTCTTCAAATTTGTCGATATACCTTCCTTTGATTGTCAGTTCATGTCAGTATATATTAAAGGGACATGTTTACGTCCTTTTAATCATAATCACATATGTTTGACGATAGCTTTCATTTTACTGCCCTCAAATCAACGTTTGATTATTTGATATTAGTTGGATATGATATAGACCTTGGTCAAGAACGGGACATCAATGTAGTATCAATCAGAAATCATAATAACTAATTTGGTATCGGAAAGCAGCTTATCTTGTTATATCTATATCGATGTTTACAAATGCAACAGAACTAGTATTAGTACCCAATTATGGTATGCATAACCATTTTTGGTACAAGAAGGGGACGTTACGAAGACGAAGATGCAGATTATTCATTTAAGTATCACATCATTATAAAACAGGTGATACACAGAGGTAATATATCAAAAGAAAGGTAACCACGGGCTTTGGAGGCTAAATTAGTATGAATAGCATGCTACCATAAGTTAGAGAGTTATTGAACGATATTTATAGCTATCGGGATGCTTTACGATCATTTTGGAATAAAAGAGTCTGGCTACCAGACAAACAGACATGTACAAATAACCTTAATAGACAAAACTTTATAACACAGGTAAGCATAACATTGAATAAATTAAGTAAGCTCAATTTCAAATGGATCAGAAAACTATTATGTGTTTTATGCAAAATGAAACGGCACTAAATAACAAAACAAAAAAACATATGGAATGACATGTTGAACTTTGTTTAAATGTCTTTATACTGGGATTATCATTGTTTATAACCATTTTATCTACTTCATGGTCATTCAAATCGTTGAGCATGTGGATTCATGTTTGATCTATTTTAGAAATGATGAGTGGTGTGCATTTGCTCTCTTCCATATCAACCTAATCTAGCTCATGAACATATTAATGAGAGATAATTGTTAAAAGTTCCCTGAAATGAATTTAATAGTGACATCCTGTAAAACCCACAGTGACATAGAACTTGTTAGTAGATCCAGTGTAAAGACTATTTATTGTAATGGCAATGTTAAAGTGGCTTAATGAAAAGTCATTTCAATTAAAATATATTGGTTTACCAGAAAAGCCATCTACGCAAATCTTCTTAAATCCGCCGGAAGCAATTATGGTGGTAGGTTCCCATTAAGAATAATTGAACATGTGAGCATGGTGAGATAGTCATAACGGGCTAAAGATAATCCAGGAGAGCCTTTAGTATCACTGTGGAATGTGTCTATTGTCATGTACATAACAGTTTTCTCTCGACATGACGTTGTTTATTAATCGCATAGCTTCCCTGTTTTTATCACGTTTTATAATCTGTAATGGGGGAAGATGTACTCATCAGACAACCCCAGAGCTTACCGCGGATATGTTCACATATCCTAATAGGATATTCACTGAAAACTTATACTTTGTCCATTTCCGATGGAGTCTTTTTGAACAGCGTGAAATTCCTGTAGCATACATAGCAATGGAATATGGAATGGCAAATAGCTTTAAATGATATGAAATGGGATTAAGTTATCTCTGACTAAATTTTCACTTTCAGGAACATTTTAATCAGATATGCTTAGTGTCAATAATGCAAATTTATAATACTTAACTTAATATATATTATCCTTAATCCGAACATATATATGTCAATGTCTTTGTTAATGATTTTTTTGGTTTATGTTATAATTTCGGACACTAGCAAGCATTTAAAAACTAGAACTAGAAATGGAAACAAATTGAATAGGCTTAAAAGAAGAAGCAATATGATAAATGATTTGGCTATAATTATTCTCATACAATAATATCATATTCAAATACTCAATATGTCTGTCGTCATCTAGATCAGTCATTCATTACATCATCAAAGAAGATTCTCAAATGAATTGAACATTTGATATATGGAGGAAGAGTCCATGGATTGAGAAAAATAGAACGAAAATTCTCCAGAGAGATGCAGATGACATTTTCATTTCCTGAACATATTATTTATAGCAACAGTGACATTTCTTTGTGGAATTATTGACAGAGTCCTTCCCCAAAACGTGTTAACATTCACAAAGGCAACTTACATAACTCCCTAGCGGTTACAAGATACAACGTTTATATAAATCAGTTTAGCTTTAGATTTGTATTTTAGTTCACCACAATAAAGAATTTTATTCACGACTTTGTGTTAAACCAAAAGAAATAAATAGAATGCAATAAAAGTAATTACATTGAATACCTTTTTAGAGTTTCATTCATATACTTCATTCAAAGTTTAAGAGATAAAACATGCATAATTTACGCAGACGGAATTGTTATGATGCTTGTTGCATGGAAAATGTGCAGTAAGTATTCCCCAAAAAAGATGTGTACTTCAACAACATTGATACTAAAGTTCCGATTACATTGGCAAACATTTATGGCTGATTCAAAATATGAGTACAAAATTCAACAATTTATAGACATACATTTGCAGGAAAATAATTATGACAGGTTGAAATTTTGGAATATTATTAGTTAGAAGCGCATAGTAAGTGTAGGCTGAACAGACTTAAAACTATTTCTCTTTTCATTTATCTCTAAATCTCACATGACAAGCCGACATTACATTTGTCAAGTTAGTTGAATTACTCTAAAGTAAGACACCTGGAATATTGACTTTTAGTTCGACATCAGTATCCGATTTATAAATAGTTTTTTTTCCAGAAACATATCGACCAATGGTCAGGCAAATGATATAGTTGACACAGACAATCACATAAAGAGTGTGAACCGATTGCTTAAACGATAAGAATAGAGTGTATTTGATCTGATTAACATGAATTTGATTCAGTAAAGCGGCGGTCACAACCGGCCGTGCTTGCAAGTACGTGCTGTCTACGTGCAAAAACGTGGGTTAAATAGTGGTAGCCTAAAGCGGCTGTCACAACCCGTCGTACGTGCAGCTGCGTGCTGTCTACTGACAAAAACGTGGGGTAAATTGGGGAATTCGTGCGTCCTCGGTACCGACGCCGTACCGATTTTGGACACATTTGGAGCACGCAGACTCGTCGTAGAACTTTTAGTGCATGCAGAACTTTCGCTGCGTGCAGTCTACGAACGGGCTGCGAATTTTCCTCCGTACCATCGACGTGCGTGCCCTGTACGACAACCGCACGCACAACGCACCGACATCATGCGTTTTTTTCAAGCTTACCCACTCATACTTTCTCTACGAACGACGCACGTTGCACGTGCGTACAACGTGCGTTGTACGTGCGTAGTTCGTGCTTACTCGGCACGTCCAAAGTTTAACTATTAAATAATTAAAGAAAACTCACGTCGATCGTACCGAGTAAGCACGTACAACGTACCGAGTAAACACGCACAACGCACGTTTTGGGCACCTTTTTTTAGGATATATAAAGCCGAGCCGACGGACGATTGCCATCATTTGAAGAGAACATGCCGCCAAAGAAGTCGCAAAGAAAGTGCTCCTCATCTGCAGCTAAAAAGGCAGAACTCCTGTGCTGCCATCTGAAGTTGCTCTTGCAGCATCAGGACCCGGAGCGGTGGAATGGGCGGCATCTTGTGGCGCCAGCACATGTGACAATGTGTACCAAGCACCTGTCACTCGGGCGGGAAAAACCTCATTGCACTCGCACGCACTTACAACGTGCGTGGTGTAAGGACACTGTACGTGAGACGCACGGCCCCCGTACGACATTGTGACAATCGCACATCACACGCACGTTGTAGGCACGCCACACGCACGTACCTCCTCACTGCCAGACGTGTCGACGGGCCACGTACGTTTGACGTGCTTACAACGTGCGTGTGACGTGCGTTGGCAAACTCCCTCTCTGTTCTTATAAATCCACCCTACGTTTTCAGAAAAACGTAGCGACCGTGGCCTCCCCAAAAAAAGTACCAACGAATTGCACGCACGATGGGTTGTGACAGGGGCTTTACGTTGTAAATACCGACACCGTACGGATTTGGGAGCACGCAGACAGGCTGTTGCACTTTTAGTGCATGCAGAACTTTCGCTGCGTGCGAGCTGCTTGCGACTGCATTTGTTCAACAGTACGGCTTTCGTGCATGCACTCTACGGACACCGTGCGCACTACGCACTACGCACGAGGTTTTTAAAAAAAGTTTTTCACATGGTTACATACTCCAAGCACGACGCACTTGGTACGTTGTCAGTGCGTTGTCAGTGCGTTGTCAGTGCGTCGTCCGTGCTTACTCGACACTTACCCAGTTCAACTGTCAAATGAGTACCCAACACTCACGTTGCCAGTGCTGAGTAAACACGTGATCCACACTTAAAACGTACGTTGAATGCACTGATCTTGCAGCATCAGAATGGGGAGTCTCTGCGGTGAATGGGTGGCATCTTGAGGCAGCAGCACAGATAGAGAACCTCTGAAGGTCACCCTATACCCCCAGCCACTGGGTGCTTGAAATCGGGGTGAACAACTTACGTTTATGGCACTTCCACGCACTTCCACCGTGTAAGGACATCGTGCGTGTGCAGCACATGTAGAACAGCCTCCGTACGATATCGACGCAATCGCACGTCACACGCAAGGTCTAAGTACGATGTAAGCACTTACCACGTGCGCAACGTACGATGCACTTAGCAGATCACGGCCAGGCGTTTCGTGCGGGCAACGTACTTACACTCACTTCCTTCCCACGTTTTTAAAATACAAATGTTCATAAAACTAGTACCATACAAGGAATCACGGTAGATGTACTCAATGCAAATTAGGATTGTTTAACGTTTCTACTGTTTTGTTGTAATGGACACAGTGGGGATGTAGACCGGCGACAATGCAGATGTATTTTTTCTTTCGAATTTCGAGTTATTCTGGTATTTAAACAAAAAGTGTCATGGAAATATGATTTTTAAGAAAAATGACGTGGGAGAGATACTTCTATTGAGAGTTGCCGGTGGTAAATACCTATTAGAAATATATTTATTGAACTTAACTAACAAAAATAGACAGCATTTTTCTATATACACTGAACATAGTCTATAAAGCGATCTTCGTAAATCTGCTCTTAGAGACAATCAATATTTAACCAACCTTGCAAAATAACTCCGATGGTTTTGTCAGTCAGCTATAATTCTGTTCCGCCCACGCTTCCTTTTATATTCAAATTATGTTGACTTACATAACATTCAGGTCATGGATGCAGCAAAAATAGCTCCATTTGTTAAATGTGATTTATCAATTTAAGATAATAAGGCATTCTAGTGCTGTGAGAAATTAACAATAGTAAAAATAGCTTAACCACAACATTGATTAAATGTCGACGGTCCAATGGATGATTGCTATATTGCACAAAATATCAATCGTGATGCTTCATTGTCAACATATAATTAACTTCACTGTGAATGTCACCTGTTGCATCGCAATAAGTATAACAACATGATATGTCAGAGCAGTTGGCAGACTCCATTTTCACTCCTAGCAATAAAAGTAAGACAACTTTGAATAAACCGTTTCATATTAATAACTGCTTTGCATGTTAGCATTGACATCCTGTAGTACAGAGAATGCTACTAATATTTACACAGTTGATTATCACAGTCAATAGTCTTATCACCACCTTTTTTTATTCTAGACTTTAAATTAAAGGTGCATCCATTGTGTTTCATAAAATTTGATTTGGCGTTAGAACACACCATATGTGCTGTTTTCAATACAAACAAATTCATTTAGCTTGCACATTCATCCTCAATCGCCAAATATTTCATAATTACTAGTTTCCAATTAAAACCGAGTAACATCATTATGCATGTGCAGAAACCGAAAGTGCATGTCCTTTTTACACGCACAGTAGTTATCTGACCTATAAAACATTATCAACCCAAATGTTTTATTTTATATGGTTTAAATAAGATTCCAAAATTACGTTTGACTCATTGGCGCGCGCCACACGCGGTGCATTGTCCGGTTTTCGATCATAAATCGACACTTTTACCTTCATATCGTCAATATACTAAGTCGAGTATCATCAAAATGGTAGTTTTCGGTAACAGTTGGTACTTCTCGATAAAGTAAAACCATTTATAACGTTTGGCATATTTGACCCCCACAACACAATGGATGTACCTTTAATAGCTTCATTAATTTATGAGATTCCTTATAATTTCCTGGGACAGATTTGCCCATGCTTGCTGAATGATAAACTTAATAAAAATATCTTTCGGTTCTAACTTTACAACCTCCTTCTGCTCTGTCGGACATTTTCAATTGGGTTCAGGTGAAGCGGCGGGAAAATCAATTAATTTTACTCATCTACCTTCTCGTGCGTACGGACGTGTGCACAAGTGCTGGAACACTAGACAAATACCACTTTAACCAAAACACTGAGATATCAGTGCTTCTTGTATATTACGTCATTATTTCACAGAATCTATGCCGGAAATTTCCATAAGCGGTGTCAAACAACTTTCCAGTTTCACCCAGACCATCACCAACCGAGAGATCTTCGGACACATCTTCTCTGGTCTTTGGTTTGCACGCTTCGAATTCCTCGTGATCCTAAAGAATTGGACATTTCATCTGTAACATAACATTTGAGAAGTCACTGATCAGATGTCTTCATAACCAGTCACGTCATATGGTCATTAACAAAACAATTGTACAATTGTATTTGTATAAAATCTGTACATGAACCTACTCGCCGAGAACGTTTTAACGACAATATGAGAAGCACCGCAGCCGTTCGTGCCGGTTGTGCCAGTCTCATTTGGTCACTGTCATCCAATTCACGGAAATTCTCATCCGCACTTACGTTCAAAATGGTTTTATTTTATATCATTTAACTTGAAATAGATACTCCGGAAGCTGTATTTCGATCGGGTGTCGACAGCATCCTCGAATCATTAATTTATCTGGTTCGTCATTTATATATCGAAAATACGTCGTCTGCTACTGTTATGGCGTGACAACCTAAGGAAATAGTCGATAATGCTGCACCTTTTTGTTTTAGTGTTAGAACTGACGTCAAATCAATAATCCATTGATATCTCCATTACGAAATGTGTTAACTTTAAAACGATAAAAATTTTCACAGCCATATTTATTGTACACATTTGGATGTCATTAGGTAACGATATTATAGCTTCGTGTATTAGAACATGTTCTTAAAATGCCCAATTCGACAGCTACAGTTTTCCTAATTTATATATATATATATTACTTATGTTTTGAGTTGATAAATAAAATGCCTAATTAAGAGCATCCCATAACAAATCTAAATCTATATGTAATTGATAAATCCATTTTTCTAGTACTTCACCCAGTTTGATAGATGTGTTCAGTCTAATGCAAATCGGGTTGGACATACCAAAACAGAAAAGCTAGTGACAAGAAATAACTGTAATGTCAAATCGAACGTGACATGTATCATGCCTTGTGTTCGAATCCTTCACTCTCAAACGTACATGGTAACTATTTTCTTTACAAACTCCATGTGATATACATCGGGGAATGTATAACCTAATTCAAGACTAGACCTTTTTGTGACACGACTTATAAAACATACACTATGGACACATATACTTAATCGTTTCTCGGTTATGTGACTGGTAAGGTGAGATTAATGATACATTCCTACTGAATACACGTAGCATCATAAGTTTTCGACATGTACAATTCCCACATTTATTATATTTGTAATTGCATACCATGTATGTTTTAGGTATCATTTTGTTTTTATTTCATGTGACTAAGCAAATGAAAACATAATATTTAAATCTGGTCTAATGTGAAATGTTTCCTTAATAATTTCAATGTCTTTAAATTGTTTTCTCTCTCTCTTTGATAATATCAGCAGTGATATTGTTGTTCTATCCTGTATGTATACAATGTATACAATATTATCTTCATTATATTGGATATAATTGAAACCTTGACAATACTTGTGGTTGAATGCTAAATTGCTCCACCTTTTGCATAACGGTTCTTCAAGACGAGACGTGTATGGAGGAGGATGTCATTTGTTAATGACGGGGATATTATTCCAGGGTACATGGTATGTCTGATTTCATTGGAACGTATCTCCTTATTGCTTCACCTAGCTCTATTTGAGATTGTTGTGCCTCATAGAAACTGCATATAAAGATATTCCGTGACCAGACTGCATTACTACAGCTTCCCCCTATTAGCTAACCTAATAGGTTCTGTACAACAATGACGCCCCCGGCCTTTGGCAGTAAGTTCAATATCCGCATGACTTCTTGTGTCGAAAGTTCGTAAAATATAAGTATACAGGTTTTGGCACTATCAAGCTGTTCTGTTTTGTTAAAACTTAAATACGACACTCTTTTCTTGATAATTGTATCTGTCATATTATGTACCCATTTATCTGGGAGAACGATTGTCATGCAAATACAAAAACAGACACAACCTTGCTGATTACATGCGCAATAATCCAGGTTTTAGATACAGTTTTGTAATGATCTCATTATGTTCATGTGTTTTTGCACAATTGTTTTCTTAAGGTGGTTAGAACGTTTCCACAATACAATAATTAA
This sequence comes from Gibbula magus, assembly GCA_936450465.1. Taxonomy (NCBI): domain Eukaryota; kingdom Metazoa; phylum Mollusca; class Gastropoda; order Trochida; family Trochidae; genus Gibbula; species Gibbula magus. The sequence continues at coordinate 43,162,129 of OW388290.1, read as the reverse complement.
CTTCCAGACTATGCTACATTGTGTACCGATGGCCTTAACCATTAAGTGTCTCTGGAAGTTGTCTCCTATCTACATATTGATATCTGTATGTTAACAATACATGGGTAAATGGGCGTCATGTGCTTGCGGGTTAACACATAACTACATATTGAACACCTTCACTCGCGTGCTGCCTGTGGCATATCTGTACCCACGTGCGAGTTCCCGGATGTTAGTCCATTAGATAGACACAAGTTCGAGTGTAAAAAAACGAGTGGAGTGGAGTTGAATGGAGTGAGGAATGAGTGAGTGAATGAGTGAGTTATTGTTTCATTTAACCATATTTATTAAAGAGAAAGGGTCGGGTACAAGTTATCCTCTCCAGTTACTGTTTACTTCACTTGGCAAATATTGTTGTCATTAGCGGAGACTGGGTTTAAGCATTTATATGTTGACAATACGTGGTTAAATGGGCCTCGTGTTTGGGCACTTGTCTGTGGCAGATCTGTTTTCAGTGCGAGTTCCCGGATGTTAGTCCATTAGATAGACACGAGAGTAAAAGGACGAGTGAGTGAAACTGATAGTACATTTAAATTAGATTGGCGATATACGGAACTTGTCACTTACACTATTGCAAGAATAATCATGTAGCAGGGAGGAATATTAGTTTCAAAACTCGTACTTGTTCTACAAAGTCATTACTGTTTTCTCTGCCAAACGGAAACGGAGGCTGTTCATGGTCTTATCAGTTACAGTGTCACTGCTCGGTAACAACCTCTGAGGAACGTTATGTCTCTCCTATGCTGATATAGTATAACTAAAAGGAATCTATGTGTTGCAATATATACACAGATAATATAGCTAGTTAAGGACATTAAAACAAAAAATTATATTAGCTAAACAGAAAGTATTTCAATAATAACGCATTTACTTAAAGCTTTTATAGAATATTTGGCATATTTGATTGGTATTTCCCCGCGTTTCCCCACCTAAGCGTAAGCATCATAGAGAAAGAAATCTGATATGCTGAAGGTGTTCACATTGTTGTCTGATTATTGAGTCAATTGAGAGACATTTGTAATGTAGGTTTGGAAATATAAAAGATTATGTAAGATTTGCAATAGTTGACTTTCATACAATAGAAATAAGTAATACTTTAATACTTACAATATATTTATTCATATAATGTATCAATCCGCTGAAGAAGCGTTTTTATGGCCCCCCGATTCCAGGAGTATATAGTATTTCACCTGTCCGTCTGTCTGCCTGTTGCTCCGTCTGTAACCATATCTGTTTGTCCGAAAACTGTTAACCTTGGTCAATCAATTGTATTGGTCATTGATAGGTCTTTGAAACTGGACATGCGCATCCATTGTGATGAGTTCTTGCAGGTGAGGTCATGCTGTTTGACCTTCATATCTTGACCTTAGCGCAGGAACCATTATCAAAAACTTAACCTTGGCTGTAACATATGCTTAACATTGCCAGACGTTGTATGCTATCAAAACTTTGAATTGATCAGTGATATACACATTCGATATCTTACCATATTTATTCACATAAGGTACTAATTCATATCTTTGATATTTTAATTCCAAACTATGCTTATATTCGGGGGTATCCGTGTTAAACAAACCCATATTTTTCTGATGTGGAACTCCTTCATCTGTCACTATCTGGCACACATCTATCTGTTAATTTCTTCAACACCTACAATTCAAGCATATTCTCCAAGGGGCCACTAAAACGTTTGTAAAGACAATATGAACAAACTTTGACCTTAGGTAGATGTGACACATTATCTAATATTCTTTAATTCTATCATAACTTTGCGAAATAGTCGTTTCTGATTGGCTACTGTGAAAAGTCAGAGACGGTATAATTTGGTTATACAGTGCTCTGTTTACTTTGTCTTTTGCGCAAGAATACGTTTGTTGCCAGGCAACAATAGCGAATAAATTAATTCTCAGATTAATCCTTTTAAATGAACATTGCTGTGTACAAAACGACATAAATAAATAATTTTGATAATAATTCTGAAACCGATAAAAATGAGACCCGAAACGGCGAAAATTAACAGTTAAGCAGTTCGAAAAATCTGTCATTCAACAACTTGGCGTTGCAGTAACGTTCCTGAATAAACTCAATACGGATGACAAAAGGATTAAAACCGGACAGTATATCACCCGGAAAATGTCGGAATGTAGAATAAACTTACCTAAAACTTTATTTACAAAATTGACGCAATACTACCTATGTCAATTTTCAAAATACGGCCGAAATTATCCCGAACACTGACGCCGGTTGCAAAACGATATCGTCTACAGACTAGAGTGACCTCCCTCACATTCAGGAACTTTCGCTGTTTTCCGAAGTCTTACGACAAGCTACGTCATTAGAGATTACCAAATAGTCATATCTTTGTAAATGTCTGGCAGTGGAATTTCTGCACGGAATCGATTGACAAATCACTACCGATTCAATGCGTCTGAATATAGTTCATTACTAAATCGTCGATATGATAGAATGGAGATAAACAAACTGTGTTGGAAAATCAGCGGCATATAACGGAATTAATATAGCTCTAAATTATCCATTTAAAGCCGTTCGACTTTAAATTAAATTTAGAGCTATAATAATTCCGTTATATGCCACAGTATGTTTATCTCCTAATTGTAGTGTTTGTAAGGACAGCTATACCATCTCCTTATTCTTATAAATAAACAATTGGATTTTCTATAAATAATACAGAGCTAGCTAATGTAATACACGCAATTCAATTCCAATATAAATAAACCCAAGCTACACAAAGTTACCGAATACACTACACCCATTTACAAAAAACAGAAACGGTTTGCAAACAAACTCTCCAGTTCATCAAACGTTTGTTTTATCATCCTAACGAACGTTTACAGTTATTGGACAACAAGCACTGTAGGGGAAATCATAAGAACAATATTTGCAATAAAACTCAAATGACAGCAAATCAATAACTGTGACGTCAATCCCAAAGATCAAGATCCGTTTCTTCTGTTCTAGATCTAAATCTGAAGTGACATGTTTCGGAAAAAAGAATTATCGGAAGTGTTATCGATCCATGAATCTTATGTTACACAAAATCTCCAATCTAAAACATGATATCTCAAACATTATCACCATTCTCGTTTTGCAGCTAATACAGGAGTCGGTTAATATACACGATCCGAACCTTTTGATATCATTTTAATTGTAAACAGATATGAAATTTTTTTTTTCTCTCTAAAAACCCCAATTGAGAAACATGGTATCCTCAATAAAAGAATCGTGTGATGCGTTGCTTTTACAGTGGATACCTGCCAGGGTCTCCCCAAAATAACAAGATCTGACATCTGTAACGCCTTAATTGGATGGTATTCAGCAGAATCATCTATCGACACAAGAAAGGTGTTCTTCTTCGGCTCCCTGTGCAACAGCAAGAAACACCTTCTGTGCTACAAGTTATTTATGTCACGCCTATTTGCTTTTAGATGCTGCAAATTGAGGACTATGTTAGGTTTCATCCCAGATATAGTTCATCTTCTTGAAAAGTACAAACTGGTGTCGTTCCTCGACAGGTTCACTCTCATCTGGAATCTTCATCAGTTAACTCTCCTGGAAGAAAATCGTGAAACAATCTGTAATGGAATATGAGAAGAAATCCTGGCTACTCCGGACAGCAGTCGATCCAGACCTCAGTCACTTTACGAAGCTACACCCCTCGATAGAGCCACATCCAGCATGGGTACTTGTCAAAACCTATCCATTCTCTCCTTATTGTGCAATTATGTGCTCTGTGGCGCCCTCATCGTGTAGGTGGAGCTTGTGATAAATGTGGCGTGAAGTGTGCAGATATCCTGATCCATACCTTGACATCATGTGAAGCATCCACTGATGCCAGAGATCAACTCTGGTGCGATATTGTTGATGTCGGCCCAATAGAGCTGAGTGTTCAACTGCCCAACAAGACTGATATAGACCTGGACCCATATTTTCGAAGCTCTCTTAGCGCTAAGATAGTCGCAAGTGCCATACATTAACATTGGCTTACGACCATCTTCGCACTAAGACAGTTTCGAAAATATGGGTCCAGGTGTGCAGCCTTATGTCGTGCCGTCCCCCAGTTCCACTCTCCGGTGAGGGGACTGTGCTGTACACACAAACTATGATAAATGGACTATACACGATCTGCAATACTTGGAAATCACTCATAACTTAACTTCTCTCGCATTTCCTTGTACTCTCCTCTGGAGGAATAAAAGTGTATATATATATATTGAGTTGAAACATTTGTGTAAAATTTAGAATTGACACTATGTACCTCGCATTATGGGTACCTCAGTCAAAACAAATGAATATCTACAAAACCTATAAATTGGATACAACATTAAACTCCTTTTGGAGATGGATGTGTGTCTAGTACTATAAGGTAATGGCGAATGTTCTCGACATAATCAAGTCACAAAAGAACTTACACTATCCACGAGAGATTATGATTGCTAAGTTCAAGAATCCGATAAATAACAAATTGACCATTCAGGTGACACGTTATTGAAACAGATGTGAAGCACACTGTACAGTTGAGTGTACATATATATTCGAATACATATTACATTACATAATATTTGCATTAACCTATATACGTGTTTTATAAATGCAAGTCTAATGGACTAATGGGGTTTATGTGATATCATTCTCTTCCAATAGAGGTTACTCCAATCAGATGAAGATGAGAACGTCAACACTGTTGCAAACTTGCAACGAGATTCAGGAAACACCTTCCATATGCACCAATATTGTAATATTGAAATATTTTGGTTACAGAACTGAGTAGAGTATACTCTGTGGGGAGGGAATGAATGCTCATGTGTTTGCTCGTGGCTACTGTAGTAAAGAATGTATGTGTTTACTACACATTGACATGTAAAATAGTGATGAACACAACGTGTAACGTTAGCATGTGGTTTAATATATGGCACAGCATATTCCTGTAAAGTTGACATCGGGATCTTTTCTTATGGTCCTTTGTTCGCCATTGTTTATTGTCTAATTTTGCAATACATGTCACTGAGCAAAAAGTACTCAACAAAGAGTATAATGTTAAAAATATGCCTAACCAGTAACATGACCATCACCAAACTATCAACTATAAAGGGTATAAAAGGTACTATAAAGATGTGAACAGCAGCAGTAGTTTAAAGACACTTTAGCCACAGTAGAGTACTTGAGTGTAGAGAAACATTCATAGTTTTTTTTATAGCACCAGCAAGTTTGATAAATTTTGCCATTTGCAGTTGTGCCTGCATAAGGCTCATAATCATCAACCCCCAAATCCCCATCGCACAAATTTGGATATATGGGCCAACATATGAATATGTGATACTCTCCTGTGATTGTTTTGAATTAGACAAGTAGAGTGACTATAGCGGGAGTGAGTTGCAAATACGAAAGATAATACTTAAATAGACACAGAATCTGTTTTAACATGATGATGATGTTACACAAACTTACCCATTCATGTTGATCCCCATTAGTGTCGGAATTTGCCGTAACTCAAAAGCGTATGAAAACAATTGACGTCTGTAAAACAACCAATGCCAATACCACGTTAAATATGGTTAATGAGGAAAATCTTCGAACTAGCCAGAATTAACTTTTCCCCTCATATTGGCATTGCATTGTTAAAATATACTCTGAAGTATCTTAGTGCATTATGTTTCATGTTCGGATGTAATTTTTTTAAACCTTTTTTAAAAAAAAAGGCATATGCCATATAGTTTTCTATAAGCTGTAAGCCCTTGCAGTTTGCATCTTTGTAAGTTTCCTCTGTTTCACCCGCATTTGAATATTAAACTATGAACAAATAATTACTTTTACGCTTATGAAATGAGATAGCATCAGCTGCACAATAAGATAATGTCAGACTCTTGTGCTAGCATCTTTAGGAGAAATTTTTAAACTGGCAGCTAAAGCCAGTAACTTAAATTACTGTGCAGAATTAAGTACAGCGGATTTCGCAAAGTGTTCGCGAACACGGTGTACTTAACCTTTAGCCTGCTGGATTGTTTTCAGGTTTTTGCAGAGAGCGTCAGATTTGTAAATTTGTCACAATTACGTCACATGGGTATCCTTCATTTAAAGTTTTTCTCGCCTTAGTAATTAACATAATCTTAAAATAATTAAAATAAATATCTGAGTCACATATATTTCTAACTTATTATTGTCATAAAAAATTATTAATTAGTGTAATATTTTTCAAATATCAATTATTTTTACACTTGTCTATGGGGAAAATGAAATAATACAGTAGTTCTAGAATTGTACTACATTTTCAAACTCGAATTATTTTGTCAATAATTATTTATGCAGCCGAATTTTTACACCATTTTGTTCAGAATTAAATTTTATACCAGAAAAAAATTATGTTGATGGTATGTGTTTACCTTTCAGAAAACAAGAGCCGGTCATAAACGATCTCTGTTGTATTTATAAAATTTCGACGTAATTTGTAACAATGGATATTCTTCAATGAACAATGCATTTACTTCCGTGAGAAATATTTGTAAAATAATGCATCAATCGTAATAAAATTTACACAAAAGGTTAACACATCTATTCACTTTTCTGTGTTCCAAATATAAGCATATGACATTACAGTTTTTATATATTCCGACGTCAATCAGTCATCGATATCTCGAAACATGACAGTCAACAAACACTCGGCGCTCGCCATTGTTATGCATTTCCTTCGCCGATTACAGATTTGTTCAAATCAACAAATCTAATGATCTAAATCATTTTGTAAAGAATCCATTTAAAACCAAAGTAAGAACACATTTTTCCAAATGTCTGTTGAATATTTAATGTAAACATGGTCTTGAAAAGTTGAAAAATACAATCAAAATTTCGTTCGGGTAGCGTTGTCGTATTTGTAAACAATGTCACGTGATTAGCTTGGTTGTACAAAATTGATCATGTGACCATCTATGTTTCGTTTGTCATTTCACTGTAAATTCGCCGATTCAAACATTAGTTATTCACATTTATTCTTTGAAATGTATTTGTTTGTCATTCTTGTTAATTTCATGGATGTTATAACATGTGCATTCATTTAATTCGTATCAGAACAAAATATTGTGTGAAAAAGCCGAGACGACACAATGGCCTCCATTTGCAATGAATTCGAACTGACAGGTCTATCTATGATTTCGTTTGAAAACGGGTATAATTTCTATCAAATTCCAAATGAAAACTTTAAAATAATCAACATGAATCATTTAGCAATTGAATTCATACAATTATTTCACATAGACGAGACTTGTTAATTCGTAATTTACTTTTTAGCGAGATAGGGTTACTGCTACTGTTTCACGGCTCCATTTCAACTTGTGAAATCGCAGACCAGAAAGTCGGTCCATGTCATGTCAAACACATTTCGTACTTCGAATGTAAACTCATACATGATCACGATTTGTGATAATGGTAGGATATGACATTTATTTTTCATATATGTATAAATTATAATCAAAATGCAAATTTACTCACATTGATTTTAATCGTAAAAACAATGCTACATCCGGGGGGGTTGGTGAACTTATGCAAATTTATCGGGTCAAGGACACTGACTCTACGAACTGATAAAATAATTATTACAACCTCATTTTTTTGTTTTTAGATCGAATTTTATAAAACAACATCGTTTTGGGTGTCAATTTGTTTAATTTAAACAATTAATAACACTCTATGGTTAGATCGACGACCATTTCTAAAAATAGATACAGCTACCGTTTGCTTGACGTTGACTTTGAGTCGCGTCACATGAGAAAATCGCGGGAACATTTCATGGGGTGCATTGAAAAATGGCCGATTTGGCACTTCTGTTGATGACACATTGGATATATTACTATATTTGGAAACAAGAATTGACAAACAATGCACAGATACATTTTTATTTATTTGTAGAAGATTGTGAGATTCAAAAAGTGTAAGTGAAGTTCTGTATTTATTTTCATGGATTTTACAAAAAGTAATCTATTGATGTTTTCATTTGTCGTTATTTTCGCAAATTTGTCATTATTTTTTAACCAGATTATATTCAATGTCTAAATTTTTTAATAAGCTAGGTGACAATATTCTGAACATAATGATGTTAAATTTATGCATTTGGCATGCACTTACTATAGAATTTCAACCCTTTGAATCGAATAGGTAACAATTTCATAACGACGTCAAACACGCACCTGCAGGCATTTTTGTGATTGAAAATACGTTCAAGATTTTTAATTCAGCATTTCTCAATAAAATAAAATTTTACAGATATACTAATTACAACACGTGAAAGTCCATTGATTTCTGATTCGGAAAATGTGAACTTTTTCATGTATCACAGAACTTTGTCACACACTTATGTCGTATGCATGTCAAAGGGTCAAACGTCAGTGACGTGTCAATATATAATAATCCTGTGGGCGCAAATGTGGCCTCTAGCGTGCAGGAGCTTAAATCTGCACAGTAGTGTACTAACTGGCTTTGATGTATTCTGTCTTTGTATATTTTTTTTAAAAACGTTTGAACATTCACATCTGTAAAGGCTATAAGACTCAAATTTCGTTGCATCTCTATACATTTCATCCTAGATCGCTCCACAAATAGTTATCCATAAACGTTGGCACTGTACACATACTGTTACTGCTCATTATACTTAACATTCTTTTTAAAGAAGAGGCCAACATCCATCCAAATTCATCATGACTGATTCACACAGGAAATCATCACTTACTTCAATATCAAATAACATTTTGTAACACAAACGAGACCTGAATCCTGGTAAACTTAAGGCCCTGTAATTTTAACATCAATTCTTGATGCGAGTTGAAGGACCAAAGTTTCTTTGCAAACCACCGTTACCAATCACTGTCACAATGCGCATTAATATCTGTTGATCGATTCCACAACACACTGAGGTCGCGAGCACTTGGAAAATAAGGAGATTCCGCCAAGAAATATGTGCAAAGGATTTCCTCTCAGTTAGTTCAAATCGGACATCTCTTGAAAGGATTATGCTATTAAGAGGTCGGTAAATTTCACGAACATGAGGTGAATATTCATATTGAGAGAAAAAAGAGCGAATGCAGAGCAACCGAAACAGTAAAGAAATTACCTCTGTCACACGTCAGCTCTTCATTTCCTATCAGAATTGATAATTTTGGATAGGAAGTAGTGACATAAAATAGGAATGAACAGATGTTAAATGGATGATCAATGATCTGGACATCATATCACTACAAAAACGAGGTAATTCAACACTTAATAGCATTTACTTCTTAACATTTCCTTTTAGATAGATTTGTGAACGCACATTTTTTTCTTTTTTACTTGTTCAAATGTTGATGCTTTTAACAGCGTTGCTAACAGTTTGTCGTCAATAAGAATATCATTTAGTTATAATGGGAACACCATTCTTAAGGAGTATGCCGAATGAAAGGTAAAATACTAGGACACAATTATCCATATAGGTCATATGTGCTATCTGTTCCGGCACAAAGTTTCGAAAATGGAAAAATATAAAAAATATTGAGTCAGACCCAATCTTAGTGAAACAATATTGAATCGCCTGAGCTCGATTCCGGGATTTCAAATATCAATGTTTTTCAAATTCAACTAATCATGATAAAGCATGTGTCACACAAATAAAATAAATGATTTATTATGTGCACTTGTCTGAAGTATGCTATATTAAATCTAAGTTTCCATAGCAACAACCATCACAATATTTCGATAAAAGGAGTTCTTAACGAAACTACCTGACACAAGTATTTCTCACTTTGATATAATAAATTCAATGGTAAACTATACTTTAAATTCTACAATCATAAATAATAATTTTACCGTGCTGTGTCAAACTAATCTTTGTTCAAATTAATTTTTTGTTATTGCATCATTTATACATTTATAAACAATTGAATTGAAATGTAAATCTTTGTCAGCGACAATAACTTACAGTATTATACGTTTTCAGTAAAACATGTAAGGGATGCCTTAATTCTAGTCATTAATGCTGGAACCACTTGATCATAATCACATATGGTGACCATAGCATTAAAAATTTACTACCCTCAAATCAGTGGTTGATTACTTTTTGATCGGTTGGATTTAATATTAACATTGGTCAAGAAAGGGGCATCAATGAAGTAGCAACCAGTTATCTTTGTAACTAATTTGAATCTCAGAAACCAGTTTTATATCCACAGCATTAATGTTTTTGTTTCCAAAATTCCAACAAAATAGCACCAGTAAGCATTTTTGGTACCCGGGTATGAACAAAAGATGACGAGTCTCTGTAACTGCAGTTATTTTAAGATAAATTGAAGCTAAAGTGTGTGTTCGGTATTTAAAACACAGCAACTCCTTTGGGCAAACTAATTTATTCTACAATAAAGGCAATGGCAACATGCATAGGCAAAGCTGTAGTCTTAGCAATCAACAAAGGCATAAGGCAGGGGCAATTCAAGCAATGATTATTAATGATTAACGGCATGGCATAAACATACAATATATATACATAAGGAAAACTTGCGCAAGGTAATTCAACCTTAGATAACTGTTAGATAATGTTACCCAGTGCATTATCCTCATGATTTGCTCTAAGGGACAGTTAGATAATTAGGGAGAGGTGGGTGGGGAACAATAAAACAAGCATATGCATGGCAAGGCAGGAAGGCTAAAACTGACTGGACAAAGGGGGCCAGCTACAGAGAGCAGGGAAACTTGTATGGTAACTATGGTGACAGAGGAGTTTAGATATATCTGATTAGATGCTTGGAGAGGAACTTTAGAAGAACACAGAGGAGTATCATACAAGGGAAGGACATGCCCAAGACAGCTGATTGGTTGGAGGAGAAAGAGATCCCTCTAGGGAGAATTGCAGGGGTAGCTAGGGGCAACAGAGGAATGGATGCAGTATGCTAATATTAGCCCTCACTCAGGAGTTGAGGCTTTTAACTAGACTGACCCAGTCTATCCGCCCTTCAGTATTGGGGGCGGAATAGCGCAGTGGTTAGCGCGTTAGTTCGGATAAAAAAGTCTGGGGTTCGATTCCCGCCAGGGGCATGGCAATTGTGTTTGCAGTAGAGAACTATTCAACACGCAGTAAGGATTTGGTGCAATGCTACACTGATGCAGTTCGCTAGTTCCAGTCGATGCTCTCAGGTGTCACCGCAGTGCATAGCCACATGGCGTTGCAGGCTTTCTCCCCGCCATAATACTAGCAACCGCGATATAAGTGAAATACTCTTGAAAGCGGCGTTTAACCCCACCTCACCTCACCACACCATACCATTTAGTATTGACAGATTTACATCTATTTGTCAGTTCCATGTGGGTGGATGTGATATTTTTAACTGTGCGAGATTGTATATAATTTTCGTGTGGATATGAATCCAAGAATATTGAACTGTTTTTTTTACGTCAAAGCCACATTTGTGCGCTAATAACTGTGTTGTAGTATGTATGCGAATTCATGCAGATTTGATCTGTAAACTTTTAAACGAAAAACAGGACTTTTTGGACGTTCTGCATGCGAAAAAGAATCAGTGCCATTACGTCCAATTCAGTGAAGTCGAAAGTACATGTAGCTACAATCTCTATCACCTTTATTGTCTGCCTTACAGACTGAAATCACTTACAATATACTCAGAGACCTATCAGTGCATGATGAACCAATCTGTGATATGCCATGTTCGTAACAAAAGTCGTCATGGAATTATTTTATGGCGATGAACACACTGACACGATCTGCTTACGAAATTTTAATTTGAACATCATGACATTATTTTTAGATGGTTTAAATAGAAGTTTAAGATTGAAATTTCATTCTCACATGTTAGTTTTGCAAACTTGATGTAGTTTTAGGCATAAGAACTTGGTAATATATAACCCATATTCAAACATATTTTGAAAAATTATAATATTTATATTTGGTTCACTAGTTGAAATAGCATGATGATAGCAAATGATGACTAATTTCACTCCTACAAGTAAATTAGTTTGATACATAGTATGGCATTTAGCAATTGCTCCTTACCCATTCTGAAATGAGCACATGTTGTTATTGACAATACCAATGTTTTGATAGATAGGACTTCACTTTCCACCATAGTATACATGATCAAATGCAAATCAAAGCAGAAAGCTATTTTCAAATAAGAACACAAGTATCAAGATGTCTAAATTATCACTATCAATGACATGTATTCAAATCTTGCCTCGCGTGTGGCATTAAGTCCAATGTTCATTATATCTTTTAAAAATCTACATGTATTATTGTTTGTTTAATGCTACCCTTCCTCAATTTGTCTAAAATAGTGATAATTAAAACTATTGAACATTCTAAGTAATTTTAATTACATATTTTAGCTCACTTTCTAGGTAATTATATTCGATTATGAAGTAAGTAAATATGTAAAATCAAATATGACACTTGTTCAGGAAGTCTTATTTCTAAAAGGCATGCATTACATATAAATATTTTTGAAAATGCCAACATGCTTGTGTGGTACTAATCAGGGTCAGAAACGAATTAACTATTGACACCTACTCACCAAAAAGACAATTACGTGTGAAACCATGTTAAACAGGTTGTATTTGTGTCATATCCACCATAGATAAATTGAACAGGAATTGAAGCCTAACACGATAAATAAGAATATATATGTAATTGAAGAAATCATGATAAAACATTGCATATATAACTCAATGCCAACATCAATATCACGACCTATATATTAGGATTTCAAAGTTAAAATCATTTAGATAATTTTAAGAGGTGTTTGGTTGCATGAAATATCCATCGACGCCGTGGTGGTGGGTTCCAATTACGATTAATTGAACCTGTGACTATAGCAAGTTAGTCATGATATCATCAAGGAGGGTCTGCACCATCGCGGTGGAATATGACAACTGTCTGCTTAAAACAGCTTTCTCTCCACATGACCTTTTTATATTAAGTCTTCAGTTTGCTTTCATCACGTTTTATTATCTGCATTGGGGAAGATGTACTCATCAAAACATTGCCGGGCTTACTTTGGATATGATCATATAGCTTAATAGGATATTCATGTAAAACTGTGCACTGTGTCCATTTCCGATTGAGTCCTTTTAAGCAGCGTTGAATTTCTGTAGCATTAGTAACATAGAATTATGGAATGTACTTAGACAAAAAGCTTTATATTATTTGAAATGGGATTAAATTTTCTCTGACTCAATTCTCACTTTTCAAATAAGTTTATTATGAAATGCTAAATGTTAATAATACAATCTTTAATCATTTACCTGATCACAGTTTCCTCGTTTGACAACATACAATATAAATTATTATCTTGTTCAACATCATCATACATTTGGTAACGTACACCATTTGTCAAGTAAACACGTTAACGGATTCGAGATATACAAATGAGACATTGACCCCATATACATATCCTAAACATTTGTGTTTTGATCACGTCTGTAACTGTCAGAGCACAATCAACATTTGCAAAAAACGTAATGCAATATTTGTTTCTTGACATAATCATTTGTCTGAAGTTATATATGTCAATGGATCATTTAAATGTGTATTTTTGAATATGTTAATGTTATATATAGGGTACTAGCATTTCAAAATCGGAGATTAATACCAGAAATACAAATGAAAGCTATGAAGTCTTAAGAATATGCATTTATTTGAGCTTAATTGAACTGCAAAGTAAAGTTTTACTGACAGGAAGAAGGGACACTATGAGTTTTGTTCTTGTTGTTCTTCTACATCAAGATCATTTATTCATTTCACCATCAAGCAAAAGTCTGGAATGAATTAAAGAATTACACATCCTATATACTACCGATCAAAAGTTTGGACTCACTGGTGTTAATGTTGCAATGTCTGGCAATACACTGTTGTGATCCTGCATCTTGGGGCAGTGTCATGGTTTGATCTCGCTGCTCAATACTGAGACTTCTGCCTCTACCCATGCTTGCATCAAAGATATGTTTTCGCTAATTCACGAGATCCAACTGCAAACCTATATCTGCATATATTACATTTCAGACCAACAGATAACACTATGATGCTTGTCGGATGTAGTATATGCAGGTTTATTTTCCCTAACTTTAAAGGATATACTTATAGTTGTTGTCCATGTTTTGGAAGGTATTAGTTAGAAGCACCATAGCCAGTTTAGGTTGAACAGTCTTAAAACTTTTTTTTGTGGTTTCTTATATCTTTAAGTCTCACAAGCGGACATTACTTTTGTCGAGTAGTGAAATCATTTTAATCATTGCAAAATATAAATAGGTAAGACACCTTGAATAATAGTATGGTCTCCAAAACAACATTATCTGGTTGGGAAAATTTGAATCAGTTAGCCTATTGAGATTTATGAATATATGTTATTATCGTAATCAACATATTCTGTAAATTCAAGAATTATACATGATTCATCTAAACATATCAGGTTTCAACTACATAAAGTTTTTCAAAGCCACATTATTTGCAAAAAATGTGTATAAAATACGGGAGTCTTTATGTCAATTAATCAATCACTTAAAAGGACACTTTAATTGTTCCCATCAACTTATACCTGAGATAAAGGAGGCCTCATTTAAAAGGTTTATCCTTTTTTTCTTATAGCTTATCATTTTAATTTTATGAATAAAGACACACATATAGTGGTACTAACGCACTGGTTAATGTACCTGCACAGGTAATTACACGTATGGATAACTTAAAACTAAGTTGTTATTTGGTATCGAGACTGAAATTCTTGTTTCCAATTGTAGGGCATATATATGCCCCTGCTTGTTTATTATTGTAAGACACGTCACAGCCACATACCAGGCAGAGGAAACAACCATGACTCGTACACTTGGTTATCATCTTGAAGTCTCTGAGAGACAATATTTTGATAACGCGAGGATAACAATAACTATGACAAACGCTCATTGTTGTGCTACGTATTGATGCTATGAATAATGACGAAAGTGAACTACTAAAATGTTATTCAATCTCTAGTTATTCTGGTATAATCAATGGGCGTCATAAAATCTGAATGTCTGTCAGACATATCATTTTGGACATTTTTAACTATTGAATGAGGGAGAGATAATATTCTATTGACAGTCTCCTGTGACATATTATAAATGATTTCTGTTTGGTGTTTTACAAACTTTCTAATGCATAGTTCTCGAAAGCTGTCTTCATAAATATTGTCTTGAGACAATCAATATTTAACCAATATCGCAAAATAACTCCTACACTTTGTTTGACACTCATAACTTTGTTCTTCCCACGCATCCGTTTATGTTCCAATGTGTTGACTTAGATAACATTCAGGTCATGGATGAAGCGGAAATAACTCCATTTGTTAAAAGTGATTTATCAATTTAAGATAATGGTGCATTTAAATGCTGTGAGAAGTTATCAATAGTGAAACCTCTAAATGTGATTATTATGTCGACTGTCCGATGGATGTATTGCTGTATTGCACAATATATTAATTTCGATACTATAACCTCACTGTGAATGGGCTCTGCAAATCTTTTTTTAATATTGTAACTATCTGTGATATCAATGAAAATGTGATCATTTTATTAAATTATGTTGATACTTGAACAGCTGAAGTCACTGTCAATTCTTTAAATGTTAAATAATTCTATGACATAAATGTTTCGTTATCATAGAAGGTGTTTGAAGACCATTTTTCATATACTTATTTATAAATAAGAAGATTTTGCATGTATGATAAACCCTCTTCCACACACCATGTATCAGCCCGGCGGGCAGATAACCTGTCTGAGCCCGTAGTCAAGGGCAAAAACATGTATCAGCCCGTCGTCATGGGACCTGAACCTCGGACCCTAGATAACGCAAGAGAAAATAAGATCGAAGTCGTGAGTAATTTAGAGTTGTCTCCCTTTGTATAACATACAATCAACCAAATTACGCACAGTGAGGTTATGTATCTCCTCCTTCAAGCCTTCATAATTAAATACATGTTGTAAATTCTGGAAAGCAGTAAGCGTTGACGGTCAGGAATCGTGACCCAGAGAGGTCCCTGAACCCAGAGATGATAGTTGATCAGCCCTTTGGGCGAGGTTGGCCGTAGAAAATGAGCTAAACTGTGACAGCAATTGAGATGGATGATATCAAATACGAAACCCAAATACCGTGATAATATGTGTTTGTCGTAGTATTCAATAGAAGCAGGAATTAAATTTATGGATGTTTAACTTTGATATTGGGGTTTCGGGCTCATACAGAATGTGATATGAAAACACCCATATAATACTATCTATATATTTGTGTCAAAAGATAAATATGGATTTTCTTTCTTCTTTTCTGAAAAGAACGTCACAGTGATAAAATAGTGCAGCTCATCTCCAACAGCATAAGTGTTACACACTGTACACACTCTTTCTTCTTCATAATTAGGGACTGAATGCCGACGCCATCTTCAATAAACCTCCCAGCACAACAAAAATGAGACAAGTCTCACTTTAACAATGGTCGCATTAACAGGCTGTTGATACAGAGAATGCTAGCTTGCCGCGATGTTTTCCAGACCATATTTGATGCATTGCAGTTGTGTCAGTCTCCATCGCTGTTAGAACGCCCCCAACCTGGATCCACCCTAGTTCACTCTATATTACAGCAACTGTTGGAATATTCAAAATAAACTTTCAACCAATCAATCTTTGTCTCTTCATATTTTGGAAAAACATTTGACCGATGAACACAGCAAATTTTTAACCACGTCACCAAGTGGGTTTTCCGAAATAATTGTCCCATTTTACTGCGAAATGAGATTTTGTCTTAACATCTCAAATTTAAACGAGCGAATTCAAAACCAGTTTACACCTGAATGAGCAGACATATACCAATTCAGTGCATAGTTACGCACTGCAGTTTCGTAAAATCAAAAAAACTTTACAAGCTAACGTCATCCGCGCGACGAAAGCATCTACAAATCGATAATATTAGCGGACATTCAACACACCAGCCTTTCACTTTTTCTATGCCAATAAGACTTGCATATGTATTGAACTCAATGTTCCGAAAATGTATTCACGAGAGTGACGCATGTACATGTATAAACACATATTGGATATAATCATATGTATGTCCAAACGGAAGTGAAAGCACCATGCACTGCGATAACTTGGACTTAAAATACATCCACATGACTTCCGTTAACAGATAAACCGAAATATGCTTCATAATCAATCGAATATATCGGTATATTTTACATTAGCACATTTTTAACAAATGGTTGACTGCCTGTTTCAAAGAAAATAGGCCTCAACGTTGTTATTGCTGAATTTCAAAATATTTTAAAATAAATATGGGAAGTTTAATATTCACTTTTATTTTCAAATGATAGATTATATATAATAGAATATGTAAATTGTAAATGATTATTACAGTATATACCTAAGCTTATATCATACAATTAAACGATCGAGTGCGTCGACCTGGTAAGTATTATTTCGTTTGCTACAAGCAGTATCACAACCCATGGACAAGGTCAGTAATGCTAAATTATGCAGCGCAGTTTTATGAAATATTTGAGTAACAATTGACAATCAAATGTTCCTATGTTATTTCTATTTATTTAGATTTATTAAATGATATTTTTATCCACACACATAGAATTGATGTTGTTGGTACAATCAACTGTGGTATACATTTACCTAAAAAAGTCTGTCAAATCAAATGTTCTTACAATGTAATGAGTGTGTAATTTAAGAAGAAATTATGTTGGACATACGAACAATAAGAATCAAATGACAGGAAATCGATATCTCTGACGTCAATTCGAAACAAATGGCATGTATCATTGCTTGGTTCTTTTCTCTCTCTGTGATTTGGTATAGTAGTATGGTATATATAGGTGTGAGTACACAACAAGACCAACTTGTACGTTTACAAACACACCTACTGCACGTTGTCTGTTTACGTGATTAAGTAGGAGTAATTAAAAATTCCTACCAAATACGTGTACATGTTCCATTTATAGTGATCTATAATTAAATTGTATACAATTACTAATTTTGCATGTGTATATGGTATCAGTTTCTAGATATGGGATTTTACATGTACCATCACAGAACTAAGCAAATGCAACCTTAAGGTTTATATAGAAATGATATGGTTACGTGATATTTCAAATAATTTGAATGTTTTTTAAAGGTTTAAAGCTTTAATACTATCTTCATCTCCAACACTACTTGTGTTGTTCTATCCGAAGAATAATGGCGTTGCGGGCTTTCTCTCTTCAGCCGTGATATAAGTGAAATAATATTGAAAGCGGCATTCAACCCCAAAACACGTCACCTCACCTCCACAATAAGCCATGTCTGTTGGATGATGATATTTGTCAACAACAAATGAAGATGATATCGTAACAAGTTGCATTAGGTTGCATTATATGTCTGATACTATAAGATCACAATAGACTCATTACATTAGGTTTCTCCTTATTGGCCCATGTCGCACTATTTGAGGTTGTTATCACTCATATAAAGGGCATATAAAGACATTCGGTGATTAGATTTCATTACTACAGCTTCCTACTAATAGCTAACTTAATAGGTTATGTACAGCATTGATGCATTCAGCTCTTCGTAATTTGGTCCATTTCCCGATGACATTTTTCTCTGTAAAATGAGAGTTCGTACAATTTGAAATAACATATTTTGGCAAAAAAAGCGGTTCTGTATTGTTTTAAAATAAAAACGATATATTTTTGTTTGTTTTAAAATTGATTGATATTTCTTTCTCTCTCAGTATGCTTCGAAATGCAAAATATTACAAAACGTTTAGAAGAACAAGAAACCCTGTCTTCACGCAGTTTTATAATTAGTTTGTAATTGTTTTGTTCGGACGGGAAATAAATTATAGTATTTCAGAATACATCAATTGATTTTCAGATGAAGTTATCAATAACCTTAACCATAATGTGTCTCTGGAATTTGACATATCTACATAACATCTACTAAGTGGAGTGGAGTGGAGTGGAGTGGAGTGGAGTGGAGTGGAGTGGAGTGGAGTGGAGTGGAGTGGAGTGAGTGAGTGAATGATCATGAGTGAGTTATTGTTTAATTCAAACATATTTATTAAAGAAAAGGATTGGGTACAAGTTATCCAACTTAATGAGCCCTTCAAGTTATTGTTTACCGCCACTTGGCAAATATTGTTTCCATTAGCGGACACTGGTTTGAAGCATTTATATGTTGACAATACGTGGTTAAATGGGTCACGTGATTGGGCACCTGTCTGTGGCAGATCTGTATCCAGTGCGAGGTGCCGGATACTCGTCCATTAGATAGACACGGGAGGAAAAGGACGAGTGAGTGAAACTGATATTACATTTCAATTAGAAGGGAGATATACGGAACTTGTCACTTACAATATTGCAATAGTAATCATACAGCATGAAGGAACATTAGGTACAAAACTCTTTAATAGTGTTGCTGCAGAGATCTTCTTGCATTCTCTCCCAAACAGACACCGAGACTACTCTCTTATACTGACATACATGTATCACAATGAAACGTAATATATATATATATATATATATACATAAAGTTCACAATCGGAACATTGTCTAACTCTCAGGTAGTATATATGGAAAAAATAATGGATTTAGAAGTAGAAATCATCCATTTTAATGGCGAGCGCTTTCAGCTACACAGCCTCTTCAGGCCACACATAACGGATAATACGTTGTCAGGCAACGTCGTCGTGTAGTGGATAATACTATTTAGGGATATATGTAAATTTGGAAATTATAAACTATGATCTTTTATAATGATCTATTATTCATCAACATATCAACCGAATTTTGTATCACCTCTCATTTATATTATCAGTGTAACTTATCGGTAATTATGCAGTCATATGTAATTATATGATGAACATTTCATGGTAATACTTGTGTAAATATAAAGTGTCATGATAAACACCACGCAGTATACATTTCCTCTTGTTAATATGCTTCAACTTGTTAATAAATAAATAGAGCTTCCAATCAATAAAGATGCCGAGATCTTGCAGCAAGAGTAACGCCGTAGACAACTATAAACTTGTCGATAAGAATATAAATATATGTAACATGATTCTATGTCTCGGTACTTGAAATAAGAAAATATATCACTTCCTGTTGTTCCTAACATATATACATTACGTCATGCTGAGAGAGGAAGCATTCTGGAAGTGTACAGACATTTAAACATTGACTTGTTACATGTACAGTATAAGATCGTAATGTGTATATGCTATTCAAGATAAAACTTGTGTAAAAACCAAACTCTTTTTTTATTTCAGAAATTTATGATATATTTTTATATATATATTTATGATTTATGATTTATAAGTGCATGGAGCAGAGAAAGACATTGCTAATATTTTCTTGCTCTACACAAAAGCAACGAGACAATGTTTCTTTAACTGTCGTATTGTTTACTTCTGTAAGAGTCTACAGTCTGGGGTAAATGATTAACATTTGATAGTAGTCATTTTAAAGATCATCCTTCAGTTGGAAACTGTTCTGTTGAACCAGACATGAAATTGTTAACCTTCAATTACGATGAGACTATATTGGAAATTGACTTTGACAGAAACATCATATCAATGAGAAACAGTAGTACTTTGCTGTCCTGCCATTAAACGGGAGAAACTTTTTATGGCCTTAGTTAAGGAATGCTCACATCAATAAATTACGCCATTGTCATTTGAATATGATGTGTTCTCTTTTTTTTAATTATCATCTAATACCTATTCTCAATCCAATTAAATTCCCTACATATCACTGTCCAGACATTGCTTACACGACCTTTCTTCAACATTCACAAATTCCACCAACTTATAAATTACTATAAATTAGCTGTTTTTACTGAATGGATGAGAGTTTCAGAATTGCCTTAAGACGTGACTGACTACTAAATAAGTTTGCACAATTTATCCTAATTTTTAATGATTTGATTTGATCAATATGTGTATTATTTTGTAAATTATGAAATCATATAACAACAACGTCTGTGTCAACATTGACGATATGCAAACCAGAGTAGTCCTCTAAAACATCATCAATCAAAAACCAGGTGAATATAAGATTCATTGTCAGGAGAACTGACATTTGACCACCATGAAATATCGTCATGAGTATTCATAATCAATTTTATATTCAATTTTGAATTCACCGATGAACAAGTTTACAAACTAAACTTGCAGGCTAATGAAAGTTAATCACTGGTCATGACGTCACTCTATTGTGTCATCAGTTGATTATTATTTAGGAATCTCCTGGTCATTGACTGTCCCAGTCAGGAGGGGTGTTAGGTTTTCATAGACATTATCAGTAACGGCTAATCAAATACTTTTTCGAGACTGATGTATTTTGTCCTGGTGTAACTGAATAGGATCTTAAAATTTCTCTCAACTAGACAAATTATTTGTTCTAATGCATGAACCTGAGTTCGAACATGCAACCCTTTGCTTGGTAGTCAGCGCTTCTAGCTATTAGGCCACACGACGCTGTTAGAAACCTTAGGATTGTTTGTCAAGACTTTCTATTCAAGACTTTTAGTCAAGAGTTTTAGCTGTCAATCACATCGCTTCGCGTCGAAGTTTTGCACTGCACGTGCGTGGAAGAATCCATTTCACGAGGGTCGCGGCTACTTGTAATATATCCGATGAATGAGCACCGAAAATAATTGATTTTGATGTCCCATAATTGAAATTTATTGTTTCAAATGTAAAATAATCACATATACATGTTTCGTGACGTCATACATGGATTAAGATGGAGAATGAATTCGGAGCAGTGGATTCGGGGCTCGTTGATAATTTTTAACGAATCCACAGCTCCTCATGCATTCTCCATTACTGAACACTTCTTTTTAAATCACTATAATTAAAACAGTTTGAGATACTCAGGTACTCAACCGTTTAACTAGCCAGTTTTGCACACAAGATATCAAAAGATGTAGGGTCAAAAACACAACCAATTGCAGGACGTGAATATTAATTCTTTCTATTCCCTTAAGTCTTTCAATTTGTAGTATGTGCCACATGGGTGCCACATGTAGTCGATTCATGTGTCAACGCATCTAATGTTTGATCAATAATTAAAAATGTCTTATGACAGCTGTTTCTGTGTTCATGCAAAACCTGCATCGACGCTTGTTCATTAACTGAAGGGTGTGGTTTGATTCTAACACGCCATTGTGGACCGTCTGACAGTTGTCCAATCAGCCGCAAGTCTTGAGAAAATAGAAATCATTGCAAAGCTGTAACGTTGCATGCCAAACAAAAATGTTGTCACAGCCATAATGACATTAGCCATACATCAAAATTGAGAGGACAGTACCTGTCTATTTAGTAGTCGAAAAACGTCGACTCCACCAGTCTTCTGGTGTATAGTCACACGCCGATCTATGGTCGTTGCCGCCAAAGACGTAACAAACAGATAACGTTGGCGGCGTTCTAACGCAAGCAGATATTAGCCTTCATGGGACCAAAAAAAACATCGTTTTTTTGTGTTCTGGGATTGTCAAATGTCTCCCAACTCGGCTGTAATGTGACAACACATTGGTATTAGAAATTGAGGAACAAGGACGATTGTTGTAGCTTTGGTATCCGTTGCCCAGCTTTTGTCAAATTTCAGAAGTTATTCACGTTTTCTGGTGTTACTTTTGACGGGTTTTAGCAGGTTTTTTTCACAGATGAGATAGCAAACATTTTAAATGTGTATCAATTTTACTAATGTGTCACGTGACTTTTTCACAAGTATGAAGGTCACGTGATTATAAATATTTTCCAATTTTCTCCAAAATGTTTTAATATGGTTGTAATTCAACTTTAAAAAACAAAAGTTATTGTTTAGGCCATTTCTATCCAATGCCTACTAGCAACATCAATGATCTCAATTTTCCATAATTTCATTTTAAAAAGTGTATACTTTCATTTGCCTGTCAGTTTAGTAAGAGAATATCGCCTAGCAGAGATGACTATATGACAATGTAAATATGTTAAAGATTATATCTGTTACTCCACAAGTCACATAAACGATAATACATACAACATACAAAGTTTGGCCTTACAATATATGTGATACACTATCTAATATTCTTTAATAATTTGTAATTGTCAAAATAAGAGAGCAACATATATATATATGCCTAACAAGTTTTCAAGAAAATATTTAGAGTTTTGTTCAAGAGTCAAGATAAAGATGTTTTATCATGGAAATGACTAAAAATAGAAGTCAGATAAACGTAATAAAAAACAAAACACATATACACATGACGATTGTTCTTTACACAGTGTTTGATTCAAAAGCAATATGTTAAATTGTGTGTCCATGAAAATAGCTAAAAACGATAAGTAGTTAAAAAATCAAAACTCCCGGAAACGAAACTCAGACGGATGGATGGAGGAAGGGACGGAGGTCATTTTCTATACCCCCTGACAACTTTGATGGGATAACAAGTGGACCAAAGATACACAACGTTACTGATACACTTCACCGATTAACAAAACAGACACGGTTGACACAACAAAAAACTCAAAACTCAAACTTAACGAACGTTTATAGTGATTTGACAACACACATTCTTGGGGAAATCAAAAGAACAATATTTGCAATGAAACGCAAACGACAGCAAATCGATAACTATGACGTTTCATCTGTTTAGAATTGTACCATGTCTTGATGGACATTATCCTCTTCAAATCAAATGTAACCTGTTCCGGACAAAGAATTATCGAAAGTGTTATCGATCCCTTGATCTCATGTTACACAAAATCTCCAATCTGAAACATGATAGTGAGGTTAACATACAATGTACGCGATCCCTTATCTTCTCGAACATAATGCCACATGAGAATATCTTGTTATGCTGATACAGTATATGTATATAAGCTCAAGTGTACATCAAGGACAGTGAGGATTATTTTAGACAAAGACTTAATATAATTATTAAAATAAACTTGTTTCCTTGTGTTTTAAAATTAACCCCAATATGTGTTACTTTGGTGAAATTAAAAATTTCGTACTGATTCTAGTAAACTATTGTAATTGAAAAATATGTCCTTGATGAGGTATTCTTGTATTCGAGTCCACGATCCGTGAATAAAATGTAGGCACTTTACTGTCAATGGATGTAACTAAACCAATTCGATACCATACAGTAATCCGTTTGGTTAGACTGGTTGATCATATTACCGTTTAGCAGATTGAATTATAAGAATGTAATCTCGAAAATTAATACATTGTCTTATCCTAATACAATATTGCAAAAGCTTTTAATGTTCCTTTTCATCACCCTGTCTCTCATGTAGCATGTCGACTCGTAAAACTCCAATAACACAAACACATGAACCATTAAAATTGCTTTTAAATTAATGTTAGGTATTATATTTCATTCTACCTAAGTTTGAACAAGAATCCAATAATTTTTCATTATGTGTTATCTTAGTTATATAAAACATTGGTATACCACGTGACGACGGTTCATGTTTCAGTTAACACCAACACCTACAATGTAGATACTTCCTTTCTTGTCGATATTCAGATTCCATCACGTTGTTGCATTCTTTTGCAAATCCAGACATATCCCTCGTGAATTGTATAACAGAATTGAAGACTACGTTCATTCGTGACTTGACTTTATCAAGAACATTCCCATTATACTATAGTACCTGGCCCACATGCATCACGGTTATTTGACTCTCCATTCTCTCTACTGCATATTCTATGATCTAAATTTTACACAGATGTTTTAAGTTTTAATGTATACTGTACATGTTCTATGGAAATGCTTAACTGCATCTTGGTGAAATATCTGACATTCGACAAGGTTTTAAAGAGATAGTACTTTTATATTTACTTTTATATCCAGTAACATTCATTATGAACTATCATGGACAGCGGTTAAATCATTAATATCAACAAGTCGAAACTTGATGAATTTATAACATAACTCGCAGAAAAAACGTATTCTGTCACCAGTAATGAAGATTACATTTACATTCTCGTTCTTGAGGTGTCTCGTCCATGTGTCAAAAATTCTTGGTTGTAATCCCACTCACATCGAGGCATAAACATATATTCTGTGACTAGACTCCATTTCTCATGCTTCCTTTTTTAAGATACATGTATTTGGATACCTATAAACTTGTGCCAACTAACCAGGAAATACTGATAGTAGATAATGTACAAGTTAAACTATAGTATTTGAGTCTAATTTAAGATATATTGAAGATATAAAAAAAAAGAATGTAAATTGTAATTCTCCACTAAACGTGCACTTACCAGAAAATCATGTCTCTATGGGATATCTTTTGTACGTTTTCTTGGAAGTTATAAATTTCTACTTTAAAATGTACCTTACTACTACATGGCAGTGTCCGTACACATTTCACATAAGTTAAAGAAACCAATATATGTTTCATTCAGGCTTCTAAATGTGTCAAATCAACACAAATATGCATGTCTTCAGTCGATAGGCAGTTACAACTATATCTGTCTAATTGAAAATTATGCATAATAAATTCTAAAAATTCGACTCTAAAGATGTCTCGATAGCACTAGAATACATTCACCATTACTTTAGTATATCAATATAGGTGTCTCCAAAATGACAGACAGATACGTTACCAAAAATTCATATCGTATTATCAAATCAAATCCTAGGGTATATACAATTAATTACGATGTCATCTTAACCTAAAATAGATATACAACAATATATAACAATCATTAAATTGAAGTTTTGGGTAGACTACTCAAAATTGGAAAAGGTACGCGAAAATGTCAACAGATACGTTACCTATGTTGGCTTCCATTGTGGAATTATTCTGCTTACAGTCACCAACTCTCATATATGGCCATCTTGCACGTAGTGCTTTGAATAGTTGGAGGGTGACAGCACCCTTCTGCCTTTAAGTGGATGTCCAACACATCCAAATACATTACCAATGGGGAAAAAAGTGTCTTGACTGCATGTGGAGCCCACAGGCGACGAGATGAATGACAATATGTTCACAAAAGAAGCATTTCCGGTACCAAGAAGAGGCGTATGAAAGGCGATAATCCAGCGCTATTGTTCCGATAAATCTACACACAAGCGCGCTTGTGTGTAGATTTATCGGAACAATAGCGTTGGATTATCGAGCATGTATGAAAGGGTATGCCAGCAAAATGAACGAGAGGTATTTGTTATCGATTCAATCTTGTTTCATGAACAGTGTGTGAAATACGCTATTTTGGTTTTTCTATACGTTAACGGTTTCATACAAAGGTTATTTCCAAATTATGTTCTAGTAAGATTAGTGCAGTGGTTGATAATGACAGGACATGATGTATTCATGGTAACGTATCTGTTGCATTACAGATTCCTTATACAAATATTAATCTAAGAGACATTTTATTTCCAAGCACCTACACCAACCAATATGCACGTTTAGTGGAGAATGAACCATTTAATGTAATTGCCTTCAGTATCAATCCTCTATACCCATAGTACTGTGTAATAAGGTAATAATTTCATGTCTATTAAAGATGTAAACTTTAAAGATATATACTAATTTGTCCGTAACAACACCATGCATAACTAGAAAGCGGATTCCACCACTTTTTGTCCTATGTGAGTGCGACATTTCGATGCAGATACTAGCACCAGTATCAAGCAAGTGATACATTACCATGACAACCAGGAGAATAATGTCAAGGTCACCAAAATATGATCAGCCCTTTGTCTTCACTTGGAGAATATATGTGTAAGATATGGACAGAATCCAGTGAATGGTTCTTGAGATATCCCACTGACAAGGGTAAAATGACTTAGACTCGTTGTGACCTTGAAATGAAGTCAATGTCACACACCTCTGTAGAAACATTACTCTCCCTATGATAAACCCATATGCAAAGTATGAAACGAATCGAGTGAATAGTATTTGAGTTATTACATTTCGTACGGGCGGACGCAGCCAAATACTATATTCCCCGCTTCGCGCTAAATAAAAATAATAATGAGTCCATTTATAATGCGCCAACATCCACGGCAATGCAAATGGCGTTACAAATTTGACTGCCCTCTAGTCAGTATGTCTCTTAAAGAGAAAGGTATTCAGGTAAGACTTGAAAGCTTCCAGTGTCGGTGAAGTTTTCAAATCCTCTGGAAGTGACTTCCATAGGATTACAGCTAGAATGAAAATCCGAAACCATTAAGTCTCCACTTGGGAACAATACACTGCGATTGAGCTTCAGATCATAGTGATCTGGCTGGCTGATAGCGCTGGGTTAGATCACAGAAATAGGTACGGTGATGCTCTACCGTTCAGCCATGTACATGTGAGCGTAAGCACTTTGAAATCTATACTGGCTTGGATTGGTAACCAGTGCAGTGACTTTAGAACATGCTTTATGTTGCATAGTTTGGGTGTTCAAGTAAATCTTTACAATTCTTTCTTTGGATATTCCTCACAAGAGACTTTTGCAGTAGTCTAGCCGAGAGAATTTGAGTGCACGGACCAAGGCTGCTGCCTTATGGTGCCGATATTCCTGATATGGAAATGACCTATTCTACGAAGTTCTTGTGCCTGTTTTTCCATGATGAGGTTGGAATCCATCAGAATGTCAAGACTTTTTACTACTGGCAACAATCAAATGCTCTCTTGGTCAATTGAAAGATGTGTTAGTTGAAACTTTGCCAGCATTGCACCAGTTCATGCTAGCATTGCATCGGTCTTGGCCTTGTTCAGTTGTATCTTGTTAGATGTCATCCATGATCCTATCAGTGCAGGTTTCCATCTTGTTCAGTTTTAAGTTTTGAGCTTTAATAGTCAAGCTGTCTAGGAGCAGAGTATCATCAGCGTAGTGGTGTTAATCTACTTCCTGATTTTCTATCTTCTGATTATCTAGTTTCCTTGCCCAGCTGTGTTGTATAGACTAAGTGACAAAAGGACGGGCCCAAGGACGTCCTTGCAGTACACCATAACTGATGTTCCTGCATTGTGATCTCATTTGTCGAACAATAACTGTTTTCACATTTGTCAGAGAGATATATTTCATCCAATTTAATGCAGTACCATTTACACAACATTCCAGTTCAAGAAGTTTTGAATGATCAACAGTATCGAAGGCAGCCAACAAGTCCAGTAAAACTAGAACTGCCGACTGCCCGCAATCACTCGGTTTTTGTAGTCTGTCCAGAACAAGTAATAGAGCAGTTTTAGTGCTATGGTGTGGCCGATAGGCCGATTGGAACGTATGGTGCAGCTTATTTTTATGAACTTTTGAGCGCATCTTTATTGACTTTTCAAGAAGCATTGCTAGAAATTGTAAATTTGATATAAGTCTATAATCGCCTAAATTATTTTTATCTGCGTGGTGTGTTGTCAAAGACAGACAGACAGATGGATTTATATAATATTTAATGCCTGGTGGCCTAAAGTACAATTGTTGTTTCATCACAACAGCTTGAGATCACGTGACATAGAAAATGGTTTTGTTCGGGATTTAAAATGGAAATCAAACGTTTTATGTAAATGGCGACGGATTTTAAGATATCAATATTATTAGAATTAAGTAAGTTATACATCATTTGTGGATTGACATTAATACAATTTAAAAACTTCTTTCAACAGGCAGAAAACCGGTCACAAACTAACATTTGAAATTCGTTTTCACTTTGACCAGAAGAACAATAAGAACATGATAGATCATCCAGTGTAAATTGACGGGCAAAAGAAAGTATATCACATACTTGTTTTCGATTAATTCGATATTTTAAAGAAATAAGATGCATTTTATTATGTGTAGGAGAATGTCCGAAAACTGTCCATTAGTTTTGCACTTGGACCATGTTTGAGGCCGTTAGGGGACATTCTCCTGCTTAAAACAAAATTTAAGTAAACATGTTCTTGCTATTGAAATGCACGCCACAACGCACTTTATCATGTGCAAAACTAATGGCGACTTTTTCTCTATATGTATTTCATGATCTTGTCCGAATTGTCAGTTGCATTCCCTCGTCTGCCAAGTTATAATATGTAAAAACATCAGGCGTTTTCCAAGTGAAAGGTAAGGTTGTAAACATTTTATTTTGAAAGGTTAAAGCAAAACAAAATGATGAAAGATTTTTTCGAATTAGAAGATCAAAACCACCATGCAAAATATTCATAATTTATTGCTAAAATAATGGGCAATTCATAGTTTACTTAAACCACTATGTTTTATTTCATATTGATAAGATTATGACACTTTGTCGAATGTATGTTGATTTTAAAAGGTTTAGCTTACACAGATTCATTAACCCTATTAGGGCTACGCTATGTTATTATTCAGTATCTTTTATTTTGAAATTTTAAAGTCTTACCTTGACATTCAAGATACTAAGAAAATTCAACTTAATATTTTGAAAATTCAGGTAAGTATCTTCAATTCCAATTAGTATCTAATAAATTTATATAAATATCTTTAAAATTTAATTTGTATTTTGAAAATTTTATTTAGTATCTTGAAAACTCATGTTACTATTTTGAACTTAATTTTGTTGAATATCCTACTCTATTTTGTTGAATATTCAAGTTAGTATCTTGAATATTGAACTTAATTCGTTGAATATTCAATTTATTATCTTGAACATTCAAGGTTGTATCGTGAACATTCAAGAAAGTTAATATTTCACTTGTAACTACATCTTTGAAACTTGAATATACAACGATAACAAATTGTTATTATACTTTTTAATGTTTTTAATTCAACTTTAAAACTTTAAAATTACAATTTGCCATTGCAAACATTCGAGATAATACCTTGAGTTTTTAAGATATCGGGATGATTTTTCAAAATATTAAGTGAACATTTCAAGATACCAAGTTGAATTTTAAAGAAAATATGTTGAATTTTAAAGATACAAAGTTCAATTTTCAAGTTTAATTTTCAAGATATCTGTGTTCAATTGTCAGGATAGGTTCTTGAATTTTCGAGTTAGAAAGTCGAATTTTCATGATAAAATTTGCTGAATAATATCGGAGCATGACCGCCGTGATTAAGTTGAATTTTCAGAATACATGTAGTAAGTTTCATTTTTAGATTCTGAGTTGAATTTTCAAGATAAAGGAATGCTTAAGGCCATTAAAGTTTTCCGGACATGCGGACAGATATGCTTGTCTAATTCAGGATTGACATCTCCAACATATCTCTTTACCAAAATTCTTATCTAGTAGTTACTATACAATTGTATTTATATACATGTATATCCCCTCACAAAGACATCATTATCAGTTTTTAACGATGTCGTATCTTTATTCTGATATTTGTTTCAAATACTAATGTTGTAAATCAATCAGGGGTCCTCGACCCTGTCTGCAGTGACCACTGTCCGGTATTTGTATCGATTAAGGAACCAGTGCCGTCTACTCGAAACTACAAGCGAAAAGTTTACAACTATTCGTTAGCTGATACAGTCAGTATGAACAGAAGCGTAAACGATATTGACGAAGATGCGTTATTTTCTTCAAAAGACGCGGACAAAGTTGCATTCAATTTAACAGCCATAATAAAAGATATCTGTGATAAATGTATTCCAAATAAGATTGTCACCATTAGACCAGCCGACCCGCTCTGGATGACAAGCCAGATAATATTTTTGATTCGAAAACGTAACCGGTGTCACAAAATTGCAAAGAAAACTAACCATCCCAGGAAATGGGCTGATTTCAGATTAGCAAGGAATAAAGTTACCCCCGCTTTTCGAACTGCTAAACGCATATCCATTACTAAGATCGAAGACTCAGTAAATAACTCGCATGGTACAAAAACGTGGTGGCGACTGACAAAAGCGTTTATAAAATCACGTAAGGATGACAGCCAATTCCCAACAATTATTGAAAACAATACAGTCTATAGTAACCCTGAAGAAATCGCTAATGTATTTAATGACTATTTTAAAGCGCAGTCCAATATTGCAGATCCAGATAGAGATCTTCCTGAATTACAAATTCACAATGAGGCAACTTTAATTAAAATCATCTTAACCCACAATGACGTACGTGATATTTTATTATCACTAGACACCTCGAAAGCAACTGGTCCCGACGGGATAGGAAATAAAGTACTCAAATACATTGCAAATAGTCTAACGCCAATACTTACACAATTATTTAATTTATCACTTGAGGAGTCAGTATTTCCCGTATCATGGAAAGAAGCATCGGTTATACCTATTCACAAAAAAGAGAGCGTACATGAATGCTCAAATTATCGTCCGGTCGCACTCACATCTTGCTTATCCAAAGTGTTTGAAAAGTGTGTGTTTAAATACGTATTCAATTTTCTAAGAGACAACGACCTCTTATCAAACTGACAATCCGGTTTTATGCCAGGGGATTCCACGTCAAATCAGTTAACATTTCTATACAATTTTATAGCTAAAGCTCTTGACGAAGGGAAAGAAGTTAGAGCAGTTTTCTGTGATATAAGTAAGGCATTTGATAAGGTGTGGCATAGAGGAATTATTCATAAACTAGAATCATATGGTATTCAAGGTGAACTGTTAAAGTGGTTTAAAAGTTATTTAGAAAACCGCGTACAGCGGGTTGCAATTAACGGGTATAGATCAGATAAGAAATCTGTACTTGCTGTAGTAACACAGGGCTCAGTTCTAGGACCACTCTTATTTCTGATATACATTAATGACATTGTATGTGATGTTGACAGTAATACTCGTCTCTTTGCGGATGACACCTCGCTGTACGTAATCATTGAGGATCCGAAAGTTGCTGCTGATTGTCTGAACAATGATTTAGAAAAAATATCACGATGGGCCCGGGACTGGCAGGTCACATTTAACCCAAACAAAACCGAATCTATTCAGTTTTCGCGAAAAACTAGGCCAGTAAAACCAAATCTACTAATGGACGGAACAATAATAAAGGAAGTCAAAAGTCATAAACACTTAGGAATAACACTCCAAAACGACTGTGCATGGAATAATCATATTGATGATATTGTACGTAAAGCTCGCCCTATGATTAATTGTCTGAGGAGTTTCAAATATCGACTATCGCGTAAGACATTTGAAACAATGTATAAGTCTTATATCTTACCTATATTCGACTATTGCTCACACATTTGGGATAATTGTACATCTGAACAATCGCGAATATTGGAGAATTTGCATCTCGATGCCCTAAGAACAATATGTGGTGCTGTTCGTGGTACAAGTCACAACAAAATCTATAATGAAACTAAATTCCAGCCACTACAAAGTAGAAGATATTGTCAAAAATTAACATTTTTCTTCAAAATGTTCAATAATGAACTCCCGCCGTATCTTTGTGATTTAATCCCAAATTCTGTTTCCGAAACTACAAACTATAATCTAAGAAATAACTCTGAAATAAAGGGAATTTACAGTCGAACTGTTTCCTACGCTAAATCGTTTTTACCTAATACCATACATCTGTGGAACGCATTACCAGATTTAAAAGAGACCTGTTCACTAACAGAATTCAAAACGTTGATCAATAAAAACGAAAATACATGTAAGTTATATTTTGACCTGAACTACGGAACTCGATTTTGTAAAATTGTTCACTGCCGCCTCAGACTTGGTTGTAGCATCCTGAAATCCGATAGATATAACCGACATCTATCCGATAACCCACGCTGCTCCTGTGGATATAAGACTGAAAACGCTTTGCACTACTTGCTTACTTGCCATAATTATGACCACTTAAGACAAAACTTGCACTTCTACACTAACGGATATAGCCTTGATACTCTTCTAAATGGAAACAAAGAACTAACTCACTCTGAAAATCTCAAAATTCTTGATTCAATTCACATTTTCATTAATAAAACCCAACGTTTTAAAAACGACGTTTAAAAACTCTTAGCATTTAAAATGCCATATCGTTCGTGCTACACATGGGTAGATGGACACACTTAACCGGATGTATTGCTTGCAAGATATGATATAATTATAAATTATAATTTTTCATGTTTGTATATGTTTTTCATAATCAAAATCGTTGTCGTTGCTTTATGTTATGTATTATACGTTGTAAAGGAGCAGTGTTCAAATAAGCCTTGTGGCTTGTTCACCAATCCTTATTTCAATTTTATGAAATAAAAATATGTTTAAACCATCTTTATTCGTACATTGTGCTTATTAGGGGATACTTTTGTTATCATAAGTAGAAAAGTATGTGTAACTACAATTGGGCAAGACTACATTTTCTTTCATCTTAGTCCCTTCGAGGTTTCTATATTTACCTTTAAATTTGATTAATAAAGTTTTATAATTTTGTACATAAGGCTGGATGAATCAATCAGTCAAGCCTTGTAAAACAAAGGTTTTTTAATCATTTTGTTCTCAATCTATATATTACCAATTTGGTTTTAGTAAGATAATTTACTAATAGAACGAGGATCTGTTCATCCATACTATAGGCCTACTTTTGCTTTGAATTATAATATACAATTTATGCTTGCCGGTAGTTATTATCGTTTCTGTTTTTCTATTTTTTCTGTTCTTCTGGTACGTGTTATTTATCCACTTTACGGTCATCTATGAACTGTTGCGATTTTCATTGAACTCAACATGTTTCGTGAAGTCACCAACAGGTTAGCATGGGCTTTTGTACACCGTTTTTCTCGGGATTCAGGCGGCTGCGTTCGCGCGCATTCAATCTAACGGGAACAATTCTTGGTATCGGTTTCTAAACTATTGGAGCCTTTCCGTAAATTAGTAAACTATTGGAGACTTGTGTCACCTAACTACGATCCCAGAACTATCCTAATGTTTACGTAACTTTGTTTTAAGGCACGATACAATATCACCTTTCGACAGTAGTTTGAATAACTTAATTGGTGACTGTTTTATTTTTTAACTAAAATATCATTATTTGAAGTAGACAGGGGTAAGAAATGAAAGTTACACCAACATGACCCCTACCATATGTTCAAAATGTTGTAATGTGTGCAGGACGAAGCACATTTATTGATTTTCACACAGAGTATGTGTTATATGTCGATGATCAGTTGTGTTTTATCAAAATTAATTTGGGGGAATTTAAAAATTAAATTTTTTAATTTTGATAAAAAAAAATTCAAACCGCGTAGAGGTATTCTTTGACTGATTTAATGTTTTGGACTAAATTCACAAACTAGTCCGTTTTCAATACGACGTCGAAAACTCGAGATATTTGACTTTGAAAATTACACATATGATAAATACACATGTACAACTGAGACATACATGTTTTGTATACTTTCTTTTGCCCGTACGTTTATTATTAACAATCTAAAACGTTGTATTTTTTCAAGAATGTAGTGATTCGAACCCCGGACCTCTTGATCCGAAGCCGAACGCGCTAACCACTGCGCTATCCTCCCCCCTCCCCCCCCCCGCGACAATTTTATGAGTGAGTGAGTGAGTTATTGTTTAACGCCGCTTCGGCAGTATTGCAGCCATTTTAGCGGCGAGATATTAATCTATTTGCCTAATTTAAAAAAGAAAATGCAATTGAAAAACAGAACACGGCACGAAGGCTGAAAAAAATCAGCGTATTATCACAAGTTGAATAAAAGCTGATAATGAAAAGTTAAAATTTACAATTTGTCAATAAGGTGTATAGCCTTTAAAAAATCTAAAACACGATGCTCACCGAAATGAGTAAAAACTTGATTGATTGAAATAGAAGGATAAAAAGTTTCCCTTATATGTGCAGTGTCCCAACACTCACATAGAATATGTTTGATTGTGAGAGGACACTGACAGGGTATACATACCGGGGGATCTTCCCCCTTTAAAAGATATGAGTGTGTAAGATGAGAGTGTCCAATACGACATCGTCGTAGGACACAAGCTTCCTGCCGGGTAAAAGAGGATAGAGATTTGTAACCTAAATGAGGTTGAATAGTGTGAAGTTTGTTATGATGTTGTTGGTCCCATTGGGACTTCCAACGTTGTTTA
The DNA here is from genome assembly GCA_936450465.1 of Gibbula magus. Lineage (NCBI taxonomy): Eukaryota > Metazoa > Mollusca > Gastropoda > Trochida > Trochidae > Gibbula > Gibbula magus. The sequence continues at coordinate 43,127,110 of OW388290.1, read as the reverse complement.
ATGTAAGATTTAATAGCAGGTTTAGAATCCGTATATGGAACTTTAGTGGGAGAAATATGTTTGAGGTTTAATGCTGATTTAGCTACCGAGTCAGCTTTGTTATTACCTCTTATACCCATATGGCTAGGAAGCCAGCAGAAGACGATGTCGCATTGGAGACAAGAATTATGAAGTCATGAAATATCCCTGATAATTGGGTGATCACTCTTACAGTTTTTAATTGCTTGTAGGCAAGAAATTGAATCGGAAAAAATAATGTAATTATTGGGAGTTGAGTTTTTAATGTGATGGACGGCCTTAAGGATGGCCTTAGCTTCTGCAGTAAAGATGCTGCTGCCATCATGCAGCCGTGAAGCATATGTTGTTGAAGGAGTCACAGTTGCTGCTGCAACTGTGGGTCCATCCTTAGAACCGTCAGTGTAAATTGGTTTTTTTTTTATAATCTGCGAAAAAATCACGTAGTTCAAAAAAAGCCTGTTGAAATATTAATTGGTCTGTATTTGATTTTTTATGAGTAGATAGAGAGAGGTTTACACGGGGCCTGACCAGCTGCCATGGCGGAGTGGCAAGCAGACCGTGCTCTGCTATTGTTGTTAGGTTAATATCAGAATCTTCAACATGTTGTTGAAGTCTGATACCGAGTGGTGGAATTGTTTTAGGTTTTAAGTTATACAACTGCTGGTATTCTGGATTGAATACGCAGTTGTATGCACAATTTAATATGTTTTTACATGTGATTGGATTGATGTACATGGTGGTTAATAATACTTGATAGGTGTGATGTACATGGTGGTTAACAATAACTGATAGGTGTGATCTACATGGTTGTAACATCATTGTTATGGAGAGAATGAGTATACACAAGAAATTAAGGGGCGGGGTAACCGCAGTGGTTAGCAATGTCGGCTTCAGATCAAGAGGTCCGGGGTCCGAATCCCGCAACTTTGTCTGCAGTAGAGAACTGTTCTCTACTGAGTAGGGGGCGGGATAGCGCAGTGGTTAGCGCGTTCGGCTTCGGATCAAGAGGTCCGGGGTTCGAATCCCGCCAGGGGCACGGCAACTTTGTCTGCAGTAGAGAACTGTTCTACACGCAGTAAGGTTTGGGTGCAATGCTACACTGAATTTCAGCGTAGTACCACCCATGGTTTGCTAGTTCCAGCCGCTGCTCGCAGGTTTCACCGCAGTGCATAGCCACATGGCGTTGCGGGCTTTCTCCCTGCCATAATACTAGCAGTCGCGATATAAGTGAAATACTCTTGAAAGCGGCGTTAAACCCAAACTCACCTCACAAGAAGTTAGGTCGATGCACATTGATATGAATAGTTGTGAAGACGGACTTATACTAAGGAAGCTAGATTGAGCAGATTGAACATTACGGGTGATTGGATTTATTTAGATCATGATAGGCTAGGGGAATATTAATAGCCTCGATCTCTATTCAGAACAGGATTAAAGTGCTTAATGCTAATTGCTTCCAAAATCTTCCATCATTTACATCAATCCAATCACACGTCAAAACAGTTTAACAGAATTGAATATATTCTCTAGGTTGTCATGATAATGTATCACTTGCTTGATAACGGTGCTAGTATCTGCGTCGAAACGTCGCGCTCATTGCAATATAATGCTGACTATCAATGTTCTCAAGCATCATAGCAGCGTCTAAAATGTCCCTCAAAGAAGTTCGAAATTTTTGTGTTTTGAAGTCCTTTTAAATACATGTGTGCACTTTTGTCAGTGTTCACTGTTCAAACAACCACTTACTATTTGAAATGATTAGCTGCACACTGTCGAAATGTCAGTCCCCTGGTGAAGATGTCCTCAGAGGAGACTTTTAAAGAACGAAATGGCGGCCAAGAGACCTACGAATAAGCATTTTGAATTAAAATTTAGATTTAAATCATTGTTTGAAAGCATTTGATAAAAATTCCCAATGTAAACAATGATTATTAAAGGGGCTTTAGGAGGTTTTTTTTTTATAAAATCAATTACAGCCTAGATCGTGTCAACAAATGAAGTCATTTGTAAACTTTGTACACATATGATTAAATCTCATCATACCCGAATCTAATATTTATAAACATATCACGAAACATGCTTCTTTATCCAAAAATAATCTTTTCTGAATGATACATAAAATAAGTCATCACTTAGTTTCCATATCAAATAATTTTTGCAATGCAAACAAAACCTAAAATAGCGCACTGTCAACTTTACCATCTTCTGCGATGCCAGTTCAAGGACCACATTTTCTTTTCAGAACATGGTAATCATTCACTGTCACAATGAGTATTAATACCTGCAGCTGTTGATCGATTCCTCAACACATTGAGGTCGAGCACTTGGAAAATAAGGAGATTTCGCCTAGAACTATGTGGATAGGATTTCCTCTCAGTAATTTCAAATCGGGCATCTCTTAAAAGGATTATGCCATTAAGAGGTCGGTAAATTTCATGAACATGAAGTGAATATTTACATTGCGAGAAAAAAGAGCGCATGTAGGGAAATCGAAGTAAATGAAACAGAAGAGAAATTGTGTCTATCACACTGCAGTTTAGCCCTTCATTTTCTATCAGAACTGATATTTTGGAACGTAGGAAGTAGTGAAGTAAAACATGAATGAACAGAATTTAAAAGTATGATCGATGATCTTAACATCATTTCATCTCAGGAACGAAGTCATTTTACACTTACTTGCACCGACTTCCTTACATGTCCTTTAAGCTATATTAATAAACGCATATGAACTGTTCACTGTTCAATTTCTTTTTTCAGATTCTTCTCCCAAGTTTGCTTTTATGTACAGAACCATAAACAAATATTATAGATTATTTATAGTATCCAAATACCGTTTCTCAACTAATAAGCGCAGGCCTCTAATAAGTACTGGATGTGCCATAGATTTACCATTGAGGTTTCAGATAATGTTCGAGTGTTTGAAGTTGACGAAATATGTTCGTTTTAGAATGGTGCTGTGTACAATATTGGAAGAGGGCGAATAACGTTTTGTTTGCAAATTATTTAGATTATTGCAGAGTTTAAAGTCAGTATATATATGATAAATATGGACACTGGGCCAATCTAAGTACTATCAGAAAACTACTAAGTAGATGTTATTCATGTGAAGCCAAAACGATAATCCATCCTTGTTAACGTCACCGTGTTTTACCCTGTGTCGTAAATGACACGTAACATATTAAAGATGAAAGGGAGACTTGGTTATTTCCTCAATATGCGCTCATATGACAAATGGTAATACAAAGTGGTAATAAACGCCTTGAAGTTCCGTTTATGGAAATCCACACGTTTTCATAACGAATCAATGTTATAGATGGTTGATTATGAAGTCTGTGTAATGTGGCTCCCCACTTTGAGGCAATCGGGATGATTCAAGCGGGGACTGATTCCTGATTAGCAGCTGATACGTTGATAGCAGTACATGTTGAAGACAATTAAAGGTATCCTCATTGTAAAAGCAAATGGTCTTTCATTTGCAACTTTGAAATGTTATCTCATAAGATTAATATCAGTGCACATATAAAGCATAACATATTAATCTATGTTCTGATCTTCAGTTGACAATAGAACTGACACGACATTAAACGTTTCATAACCAACGACATCGTCCTTATAGAGTTGTGACTTGTATGAAGGGCATTATGGATTGCGACACTAAATAGCAGATGTTACCACGATCATATTCATGTATAAAGGAAGCCAACATCTCTCCTGGATTCCGCGGCGAATTTGTAAGAATTCCGCGGTAAATTTATTTAAATTCTGCATGCCATTTTTCAGAATTCTGGAAAAAAATCTGCATTTAAAAAAGCTTAAATAAAGAACAATAAAGTGATAAAAACACAGATTTTATTACTGAATTGCTGAAAGGAATTTAGAGTTCAGGTAGATCTGGCACAACCACAGCTTTAGGTGCTGCAGGTAAGGCTTGGTCAGGTACAGGAATGTCTGGCACACATTCATCAAGGAACCTCTTGTACGTGAGTCTGAGATTGTGATACAAAAACACTAAAGCTCTCAAAGATTCTGGTTTAAATTCATGTCATCAAAATTGCCTAAGATGTGTTGTGTACTTTCTAGTGTGAGATCACAATTGGCAACAAAAAAGATCATGAGATCTTCCAAAATATCAAACACATGCAAAGTACATGGTACTCGGCTTTGAAATAAGTCGTTCAGCTGAAGAATGTTTCTACACTTTTCTGATATGAAGTCAATAAAAGACTTTATCTTGTCATTTGTTTCTTTCTTTGTCAGCCTATCATATAGATCTTTGACAGAATATGGGGCTTTAGTTCCACAGATATCCCTTTCAGCAACAATAAATTATCTGTACAGGTGAAAATGTTTTTGATGATATAACACACAATCAAACCAAGAATTCCACCGTGTGCCACATGGGTCAGGTGGCATTGTGATCATAGACTTGTCATGTACTCCACATCTTGCTTCAAGAAATGATCAATATCTTGCCTTCCTACTCCCTGCATGAAAAAGCATATTGCTAAATCTCTTAACAAATTTGTTAATGATTGCAAAAGGTTTTCTGAAAGCTTGGCCAATTAAATTCATGATGTGAGCTAGACAGGTAATGTGGATGGCGTTAGTACAAAGTCCACTAAGAACATAGCTAAGGTACATAGCTCTGACAGATGTCAGGTAATGTAGTGGAAACGGAATACCGGTATGTTCTCTTAACTACTGAGAACAGAGTCAAATGTCTTTTTCATGTACTGGGCATTAGCTGTACCAAAGATCAAAACATTTTCAAAATTAATGTTATAATCATGAAGGCAAGTGACAACCCTTTGTGACACTGTAGCATGGTTTTTCCTGTCAAGAAACACTGTGGATGCAAGGTAAGACAAAACTTTCCCATCATGCAGTTCATCAAGTGGGGCTAACAGAATGTTTAGAACATATCTCCCCTCCTCGAGCTCGTCACAAAGTTCATCGAAAATTACGGCAACAGGTTTGTTTTGAAGTTTTTCTTTTGATGCAGCTTTTCCCACTACATACACATCAATCAAATAAACATCTTGTAACCTATGACTGCCAGGGATCGAACCCCCATTTACAACACGTTTGTTGATAAACTGCCTCATCGCAGGATGATCAGTTTTAGATAAGGGAATGTTACAGGTGGTACACACTTTGACCCATTCATGACATAAGTCAACACGCTCCTTTTCTGCAATTGTCTTTGTGTGTTAAGTTGTGTCAATAGTTTTCTGGGTTTTTTAATTTCACTTCATTGTTTAATTCACTTTTTCTTGAAAGATTTTTTGGGGTTTGGCGAGATGATCTGAAAAGGTGCTCTTACGATTGTGATCAAGTACAACATTACAAACTCGACAAACAAGCTTGCCCCCGTTCTCATAGAGATCGTTAGACATCGAACTTCTTGCTTTAGCATCCACATTTCCTCATTAACTTTGAACCCGAGTGACTTGGTGGGGGAACTTTTCGCACAAATTTGTCCATTTTGAGTGGCCTAATATTGTCAATATACCACGCGATGACAGCTAGCAAATCTTCGCTGTTAGGGTAAACAAACAACTCTCGGTTTCATGTAAAAGTCGAACTTAAATTAAAACCGAATCCAAATTTACGATAATTTCGAACAGTTTGATTTTGTGGACGTAAATTAAAAATTTCTATTTTCATAACATTGAACAATGAAATTTAAACAGTATATTTGATGAATAGAGCATCTTATTCCGAAAATAACTTGAAAATAATGATAATTATAAACAGCTGAATTCGACTTCGTGTAACCGGTGATACTTTTGACATTTACCCATATGTTTCAGTCATATGTTTCACTGTCAATCATGTTTTTGTTATTGTATATTATCAAAAGTATTTAACATTTACAGAGTTTTAAAATAACAAACAAATGACACAATACATCTTTATTAAACTCTCAAGTAAATTCCGTGGTAGAAAAGTGGTAAATTCTGCAGCTGTTCTGCACGAAAATGTATTTTCCACGGACCAGACCGATTTCTGCATAGAAAGGTTATTTCTGTGATATTTTCCGCGACCGCGGAATCGCAGAATCCAGGAGGGACTGCTCTATAACTTATAAAGTTAATTACAAAACACATTTCCAGTAATATTATTTTGTTAACCTGTAATTACATGTGATGTTCAGTGACAAGGAACAATTTCACATGAAAGAAAACAAATGCAAAAACAAGTCTCTACAATGTGTCGCTTATCTATCTGAACGTTAGGTATATAAAATTGCTTCATAATATGTGACAAAAACAAGTTATGCAGTAATAACAAAAACCTGAGAATAAGTGATCACAGGAGGCTTTGCCATAAAGCGTAGCATGATAAAGTAAATGACACTAAACTGAGAAAATTTAGCAGCAATGTCATATGGAAACATTTCTCAAGGCTTTTAGACTGTACCCAAATTGTAAAGCTCTCTCGTACGGATGTAAGTATTGAGTTAACACGAAATTCTGTTTTATGTTACTTAAGTGGCGCTTTTGATGGAGGTGAGGTGAGTTGAGGTTTAACGCCGCTCTTAAGAGTGTATTATTGCTGGGAGAAAGCCCGCAACGCCACGATGGCCATGCATTGCGGTGAAACCTGCACGCATCGACTAGAACTAGCGAAGCATGAACTTCAGTGTAGCATTGAACCCAAACCATACGAAGTTGCCGAGTCCCTGGTGGGATTCGAACCCAGGGCCTCTTGATCCGAAGCCGAACACGATAACCAGTGCACTATCCCGCCCCCTTTTTTGATTAATGTATAATTGATATTTGGAGTGTTTCTACTGATCATACTTATTTAACATGGTTTGTGAGTATAAACTATCAATGAGTGTTATATGTGTATTTGTTGATGCAAAGTTACAAACTAACAGTGACTCGGATGTATGATGCCTGGCGTATATGTACGCACATGGGTGTTCTCGGAAAATGTTCCTTTAGTGTTTAGTGGCAGAGTGGCGGAACAAAAAAAATAGAGCCATGGGCCATGGATTTATTATCTAAGGTTGAATATCTAAATTATCTCAAGTATTACACTGAAAAAAACTGCAATTTAGAAACTCCTTTGGCCACGGAGTCTGTACACAACATTTCAGATAAGAAAAATATAAAAGAAGATTTTCAAGTCATGACCTCCGTGCCCTTTATTTGGGGTCACAGGGTCACCAAATCTACAAATTAGAATCCCCATTGCCTAATGAGTAATGAGTTTGCACACAACATTTCAGCTTTCTAGAGCTTTCATACTTGAAAAGAAAATGAAAATAGGTTTTCAGGGCATGACCCCTGTGACCCATAATTGGGGTCACGGGGTCACTAATTCTACAATTTAAAATCCCCATTGGCCTAGGAGTCTGCACACATCAGTTCAGCTTTCTGAAAATGTGTAACTAGAGAAGATGAAAATAGGTTCAAAGGTTGTGACCCCTGTGACCCTATTTGGAGGATCCCCAAATCCCCATTGGCCAAGCAGTCTGCACACAACTTTTCAGCTCTCTAGACCTTTTGGAACTGGAGAAGATGATGAAAATAGGTATTTAAGGTTCTGACCCCTGTGACCCTATTTGGGGTCATGGGGTCACCAAATCCACAATTTAGAATCCCCATTGGCCAAGGAGTCTGCATATACCATTACATTTTCAGCTCTCTAGACTTTTTGGTACTTGAGAAGAATATGAAAATAGCCTTTAAGGTTGTGACCCCTGTGACCCATTATTTTGAGTCACAGGGTCACCAAATCCCCATTGGCCAAGGAGTCTGCACACAACTTTTCAGCTCTATTAAGTCATTGGTTCTTGAGAAGAAGTCGAAAAAGCAAAAAATGTGGACGGACGGATGGACGGACGCCAGACGCCATGCCATGCCATGCGCCCATCGGGCCTTTCAGGCATGATGAGCTAAAATGGAATCGTAAGATATTTGCTACATATTGTGCCTTTTACTAATTGAAAGTTTATTTGGCCTCAACGGAAAGCGGGGACACGAGAGCTTCGCTAGCTTCCCCAATTTGTTCTGACATCCCCCACATACTTTGTTGGCGCGGGGTATAATTATATTGGAACATTAACAAGCAGAATCAATCTGCGCGGCGACTCTGCAAAGACAAAACAGAAATAGGTGACTGCATAACGGAAGCTGCTTGTTATTGTTATACGTAATGAGGTCTTTCACCGATAGCGGCGCCCATATGATCACCTTCAGAATGACAACAATCTAATCCATTTGTGCGTGTACAGTACATGTTTTTCAGTGAATTAAACAGCAAAGTCCAACATGATACATATATATATACACATGTATATATTTAAAATGATGTAAGGTGAGGTGAGGTAAGTTGGGTTTAACGTCGTTTTCAAGAGTACATTGTATTTCACTTATATCGCGGTTGCTAGTATTATGGCAGGGAGAAAGTCCGCAACGCCATGTGGCTATGCATTGCGGTGAAACCTGCGAGCATTGGCTGGAACTAGCGAACCATGGGTGGTACTACGCTGAAATTCAGTGTAGCATTGCACCCAAACCTTACTGTGTGTAGAACAGTTCTCTACTACAGACAAAGTTTAAAATGATGTAATACAAAGGCCAATAATAACATTGGACTCATATGAGTCTGAGTAGAACAAATGCGAACGTATTATCAGCCTGCAATCGATAAATTACATTACCATCTGGTTGTAAATGGTACAAGAATCAGAGTCTAGTGACCATTGAATAATACATTAGCGGAAAAGGTATTTCATGACAAGACTACATGTATTGCGTCGGCTTAGATACTGAGTTTGGTGTTTAAACTGATGTACACAAGCATTGTGTCTGGTCCAAGCTTGTTGGTCAATCCCGATCTACAGGATGCGTACCTCCACCTTCCCATCTACAAACCGCACAGGAAGTTACTAAGATTCAGCTTCGAAGATGCCAACTGCCAGTGGAAGGTTTTATCCTTTGGCATTCTCACGACTCTTCTATTATCTCTTTTATCCTTGGCTGCAGTGAGGTTTGATCCAGCATCTTTTCGACAGAGTTCTACCGCGACCATAAGATATTCCTGGAGGCTTTCCGTCAGGTATTATATTTATGAAAATCAAGTGACATTGTCTCATTTCCAAATAAATATATTTAACACCAAAAACTGTGTTCTACAGGAAGATCGCTTGTGTGAGATCAAGTGATATCTTCAAAGAGATATTGTTTTGGTAGTAAATATTGCACAGTGCCCCGTCACCGTCAACTACATGACATCACAATGTTTCTACATCATCGAGTATTGACATCACACTGCTATGACGTCATAAATATGATTACGTCACAGTGCTATGGTATCAACGCATTGGAAGGCAAATGGAAGAACTGTGCTCAGACGAAATAAGAATGATTTTGGATGATACATAGAATCTCAACCTCGTGTCTTCGAATATTTGTTACTTGTGTTGATATATTTGATATCAGAAGACACTCTGGTGATATTCTCTATATCTATTAAGGCTCATGATATCAGTACCACACATTACAATCAGGAAATGAAAAATTCGACCGTAAAAATGTATTCTTATAAGATAATGTATAACCGATTTGTTGTAAAATAACATAAGGCTAACGTCCGTGATAACTACACTGGTTAACACATATTAAAACATAGAACATACTATAATAAAAGGAATGACATAGAAAAATCAGAGAACAGTTAAGTGTCTGGACAACGACACTTCGGTGTAGAAATATGTGTCGCTGTGTCTGTGTCAACAATCCAGTAATGACAACGGAAGACTTGGTATTAGTGTGCTGAGGTCAAGAGATATCATGTAGTCATAGACATGGTCAAGTGGATATAACTTGAAAGGTGTTGGGGAAAGTTGTTGTTAAGAGCATTACGAATACGAATAATACAAACTAATAAATAAATAGCAATTGCTTTGCGTGGACCGATTCGCTGAACACTGTCACAGAGATTCGGTTCATACCTGCATAAACTAAATTTCGTGACGTCACATCACATTTAGCCACGCCCCCATGACGTGAGGTTCATGGTCAGTTGCGTTGTGAATTTTCATTGGCTGATGAACGCGTTATAGGCGAGGCTAAAAAAAAAAGCAAGCAGATAGTCCTCAATGTTTAGTCTTCTGTATGAACAAACCACATAAGTACTATGAAAGAGTTCTTTAGAAGTAAAAGTTAAAAAATGGAGAAAATGTGCATACATTATGCAAATTGGGGTATGAAACATACAAAAGACAGATGTACACATCATAGTGATTACATGTACCAAGTTTCTAAAAAAATAAATAATAAATAAATTTGTATCCTGTGTGTATAGGTTCACTTTAGTATTGGTTGGGATTAAGTCCATCAGATGATATATAGCTATTGTAGCAGTGGTGCGTACATCCTCCGGTTGCCATGTCAACAACAGAGAAAAATGAATTGGGTTTCTCGGGGAAATAGTCCGGAAGCCAGGAAGCTCTTGAAAGTGACAAGGCGGTTAAGTTGTCTCAATGTGCTGACAACGCAATATTATACGTTTTACTTATTTTTCTTACCAAATTGAAAACCTCAACGCACGTGGTAACCTGATGCGTTGCTATAAATATAGCAGCCACTTATCATGTTTTTATGTAATGACGTCATAATGGATTAAAATGGAGATTGCATGAGGAGCAGAGAATTCGTTAACCTCGTTCCTCATGTATTCTCAATCTTAATCCATTATGACGTCACGAAACATGCAAACATGTATGCGATTATTTTTCACTGTAAACAGTAAATTTTAATTATTTGACACCAACATTAATTACTTTGAAAATGTCATTCTCATTCATCCGATAGTGTATGTATCCCCGTGCATTTCACGCTTTTCCAGTTTACTGGAGAACGCAGGATTTTTACTGACAAACAAACAAATCGTGTTTAACTGTCCTTCGTGAATAAAAACCTTATGGATAAAAACGCTGAGTTGACAAACGAAGGGTTGCATGTTCCAATCCCGGCTCATACATTACACATATTAATTTGTTATATTTTAAGATCCAATCAGATATACCAATACAAAATATACCAATCTCGAAAAATGTACTCTGTTAAGGCAATAGACTGGCGTCATCACCATAGATTAATCTGTAGTATTATGTTTACAGTTAGAAGTCTCTACTGAATACATCCGTGTACCATTTGTTATAGTCACCACCTTTAACCATATAATCTAGTCGTCAAAGTATTCAAGCATTTTAATGAATGAATTGCAAAATGCCAAAATTAAGTTTATGTATTGTCAGGAGCGTATCTCACAAACTGCATATACTAGCTTAACACAACTTGTTATCCAAGGCAACAACGAATTTGCCGGGTGATATGGAAATGACCTCCGTTCGTCCGTCGATCCATGAGTTCGTTTTCGTTTCCGTTCGAGAACTCAAAAAAATGTAATGCCTACCTCCGTAAAACTTGATGTGTGGAACTATTATCATGTTTAGATGCGTTTTGGGGATTTTCAACTTTTTCTGACTTCTATGCAGGGAAAAACATTTCCATCTTTATTCTGTAACAGAATTCAAAATTCATTTTGTCTGAAACATATCTCCAAAACTAAACACGCTGTCTCCGCCAAACGTGGTACACATCCATTTTCCGTATAAGTGGATTTTGAAGGTAAGGCCTTAATATTGATTTTATTTTTGTGGTTTCCATGGAAACATGACTTCAATCACTTAAAAAGTCAAGTCAGAGCATATCTCCAAAACTATACACGCGATCTCAAAGCGGAGCAACAACGAGTTAGAAGTTTCAGTAATGTGCAGATTTTACCATCCATAAACTTATCACTCTTGTTTCAAATATGAGAAAATCATGTAACTACTTCCATAGGTCGAGAGGCTCTACCTGCAATTACATTTGATAGCAGGTAGAGAGCGGCTGTGGTTAAAACAGGGGGGATTTGCGCAAACAGTACTGTATGCATCGTTTTTGCTATGTTGCGGTTATTTCGCATGTTGCATGAATAATCTAATTATGATATATCGATTGGAATAGCTTGCAAGAATTGTTTTCACCTATTTATAATGTCGACATCGCTGGTTTATTTTCTTTATCCGGCGGCGAAATCTGCTAGCGTCCCGGCCGACCGAAACGTCAACAAACGCCGCCATCTTGAACACCGGGTGTTTGCATCGACCAATCAAATTGCGTCATACGATTCTAAAAATAGAAACAGCGTGGCGTTAATTTATTCATGGTGATCTTGCATGTTGACGATGTTGGGAGACCAAAGCAAGTGAGGGAGATCTAATATAAATTCTTCATAAACTGTTGAAGAGGAGAAACTCTGAGAAAGGAAAATACTTATTAAATAAATAAGTAGAAATACATTCTAGTTACTGTTTCTTTTCCAAGAAATAAATACAATGTTCTGTAGCATCCGACAAAATATGCTTCCTTTTGAAAAATACAGCATATTATTAGAATCGCGACCTAATTTTCCAAAAGATAAAACTATCTTCACCGATAATGCTTTATAAATAAATATTGATACAAAATATGCTTATTATTTTTCAAATGTTCATTTTTAAACTGTGCACGAAAATTATGAACGAAATCGTTTGGTGTACACATAATAAAGTCAATGCTGATAAAAAATCACGGCTAGATACGCTATTTCAATTTTGATCAAAGTCAGTTGGATTAACATCACATACGGCAAAAGTATGGTAATACATTCAATCATAATTCATAATGTATCATAATAGTATACCAATGTACTCGCCGCAAATGGCTGTGATACTGCCGAAGCGGTGTTAAACAACAACTCGCTATACCAAATTTATTTACAGGTACGACTTTTTAAGAATATACATCCGCATTGAATTTATGTGTTTATAGCAGAGATACGTTACGATCTATTGGTAAAGATTGTAAAGCAAATCGGCAGTCAGATAACTTTTTAAATGATTTGTGTAGTGGTAATTTAGCAGGCACTAGTCACGTCTATGAGATTTACGTCACCTGCTGTACCATCACATCATGGAAGTCCGACAATTTCTCACTTTCTTCTCATTTTGTATTGTTTATTGGAATTTGCTAAAGATACGGCTTCATATTGAATATATCTAAACATATCAATCACGTTAATAATGCTGATGAGTTTTACAGAAAGAGACTTGAGTGATGTAAATGCGACATGTGCGGCATCCATGATATCAGCTTGGTATTCATAAGTTTGGTATTCTCATTTTTAATGAACTATTCTCTAATAAATTTTGAAATTAAAGTGAATCATCTGCTGAAAATAAGTTTAGCTTTAAAAGAAATAAAGGATATATACGGTTGGAACTATGTTATCATAAGGTTAAGCCCCTGTCACACTTCTGCGTATCCTCATGCCTTATGAGTTGCGTTTTGATATTTCTTTCATACGCAGCCGTACGCAATATACGCCGCTCATTGGCATCTTATGCTTTTAGGTCGTCTCTTGTACGTCGGCATACGCATAGACCATTTTTATACGCATGATAGTTTTGGGCATGCTCAAAACTATGCTGCGTACGATGATATGCAACTCATAAGTTATTCATACGCAATGCATCGATTTCCCATCGGTCGAGTGCGGTACACGTACGTAATGAATACGTAGTGGGTATGCACTCCATACGCAGGTATTTGCTGCTGTCCCGAACCACATAGGAATAGCGTATGACAGACGTACACATAGCGTACTTGGACCGAATATAACACGCATGCTGAACGAACTCAAAACGAATTATACGCATCATAACCGTATTCCTTGCAATCGCAAACCGTATTGTCCTTATGTGGAACGTATGACAAGCATACACATCAGCACACATATCGTACATGCCAGACAACAGATCAACACAGACGAAATATCATCGATGCTGTTATTCAATATCTGATGTGAGTCTAGATTTGATGTTCCTTAATCATTAATTTATGTGCTATTATACATCCGTGTAATATATTTTATTATTTTGAAAATAGAGCCATTGGCTCTATAGGTTACCAGGCTTTGTATGATTTATATCAGGCATTGCATGTGAAATAATAGGTTCATAACATAAATGTAATGACTCATCAAGAAAAATCAAATTCCAGTGCGTTTAAGCTCATTAAAAGAGGTAGTAAAATAATTCTCTATAACTCCAACTCAGTATCACTAACTCAAGCCATGTTAGAATGCATTTTATGGTTTATGAAAAAACATCTGCACATATGCCTGATATATATAACATGAAGTTCTGATTACAAGGTTCCACACCCAAGAAGCATGGTGCTTAAAATTTAACTGGTTTTCTCCCCCAGACGCACACACCTATTTATATATGTTAAAGGCTGTGATAATGAAAGATGATATAATTAATATCATTAGGGATGCTTTATGATATTTCATCTAAGTCATAAAAGGAGTGCGTATATATCTCAAGATTTTCAGTATCAATTAGTTCAATCAACCGTTTCTCCTAATCTCCCATATGACTGTGAAGTTTGGGGCTTTATGTAAGCTACATCTATGGAAAGGGAAACTTATTTAAAATATGCTATATGTGAAAATGTCACCTCCATCAACATTCTCATATTGCGGGTACATTTCACTTAAAAAGATATTCGGCTTGTCACGGTTATTAAATATTGGCCTAAAGTGTTTAAAACTTCACCTGATCAATATATAATTTTGATATACAATGCATTATTGAACGCTCAGATGAGAAACCTGGGATTGAAAACTTTATTTAGAGATAGGTTCTTAAAATTTGGTTTTGGATATATTTGGGTCACTGATGTTACTAATAGTGATGCTATTGTGTGAGAATTTACACAACGGGTTAAAATATATTTATTCCCAAATGTGGAATCATGAATTGTCAACTAGATTGTATTTTCACATCAAATACCCTTTGCATAAAGCATATTTAACTAAGATTGATGTGAAGAACTACAAAAATGCACTTACACGCTTCCGTCTCGGCTCACACATGCTTATGGTTGGGAAAGGAAGACGGATGTGCCTAAAATCCCTTTTGTTTTTATATTATGTCTTTTTTGTAATAAAAAAAATAAAAGATGAATACCATGTACTCTTAACCGGTCCAAACTATTAAGATATACGAAAACACTATTTCAGTAAAGTTCTACTGCAAAGTAAGTTGAAGTTCATTAGACGTGCATTTATTTACTTTTTGTGATTTTGTTTACGGTTCTGGAGAAAAAGTCGAAAATGTGAGTCATCTGGTACAACAAATAGTGATACGCAAATCATGTCCATCTCATTCACATCTCAAACGCATCTCATATGCATCACATACGCATTTCATACGTATCTCACGCGTATCCCGTACGCATCTCATATGCTATGTTCGCAAACTGTAACAAGTAAGGACAAGTACTAAAAATAGAACTTTAATTTTGAGCGTATCGGTTGCGTAGACAATATTTTTTATGCGCAACTCATACGCACTTACTATAAGCTAAAGTGTGACAGGGCCCATGCAAAGGCCATAAGAAAGAGATATGTCGGACTGACAATGATGTAAAATACGACCGTGAGAAAAAAAGTTCTTTAAAAGGCAGGAATAAAACAAATTTGATGAAGTAATTTCAACTATAAAGTGCAAAATATCACCTAATTGTCAAATTAATTTTACCGCTTATTACACCAAATAGTTACACTGGTATTTTATAAGCGTCGATCAATGATCACTTTGCACGATGTATCAAATCGATTATATTTTGACAGCATACAGACAATAACTTATATGTATTGATCAACAGCACCTTATCGTAACAAAAAGATTGTTGTTATTTAATTTTACATTGATATAACATTATTCTTCGGTATAGTATCGACTACAAGACAACAGTTTGTTCTGTTTGCACCACTTGCACGCCCGTCGTCTTGACTACATGTCGGCACATCAACAGTCTATTCATTATTACGAAGATACTAGCCAGTAGCCAAGGCATTTAATGAACAATACCATCTAGTCAATCAATTACATTAGCAATTACAATGTTATCAAAATGTTGAAGAGTAACAACCATATTTATAAATATTTCATTTTACAATGTTCACAAATAATGGCAAATTCGAATTCGTCCCCACTCTCAGACATCACAAGAAGCCCGGTGACGCTAATTTTATTCATAGTGACCTCGCCAGTGATCAAGGTCGTTTCTGATTGGCTGGCGCTTTCAAAAATGGCAGCGCCCAACGTTGTTTCGACAATGGAATGTTTACCTAAAATTGTAAAAGAGAACAGCGTTGATAGACATTTTTTCAAGAGATGAACTGTTTTGAAACATTATTAAGTAGCGATTTTCGGCATTTTAAGCTAACTTTTACATTAAAAAACCCATCTGATTTCCACCCAGTTTTAACCATAGCCGTATTCTGTCGTTAGTATGCCGCTCGCTGTATCAGGTAGAGCATTCGGACGACAGAGGTTTCGGTCTACTAGTTCCATTGAAAGAATATATACAATTTTAAATAATCGTCAGCAATAACGTTCAGGACTACTTCATAGAGGATGATATATATACATCTTTTGATATTAACAAACTATGGAACACTTTCCTATACATTGCCCCAACTCCTTCCACGATAATGTCTTATCATTGCCAATAGTGGCGAATAATGATGCAGCGGCTAGCGTGTCGGACGGTGCGGACGTAGTGACCAGAAGAGCACACCATGGCCAGACGGTGACGAGGGGGCGACATGGAACTGCTTGAGTTGACGAGGAAAGATCCAGCGTCCCACCCTCCATATGCAGGAAAATATCAAATCAATAGTGGTGGCAGTGGTTGGTCTGATATGACTTTAGAAGTAATTCAACAACTTGTTCGAAGTCATACACCAACCGACCCTTCTTGTGGATTGGGCATCATTTAACCATGCGATGGCCCTGCTCCTGTCATGATTGCGTAATAGTCGTTGTGGCATGATGAGTGAGTGAGTGAGTTGGGGTTTAACGCCGCTTTCAAGAGTATTTCACTTATATCGCGGCTGCTAGTATTATTCCAGGGAGAAAGCCCGCAACGCCATGTGGCTATGCACTGCGGTGAAACCTGCGAGCATTGACTGGAACTAGCGAACCATGGGTGTTACATTGCGTGTAGAACAGTTCTCTACTGCAGACAAAGTTGCCGTGCCCCTGGCGGGATTCGAACCTCTTGATCCGAAGCCGAACGCGCTAACCACTGCGCTATCCCGCCCCGACTCTAAAATGGCTTCAATGTCTGAATTTATGCCATCACTGCCAAAGGATAACTGAGAATATTTATTTCGTGTTCACAATATATCATCGTCACTTTCCATGGCTTTTCTGAAGTTTCTTACCGACCTCTTTAATATGGTACACGAATTGTAATGATGGAAACCACTTGTTCGACTTTTATACATAATATACATGTATATGTAAAAGTCGGTAGAAGCACGTGCAACGGCCTCATATTAAAGCATCCGTGTATATCTTGCAGGGTTATCAAACATTGCAACAAAGCTTAAAGATTGGAGGGAGCGAGCACAGAGGAAAGCAAACTCCTTGTCGGATGTTCCGTCTTCTATCAGCACATACAGCTGTCTACATTGATGTAAAGGTCATTAAGTGAAATGGCGAAGTGAATATTAACACAAAGGTTGGAACTTTTTTTTACAGTCGTCTTGTATTAATGCTAGGATTTAAACATACTGTAATATCGAAAATATAATAACTCTACAGCTGCATTGTTAACCGCCACCGTCGGGTCTTCTGTAAAATGAATTTATTTGATCTAATTTTTATCACAACATTGGTCATTTAAATGTTGTGCTTGCAGGCATTTCACTGATTCATACATTCATTTCGAATTCTTTGCAACAAGTGTATTCGTGCGTTAAGGATAAAAATGGGATCAAATTTATCTATATATCTATGCCGATTAGCGTGTCTGTTAACGAATTACGCTTCACTTCACTGTTTACATGGAGTTGTTTTTATTACCAATTACCTCAATTGTCTGAAATTTGGAGCCTGTGACGCGTTAGCAGACACGTAAATCAGCATATGTGGAGAAGTCTAATCTCATGTTTATCCTTGTCCCTTTAAACGTTTTAAACTTTGAACAAGAGTACTTACTAGGTTGAACATTATTCACTTTATTTGATATTATTCTTTATAATGCTACATTCAAGACGCAATATAAATCCAAGTCTCCTCAAGCGTCGCTTTAAGGTGTGTAGTCAGGTCAAAATACAGTTTAACCCCCAACAAATTGCTACAAAAGGTTTCTCAACTGATTCTGGTAAGGTTTAGTGTACTTCTTAACATACTAAAAGTTTACCAAAGTTGGACCCCCGGAAGAGTTGTTTTTTTTCAAGATGGCCGCCTAAACCTCTTAATGATCATAACTCTGTAACCATCAACTAAAATGTGATGATCTTGGTGTCTATCTCTAGGTTTTTTAGGGCAACGAACGCATTAAGATCATCAATAATCGTGTTTGTCTATTATGGAACATAAAACCCAATATGGCGTCAAAAATGGCCACCGACACCTACAAATAACCACAAATCATTGATATTCACTCAAGTTTGAGGATCTAGGTGTCCACCTTCAGTTTTGGGAGCGAAGAACACATTAAGACAACTTTTAATATAACTGAGCTGTTTAATCATTATGAATCCATGAGCTGCAGCTACCCTCTATCACCTAATGCACAACCATCTTTGTCCATAGAATGAGTTTCAGAACGTTCAGTTGTGAGTGTCACCCTCCAACTTGACAAACTTGATTTGTTCGGAAAAGGAAGTATATATTAAAATACCGAACTCGATTATATGTGGCGCCTTACCCAACATGATATTTTCCATTCATTTAGCAAAATTAAGCCTTACAAAAATGTCATGACTGTATGTTAATGAATACGCCTCTCACTGCTTGGAATTGTACTATATACTAATAAGTAAACAATCTTATGTAAATCTTGTTCTTTTGTTTAAACAATAGTACAACTTACGGTCACACATTACAAGAAAAAAACACTGCCATAGGCCAAACAAAAAAGCCTAAATGTCAGATGTAATCGGTCATGTCGTTAATGCTGTTGGGTATCTATACAGTATAATGTGAAATTCTGGGGAATCTAGTCTAGTCTAGTGTCGTTTCAACGAAATTACCATTGTCTTACAACACCAAAGCAGGTCCCAGAGCATGCACTACTTTTCAAGAGACCACATAGTAAGGTAAAGACCAAGGAAAGTAACAATTCATTACTCTCAAAGATGATAACAACATATTCGCTCAAATGTTCATGCATGCCAATTCCTGATTTGACACAATTTACTATTTCGAAAATCACCAGCTCCAACATCACCCACATGGAAACTTCAGACTTACAATTTGCAAAATTGAATTTTTGGATTGCGTGAAGACCTCCAGGATACTCTTAAAGTAGATGCTAAAGTGTTTGATGGAGCATCAATTGACCAATCACTGTCAAGAGTAATGTGTCATCCTTTGGAGAGTACAGTGATCTCACATTTATAACCTGGGTAACAAGGCAACTGACTGACTGTTCAAGGATAGATATTGTATGGAACCACTACAAGAAAGAAGTCTCAATTCGCAACCAGAGACAATGTCTCCAAACAAAACAAACTAACACAGAATTTCCCTATGTTTCTCAAAGACTCAAACAACAAACAAGAAATTGTTGAAGTACATTTTAGGCAGGTAAAAAGGTACTTAACATTAGGGAGAACAGTGTTTGCAAATGCTCGTGAATCAACAATTTAGTCCGATTAAACATATGCTAACACTAGACTGGTTCTCCATGTACAAGATGCTTTTATAAAGACGCATTCTTGTCAGCAAAGTCGAAACAGATGTGTTCATGGTTCTTCTTTGAGTAATATCTGAGCTGAAACAAATCAACCAAAGATAAAACATTTGGATGTCCATTGCTAAAGCCAAGAATTATACATTATATAGTGTGAATGCCATTCATCAAGAGTTTTGAGACAATTGTGTATTAGCTTTTCATTTCCTCCAAGCATTTACAGGACGTGACCCAACTTCCAGGAAAGAAAACGTAAAGCCTTTAAAGGTATCCTACCCACAGGTAACAGAAGCTTTTATTTCCCAAAGCAGGATTTCCTACCAGCCGATTCACAGAGATTTGGAACAGTTGGTTCACATAGAACGATTTGTGTGTATCATGTATGACCACACCACATCACTTACCAGAGTGAATGATGTTAAACAAGACGTATTATGCCAAGGTGAGCACACGAAACTGAAGCATTTGTTTCCACCAACATAGGATACGAAACGAGCACTGGTAGCAGAGAGTCATCGGCTCACCCACCAGAAGATAAGGGTTAATAAGACTGCCAGCGTCCACAAGAGAGTATCTACGTGCTTTGCTGTCACTGTGTATGGTCCTTATCGTTTTGGAGGTCTCATCGAACACTGTCCTGTACAATGTCTCCTCCCCTACTGCCTCACACTCAGAAGTATGGGTTGGTAATAGTCATTACTTATCCAGGAAGCGGAGCACTTCTGCTCATTCCTTACATACTCTATTGCGTGACTCTGTAATGCGCTATGTAATGTCGAACCAGAGACGTTACAGGTGTGAAACGATGGCAACAACAACGTGAAATCTCTCGGCCCCACTTGAGGGTGTGAGATCTTCCCGAATCCGCAAAGAATGATATTGTCGATAGAACTTGTGCAAGGGTAGTGATGACACTGATCATGGCCTTGGCATCGTAGCGGACGCGCCAGTTTCTTGCAAGAACTTGACTATTGTCAAAAAAAGAAAAAAATACAGGCTGTATTGCTACCAGTTACATTGTATACCATAAGATTTTGATGTTTACATTGATGCAGTAATATATTTGTTCGAAAGCAATGGCCTGGCAAGTTTTGGGTTTGTACATTGAAGTAATCAAATAAAGAAAGATTTTGATTAACATGCTTAAGAGAATCATCTTATTGCTGAAAATATGTTGGATCTTCGTATAGCTGGGACTTCAGCAATAAGTTGAAACTTTTTGGGAGACAACTCGGTGAACCTGATGGAATCGGTAATTTCCTCTCAAGACAAGCGGGAACATATATCATGCAAATGGATGAAACAAATTCATGTTTAATGAGGCCGTCAATAGTGGATTTGCAGGCCTTATGCCAAGATAAAGTGAAGGGTTTGTCTTTGGACCACTGGTCATGATTGTTGCATCCGCAAGTCATTTTGAGAAGAAAATATATCTATGTAACAAAACAGACAGTAATGGGTTATCATATACGATTATTAAATAACATCTGAACAGTTGAAGATTTGAAACAAATTATATATCAAAGATTTATTTATACCGCACTTTGCACCGAGACGTACGTATCACATAAAACCATGACCAGTGTAATGAAGTAAAAACATGTTTTATTTATAGGTGAACGACTACGCCTGCAGTTCATTACTCCATCTAATGGCGCAATGAACACGCGAAAATTGAAACAAATATATATTAAAGACGGAGACGTACGTACATGTATGACATAAAACCAGTGTGCTAAATTTTAATAATAAAGTAATTTTATAAAGGTGTACAACTACTTCCGCTGTTCAGTACTCCACGTAATACCGTCATTGGGCCATATCAATTAGATTTCAAACACCGAACCATACAAGCAGCACGAGCTGACCGTACCCGGGAGTTGTCACAGATGAGGCCATATTTGAGTTGTGCGTTTCATACACAAGCTTGTTTACAGTTGTATTTGTTTAGAAATATCATGAAATAGTATCCGTTTACACTCGACCGTAAGTGGGGCATAAGACAGATATACCAATACTTTTCCTCGTGTATCAAATGATACCCTACTGTTTTCCCCTTGGAGCCTTACTCGGCTGCGCCTCGTACGGGCCCAACAGGGAAATCTGTAGGGTATCATTCGATACACTCGGAACAGTATGGGTATATCTTACATATGTACACGACTCTAAAAGGATTTTTTCCCGATCGGGACAATAAATTGAATGCTATGTAATGAGGGTGTCATATTTCAGCAATCTTTGGATGCGATTGGTATGAATGACATTTACACGAGCTAGATATTATGATCAGGTACAGATAAATGTCAAATAGTAAACGTTTCAGCAACATAAAATAGAGTCAATGTGGTTTATGTTATTGTTATGAGTATATATTGGATAAACTGTCTTACGATACATGTATACCGTTGCAAACAGCATGCAGGTTATAATCATATGTGTACTTAATTAAGGATTATATATCATATTACTGATTAATCACAGAGTTCGAGGATAGCTTG
Source organism: Gibbula magus (assembly GCA_936450465.1). Lineage (NCBI taxonomy): Eukaryota > Metazoa > Mollusca > Gastropoda > Trochida > Trochidae > Gibbula > Gibbula magus. The sequence goes on along the minus strand of OW388290.1, from coordinate 43,104,765 downwards.
TTTAAATGTGATGTTCTAATATTGACACATAATAGCAATTCATGATTTGACCAAATTCAACTTCATGTTTCCGTTAAGGTTGAAGGTAAACTTGTGTTGAATGACAATTCGTAATGTCACTTAGACTCTGACATTTTTAGCATGTAATTTTTACCAATAAGTTTCCATATTAAACATAGCACTCTGGACGGTATGTACATGTATGAAATGTCAAGATACGCGCTAATATGTGTTGAATTAGGTGTTTCATTGTATATGTAATATACATGTATTGTGTACCATAGAAAAATAATTCTCCTGAATCAACACCATAAGGAATTATCTGTAAGGCATTATTTGGTATATTCCAAAGAACCTTTTCTGTCTCCTTCAATGACTTGATCAAAAATAGCTTTCGCGCATTGTTGTCCATTGTGCCAAAGGGTTTTTCTAAGATTAGTTGGTGGCGTGATGGATACGTGACATTTACATTACACAGACACGTGTTATTTTTATCAAATATTGATTTGTTTTACTAAAGGAAACTTTTAAATTAATATATCATGAACAACATGGAGTTGTATGTCAAAGAATTGAATAAATAATATGGGCAAAAATAGTTTTCACAATGGTTTATTTGAAAGGGTTTATGTTATGTTAAGATTACAGTAAATTATGAATTTAGAACCCGGATCTCCCAAACTATATTTGATATAACGTTATCAAACTTGGTGCATAATTCAGCAATATGCACATTTCAACCATGGTGTGCATTTTCACTCTTCCACCTGTATAAAAGTGTTATTATCCCCCGCCGCGCGTTTAGCGCGAAGCGGGGATATAGCATTCGGCTGCGTCCGTCCGTACAGTACGTACGAATTGGAATAACTCAAGTACTATTCAATTGATTCTTTTCATATTTTGCATATGGGTTCATCACAGGGAGAGTAATGTTCCTACAGAGGTTTGTGACCTTGACCTTCATTTCAAGGTCACAACGAGACTTTGTCATTTTACCCTTGTCAGCGGGATTTCTCAAGAACCGTTCACTGGATTCACTTCATATCCTACAAATATCTCCTCCTAGGTAAGGGCTGATTAGATGTTGGTGACCTTGACATTATTCTCAAGGTCACAGCAGAACTTCAAGTTAAATACATGTTAAGCTTGTTAGGGGTATCGATATCACAAGAACTGTTCATTGGATTGTCATCATTATCTTACACTTAACGGTTTTTTAGGGAAGATGCAGGCCCAGTCGATTTTGCTGATCATGACATGACAAATTAAAAGCATAAATTAGCGGTGGGGGATCTTGTCACCTTAGTGACAACTGCTTGTTTCTTATATATTTTCTTCGAAACACGACTTGAAGTGGGACTGTCATTTTCCCCTGAACTTATCTCCCAAACTATACACGGTAGTATTTTCAAACATAATACACATGTCGACCATGGTCTCTAAGCGCATTTATAAACTATGACTTACTTTGCATGAAAAGTCTTTTTTTTAAAAATGATATCTCACAAACTATACATGCTAGCATTATTATAGTTGATACACATGTCAATAATGATCTCTTTAACGTTGAACGTATGATTATTAAAGTTGTGTGAGTTTCATGGAAATCCGACTTATTGCAGTTACTGAAGAGTTGTCATTTATACATGTATCTTTGAAACTACATGTTTTGTTTTTATCAAACTTCATCCACTAGTACTCCTATCATTCATTCTCGATTGATGTGCCTTTCCCTATTTTGAGGTATGACTGATGTATGAGCTTTTGACTCTTTCCACCTGATTTTCACATGTAATAAATGTGAATATGTTAATGGTTTTATGTCATACATGTTATTTGTTAGTTATAGATTTGCCTCATATTTTGACGATGGACACCCTGAAGAAAATTAATAAAATTCATTTCGGTTTTATTATTTAATTAATTTTCCAGACCAAGGTTAATAAATTGACCATTTGTCTTTTTAATGAATATTCACTGGGCTAAGCTAATTCTCTGCCTCTGTGCTATGAACTTCCCACAACATTGCCGAGACTGCTGAGTGGGCGTTAAGTTTGGGTCAGACATGATAAATTATCCCCACATATCAGCAGTGATTGGACTTGTTAGTGACCTGTGTTCTATATATACATAGGCAAACAAGTAAAGCATCCAAACGTTATTTTCACCAGCAGACAATGTGTCAGTAAAAGTAACTATATGGATAAGAGAATATTGATTTAGCAGTTTAAGAAAGAAAACAATTATTCAGATAACGTTTCGCTTCTTTTGGATATCTGCAGTTATAAAATGTTGGTAATTTGGCCTACAAAACGTGTTATGTTATACTGAGAAATGAAAGCATTGGTTGTTGTAATGTGAGTAATTCCATTCATTCATGTCACTCTCTCTCTCTCTCTCTCTCTCTCTCTCTCTCTCTCCTCTCTCTCTCTCTCTCTCTCTCTCTCTCTCTCTCTCTCTCTCTCTCTCTCTCTCTCTCCTCTCTCTCCTCTCTCTCTCTCTCCTCTCCTCTCTCTCTCTCTCTCTCTCTCTCTCTCTCTCTCTCTCTCTCTCTCTCTCTCTCTCTCTCTCTCTCTCTCTCTCTCTCTCTCTCTAGTAACAGCGCTATAGACATTGAATCCTCTAAAATAAAAACGAAGATCTTAATTCACATTTCGGAGAGAACAAAATGCATGAACAAATCGAATGTTATAGTCTTTTTACAAACAGTTGTCAATAATTGTTGAAAGAAAGGATAACATTTCACCAAACATAAAAGATGTGAAGTGTGAAAGTTAACTTGGTAACAAGAATGTTTTTGACATCTGAAGTCTAAAGCTTAATAAGTAGTTTTGGCACAAGGACATTAGTTATTTTGGTAATTCATCAGTACCATTTCAATTCCAGTCCTAATTTCTTAAAATGTCAACTTGAGTAATTTTTCTTTTAGGAAATCTGTTACAAAAGCTACTTTTTCAGGTCGAGACTGATTTATTCAGTAAACCTATCGTAACGCATCATAATTCAGTTTTAAATATTGAGGGTGCTTTACTTTTTCCCATATTTATACATCTAGAGTGTTCCTCGATCAGTTATCCACCGTCATTCATCTATCTCAGAAGCTGCATGCAGTCGTGTGTTGTGATAGTCGAGTATTGCTACAAACTGTCCAACATATGACTGTTTATATTTTTAGTAATTTCGTAACCTGGTGATATTGCTTTTGCGCACATCCATATAACTTTGCGCCACAAGTAATCATACTATTACGCTATTACTATGAGGGGGCGGGATGGCGCTGTGGTTAGCGCGTGCGGCTTCGAATCAAGAGGTCCGGGGTTCGAATTCCGCCAGGGCCACGGCAAATTTGTCTGCAGTAGAGAATTGTTCTACACGCAGTTAGGTTTGGGTGCAATGCTTCATTGAATTTCAGCGTAGAAACACCCATGGTTCGCTAGTTCCAGCCGTTGCTCGCAGGTTTCATAGCCACATTGTGTTGCGGGCTTTCTCCCTGCCATAATACTAGCAACCGCGATATAAGTGAAATACTCTTGAAAGCGGCGTTAAACCACAACTCAACTCACTTCACCTATTACTATGAGCTATTGCTGACAGCTCGTTACTCACTCAGTCACTCTGAGCACGTTAAACTCTACTCACTCACTCACTCACACTCAAATAACACCACTCCACTTCCGTTAGTCAGAGTTGATCTGTTTCCCCCGAGGAAGTGGAAGTTGGATTTGAAAGGCGATAGAATCACTGCCATAATAATACACTATCTGGGAAGCATCAGACATACTCATGTAAAGTACTTAGATTTGTTAGTCAAAAGACACTGGTCATTGGAATGAGATGGCCATTCTTTTATGCCATGACTATAATATAGCTGATCAAAGTACACGATTATTGTTCACACAATTGAAGATGCCTGACCCAGTGTCTTGTACAAAAAGAAGGAATCATCTCTGTCACTGTTATATTCTCATAGCTTAGAACTTTCTAATTGACTTCTGGATTTTGGCAAAGTTGAAAATGTTTTTCTTCTCTCTGGATACGCTGAAACGCATCATGTGTGATATTAACCCCCCGGGTTTAAACTCAAGAGGGTTATTGTTGCGGCGCATCTCGCCTGTCCTTCTGTCCCCTAAAACGGTACCTGTGTTCTGAAATCAACTCCTCCCACAGTTTTGGATCAATCTTTCCGAAACTTTACACATGCTATACATCGGTGATATGCACTTGCATTTTGGGACCAATCGGATTTATTCTCCAGAGTTATGGCTCTTGACTTTGGCTCAGCCTTCTGATTTCAAACCGTGGGTTAAACTTTAATTAAGCCTGACCCATACTCTTGATATGTCTTTGAAATTTGTTATATTTGTTTTCCTTGACATTAATCATTACAATGTCATATTTGTCACCTTCCCACCATGACCTTGATGAAGCACACATTTTTGAAACTTTAACCTTCATCATTACTTTTGACTCATCTGCATGTGAAAGTGTTAGTTTCCCAATGTCACAAACTGAGGTCATTACCCTTGACCTTGAGGTAGGATGCATTTTCTGAAAAACTTAACCATGGCCATAGTTGTTGATTGATCGGTGATTAGCCTAGATCATTCAGACAATGTCATAATTTTCAAGCTGATAAAAAATTGACTCGTGTTACATGCAGATCTAGATGATAATATCTTAACTTTCGTAAATTACCCTTTAATTTAAACTGCTTATTTGGAGAATAGTTTGTGCAACAATAGGACAAATCCCGGGGGTTCTTGTGCTCTCAGAAATTCTTGTTTGTGTATATTTTCATCAGAATTGAAAAACGCAGTTCTTACTGGTTATTGGTTGTTGTAGTTATATCTTGTGTAGCTATTCGCTCTACATTGGATCGCAGTTGCTGTTGCTCTGGATGATTATGCCCGCAAATAATGGATACTCTCTCGGTCAAGTCGCCATTTGTTCTAAAGCTACCTTTGCAAGATTTCCTGCTGAATTTCCATGAAATACGTCCATATTTTAAGGTCCGGTAATTTTCCTTTAACCATGTCAATCATAATTTATAGAGATTATTACCCGAGGAAGTGTGTCATATGACTTTTACGAAATGAGTGTGATTTTTTGTATTGCCCGAGCGAGAGCGAGGGTTATACACAAATTCGCACGAGTTTCGTAAAAGTCATATGACACACTTTCGAGTGTAATACTTTCTTTATTACCCTTTCTATTCCATGTGATTCGCGTAAAAATAGTCAGAAACCGACCCACTTCTCTTGCGACGGCAAGCAACAGTGACATCACGAACAGACGACAAAATACCATATACCATTCAACCATATGGGTAATAAAATGCTATACGTGCCTCCATTTGTTCAACTAATCTTTAAAACTTTCCTTGAAATCTAGGTAAGGTGTATAAATGTCTACAGGGAATAATAGCTACTGCAATAATAGCCTATTGCAATACTGGTATTTGAATTTGATGCTGTTAATCGTAGCAATTGATGAATGGTTTTCTTATCAACATTTTCATCCTAGTTTGGTCCAAGGTGAATTTTAGTTTTTCAAATTTCCAATTTATAATGATAGTTTGTGTCATTTATATCAATTTAAGAGGGTAAACATATATTACACAAACCATTTATCCGCAGTGGTAATAACGGTGTTGCGTATAAAGCAAACATTATATGGCGGCCATTTAAATGTGAACATCTTTTATTACTTATTTCAATGACTTTATAGAACCATGTACACATTTTTTAACTACGGTGAGTTATCAACTAAAGTATGTAAATAATAGTACGTTTTTGAGTAAACGTCATTATTGATACTCACCGTTGATAACTCACCGTAGGCAATTGGGTTCCTCTCACCTCGACCAGATATAACAGAATAAAGCAAGTTAACTTCCCAGCCCATGTCCTCGCTAGGTGACTTACCCTGTGACGTCATTCCTGGAGCCTGGATGCAGGCAGCTCTCAGACTCGCAGGAGGGGAGGTGGGAGCGAAATAAAGACCGGTGAGTTATCAACGGTGAGTATAAATAATGACATTTACATACTTTAGTTGATAACTCAACGTAGCCAGCATGCCACTGAAGGAGGCGGACTGCGAGGCAACACGGGAGCGGAAGGTAACTCGACCTGCCCCGAAAGGAAGGAGGGTTGGCGACTATAAAGACGGATCAGCTCCGACTAGCCGGGCACACGTAGAATCAGCGACTAGAAGGCTGAACTAATTATAACCTTAAGGGTGCAATGGCTCTCGCTCCTCTGGGGCCGGTTCCAACAGACCGTAAGGTTGGCCAACTAACTAATCAAGAACACGACAACAACCAAAGTAAAAATTGCTATGCGAAGTTTATTAAAAGCGCACTCAAAGAGAAAAGGGCTAACCCCTTAACGTGACGAAGGACCCCGAGGAGGTATGCTGTTGGGCAAACACTTAGCCCTAGCCTCGCCACGGCTTCCAAAATTTCCGTAGATACGTCGAGTAAGTAATGGTTAGCGAGGGGCCATAGTTTCTGAGACCGCTCTGATCTCATGAGGGTTAGAGGGAGGTCAGCCGCCTTGTAGGCGTCCAAAACTGCCGACCTGAGGTACACCACCAGTTGTCTCTATCCTTAACGCTTTTCTGCAAATGAGGTAAAAATAGCATGCGTCTTCCCTGGTGTAGGGTCCGAGTTCGCTCCACATAGATGCGCAGAGCACGAACCGGACAGAGAAGGCAGTTCTCCTTATCCGAAGGGTCAATTGTGGAGGACATAGACGGAATGTTGAACGTCCTGCCGCGCTCTTCGCCATCTGGTTTTTACATAAGAAATCCAGAGCTAGCCCTAACGTGGCTACGCTTCCGTCTCTAACCTCAAAACGTAGTAAGTCTGCTTGTAAGGCGTATAGTTCCGCTATTCTGCCAGCCAAAGCCATTGCTACCAGAATGGCTGTTTTAACTGAGAGACGAAGGATTGTTCTCTCGGCCAGTGGCTCGTGACAGTCCGACTTCAGATGGTTCATTACCAACGCCAAGTCCCACACAGGAGGCCTCGATTTTGTCGTCCGTCCACTTGTCGGTAGGTTTTCACGAGCTCCTTGAGCATCGATATGTCTAAACCCGGCTCCCGCTTGCTAAGGATAGACATGATCGGGCAAAATAGGTATTAATGGAGGAGGCCTTAAGACCTCCTCGCGTCTGGAGGTGAACCAGGTACTCGGCGACCTGAGGAACCGTTACAGTCAAGTCCAAGCAGAAGGTTGCAAAGGAGTTCCCCCTTTGCCCCCGTCCTCCAACCCCATCCCCATCCCCTCCAAGACATATGAAGATGTGTTTCCTGAAAACAAAACTAATCAACAACATTACAAAACTGCCGTGGTAAATGTACATACACATCTGTTGGTCTTCGTTATGTATATATTAGGCTTGCATATTTCTTTTCACATCGCATTAAAGGGAAGTTTTACTCTGAAATGATAAGATATTTTGTGAAAAAGAGTAATCATCAACTTTGAGATATATTTTATGTTTGAGGTCATGGTTCTATTTTCCTTATCTGCATTATATCAGGCAAAGCTGAGTTGCTGTTAAGTGTGTTTTTTTTAAATATCAGCGGATGAATAGCCAGTCAGTTCACAGGCACCTGCTAAACCATTTAGTCTCTTAAAATTTATATTTAGACACGAACATTCATCAACGTTGCACGTAACACTTTGTTTGCAGTTCAGCACGCAATAAAACCATAACTGGCATAGTTCCGTGTAATGTGCTCATGATAAGTGTTCACATGAGGATCCGAGTTGAATGGTCTGAGATGGTGAGGGAAAGCAGTATTATTTATAGGGAAATTACTGTATATGTTCGTGACAGGGTTTTAGAATCGGGTAAATTTGAATAGCTACAAATAATCGAATATCTTCAACATCATCATAGCTTCGTTGAAGTTTCATGTTTAATGAAGTGTTATATTCAAAAGCGTTCACAGATTACAGATTTCTGAGCAGGGCACAATGAGAGACATAATTGTGACAACTCTCAAAGACATGTCTCACTTGATTCTGTATGTCATCCCTAAATGGAACCGGAACAGGACACAACTTGTTGATGGTAAAAACAATAGCAGTTCCGTTTCACAAAGACCAGAACATTTCATGATGTTGTTGAAAAAAGGTAGTAGCCATTCACCCAAGATTTATAAGCATTCGTAACTGGTATTATTTAAATATAATAACCCTGAATGATCCGAATGTAGTTGTATGTATCATCTGTATATGTGGAAATAGTAGTTAATGTGTGTAATAAATCTGAAAACCTGATATATAAATATATATATATATATATATATATATATATATATATATATATATATATATATATAGAAAATAGTAAACATCAGATGGTTTTGACTGGATCAATCTTCTTTAATACAATACGATGAGCTCATTTCGACCAGTATATCGGTCTTTTCAAGTATATATATATATATATATATATATATATATATATATATATATATATATATATATATATAGTGTAAGGTATCGGATTTATCGCTTCATGGCTTTATTAAGTAATTGATTTATGAATAAGGTATATTTCAAACATATATTGCTTAAATATTTTAACTAGCATCATCACAATATGGTTTAAAGTGTCTGTTGTTGACAAGAAAAGTTAATTCACACTGCGAAGTTGTAACAATGTCTGCGAGTATGTATTTACAATTTAATTATAACAGAAAAAAGTGACTCAATCTTAAACTGGTTACCATGGTCTAAACATCGGATTGGTTACATTCTTTAATTTAAATGCTGATATATGTAACAATTTACCAAAACTGAAACGTACGTCAGCAATTTATTCATCAGTGTCTTCTGGGGATCATTATCGTGTCTTCAATAGCTCTAAAAAAAGACATGTTACCTAAAGCTACCAAAAACTGTACACTATTATCAGCTGCTTATAACATACAGCAATGACTGGATCTTAAAGAAGACCTTTATAAGAAACATGTGACCAAATTTGAACTTCACTTTTTACTATAAGTGCTTCAAATTGGTTCTATGTATTAAAGGTTACATGTCAATTGCGTGATTCGTTGAAAAGGGGTTTCAATTTGACAACTAGCTATAGTCGACTTGAAATTGTTTTAATCGGCCCGTAAATTATGTAAATACAGCTTTTTAAAAAAATGCCTAATTAAGCCCCTGCGACTAGAATGAAAGTGGGCGGCGCTGTGGTCCCTGAAGCGTATCTTGCTGTGACGTACTTGGAGGAATCTCATTATGGCCGCTGATCATAATTTAACGCGTTATCCAAACTTTTAAACTGCTCTTATCAGACAGAAATCTTCATCAAAACAACCCAACTTTTCGCTGAACGGATTACCTTACTATTCAACTAGCGATTTCATATGGTTACAACGGCCGGGCCCTGCTTAGTTTGAGTGCATTTTGCGCTAATTTACGGTATGTTTGTAGCAAACCGCCGCAGGACTGCTGTCATAACACATAGACTTATAGTCACAGAAATATATTGTCACTTTATGACACATTTTTACTTGTCTGTGATCCTGAAGACAAAGCAATTAAGCCACTGTCGGACCGTGGCCAGATAGGTCAATGTCAAAACCTTGTATAAACACAAGCAGGTGATACTAACACAATTGTCTCTATCAAGTTATCCAATGAAAACTGTGGGGATAAGTTATATACTAATGAATTTAATTTTGGTGTAAAATCATCATAACTATCTGGTTTTCAACCTTGCCATTGCGAAAAGACTTTTGCTGAAAGAGGGTTAGTATTTAATCATCTTCTGTTTCCAAGTACTGTCATTGATGGATATATAGGTTTACCATTTGTGTCTAATGTGCATTTGGAAATTCATATTATCCGTTTGGATGCGTTTATAAGATAAGTTTCTTACATTAATTGACACTGTTGCTGAAATGTCAAAGTGGCGAAAGTCTACAATAGCAAAAACTTATGTTTTAATACGATGTTTAATTGTTTTGATTAACCATACATTGATTGAAAACATTATTTTATTATTTATTAGATTCTGAATGTAATCCAAAACCGACAACCAACCAAGTTGCTTGGTAACAACGAACCATATTTAAGTCGAAGTAATTGACGATTGTTATTTGGGCGTCACTTACATTACTTGTTTGGCCATCGGTTTTGTTTCCTCAAAAATATTATTAAACCTTAAACACTTGTAACAATGTAAATTAGTGACATGCTTCTGATTTATCGTGATCTCAGATATGCTACCATCAAATGAAATAAAAGTGATTTAATGTTATTGTCAATAAGTTGCTTTGATGGTTTCAATGTACTTTTAGTAAATTTAGGTTGTCGGTAGATTAACGACGTTAAAAAAACAGGAGGTTGTCTTGTGCTTTGATTGTCAATGGCTTGCCATATAGGGCCTACTTCGCCAGCCCTGCTAATCATGTATGTTGTTTTATTTAACCACAAACATTCTCCAACAAAAAGTAGCAACAACACCGAATATCTGATTTCGTTGTATCAACTATACTTCGTTGATATTATTAGCTCATCAGGCCTGAAAGGCCCGATGGGCTTATGGCATGGTGTCCGGCGTCCGTCCGTCCGTCCGTCCATCCGTCCGTAAACTTTTCGCTTCTTGACTTCTACTCCAGAACCAATGACTCCACAGAGCTGAAATGTTATGTGCAGACTCCTTGGCCAATGGGGATTCTAAATTGTAGATTTCGTGACCCCATGACCCCAAATGGGGTCACAGGGGTCACATCCTTAAAAACCTATTTTCATCTTCTTCTCCAGTTCCAAAGGGTCTAGAGAGCTGAAAAGTTGTGTGCAGACTCCTTGGCCAATGGGGATTCTTAATTGTAGATTTCGTGACCCCATGACCCCAAATGGGGTCACAGGGGTCACATCCTTAAAAACCTATTTTCATCTTCTTCTCCAGTTCCAAAAGGTCTAGAGAGTTGGAAAGTTGTGTGCAGACTCCTTGGCCAATGGGGATTCTAAATTGTAGATTTTGTGACCCCATGCCCCCAAATGGGGTCACAGGGGTCACGTCCTTAAAAACCTATTTTCATCTTCTCCAGTTCCAAAAGGTCTAGAGAACTGAAAAGTTGTGTGAAGACTCCTTGGCCAATGGGGATTCTTAATTGTAGATTGTGTGACCCCGTGACCCCAAATGGGGTCACAGGGGTCACATCCTTAAAAACCTATTTTCATCTTCTTCTCCAGTTCCAAAAGGTCTAGAGAGCTGAAAAGTTGTGTAGAGACTCTTTGTCAAAGGTGATTCTTAATTGTAGGATTGGTGACCCTGTGACTCCAAATTGGGTCACAAGGGTCATGATCTAAAAACCTATGTTTTGCTTGTTAACAATGTATTACTTGAGATAACTTAGATCTTCAACCTTAGATAATAAATCAAATCCTGATGAGCTACAGAGCCCATGGCTCTATTTTCATATCTTGGTTTCATTTTGTCATCTATCTCATTAGCATTGATTTATCCTATGTCTACGTACGTCTATGAATCCACCGTCTTTCAATATTCATATAAATTTTAGTGTAACGATTTTGGGACACTTGTAAAGTGAAACTTCATAACCAAGATTACTCGAACATTTTACAGCAGAACAGCGATGTGGCATTGTTGCAAAGCGTAGATATAACATATTGACTGACCGATTCCCCAGTGTTTTCCATTGTAAATAGTAAGCGAATGTTTACACCCCGTCCCTCCACCTACATCACTTCCGGTTACCTTCCAACCCTCTAAGCACCGCCCCAATTTACCTTTGTCGCTGGTCATTGAAAAGCAGACGATTTTTATGCAAAGTTTAAGTCACAAAATAGTCTTATGAACCAATTGCAGTTAAGAATTCAATAGAAAATAATATATTTCGGCCCTCCTGCTATAACCAGATGTTGGCGCCAGATAACAGATATATACATGTACTCAGAGCTAAAACGAACAACATTAGGCCGTCATCTGTGTTAATGTATGGCCTGTCCTCCCACACTTAAGAACGTCAGTTGCTTTACGGATTCAAGGTATCAGGCAACGTGATCGCAATTTGATAATTTATTATATTATATTTTGCTTAAAAACGAGTAATATGCCACATGCAAAATGATTAAAATTATATATCGCTGAAAACAAGCAACTGAAATCGTATCAGACACTGATATATACACAAATAACTTAATTAAGCACCGCCTCATATTTTCAGTGATACAGATATCCATAGTAAAGAATATGTATTGTTAGATGGTATTTAGTATGGAACTGCATTTCCTTTCAACAGTGTTCGGGTTTTCTGTGAGGTCAATAGCACAAACACACCCCACAATGCATGTGAAGCACGCCACCCGCGAATTTCTGAAATTGCAATTTTAAATCGTTCTTGAAATCAGTATAAATCTTGGAAATTTCAAATGATTGTGTCATTACCTCTGCATATGGCTCGAAGGAGACTCACTGAAGCAACAAGATGGCAACTTATTGGAATGTCTTTTAGAGCTATTGGACGACAGTTGGACATTCACCACACTGTGATAAGCCGTCTTGTCCAGAAATATCGTCAAACCAACTTTGTGAAGGATCGTCCAACATCAGGTCAACCACGGAAAAGTTCTCCAGTTGAGGACCGTGACTTAGCGCCCTTGTTCGACGCCATCCGTTTGCTTAAAAGTGGTGTGTTGTATGGCTGCCCAACCGACGTGTTTGCAACAGAACAGTGCCAAATCGATTAAAGTCAATAGGACTAAAGTCAAGGGGCGGGATAGCGCAGTGGTTAGCTCGTTCGGCTTCGGTCCGTGGTTCGAATCCCGTCAGGCAACGGCAACTTTGTCTGCAGTAGAGAACTGTTCAACACGCAGTAAGGTTTGAGTGCAATGCTACACTGAATTTCAGCGTAGTACCACCCATGGTTCGCTAGTTCCAGCCGATGCTCGCAGGTTTCACCGCAAAGCATAGCCACATGGCATGCGGGCTTTCTCCCTGCCATAATACTAGCAGCCGCGATATAAGTGAAATACTCTTGAAAGCGGCGTTAAACACCAACTCACTCACTCACTCACTCACTAAAGTCAAGAAGAGTGACTAAGAGGCCACGTTTGATTAATCTTCATAAAAGAGCTCGTTTGGAATGGTGTGTAACCCGACGTCACTGGAATCTTCCGTCTTGGAGGACGATTCATTGGTCATATGAAATTCGCTTTTTGCTACGTGTCACAGACGGGCCCCAGCGTATTTGGAGAACCAATAACACAGCATATGCACCAAAGAACACCCAAGCATCAGTACCATTCGTTTGTGGATATGTAATGGTCTGGGGATGCATCTCTTACGAGTTTAAGCTCTATTTGGTGACTGTGAGAGGTAATCTCAATGGCGATCGTTACATCCGGGAAATTCCGCAGCCTCTTCTTGTGCCACATTTTGACAATCATCCATTGGCAACTTGTCTTGTATTCATGGAGGGTAAAGCTCGGCCTCACCGTTCTCGACTTGTGATTGATTTTCTACAGAAAAATGCAGTATCCAAACTTCAATGGCCTGCCCTGAGCCCGGATATCTATCCACTGGAATCTTCCGTCTTGGAGGACGATTCATTGGTCATATGAAATTCGCTTTTTGCTACGTGTCACAGACGGGCCCAAGCGTATTTGGAGAACCAATAACACAGCATATGCACCAAAGAACACCCAAGCATCAGTACCATTCGTTTGTGGATATGTAATGGTCTGGGGATGCATCTCTTATGAGTTTAAGCTCTATTTGGTGACTGTGAGAGGTAATCTCAATGGCGATCGTTACATCCGGGAAACTCCGCAGCCTCTTCTTGTGCCACATTTTGACAATCATCCATTGGCAACTTGTCTTGTATTCATGGAGGGTAACGCTCGGCCTCACCGTTCTCGACTTGTGATTGATTTTCTACAGAAAAATGCAGTATCCAAACTTCAATGGCCGGCCCTGAGCCCGGATATCTATCCACTGGAACAAATTTCGATATCATTAGACGCCGAGTGCAAGCCATGTAACCACCAGAACGGGATTTAGTCGGTTTAGAAGCAGCTATACATCATGAGTGGCAGCTGTGATCTCTACAGTGAATCAAGCATGTGCAGGATGCGGATGCACGTGGCGGATACACCCGTTATTCATAACGTGATGGTCATTTGTTTCCTTAAGAACATTTTTCAACTGCTTAATAAACATTTTCACCGTTTTTGAAGTTCACAGAGCAATAGTTGTACAGGAGTGAGTTTTCAAGTAAAACCACTGTTCATATGTCAATATAATGAGATACATGTTACACGTTGTATTCTGTGTTGTCTTTTTGTTCAGCTAAAATGATGCACTTTCATAAAATAACAGCTTTTCATCGATTAATTTCACAAGATTTTCACAGTGGTTGGGCGTCGTCACACAAATCTGAAAATATGAGGTGGTGCTTGATTTAGTTCTTTGTGTATAGTTTAGACATTTAGAACTGGACTTATCGATTTATATATTTATGGGTTATGTTAAAGATGTAATTTCAATTCAGATTTTGTAATCGTGCATCCTCAGAACCGAATACAGATTGATTCAACTCCAATATTGAATATGGCATGTCAGATTTGTCACATTATTCGGAAATTAGACTACACCATCGGCCAAACAAAACGCCTACCAGATATCTTATTAGATTTCGTAAAAAACTATAATGAACAGTTAAGCAATATTATAGCATTATGAAGTCAAATTTCAGAAGTTGCCATGTCACAAAACAATGGCGAATATTGAAATGAGATAACAGAAATTTTTCAGTTTTCGATCAGTGCTGGATAAGAAAAAAATATTTGAAATAGATTTTCATACAACCATGAGAAATAATACAGGCACATATTCGCATTAAAGTGGTGATGACGCTGCAGATCTATCTGGTTACGGTGTGCAAGTGAATCAACCGGAAATAGCAATCTTCATTGGGCGTGCTTTTCATGAATGACTCGAATCACAGTTTTTTTCAGTTTCAATGGACTTTCATATTAATCATTGTTTCAGCATAACGCGGGGACCACCATTAATTATATTTCAGAAATTATTTCATCTTTCATTTTAAGGAAGGCGTTTCTTTTGGCCGACAATATTCAATTGAAAATGAACAATACTAATACGTTTTGTCAAATAAGCGTAACTTCTCTTAACTTAAAAATACAAAACTTATATTTAAACTTATTCCAGACAATATTTCTCTTCTTGTTATGCTTTCAATATTGTATTCTTAGGACATAAAGCACTACATGTTCTACTTTTTCAAAACCGCAAAACAAAAATAAAACACTCGATTAGATTGCACATTTGTGCATGTAATATATATTTAAAAGTGGTTTTAAAAAGCATAAGGTAACACAAAAGACATTTTATTAGGTCTTCAAGACGTATTTCTGGAAGACCTATTGTTATTATCCGGTTTTTAGGTCTTCAAGACAAAGTCATGAAGACCTATTGTTATTATCGTATTTTTTGTTTGTTTTTTTAATTCATTATTAGTACCGAATTTTGTCCGTAGGATTCCCGCTTAACGGCTTGAGCGATTTACATGCAATTTGCAGGGTTCATAGCTTGTGGCTTATACTGGTTTTATGTCGAGCTACTTTTTGGATTTTCGACTTCTTTCTTGAGTTATCTCCCCTTGAAGTTAAAACTTCAAACCTAAATAGCTCAAGAACTAATCAAGACATTTTCACAAAACTTTCACCAATATGTTGGCCACAACATTCTCCATCGATTAGGTCTATACTAGATTTTTTGCTATTTTGAAAAAACTGAAAATTTTGTGCAATTTCGCAGTTTTGAGGGTATGCGTCTTCAACAATATTCTCCTAGATAAGGGCAATGCATACAGCTATGTGTGATAGGTCATCTGAAAGCTTATTGAATTACGAACAAAGTCACTTCAGCAGATTTTTAAATTTGACCTTGAATTCGAGTAATCTGCCCTTGAATATGGACCTCTTTCAAAAAGGCGTTTTTCGGCTGCATTTTCAAAGGGGTATAACTCTGTTACTAATGATCGTATGTCACAATTACTTATTTTCATCTCTTACTAATGACTAGTGTAACAATTCCATAACATATCATTGTGATATTAAAGTTGATAGTTTGCGCACATTTTGGACACTTTCCCAAAATATTAAAACATTAGGATTTTGAGATTTTTCGAGGGGTATAGTCTTTGGAGAATTTTTTTATCGTAAACCACTGAATATACCAGCACCTTTATTAGTTTATTTTGAAGGAGAAACGTCATTTATTAAGGACAATCATTTTTAAGAACGTATATGTCATAGTGTATGTGTGACAAGTCATTTTCAGCAAAGTTGAAAGGGTCATTACTGCTTTACTTCTTATGCTATTGACATTTTACTCAAACATACGTATGCACAGTTTCAGGTCCGACAACTTTTCTGTTGTCACCTTTCATCAAGAGTTGATAGTTAAGCCTCGAACATCGCAAACGTTGTCTTGGGGTCCGAAATTGAGCATTTTAAAAGTATTTTCCTGAATATTCAGAAGAACATAACGCATTACATATGTATGCAATCTAAATGATGGTTACATCTACTTAAATGGAAATTAAAGCACAACATTTTCTATACTACACTTTAGTATGAACATAATAACCATTTTGTCTTAATCATGAGAAAGATCATGTAGGGGTCCATTAACAAGAAAAGCCTTTAAAAAGGCATGGTTGGAGGCATCTTGTTAAGGCTAAAATATATTATAAAAAGGATATGTATGTCATATGTACATATAGCAAAATGAAGCCTGCATTATGGTCATTTTGGGGGATAAAAGCTTTGATTACTAATCACACAATTAGTTATTCAATTCAAAAGTCGCAAATAAAAGAATTTTACCTCGATCATTTAAGTTGTGTATATGCTTTTCAATTTACATACATTATTTATTCATAAATAAAATAAAATTATATATAATCTATCATTTGAAAATGAAAGTGAACATTCAACTTCCCCAATTTATTTTAAAGCGCAACTCCCGGGTGCTTTTGCTCCAATTTTGAAGTAGGCCTATATTATGAATTTGATCAAAACGTTGTTGACAGTTGTGTCATTGTTAGATTCCAGCAATAAGAATATGTAGGCCTATTTTCCCTGAAACACGCAGTCAACCATTTGTTAAACATTTTCAAATTTAAAGTGTACCAATTCGATTGATTATGAAGCATATTTTGTTTATCTGTTGAAGGAAGGCATATGGACCTTTTTTAATTCAAGGATAATGACATGGTATCCTCATGCTTGGTGCTATCAGTTTGGACATAAATATGGTTTTATCCAATATGTGCTTATACATGTACAAGCTTCACTATCATTAATTCAATAACAGTACATTGAGTAGGCCTACCATTATGCAAGTCTGATTGGCATTGAAATATTGATAACTGAGTGGAAGGTTGGTGTGTTGATTGACAACCACTATTATCGTTTAGTATATGCTTACTCCGCGCGTATAACATTAGCTTGTAAAGTTTCTTGGATTTTCCGAAACTGCAGTGCTAAATTATGCACTTGAATTGGTACATGTCTGCTCATGGAGGTGTAAAATGGCTTTGAATTGAAAAATCTTATGTTTACTAGCATTCAGACTCAGAATAACACAACGGTCGTTTCTATTTTAGATGTTTAGACAAAATCTCTTTTCGCAGTAAAAGGGGATAATTATTTCGGATAACCCACATGGTCACGTGGTTACAACTTTGTTACAGCCGTGTTCGTTGGTCATATGCTTTTTCCAAAGTATGAAGAGGCCAAGCATGATTGGTCGAAAGTTTATTTTGAATATTCCAACAGTAATATAGCGTGAAATCCAACTGCGTATCAGGTTGGAGGCGGTTTGCGCCTCCAACCAATAAGTGAGTGTTCTATTTTCAGAGGGTCATTACCTTTGGAGAATTTTTGTAAAATAACTATTGAAGATATAGACATGTTTGATGGCTCATTTTAAAGCAGAGAAACTGGTGAATAACCGGGAATCCAACATGCAAGGTCAAGCAGAAGTTTGAAGACCTAAGTATTTCCTTGGCAATCCTAGTTTCTTCTTATGATTTGTACGTTTTTTGTGCGTCCGATTGCGAAGTAACGGCCGACCCGATGTGCATGAAATTGTCAGGGCTTATAGTTTGTGACAAAAACTAGCCCTGTACGTCGGCCGATTTTTGATTTTCAACTTCTGTCCTGAGTTATCTCCCCTTGAAGTTGAAACTTTAAACCTCAATGGCTCGAAAACTTAAAAAGATAAATGTAATAGGCCCTCTTTAGAAACCTAACCAGGAAATAATTGAATAATGAATTGTAGAAACCAAAGATAAAATGTATAAAGCTTAAGCGATTTGAGAAGCTGAAAACGTCCAGTAAATCATATTGATGTCGCTTTTCTTTAATCGCAGAGTATAAACCCATGTGGCCAGTAGTAGGCAACAATTAAATACCTGGTGATATATAAGAGAAATATCACTATGCATTCCAACTACGTTTGATTGATAGTTTCAACAACGTCACTGTTTAAAGCGTTTCGTACGTATCGATTCATATGAAATGATGCTGCCAAGCTACAAGGTCTCGTTTATCAAGATTTAGCCGCTGTCAGTAAATTGTATCGTTCTATATATATGAAAATGAATATAATCGTCCGTTGTCTGTGAGTTGAGCAGAATTTCCTCTGTTAAATGTATTAAAAAATAAGTGATCTGTCACCGTATTCACGAATGTCTTTATGAAGAGCGTATTTAAAATTCAAATTCTTTATCAAAGGCCCTTTGAGAATTATGTCGGGCGACAAATTGTTTTTGGTTGAGCTCCCGTCGGCGTCGGGGTCGGCGTTCCCATTGTTTCCGGAACATACCTCTAAAACTACTTGACCAATCTTCACCAAAGTTTGGTATACAGCCTCACCATACCATGTAGATGTGCCTTTTGGGGGTTTGAACTATTTAAATTTAATTTCTTGTTATTTCCATGGCACCAATTTTGACATTGTCTTTTACAAGGGAAATTGAATTGGGGGAAGGGGGGAGACATCTGTTTTTACGAGTTACAGACACTTTTTACTAGGCACTTTTAACTTTTACACATTTCATTTAGGACAATTTATTTGTATGAATTATTAGTTTAACAAGACGTTCAATTATTTGAATGAGAGTTTTGAAGTATATTTAAGATCTTCATGGACTGTACAGCAACGTTTAAGAATATTTGCGAATTACTGGAATGTCGTCTATTGACATCTGTAGATATGAAAGTCACATTTGTGTGTTCACATGTAAGTGAAACACTATATTATGACCCTGAAATCCAGAGAATCTACATGTACGTTGAGAGATCCTTCAACATCACAATCTTTCAACAAATGAATACCAAAGGGGAAGAATTAACGTATTTCCATAACAGTATCTATCAGCATGAATTTTGTCACCAGCCAAGACAGCATAACATTTTCCCATTCTTCTAAATACCTATATGTAATCCCAAACAAGTTGGTAAAAGACTTATGACAAGAACCTTTGTCATTCGATAGCCTCAAGCAAAAAGGTCAATCTCATTCAACTCAGATCATTGATTCGTTCCCTAGGCTTATTTGCTAATTTGAGTTGTCACTCATCTATGATCTGACGAATCTCGTGGAGATCAATGTTCAGAGGAAGTTATAATCTTACCAACCACTGTGATGCTTTCATATTTCTCTGGGCAACGCTGCGAGGAAAATACCTTAACGGAAATTGCCGAAGTCTTCCGAATGTTTGCAATATAGCGGCAGCCCTCGAAAGAGCAGAAACAGTGATTCACCACTGCTGCAAGCGGATCTGACACACTGAAACGTACATTATGTACATGTATACACTGTCGCACACAAAGTATGTGTGCTTACGGATTTTCATTCATTCTGACGGAAACTCAATAAACCGAAGTGCCCGAGAAAGCTGAAATATGATTGGTCCTACCAGCTGTCGATTTCGGAGTCATTCCCTGTGAGTAATTATAACTTCCTGCGGACACGGATCTCTCACGGGATTCCGCCAGATCATAGAGCAAGTCAAGGATCGAATCAATGATTTTATTTTAATGAGATTGGAAATAAGATACTAGGTATCAAATTTCTATTGAACTACGTTATGTGGTGCAGTAAACCATTCATTTTCATTATGTGAAAGTTAAAACCTGACATAATCATTTTCACTTTTTCTCTTATTCACAATCCGGGATGCACACTTCAATGCCGTTTTAAGCCGTTTATAGTCTGTTTGGCGCGAGAGTATAGTGTTTTAAAGCTAAATAGCGGAATCAATCACATATATGGTTGTCTTGGGACAACTGAAAATGAGATTATTCCAATTTGAAAAACATTAATATATTGTCATTCATTGAGTTAGGTATTTGTGATAGTCACTGATGTTATAGAAATGTAAATAGTTTCAACTTACTGGAGGTTGATATAGCTACCATTGATTCCAAATCATTGAGATTATTTGTTTTGATTATTTTGAAAACATTCCTATTGCACATTCATTTGCATTTTCGATATTTGACATTTACATCTAAAACAACAAACGATCACTATTTAGAAATGCCGAATTGAATTAGAGACTTGTTGCTTCAAGTAACACGGGTTGCTTGTAACAAGGGAGATATGTCTGGAACTTATAAAGTTGATGTCATTTAGAGTTACATACCCTTAGAGTAGTGCGTTCCCTTGATGTCAGCACATTTTAAAGTCACGAACATCTCAATTTTCAACTATTAAAGTAATTGTTTTAGCTTCTAATGGCTTTTCTTCTCAGTTCTAATCTAGAATCGGTAATCACTATCTTTGACTATCTCTGTAAACTATTGCATCTCTTCTGTCCCTGTCACTCTTCAATGTTGACCTACATGTAAATGATGGTTTCATATTGGGAAATTTGTTTAAGCACGTGGCCCTGAGGTTGATTGTAACATGTCTTGTGGAGCCAGTTGTAACACTGTAACAAGCAACCCCAATTGAAATATGAAGCATATATATACAATTATACTAGATCTAGACTTTCAGTTTACTTATTGTTTTCTCTTAATGATCCAATGAAGACTTAGTATAAGATTTACAGATGTAAATTTTAATCCCGTCCTCTGACAGTGCTCTATAGATATGAGGACATAACATTGGTGTTGTATTTTGTCTTTAATGGCGTTTACGCCAGGGGCACGGCAACTTTATCTGCAGTAGGGAACCGTTCTACACGGAGTAAGGTTTGGGTGCAATGCTACACTGAACTTCAGCGTAGTACCACCCATGGTTCGCTAGTTCCAGCCGATGTTCACAGGTTTCACCGCAATGCATGGCCACATGGCTTTGTACTAATACTAGCAGCCGCGATGTAAGTAAAATAATCTTGAAAGCGGGGTTAAACCCCAACTCACCTCACCTCACTTCACCTTAATGGCGTTTAGTTGTTATTTTAATATTTTAGATATGGTTATTTATAATCTGCTAAGCTTCCGTTGGTATAGTCATGTTATAGTGAGAAACTTGGGACGTACAAAGTTTCTCAGTAAAAGGTCTTTGTATGGGAGCCCGGAGAGGAAATGACGATGGAGATGAAGGTTGATGTCGATGATGATTTATTCTTTATGTCTGCCCAACTGCTTCCTGCCAGGTAAGATCACACACTGACTTGGCGATGTTCGTATGGTTTGAGTCGGCCATGATCAGGTGGTGTGACTTACCGAGACAGGAGCAGGTGGACTCGATGATGAACGTACAGTTCGATGTCGTATGGAATGTGTCTTATTGGAGTCTAACAGTACATATATATAGCAAGTAGGTACAATGGTTGCCACGTACTTAAACATAAAGTAGTGTGTTTGGTAACTACTTAGAAACCATTATACAATAATTACATGTATCTACCGCCACCAAGGATTAACACTGATATGTTAAGTAGCTTAATAACATAATGGTTACCTAAAGCATACATGTCCTGCTGTTTGTGAATATTCTTAACATAGACAATATATATCAAAACGAATGAATTTAAAATGTAAGAGTTATAGACATTATGGAACAAATAATCAGCTATGACAATTAAACAAAATAATAAGCTATGACAATTACCCTCTCCGTCGGAAAGCTTCGTCCTCGAAGGTATAATGATAATTAAGTTAATAAAATACACATTATAAAATAAATTGACATAACATGTAGTTGGTACACATGCAACATATACAACAAAAGTTGTGTGTGATAATTTCAGTCAGTCAGTGGTGATAAACAAATAGGATTAACGGAATTGTAGCTTTGAGTCAGTAATTGTCTTACCACGGCGATTAACATGAAGTGGGGAGTCTTTTATTGTTTGAGCCAAGACTCGGCAAGGCTGAGAAATCTAAAAATTAACGTGAAATACAATCCTAACCAACTTCATGAAATTCTAATGTGATGAAAGACAAGACGGACGAGTATATCACATGTCATATTGAAGACAATAACATGGTACTGGACAATATGCGTAATGCGAGTGTTATTGTCTGGCAATATGTTAAAATCAACAAAAGACGTGCTACGGTATTGATATACAAATATGGATTAATTTGGAAATTTCAGTGACGAGCACGACATTCCTGATAGATATACATTTAACTACGAAGTGTAGGAAATAGATGCGATGAGCATAAGAGCTATTGCGACATCAAAATGTATTTATTCGAGAAAATATATACGTATATCTATGTCAGAAGCCCTACTGGTTAATACAAAGTATTATTTTACTCACGTTATGGTATTTGGTCCATATTTCATCATCGTTAAACTATTAAACTCGGGAGTCTAGCTTGTGGGGAAGAGACTCAATGGCCCGTCGTGAAATCCTATAAAACCGACTTTAATAACTTAGATGGGAATTTAGAAATAGACGTTACCGTTTGCGCGTGGTACCAGCAAGCACTCTAGTCAAGAAAGAACGTTAGCATATAAAAAGATTAAGGAAACGTATTTCTTACTGAAATTGTTCACACAAACCTGTAATATAATAATCCTGTAAAATCACTGATAAGTGTAAGACAATATAATAAAGTTAATTTAGAGTCCATGAAAGAAGTGAGGAAATATAACATGTAGAGAGTGTTCGATGATAATAGCCGATGGACGCAGTAAGTTGCTGTTCGCTGGGATGGTTGGTCCACTGGCTGATGTTGACGATGTTGTCAGGTTGATGCGAAGACGTTGACGACGAGCAGCCAGACCGTTGTAGAATTGTTGATATCGAGCTGTTAACGTTGTTGTGTTGATAACGTTGTAGAGCTGATGTCAAGGCTGTAGCGATGTCGAACTTTGAAGCGCCTTTGGGGTGGTCTGGTTGTTTCAGTGGGGGTTGCAGTAAATGGCCTTCTCTTCATCATTTATCTTCTCCTGGCTGCCAAACTAAGATCGTTGCATTGTGCAACATTTTTGCCATGTTTTGAACACGTCTTCTTTGGTATCTGCTCCTTGAATTTCATATTCAAAACACGGCGCGGGGGATCCACCATAGGTACCGAGAACAGTTAGTAATAGATGACTAACCACCACTACCCGGATTCTCCACCAACTGTTATAGTGAGAAACTTGGGACGTACAAAGTTTCTCAGTAAAAGGTCTTTGTATGGGAGCCCGGAGAGGAAATGACGATGGAGATGAAGGTTGATGTCGATGATGATTTATTCTTTATGTCTGCCCAACTGCTTCCTGCCAGGTAAGATCACACACTGACTTGGCGATGTTCGTATGGTTTGAGTCGGCCATGATCAGGTGGTGTGACTTACCGAGACAGGAGCAGGTGGACTCGATGATGAACGTACAGTTCGATGTCGTATGGAATATGTCTTATTGGAGTTTAACAGTACATATATATAGCAAGTAGGTACAATGGTTGCCACGTACTTAAACATAAAGTAGTGTGTTTGGTAACTACTTAGAAACCATTTTACAATAATTACATGTATCTACCGCCACCAAGGTTTAACACTGATATGTTAAGTAGCTTAATAACATAATGGTTACCTAAAGCATACATGTCCTGCTGTTTGTGAATATTCTTAACATAGACAATATATATCAAAACGAATGAATTTAAAATGTAAGAGTTATAGACATTATGGAACAAATAATCAGCTATGACAATTAAACAAAATAATAAGCTATGACAGTCATGTGAAAATACAACTTGTTTTACATTGACATTGTAATAGTTTGGCATACATTCTATTTAAAACCACATCAACATTTGGTTTGAGAATGCCATATTTCAAACAACGTGTTCAAACCATAAGAATACTTTTAGAATAAAATTGTCTCTGTATATTGACTTTGAGAAACAATATAAGAGTTAAAGTTTGTGTGGTCACCCAACAAAATGTCAAGTTTGCAAAAAGGTGGAGGGAGGATGTCCTCGATTATAACCGCGTCCTGTTGCCATCATGTCTGATGATTCTGGTGATTTTGACGATACAAATTGCCAATTAACATATATCGATATAGAAAAACATAATATTTATCAAGAAATAAAAAAAGAAATATTTTCCTTATGCATATAATTTTCTGTAATATCTGTTACAAATTACCCCGCTTAGTGTTACAATCAACTCGATGACTGGGCAGGTTGTAACTTTTTGTACACCAAATAAAATACCATATTTCAAGGAAATCATTTATCTTGCCATATTAAGATATAGTTATGTTATAGCATTAAACAGACAGGTAGTTCGAAATTATTACATAGCACTCATAACATTGATAAAAGTAAAAAATGTTACGCATAGCCCCGGTCTCCCCAATACGAATATCAATGGTAAATGATATTTGCATACATACTTCATTGAATGTTAAAAGGAAATACATTACTCTCCGTTTATATGGAATAGTTCTATGTTTCTGATTTAATGTAAATAATACTAATAATAAATAATTCGATGTGTAAACTCCATAATAAAGACTTAATGTCTCTTATTGATTGATTGCAATATCACATGCCATCCGATATATTGTCAGCCTTGTTTTACCTTTATTGACATGAAGTCAAATCAGTCTCGTCAGATTTCTGTTACATACACTCCAATGTAGTAATTTTCAAAACAAATTATATCTGAATCGCATGCGGTTAAATCAAAATCATATTTTTAAAAAGCCGACTAAGTAAAAAACGAATAGTTAGATTGTGTGTTAAAGATTCGTTACGATATTTGCACATATATATATATTACATCTCCCAGTTACGGAGATTATTATCAATGTATATAGACATATTTCGTTTTGCATGACAGTTATATTATAAATAATAGTCACTGTCGTCACTTCATCTAAGAAACAGTCAGATCATAACTTAAAATGTAATACGTCAAATAGGTTAAGCCACACGTACATTGTTGTTATTTGAGTAAGTGTCCGTCTTGCAGGTTGAACACGAAGATTTCGTTTAAATAATGTCTCGTTGTTTTTGGACAGTAGCTGTCTTCATAAAATGTTTAAATCATTATTAGTGCTAATGTGAGTCATTTCATTCTTCCAGGTTTAACAGCTACAATTCCAGACTGGCAGTAACTAACTTATAGCAGTATTATCCTTCAAACTCACATGTCAAGTTTCCAAATAAATTGTATACACGTCGAATTTAAAAGTAGCTTAAATATCAGTAGTTGATCTTTTTAGTGGATAAGCTGATGTAATGGTACGCGATTGCTAGTTATTGTTACAGTTGTTGAGATTGTTGTTCTAACGTGTTAATAGTACATCTCTACATCTTTTTATGATCATGGATTGGCTTATGAATTTTCCAGTGATTCAGGAAAAGAGATACTTGACAGAGACAACATCCTATAAACTAAGCGACAAGGAACGTATAGGTTGAAAAACATTTTCTGTCAGAGTTTGATATCTGGTCGTAGTCATTGTTCGAGTACAATGCTGAAATATCACATAGCTCAAAGAGATCATGACCAATGATGCCATGTTTCACGCCAAAATGTTGACAGCTGAAAAAAGGCACAATAATGATGTACTAAGACTGACACGAGAGGAGGAAGAGGGGGCAAGTGGTCTACACAATATGGGGGCAACAAAAAATTCGTTACACATCACAAACGGTAGCCACCAACGATACCAACAGACGGGAAGGACCACGGACAAGCCCAGAACGGGAAGACCATGTGTCACAACATTCAGGAAGATCAGCAAATACGTAACATTGACTTACGGAGCCGATTCGCGTTGTCTGACATTGATTTATTAATAGGCGCATCTTATATTTACTTCCGGGGAATAACCATAAACTAGCACCTGATATTTGCGCCTCTGCACATTAAAACCCAGCAAAAAAAAGGTGCTGTCGAATTGTCGATCGGGGCCTGGAAAGAGAAGATGGCAGGATTGAAGAGCCTGGCCAGGAATGTGTGGAAGTCAATTTCCCCCCAAACAATATCTCAATTAAAATGATTATTGGGCCTATCGGAAATCCTCAGTACTGGTAATAACGGGTGTAGGTGTTCCTCCTACGAAATCGCTGGTTTTCATAATAACTATTGTCAATGACAGACTGCAGTAACTATCCTTTTGAAGTTGCCCACAACTCGCAAATGACAAATTTATATTATTTATTGGAAAGTAAGAAAACAATTAATAAATTGCAACTATTGATATGCTTATGATATGAATAATTTGGAGCAAATCAGACATTCAAATATAAATCACTGATATAAGGGGATGATTATCTTTTATGTATATATTAATTTCTGCTATGTTCACACATGCATAAATACTATAATTATCTAACACACAGTTGATTTTAACAGTCAGTATTATAGTTTATAATCAAATGTA
Source organism: Gibbula magus (assembly GCA_936450465.1). Taxonomy (NCBI): domain Eukaryota; kingdom Metazoa; phylum Mollusca; class Gastropoda; order Trochida; family Trochidae; genus Gibbula; species Gibbula magus. Next base: position 43,077,879 of record OW388290.1, on the reverse strand, counting down.
AATTATAATTAAAACAAAATAATAATTAAGGCCTGACATACATGTTTATCTTTATTATTATTAAAATTGAGGTTATATCGTTTGAATTATTCAGGACCCTTTGAGCAAACTTTGAAGCAGGCCAAAAAATAAACGAGGGAATTGTTTGTTTGCTGAATTCTAATATTAAACCAGTTACTTGCAGTAACCAATAAAAATACCAACAACATTAAAATGAAATCAAAATATAATTTATTGAGGTCGGTTTGAAATTAACATGTACATTATACTGGATAATGAATGAAATATGATTTGAAATTTATATGCATTTTTCAATATTCTTATATGCTTGTAATCAGGTTATAGAAATATATTTGTATATCTCTTTTAAAAAAGGCAAATAACACAAAATAGGTGAATTAGAAAATACACATTATTTAAACTTTATTTTAGAGGAAAAACACCCACAAAATGCTTTTTATTCTGAATAAGATGGCAATCTGGAATAATTCAAATAATTGGAATATGGAATATTGAATTCAAAAGAGTTGGGTATTCAAACATTCATGTCAGGTGTGACATGTGATGATGTTACATTAGTACTGAGAGATTGTTTCTTTACGTTTGGTTTAAACATGTTTTATTCATCATGAAAAGGATTAGGAACAAGTTCTCCAACTTAGAATACCCTATCCTTGGTATATACATAGGTGATTTACATATTTTACAAACAGATGACAGATAGATGACAGACAGCAGTATTAGAAGAGGACATTGATTCTATGAAATAGAGTAATATTAATATGCTATACAAATCGTTTGGTCTCACTTATGAACGTTTGCACTGACTTAAATACACTTGTATTTTGACTTGGTGATAGGTCTGCACTTCCTTCTAATAAAAGTTTGAAGTCGACTGTAGTACAAACTAAATTACAATTGCGCTTTACAGATGCTATATAGTTTGCTCTCTGTTGCTTATACTGTGGGCATTCAAACAAATAATGATATGAATTCTCAACAGGGTTACCACAAGTACATTTTGAAGTAGTCTTAATTCCAACTCTGTATAAATCAAAATTCAAACAACTTACTGAATATCGCAATTTGGTATGAAGAATGTCTTTTACCGCATGAATAATATTGGGGTGCATGTACACAACGGTCAGCCAAGGATGATTTAAAAGCTGAGACACTCTTCGTGGTTGGTAACTTATTCCAAGAACTTACTGTAGATGGGAAAAAAGATTCCGTTTAAGTCTTGAGACAGGAATAGATATATTTTGTGAACTGCGTAGATTATATTGTGATTTAGAACCTACATTATTGGGAAGCAATTCGTTTAGGTATAGAGGAGCCATTTAATTTTGTATTTTAAACATCAAACACAATTTTCGTTTTCTCCTACGTTCTTGCAAAGTTTCCCAACCAGTTTCGTAATATAGGAATCTATGTGATGTGTATTTGGGTAAAACCAGTTACTATTCGCGCAGCTTGTAATTGTATCTGTTCTAACTTTCGTATTTGTTCAAGAGTAAACCCATCCCAAACTTCACTTGCATATTCAAGATGTGGCCGAATAAACATGGTATAGATCTTATTAAGGGTATTCCTACACAAAACATATTTCAAAAGTCGCATTGAGTTTACCATTTTCGAAACTGTTTGTATCATGGTTTGAATATGATCCTCCCATTTACCATTATTGGCAAGGATTACTCCAAGATGTTTATGATTATTTACAAATTTAACATCAACACCATCAAAATAAAGATGTGGTATATCATTATCATGTCTCATCCTGAAAAGGATAGCTTCAGTCTTATCAGGGTTGTACTTGATTAATCAGGTTTTACCCCAAACATTCAACTTACTTAAATTAGCATTCAAACTCATTTCAATAAGCCTGTTATCTGGTGATGAGTACCCGAGAGACGAGTCATCAGGAAATAAACGTGTTAAACAGTCTAATTCATCTGCTATGTCGTTAATGTATACAAATACGTTGAGCTAAATAGGATTAACAAAGTAAATTCAGCTTTTAAAGTAAAAGAAATATAATACGTAACTTTTGGATGAGTCCTATTCCTTGTTTGTTCATGTTTATTTCAGTTCCAACATTGTTTAAATACCTTGAATATCAATTTTAAATAGGCTTTTTCTACAAAACAATATCTAAACTTGTATCTATTGTAAAAGGTTCCATCGGTGATTTTTATTGACTATTTGTAAACCTTCTTAAATAACCTAAATACTTTTTTCTGTGTCTCTGTGTTTCTTAGTTTTTAAAAAAATACTGTCTAACATCCCAATTTATATGTTCATTATTTAAAATTGTCACCACAATGATTGGTTTGAATATCTCATATCATTAATCAATTAAAGCAATTATAGATTAATTGCTGAACATGTATGTCTTACATATAATAACTGAGAGTCATATAATGCTCTCTGTTTTAAATCATTTTGCTACTGACTACATTTATATACAATTATCTTTCTTAAACTAGATTTCATTCTATTATAGGACTAACATCTACTGCTTTAAAAATGATGAACAATAACCTATTGGGACCAGGGTGGTGGATTTTCAAATTCAATTGAATAACGTAATCAATTCAGACTCCTTATAGTTTTTAGCTCATCAGGCCTGAAAGGCGTCCGTCCATCCGTCAATCCGTCCGTAAACTTTTCGCTTTTTCGACTTCTCCTCCAGAACCAATAACTCCACAGAGCTGAAATTGTATGTGCAGACTCCTTGGCCAATGGGGATTCTAATTTGTAGATTTCGTGACCCCACGACCCCAAATGGGGTTACAGGGGTCACATCCTTAAAAACCTATTTTCATCTTCTTCTCCAGTTCTAAAAAGTCTAGAGAGCTGAACAGTTGTGTGCAGACTTATTGGCTAATGGGGATTCTAAATTGTAGATTTCGTGACCCCGGGACCCCAAATGGGGTCACAGGGGTCACATGTTTAAAAACCTATTTTCATCTTCTTCTCCAGTTCCAAAAGGTCTAGAGAGCTGACAAGTTGTGTGCAGACTCCTTGGCCAATGGGAATTATAAATTGTAGATTTTGTGACCCTGTGATCCCAATCTAGGTCAAGGGTCATGACCCAAAAACCTATTTTCATCTTCTTCTCCAGTTTATATGTAAAGCTCTAGAAAGGTGAAATGTTGTGTAGAGATACTTTGGTCAAAGGTGATTCTTGATTGTAGGATTGGTGACCCTGTGACTCCAAATGTGGGTCACAGGGATCATGATCTAAAACCCATATTATTTTGCTTGTAAACAATGTATTACTTGAGATAACTTAGATATTCAACCTTAGATAATAAATCAATGAAATACTGATGAGCTACAGAGCCCATGATTCTATTTTTAAAATAAAAGAATGGCATTGTTTACATTGTGACCTGCACTAAATGAACCTTTTGTAGGCATGTCAAAGACCCGATGATTTTGTTAAGCGATATGGCTAAGATTTTAAGAGTTTCTTCTCACCAAGTGAACATAGATTTAATTTACTCATGGCTTAAATGATTGGAATGTAAATTTTCATTAGTATTTGTTCACACTGGAGCACTCAATTAAAACGAGTTTGTCACACTTACAGTGCAACATGTCGGTAAACACAACGAGGAAGTACCACCTTAAATCATTCGAGAAAACTCGCATTGCATGTAAATAAGTACCAGAATTGAAGATACTCATTGACGTAAGTCAACAGGAAGTCGATAAAAAATGGCAAGACTGTTACTGCTTGAGTGATTGCAACCAAAAGCTAAACAATAAACGATGGTCAATTAACAGAAGAACGTAGCGAAGCTACCAGAGACATCTACAGTTAGCTTTGCGCAGCCGCGCTACGAAAATGATTCAGTTTAGGCATTCTCTGGAAGTCAAAGGTGAAGGTCGTACGGAACAGTGCCTATATAAATATATTAGTGATATTGCAACTGATCTGTTTTAACGAAATAAAGCATGACTTTAGTCTGTTGATACCACATGTCAAATGAAGAACTTTTAAAAACAAAATTACATTACTTTTAAGCATAACAGCCTTCTTTACTGTGCATCAATCGTTGAACTTGTGAACTGTTGAAACCCTGTTTGGGGCAAATGGGGACGACTAAAAACCAAACATGAGGATATGAATAAGTCTGAACAACTAAAAATGTAAATCAATAGACAGAAGAAACATTACATTCAATCAAACTCAAACTCTTGGCAATTTTTTTAAGAACTTTAACAATATGCCAAAAGGAAACTGTGTTTTCTTTTAAGAAATTACGGATCACTTTCGAATGTTTCCATCTGCTGTTTAATTTGTGTTAGCTTCCGTTAGCTGTAAAAAGGCGATTCATTTCCTTTTTTAAACGTTGTTACAATCGGCCCTTCTTCCATTCTTACATCAATTGAACCAGGAAAATCATTATCACATAGTTTTATCATATATTTAGTATTGTCTGCTATATTGTATTGTCAGCATATGACGATAATCATTTACTATTAAAATGAATAATCCAACCGTCCAAACTAACTTAAACTATGAGATTACCCTATTGACAACTGCAATTCATTACCACATCAGACTCATTTATTCACTTCAGTTCAGATTTTACTCACAAGTAAGCCATTGAGAAGAGCAATCCAAACTAATTAGAATTGATTCTTAAGGCCAGCAGTGTTCCAGTGCTTCAGGGTTTCAAATTGGTTCAAGTTGACAGTTAATTTGAATGGAAGAAAACATTAGTGTGAACACTAATCTCAATGGTGTTTGCTTAGGGGATGTGATAACATGATGCACATGCATACTTGGCATTCACCTCAAATCTAAAATCACTCTAAGCGAAGACTGATTTTTTTAAAATTAAATTTTCACTGAATTCGAAGCACAAAGGCATGTGTATGCATATGTAATTTATTGGTTCATGTCGTTATTGTTGACCCGAACGTATTCTTAAACAACATGTTCTTCAAAAGCTACAGATCATGTTTACGTAATCATTTACTCTCATACTTATCTCTGTTCTATAGTCTCTTTAAAGTGAGTTTGTCATGTTGCCACATCGAGTTCTGTAAAAACTGGGAAAACATCGCCATACATGTATATGTAACTGAAGCAGTTTACAATGTCAATGAAATATTTTACAATACTAACGTCAAAGGAAAGTTCCATTCCGTCCGTTGCTATAATAGAACTACGTTCTGATAGCGAGGAGAAGCCAGAACTTACGACACCGATTATTTTATTAGATGCGTATCTAATTGAGTCTGCCATCGTAGAACCTAGAAATTCTTTTCTATAGTAAGATGTCTGAGTGATGTTCATCATGCAACATCTGTCTCGTGCACAAATGTTCGCATAACCGATACTGACACACTCAATGTAAAACGCAATTGAGTATGTTGATAAAAATACCGAAACAAATCAAAACTTTACATTTACATTTACAAGACATTTAGAAATTATTGTTGAAGTTAGCAATGAGTGGCAAGAGTAGCCTGCAGGACGAAGATACTCGAGAAAAAGCATTTACACGTGCACATTCTCATAGATACTGTGCGATTGACATGCTCGGAGTCTCAGAAACCATTGTAATTGTGACATACATCATGACCTACATGTACGTCTCCCGACATCACATTCAGTTGTGCTAGCAAATTCAGAGGGTTTGTTTTTATACTAAATCACATCTGATTATCCTTATATGAACATTATATTTCACATGTCATGTTGCGAATGAAATATTCCTCTGGCGATTGATATAACTTCTATGTCTGGTTAATTTCAATGAATTTTAAGAAATGTCAGTCAACCCCATATCAAATTTAGAAAAAGGAGGGGTTCTTTAGGTATAATTCACCTTTATTCTAACAGCATCTTACAAACAGTGGGTTAAATGGATTATGACTGTAATATGAGAGTTAGATCAGTTATATTATACAAGCACTACATCATTGATATTATAAGAAGTGAGCGCTGATTTCCCTAGAGTCATGTCAAATTCTCAATTAGTTCCATCAAGAAAAAAACATTAATACTCTGTTATTGCTTAAAACGTCCATAAAGGGATTTGCTGTTTCCGTGATGAGACATCTGTATTATGTTATGAAAAATTGTGTTACCTAAATAAGGTGATATATTGTTTAGTGTGACTGTTTCTGATGTCTCATGGGCACTGTATATTAGTTTATTACAATAAATCTTGGCAAAACTTGTAGTTGACTGATTGCGCTGGATTGTGGCTTGACATGGAATCTAGTCAAACACATATTCTTGGTAGTCTATCGTTATCAAGATTCGTACATTCATTACAGAATGTCGTTGGGGACATGTCTGTGAAGTTACATAGTCAGGGAGTGACGTCATACATTCATCACCTATTTTTATCCCATTTAAGACAATTGTAACATCAAATATATGTAAAATTATATTTAATTTAATCATTTGGATAATTCTATAAACATATTAAAGTGTCAACTTTATTAGCTTTTATTCCTGCAAAAGTATTGTATATGCTGATGTTAAATTTAATCATCACACTCCCATTCATACATTCAACCCTAAATACCAATACATTCTAATCACTTTTTTTTCTTTTTTAAAAAATGTGATCCCAATGGTTACAAAGTACATTGCAATGTGTATACAAAACATAACATGTCTGCATAAAACAAATACATTATTAGTTAAACATTGGGATTAGTGCTTTCCACTTTTTGTTAATTTTTTTCATAACGTTGTTTCTTTTGAAAATGTATTTTTTTAACAAAATAAATTTCTTTAAGGATTTTTTTTTAATTACTGAATTTTGGTTCTGAATTGTTTATATTACATAAGTTGATATATTTCTTTGCAGAATTAATGATTTGATTTATCAAAACATTGTTATATAATCTTACAAAGCAAACCAAGTATTTTGAGATTGTAATTCTGTTTGTGTAAATAGTTGTTTATCCAAAGTTCAAGTTCATTCCAGAAAGTTGAGGTTACACAGCATTCCCTTCATACATGGCAAATGCTCTCAGAAGCATCATTGCAAAAACTACATAAATCATTGTCAATAATATTCATTCTCAACAGTTCTCTTTTAGTATAAATAACTCTTTGTACAAATATATATTTAAAACGAATAAGTTTAACATCCTTCAAACCATGTCTATATAAATTAAATATATTGTTCAAGCCATTAAATATCATTTCCCACTTATTACAAATATCAAGTTTTTTATTATGGTAAACAACTTATCATAAAAGCCCAATCAACGCTAGCTTATCGTTATCCCTGTCAATCACCTGCTCTCAATCAACAGCCATCTAATTCTCAATCTGGCGTCTCCACTGCCTGTCAACCTAATTCATTATAATCACGTTGTACATCAACCCATTCAATTGTAAAAACATATTCCATGTATCATGTATATATATATATATATATATATATATATATATATATATATATATATATATATATATATATATATATATATATATATATATATATATATAAATAGGTATGTAGTATCAAACGTGGAGAAGTGTATAAGTAAATTTAAATAATAAACTGAAGACGTATATCAACTTTCATAATCAATACTTTATATTCCAATATGCATATTTCTGCTTCTTGATGAAGCTTCGAAAGATTTCGTTGTCTCAACTATACTTCGTTCATAATATCATATCTTGGTTTCATTTTGACATCTTATATCCCATGTGTACGAACGTTTACGAATCCACCGTCTTTCAATATTCAGATCAATTATATTTTATATATATAAGGATTTCGGGACAGTTTACAGCAGAACAGCGGTGTGACATTCTTCCAAAGCGTTAATATAACATATTTAATGACCGGTTCCCCAGTGTTTGCCATTGTAAATAGTAAGCGAATGTTTACACCCCGTCCCTCCATGACGTCACTTCCGGTTAGCGTCAAACCCTCTAAGCCCCGCCCCATTTTTCGTTTGTAGCTGGCCGGTGAAAAGCAGATGATTTTTATGCAATGTTAAAGTCGCTCTAGTTTAATATAGGAACAACATATTCCTTTTTTGGGGTCTCATTTTTCACAAAATAGTCTAATGAACCAATTGCAGATAGGAATTCAATAGAAAATAATATATTTCGGCCATCCTTTAAAGGTAGTTTCCTAGATCTCTGCAAAAATAAAAGCCTTTTATATTCTCGATTCTTAAAACTAATTAAGTAATTTTCAACTGCAATTAAAGATTTGTAATATTGATAGAAATTAAACTTAACTTATTTGAGTCACAAACTTTAGAAAACCAATCTTTCTGGTGACAATCCTTAACTCTTTGCACGAACTGATAAAATGTGCATCCATTGTGTTTCATAAAATATTATTTGGCTTTAATACGTTCCGACTGTGCTGTTTACAGTGCAAATAAATTCATTCGGTTTGCATATTCATCCCGAATCACCAAATATATCACAATTACTAGTTTCTAATTACCATAGATTAATCCATGGTCATGACGTCACTCTATTGTGTTATCAGTTGATTACTATAAAGGAATCTACTGGTCATTGACTGTCCCAGTCAGGAGGGGTGTTAGGTTTAGACATTTTCAGTAATTTCTAGTCGAGTACATTTTTCGAGACTGATGTATTTTGTTTTGGTGCACCTGAATAGGATCTTAAAATATCTCTCAACAAGACAAATTATTTTGTGTAATGCATGAACCTGGATTCGAACATTCAACCCTTCGCTTTGTAGTCAGCGATTCTAGCCGTCAGACAACAAGACGCTGTTAGATTAGGATTGTTTGTCAGTAAGAATCCCGCGTTCCATTGACTTGTAACACACGGAGAGAGCATGGAAAGCCAACGATGGAAGTTTTGCGCTGCACGTGCGTGGAAGAATCCATTTCAAGAGGGTCGCAGCTTCTTGTACCATATCCGATGAATGAGCACCGAAATTTGCAAAATATGCATTCGGAGCAGTGGATTCGTTAAAAATAATAATATGTGATTCTAACAATAAACTCGATGTCTCTTTAACACAATAGATTTATATTGTAATTCAGCAGAAATTAGATCCTTGTAAAATGTTAAAATTCAAATCAAATGAAAGAAAACGAATTGAGATATTAAAATTTGATAAATGGCTTTCACATTCAAACGAAGAAAGAAGTGGAGGCAAGCTTCCTAAACGTCTGTGAGTTTTTTTTTACAGTTTTGTGATCCTTGTTCTTTCTATGGACAAATGTAACTCCAGTGTGATCTGCAGACGATAACTCTTAAAAATGAAACAATGAAAAAGCTCTCGTTATGATCCTCCAAAGGAACGTTATAAACTTGAATATGGTTTATGAGAAAAAAAGGTTAGATTGAATGATTTATATCAGTAATAGCTGTGCTTGAAAGGTAACAATTAATCAATATCAACATTCGTATTATATTTGTCCATATGCATGCACCTACGCTCTGTGGAGTGCTGACACGACTTTCTCAACCCGACGTCTAACAATAGAGCAGTCCGTCTATGTTCCTAGTGATGAAGTAGTGACATGAAGGATCGCATATATTTCATCATTGGAATAGTCCCAATTATACTTTATGAGAAACTCTGTTTTCATATTTTGCTAATTTCCATGTATTGACAATAGGGCGCAACTATTACATAGCTCATGTCTCAGGAGGATAGCATTTACTCTTCAGTTAAATTAAACAATACATTTTCCCCGAAAAACAGTCAGAATATGATGAAATAAGTTAATGAGAAAAGATTCGGGAAACATGCATGCTACATCGTTCAATACATATGCTTCATTTCCATCTCTTTTTCCTACAAAACAACCAAATGATGGATGAGATAATAAACGATAAAAATCATATAAAAAGTGCAAGTAATTTGTCAATGATATATAGCCTCTCAATATGGACTTCCCAACATTGATTCATGTATTTTACAGTATTTTCATGTGTAATGACATAGGGGAATACTACTTTCTCAGACTGAGACAGAGATCCATTACATCGATATATCTGACTGTATTGATAGATCAGTTTGTAATACTTTATTTGGTGAAAATATATCTCTCAGTATATTTCTCAATCTCTTTATTCAAAATGACTACCTACGTCTTATTCTAATATATATAAGTATAAGTACGATATAAATACTGGACGGAATCTGGTAAACTTCAACAAGCCATAACTAAAATAGAAAAGTAAAATTAAACAACGTGGTGAAGCAACTGTTATGGTGGGAATTGGAAAGTACACGTGTACAACTTGTATCTTGATACATTCTTTCGATTTTAGAAGAAACGTTATTCAATGAATGCGTCAATGCATTGAGAACATTTACCTGTTTAAATACCCTTTTCCCTGTTTCTCAATACATTAAATCATTTCGAAAAAAGTCATAATGTCATTATACTTAGCCCAATGATCTTTTTTCTCACGTATATGTTAAAAGAAATGTTATCTTATTTTGAGGCAGGGTCGCCCAATGCATGCATTTAACACAAAAACACCTTCACAATCCTGACAATTACTATATATATGTTTATGGAACTGGAAATGAAAGAACATTAAACGGTTAAGGCCTTTCTCGAGTTCAACATGTAAATAAGCCACTCATGTTCTTTTCTTAAAATATACATTGAACGGTGACTGGTCGGAACAAATAGAGCTGTAATGTCAGTTGTCCTGGAGGTCAACACGTGTCTGTGTCGGCACTTCAGTAATGATAGTAGCGCTTCAGTAATGACAGCGGAACTTGAGGCATTAGTGCTTGGGTCAATTAATCATCATCAACCTAAACCCAACAGACTGGTCCAGGTGAATTTAGGCTTTAACGTCAGACACAATTGTCCCTAAAATTTTGTAAAATTATCTTGAAAAAATGGAATAGTTGGATGTACCATTTTTAAATTGTTTTCAATTAATTCATATTCAACCAAGTAACAAGAAACGGTGATGTTATATAGTTTTTGATCATGAACATGCCATACTATTACCATAAGTTTTCAATAATAAAAACAAAATGCCATTTCTAATTGGCTTCTGTGGGGGATAGAGAGGGTATAAATTTGTTTTACGGTGCTATGTTTACCTCGTCCTGTGCAAAGGTATGCAAGTACTGTCTGGTACAGATCCTGACGATCAAATCTTTGAAATGATTACATGCGGGAATTTATAATGCAAGCATTTTTCTGGTAAACGGATCACCAACTAAATGCATTTATTTTATGAAGGCTAAATACGATCAAACAAGAAAAACCTTTAAAAAGGCAAGCTTGGGGACCAACTGAGTAGATCTAGTGAATTGAAAATGAAGTGGTGATTTTTGGTGAATATCTGTGCTCGATGTACAGGCGGGTTGACAATGCATGACGGGGGTCTTGAGTTTAAATGACTGGCAGTACTGTTGTATATTTAGGCCTACCATTATAATAAACCCATTAATGATTACTTGTATAACTTGATAACATGAACACATGTTCTTTTACCTTATTATAAGAAGAAGTTAACGATATATAGTTTGTCAAAGTCAACTTCGTAATACATGGGGATATTTAATTTCATTAAAAGGTTCATATCACTACCATGAATTTATCAACATAAATTATGTTTCTTTATTGCGACGGTCCCTCTTATATCCTAAACAGCCTGACCTCATGCACGTGAATGTGCAAGCTTTCTCCATCAGGTAAATCACAGTATTTCCTATTTAGATTTATCGGAGCGTATGCTCTGGATTATCGAGAATGCGAATATTTAAAACTTTCAGAAACAGAAAAAAGGGAATTGAACCAATAACTCGTCGCACCAACGATTTGCAGAAGTCTAAAACCGAACTGTTCATTGATGTAATTCGAACTTTGATTGCAATGAAATGGTGCAGTGAGTAAATATCATGGCATTAGGCCTACAGGATCATGAGCGCCCAGCGGAAACAACTCGGGACTCTAGGAAATTATCAGTCATTATCAAAATGGATTGTAGTTTCCGATTCTAGAATGCAAAATCATGTACTGAATGAGTACAACAGTGCTCCTTTTGCGTTAACTTGTTTTATCTTAAGGTAAACAAAGTTCAAGTTTCTGATGGCAAGATAAGGAAATATTCTGTTGATATGACAAATACAGAAAAATCAAATTCCACATTTGTTTGTGCCATTTATTTCGGATTACCCACAGTGTCATGTGGGTCATAATTTGCTACAGCTGTGTTCATTGGTCATTAGAATTGTAGATACAAAGACATCGTCTGTCATTGGCTGAACATTGTTTAGAAAATTCCCACTACATAATATAGCGTCGAAAATCAACCGATTATAACTTGGGGGACGTGTGCGCCCCCAAAGCAATAAAAGGCACTGTTAACAATGCAGAATTCAAGATCTATCGTTCAAGAACAATACATTTGAGAACTGGTTGTGGAAACAATTTATCAAAAGTATCTTGAACTTTATTTACAAAATCGTTCCGATATCTACCTTGAAATACTTGCAGAAACTATCTGAAATGTAGACAGAGGCCTCTTATTGCTATCGTCTACCGAAAAGTGATAGCTCCCTTTAATGCATTTCTATTATTTCATTGTTTTCCGAAATCAGTAACATCATTTGAGATTACAAAATAAATAACCGCTTTATGAATTTCTCCTTTCACTGTAAGGAGGGTATTTTGTATTATTAGTACGATAATTAAGTATTGTAGCCTGACAGATGCTCTGAACAAGTTTGTACTGTCATAAGACATGTGCAGAACTTATTAAGATAAATGCATATTTTTCACATCAAATGTCAAATCCAATGCAACATCAATGTCACTATTTATAAAATGAAAATCCTTCATTGATTGATAACATGTTTCTTGTAGCAATAATTACGCGATTGGATTTGACATCTGTCTGTGTCATCATAACCCTCGTTCGGCGTCCTTATAAACTACCAGGCAAAAGAAAGTACACACTTCTGTTAATTTATTATTTGTATGATTTTCAATTGCAAATATCTCATTTTTCGATGTCATACTTCAAAACTTAATAGTGCAGGCGTTTAGTCAGCAATCATGTTTTTTAAATTTAAAAAAAATTGAAATTTTAAATTTAAAAATTCTTTAAAAATTCTGTTCATAGACATATTCTATTTGAAAATAAATAAATGTGTCTGTCTCTGCACACATTTAAAACCTTTTAGGGGTCATGTTGGTGTAGCTTTCCTTTCTCACCCCTGTCTATATTTTAACTAAACATTAACCACAGTGGCCTTTTAATTAATTCAAAATATAACAGATTAGTATTTTGTATCGTACTATAGTCAAATGTTTTTGATTTCGTTCTAAATATAATATATCTATTCATTTTGATATGAATTTACAGACAGGACCTTACTGCTTATAATAAAAAAACAGTCATGTAAAATGTCTTCTGATCACTAAAAGGAATGGAACATTGCCCTTTCCATTCGAAAATGAACCTCCATGTTCAAATATCACAATAATTGAATTTGCAAATTGTGAACAATTCATGTTCACTGAACATAAAATCATGTTAATGTTTGTATTGTGTAAAAAAAGTGAGAAAAAACATCTTATCATCTCTACTCAATAGCCGACGATTTGACAGAGTAGTTGAAATGACTATACCTAATTGTGTGGAGGATGCCAAGTGTTATTGAGTATAATATGTTTTATAATTGCCTCTACCAACAGATTGATAACATAAATATGTTAAAGATATATATTATTCTTTCAGACAAGTGTTCATGAATTTAATCATGTTATTGTGGGCATTCTAAATACCACCGACTGAACAAACGAATTGAATATGTCTGTATCGTTTTGTATGATAGATTGAACAATGTTAGTATTCATGAGCTGGTGCTCAGTAAATTCTCTGCTGGCATGAACTTCCTTTACCATTACCGGGAACCTATCACGAGGTGAGTAGAGTAAAGTGATGGTCAGACATGATACATATCTCTGCAGAGCATAGTGATGGCATGCATTACTAAATAGAATTGTTGTTGATCTATAGTATTATGTGCACACACAGTTTCTATAGATCTAGTATATCGTAATGCAATTCACTTGCCTCAGACGATATTCGAATTGTGTGCAGTCGAGTGTTCTGTTAGCAGGGCATCGTTTAAAAAAACTGTTAAATTGCTGATATCGTCAGACATGTAATGGCCCCGTGAATATCAGCTGTATTCATTTTTTATGATTGACCATGTTGATACAGACATGGAAAGCTAGCCTGATTGCAACTTGGAGCAAGTGGTACTTTTAACCGTTTATCTCGTTTAGCACGAAGCAGGGTATATAATATTCAGCAGCTTCCTCCATACATTCGTCCGGAATAACTCAAGTACACTTCTCTGGTTTCTTTTCATATTTTGCATATATGTTCGTCATCGTAAGAGGGATGTTCCAACAAAGATTTATGGCCTTTACCTTTATGTTAAGGTCACACAGAGACTTTGCCAGTTTACACTTGTCAGCAGGATATCTAGAATAGTTGACTAGATTTCTTTTTACGTCTTACACATAAATTCTCTTAGAGAAGAAAAAAAGGACTGAGTTTGGTTGACTTGACATTATTCTCATGGCAACCAAATTCTGAATTTACGGCATGTGAACTTGCATGTAAAGCTTGTCAGCGGAATATCTCAAGCTCATCTCATATTTAACACCAATGTCCTTCTAGGACAGAGGCCAGTCGATTTTGATGTTCTTGACTTTATTTTTAATTTATAAGTATTAATTTGTGGTGGGGGATAATGCCAATTGCTTGCTTTGCATGAAGCAACCCATTGTATACATTTAAGTCTTTTTAGAATATTGGATATCTGAGTGACACCATAATGGTACAAGTAAACAAATATCCAAGTGTATTCCATGTTTGAAACTTCTACTTATATATCACCTACAAACTTCTAAATCATTATACATGGTGATTTATGATAGTTATTGCACAAGTGACAAATGATATTTTGGAATTATTTGTATTCATGAACTACTGCTTATATATCATTTGCTTACAAACACTTCATGTACCATAAATGGCATGAAATAGTAATGTGATAATTGAATATTAGTAAAGTTATTTATTTAGGACTTAACGTGAAGGAACATTTGATTTCATGTGAAGGCACATTCATCGTCTGTATTTTATGCATAATGTAAACATCTTTAAACAATATCTTGGCAATGTATTTATGAGTAGGAACGAAATAATACCGTACAGGATACTGCTGTGCATTATCACATCTAAGCTTTGAACTTGGTCGTTGCAAGGATATTGCTATCCATCTAACTACAAGTGTGAGAGCTGTAATACTGGCTATACCTATTATGAACAGTAAGTATATGATACTAGTAATATTGATTTAATACTGTTTTTTAAGGTTGATGTTGTGAATCATAAACAATGACAACGTTCTCAGGCATCATGCTATGTTAAATGTCGTGTTACCTGAATATTGCTCCAACCTCTATTGCATGTATAAGTCCACCCTAAGCCTGTCCAAATAAAGGTCATGTTGACACAGACGTACTGAGCTGAATTCCACAATAGTACTTGACTTGATAAAGCACTCGTTATTTTCGTTTCTGACATATTGTTACAAACACATCAGTAATAATAATGATAATAATAATAATAATAATAATAGTATAATAGTCCATGCCCTTGTAATGCGCACTTTGCCACGCATATTACATGCGCGAAGCGCCCAATAATTTATATCACACAGCACAGGATTGAACGATGAAGATTTATATACTTGATTCTGTTGAGTAGGCCTTTTAAAACGGAAAGGTTTTCAAACGTGCTCTTAATTTTGAGTAAGACTGGACAGGTTATTTCAAATGCAAATTAAAAAGATAAACATACTTAATTTATAGATTTATAAATGTTAGATATGAAAAAAACATACTTGAACACTGTTAATACAACCATCTGAGATAAACTACTACATGTATTTTTTGGTGCTTCAGACAATAAAATGATTTATTCGTTTTAACTCACAAAACATTAACCAAAATTAACCAAAATATTAACTTATATTTTCACTGCGAACGGTGATATAATTTGACGTCATAAAACAATTGTCTAAGGCGGCGAATTGGCTTATGACGTCCCAGTGTTACTGGGATGACGGGCTGTTCCTAGCGGTCGCTCAGCGTGAAAACAACCCTTTTCGGATGTAATCACATGGATAATATCATATAATAAATAGAATATCCGTCAATTCTTGACAAATACCATGTTTATCTCATCTCGTGAGGTAGAAAATGTATATATTTTCACTCGTGGCTGCGTCACTCGTGAAAATATAACCTTTCTACCTCACTCGATGAGATAAACATGGTATTAGCCAATGAAAGGCAAATATGAATATTATGATGAGAAACATGTCAATCAAAGAGGTGTAAGCTAATTAATAGCTGTATCGTCCCCGAATGTTACCGTGTGAAAGTTACTTCCTGATTGAATAACATCATTGATCACGTTTGGCATATGTGACTCCAACTGCATACTCTTTGCCACTTTAATGTCTGTGGTTTTGTGATTAAAGTTGTTTTACAACATTTGTTTGATATGTTCATGGGAATTGCTTATTGTATTTATTAGTATCATGGCACCCATATATACCAAAATGAAACTGATCGGCATTTGTAAAGATCCTGCAGAACAATGCTAATGTTTAAGAATTTCCATAACTGACGCTTAAAAGTAATGGTATATTGTTCGCCCTTGCTACAACGAAGTGGGATAGAAATGATATCCATCTGATTTACTGGATAGAAATGATTTTGAGCTTTTCTTGTCTGACTCATTACTCGAAAATTGTGTAAAATAATTTAATGAAAGATTGAATATATGTTCAACAAACATTGTAGTTGTGCCGTCTTTGGCGTTCAACTTCTTCAAATCATTACGTTTGACCATATGTATAGAAACTTAAATTAGAGTTTTGTGTCCAGAAGTTGTGAGTGATTAAGCATTTCCTAAAGAACAAAGCTCCATAATTAGTTTAATTTTCCAACATGGCGGTTGATAAATACTCCGTCTGTTTGTTATTCTCTGACGTGCATTCAGCAACTATGGATGACCTTATCGCAAGAATGCATGAACCGTGTGGTAAACAGTTCTATATATAATAACTGTAATACGACAGGTGTCAGGAATACTTATTAACATGTGTTTATGGTAATGGATAGCCTTTTGATTAGGGGAAATGGATACTTGATTTTAATTTAAGCATAACGGATACAATACTCGAAATCACTTTGACCATCCATGTTCAAGGAATTTTGCTTTGTTTGGAACAAATTGAGACGATTCAAAACAACACAATAGAATATGAATAAACCTTAACTACTGTAAATGAATGTCAATAGACAGTTAACGAAACATTACATTCAATCGAATTATCTAGGCAATAAGTGTAATAAGTTCAATTGTCCCATGAAATCACTGATAACTTCTGAATGTTTTCCGCTGTTTAATTAGTGTGGTTTAAATTGTCTTAGCTTCCGTAACCTGTAAAGTGTGTCTCATTTTGTTTTCTAAACGGTTTTATAATCGACCCCTCTTTTATTTGAAATAGCACATCGCTGTATGTCACTTATGTCAATTGAACCAGTAAAATCATTATTACATCATTTCCTGGCTTTGTTAGCACAACCTAAAGTTCTTAAATAAGCAGTCAATTCCAAAGAAGTAATTCAAATTTAGCAAATGATGATAACCATTTATTATTAATATGCATAATCCAACTGTCCAAACCAACTTTAGCTTTGAGGGTTACCATTTTGCCAATTGAAATTCAGTAACTAATCCGACTCATTTTATTCCCTTCAGTTCAGATTTTTCCAAAAGTTAGCCCAAAGAAGAGCAATCCAAACTAATTAGATATTGATTCTTAAGCAGTGGCCCATTGCTCAAGGGTTTCAAATGGTTCAAGTTGACAGTTAATTTGTGTGGTAGGAAATACTAAATTGCACACTAATCTCAATGGTGTTTGCTTAGGGGATGAGATAACACAATGCAAATGCATACTTGGCATTCACTTAAATTTCGCAGGAATTGAAGCCCACATTCATGAGTATGCATATGTATTTTGTCGATTCATATCGTTATTGTTGACACCAAAGTGTTATGAAAATCTTATGAAAATCTTATAAAAATCTTATGAAAATCTTATGAAAATGAAAAGCTAGTAGTGGCATGTGCATAAGTATTATATACCCCCGCTACGTTATAGTCGGGGGTATATAGCGGGGGTATATAGCGGTCAGCGGGTTCATGCGTCAGTCCGTCCGAAATGGTTTTTTTCTGCTCATAACTCTGACACCAGTTGTTCAAATTTTACGAAACTTGATATGTACAATAACCATGATGTGTACATCTGCCTTTTGTATGTTTCATAACCTCATTTGCATAATTTATACAAATTTTCTCCATTTTTCAACTTCGCCATTCACACTTCTTGTTCCGCCCATAACTTACACACTAATTGTTCAAATGTTACAAAACTTGAAACATATGATCACTATGATGTGTACATATGCCCTCTGTATGTTTCATACCCTCATTTGCATAATTTATGCACATTTTCTCCATTTTTCAACTTCTACTTCTAAAGCACTCTTACAAGTGTATCTATGAAGACAAAGTTTCTATGAAAACACACATACTCAGCTTTCATATTACTGCTGTGGTTTTTTCATACAGAAGACTAAACATTGATGTCTATCTGCTATTTTGAAACTTTTCTTCTTTGACCAATGTTAAAAATGGGGGCATATGAGTGAGCTGTGCTCACTAATTCTCTTGTTCTGATGACCTGTTAAACACTACTAAGTTTCTCCTTTTCCTGACATATTTAAGTTTCCGAAATTACATTTGACTAATTAAAAATTAACCGACCCCATGTACCTTTGACAATCTCATCTGACGATATTTGCTCCACGAATCTGAAGCATTGTCGAATACATGGTGTTGTTTTTCAAGAGCGAACTCCTATTACTTTTTGCACAGTGACCTTTCAAAGTTGAGAGAGTTATTACACGGGACCTACTTCAAGGGGACATAACTCCTACATCCAGACTCACAATTTACAAATTACAAAATTTACAGGGCTACTAGAACAATATAGTGTCTTAAGGAATCAATAATAAAATGACATTTACGGTCAAAATGACAGAAAATAAGGATTTCGATCTTTAACATAGGTAACAGTTTTAAAATTGACATAGAGACTTGAAACCTTTTTAAAAAGATAGACAGTAACAATGGCAAGGAAAACAGTAAATGATAGCGAATTTGTAGGTCGCTTGGTTTTAGTGCCATTTTATTTAAAAGGAAAATTATAATATACTTTTTTGAGGTTTTATTAGTAAATTTTGAGATAATTGACCTGGAATTTTTTGACAGAACCATCTTTGTGACATTATTCGATCAAACATGGAGCTGGAGGTCAAGCAGAAGTCTTGATGACAAACGTATTAACGTGTCAATCCTAGTTGTTATTATTATTATCATTAAATTCTTATTTAGGAACCACATTCAGATCATGGTAAAATGTTAACATTTAAATTAAATAAAAGTACTGATTAAGATACTAAAATTGAATGAATGGCTTTGTCATTCAAATAATTGACGGATTGAAGGCAACCTGCCTTAATGTCTGTGAGGGGGTTTAACAGTTTTGTGATACTTGTTCTTTATATGGAAATAAGTAACATGATCATAGTCTTCTGACCATTGTCCGGAAGTGTTCAATAACAATGATATGAAGAAAACAATGAAATGGTTTTCGTTTTGATACAGCAAATGAAGGTTATAAGAGACGTATGGGAGTCGTATCAATGTAGCAACAATTTGATGAAATGATAGTAAATTTTTTGAAATGACCACATTCTGACTACATCTGCTTCATAATTTGTTTAAGATTTAACGGTTGTGTCTCCTGATACGTATATTTCCATGATGCCATGTGCTTGACCAATCAGAACGCGACAAATACATTGTCATTGTAAATCGTAATGGTCTATGAGAAACAGGTCAGTTTGAATGATGGATTAAGTGATACCTCTGCTTGAAAGGTTAAAATAAATCAATAACACCATTTATATTATATTCGTCCATGCACCTGAGCTCTGTGTAAGGTTGACACGACTTTCTCAACCCGACGTCCAACAATAGAGCAGTCCGTCTATATTCCTAGTGATGAAGTAGTGACATGAAGGATCGCAAATATTTCATTCTGGGAATAGTCTGAATTACACTTTATGAGAAATCAAGTTTTCATGTTTTGCTCATGTCCATGTCTTGACAATACGGTGCAGCTATTAATGTAGATTATTTTTCAGGAGCATAGCATTTCCTTTTTAGTTAATTTAAGCAATATATTATTTCTTCGAAAAACATCGAGAATATAATGTAATAGGCTGATGTAGAAATACTCAGCAATCAAGCTACATCGTTCAATAAATACATATTTCATTTCCACATCTTGTTCCTACAAAACAACTAAATGATGGATGAGATAATAAAGGATAATAAAAATCATATAAAACGTTATTTAATGATATATCCTCTCGCAATACGGAGGAGACTACCCAACATTGATTCATCTACTCTACAGATTTTTCATGA
The DNA here is from genome assembly GCA_936450465.1 of Gibbula magus. Lineage (NCBI taxonomy): Eukaryota > Metazoa > Mollusca > Gastropoda > Trochida > Trochidae > Gibbula > Gibbula magus. The sequence goes on along the minus strand of OW388290.1, from coordinate 43,057,244 downwards.
GTAATGACATATGGGAATAACACTGTCTCAGATTAAGACAGAGCTATTCCGTAAATATATCTGAATCTATTTAAAGGTCAGTGGGTAATAACTAAGCTGGTAAAAAGATATCAAAACTGTATATGTATCTATTTTCCCAATCACGTTATTCATACTGGCTACTTACTTTTCATTTGTAAACATTTAACTATAGGTAAACGAGGTATGAATACTGCACGGGATCAGGTAAATTTCGAAAGTATATAGTCATATAGTCAACAAGAAATGATGAAACAAATGAGAATATACAACTGTTATTGTGGGAATTGGATACTAGACGTGTACAACTTTTATCTCGGTTCATTCCTTCGATTTTAGAAGATATACGCGACGTTATCCCTTACCATCTTTCAACATACATTGTATTTGAAG